>JASUUJ010000215.1:9192500-11592500 GCA_030449895.1 Citrus mangshanensis | reverse complement strand
GGTGATCCACACCTTAATTGGCAAGACGAGTTTTGGGGTGTATGGGCGCCCCAAGAACAAATCCGTGCGGGCCTTGTTAAGGCCCAAAGCGGACAATATCTTGCCAGGTCTGGGTTGGGTCTTGACATTATGGTATCAGAGCCAGGTTAGGATTCTATAGACACAAGAGGTTAAAAATTCATAGGGTAAGATTATGATTTTTCAAATTCAAGTCTGAAAACCTGGAAATTTATGATTTCAGTGAATAACGTGAATTAGGAAATTATTTCTATTATATCTAGACTTCTTAAAAAATTATGAAATTTGGACCAATGATTTTTATATATGTCTAGTATGATTCTGGAAATTTTCATGATTTTTTGATAAAGCAATAAATTGTTTTGTATTGGTAAAGCAAGGGTGTTCAAAATAGAAAATTGTTTGACAGTATTGATGATGTCTGAAACGTGAATTATTTTCAATAGTTTTTTAAGGAATTATGTTATGAAATTTTTATCAATGAACTTTCAATGTGTCAGCATATGGTCTGTAAAATTTGAGATTCTTCCGATAAGAGAATAATTTATTACAAATCAGAGTAATATGGACTGTTATATTTTGAGGGCCGATTATTAAGGACATTTGAGGTTGAGCTTAGGAGTTGTTTAAATTGAAATATTAGAGGATATTAGAGTTTATGATTGAGATTTGATTATATCTTATGAGAATTTATTGATGATTTTAGGTTGATGGTATCAGTACACATTTGTTACATGAGGATGGCAAGAGGTAAGTAAACTAGACTTTAAAACGAATCACACTAAACAATATATATGTTTGACTTGTGTGAAAAGCCTATTTTGATATATATACGGATATGGATTTAGATGTCTTTGCCCATGTGTTTATGTGATGTGTTGGCATGTGTTGAGTGTGATTATGTACATGGGCATATGTATGTGTGATGGTTCATTGGCATGAGCACGAAAATGCATTGAATTTTCTATGAATGAGAAAGTGGATTTTAGCAAACGGAATTTATGTTTTATGAGATTTTGCATTGGGGGCCACCTCTTGAAGTTGTGTGGGGGCCACCTCTTGGGACTATGCGGGGGCCACCTCTTGAGGGCCAGAGCGCCGCAAAGTGCCACGCATGGTGCAAAGTGCCACGCACAGCACAAAGTGCCACATTGCAGGATACGTATTTTATCGAAAGAAAATGAGAAAGTTTGAAAGCGACAGAAAGAGATTTTTATGAATTTATTTTATAGTATTTCCAAAAGATCATGGCATATCAACCATTGCATTATATATAAGTATGTATGTATTTTCCGTATAAGAAAAACTAGTTTGCTTACTGGGTTTTGTACTCATTATAGTTTATTGTGATTCAGTTTTCAGAAGTCAGGATTGATTCGTGATGAGTGAGAAGATGGATTTGAATTGAGGATAATAGATGGTTTGGTTAAGTTTTTAAGTTATTCCGCTGGCTTTTGTATTTGAGGCTCGAATTTTATCAGTTGTAAAGAGTTATTTAAATCATATGTGAGTTGTGGACATATTTGCCCTTGGATTTCGGACTGGGGTGTTACATTCCAGGTGAAGTATTTTCCCAGTTCCCCATTCAAGAGCACCATGAGCACATCCTCGACCTTGTGTAATTGAGCCTCCATAAAGAAAAATTAAAAAAAATCATAAGTTAATAATAGTAATATTATTACTGTGAAATGAAACACTTAAATACTCACTACCTCATTTTCAAATATTTTTAATTTAATTAAGTCAAATGAATAATATACTATTTTGAATAAGACTAATATTTAGTACCTGATCCATTTGATTGAAATGTATCTCCCTGGGTTTTACTAGAAGATGTTCCTTTACGATGTTGAGATGATTCTGTCTGACACCGAGCCTCTGATTCTTGATGAACAACCACCTCCATAGAAATGCCTCTTGCCTTCTTTGGTGCCATAACAAAACTGCAATTGACAGATTTACTGGACCATATACATAATAAAATAAGCATGCAAGTCAAACTATTGATTTTTCACATCATTATCAGGAATATTGATAAGCATCCAGTACCATATACATATTAATATTTAATCTCAGTAAAACATATCCAAGTCAATCATCACTTTTTAATTTAAAATTAAAACTAAATCAGTCTTTTCAATGTTTACATTATTGTTAAAAAAAGAGGAAACATAAAATGAACAAGAAAACAATCATGTTAATCACACTCTTCCATGTCCACATCATCATCAAGAATATTTGTGTCTACGGTTGTTCCATCCACCCATTCTCGAACCCAGTTAACATCTTTATCCTTCATATATATAGTGTCATCCAACTGTTGATGCGGATGTAACTCTACTTGAGGGACTATCTTCGAAATAGCAAAAGAATCTTTGGATAACATGCCAATTAGGATCAATAGGGTCTTGCACATAGCAAACTTGTTCTGCCTTTGAAGCTAAAATGAAAGGTTCATCACCTATTTGATTATCCTTGTACAACAAGTGATTAAAATTCGCCATTGGGAATTTCAACTGATCTTGTTTCTTTCCAACTTGGTTATTAACCCAGTCACACTTCAACAACACAAATTTCATGTCATTGGTATATCGAATTTCAATCACATCCGTCAACACTCCATAATATGCAACTTCGCCTAAGTGAGGGTTTTTGTCCCCTGCACTTGCATAACTTACAGTGTCCACTTTAGTAACAACACCAGAATTTTGGGTAGTTTTATTTTTATAAATGTTATTTGTTCGAAATCGGAAGCCATTGATGATATATCCTTTGAATCTCCGAGCAAAACGATCATGACCATTTGCTAAAATATTGATATTTTCAGGAAAACTCATCAATGGCTTCCGATTTTGAATCTACATAAAAATTGCATAGGTCCTGCAATAAATGCCTCTTTAGCTAAATGGACAGGCAGATGCTCCATTACATCAAAAAAGGATAATGGAAAGATCTTTTCTAGATGACAAAGTGTAAGTACAATAGGCTTTTAAATTTTCTCTAGATTGGATGGTGTATTCACTTTTGAACATATTTGCCTAAAGCAACTATATAGTTCAGTTAATGTTTCAACAACATTCTTGGGTAGCGCTTGACGTGCAGCAAGAGGAAGTAATTGTTGCATTAAAATATGACTATCATGACTCTTAAGACCCCTGATGCTACACTCCTTCATGTTCACACGATGTGAAATTAGATGCATAACCATCTAGAACCTTTACTTCCTTTTATACTTTGAGGAACACTTTTTTATCCTCTTTACTCATTGTAAAGCAAGCATGACGTAAAAGTAGTTTGCTGGAATCTTTTTGTTGTTGAGGATATAGCGCTGTTCTTGTGCCTAATTCTTGTAAATCACATCGAGCTTTCAGATTATCCTTAGACTTTCCAAGAACACCTAATATTGTCCATAATACGTTGTCACAAACATTCTTCTCAATATACATGACATCAAGATTATGACGAATTAAATGATGCTCCCAGTATGGTAGTTCAAAGAATATACTTTTTTTCTTCCAATTTCCTTGGTTAGTCTCACTATTTTTATTCTTTATAAGATCTTCCTTTTTGTAGTCTGTGAGTACACCATCTAATGTTTCTTCACACCAATCCCAGAAAGTTTTGGTGGTACATATTCTCATTCTTCAAAACCATCAAAAGACACTTTATCTTCTCGAAATCTATAAGACATTGGATAAATCTATGGTGACCCATATAACAAAACTTTCTCCCATTTGACAACCAACGAGATCTAGTGTTCTCATTACAACAAGGACATGATATCTGACCTTTAGTACTCCAACCCGACAAATTAGCATAGGCAGGGAAGTCACTTATAGTCCACATTAATATTGCACGTAATTTAAACATTTGATTACTTGATGCATTATAAGTTGAAACACCTTGATGCCATAATTCTTTTAATTCATTAATCAATGGTTGTAAGAACACATCAATCTTATTACCAGGTGCTTTGGGACCATCAATAAGCATTGATAAGATAAAGAAAGGTTGCTTCATGCACATCCACGGTGGTAAGTTATAAGGCATTAAAACGACAGGCCATGTACTATGAGATATTGACATAGTTCTAAAAGGATTGAAGCCATCAGCTGCTAAACCAAGCCTAACATTTCAACTATCAGTTGCAAAATCAGGTTCTTCTCATCAAATAATTTCCAAGCAGGAGAATCTACTGGATGCCTTAAAACGCCATCATCAATGCGACTTTCTATATGCCATTTCATAAGTGAAGTTGTTTTTAATGACATAAAAAATCTTTGTAATCTTGGAACTAATGGGAAATACCTTACTTGTTTAGCGGGTACCCTTTTCACTTGAGCACCATTAGCATCAGCATCAAATTGTTTGTATCTAGATGTGTCACATATACTACAACAATCAAGTTTCTCATCCTCATCTTTAAACAACATGCAATTGTTAGGGCATGCATCCCATGTCTTATATGTGAAGCCTAAATCAAAAGTGACCTTATTGGCCTCATAATATGAGTCTGGTAGTTTTACATCTTCAGGAAATGCTTCTTTAAGTAACTGTAATAATAATGTAAATGATCTATCTGTCCAACCACACAACACTTTTATATGAAGAGTCGAACAATAAATGATAATGCTGTGAACTTTTTGCAACATGGGTATAATGGAGATTCTGCATTTTGAAGCAACTTTAAAAACTTAGAAGTTTCAGGATTTGGCCCTTCACCATAATCTGTTTCCATTGGATGATTCTCACTATCACTAAGATCCATCTGTGGCATACCTACTACATCATGTAGCATTCCAACCATATCATCATTTATGATTAAATCATGAATAACCATATTACTATGTGTTGTATGCATGGATCTACTAAATTCTCCGTGTTTAGTCCAAATTCTATAAGTAGGCAAAAATCCATCCACTATTAAGTGCTCCTTTGCCACATCGTTTTCAACAAAATATCGATTGCAACACTTCGTACAAGGGCAATAAATCCTTGTGTCATCGACTTTGTTCATGAAAGCAAAAGCTAAGAACTGATTAACCCCATTTATATAACGAACAGAGGATCTATCTAATATGTCAATCCAACTTTTGTCCATGTTTAATATATTTAAGTCTACTGAACTTAAAAATTATGTTACCTTCGACAAGCTGACCAAATGAAAAAATGCCTCTTTCAACTTTTTATCTGCCTCAAGTCTCGAAAATATAGATTTTTTATAAGCCTCCCTCTTATCTGACATGAGTCAATTACAGCTCATTTAGAAATTCAGTTGTCTATTAATATTTGCTAAAGAAGCAATAAAGAAAACATGATTCTATTAATGTGTGTGTTATTAGTTATCTCCTTAATTATTTGATCTATCATGTATAAATGTTCATTCTTTAAGCATGACTAATATTTATTGCATCTTCAACTAACAAAATAGCTAATAGTTTACATTATCTTTTAAATGCCATTAAATCTAACACTTGTTATATATTGTGTATTCTCAATTGTTGAGGAAATTGCTCTAGTTTGAATTATCTTTCAACTTCTGGAAATATAACTTTACTACTATGAGATTTTAAATTGATCTATACTAACTAAAGGTGGGCAGAGGTAAGGCATGAATCACATAAAGGGACCAAATAGGCTTATTGGTTTAATTAGAAACTTTTAATCAAAAAGGAAAACCCCTGCAACATCACATTTTAATTAGATCTATTACTATTTGATATTATATATCATGCTTAGATCTGACAAATGCCAACTTTTTATCTCCTTTTCAAGTTCATATATCATATTTTATTTCACTAGAAAATGACTTTCAATTTTCTATCTCCATCGCTTTTTATAGGTAATTAAATCTTCACCAAGTGGTAACTTCGGATAAATAAATATAAGGGCTAGAATTCCCTCCTGAAAATGCTGAAATTTTTTTGTTCTTATCAGTTGACAGCTTGTTAATTAAATGAAGTCATAATAATACGTATCTATCATACATAACTTCCTCTCAGTAAATTATATAATTAAAAACAGCCAAACCTAGGATAGACATAATTCCTAACCTTATGTAGTATAAGAAAAATTAATGTGGATAGCCAAACCTAGGACAGCCATTATCACTTTCTTAACAAGCACACACTAAAGAATAAAACATATGCAGCAATAGCCACTCCATTTAGCGGTAATTTGCAATAAATAGGGAACTATGTTCTCTCAAATTATCACCACTGAGAATTTCATTTCAATTAGTCATGCACATTACTTAATGGCACAAAGCAAACCCCCAGCAGCATTACAGTAATTGTTTAATTAGAAACCCAGCAACATTAGAGTAATTTGCAGTAATCAAACTAACTTTTAGTTTGATTTACTGTTACACATTACAAAACAACGAGGATGCAAGTAATTACTTCAATAATTCAAAGGATTATCACCATCTAATCACCTTAATTATAAATAATTGAGACAAAATCAAAGAGAGTATCATTCAATTATAACGTAAATTGCTACTACTTACTGAAAATAAACAAAGCATCATTTAATTTTTAAAAAACCAAAATTACTCATGAGCAACAAAAGCACAAAAATCAATCCAATCATTTACTCCTAGCAAAACTGAAATTGATATTCTCTATTAATGAAAAATTAATAACATATAAACCCTAGAATAGTGAATTGACAAGAGAGCTTCTTCAAAATTAAGATCACAAAGAAATTGAGGCAAGAGAGCGAATATTGGCTGAGCAATGGCTGAGGGAAAGAAAGAGATTCAGGCAAGAGAGCGGATATTGGCTGAGCTTACTTCAAAATCCAATCATTCATGAATGGATGAGTCTAAGTGAGAGAAAGAAAGAGTGACCTTCGTTTTTTGTTTTTAATTTTTAAAAATTCTATTTTCAGCTCATAATAGTTGTAAAATAAAAGGCATTTACGGCAATGTGTCATTCTTTTACTGCCAAAGTATAAAAGGGCAGTAAATACCCATTTTAACCTTGCAGCTGATTTAATTCCCTGCAGAATGGCAGCAAGGTTTTACTTATTTGCCATGAGATATTTTCAGCCGCAGACATTCCCCGCAAAAGGCCCTTTTTTTGTAGTGGGTACTGCTGATGTGGCTCTATATATAAGCGTGGCCGATCGACGTATATGTCAACCGGTAGGGACCTCCAAGTAATTTGGGTATCCTCCATAGGGATGGCAAACCACGAGCTTGGATTAGGCTTTTTCAAGCTCATGTTTAGGCCCATTGTCAATTAAGTATGCGGGCCGAACTTGGACTTTATTTATTTATTATTTAAAATTTTAAATTATTATAAATTTAAAATAAATTAATGATCAACAAGTTATTACAATTATAGATAAATTAAAAGAAAATGAATATTTCAAATTAAAATAATAAATAAAGTAAATAAAAGTTCATAACTTTAATTTTTTTTAATACTGAATTTTTTAATTCAAACGCTCTCTTAATTAATTGACATAAAAGAGAGAATTTAGTATCATAATTTTAATTTTTTGAATCATAATTGATTTATAAGTTAAGAATTTAAGTTTTCTTTTTTATTTTTAAATTTCTTTTCAATTTTAATTATATTATTTTAATTTATAAAATTATTTTTTTTAAAAATAATGGGCCTGAACTTTGTTTGGATTTTTTTCTTGAGTCTTTGTCCAAACCCTCATGTGTGAGGACCGGACCTAAATCCGCAAGCCTGAACTGAATCCGAACGAACTTGGGCCAGCCTAAACTTTTTTACCACCCCTAATCCTCCAGAACCCCTTGGTATAAGTTTAATACTCCACAACTGGAAAAAAAAGAAGACGGTAATGCTGGGTTAGGGTGCATCATTTGAAATTATGAAGGTGCTGTCATGGCAGCTGCAGTATCAAAGAAGTCTTGTCTAGGAGATGTGGGAATTGCTGAGACTTTGACTATTTGAGAAGGTGTGAAGTTGGCTGCAGGAGTTGGTCTTTCTCCTCTGATTATAAAGTCAGATTCATCGAGCGTTGTGCACTTTATTCTGATAGGTATCTCTAGTAGAGGAGAGATGACTTGGATTATTAGTGAAATTAGCACTTCAGTTGATAAAGATGATCAATATAGGCTAGTCTATAGTGAAATTAGTTTTTTTACCTAATTGGAAAATGATTTCATCGAAAAGAACAAATCAATTGCAATAAATTTTCAATCTCTCTTCCGATCATATAAAACAAGAGTCAACCTACAGTGCAGCGCTGTATCTCATACAGCGCATGCACGCAACCAGTACAACCGGTTTTTAACCGGTTAACATAATAAATATTACATTTTAATTTGTTTTTAATCCGAAAAAAAATAAAAAAAATAGGGAAAAAAGATAAAATGGTAATTAAATGAAGCAAAAGAATATAATAATTTTAAATTTATAAATAGTACAAGAAACTATACAAGTATTATAAACATGTCACAAAATAATTATATTTCCACTTATTTTGTTACATTTCAATATTTATAGTGCATGTTTCAAGTTTACTTTTCAAATTCTTATTTTTTGTTACGATTTATCTAAATTTTGGTAAGTTATTTCAACTCATTTTTCCACCAGTTTTTGGTTATATATTTTCATTTTTTTCATTAAATTCCAACTTTTTACGTGAATATTTTAAGTTTACTTTCAACATTCCTGCATTCCATTAGACTTTATCTAATTTCTGGTAAGTTATTCCAACTCATTTCCCCACCACTTTTAAGTCCTAGATTCCAACTATTTTTATAGAGTTTCAACATTTTCGGTAGATATTTCTAGTTTACTTTTAGAGCCCTACTTCGCATTGGAATTTATCAAATTCTTAGTCAATTATTCCAATTTTCGGGTTGAGTTCATCAACTCTTGTTGCCACTACTTTTTGATTCTATATTCCTATTCATTTTATTGAATTCTAATATTTTGGGTGAGAGTTTCAAGTTCACTTTTTAGATCCCCATTTCCTGTTAAAATTTATCAATTTCTTTGTTAGGTTATTTCGACTTTTAGGTTAAAGTTATCAATTGCCATTACCACCAATTTTTCCTTTTATGTTTCTACTATTTTTATGGAATTTCAACATTTTGGATGGATATTTCAAGTTCATTTTTAGATCTCTACTTCTCTTTAAAATATATCGATTTCTTGCTAAGTTATTCCAAGTTTTGGGTTAAGCTTTTCAATTCATATTCCCGCCACTTTTTGGTTATTTATTCATGCTCTTTTTATTAAATTTCAATATTTTGGGTGAATGTTTCAAGTTCACTTCTTATATCCCTACTTCCCGTTGAAATTTATCAAATTCCTGGTAAATTGTTCGTACTTTTCGGTTAAATTCATCAACTTTTTTTCCTACTAGTTTTTTGTTTTATATTTCTACTCTTTTTATTGAATTTTAAAAATTTGGGTGTACGTTTCAATTTCACTTTTTGGATCCCTACTTATAGTTGGAATTTATCAAATTGTGGGTGAGTCGTTTCCAATTTTGTGTTATGTTCTTCAACTCTTGTTCCCACCACTTTTTGGTTCTATATTCCTACTCTTTTTAATGAATTCCAATATTTTGAATAGAAGTTTCAAGCTTAGTTTTTAGATTCCAACTTGTCATTAGAATTTATCACATTCTTAATAAGTCTTTCCAACTTTTGTGTTAAGTTCTTCAACTCTTATTTCCAGTACTTTTTAGTTATATATTCCAGGTTTTTTTTAATGAATTCCAACATTTTGGGTGAAAGTTTCAAATTCAATTCTTAGTCCCTATTTCCCATTGGAATTTATCACACTATCGTTGCATAGTTCCAACTTTTAGGTTAACTCTCCCACTTTTTTCCCACTATTTTTTAGTTCTATATACCAAGACTTTTTATTGAATTCCAACATGTAGGTGTGTGTTTCAAGTTTATTTTTCATGTCTCTAGTTCTCATTGAAATTTACCAAATCGGTAAGTCGCTCCAATTTATGCGCTCTTTTGATTACTTCCACCATTTTTTTGGTTTTATATTCCAAATGTTTTTACTGTATACCAACATTTTAGGTGGTTGTTACGAGTCGCATTTTATTATAGTAAAACATTAAAATATTAAGGTAAATTACGTTTTGACCCGCTTTTTTAATAAATATCAACTTACAATATAATTTTGAAAAATCATTGTTGCAACCCTCAATTTTTGTCAACACTATGAATTTGTATAAGTCCACTCTCACCCCCGGGCCCCAACGGTCTTTGTTACTTCATGGTATTTCTTGAATTTAATTGTATGTATACTTTAAACTTTTGATCTTTTACATATTAATGCTCATTTTATTATTTTACATAATTGTGCTTAGATTTTTTTAAAAAAACAATTGTGCAACATATAATTTTCATCATTATATTTAGTTTTAAAAATTATTTCTTTAATCTCTCATCAATCTTTAGCTTAAGATTGACAAAGTAACATTGACTTAAATCCAGTTCTATTAAGTCCCCATTAATTTATCTTTACCAAGTACATTAAACACAATAAAAGTAACTCAAATTAAACAATATTTTTATAAACACATTAGAAAATCATTGCAATCAAGAAAAAAGAAAATATATTAAATATTAAAATTAATTTTCTCTAATAGAAAAATTCAATGCTATAATTTTTAAGAGAAATTATCTCTACACCACCTTTCTTTTGGAGAACAAATTAAAAAAAGTTCATTTACAACCAATGCCAATTCTTGTTCACTACTCAACTATGCACCATTAGAGAAAAAGATAAAATAATCCCAAGGGATTATAGAAAACTAATTTTATTATTTCTATTTCCCTTTTGATCTGAGACAAGCTTGCTCACCAGCCTTACTTGGATTCAATCACTTGAGAGGATGCCAATAGCAGTTTCTGCATCAAATGCTTTGCAATATTTCCCCTTGCCAATCCTTCTATATTGGAAGCATAAAACATTAAAAAAAAGATTTATAAAAAAAATGAAATGACAATTCAAAATGTTATACAATTTAAGTTAATTACAAAATTTTAACAAGAAAAGAAAAAAATTAAGAACATTAATCGTGAAAAAAAATTAGTAATGATTAAAAAATATAGATCTTAATGTATGAAGCTACAAACGAAACCTTAAGCCTAAAGGATATGTTTTTTGATGAAATTTAAAAAAATAAATTTTATATTTTCTTTTAAGGTTTCTGAACAATAAATAAAGTTATTTTGAAAAAAAAAGTATCAAGAATAATAATATGAAATATGAAATTTTAAATAATATACAAAAATTATTAGAATTAAAAATTGTGAAAATGTGTAAATATGTTTTCATTTAGGCAGTAGTTTTCCTGGCTAAATGAAACAAAATTCTTTTAGTGTTATATCAAAATAAAAAAAATTAATTGAATACTATTTAGAGTAATATATTATATAATTTTTTTAAATTTACAATTTATATGTACATTATAAACTATAATTTAATGGTATTTGATAATCTGTATACATGCACTTTATGGTAAAGTCCAACGGTCCACCAAATATTAACTCAAAAACCTACTCCCATAAATATACAAAGAGATACATACTTTATTTTAAATAACAATGTAATATTATAGTTACATTATTAATTATTTAGCTTTTATAATATAATGTCGACAATAATTTACAATGATAATTAACAACATTTCTCAATAAATTATTAAAAAGTTTATTACGATAAAATGTTGTTATATTTAGAACATACGCTCATTTTGATAAAAAGAAAAGTGATATTGATAAAATTATCATATATGTGCTCAATTTACCAATAATAATAGTAAGGCTAATAAAGACACTTATTAACAACGTTAGTAATGGATGTTAAGAGTTATAGTATCATTAATCATAATACTAGTAATAAAACAATATCATTAAATATTAACATTACATGTAATCATGTATAAGCTACTATAACAATTCATAGAATTTTTTGTGACTTCAAATTAGTGAGTAAATGAGACCATAAAAAGTAATTTAATGAATTTCTTAGAAATTTGTGTGAAATATTTTTAATAAGATTTTTCATCTTATAGTTACCCATATCCAGAACTAAATTGTACTATTTATATTAGTCACTAGTATAAATAATATTGAAAACAAAAATATTTTGAGTAATGACAATACTTGGTACTATCAATAGTATAGAGTTGACCAAAGAGGCAGAAATTTGCAAAAGAAAAAAAAATAAAGAGGTCTCACTAATTTTTATATTGCAAAACATTTGTAGATTTATAATATCATAATAAACAATGATATAAGTTGTTTATGATCAATTTCATTATTAAAAATGATTCCATTGATTTATAATTAATATAGTTTACACTAATATAAATATTATTCACGTTATTTAAAACATTACATGTTTTAAAATATATTATTATGTTAGGGGGTCTTTGATAGTCGCCTAAATTAAATGAAATCTGTAATATTTAGTTAAAAGATGAGGGAGCAAAGTGATAATTACCAGGATATTTGCCAGTTCCAGTGTTCCACCATCTGTTTCGGTGACCCATTTTATGCCTAAAATTACTCAGCCGTTGGATTGCTTATAAAGTAATCTAACGGCCAATAAATTTAGAATAAAAAATTAAACTTCCGCTGTATCTCATGCAGAGCTTTATTACAGGCGGACCCATAAAACAAAACAAAACAAGACGTACGGAACAAAAATTATTGCTAGACTGCTTTTTGACACATGCATCATATTTGCTGATGAGTTCCCGATGAATCATATTATGCTGACGATAAATACATGCATATGACATCCACATAAAAATTAATGGGACTTCAGATGATGGAATTATTTATTTGATAATCTTGTTGCCTTTTTGTTGCAGGATAAGAATCAAGATGGTGAGGATGGATTTCACAACCATTCCTACATGAAGGAAGTTTTTGCAATACATGTGATTTGAATATGTTAAAATGTTTAAAATACTTGTAGCTTTAACAGAAGTTAACATCTGTTAATAAAATTATGAAAAATTGATACACTCTCCAAATAATAAGTTAACCACTAAATAAGTTAAAAGTTTGGAGTTTTTTGTAATATGAGGACAGAGTGGGGATGATGATAATTTCTCAATTACAAAATATATTAAGAAAAAAGAGTGGTTATTTGAACACACAAAATAATTTGTATCTTTATTATTAATTTTTCCATTTTTTGTTTTTCCTAATTAATTTGTTCAGTCCTATATATTGGATGGAACAATCGAATTCCCTTTTGTCGACTCGAGTAGAGAGTTTTGAGTTGTGACAAATGGAAAATTACTACAAACATCCCTTGTAAATTGTAATTGAAATGCTATAAAAAAATTGAATTTCTTCTTAAAGAAGTTGAACATAAAATACAAGAAACTTCCATTGTAGGTAATTAAGGAGCATTATTACTAAGTAGTACACTCCTTAAGTAGGCAAATTATCGAAGAGGAAGGACTTAATATATCCTCAAGGCTTGGAAGCCGTTGATTGTCATCATAGCCGTACATCAAAGGAACCATCTGGCAGTGTTAAGAGAAGCCCTTGTGAAAGATGCTGAAAATGATGGATTTGGGGAGAGGCATTCCTGGTTTAGGCGCTTCCGTGCATATGAAATCTTATCCATGGCATGCCCGTATGCATCTTCAGCCGTTAATTCTCGGTGCTCCATCACGTAGTAATAATTTTGGGGTGGTAAAAATATTTGTCTGGTCCAGATCCGGACCGGGTATTGGATTACCCGGCCTTGGGCTCACTTGATAAACCCATAATTCAGATTTCATTAAAAAATATTATAAAATATATATTATTTTAAATATTTATATTTATTTGATTTATTTATTTCATATCTGTAAAGTTTTATACATTTAAAGTTTGTATTTTCGTGTCTAATTTCATTGAAATAAATTTAAAAGTTTGTATTTTATGGGAAAACACATAAATCGTGTTTTTAAGCACTTTAAATTTTAATCATTTAAAACCTTACGATTTTAAAGTTTTTCTGTATTTTTCTTGCACTTTAAGATCTCGGATCAGAAAACTATGACATATATATATATATATATATATACCAGAAGGAAATAGGATCGAAGGATGGATGTGGTATCTTTTGAATTCAATTAAAAGAAATTTGATTCTTCCAATATGTTTGTTCGGAATAAATGGATCTGCTTTATTACGCAGTTGATTCTTTTATTGTACTGGATACTTTACCAAATATTGTTTAGATTCTTTTTAATGGATCTGATTTGGAACGCGGTTGGTCAAATTTTAAAATATTTGGTGATGACTGCTGCTATTCAGGAATTTACGTGATTCCGTCGATATACTTAAATATCTTTACCAAGTTTTTTGTTTAGGTTATTTAAGCAAGCCTAGCAACAAACATACATCTCATAGATAGATCTGGATCCCAAATAGCACTGAATGGATGGAGGGAGAAAGAAAGATACAACCGAGGATTGAGATTTGCCACAGCTTTTATCCGATAAAGACCAATCTGCAAATGATGCTTTAAAAATAAAAACTTTGAATTAAATTGCAAAATTTAAACATACATAAAAATTTAAAAGCTTTGGAAGAAAATTACAAGATTGAGATTCTTACATATGATTTTCTTTTATAGTGCTTCTTGAGGAAATATTATAAAAGAAATAGGGAAAATAATCCGAAGACAGGAAAAATTTCCTTCCGGATTCCTAATTCCCTGATTTCCAGAGAGAGAGAGAGAAATCTTGAAGAACTTAGAAAATGAAAATTAAAAATCTGAGGAGTCTAAGTCTTCCTCCGGATTTAAATTGTAGGTAGCTTCTCAACTGTAGCGAAACTATAGCTTTATAACAGGAATGTACAAACAAAATACGACTCGAGTGAAGAGACATGTGCGCTCTCACTTATGTCCAGGGGACCACCCAAAAATACAAAAGAAGAAATACAAAATAAATTTAAGGAAAATACGGAATATAATTACTTTTTTTTTAATTTAAACAATGATTATTTACAATGCTTTATCGGAGAGAAAATTCCAAAACAGTCGTCTTCATTTTCATCTCCAAGAGAAATAAATGGCTCTTCATCTTCCTCATCATCTTCAGAGGAGTGAGTGACATAATTTTGAAATATTCTTTTTGGCCAAAAGAGATTGGGCTTTGGATTTTTGGGTAAGAAATGTTTGTTGGGCTTTGGCATGTTTAATGGTTGGAGGCAGGAAACCTTTGGAACAGAGCCAATTTCTGATGAAGGTGTCAGTCAATTTGGTATGTTCGTCAAATTTTGACCACTTTTTTACTTTGAAAGTTCTTTGGATAATGAGTTGGGTTTCTTGGGTATGAAATCTGAAATTCCACATCCATACCCATGGAAGAAAGAAATTTGTACAGAAGCAAAGAAAATGGGGAAATCTTTTCTCGGATTCAGAGGGGACATAATGGGCTTTGAAGAGATTTAAACAATGGGTGGCATTTGGGGTTAAAATTTGTGGTATTGGGCCAAAATAGTTCCACCATTGTTGGAACCAATTTGGGAGGCTTTGGACGGTTATTTTTGAATTAAAGAAAAATAACCATGAATGAGATTTCTTTGGATTTTGTATGAAAAATGTGTTAAACCAGGCTTGTTGATAATCCCAATAGGAATAGGTCAAGCAGTGTGGTAAACGCATTTGGAAATTTGGAGGGAATGTTTTGAATTTGTGAAGTTGATCACCCCATTGGTTAGGGCTCAAAACTTTTAGGATAGTGGCCGTGGAGTAGGTGTTGAGTGTTAGAAAATGTATATTTATAAAGGAGAAAATTATCATTTTATATTTCAAGTCTTACTAACAACTCTTATTTTTATGTATTTAACCTTCTTTTGATTTAATTCCATGTGTTTTATTTTAATTAAGTATTTTATGTATTTTAGGGGCATTATAGTCATTTCACAATAAAAGAGAGATCAGACAGCAAAACGGACATCACTTTTGAACTCAGGACGGTCGAAAACCTTAGGAGGAGCATAAAAGGAAAAATGGCACTATTCACATTATACGTGTCGATATGCGCATTCACGCCACTATTCACATAGGACGGATGATTGGCGATTGATGAGGTGCCACGATCCTATTGGACTAAAATATCATGGTGGCGTGGATTATTTTCAAAAAACAGCAGCGTTGTTTCATAATCGACGTGGCGCAATGTTGAACCATGTATCTATAAAAAGGCCTTCCTCTAATTTGATATCCTAATCCATTTTTGGACTCCATTTTCTATAATTCCTTCTCCATCTTGTATTTTCTTCGTATTTTAATAAATTC
This sequence comes from Citrus mangshanensis, assembly GCA_030449895.1. Taxonomy (NCBI): domain Eukaryota; kingdom Viridiplantae; phylum Streptophyta; class Magnoliopsida; order Sapindales; family Rutaceae; genus Citrus; species Citrus mangshanensis. Next base: position 11,576,202 of record JASUUJ010000215.1, on the reverse strand, counting down.
TCATTTTTCTAGTTCATGGCTAATTTTCTTTCAAGCTTGGGTTGAAGGTGAAGTCTCAACATGTGTCATGGGCTTTATTTGGTAAATTTATTTTCTCTTCCTCTAGTTTTTGTGGATGTTTTGACTTCGACAAATAATACTAGTACCGCCTTGGCTCTAGTACAAGGTTATTATTATTTCTTAGCACCATATTGATTAGAGCGTGGTTCATGAGGTGTGGATTCCCCCCTCATGATTTAATTGGCATTAATAAGGATTATTTAGCCCATGATGCATGTTGATACGGATCCAGATACCCAAGTACATCATTTCAATAGAATTCTCTCCAATTTATTCTCGCCATTTCAATTCCAATTTTAGAATTTATTCTTGCCATTTTAATTTAAGTTTTAGCATATTTCAAATCATTTCCACCATAAATCCAACCACCCATTTACAAAATTAATTCTATACACAATTAAAATCCACCTCCTCGTGGGATCGACACTCGTCACCATTAGTCTATTCTACAATAGATTCGTGCGCTTGCGAGTACATTAAAATTTGCACAACAGTAGGCCGGCTCTGAATGGGTTTCACTGAGAAAGAATTGTTTAAATTTTATAGACTCAGTGGCTTCTAAAATGCTTTGGTAATAAGACTGGGGTTTTGTCAAATCCCATGATTTAAAAAACCAGCCTTTGGGAAAAAATTTTGAAATGGCTTGAAAATGATCAGTGTGGTAAAAACCATCTTCCATTGTTAAAATGTTTTGGAATTGGGTTTTATCATACCAATCGGAAGTTTTTTTTGAAGGTGTTGGCTGGGAAAGGACAATTTGAGAAGATGAATTTTCACCAGAGAGAACAACATTTTGAGAAGAGGGTTTTGAAATTTCTTTGGAAATTAGTTTTTCTTTTTCAATTTCTTCTTTAGGAGAAATTTGGCTTTGAGAACAACTTTGTAAAGCGAGCATAAGCTCAGGGGATTTAGAAATGGATTTCATCCATTCATTTACCTGTTCATGAGAGGCCAGGGCTTTAGATTGGGTTTCTTGATCTTCTATCATGTCGATCCAAGACTTGATTGGCATGGCAGAAGAAAGCAATTTTTCTTTAGGTGGAGAGGTTTGGGAATCTTTAGAAGGTGTTTGGGGCACAGGGTCTTTGAGAATCCCCTTCCCTTTGTCTTTTCTTTTGGGCGACATTTATCTGTTTTGGAGAAATTTATTGGTTAGAAAATCAGGAATAGAATTTGTATCACCTTTAATAAATTCAATATCAAAATCAAAAACACTTAAAATAGCTTGCCATCGTGCAAAAATCTGTTTTGATGCAATGTTTTAAACATCTTTTTCTAAAACATATTTTGCAGCTTTGCAATCAATTCTAAGTAAAAATTTCTGCTTTAACAAATCACTTTGAAATTTGGAAATGCACAAGACAATAGAAAGAATTTCTTTTTTAATAATAGAATAATTTCTCTGGCAATCATTCCAGTGAGCAGAAACATATTGTACTATTTGTTCTTTACCATTCTCCTTTTGTTTTAATACACCTCCATAACCTAAATCAGATGCATCTGTTTCAACAATTTTAGGTAATGCAGGATTTGCAAGAAATAAACATGGAATATTTTTAACAAAATTTTTTATTAATCAAACAACTTTAGTATGTTCATCTGTCCATGGAGCAGGGTTCTTTTTCAACCTATCATGCAATGGTTTAGACATCATATTGATGTTAGGGCAGAAATCAAGAACTTAATTCAAGCTTCCTAAAAATCTTTGTAATTGAGTTTTATCAAGAATTTTATCAGGAAATTCATCAGCAAACAAAAGTGATCGCTCAATAGGGGTAATTGTTCCTTTGGAAATATGGTGACTGAGGAACCTGATTTTAGTTTGAAATGTTGATCGATTGTTTGGGAAAAAATCAACACGTCATCAATATAAACAATGCAAAACTCAGAATAAGGGTTATAAATATCATTCATGATTCTTTGAAATTCTGATGGTGCATTTTTTTAATCCAAAAGGCATGACAGTCTATTCATACTGTCCAAAAGGAACAGTAAAAGCAGTTTTATAACGGTCTTTAGGGTGAATTTGAATTTGCCAGAAACCAGATCTCATGTCAAATTTAGAAAAAATAAAAGCAGAACATAATTTCTGAAGCAAATCATTTTTATTAGGTATTAGGTATCTAATCCATTTTAATGCTTTATTCAAGGGTTTGTAATTTATTACAAGTCTTGGTGTTCCTCTTTCTATTTCAGAATTTTTGTTCACATAAAAAGCGGCACAAGACCATGGGGATCTAGATTTTATAATGAGTCCTTTTGATTCCAAGTCTTTTATTTCATTTTTACAATGTTGTTCATATTCATGTTCATTTGGATTGGACGAGCCTTAGTAGGTATTTGTTTTTCATCGAAAGAGTTTTCATAAGGCAAATCTACCAAATGTTGTTTTCTATTCCAAAAAGCAGATGGTAAATCAGCACAGATTTCTTTTTCAATGAGATTTTTAAGATCAGAGATTTTTCTTTATATGAAATCATTTTGTAATTCGCTCTCAATTCTTTGTAAACTTAAATCCTTTTGTAAACAAAACAAGTTATTTTGTTTAGATTTAAGCATGGCATTGATTTGGTTTTGGTAAACAGAACAAGCTTTAACAATATTTAAGTTTCTTGTCTTTGGTTTTTCAATTAAAGGGAAAACAAGTTTTTGGCTTTTTGCTTTAAAAGATATACTATCATAATTGATAGTATACGGGGTAATAAGGTTAATGAAAGGAGTTCCTAATATAACAGTATGATGAATATCATTTGCTAAAAGAAAGGAAGTCCTGAATTCAAAACCATTATTATGAACTGAAGCATCGACTTTTGATTTGATTTTTAGTTTGGAATTATTAGCGGTAGATAATCTCTCTTTTGTCTTTTCATGAAATTTTTTTAGGGACAATATCTTCTTTGATGCAATTTAAATCGGCACCAGTGTCAAAAAAGGCAATGGTGTCAATTTCAAAGTCTTTGGAAAAAATTAGAGTGATTTTAATTAAGTATTTTCTGGTGATGATTTGTTTCAAAACAAATAGAAAATCATTGGGTACAGATTCAATGTTTTCAAGATTTTGTTCATTGTCACCATCGGATTCAACTTCTTTATCAGAATTATCTTCTAATTGTTTTTGTAAGAGAAGTTGAATAGTATCAAAATCATTTTTTTTGTTTTTCTTTTAATTCTTTAATCTCAAGTTTGATTTCTTTGATTTCTTTCTGAAGATCTTGGATATTGGGGACTGTTTTCTTTGTTTTCTTTTTACCCAAAATTTCAGTGAGATCATAAGAATTCTTTTTAACAATTGGAACTTTAGAAGTTTCAGGTTTATTAGAATCCAGTGTTTTCAAAAGTTTATCTAGGTATTCTTTTTGAAGACTTGGATCAGAAATATGTTTAACAAGTTCAAGAAAAGTCTCTTGGTCTTTAGTCAAAACATTGATTTTCTTTAAATAAGAATCTGACTCAAAGTCACTACTGCTAGATGCAGAGGTATATGAGTCTATTAACTCATCAACTTGCAAGGGTTCACTATCTCCCGTCATGGAAGACTCAGAATCAGAAGATTCTATAAGTAAAGGGGCAACTTTGGAAAGGGTTTCTTCATCAAGGCCAAACTCATGAAGCTTTCAATTCATTCTGCAATATTTTGCAGTATGGCCTTTCTTTCCACATTTATAACATGTGGCTTCTTTGTAGTTAAAAGGAGTCTTGGTTTTGGTTTTAAACTCTTTCTTTTTAGAGAAATTGGGTTTCTTATAAGGCCTCGAAGGTTTCTTATAAGAAAATTCTCTAAAATCTTGAAAGGGTTTCCTATGGGTTTTAGACTTGTAATGTTTTTTGTAAGGTTTTGAAGAACACTTACCATTACATTCTTTGGAAGTGGAAGTTTTAAAGGGGTCATAATTGAATTGTTTACAGAAACTGCCTAATTCTTGCTTAGATTTTCTAAGCTCCCATTTAAGTCGTTTCTGTAACTTCAAATCTTGACAAATCTTTAAACCTTCTTTGTTGACAAAACTGACAAGTTCACCATAAGTGAGCTCATCATAAGGAATACGATTATCATACAAGGCTTTAATGGAATTCCTAACCTTTTCTCCTAATAGGGTAGGTAAACCTGCAAGGAATTTCTCCTTCCAAGTTATATGATTTGCATCATCCCTAAGGAAAAGTCTGGTAAAGAATGTGGTTTTATAGCTTTGGAATTCACTAAGTTTCCTACACCTTAAATTGTGTAGTAACTCAGCGTTTTTATCCCTAAGGTGTGAAGGGTCACCTATGAAATGGAGGGATATAGTCAAAATCAGGGTAGCAACAGCATCCTGAATTAGACTATTGAACTCATCAAGAATGGGGGCTCCATTCTCATCGACTTAGATAGAATTTAAGATATCTAATTGTTGCTGTTTAGTGAGAAGATGATCCCACCAACCTTTAAGTTGACCAGTAAAACCCGCAATGAGAATTTCTACAATGGCTTTGTCAGAAGTTCCCGATTAGGTTTTATAGGCATTGGCTGCCATGGTCATCTGTTGCAACAATCCTAAGATGTTATATTCAGACATACCATCAATATTCCACTCATAGACTGAGGATGCATTAAAACGCGATTGGTTTAATGCACTAGGCCTGTTGTCTATGGCCAAATCTGGTGGAGACTTGACAGTAGGCAAGGCTAACTCCCAATGGATTTTGTTGGCTTTAGGGATAGGTTCGTCTTTAAAGGCTTCTAGATCGAAAGAGGCTATAGACATTTGATCTTGTTCTAATACTCCAATCTTGCTAGATTGGGGAGTATCAGGGGCTATTTGAATTTTGCTAGATGAGGAAGAAGCAGCTTCTATCCTATCTAGTTGTTCTCTAATGGCTTTGAAAAAATCAGATTTCGACTCTTGGACAAGCTTTTGACTAGTTTTCGAAACCTGAAAAGGTTTGAAAATAGGCTCTTTAAGCTTTTTGTCTGAATCTGATTTTGATGGAATAGGAGAAACAGTTATGGTTGACTTCTGAAAATGGTTTTCTATCCTAGTCAACTGCTTTCCTATTGTATTTATATTAGTATTACAGAAATTATTCTGTTGAATAATACTACTTAAATTCGCATCAGAATCATTTGGTTTTGGAATTTTATAAGGCGAAGCTCTAATTTGGACAGGAGGTTCACCGTGATCAACAGTTAAACTCCGAAGAGGTGGATGCTCAGATTCTATGGTTCTATCACTATCTGAAAGTTTCCACTCAGGGATCTTTTTCCTAATAGTAATAGGGTTCGACTATTTGAAGGGATAAGAGATGTTGTTATCAGAAGAATATATCTCGAACCAATCAAAAAACAATATATGAACTTGATGAAGATTTAGAAATTCATAATAAATTTGTTAGATTTCTTTTCTTTGATTTAAAAAATGTTTAAAAAACCAAAGTCTTTTTTCTTTATTATTATCTGAATAAAAATCATTATGGAGAAGAGTTTTATCCAGTTCAAAGTCTTTTTCAATAACATTTATTACATTTTCTGTGACAGCAGAGAATGTAGGGGAAGTTGGAGGAGAAGATTCCTTCTCTTCCTATCTTTGCTCACGTTGACTACTAGTGTAGATTGGATGAGGGACACTAGTGGTATAGTCAACAGAATGTATAGAAGAACTAGGTATATCCGAAGTGGAAAACCTAGGTTGACTCTTTACTGGTTGGAAGGGAAGATTTATTACAGAAGGAATTTTTGTAAATTTTCTTTCTAATGAGGGAATGTTTAAACTTGAATCTTTATCGGAGTATCTTGATGAGTTAGATCTCCGGAAGGACAATTTGACTTTACCATCGGAATACTGAGTCACATTCTGCAACTCTGTATTTGGCTCAAGTTGTTTCGGAATCGCTGGTGGAGCGGCTCCTTCAAGGATCCATTCCTCTGGAAGATTGACATCTTTCCATTGGATTGGTTTTGGAATGACAGTGTTGGCTTTAGATAGATCAGTCTATAAGAGAAGAGTCTCGTTTCTTTTTTACTAGAATTTATGTTGCGTACTGAACGCAGAGATCATGGCTTTATAAGAAATTTTTAAGATCAAGGCTACTGGGACAGATCCCTTAATCATATTATAATTATGTGTTTTAATTTGTAAAATCATGCTTTTTAAGATGTTTTTATCTTTAAGAGAGATTATTATGTTCGGATAACAATCAAAGGAAATCGGGCCTTTACAGAGACTGGATTCAATGCTACTTAGTAATGAATCGTCAAACTTGTACAGTTTATATATATATATAAGTGTTTTCTAGTCAGTGATTTTAAAGTACGGAAAAATTCGAAAAAACTTTAAAACTGCACGGTTTTAAAAACTTACAGTTTTAAACCTTTAAAATCATGCGGTTTTAAAATTTTCCCGCACTTTAAAATTCCGGACTGAAACATTTCTATATATACACACACACATATAATCCATCTTTGCCGCCTTGATTTTCATCCTGCAGTAGTATAGTAATTTATAATTAATTCCATCATAAACTGTACAAGTTCATGAGCATTGATCAGAAAAAACATCATTTTTTAGATCATCTAATGGACACATGATCACAGAAACAGCATATGATCACGTGTCCTGCCCCACAAGCATGACCATACAATTTGTACGCGTTACCTTAGCACCTTCCAAGTCATCCTAAAGTCGAAGAATTGTTGCGATGGATGATACAATGGGTGAGTTGCTGTCAATGAGTTGCAGTTTCATTGGTGATGCCATGACCCAGGAGAAAGAAAATGTGCACAAGTACCAAGCGTACCCCTGTATTAGGAATGACAAAATCTTCTATGAGTTTGAGGTTTTATGGAGTCTCACCACAAATGAAGTGAATTTTGAATAATTTAAGAGAATGAGGTGGGGAATAGAGGAAAAATAATCTTTAAATTCTTAATGGGTGGCGTTTGGTTTTGTACTCCCCCCCCTACCCACCCTCCAATTCCCATTATATATAAATAATTTTTAATTCTTATTTAATAATTTTTATTTTATCAATTTCAATGTTGTTAATAAATTTTCTTTTTATTTTTACCTAATATAAATGGGCTATAATCCAAAGAAAACCCTACAATATAATTCTTATTCAACCTTAAAATATTGTTATGTTTTCTTTTCTTTCTTAAGGTGCTGCTCTCTTTAAACATTTTTCAATTTTGATATCATTTCAACATATTGTTTTAGACTGTTGAAGATTTTTTTAAATAATTTAAATACCTTATAATAAGGTAATAATCTTACTTAAGTCTTTAATTTTTAATTTACTAAAATCATGTATTCATATCTACTATAAAATAAGTAATTAGGGAATGGAGGCGAAATTTTTAATGGGGTAGGCCTCCCCGCCCCCACCCCACCTCACCTCATTGCACCACTACCCTGTACTAACATTCTCATTGTCCAAGTACTCTTCAACCTTAGGCAATTGCCTAGAAGCAAATCATTTTGCCCCTAGTAGAAACGCGTTGCACAAACTTCCCCACTGATGTACACTCAACAAAATTACCATCAATAAATTAATTTGATTTGAAATCTTGTTAATTATATATATGTTGCGCCGTCATTTTTTTTTCATGTGGACATGCTGTTAAGAGTCTTAAAACATATCTTCATGTACTCTTGTAGTTGATCAATGCCCTCAAGATCCCATCGACAATATTAATAAGGGGAGAAATTCTAGAATATATTGTCCAAAAGTAAGTAGTGGGCACTATTAGTGTCCCACCGCAAAGGAAAAAGAAAAAAGAAAGAAAGAAAGAATATGGCGGGCCGCTTAGGTAAAAATAAAAGAATTAATAAAATAATAAAAATAATATATAATTGATGAATAGTGTCCAAATTTTATTTATAAATCGAAATGAAGATAAGGGCCAAAAGCATTCCATTGTCAGAAGCAATTCCTACATTTAAGAGAGCAGAGAGTTTTGAAGAGCTCAAATTATAAAGCTCTTGTTTTAGTGTTTTGAGAGTTTGGGTGTATCGGGATTTTGCGAAAGAAAAATACTACAATACTCGTAACTCTTTTTCACTAGTAAATTATTTTTCTTCTGTCTTCGATCGTGGATGTAGGCTAAAAGCCGAACCACGTAATTTCTGGTATCCTTGTGTGATTCTGTTGTTTCATTATTTTTCAATTTCACTTTAATTGCATGTCTATTTCACCAATCAATTTTCTAACAGTTGTATCAGAGCTATTGATTGTATTTTTTGGAGTCGGGGGTACTGTTCACGTGAAATGATATTGTTCATATATATACGGTATTATTTGCATATACTATACTATTCATGAGAAACGGTGGGAGCAATCCAAGAATTTTGGCGGTGCAAAGGGTGTGAGTAGAGTAATCGTGTGGTTTTATATATGTCTAAGAAAGTTTTGTCACAAAGACGATAAGAGCCTAAAGAGTCTGAGTTTTAAGTGGGACCATTGTGACCCTTCTAGTCTGTCCTGGGAACTTTCCTATGCATTTTCACACATGCTCACAACTATTCAAGGTAGTACACTAGCTTGTGTTCAGTATTTATCAATAAAATGACAGCAAAGTATGAAATTGAGAAGTTCAACGGAAATAATTTTTTGTTGTGGAAAATGAAGATGAAGGCTATATTGAGGAAAAATAATTGCTTGGCAATAATTGGAGAAAGGCACACTAATGTGTAGATTCTAATGTTATGGGTGTCAATGTGCAAGTGTACACAACAAGTAATATAATGATGAGTATTCAAGATCGTCTCAACAGGAATTGATGTTATCAGATTTGCTACAGCAATCTAAACAGTGTAGTTTTGTTCTAAATTAAAATAAGACAATTTATTAAACTAATAAACTAATTAAAATAAAATTGCAATAAATAAAATACAATAAAATAAATTCTAATGTCAAACACAAGGATGAAATCAATTAGAATGGAGTAGTTGAGCGATTAAACTCACTTAATGGTTTTGACTATTTTTCTAATTAAGAACATGTTGCTACAACATTTACTATAGTACTGGGCATAATTCTTCATGCATCCTCAACTGTTGTCTGTTGGATATCTTATATCTACGTGCAACCTAACAGTGATGAGTTGTTATACTAACATTAGATATAACATTATGCGTTCTAGGTTCCAATTACCTAACAAGATGAATCTCTATTTTTAGTTCTTCACTAATCTTAGATCAAGTATGACCCTATTCAAATCGAAATTAACTCAACTTGGGAAACACAATCTAAAACCAAGTATTGTCTTAATGAGATCCACTAAATCATACATTTTTTAGGTTCTTTCTTTGTTGGTATCCCTAATTGGGTGATCAGCCGAAATAGAGAATAAAAATAAATACAATTAAGACTGCGACAAACATAAAGCAACATGCATATATCAGTCAAACATCCATTAAGATCGTTTATCACTCGACCACAATCAAATTCAATTCATGATTTGCGAAAGAAAATAAATAAAAGAGTTTTAGCCATCAAATACATCCCCATAAATATATAGAAAACAAGAAAAGAACAAGAAATATTGATTTTCAATGTAGCTCTGTGTTTTTTTCCTCTGGTACAGCCCTCAATCTCTCTCCTGAATTTTGTTTTTCTTGTATTTCTTTGCAGTTTTTCTCCTTGGGTGAAGGCTCTCTCTTTTTCTTTATGTGTGTGCTTTTTTTATAGTTGAGAATTAGGGCAACCGGAACTCTAGGAGGCGTATCTTCCAAATTTGGAAACTCCAGATCGCAATCTTCTAAGTATCTCACGCGAAATCTTCTATGTTAATGCTCCAACATTGCTACAACAATGGCTACAGCATCTGCACTATTTCATATTTGTTTCAATTCTTTTGTACCTAATTTCTTTCCTTATTTTTGTAAGCTTATTTCATCAGCATTCCTTCCTTGAAATTTAAGCTTCCGGTCACCTATAATTATGCATATGATCTAAGCACATAAATTATTCTAAATCAAATAAAATTTATTAAAGATAAAATAAAATGGATATTCATGCAAAATATAACTAAAATGTAATAAAAACGTGTTATTTACTCTCTAAGTAATCTTGATTCAAGTTTAAAAGTGCCATGATGACTCTCATTTCATAGAGTTATCATCCACAGAGATAACTTCTTATGACAAGTGGAATGAGATGGACGGCAATGCTATTGCTCATCTACACTTGGCACTTGCAGATAGGGTATTATTAAAGATGGCCAATGGGCCGAGCGACATGTGGCACGGCACGGGCACGGCACGTGACTGTACAGCACGGGCACGGCATGTGTCCGTACGGCACGAGCACGTTTCGGTGAGGCACGAGGCACGACACGGCACGCACGTGGGCCATGCCGGGCCTAGAATTTTAGGCACGCGGGCCTTAAAGCACGGCACGATTAGAGATGGGTCAAAGCACGACACGCGAAAAAACACGTAATAAGCACGGTTCATTGGTGGGCTAGCACGTGGGCCAAAATATATCTAGGTAAATTTTTTTAACAAAAAGTAAATATAAAATGTTATGAAATTAAAGTAAAATATCTTGAAATTAAATGGTTTTAATATATTTTTTACCATAGACTTTTAAAAATTAATTTAAATCATTAAATCTTAGTTTAAATCAATATTCTAATTTTTTATGTTTATAATTTATTAAATGAATAAGTAAATATCATGATTTTAATAAATAAAATTATAAATATCATAATTTTATTTATGATATTTATTAAATGAATAATGTTATTTATGATATTTAAATTTATTTATGATATTTATTTAATTATTTAATTATGTTTATAATTTATTAAATGAATAAGTAAATATCATGATTTTAATAAATAAAATTATAAATATCATAAATTTATAAATTATAAATAAAAAATAAATTTTTTTACAAAATTAATAATAAAATATTTTTCATATTAATATTAAATCATAACTTAGTTAATATTTAATAGAGATACGTTTCATTTGTGAATGAAATATTTTTCATTTTATACACAAGAAAAATTATGATAAATTAAAAATTACATTTTCATTAAATGAAGTTAAAGTAGAATTATAATATTAGTAATTCAAATAAAATTATGTATAATTTGCATCACTACAGTTAACAGTACATCCCAACTTGGTTGGCACCTACAAAACCATTTATCATTTGCAAATTTACAACCTTCTCACTAATAAAATTTGTTTAAAAAAGTTACAAGAAAAAAAAGTCTCTAGTCTTTGGAAGTGGCTTCAATTTTCAGTACTCTGCATAATCTGGATCCACTTCATCTTGATCAATATTCAAACTCTCAATTTGTTTAATTAAAGCATTTTGCCAATCTTGTTGCACTCGATGTTCAACATCTTCCCAATCTTTCAAACACAACAAAAAGTCTAATGTCTCTGATGACAATCTTGACTGATGTTCATCTAGAATTCTGCCACCTGTACTAAAAGCTGATTCTGATGCTACAGTTGAAGCTGGAGGGGTTAGTAGATCACAGGCCATAATGGATAATATAGGGAAAAAAGATATCTTACCCATCCAAAATTCTAAAATATCAAAATTTTGCAATTGTGAAGGAGTTGCTAAATCTTCAAGATTGGCAAAACAATATCTTTGCAATTCATTACAATTAGTATCAATACTAGAGGCAACACCTTTACCTTTGAGTAATAAAAGGTGAGCTAGATTTTTATAAGAAGTCGATACTTGTTGAACATTAGAATATGTATTGCTTGATCCGAATTTATTTCGATGAAAATTAAAAAGTTCATGCATAGAGGACATAATTGTATCAAAATTTGTATCAAGCCCGGTTTGTAAATTTTCACTAATACCCTCAACTAAAAGTTTTGCACCAACTTCCTTGATTGTAGGATCCAACACTGCTGCAAAAATAAATAGGTGGGGAATATCTTTCCAATATTTTTGGAATTTTTCCTCCATGGTATCACAAATATTTTTAAACATAATATTCTCTCTAAAAGTCTTAAAAGTATAACTTATATTATACAAGTGCATTAACACTCTACATGAAGTAGGCTCATAAACAGTAGAACATGCAAGAGTAGCATCATAAAATACTTTTAAAAAATCCATAAATTTAAATGCAACATTCCAATCATAATCAGTGATATGATAATCTTCGTCATTCATTCTCTCATTGTAAAAACTAGAAATTGCTTCAGAATAGTTTTGACAAGAAAGCAATATTAAATACATAGAATTCCAATGAACTTTCATGTCAAGGTTGAATTTTCTCCTTTTCAATCCAAAAATTTTCAACGTCTCCAAAAATTGTTGACGTCTTGAAGGTGCTTTAATATATAAAATGGCTGCTCTAATTTTTTTCTAAATAATGATTTATATGAGTTATACCAGCTTGAACAATTAAATTAATAATATGACACACACATCTCACATGAAAAAATTTTGAACCATGTGCAGGCATGAGAGTAGAAATATTCCGCAAAAACATATCAATTGTCGTTGTATTGGCAAATGCATTATCAAATGATATGCTAAACAATTTATCAGTAATTTCATATTCTCTTAAAACAGACATTATAGCTGCATAAATTACTGAACCAGTGTGAGGATATTCTAATTCACGAAATGCAAGCAAATTTTTTTCCAACCCCCATTTACCATTAATCTCATGTATAGAGTGCGAAGTCACACAAAAATAACCAACTATATTAATACCAGTCCAACAATCAGAAGAAATTGAAATAACACCATTAAAATTGATAAAAGTATTAATTAAAAGTTTTTTCATGTCATGAAAAATTTTAGTTAAATCACGTTTTAATGTATTTCTAGGCACTTTCTTAAGTTGAGGCTGAACATACCTTTGCAAAAAATTTATTAGACGTTCATCTTCTGAAAATGTTAAAGGTTGTTCTGCTGCAGCAATATACCGAGCCAATCCTTCTCGCATGTTCTGTTGTGAATATCTGAATGATGTTATACCGGAAGGTCCAGAACCATATTGTGAGAGTTGGGTTTGTGTTGGGTCTTGTGGCGCGTGTTTTTTCTAACAAGTTTTCATATGTCGTCTAAGATGTCCAGTTTCACCATTGCTTTTGGCACTTAAATCATATTGACAATATTTGCACACTGCTTGATCCACCATTTCACCTTTTTTGTTTTGACGTTTTTCCAAAGTAAAACATGACCAAACAATCGATGTTCTTTGTCGTTTGGAGGTAGTAGTAGGACCGGCAGTTGAAGAAGTAAAACCACTTTGACTTGCTTGAGAAGTAGGAGGCGATCGTTCAGGTGGGACAATAAATATATTACTTGGATCAAATTTTGGTGCAGCAATTTCTTCATTTGCAACTTCCTCCCCCTCTTCAACAAAATTAAAATTCTCATCTAACTCAAAATGAGAGTGAGACATTTAATATAATTAGTGTTTTGGTAAATAAAGGCGTCTGGAATGTATTTGTGCGGGGAAAAAAAGAAAAAAAAATTATTGAGCAAGAGAATGGAGATTCGTGTGTTAAATGGTGTTGAATGATGTTTTGCTTTTGTTTGAGATTTCAGTAACAAAGAAAGTTGCTGGAATTGTTGCTGGAATTGTAGCAAAGAAGATTGGGCAAGCAGAGACTAGAGATGACTAATGAGACAAGAGAGATAACGAGGAGATAGAGATTGAGAAGTGAGATGAATTCGAAAATAATTTAATCGTTTAAATAGAATAAAAAAGTAAACATATTAACGGTCAAAAACGGGCAAACACGCTGCAAACACGCTGCAAACCTACAAGTCTACAACTGCAAAGCTTCCTGCAACTCTGCAAGGCTGCAGCAAATTAAACAATTGCATTTAATCATTCATTTGTCCGTTGAAATTGTAAGGTGAGTAATTGATTTAATTTAGAATTTTATTATTATTAAAAATTAATTGTTGAGGGACCTGTCTATGGCACCGATTCTGTAACAAACATCTCACGTCATCCCATTCCCACCATTCGATTGTCTAATTTTAGTTTCTCACTCCACATCCAACGGCTGATGCTGCAGTTTGTAGCTTACAAATTTTGTAAGCTAGTCAAGTCTAATTGTTGAGTGCCCATGCTCTGAAAGTGAAATTGACTAGTCACCTAGTCCTATCAACTTTATTGTTTTTTTTTTTTGAAAGACATATCAACTTTATTGTTAATTAAATTAATTCAGATTTTTTTTGTCCGTTGGGTGAGTAATGAAAATATGAAATTAATTTAAAATTTTTTTGTCATTAAAAATAAGAAAAAATTAATTGATAATCAGAGCCCAACTGCTTATACTGTAAAATTGAGTAGCCATATCAATTTTACTATTAATTCAAAAAAAAAATTTGTCCGTTGGGTGAGTAATTCAATTAATTCAGAATTTTTTTTGTCCGTTGGGTGAGTAATAAAATTAATTTAGAATTTTTTTATTTAATAATTATAAAATATTAATTTCTAAGTGCACCGTTGTTATTTATTTTTTAAAATAATTTTAGTAATTAATTTTTTTTTTCAAAACAAAATATTAAATTAAAAAAAATTATGGTTCATTGTTACAAGAGAATCACGCAGCTATCACAATGTTAATAAATCCTATCACAAGTGTGTTGATGAGATAATATTATAGTAGTAAACTAGTAATACGGGAGGAGCTTGCATTCATTATGTAGAGTATTTTATTTCTTTGAATTTAAATTCTCAACTCAAATTTTCAACACGGTAGTTGTCATATAGTGCACATGCAGACGTGCAGATTGCAGATTTACAGTGCAGTCAATTCAAGTTTCAGGATTTGAAAATTGTGAAAGTTGCAACTTGCAAGCGTGTTGTAAAATTGAGTAATCATGTCAATTTTATTATTGCAAGTCTTGTGACTGTAAAATTTTAAAATTATGTGCAGTGTAATCAATTAAAAATTTGAAAAATTATGAAAGTTAACCGACAATGATGTGTAAATAATAAAAAATTGGGTTCATTGTGCATTTGTTTTAATATTTTTATTTATTTTTTAAATAATTTAAGATTTTTTTTCCACATGCCAACCTAGCACTTGCCTCATGGCTATATTTATATTTCACTAAATATTTTTTTACTTACTCTTTTTACTCCCACCGACAAAGTAAATAAAATTAATTTTTGTCTTTTTATTACTATCTAATATTATATATACACGCCATTATGCTATGATGCTTCACAATTCTTATTCTTCTTCTTTTTCCTCAAACTTTCCAATATTCTAAAAGGCAAAATCATTATGAATCCGCAGCAACATAATATAAATGCAGAAGAACCTCAACACCCTCAAGAATACGGTGTTGATGTAGTTGGACCTCAACAAAACGCTAGGCTAAATCAGCCTAGAAGTCGTTTTTTAAATGAGATTTTTCAAAATTTTACTACAATAAGGGAGGAAATAATAGATAATAGTATGCATCGTCCTTACAAGCGGATGATCTTGAGGTGCAACTATTGTCATCGAGAAGTTATTTATTCAAACAGCCATGGCACCTTGGGTTTACGTCGGCACATGTCAAATTGTTTAGCTCGCCACCAGCTGAGATAGAATTAACCTTGCTCGTTTCCCATATCCATAGTTGTGATTAATAAATGTTTTTTTCGTGCTTGTTATTCGTCAATTGGTCGTAGTTTGTGTTTTGTAGTTGTAACTTGTAAGTTGTGACCTATGATTTGTTATATTAATATTTCGTAGTTATGACTTATTGTAATGATTATTCGAGGATTGTATTTTTAATTTTAATTAATTATTGTTATGATCTATGGAATTAAATTTAATTAAATTTATGTATTATTGTGTTATGAATTATGATTGATTATTGTGAAATAAAATATATAGTTGTGAAATTGTGATAAACTAATAATAAAATGTTAATTGCTCTCCTAATAAAAATTAATATGATTATGATTGTGAATATTATTATTATTATTATTATTATTATTATTATTATTATTATTATTATTATTATTATTATTATTATTATTATTATTATTATTATTATTATTATTATTATTATTATTATTATTATTATTATGATGTTGGTGGGCTTAAAAAAGCATGTCAGGCACGTGGGCTTGAATAAAGCACGCCAGGCTTGTGGACTTTTTTAAGCACGCTAAAAAAAAAATTGGTGGGGCGTGCCGTGCCGTGCCATTGGCCATAGTTAGGTATTTTCTAGTGTGGCGGAGAAAAAAACAGCAAATGAAATATGGGATACTTTCACAAGGCTATACGAGGCCAAATCACTATACAATAAAATCTTTTTGAAGAGAAGACTTTACACCATTCGAATGATAGAATCTACATCGGTGACCGACCATATCAACACCCTGAACACTCTATTTTCGTAACTCACAACATTGGGTCATAAAATAGAGAAAAATAAATGTTCAGAGCTTCTACTTCAGAGTTTACCAGATTCATATGATCAACTCATCATTAATCTGACAAACAACAACCAAGCGAACAGTCTAGGCAGCCTCCGTATCAAACGGGGAGAGCAGGTGAAAAAATAAAAAAAGACAGACAAGCAAGTTCACAGCAAGTAGAATCACTATCGGTGACGAGAAGAAGATCAATGGAACGTGGCCCCAGTGAGAGTCACAATCATGGTAGATCAAAATCCAAAAGTAAGAAGAATATCAAATGCTACAATTGTGGCAAGAAATGGCACATCAAGAAAGAGTGTTGGAACTACCAGAAGAAAAGAAAAGGTAAAGATCCTGAGTCATCAAATGCTTAGGGGTGTGTAGCTAGTACCTCGGATGATGGTGAAATTCTCTACAGCGAGGCAACAACTATTTCAGAAGGCAGAAAATGACTACTTGATGTCTGGCTTATAGACTCAAGAGTTACTTGGCACATGACCTCTCAGAGAGAATAGTTCCACACATATGAACCTATCTTAGGAGATTTGTATATATAGGTGATGATCATGCCTTGGAGATCACCGGTATTCGCACAATTGGAGAGATACGACATGTCAAACACCTGAAGAAAAATCTATTGCCATTGGGACAAATAGATAGTCATGGGTGCAAAACTCATGTGGAAAACAAAATCATGAAGATTGCCAGAGGCACGCTTGTGTTGATGAAGGCAGAAAAGATTGGTGCTAATCTGTTCATGCTTTAAAGGGAAACACTACAGAAAACTGATGTGTGTGTCGCGTCAAATGGAGAAGAATCATCGTTTATGTGGTACCTCAAACTCGGCCACATATTAGAGCAATGTTTGAAGATTCTCTCTAAGCAAAAATTACTTCTTGGGCTCAAATCGGTGAACTTATCATTTTACAAGCATTATGTTACAAGTAAGCAGCATAGATTGAAATTCAGTAGATCTAATGTCAAAAGTACATGTATTCTAGACTTGATTCATTCTGATAATTGGGAATCACCTGATATGTCCATGGGAGGTACAAAGTACTTAGTGACATTTATTGATGATTATTCTAGGAGATATTGGGCATATCCAATCAAGAAAAATTATATGTGTTCTCAGTGTTCAAACAGTACAAAGCGCGGGTAGAACTTGAATCCAAAAAGAAGATAAAATTCTTTTTGTAAGCAAGAAGGTATTCAGAGGTAATTCACGGTAGCATACACTCCTCAACAAAATGAAGTGGTGGAGCGAATGATGATAACTCTTACAGAAAGAATAAGAGTTATATTGAGAACTGTCGGTCTACCCAACTCATTTTGAGTATAAATAGCCAAAACTGCTTGTTATGTAATACTATGTATGTATGTGTGTGACTCATATTAAAGTTATTGGGGTATTCACTGGGATAAATGAAATGTTTCAACGAGGTAGAAAGCCCCGTGTTATCATTAATGTTGCCCTTTTTATATTAGGCATCAAAGAATTAATGTCATTAAGGTTTGGCTTGCCAACTTTCGATATTTATTCTGGAATAACTTGAATGTGGGATGAATCAAACAAAATATCTTTGGAAGAGAAAGCCATGTAAAGTGTGTATATATAGAAATAGATATTCTTGATAAAGAAGAGAGAATTAGTTCTAATAGGTTGAGAATATGAAGAATAAGTGAAGCACTCTTTGGAAGAGAAAGCCATCGAGAATATATATTATAGAAATAGCTAATCTTGACAGAGAAGAGAGAATTGATTCTAATAGCTCAAGAAGAAGTGCTACGGTCAGTTGCACATTTGGGCCAATAACTCACTCGATTCTTTTAAATTCGACAAGTGTCCAATTTTACTTTTTACCAGGACTCGTAGATAACTCGAAGATAACAATTTAGTCTCATTCTTTGAATAAGTTATTGGATTTTTTTTACCCATTACTTTAAACATATTTACACTCAAAAAGCCATTTACTTCTGTTCAAATACTAAATTGCCCTTCTCTTTTTGTTTGTTAGTTAAAAATTCTGAAAAATCATACAACCCGAACTATTACACACCAATGCTCTCAACTGTTCAATTGAAACAATTTCAATTTATAAACTTCATTGTCTGAATGGTTTTTGAAGTATACAGTTCTATTACAAAAACAAGAACAATCCACAAAATTTATGACTACTTATAATGACAAAATTTTGTTCAAAAAACATTGATCACAAAAATAGTTCTTCTTTGTAGATTGAACAATTCTCCGTTAACCTTGAAAACTTCTTTATAATTTGGAAGTAAATTCCAACCTATACACATAAATCAATGTTATAACAACATTAACAATAAATTATAACAATCAGTAAGTATTTAAAAAAGATATTACCATCATTAAACATTGTTGATTTAGAACAAAAATCTAATAATCACCAGAAAAATGCTTCAAATATTCATAATCTTCTTGTTGGACATTTAAGATTTATTTAGTATAAGTTCCAATAAGTACAAAAAATTAATATCCGATAAATTACAGTATAATACATGTAAAAAGGAAAATAATATACTTAACATACCATTTCTTGCAAGCAATCTTGTGTATCACAAAGATCATTAGCATTTTCATTCCTTAAAGTTGAATGTTCTTGGGACTAAAAATTAAAAAACAAAATTGACACTATTATATACAAATAAATTTCTAATAACTACAAAAAGAAATATAACATAAAATATTTTATATAACAAACCATTATTTGAGAGGAATTTTTGGTCCCAACGTTCTTTAGAACCTTTAAAAAAAAGATGTTATCATTAATAAATAAATGTATAAAAATTTAAATGTGTCATTAACAATGTGTGTGTGTGTGTGTCTATATATCTATATATATATATATAAACATGTTAACTAACCTTTCTTGATTTGGTGTTGAGTATTCTTTTCTTACATTTCTCAATTTCTTTCTTCATTCTTTTAAAAGCTCCTTTTGTACTTGATATTTGTAGATCAAGTAATGAGATATCAAGCAACAAATTACCATCAATATTTTCCTTGTCAACATTGTAAGCTCCATCCAATTCAACTTCATGTTTTTGAGAGAACGATTCACCCTTATACATTTTTCCAATGCATCATGTAATGCACAACATGCAGTATTGAAAATTCCATTGGATAATAAGCCTTCCTCACTCAATTTTGTAGCTTAATGAAATAATTTGTTGAAATGTTGCTTTTTGAATTGTATTCCCTCTGAAATATTACTTGTAGAACTTGTATAATCCAATCTCTTTGCATCATTACTCCATTGTTTCAATACGTAATGAGTTGGAATATTAAAAACACCAAGAGATTGAAGAACACATAGTACATGCGTACAAAGAAATCTATTATACTCAAACTGTTGATACAAACAATTAGTTTCCTGACTCTTTGCTTCCCAATTCACCAAAAAAGCTACATTTTTCTCCAAATCTTTAATGTCAAATGTCTTTATTGTGCCAACTTCTAGCTTTTGTACTAAGAAATATGATGATGTTCCTAAAACTTCAACTTGAAATTTCTTGAAAACTTCATGTGTATAGATTGTGGACATTTATTTCTCAAAGGGTGAAAAAGACTTTAACATCAGTTTCTTATGCCATTATTGAAACCTGCATAAGCTTCTTGTAAAGCCACCTTGTATTGTTCAACAAATTCTTTCGATGATGTCTTCTTGCTAACATATTTATGTAAATAAAAAAAAAAGAGTTGATGCTTTCAAACCATTGGGTTGTAGATAATCCAGCAAAAAATGTATCCCTCGTGTAAGGAGGCACCCAAAACTTGTGATCTTCAAATAATGATCCTAGCCACTCATTCCCTTCAAGCTCAACTCTCCAATCATATTCCACCATTTTTTTCTCAAATTCCTCCTCCAACCATGAGTTGTAAACATAGCCGTTGAATATTCTTATAAAAGATCCATCTTTCTTTATCACATGGCTAAGCTTTTCGGGAATATTCCTTAGTATGTGTCACATACAAAATTGGTGTCATGTATTCAGAAAGACAGTAGAAATGGCTGATTTCATAGCTTTGTCTTGATCAATTAATATAGTTATTAGATGCTTTCTACCCATAGCCCTTAGCCATGTTTGCATTAGCCAAACAAATGTTGACATAGTCTTATCCGCAAGCAATGCACATCAAAGTAATATAGATTGAAAATGGTTATTTACACCAATAAAATAAGCAACTGGCATTTTATATTTGTTTGTAGTGTATGTAATATCAAAGGAAACAACATCTCCAAAATCTTATAATCCTTTCTACTAGTTGCATCCACCCAAAAAAAAAAATTGTTTAACCTCTATTCTTAATCTAAGTCCACTGCAAAAAAAAAAAAAAATTAGAATTGTCTTCCTGCATTTGTATAAAGTGGTCAAGCATTGCTCTAGCATCACCTATTTCAAGTGCTAGTCGACGTTCTTTATCCAAATAGTTTCCAATATCTTTCTCTGTGTACACAACATTTTCATATCCGCTATTGTTTTTGGCCTTTGGAGCAAATTAAAAAACAAATTTGTACCAACATGAACTGCATGTAACATATTAATACTATGTTTACTGGACAATGCAATACTTCTCTGGCATGGAAAATCATGTGCATGGCTAGGATAAAGCTCATGGATATGTTCTATTTATGAAATTTTGAACATACCACTTGCCACAAGAGTTTCTTTTGACATGCAACAAAGCCTTACAATCTACTTTCAAACATGGGAATTGATTGATAACACTAGATTCTCATTTTATCCCACACCTTGTACAGGTGAACTTTACACCAATAAATTCTCCCGATAACTTTGGTTGATGGCTGCATTTCTTTGAGATACCGAACCCTGTATACTTAGCATACTTTAGATATAAAAAAATATGCATCATCTTATGTATCAAACTCCAACCCAATATAAGGCTCTAAATTCTTGTCATCTTTATCATCCACTGTGTTTCATTCACCACATTTCCATGAATCACATTCCCGCACTCATCCTAATTTGTATTTAAATCAATTTGTAAATTCATGACTACTTAATTAAAGACACAAAAAGTAAAATGTAAACAACAACATTGTATGAATAATTTAGCACTATAAATGCAAGCAATCGATTTTCATATAAACTTATTGATTATTCAAACATAATTAAAAAAGAATTACTTTTTTAATAAACAAATACCAATTAGCTTAATAATTTTCATAATATAGATAGAAAATAAATACACAATTTTTCTTCTATTATTATACATTAACAATAACAAATCATCATGACACCTAATCTATATAGCAAAATTGTAGTATTTTTTATTTTAAATAAATAATAAAAAAATCTAATGTAATTTAGGTGATATTATAAAATGTTGTTTTATAATGGAAAAGTTAAGTGAATTTACCATAATCAATTTCGCTAAACAACTTGTTTGTGGTAGCTGAGACTATACTTTCATATACAAATGCTTTGCACATGCATGAAGCTTTTGAAAGTGAGAAATGAGGAGTAGGGGAAAAGGCAGTGTGTTGAAGAAGCTTCACAAAAAGAGAAGGGCAATTTAGTATTTGAATAGAGAAGTAAATGGCATTTGAGTGTGAATATGTTTAAAGTAGTGGGTAAAATAATATCCAATAACTTTTTGAAAGAATGAGACGAAATTATTATCTACAAGTCCCAATAAAAAGTAAAATTGGACACTAATTGATTTTGAGAGAAGCAAGTGAGTGCGTAGGGATGGTAAAATCTGGATCCGGACCCAGACGAATATTTTCTGTACCGGACCCGGAAATAAACCCGCATTTTTCCACTCCAGGTCCGGTACGAGTTCAACCCGAAAAAATTCGGGTTCTCGGACTGCGGGTTTCCAACCCAGATTGATGAATCCAATTGAAAAAAAAAACTAAATTCGACTAAAAAAATCAAATAGAAATACATATCCAGGATTTCAGCAAATCAAATACAAATCCAACTTCTAAACAAACTAAATACAAATCAGCTCATTTGTTTCTTAGTTCGAACCTCCCACTTATAATCAACGATATCATCATCATGATTGCTGCTTCTTCGCGTTTGACTCAAATCGATCACGTTTCCAGCACTCTAATCTATTAACAACAACAACCAACAATTAAAAAAAATTCAAAATTAAATAAACTATAAATAACAAAATGGAAGCATATCAAACATAAGTATTAAAATCAAAGCATAAATCACATACTTATAAAATGAAAGACATCAACTTTCAACGAGGGAAGCAATAACTCCCGATTCGATATCCAAGAACTTGAAGGATCGGCGTCCAGTGAGGCAACTAACGGTGAAGGCAAGCTCGTTACTTCTAATAGTATCGAAGCTGGTTACTGGTCGCGACGGCGGCTGGTGATGATGAACACAGCCGCGATTGCGATTGGCAAAGGCGGCTTTCAACCCGTATCACAGCTGGTTACCGGTCGCGATAGAAAAGATAAGGAAACGACGGCTGATGATGATGATGATGATGTTGAACAGCCGCGAAGATGGGCAAGTGATGCGACGATCATTTGATTTAATGAAGATGAGCTGAAGAGAGAATAAGAGAGGAAATGTTTGTGCGGCTGGGAAAGTGTAATGAGCTGCTAGGGCACCATTTGGGTTTTTTTGTTTTCTTATTTATATTAAAAATAATTTTTAAAAATTAATATATATCCGGGTCCGAGTTCCGGATGTACGGGTTTACCTAAACCCGGAACCGGACCCGGACACATGCGGGTTTTTAAAATGACATCTGGATCCGGATTTTATTTAATCCGGTATGGGTTGAACCCGGACCGGAAAATCCAGGTTTCATCCGGGTGCGGGTTGAATTGCCATCCCTAGTCAGTCGTGGCACTCCTTATAGCTCGAGAATATGAAGAATAAATAAAGCAATCATAGAACACATTTCTTGTCCGAGTAGAATAGATTTATCCACGTGCTTTTTATAGGAAGCGAAAAGGACAATTGGAACCTACTGCATGTGTATGCCTCAATTAGGAAATGTTTGCTTCGTTTCTCGATGTTGACTCCTTTAATCCTTATATTTTAAAAAATATCTCAAAACACCTTTATATTTAAATTTGTTGCATTCTTACCCATATTTTTCTTTGTGTTTACAATAATACGCTTGTAATAATATTCTTTACATTAATTAATTTATTTATAAGAATTTAATTGGCACATTAACTGATAAATATTAGTATGAAAGAGCTAGTATTTTTTGAACCCATGCAATAATTTTGCTGATAATTTTTTATAAATAAATTAATATTAACTAACTTTAAGCAATGTTTAATTTCCTTCGGATAATTTTTACTAATAGTTATTTTATAAAGAAAATGAATTTATCAAGTTACTCTAAAAGTAAAATAATGGTGTAAAAATTTGTGAAAATTTTTATGTTACTTTTAAGGCTAATTTGGTAAATTAACATTTTTCTCCTTTTATTAATTTCCTCAAAAAGGCAAGAATATTTTTACAAAAGTATTATTGAGAAGGAAATAAAACATAAAGATAAAAGTGAAATATATTTAACTGTAAGGGTGTCTTGAATTTTTTTTTTTCGAATATAAGGATAAAAAAGACACTTGACTCAAAAAATAAAGAATAAACAAGTATTTACTCCTCAATTATAAAATAAATTAAATATAATAATTAGACACTATCAATTAATCAAAAATTCTACCCACCACTGCCACTTCCCTTCATGCCACCGTCTTCCTATTGGCTGTCTGTAGGACAACTAAAAAACGCTTTTTGTATTCGTCATGTGCACTATCATCTCCTACATTTTGTGGGTGATACGTATTCTGAAATTCTTTTATAAAATTTCATCTCAAATATGTAGGCATATAATTAATTCACTTATAATTTATGAAAAATCGATTACTTTATGAATAAAATCACGTTATTTTCAATGAAATGTGGGCATAAAATTTTTTTCATTAGTGCTTTCGAACTTATTTAATTTATTTTTAACCAAGTAAATTATATATATAATACATTGATTTGTAAGCATAACGTATGAATTCATAACAGGTGAGTAATGGGTTTTGGGGCTTTGGCAAATGTGGGTTCTGTCTTTTATATGATTATGTCACTTTTTATCTACTGATTTTGCATTCGTTAATTGAACTGTAGCATCCTTCTCCCTTAAACAAACTCGCATCACCTGCCTAACATAGTTCTCCCTCATATATTGTTTTACCAAATCCTATCCCTAACCTCAATATTAAATTTCAGACAAGGGCATGTTAAAAAGTAGGGATATTTTCTGAATTTCATTAAAGAAAAAGATATCTGGGAAGAAAATTCTAAAAGAAAGGAGGAGGATTTGTTGAGGTTTCAAGAGCTGGATCCGTCTGTAACTGGACAAGTTGGAGAAGCTGTATATCGTGATAAGAAATCACGGTGCATATCAAGGGAGGAGTACTTGGAATCCAAAAGAAAACCCAAGCAAAAGCCTAAGGAGAAAAAATTGGACTCGTGCAAGGGATTGGCTCAAAAACGGGAAGCTGAGGCTAGATTGCGGGAATTAGAACTTGAGAAGGACAAACCATTTGCAAGATCAAGAGACGATCCCGAACTTGAGAAAATGCCGCCGAAGGGTAGATTGAGATGGGGAGGTCTAATTATTAATTTTTCTCTCCAACACTGGAGTGTGAGGATGGATGATAGACTCCAGTTGTTAGCTTGTCTCCGCACTGACAGTAAAGCTAAATCAAGAACTGATGTTACTTAAAAGAGTTTTACTTTAAGGCTCTAATTCATTGTACATACTACTTAGGAGTTTTAATACATTGTACATATTGTATATAGTCTATCCTTTTGTAAAACATCTAATTAGACTCGTTATTTCTCGCTTTCGAAAATGAATAATATTTTTTGGAAAAATATGCAACCCAATTAGCTGCTGCCACTTGTACTCCTCTCGTTTTCTTGGAACGGTTCATGCAATAAAATCAAAATTTGCTTTTTCAAATGTGCTTTCGTTGGAATGGAACATCATTTATAAACAAAATTTCAAGTGCTTCTCATTCACTGGTGGATACATGATCACTGAAAAAAATAAATGAAGCTTATTAATTAGTCAAAGAGACTGAGGAAATCTATTAATGCAAAAACCCATTCACTAGTGCTTTTAGAGTATGTATTTATCCCTTTGACCTCATGTACGCCAACCCCCGTTTTTATTTTATATTTCAAATTTCAATCTGTGAACAAGAAAATGGAGAAGAGCCCTGACAATATCCCTGATCAGCATTTCATAAACCTTGTAGTCAAGGGACAGGTCCATGCACTTTTCTTAATTGTCTATTTTAATTAATTTATTTGGTATGCCAATACAATGCATGTTGCTGGGTAATTTCATTAATTATCCGATTGGTTTCCTTGGCTTCTTCTTCTGATTTTCTATTTTATTTTTGTTTAATCTGTTTCTAAGATGAATTTATTCTTCGCTTGTGTTTTTCTTTTTTGGGCATATAAAATTTACAAGTGGCATTAATTTTTACCCAATATAAGAAGTAAATCAATAACTCAATATAAGAAATAATTTATTAGAAATATTGTTGTGTTGACGAACACGAATTTTTGGTTAGTCATATGAAATGAGCTTTAATATAGGCTGACTAATAATTAGTAACTCAATAATTAATCATTTATTCAATTTTGTAGTGATTTGTTGTTGTTTAATCTTCAAATATAATCTTTCTTTTGATTGTAGGATAATGATCCGCTATATTTCGAGTTCAGGCGCGATTGGGAAATAAAGAAGCTCTTGATTACTTACTGTGAGAAAAAAGATGCGCAATATGGGACTTTCCCTTTCCTTATCAATGGGAATCGCTTCCCTCATATTCGAACTCCTGACCAAGTAATGTTCTTTAAGCTTTTCTGTAATTTTTTATGTTTATTGCTCAAATGCAAGTAGAAACATCAGATTATGGAACATATATGAATTATGATAATGCATAACTAGGCAATTGCAACCTAGCTACCAAAGTTATAATGCTAGCTAGCTCCTCGAGAAATATGTACGTGTGAGGATCCCACATCGGCTAAGTATGGACATACTTGGTGGTTTATTAGTCTTTAGATACCTTTGTCCACCGCTTAATTTTTTTAAGCGTGAGTTCTACCTTGCCGGTTCGCAAAAAAGTTCTCCAACTTGACTGTGTTGGGGGAATTTGTGGACTTGTATGGTTAGCTTCTTGGTTTTGGCGTCTAACGATAAGACACACTGCATATGCCTTCAATTTTTCATATTCAAAGCTGCAAAACTATCGAAATTATAATAAGTCACAACCCATATGCTTACCCTTTTGTAATTGATCAACACCAATATCACCACCGTGTCTAGTTAACACCATTTAACATCACCACTAAATGGCTAATTAGACATGGCGAGATTGCCATTTCACATCCTTGTTTTGGTTTTTTGTGATACTGATCTTAAGTTCTACCCAATTTGTAGCTTGGATTGAAAGACGGTGATGAGATTATCGCAACGTTCTACGCGGGTGGAGCTTAGAAGATGGAAGTTAGAACTTAGTACCCATTT
Source organism: Citrus mangshanensis (assembly GCA_030449895.1). NCBI lineage: Eukaryota > Viridiplantae > Streptophyta > Magnoliopsida > Sapindales > Rutaceae > Citrus > Citrus mangshanensis. The sequence goes on along the minus strand of JASUUJ010000215.1, from coordinate 11,549,203 downwards.
AATCAGAATAAATATTCATTCCAAATTTGAGGTTATCAACTCAATCTGAGAATTAATGTTTGTGAAAGGTTGTTATCATATCTAATTTCTAATCCATTTATTTTTCAAGGATTTGCTTAATGAGGATTTGTATTAAGTTTATTAATTAATCGATGGATGGACATTATACAATTCATACTACAAAAGTTCACAGCAGCACGACTTAATACAATAATGATGGTTATCGGGTCGATTTTGTAGGATCGGATTTTTAATTAGTCAACCTACAAAACTCATTTCATGAGGGACCCCTTACCAATTAAAAGTAATTTTAATTACTAATATATTCATGTGCTAGCTAGCAATTATGACATTGGAACTGGAATCTGCCAGCTGCATTTATTTGTTTGATTTTACTATAACATCATATAATATATTAATGTGCTTCTCATTCACTGGTACCCGTATATATATATAGCTGCAGAATTCATGAAGCTTATAAGTGTACACATGTTCATGCTCTCAAGCTCTCTGTTAATAGAAAGCCCATTTCCATCTATTTTCTTGCAACCCTTTTAAAAGCAATACCATTTGGAGTATTTAGCATTTAAGTTCTTGTACCAACCCACTTCATTTTTCGCTGAAATGATTTTCTATTTTAGCCATAGCACCCTTAGAATTAGTTTCTTTTCTTCAGCTTTTTTCAATATGTCCAACACGGCACAGCAGTTGAGAATCAATCTCATTGTCAAGAATAAGGTCCACTTTTATCTTCATTGTCAAGAATAAAGCCCATTTCCATTTATTTTCTTGCAACCCTTTTAAAAGCAAAATACCATTTGGAGTATTTAGCATTTAAGTTCTTGTACCAACCCACTTCATTTTTCGCTGAAATGATTTTCTATTTTAGCCATAGCACCCTTAGAATTAGTTTCTTTTCTTCGCTGAAATGATCTCTGTTTCTGAAAATCTAAAAACACATTTTTAAAATAAACTCGATATTTAAAAAAAAGAATAAAATAACCACGTACGATCTCTATAATCACCATTACTTAAATATCATTATGTATATATTTAATTTTCTTATGACTTATCATTTTATAATGCTTCAATAAAGACTCATTTATTGTATTTGTTAGAGAAATTGCTTGACTAAAAAGTTTAAGTTGGTAGGTGAGAACTCAACAATAATATTTAAGAAAAATCTTGAAATAAAGCAATGATGCAAATACAATGACATTGGAACTAGACTTCACTAGCATCTGTTTGTTGTGGCTTTTACTAGCATATATATTTACGGTCTCAAAAGTTGAAATTAAATAAAATCCAATTGTAATATCTCATTCATATTCACTGGTCTTGTAAAAACAAATGATGACATGGTCAACCAGAAAGCTTTAAGAGTTTACTCATGCTCTCCAAATAGAAAGCCATTTTCAATTACTCTGTGCACGCCAATTCAAAAAGCTATGCCATTTTGAGCATAGCTTTTAACTTCATTTACAACCCAAACTCTTATTTCTTTATTTCTTGTTCTTTGCTTTTATATATATGTGTGTGTGTCTGTGTGTGTGTCACCCTAAAAGTAAAAAGCTCCAAGCTCAAAGAAAAATGTTAAAGCCTTCTTCTTCTAAGAATAATAAGAAGCCGCAGCATCTGATTAATCTCATTATCAAAAGCCAGGTCCATTTTTGTCTTAATTTCTTTTATTTATTTACTGCTTTCTTCTTTCTTTATTTATTTTTTAATGAATTTCTATTGTAACAAAAGTTGCTACGCATATGTTAGCTTTAATTTTTGTAATAATTTATTTATTTTTTAATTAAGACAAGCTGCCAACTCACAATGGAAAAAAATTATGGTTTTAAAATAATTGCTAAGCTTTTCGAGTGACCAAATTTAGCCTAAAGGCTTTTTTTCATTTTATTTTTTATTGAACTAACCCACATATGCCAGATCTATATTTTTCTACCATCAGAAAATTATTAGAAATTTTGCTGTATATATAATGAATTCATATGAATTTTGGCTAAAGGGGTTTCGCTTTGGAGGTTAGATCATGCCTAATTAACTAGCAACATTTGCCTAATTGCTCTATTAATTAATTTTATTTTTTTTTTATTGTTAGGATGGTGACAAGAGATTCTTCCAGTTCAATCATGACGTCGAAATAAAGCGGCTCTTGATTAAGTACTGCGAAACAAAATCACAGCCCTTTAAGAGCACCCCTTTCTTGATCAATGGGAACCGATTTGATTATTCTAAAACCCCTGACCAAGTAAGTAATTAATTAATTAACTAAATTATCTTTTTAATTAGTTTATTTCTAATATTTCCACGGCCACTAATAATTGTGATTTAAATTTAATTTAATTTTTTTTTTACTTAATTTGTAGCTTGGATTGAAGGATGGGGATGAGATTGACGCAATGTACCACGCCTTTGGAGGTGGCCATGATCACAGGGCATGATAATAATCCAATAATCTCAAGGTCACACCATGCATCTTGAAGTTAATAAATTAATTTGCCCTTCAATGAGAATAATTTAAATTAGTATATGGATATTGTGTTGTTTGTTGTTGTGTTTCGTTTTATTTTAATGGTGGATTAACTTATTAATTAGGATAAATGTGTTACCGTTCAAGATTGAGATAATTACATCTTTCTGTTTTTGGTGCATGTTATCGATGGAATTGGATATTTTTATAACTCATCGTTAAATAGCTTTAGCTTCAACACACTTAACTTAGAAATTTTGAAACAATAATAGGATAAATGTTCATTTAATCCTCATATTTTGAATTAAATATCCTTTTAGTTTGTATATTTTAAAAAATATCTCAATATAGCTCTACTATAAAAATTATATGTCATTCTTACCCTTATTTTTCTTTGTTTTTACAATAATACCCTTGTAACAATATTCTTAGTGACATTAATGAAAAAATTAATAATAATAAATAAATTTATCAAATTAACACTAAATTAAAGTAAAAATCTTATTAATATTTTACACTAAAGTAAAATAAAATTAAAGTAAATATTTTTATTATTATTTTACTTTAAGGATTAATTTGGTGACTTGAATTTTTTATAGATAATTATTAGCAAAACAGCAAGATATTAAACGTAGCTTAATTTGGGTGGTATTAATTTATTTATAAATTACTATTAGAAAGATTGTTGCAAAGGTATGAAAAATATTAGTTCTTTTATATTGATAATTATTAGTCAATCTTCTAATTAAATTTTTTTATGGGTAAATTAATTAATGCTCTCAAGATTGTAGGAAGTGTATTATTATTATTATTATTATTATTATTATTATTATTATTATTATTATTATTATTATTATTATTATTATTATTATTATTATTATTATTATTATTATAACACAAGAAAATAAACCATATTCACATATTAAAAAAATAATATGTGTATGGTTGATTATTAATATTCTTTGGAATATGCTTGCTTAGTTTTTTGTAACATGCATAGTTTAGTCATTATAGTGCCTTATGCGGAAGAAAATTAGTTAGAATCCATGCATTACATCAATATGAGTCGTACCGGATATATGAGCGAAGAAGTACGTGAATGTACTTTAGTGACTACCCAAAATCATAAGTAAATTACTACTATAAGCAAAATAATATAATTAAATTAAGATATTTTAAGAACTTTATGATTTCTGGGTAGATGCATCATCGATGTTTAGTCTTTTCGAAACTGGGTATAAGGAAACGTAATACTCAAGAAAGTTGTTTGGACACCAAGAAAATAATTTTATTTTTAAAGACAAAACTGATTTGCAAGAATGTTATGATTTTATTAACTTTTTCACACTAATGAAATCAGTAGAGTCTGTTCTATTTATACTAACATAGCTAACTGATTACAGCCGTAAAACTAACTAAATACAGAAAATACCATGAAATCAATTGAACTAACTCGTAGACTTGGTATGGAGGTGACGATGCAGGTAAAGTGAAGAAGAAATCCGGTTGGTGTCGGCCACACTTTTCTAGGTTTAGATTCCATAACAGATTGCAGTTATTACGACTAGTAATGAACAAAATTTAATATTAATTTCCTCCAATATTTTACATATAATATATAGATAAGAGCAAAGAAAAGAAGTTGAAAAAGAGATTGCGAATACAGATTCCTAAAATGTTTTTATTTTTTATTTCATTCATTAAATTTTTTATTAATAACATAATAAAATTTTGTGTACAAGAACTCAAGAATTATGTATGATAATATGAAAATTCATCATACATGACTAAATAGAGCTTCTGTGGAAACAGAAATCAACGCATTTTTCGAAATTTGCTTAAAATAATTATAAGAAGAAAAAGTAATGATTAAATTGAACTTCTTTCCAACTTTAATGAAAATTTTTTTTATGTGAAACAAAGCAGAAAATACATTAAAATAATTACACAGTTTTTTTTTTCTCCCCGCATTTTTACATTGAAGAAGTTCACCATGATATGTTTAGCCATACCATTTGGCTTTTGCCAAGGAAAAAAAAAAAGCAAAATAAAAATAAGAGATTAATTAGAAGGCTTTATATATTGCCATTTTTTTCCCTTAAACATAAATGATAGGATGAAACAGAAATTTGAAGACTAATAATTTTGTACTTATCATTTAATTGTGTTTTATGCCTCAGGTCTTGGAATAGAAATTTGAGTTGTATCATAATAAATTGGTCTAAATTAATTCATTGAAAAAATCAATAAGCCTCTGATATGGTAAAAACAAACTTGTGTTAAAAAAAAGTAAAAAAAAATATAAAAATTTATTTATAAATAACTTTTTTTGTGATAGATTATAAATCATTTAACCAACGTGCTTTTAGTTCTTTCAGGAAATTAAAAACATATTTTCAAAATAGACTCAATCATGTGGTTGGGATGGAGTGATGGTGCATTTACTTGTGCTTTTTTTAGAAAATATGTCATGTATAATCTCAAAAAGTGAAATAAATAAACAAAATCCAATTGTTGCTCATTCACCAGTCTTGTTCAAACAAAACAAGTGACACGAAAAGCTTAAAAGACTTCGAACGCATGCTCTTAACTAAAGCTTATCAAATATATATCGATACACATACACACACAAACACACACTAAACAATTGACATTGATCACTAGGAATGTTTAGAATCTAATCCGATCTGCTCAATCCGTCTAATTCGTAAAAATCTGATCCATGTATTAGTGGATTGGATTGGATTGAATATTTGAAAATCCGCAATCGGTAGATTGAATATGAATTTACTTCTATAAATCCTCAAAAATCCACAAATCCACAAATCCACAAAAAAAAAATTATTTATTTAATAAAAAATTAAAATTGTAAATATGGTATTAGTACTTACTAATAAATAAATAAGTTAGAATATAGTTACATTAACACCATATTATATTTTATCTGATAATAATATAAAATAAAAATAATTAAATAAACAAATATAACTTCCTAAGTAGTTAATTTTCTTGTACTAATCTAAACAAATGAGATTTTTTCTTTTTGGTGTGTTATATTTTTAAACTTTGAATGTATTTTTTACTTTTATTTAAGCAATTAATTTTTAAAATCTGATTTAATCTTGAATTGGATCAGTAGGAAAATTATTTTTATATTATTTTTTATTTAATTAATTTGTGGATAGGACAGAACTAAAAATTTTTAGTCCGCAAACCAATCCACAAAATGATGGATTGTATATGGATTGGGTCAAATGCACATCTGATCCGCAAAGTTATAGATTGGATTAAAAATTATAATTTGTAAAATTATGGATTGGATATAAATTGATATTAAATCTGCAAAATCCAATCCGTGAACACCCTTATTGATCACAAAGTTAATTTTGCAAGTTGAACACCATTAATTTTGTAAATCCAACAGTTAATTTTGCAAGTCGAACAAAAAGCGTATGCCATTATACGGTATATATAGCATTTAATTTCAACTACCAACCCACCAACCAAAACTTTATTTTTTTGGTCTTTAGTTTGCTTTTATATATTATGTATTAATTTGCTTTTAAAGCTCATTTAAGTTCAAACACCATTAATTTGTTCTTGTTCAAAGGATTTTCTGTTTGTGAGGAAGAAAAATGTCCGAGGCAGCTTCTCCTCGTAAGAATAATGAAAGGCCACAGCAGAATTTTATCAATCCCACTATCAAGAGCAAGGTCCATTTTTTTCTAAATTTCCTATATTATGTAGTACTTTCTTCTCCATTTTTTTTTTGTGAATTTCTTTGAAGTTGTATCAAAAATTGATGTGCTTATGTATGCATCTTAGCTTTAATTTTTGCAATAACTTATTTTTTTTTAATTAAGTTTCTCAAGTACCGTTTTCTGGCAATTTGCTCTAATTTTTTTAATTTTTTGATTATGGTTAATTTCTACAATATAAATGGACTGCTTCAATGTATTTGTATAAAAGAGACATGTAAAATCCTGGTGGGATCCCATTATGCCGATGCCTTGATATTTTAATATGTTAAAAAAAATGGATCCTAAAATAATTAGAATTGATAGAGACTGAAGCTTCACGTTTCCTTCATTAAGATATCACTTTATAAACTGCACATGCTTCCCTATTACATACTTGTCCAAAAGTGGCAAAATTGGCCAATAATTTTTAACTTGATTAAAAAAAAAATACTAGATGCCAGATCTCTATTTTTCCTCCACCAACTGAAAATTATTAGAAATTTAATTAGTTGTATAGTGAATATCATGAATTTTAGCTTAAGGAATTAATTATAATTAGGCAAAATTTTACTAATTATAAAAACAAAAACCCAAAATGTAAATGATCAGTATTAATCATGTTAATTAACTTGTTTTTATTGCAGGATGAAGACAAGGTATATTTCAAGTTCGGACGTGACACTCCAATGAAGAAGCTCTTAACAATTTATTGTGACAAAAAATCTCCTTTCTGTGATCAATGGGGAACGCTTTGATCATCCTGAACCTCTAACCAAGTACTAACTATTTTCCTAATTCAGACTTAATTAATTCATTCATTTTGGAAAAACGATCGCAGTTCCAATTTGATTTAAAAAATTTAATTTAATTTTGAATTTTATGTACTCTGCAATTATTTTTTACAAAAGATGATTTGTCTACGTGATCATTTTATCAAACCACAAGAACATTGTTCCACTTTTTCTTTTTCATTTATTTTTAATATTGCCACTGCACTAAACGTGATGTAAATTAAAATTTTCTACTTAATTTGCAGCTTGGATTGGAGGATAATGATGAGATTGATGCAGTGTTCCATGTCTCCGGAGAAGCCGGCGATCACAAGGCATAAAGCGGTTAATAATAATCTCAAGGTCTTGTTGGGAGTTAATTAATTAATCAGCCCTCCAATTAGAATAAGTTACGATTAGTGACTGGATTAATTGTGTTCTTGTGGTTGTGTTTTGTTTTATTTTTATGGTGAATTAACTTAATTTAGGCAAGTATCTTAATGTTCAAGATTCATGGAATCACACCATTGCGGTTTTGGTGCATGCTATTACAAATAGCGTCAATGTTTAATATCGACCAAATTGGAGCATTTTGCAACTGAAGATGGCCAATGGGCCGGGTGGCACGCGTCCGTACAGTACGGGACGACACGAGCACGTTACGATAGGGAACATGGCATGACACCTATGGGTGCCTAAAATTTTCGAACCTTAAAAGCGACGATTAGAGATGACACGCGAAAAGGCACATAATAAGTACGCTTCATTAGTAGGCTAGTACGCAGCTCGTGCGCCATCCATAGCACGTGGGCCAAAGTATATCAAAGTAAAAAAATTTTAATGAAAAGTAAATATAAAATGTTATGATTTACAAATATTTTGAAATTAAACTTTTTAATATTTTTTTAGCATCGGCTTTTAAAAATTAATTTAAGTCTTAGTTTAAATAAATATTCTAATTTTTTATGTTTATAATTTATTAAATGAATAAATAAATATCATGATTTTAATAAATAAAATTATAAATATCATGATTTTATAAATGATAAATCAAAAATTTTACGACATTAATATTTCATTTATGAAATCATAACTTAGTTAATGGAGATATGTTTCATTTGTGAATGAAATATTTTCATATTTTATACACAAAAAGAAATAATGAATGAAATATTTTTTATGATAAATTAAAAATTATGATAAACTGATAATAAAATGTTAATTGCTCCCTTAATAAAAATTATTGTTGTTGTTGTTAAAAGATTATTATTATTATTATTATTATTATTAGCAGTAGGCTGATCGGCTTAAAAAAAAATCAAACACGTGAGTTTGAATAAAACACGCCAAATATATAGATTTTTTTTAAGCACGTTAAACATATGAGCTTTAAAGAAAAAAAAAATTGATAAGTTTTTTTTGGGCACAGGCCCACGGTGGGCTAGTGCCGTGAACTGTGCTAGGCTTTTAAAAAAAATTGGACATGACACAACACAGCCCATTCATTTGGTGGGCCGTGCCGAGCCAGCCCATGAACCCTAGTGTGGGCCGTGGTTTGACTAGCTGGCATGGCCTGTTTGCCATCTTTATTTGCAACTCAGCGTTAAGTTATTTGAACTTCAACACAATTAGCTACGCAACTATTAAGCAAATATAATATAAGATAGGAAAATAAATCATCCTCACATATTATAATAATAACATGTATCGTTAATATTCTTTGAAATAAGTTTGATTAATTTTTTCTAACCTGTCTAGATTAATTATTATAATTATTCGAGTGTGCACATAAAGTGAAAGAAAATTAACTAGAATTCTAACAATCATCAATATGAATCTTACCACAAATATCAATTATTTAGTATTCGATTAGATTTTTAAATCATATCTTGTCACGATAATTTGTACGAATGAATTTAAATGATAACCTTATATAACTATTGCTCCAATGTATTATTCTATAGAGGACTTCAATATCAAAGAAAAGCAGAATAACCTACATTTTATTTTTATTTTTTATATAAGTAGGATGCTATTAGAAGTGACTGAGATTTTAGGTATTAATTCTTAAACTTACCAAAATATTTTTAAAGCCGATATTTATCGTAGTTGAAAAGCTTTTTAATTAACAATAACTTCACTTAAATTTGGAATTCGTTTTTAAGAATTTATTACATAATTATTATTTATTACATAAAATTATAAAATATTAAGGATATATTTGAATCCACCAAAATTCACTTAATATGGTATTAAAAAAATTTTATTATATGAAGGGTAGGGATATTTCCACCCTGTTATTTGTGTAAACCCACCTCACTTCTAAACAAATTTACAAAAAATACGCTTTTTTCTAATAAATACAAATCAACAAAAAAAATGTAATTAATCAATTAAATCATTCTTATATTTTTGTTCTTACTTTTTTTTACTATTAAAGTACCTTTAATATAAGTTCTATTTAATTATTTTGCTTTGTGACATTAAATGACCCACTCGCCCAAAAAACAGGTGTTCTTGTATCTAATACTTTAGGTATTTAATTTTGCAACTTATAATCTAACTTCTTAAATGAAATCTAATAATTTTCAATATTTTACATATAAATGACATAAATTTGGCAATCTAATAATTTAATGAGTATTTTCTCGTACAGATATTATGTTAGTTTAATTAAAAATTAATAATCATACTAACAAAGTAGAATTAACTATTTAGAAGCAATGAATTTTGTATAGAATTAAAAAATTGTTGAAGGTAAATTAAATTTTTGGTATTTTTACCCTTTAAGGATAAAATAATTAATTTAAATTTAGGTTAAAGCAATCTTATTAGTCAAATATAACAAAAAAAATTTAAGTCACAACAAAATAAATTAAAATAGATATAACTGATCAATTCTTCTGAATTCTTCTTTATTTGAAATTTTTAAAAATAATGAGAACTTTTTATAACTATTTTTTAAAAGTGGGATGGATTTACAAACTTTTTATCATGCCTTTAGTGCATGAGGTTTTGAGAATTCGGCGCTTTCAGCCGATAGGAAACAGCCGAGACAAAAGGGTCAAAGTCGAAACGATGGTTTTTGTTGCTTGCGGCAAAAGGTAAAACCCATCAACTAGCTTTCTTCCACTAGTGAGCAACAAACTTTAATATTAGTTTCCTTCAATACTTCTATATAAAATATATTTACTATATTGGCTAGAGGCCAAGGGCAAACCCAAAATGATAAGATGAAACAGACACTGTGAAATGTGAATACAGATTCTCAAAAGAGAAAAACGTTTGTTGATTTACTTCATTCACCAAATATAGATTAATAACATAAAAAGTTCGTGTAAAAGACCACAAGATTTATGCATGAAAATATGAAAATTCATTGTACATGACTAAACAGAGCTTTTGTGAAAAAAGAAATCAGCACAATTTTGGAAATTTTATCAGCACATTTTGAAAATTTTGTTAAAATAATAATTGTAAGTATATACACTGAACTTCTTTCCAACTTTGATGGATAATTACAAGAGCTTAAAAAGCTTTGTAAATTGCCCATTTTTTTTCCTTAACCAAAAATTATACGATGAAACAGACAAATTTGAAGACTAATAATTTTATACTTGTCATCAAGATAGATCAGGAGATATATTTGTTCGTAAAAAAATTAAATGAGTAGGCACTGATATTATTTTATTGTGTTTTACAAGCTGGAATGCACGAATGCTACAATCTAGAATATTCACAATTTATAGAATTTTTTTTTAGTGTAATTAAGGATCAATTGTCTTAAAAAGTGTTTTTTAGAGAGTATTATAGAACAGAAAAAACGAAGAGTAGAAAAATAAAAATAATAATTAAGAAGAAGTAAAGCTAAGCTAAAATAGAACTGAGCTAGTATTGGAAAGCCGTTTGCTCCATAGATAGTATGCTGCTAATTTCAGCAGAAGGTATTCCCTACCACGTCAACGTATCAAGTGCAAACCAAACACCATTAGTCTCACAAAAGGCAAGACCTTACAGGAGATAAGATGGCAACATTTACGTTGAAGACTCAAAAAGTAGACAATAAGAAGAGTTGCCTTCAACCCAGAGATTACTCCAACCACAAGCTATAACTTGCTCAAATAACCTTAATATCCGCCATCACTTCTGCATAAAAAGTAGTGTCTACAACTACTGGCACACCAAATCCTACAAAGAAAGTTACATTTTGAAGCCCTACGAACAGTCCCAAAAAGAATCGCTTTTAGATAAGCTGTCCGAGTTGGCTTTAACCCAACCTTTTGGAGGAGGCTTCCAGTCCAGAATGTAAACCCTGGGTGTATATATGTATATATCTTTCAATCCGGAATTTTAAAGTGCAGGAAAGTCCAAAAAAACGCATAAACTGCTTTAAGTTTTAAGTCTCTTAAACCCCACAGTTTTAAAACTTTTCCTTACTTTTCCCACATTTTAAAATTCCAGACCAGAAAAAAATCATAATGTATTCAGATTATCTTCACTCTATCATCTGACTTCACCATTGGACATTTCCACTTTTCCCATTCATCAAAGAAAACATTATGAAATCAACTGACTGAAAACTTCCAAAACTGAAACTTTAACTTGAAAATTGTGCCGATCGACTACGACGACATGGAAAGAGATAAGATCGGTTCTCTATTTTACAGCACTTACACACAACAAGCTCATATACGAATACCACTATAGTATTAAAATACATATAGTTGACAGAAAATAAAAAAAAGGACTTATTACTGGCAAGTTCCAGATAGTTTTGTTAGCTTCTCAAACAACTTACCTTGATGAAGAAAGCAAGCTTAGATGCTTCAAAGGCCTCTTCTCTCATGAAGCCTTTTCCCTGGGTTTTGGGAAGGCTATAATCTTGGACTCGAGTTCAATGCTTGAGCAGCATCTGCACATCCGCCAGTTTCATAAACTTTGGTGCCGGCCTATGCCTTCTCTGAACTATTAAAAGATGGAATGAAATTAATTCTAAACTGATGTCGTAAACCACAGCAAAAACTCAAGCAGAAGAAATTTGAAGAATCATCCAGGTATTATGTTTTAACTAAAAATACCAAAAATTTGAAGTCAATTCATCACTCATACAAGCTATAAATCAGACATAAACTTGAATATCAATCTGGAAAACATAAATGCATGTTTACAAATGCACAAACAAAACAAGCAAAATATAAATGCATGTTTATTTTGACTAGCTTTTACAGCGAAATATAATAGATATTCATAGATATGAAGCAAAGATACATAATCACACATATTTTTAAGATATCACATTTAGGAGAATGCATCAAATTCAGAACTTTTTCCTTGTATCATTGAGAAAAATACATAATAAATTACCATGCAAATGTGTATTGGGGTAATTAATTCATAACCTGAACTACAATCATCATCAATAAGGCCAACAAGACACATTTTCACAAACTCACCATCATCATCAGGAGGCACCGATTTGGCTCTTGAACATTCATACTCAAAAGTTCTAATATGAGAAGCGAGCATCAATATCTCGTCATCGACCTCGAAACCTACAAATTCACGAAAACCTAAACGCACAAGTTCTTTGCAGCCCTGCAGTATCACCACCAGATTCTCCCGCTCAATAGAAACTCACATCAGATGCAATTCCATAATCTTTGAAAAGTACTTGACAATGGCTGATGCCTCATATTTTCCAATGCGAACTCCATGAACACGTAACCAGCTAAAGTTCTTGCACCTGAGGCCAATTTGAGGGATGATTTCTATTATATCAATAGACTTCCCAAGTATTAAACCTTCCAAGTTTTTCCAGTTTCCTATCAGCTGAGGGATAACTAGTAACAGCTTAAGGCAAACAATAGGATACACGCCCAAAGTTTTCAAGGCTGGACACCTGAAAACAACAATTCATCATCCCTCTTGATTCAATTCTACGATTCTTTATCAAGAACCACTATTAGAAAACCACTTCTCGGCAGCATCTATCAAACCCTCTGCTGAGCAACAGCCAGGAAGAATAAGGGCGGTAGCATTTCCACAGCTACGATCAACAATAATGAACTTTATAAATTGGGTGCAAGACTTTATCTTGACTCCATACACGTGCATAAATTTATCTAAAAATGAATTGTAAGACGAAGGGAAAACAAGATTTTCCCGGGACAAAGGATCAAGGCTTGCTCTGTGCCATGGCTTGCACACAAAAGGGACATCCAATAGAAGTGACTCAAACTCCCACTCTTCCAAGCACATTCACCCCACCTCCATCCTTCCATTTTCTAAATAAATAAAAATGAAAAAGAAAATATCAATAAGCTGTATATTTGAACGACAGCAAAATTGCTCTACTCACAAAATGAAAATTTAATTGCCATTAATCAAACTATCTTGATTATCATTCAGAATTGACAAAACTAAAAAAATAAAAACGGGAAATTAAAAGAATAAAAAAATGTAATTACCAGAACGGAGTGAAGAGGAAGTCGCTTTTGCTAATAACCAGAAGCTGAAGATTGAAACAAAACGAAAAGCAAAATTGGGTTTACGCCAACTTCAGTCAGAGGCTCACTCAAAGCTCAAAGCAGAAGTGGCATTCAGAAGAAGGTACACTTGGCAGTTCGATAGTTGACAAAAGAGCAATAAGGGTGTCTTTGGTGCTCTGTATTGTATTAAGATGGTATGTATTAAAATGACCTATTATATAAACTGTATAGTATTTGGTCCTGAACTGTTCAATTGCCCTGTGTTTGGCATATATCATGTACTGGACTGTATTAATTTTTGTTTAAAATAAATAATTTCAGTAAATAACTAACCTTGTCATATTAAATAGCATAATCCTCAGAACATTTAATAATTTTTTAATGTTAAAAAGGATGGATATCCTAACTTATATATATATAAAAGAAAATACTTACACACAAGTTTAATATTTTTATATTTTTTTCTAGATTTATATAACTATAAATTTTAAAAAATTTCGACACATGATTTTTCTACACATTTTCTATGAAAATTAATCACACAAAAATAATTCTAACCAAATTACATAAATAAAGTATATAATTTTCCATCGTACGAGAATTTTCAACTTTAATATAATCATTCAAAAGTTTACAAAAATTTGTGCAACTTAATACTACAATATTACAACAATATTATACCAAAATTTTGAGTTGTGTTAAGTACACAATGCACCCACATGCTATAATACCATACCAAATTATTGGCTTGTGTTTAGTACACGCATCTTTTCTACACCAAAATATTATTGGCTTTAAAATATCACAGCCATTTTAAGCAACATATCAACCTAGTGCCCCATGCAAGAGCATATGAACAAATGTTACTTTACGCTCACCTCTTGAGGAATTGAAAACTGAAATATTATGGGGTTCTTTTAGATTAGCTCTAGAGCTAGAGGTTCTTCTTCAACAGAAAGTCTCATGGTTGCAAGTTCATCAAAAAATGCTAGAATTCACAGTAAATAAAACGTAAATTTCAAATCACAACTTCCAAATATCATAAATAGAAATAAAAACTGAAACAAGTAGATATTGAAACTTTTTTACCCAACAAAACATGTACTTACAACTTTATTAATTTAGGCATTTCCCAATAATAATTCCTTTGTACCCAAAACCTCTTTTGTCTTAACCATCTTTACTATTTAATATTAAGGTGCTAGGAATCTTTATCTTAATTGTTCCCTAATGATAAAGCAAGTAATATATCTACTCTTATCATAATCATCGTTCAATATAAGCCCAGGTATAAACCGCATGACTTTTTTATTTTTTATTTTTTAATTAGTCAAGTTATGACCATAAATAGAACCAAATCAATAAACAAAATATAAGTTGCATGGCTTTTTTTCTTTTTTTAATTGGCCAAGTTATGACCATAACAAAATGAAATCAACAAACAAATGTCAACCATTACACTATTTTCAGAATGACTAATGCTTGATTTTTATTTTGTATCTAAGCAAAATCTGAGCAAAACATAACTAGCAAATGAAGGAGAATCCAAAAAAATTTTGAAAATCTTTGATAGCAACTTGGGAGCAAGACCAAATTTCCTCTGAAATTAATGTGGATCTAGTTAATAATTGAATGCTTAATAAAGATTTGCTAAAGTTAAGTGCTGAAATTACCTATAACAATGGATTTGGTAAAAAGTTTTCCGTGAATCTGTTTTCAGAAGCGAAGAAGAAGATGGTATAGGTTGTAACTTATTTTACTTTTCTTTTAATTTTAATTTTATTGACCAAGTTAATAAAGACCCGAGGTTGGTGCGGGTCTTTATTACACGTTCAAATCTATATTAGTTTTACCCTTTTATGCTGTACATATCAATTAAATATTTTTGCCAAACATTGGTTTTAAAAAAATAAGTACAATACGTAACCCTTAATACATGCTGCCAAGCATACTCTAAAGGTTTATGGAAAAGAAGATTCAACAGAGTTTCTTTGGATAAACCAAACCAAAATCAGAATTTTGGGTTCTGTTTGGTTTAAAATTTTTATTATGCTTTAGTTTATAATGTGGATAGAAAATATCAAAGAAGATGGTAAAAGAAAATATAAGAAAACATGCAAATAGAATGAGAGAGAAGGTAGATTAAACTTCAAATAAAAATTGTAAAGTAAGAATTGAGAGAAAATTAAATTGTTTCTTGAAAATTGAGAGTCGCCTTCATGTTTATTATTATTTTTCCTTAGAATTTTCTTAAGATATACTTATTGTAATTTATAATCAAATTTTTAATATAAAAATTAGTAACATAACAACAGAGTCGGATGAGTCAGTTGATAAATTTATTTGATTGTTAATTATATTAAATGCACCTTAACAAGACTCTTTTTAAATATAAAAAATTGTGTGTTTGTATATATATATATATTCTCAAATGTGGACACTTTTATTTTTATGTAGATACACTATAAATCAAATGATTTAAAAAATGATTTTTTGAAGGCTTCAATGGGTTCAAACCCCTTCTACATTTGGAGAAGCATAACGTGGGAAAGACAAGTGTTACTCCAAGGATATAGATGGAGAATTGGCAATGGTGAAGATACTTCAGTGTTCAGAGTTAATTGGTTACCAAGACCAACTACCTTTAAACCTATTTTCAAACCAAAGTTGCCAGTAGATGCCAAAGTTGCAGTGCTAATAGACAATGAAAACAAGTGGAAGGCAGGCTTGATCCAGAAGATCTTTTTAAAGGAAGATGCATAGACAATTCTAAACATTCCTCTACCAAGAAGTAAGAGAAAAGATCAAGTAATTTGGCACTACGATGAAAAAGGAGAATATTTCGTTAAAAGTGGTTACTAAGTAGCCCTTAGCATGAAACTCCTGGATTCCCCATGATGTTCAAGCAGTAATAGCAGTAACTGGAATATTATTTGGAAGCTCCTCCTTCCTGAGAAGATAAAAATTTTCATTTGGAAGGCGACAA
Organism: Citrus mangshanensis; assembly: GCA_030449895.1. Taxonomy (NCBI): domain Eukaryota; kingdom Viridiplantae; phylum Streptophyta; class Magnoliopsida; order Sapindales; family Rutaceae; genus Citrus; species Citrus mangshanensis. The sequence goes on along the minus strand of JASUUJ010000215.1, from coordinate 11,532,740 downwards.
AAAACCTCTTGCCGACGATTGAGAATCTCTGTAAGCGTGGGATTATTTAAGAGGGCCACTGCAAGCGTTGTGGAAATCGAGTGGAAAATGTTTTACATGCACTGGTGGCCGGCAAGGCAGCAAAAAAAGTTTGGCAACTCTCTCCTTTGGTTGATGCAGCAAAGGAGAAGGGGAACACAGATTTGTTAGGAGAATTGATAAAGTTGTAAAGAAGTCTAAGTAAAGATGAGTTTGAGCTTCTCATGTGTTTGTTCTGGATTATTTGGCATGCGAGAAACAAGTTCATGTTTGAAGGGGCAAAGTTAGATCCAGGTATTTCGGTGGCCAAGCCTGAAGCAGTGAGGGAGGCATATAAAAGAACCCAATTCCCAGATATGTTTAATGATAAGAACTTGCAAAAGGAGAAACAAGATGAATGGGTTCCCCCACCTCTAGGATGGGTAAAAATCAATGTTGATGCAGCCACTGACGCGAAGAGAAAATGCTTTGGTCTAGGGGCCATGATCAGAGACTCCACAAGAAAATGCATAGCTGCAGCTATTAAACTTGTCATTTATGAGGGTGATGTTTTATATGCGGAAGCATAGGCAGCATAATGGGGTGTTTGCATTGCTAAAGAGACAGGTCTGCTGGCAATGATTCTAGAAACTGACTCTCAAGTGCTAATTGATTTGATCAACAACAAAGGAGGCAATATGACAGAGATACACTGGATCATTTCAGACATTCAAGCCTTAATGAATCAATTCAGTCATTTTGTGGTAAGATATATTCCTAGATCGTGTAATACTAATATTCATCTAAGAAAGACTGATCCTGTTGTTTGGAAGGAAAATTTCCCTCTAGAGTTTAAGCATGTTTGCTCTGTTTTGGTTTAATGAAAGCTACACTTCCTATAAAAAAAATGATTTAAAAAAGTCAGCATTTAATTTACTGTTAAATCATACGATTTAAAATTATGTTTGTACTAACTCTATTCCACACGTGTCAGCATAAAAATATAAAAAAGAGAGCGCTACACATTTAATTTGAATTTTGGTTTGGAAGTTGAAACCTTTTGAACCGAATAGGAAAAAAACCAAACCGCATCCAAGTGTCCAGTAGTAAAACCTAATTTCAATTCGCCGTAACCATAAAATTAATTTCAGGAAATTTGTCAAGAATAATTCAGTTCGCCGTAACAAGTGAGTTTCTTCTGCACTCTCGGACCATGTTAGCTATGCCAAAAAATGTTCAGAGAATGTGTTAAAGATTCAATCACAAACCCTAGATTTTGTATTTCTGTGTTTAGTTCAAATTTTTTTTTTTCAAATTTATCAAATTATTTTCATGTGTGATCAGTTTTGCTTGAAGGACTGTGTTCAGTACTAGAAACATCGTAGCTTTTTGACTTCCAATTCAAAATTTCGAAAAATTCTGTATTATTTTGTCAAATTACTCGAAGTGGTTCTCCCCAGAAAGAATTTGAGCCCTGAAGTTAATGCATTGGTTTTGGTTCTTCCATTACTAACTGAATGCCATCATCTTTTGTTCATTTTTCAATTACAGCAGTCGAGATCTGATTCGTGGGAGACGGAGATGAAAGTCAAGATCTTGCGTATCCTTGTTAGTGATTGACGATTGACTTCTTCAATGCTGAACTTTTAAACTTTTAGTAGCTGGCTTGTGGGTAGTTTCTATCGGGGATCATCATTTGATAAAATCTTTGATTATCCCATATGATAAAAGAAATTTTAATCTTTTATCAGCTAGCTTGTCGATTGTTTCTATTGGGGCTCGTTAACCATTGCTGTAGAAGAGAAAAATTGAAAGAAGTTTTACGGTAGTTAGTGAATTTTGGTGAAAGGTGGAGAAGATTTAGAAGGGCAAACACCAGTGTGATCTGGCAGCTGAAATTAAGAAGTTCAATTACAGTTTTCCTTGGCTGGCTAGTGTTCGGACTTTGAGTTTGCTGTCGTACTTGTGTGTGTCTCATGTACAATATTGTATGATTTTTTGTCATTTGAGATGACATTATCAAGTAGTCATCCGTTGGGTTGATAAAAGGCCGATTGTTGTGTTGTGTCAAATTTGTGAATTTGGATTCACTTGTTGCTAATTTAATACTTTTTTTTAACCAAAGAAACAGTGTTTCCTTGACTTATTTCCTTTCTGAATGTGTCCCGGGCTTTAACCAGAGTATGTTATCTTCATCTCTCCTATATCTCTACTATTTTCATTTAAGCATTGTCTTGCATTTATTGAAGGATATTGGTAGAATTCTGGGGTTGAATAAAAATATTTTCAGTTTAAGTATTGTCTTGCATTTATGGAAGTATTTGTGGGAAAATAGGTGGCATGCTGTTGCTTCATGGACGTGGGATGCACAAGATGAAACATGTGGAATTTGCCGGATGGCCTTTGATGGCTGTTGTCCTGATTGTAAACTACCCGGTGATGATTGCCCATTAAGTAAGCAGCTACAATAGTTAATTTAATGATGGCTTGATGTGCATACTGTTTAGTCAGCTGTAATAATGGAGTGAAAGATACAATCACTCATTTTCATTTTGTACTGTATCATCTTGCAGTTTGGGGTGCCTGCAACCATGCATTCCATCTTCATTGCATCTTGAAGTGGGTGAATTCTCAAACTCCTCAAGCACATTGTCCCATGTGCCGAAGGGAATGGCAATTCAAAGGATCAGATTGAGTACTGTTGAAGGGGAATCTACAAGCATCCAAACCTGCCTGCTATGAAATCTTCCAGCCCCTCTAGCTTTACAATCTTGATGAGGAATTTGTCTTTCATTTAACTTCACATTGAATTGCTCAGCATACTAAGAAAGCAATGGCAGTTTTACATCAATTAACTAAACTTGTGTGCAGCGTGTTGATACATTTAAGTATCCACAGGCATGTCAAAGTTATCAAATTCTGTCGAGCACAGAAATCTCATCTGTTTCTCAAAGAAACTGCAACAAATTTTTGTGTATTTTCAGTTTTTCATCATGTACCCCACTATTGAAGCATGCAGATTAGAGTTCTACTCTGGGTTTGATTCTGTAAAATTCATGAGGAAATCATCAATTGACAAGCAGATTACATTCTTCATAAAATGTATCTATTTATCGTGGAAATTTCTGCTCCAGCTGTGCTTTAGTTGTGACCTTGAAGGCTGGCTATGGTTCACATTCTCTCCTTAATGGTTGTAATTGAACTTATATCTATAGCCTAGATTTTGACAGTATTAAAAGGCTTTTACACTGTGACTATTGGGACTCATGTCATGTGTGCTAAAGATAATCTAAACTCTGTCAAGTCACGCAATGTTGAAGAGCTGGAATCTAATTTGATTGATTAGTGTTTCCGCCTGTGTGACTATTAGACATTTGATATCTTAAGTCAGATTGTGATCACTTTCGTTAATGGAGCGACACAAGGTTATACAATCACAACTTTCAAATGGCCATTGTTTTTAGGGATAAAGAAAGTAGTACTGAAAGAAGAAAAGGAATTTTCATGAACAAAAATCGTGATGCCATTCAAATTGTACGGACAGAATTTTAACTGAAGATACTCTACTCACTCCACTCTCAGACAACTGCAATTTTGCCATTTCATCAAGGAAATCAAATCAACTGAATGAACATTCCAACACAGATTACAATCAACTTAAGATTTTCTAGCTCTCACTCTCAACGAAGTTTCATATTCAAATAATGCTATAATGTTAAAAATACATCTAGTTCCGATAGCTTCTCAAATCACCTTTCCTCGGTTGAGGTTGAGGAGAAGAGGTTAAATGCTTCATATGCTTCTCTATTGAAGGCTCATCCCCTGGCTTTTGGAAGGCTATTATCTCACAGAATTCACTGCTTTAGCAACGTTGGCATATCCACTGGCTTCAAAATCCTGAGTACAGGCCAATGCTTCTCGGATCCAACCTTTTCAGAGCTATTAAGTGATACAATGAAATTGATTCTAAGATGACAGCACAGACAGCTAAAACTCAAGCAGATGCTGTAAAAAGTTTTGAAAGAATTATTTTGGTAATATTGAAGTGGAAATATCAAGACATCCAGTTTTCCACTCAAATTCAGTACCAACACAAGCTATAAATCAGACCTAAAGCTTGAATATCAATCTTTGACACTCAGCTAGCACATAAAAAAATGAGCAATATATGCGCACGTGTGTGCGCGCGCGCTCTCACATTTTGACAAGCTTTGACAGCAAAATAAGATAAATATTCATAGATATGAAGCTAAGATAGATACGTAGATAGACAGATATATGTGTGTGTGTGTGTTCAATATATAGCATTTAGGAGAATGCATGAAATTTAGAACTTTTGCCAGCAAATTGAGAAGCATGCAGAAAAAATACCATGGCATAGTGTCACGGGATGAGAGGTTTCAAGCCCGTGCGGTACTCCCGCATCCCATACTACAAGAGTAAGTCTAGTGGAAGCGGCATAATATCGACTGGTTTCGCCCTGCCTTGGGCTCATCAGGAGAACGACTCCAGTTCCCTACCAGTGTGTGTAGGGCTTCGCCTAGATCCCCCTTCAACGTTAAGTCCTCGACTAGCGACAAGCTCCCCAAACTCAACCGGGTCGGCCTGCCTGAACTCCAAGGAATCTAAGACCATTGTATTCCCCACACGCACGCTCCTGAAGCACGTCTCCAACAATCAGCACAACCATCATCGATACTAGCGTACAAGCGCATATCTTGGGTGTCATGATTAGGGTCTGTGACATTCTCCCACAGCCATGATCATGCGCGTCCTCGTGCATGAAGAATACGCCTCGCAAATGTGCACTTCCGCGCGAAAACGTGAAGATCACCTTGTCAATCTCACCCATGAACTCCCTGCCTACTCATCCTCAATCCGGGGAGAGGACCCGCGTGCAGACACTGTCGGCCGCAATGCGAACACTTGGGGGTGTGAAAACCCGTCTGTTCGTCCTGCTTGTCGACCCTTGCGCCCAAAAGGGTGGGACCTGCGTGGTGCGGCATTGGAGCGCTTGGCGAGCTCGCAACAAGTGCTTCAAGAGATGACAAGTGCGGCTCTAATACCATTTGTCACGGGATGAGTTTTATTGTGCATCAACCCGTGCGGCACTTAAACGACTTCTAGCACACAAGTCGCTAAGTAAACTTTTCCGAATTTTTCAACTAGCTAAGCAAGAACGCTTTGAGGAAATGCTAGAAGAAGCAAGAGCGTAACGGCCAAATATAATTATATTACACACTTAAAAAGTATATTACAAGAGAACTTTGCAAGAGATGTAGAGAGCTTGTGTGTATTGAGTGTTGTCCAAATGAGAAGTGTCCACCCATATTTATAGGTGTGGGAGTGCTAGGTTTAGAGAGTTTCTAACCACTTACATAAATATTTAGGGACCTAAGTGGAGAATCCTGAAACTTTAACAATTTTGTAGATCTTGCCACGTGATTTCACCACGGTTGTGTCAGTGGCCCATTTCTAAGCGCAACTCATTTCTAAGCCACGAACTCCCTTAGCGTCTTCAATGGGAGTTAGGCATGCGTAGTACCGGTCGAGCGCGCATAGCCCGCGGAAAAGACACCCTCAGTCATGCAATGCAGACGAGGATTCAAGAAGAATCCCAACCCCTTAGTCTCCATCCGGCAACACAACAAGGGAGAGGATTCCAAAAGCCCTCCAAGCCAAGTCCCACAACAAGCACGAGCCGTCCACAACAAGGGCAAGGATGTTATGCCTCCGAAGCTTCCACCGAGACGAGTGGTGGAGCAACGCGCAAAGCTACCCAAGCAAGAGGAGTTGCAGAAGCACAACAAGGGACGCCGTAACACCAAGGAAACGACCGCACGCGACACAAGTGGCGGAACCTCCCTGAACGCGAAACCACATGAGAACGCGAAGAGGACCAATGGCAAATCGCGAAACAAGTCCAAAGAAGCAAAGACGAGATCACGATGAGGACGCCGCGAGCATAAGTTGGGGAGGATTGTCACGGACTGCTCAAATCTCCCGCAACCGGAGGTTAAACCCGCGTACACGGGTCCACTTAGCAAAAGTCCGCCTAGACGTGGAGTGCGCTTAGCACAAAAGGCGAGATGTACTTAGAAATAGAAACACGCCAAGATCTAATTCTACAAATAGAAGTTTCTAGAATTCTCCACTTAGGTCCCTAGATATTTATGCAAGTGGTTAGGAACTCTCTAGACCTAACACTCCCACACCTATAAATATGGGTGAACACTTCTCATTTGAACAACACCCAATACACACAAGCTCTCTACATCTCTTGCAAAGCTCTCTTATAATATACTTTTTAAGTGTGTAATATAATTATATTTAGCCATTACGCTCTTACTTCTCCTAACATTTCTGCAAAGCATTATTGCTTAGCTAGTTGAGAAGTTCGGAAAAGCTTACTTAGCGACTTATGTGCTAGAAGTCATCTAAGTGCCGCACAGGTTACTGCGCAACAAAACTCATCCCGTGACAATAGGCTAACTAATTCACAACCTGAACTACAACCATCTTCAACAAGGTCATCATAGTGATCAAGCTACATCATCATACTCAACCATCATCATCATTAGGTTTGGCTGTTGAACATCCATACTTGAATGTACTGATATAAGAAGTGAGTTTCAAAATCTCAGTATCAACATTAAAACCTACACAATCAGGGAGGCCTAAATACACAAGTTCTTTGCATCCCTGCAGTATAATCACTAGATACTCCCGATCCATGCACACCTAACCCAGATACAATTGCTTAATCTTAGGAGGAAAGTTACAATGGCTGATGCCTCCTTTTTTCCAATAAGAACTCCATGAGCATATAACCCAGCTAAAGTTCTTGCAGTTGAGGCAGATTTGGGTCAGGATTGCTCTCATGTCATTGGACATTCCAAGAATTAAACCTTCCAAATTCCTCCAGTATTGTTCGAGTCCTGGGATTACAGATATCTTGTACAGGCAAAGAATAGGATACAAGCCCAAAATTTTCAGGCTGGACACCTGAAAAAAAAAATAATTTGTCATCTCACTTGATTCAATAAAATGCTACTAAACATTATCAAACAAAAAAGAGCATGTGCTAATAGCACCAAATGCCTTGGTATGAGCCATGAGGGAAGAGCAAATACAAAAGACAAGAAAAAATGAAAAAGCTCCGTGTCCGTTTCTTCTTTTTTGATTACTTCCGGTATAAACTTAATTTCGAAGGGAGCTTGGAAAACTTACTTAGTCGCAGCATACTTACAAACTCTCAGTTAAGCAACAGTGTGGAGGAATAAGAACAGTAGCATTTCCACAGCTGCGATCAACTATGAGCTTTATAAATTGAGAGGAAGTCTTTATTCTTTACCTTGATTCCATATGCTTGCATAAATTTATGTAACATGGACCTGTAAGAGGAAGGAAAAACAAGTTTTTCCCAAATAAATGGATCGAGACTTTGCTCTGTGCCATGACTTGCTTACAAAAGGGACACCCAATATTAGTGACTCCATGCCAACTCTTCCAAGCACATTCAACAAACGGTCCTCATCAAGATCTTCCCACCTGCGTCCTTCCATTTCTAAATAAATAGCAGAACAAAATAAAAAATTATCTGCACTGAAGCAACATTGCTGTCATAACTGGAAAACAAAAATGCAGATGAAGAGGATCCTACAATTTTCTTCTTGCGCTTTGCACCTAAAAATGCGTCTGGACCCCACTCTCTAACGATGTGAAACGGCTCGAAATTAATAACCCAATATCTCAAATTCTAAGAACAGTTGAGAGTTAAAAAAATAATTTGGGCTTTACACACCTCTAATAAACTTAAAAAAAAAAAAAAAAAAGGTTAACCAACCTAAGAGGATCCTGCAACTTAGCTAGGGGAACGCTATGTAAAATTCTCCACATGCTTTAATATTTTGAAACAAATCAAATCATTACAAAATGATCAGTCTAATTCTAATCTCCTCCTATTTTTTTTAATAATTTTCAATTATACTGGTGAGTAGTCAATGATTTATCTTGTTTTGTTCCCAGTATGGGGAATTTCATGCATAATATTCCAAGAATCAAACAATTAAAAATTAATACAGATAAATAAGAAATAATAATAATAATGAGTAAACAAGAAATTTCTACCAAACTCAGCAACAGAGTGTAAAAGGAAGTCCAAGGGGACTCCGATTGATTAGAGATGAACACACGGTAAAGTAAAAGCAAAATTGGCTTTCCACTTCAGTCAGATCATTTCTGTCGCCGGAACACGTGGCGTTCAGATAATATATCCACGTGACGGCCCGTTATTTGTCAGACAATATTAAAAGAAGACGATGTTTGCTTTTTGAAGTCGCGGAGAATAGATTCAATTACCAACCTTTAATTTTAATTTTAATTTTTTTTTTTGGGCTTTTTCGATTGTTTGAAATGGGAGAAAGCCACTTGGGCTTGTAATCCAATGGGCCATTGTCTTCAAAGTTAAGTATGATTATGAGGGCAATGGTTCGAGTTTTTACGGACTCAATCTCTCTTAATTAAATATAATTGTGTGAAGAGTACTTACAATATTTTTTTTCCTTACGAAATGCAAGTAGAGTAGAGACATCCCTCCTCCGTGAGGGATATTTGACCATACGTATCAAAAATGTAATAATGTAAAGCCTGTATATATATCGATTGTAAATATCAGTAATGCCTCTTGTCATGATATATCTACAGTAATAAGAATGACGCTTAATCAAAAAAAAGAAATGGGAGAAAGAAAAAAATAATTATATCAAATATGTCTAACGAAAATAGTTTAACATAAGGTAATGAAACTAAATGTGATTGATTAATTACGAAAATAGTTTAACATAAGGTAATGAAACTAAATGTGATTGATTAATTATAATCTGGGTGATACATACTAGTGTAGCTTGAATTTTTTTCGCATTATCATCCATTGATCTTTTTCTATCAATGAATCAATGGCTGGAAATGGATACATTTTATTTTAGGAGTTATTCGCAATTGATTCTACATGTGGGTTTCCCTCATTATTGTTGAAAATATGAGTCAAAATAACTCATTTGAAATTTCAAATAAGTCTAAACAGCAACAGTGAACCGGCAACAACAATCAGTAACACAATGGATAATAAACAGTATTGCGAAGAGTAACAAATGAATAACGATTTCTTGAAAATTCACTGAAAAATAATATTCTATGGACTAATTTTTGCTCCTCCAAGATGTATTTCCCAATGTGAAATAATCTGACAGTTGCAAAATGTTAATTGCGAAAGGACTATAAATAAATAAAATGAAATGGAGTTGTTTGACAATATTACATTTTGCTCCTTGATAAACTTAAACGCCAATAATATTATTAAGGTGCCTGCGCACATAATTGTTGTAGTAAACTCTTATGAATTTCTCGTAGAAAAAATAAGCCCCATTGAAATTTGGCAGAGCTAGCCATATGAAAATCAAGAGCTTCAAGTATGCCCAAATAAAATTAGGAACCGGAAACCTGTCACACAATCAAATTAATTAGAAACATATAAAAAAATTTGGAGAATTTATCTCTGTAAAAATGTGTGCGTGTAATTATTCATTTGTTTAACTTATAATTGCAATAAGGTACAGTTTGTTCAAACTTCATTTAAATTGACTTATTCGAATGGATAAATTTGAGATTACTCACCTTAAGAGTTGACTATCTTTAAATAATCTGTCTTACGTTTGGAAATTTCAATTTACCTTTATTTTAAACAAAAATGAAGATAACTTCAAGTTTTCAAAAGTGAAGAGAGTAATTTAAAAATAGTCAATTCACGAAAAATAATTTGAAATTTACACTTTCCATAAATTTCAGAGAATTTGATAACATCAATTTACATGAGTTCCACCATTTAGCCTTATAATAAAATAATGAGTAGAGATTAGACATACCAACCGAGAGTTTTCCAACAAAGCATCTCAAATGTTGTTACAAGTGATAATATAATCCAATAAGTCATCCATTGTCTATTATCTGGTACAGAAGGACGCTCAAGTGTTTCCAATGAAATGTATCTGTTCAATTATATTAATTCACACCAGAATAATACCCATTTAAATTTATGAAAAAAAATATAAATAGCATTTATGAAATTTTAAAATTGAAAGCATGGTTTAATTCGCAATTAAACCTGTTGTTTAATATCCAATCAATTCAAAAAATTTCAATCAAAATGAAATGCAACTAAATTACAACTTACAGTGGATAAAAGAATGTCACCAATGGCCTGTACAACATAAAGTAAAAGAAGTAAATAAATATTGTCAATAACATTTTAACATAAGGAAAATTAAAATTAAGAGATATTTAATTGAGTTAAATTTTCATATGGCAAAAATATGCTTCAAATTGTTCTCTATTGCTTAGAGAGTTGTAAATTGGATTTCCCTAAATACTTAATATTTTCAGATTATTATGTTAGATCTAATTAATGAAATGTTGGCAATTATAAATATAACACTTTACAAACTTGAGAATCATGATCACAAATCCATAATTTGTATACTTTTTACAATTCTAATGAACAATTTTTTTTAAAATAAAAAAAAATTCTAATGAATATTACTAACCTAATGATCCATGCCAGAGTGATCACTTAAAAATCAATCACAAACACAAACATAATACATAATGAGTTTAAAACTGCATCCATGATATTTCTGCACCTTTTTAAATCCATGAAAATATGTATGCTAATGCACCAAAATGCCTTGGACGAATGAACAAGGCTGCTTCAATACTTGCATGATATATGAAATATAAAACTTGGACGTTTCTAACTTTGTGAAAAGATAAAAATAATAATAATTGCTTGCCCAAATTTTATAAATATCTTGCCATGAACGAAATGAATAATTTCTTCTTCTTTTAAGAACACAAATTTTTTGACAATGTCTCCGAAAAATAGATACCCAATGAGTTCGTCCACAAGTGAAAAGAATATTCCAATGATACGACTCATCTTGAAATCTGCTCTCTTCTCTCCCTCTATCGGCCTCGATTTTTGTTTGAAAGAGGAAAAAATTATGTGGAAAATGAGTGAAGGAAAATTAAAATCTTGGGGTGTTGGAGGAAACTAAATCAAAATGCACAAACTAGATATATGGCTTAGGATCATGAATTTATATGATAATCGTAACCAAAGTGTATTTAATTAGGCAGAATTTAAAGATTCAAGAGACAATTAGATATATGATGATATTAATCATATGTGTTATGTTTATTTCATTAGAACAATGAATGTATATATTTGACGTGACTAGAATTCAATTTTCTGATATGTATTAATTATTAATATTAGAGAAAACGATATCTAAATCCTTAAATTTTGTTCCAATTAATGTACTCAGAGAATTTCTTAGTTTCAAAAATTAACATACCAGCCATTTTGTCTATAATAACTAGAGAGATTGATTAATATAAAAAATAATGTTTATGAAAATACAAATAAAATAATGTACGTTTTACAAATTATTTTGAATATTAAATAAAATTATTAAATATTAAAAAATAAGTTAGCCAGTCCTGGACTAACATGTGTCAGCAACACATGTCAACTCTAGATCGATTGATTGGTCTAAATAATTTTGAATAAAAATATTTAATATCAATACAAATTTAATATTAAAAATAATTAAAATAATTTTTATTTATTATGTACTCTTCATTGGATGACACGTTTTATTTTAGTTATAAAAAAAGAAAAAAAAAACTAAAGCATCGGATTATAGATTAAGTTAAATGCATATAAAGATTAATGGATGAAATACTCTTATTTCGAAAAATTTTAGAATACATCTAAAGTACAATGTCAACTATATAATAAATAAATGATATCATGACATGTGTGTATTTATTTTGAAAACCCAACATATAAATGTTACTTATATAAAATTTAACTATATTATTATATGTATTAATTTGTTGTTTTATATATGTAGTTTGAGTTATTTTACCTTTGATATATTCTAAAATTTCTCATGATCAATCTAAATCAACATAAGAAAAAAAATAGAAAAAAGATTTGGTGTGTGTTTCTCAAATTTTTAAACCAAAAAGAGGTTCTGCATATATGTTTGACCAGACTTCAAAGGTCATCCTCTTCTATAATACCATTTGAAGAAGTTTTGTTCAATTAAATCAATTTGCGCGTGGTAGTATATAACTATTGCGGAATATTTAGACATTTAAGATATTTAACCATTTGCTATAAAAACTACCATTAATTCGTTAATGGGTGACAATAATCACGAGCACATGGACAAATAAATAAATGATCAGATTTAGTTATATCAAGAGATTGTAGCTCTATTAGTCAAGAGCATAATTGAGTGGTTTTCGGATACTAGATAATTTAATATATTGAAAAATTAAAAAATTGATTTGAAATTTATTTGCCTCTCTATCTTTAAAAAAAAAAAATACAACAAACTGTAATATAGAATCACTAAAAGTATGTTAATGTTTGATAAACATAGATATAATACATAGCAAGTGAGTGGATATTTAATTTTAAGGTCGAGTACATTCACATTAATGGTGCATTTTTAAAAAAAATTAAAGATGGTATCCAAAATCACAATCATTAATAAAGTTTACTTTACAAAGTAGAGTTGCGAATTGAATCGGAATCGTGAGACCCACCACAATTTGAAAATGAGGAATGAGAGATTGACTCTCAAGGGAGTGGTGGGAATGAATCTCCTATTTCTAAGAATGACTATTTTATCTCCCCCAAACAAAATAAAAAATGTGCATTTTGTCCTCAATTAGTCAATTATAGTTAATTAATATATTATTATAATAATTATTATAATGAATTAATATATTAATATTTATTAACAATAATTAATAATAATAATAATTTTTGAATAAATAATCACTATATTTAATATTTTATTATAATTAATTAACTAATAATATTATTATTATTAATTGATATGTTAATATATTATTAGAAATTAATTAATTAAATTTTTTACAATTAATTAATATATTAATATGTTATTAACAATAATTAATAATAATATTTTTTAAATAAATAATCACTACAATTAAATGTATAAAATAATAATTATGATAATAGTTTATTAAATACCTTTTAATAATTTGTTATATTCTAATTCCTTCTGATTTTAATTTTAAGATAAAATAAACACATTAATAGTAATCTAACTTATTCCGATTTCAATTCCTACAATTTAAGTAAACAATTTTTTTTAATTTCTATTCCATTCCTATTACAAGCCATTCTCATTCTTGTCCATTCAGATCACAACCCATTCTAATTTCAGTTTAGTAAACGTACCATAAAGCTCCCAAAGAGTTATTAAAAAGAGAAAAGCTAAAATTGTTTGTCAAACAAGTTGTTTCAAAATTACGTTGATAATCATCATCATCATCATTATTGTTATTATTATTATTATTATTATTATTATTATTATTATTATTATTATTATTGCATTTTAAATGAAAGTTTACTAAAAAATAAATAAATAAAAATTGACCAAGTAGTTTTCAAAATGTTTTATTTGGCTGGCTACAAAATTCAAATCTTGGGAAGGTAAAGAATAAAACATAAATTTAAGCTTTGTGCGTTCCCTTGTTTTTTTTTAAAAAAAAACCACGCACACCTTTAAGATTTACTTAAATGCTCATATAAACCCCCTTAATTTTAAAAAATGAATATTATACCTTTGGTAGTAACAACCCAAATAAATATAAATATATTGATAAGACAAAAATAATAAATAAATATCATTTGATACAAATAAAATATTACAATAAGTATAATTAATTATAAAAAAAAGCCAAACCCTTAGAAAGTGCAGGCTCAATATATAGCCGTAGATAATTGCAAATAAAAAATCTCTTTAGTAGTTTTTATTGAGTGGGGGGAAAAATAAAGAGCATCAATTTTTTTTTTTTTTTTTGGGTTCACCATTCAAAAGAATGTAATTTGAATAGGTCAAATAACATGACAACTTTTTATAAGTTATACATTCCTAAAAACGGTGCATAAAAATATCATAGGAAATAAGGAGAAAGAACAAAAAAGAAAGAAACATAACCGTTTTCATTTTCCGAATAATATTTCAGTTGACCAAATCAAGCTAACCTTCCTCTACCATTAGCTATGGGTTTGAATCTATGAGAAATTCTAGAAATATTTGCTACCCCGGGTTTTGGATTTCTATCAACAATTAGCTTAGGCAGGTGGAGATCTAGTATTTTTTGAATCCAATGTACATTTTCAATACTGCTCTATATTAGAAATCCACATTAGGAAAATCAAATCTTTACTGGGCATAAAAACCACGCGAATAAAATTTGACAAGCATTTTATATGCAGAAGATGGCGACAAAATGGTATTGACTTGTCTAAACTTCACAATATCTGATTCAGTTGGTATTTTTACAGACAATTTCTGGAAAATTTGAGCCGGTTATACAACACATTTATATAATAATTTAATAATGGTATCAGTGATATACTGATATTTGAACTTACCAAAAACGCATTTGGGGTACGGCGTGCAGCCGTTAGCCGGAAGCATTATCATAATGGAGTTCCACATGCATTTGTTCCAAAAGTATCTTTTCAACACCATCAACAAAGCTTGATAAGTTCTGCCGAATCTGTACATCCAAGGAATTTGCTGCTTCCTAATGAATTGAAATCAATCAGTGAGGAAATATCAGTGTTCAAACTTGAAGGATGTGAGGTAAGACAAAGAACCTAGACAAGCACTTAGCAACATATAGTACAAATTGTTGTTGAGTTCACTATGATACACATAAAAAACTGTGAATATAGTCATACTGTAAGAAAGAATTTCAAAACCAAAACAACCGAAACCATGATTGATGTTAAATGTTGGCTTTCAAGCAAATCATAATTATTTTCATTTTTCCTTTTTCCCTTTCATGTTCCAGTTTATCTTTTTCCCACTAGCCAAGGGTGAGTAATTGTTTAGAAATTAATTGGGACACAATGAGCAGTGTAAACTTGATATGTTACCATCTGGCTACTATATTTTGAAAACCATAATTCTTTTTTCAAAAGCAATTCTGAGACTCAAAACCACTCAGATATTTTGTATTTTTGAAAAATACGGCCTGTAAAACACACGCAACTCTTTATGCTTTCTCAACAATCCATTTTCAGAATTCGGCAACACATCACCCTAACAAAAGCTCCAAAAAGGTTAAAATTTTGAAAGTCAATTTCCTAATAATACAGGTAACAAGAGACTATCAATCATGGATCTGCTTACCTCGACCTTGCAAAAGAAGCTTAAAGAAATTCCCTTGGAATGATGATCTGAGCTCTTCAGAGAAATTAATTTCAATGGAGAATTTGACAGTGGCCAACCTTGTGACGGCTTTATGAATGCATCAACTCCTCCAACCAAATGAGCAACAATCATCTCATCTCTCTCAAAGTACTCAAAAAAATGCCTGTAATTGGAACTATGTCAACATAAGACTTTTCAAAATAATAACCTTACAAGTTGGCCTAATAACTATCTTTATATATCTGTAACAAAGATTAGATCATCAAAACTACATAGATGTTACCCAAAAATGCAGCATTCTCACCTTGATTTATTGGCAGTCTTCACTACAAATCGTCTTAGAGTGCTTAGAATAATTCTATCTTGAACATTTCTTATGAACCACTGTAGTGAAGAACTTGTCTCCAGCGAATCCAACTGTGTACCTGATTGCCTGCGTCATTACAGCATATTATGTTTGCGTTAAACTAAGGCAACTCAAAAAACAAAGCACATAAGGTTCCAGGAAAAATTTAAAAATGAATGAATTTACTTCCTTTCATCACATGTATACAACAGTTATGTTCTTTTGGTATTTCCTACATTCCTAGAATGCAAATATTAATTCTAATGACTTGATCCAAATAATCAAACAACATGAACTAACTTCGTCACTTGATTACGCAGATGGTAAGCAATATATATCATAGCAACTAGCTCGGGCCTGTATAGCCTGTGGTGCACAGCTTTTAAAGTGTAACGTTCCTTCTTGTTTTCCATTAATTTAGTAATTTCCATTGTAGTTCACAAAATGAATTAGCAAAAAAAATGTATATATAAGATACACTGTATGATTAAACATTGAAAGAAATTCACAAGAAAATAAACCTGAAAGACTTTGCAGCATCAACAAGATCACTGATGTGTACGTCATTCGGAAACATCTGCAGAATATTGAAATAAGCACTTGAAGCTTGTCAACAGGTCTAAATAATTGCAAATGTTGAATCTTAATGCTCATGGGACTGAAAAGAAAAAAACATCAATTTACTGGCCAATTATGGTACGAACAGCAGGTATTGATGTGGTACAAGCAACATATTCCCTGGATTTCGAAGAGAGCGAAGCACTCAAAATTTCCAAATAGTTAATAGCAAAGTAACCTAGTCTCAAGCTAATATGTGGAAAAGCCCAAAAGGCATAGAGCAAAAAAGAATCCACAAAACATGACAAAATGGACAGGTAATTACAATGACCTCAAAGTTTTAAGAAAAACGAACCCAAAAATAGGGGTGACATAGACATTGTGAAAAGGAAGAAGATCCTCAAAATGAGCCAAAACATGGTCAATATCTAATACCATGATAGGGAAACCAACAAGTATATGAACCCAAATCAAATCCTCTAACCTAGTATAAGAACCCAAATAAA
Source organism: Citrus mangshanensis (assembly GCA_030449895.1). Lineage (NCBI taxonomy): Eukaryota > Viridiplantae > Streptophyta > Magnoliopsida > Sapindales > Rutaceae > Citrus > Citrus mangshanensis. Next base: position 11,516,004 of record JASUUJ010000215.1, on the reverse strand, counting down.
ACTCAATACTCTATAGAAACGGAATCCCCAACAATAACAAAACAGATATCAAGATTTCAGCTTTCAAAGCTTTGGAACTCACAGTGACTTTTCATGTTTAGGTGACTTCTCCTAATGATGTTTCAACTTTTATTAACATTTTCCAAAAACAACATATGAGCTCATTTCATAAAATATGCGTTATGTTAGAATGGTAATAAGTTTTTGATGCCAAAGTAATACTGCAAATACTTCATTGTATATACTGAAAATATAGATAAAGTAATGGAATGATTTCATGTTGGTAAAGCACAAAGCATGCCATACCTCCACATTCTTTATTTCCATTGTCCCATCTATAACTTCTATAAGCAACTCATGATTCACTTCTGATGGCTCAATTACATCTTCAATTTTATCCTGAAACGATGATTCTTCTAATGTTGGAATATATGTTTGCATTGACAACCGAAAACATTTTCCATCAAAATCAATGACCTTTAGACCTGTCAACGAGTCCTCGATCTGTTCTACTGCATCAAACCTGAAAATTAACAAAGCAAGCATCTAAAAGGCAACAGTACAACACATAAAAGATACAGATAATTAAAACACAAAGTTAAAGAATAACCTTTTAAGTACAAAATCAAGATCTTGCAAGGAGTTAAGAATTATTTTGTTCTTCTCAATCTGACTTTCAAGTTCTAAAATCTGAAAAGTACAAAGAAATTATTATCAAATAACTAGTGAAGTACAACACATTGGACTAAACAATTACATTCTTCTCATCAATGAAAAATCTCTTCAATAAAACGAAAGCACCAAGCTAAAGTAAAAAAGGCAGCACACAAACAGCCATACCCCTAAAAGCTAATAAAGAGAAGGGTAAAAAAGAAAAATCCAAACGATAAGATGAAATGTCCCATTCGACATTCCAATATCACATGAAATTTTAGAAGTTGTCATTAAAAATGACAACTTTCATGAAGTGCATTCCTACAAAAAATGCCGATACTAAGTATCAAATATTATTAAATCACATGTCATGATGGAAAGTAAAAAAGAAAGTTCATCCATATGCTTCCCAACAAGGCCAAACTATCAGGATTTTCCTATTCTACTGAAGTTTGGTTATTTTAAATTCAATTGTCAAATGTAAACTTCAGTGTAAGAGGAACTCAATATGATTTCTTATTTCCCCTTCCTAGCAAGTGTGGACCAAGGACCGAAGATGATCTCTGAAGGATAAGGAAAAATAGATGTGTAGAAGCAGTCACTGCATCATTTCCATTTACCTTTCATTTACTTTATTCATATTCATAGAAATTGGTACCAATAATTTTAGCAGTTTCACAAACAAGTGTTTCTACATTGCATAATTCATTTTAAATCCCTTAGAACATACTAATAATAATAGAAAAAAAAAATTGATGCTGGAAACTCAATTGCAAAGAACCCCATGAAAATTCTCTTTGATATTTCTCTTACAGCAAAGTTTCAGAAACAAATATGTCACAGCGACATAGCGATAACATTTTGTGTCAAAGATAAACCAGGAAACTTGAAATCTTTGGAGATTCACAAGAGAATGAATAGATGACACAAATGCTATATATTTTTGCAAGTGCTATTAATGCTGTAGAAATGACTCAAACAGAGTGATAGAAGAAGTGCTTGAGAGTAAAACCTCAAATCTGTGGTCTTCATGAATTTTTATCAAATCTGATTGATCTTCTGTGTGTGTAGGACAAACTTGATCTTCTCCACGTGCAGGACAAACAGCTTGTCTATCCTCTTTTGCATTCTGTGAACCCTACCAGATAATACACAAAAGCCACATTGGATCAGTTTCTCCTCAACAAATACGCGCTTGGGCCAATAAAATCCTACCTAATGGAGAGATAATTGGAGAAGTGACAAAACCCTATACTTTTCATTACAAAACCAATAAACCGGAAAAAGATGGATTATTTTGTGAAAGAATTTTTGGGCCTATTAAAAGTGGAATTTGTGCTTGTGGAAATTATCGAATAATCGGAGATGAAAAAGAAGACCCGCAATTTTGTGAACAATGTGGGGTTGAGTTTGTTGATTCTCAGATATGAAGATATCAAATGGGAATCAACTACTTTAGTCAAAATACAGGCAAGGGTCAATACGAGTTTACTGACAATGAAAAAAAGTTTAAAACAAATAGTAAAAATACTTTTGTCAATTGGAGAACCAACCTCTGATACAATTAAATCTATAGCGCAATTTAACTCTTCAAGATCACTCTCCAGTCTATCAGAATCTGCACCAAAAAAAAAAGAAAAAAAAAAGAACATATTGCTTATGCAAAGAATATAAATATAATGCCTCCAGAGCCACGACCTAAGTAAGTAAAAAATCTCACCTTCGACTTGAGTTCTCGTAAGAGTCTCAATTTCATTAGAGATTTTACTGCTCTCGGCCTCCACGGTCTTGAGCTCCTCTTTCAAGTGCTCTAAATAAGCATCTGCATCACAAATTCCATCTCCTTAATACATTTCAATATAAAAATTTATACGGCAGCACTGAAATTCAAAAAATGATTTGTTTTAAAAGGGTGAAAGAGGTTCTCTTCACCTAAATCTTCAATTCCCAAGAAGCTAACGTCGGCGTACTCTGTGATAATTTCCTTCACTTTACTCTGCACAATAATGATTTATTATTTCAATTTAAAATATAAAAAAATTGTTCAAAAGAGAAAAGAATAAAAAAAATAAGAATTACGAAATTGCCTCGAAATCGTGAGCATATTCTTTGAGTAAATTTTCCGAATCCGAAGACACTGTATTCGGTTCATCTTCAATGCCACTTCTGTGGATCTCCATCAACTCTTTTACTTCACTACAAATTGAAAAAAAAAAATTAAAATATAAACATTAAGTAAAATTAAGTTCAAGTAACAATAATATTTTTTACAAATAAAAAAATAAATTAATTAAAAAAATGGCGATGAACGTGTATATATATATACCTGCGAAGAGAGTGGAGATCGAGAGGTGAAGAAGAAGAAGGAGTAGCAGTGGCTTCCACTTCCACTTCCATGGCGTTTCCGTCTCCCATTTTTGTCAAAATTTGATTTTCTTTTTCTTTTTCTCACTCTGAATTCACATTAAACACTGTTTTTTTGAGGGAAATTTAAAAAATGGGAAAAACACGAGAGCTCAGACCCTGGGCCGGGCTTCTTTTAAGATTGGATTTATAATAAGCCCTTTGATTTTTTGTTGCTGAAGTCAAAATTTTGGACAACTTTTTATTTAGATTATGTTTGGTAACTTGGATAAATTGTGGGATTGGATTAGATTTTAAGATTAATAAATAGAAGGTTACTGTTGGCACTATAATTAAATTTCAAATCTACAGAAAGTCTGAATTTATATATTTTATAGCACAGTCTAGAGGTCTATCAACCATTGTTTGAAAATTTTCACTAACAAAATAGCGAGACCTCTATCTTACTCCAATACATGGAGAGATATATCAATATCTACCACAAATGTAGGAAAGATAATTTAAATTTGAACCAATGCCCTCCTGATGCTGTCGCATTGAATGCCCTCACCAATGTGATAGTACTGTTCACCACATTTGCCAAAAAGCTGAGTAGAAAGTGTAGACTCTTTTTTCTTCCCAGACTCGGGTAATGATTGATATATCTTTCTAAATATTAGAGAAATTGGATATTTAGAGATTGTGGCATAATAAATTCCTAATTGCAAAAATAAGTTGAGCATAAATTTAGATTGTGCCACAATAGAATGATTTAGGTTGATCTTGATAGGTTTTTAATTGTAAATATCGATAAACTTTTACTACTTTAGTTATTATGAAATAACAAATAGGTGCAATAAGTATTGCATCTTAACTTTTTATGATTAAAAAATTACAGAATCTTGTATTCTACTGCTTTTCCATTAGTTAATTGTTAGTTGACACATAAAATACTAATTTTGCGTTATTTTGGAAAAAAAAAATTTAATACTTTGAAATGTATGTGATTGTTTGCATGTGTGTATATATGTTTGTTTGTTACAATAATTAATAATTAAAATTAAGTTGATATTTAATTGACTGAAAAATTATTTTAATAAATGTATTACGGAGACCTTAGGTTATAGCTTTTTCCTTTTTTGTGTAATTGTAAGCTTTTATTTAATTTTTTGGGTTTTTGATACAATAGTGAAAATTATTAAGTTTTATTAGAATATATGTAGTTTTTCCCTTTAAAGTAAGGACAAAATTGAGGATAAGGCTACGTTGCAGACGCGGTACCTAACAGCTGCACCTTGGCCAGCTCCACAAAGGGTGCATTTGGTAAGCAATTTCCCCCCTCCTGTGCATGTGTGTCCTTCCACCATTGGCTGTGTACGTAACAGATAATGTACCGTAGCAAGCTCCCAAAATTGATATTTAATGCATCAATTAACTGAAAAAAAGTAAAACATCGTTTTTTGTCATTCTTAGTTCTAAAATGTTAGGGTGCAATACTTGTTGTACCTAAATATTATTTCACAATAACTTAAATAATAAAATGAAAACAACTCATAAACTAATTGTAATTAAAATAAAATAAATGCTACCCTCCAACAATTGTGCGTTAATGTTACACTTTGTATTACTTGTGAACTTAGGAATTGTAATGAAAAACTTGTACCGGTGATACAGATATATGATTAATTTAACCTCCCATATTATTATTATTATTATTTTAACAACTAATTGCTGAGTCCAAATTGTACGGCCATTAATTGCACCTTCAATTATACCTCATTGGAAAATTGTCATCCACATAAATAATGCAGTACATATTACTTAAAAATCCTAATATATGGATCTTTTCTTTTATTTATATTATTTTTCAAAATTTTATAATCCACTTCGTATTAGTTGTTACAAGTTGTAATATCCCATTAATCTAATTTTTAAATTTCTTAAATAACAATACGAAAACCAAGAACTTAAATAATAAAGGCCAAACTGATTTTTTTTTTTTTTTTGTATTTTGCATTCCTTTGTACTTGTTTTGGAATTAGTTCAAGGAGCTGGTTGAACAAAACATGACAAAAGAAACGAAATTTCACTTCAAAATTTTAATTGTTACATGTCCTTATCACAAGTGAGATATAACTTTACGGCTATAATTGAAGCTATTGCGTGAAAAAATGGAGGAGACAGACAGCCACGAACTTGAAATACCATTATCATTGATATATACTAAAAAAAATTGCAAGGGAGAAGTCTAAAGAGCATTTCTATTTCATTTAGTCCAAGTGTTTTCCTGCATGATAAGCCACTATTATTTACCAAAGATTTTGATCAACTGAGAGTCGGAAGATAGACCCTGAAAATGCCTCGCTTTCCTACTTTCTGCCGGCAGTTAGGGCATTTTCCTTGTGCTGCAATTGCGCCCTTGATGCAGTCCTTACAGAATATGTGACCACACTTTGTTGATGTTGCTTCACTCAGTGGACCCATGCAGATTGGGCAACTGAATGTAGGAGCTGCAGCCATAGGATCCTGGGGCAACTGTAGAGGCGCGGCATCATTCTGTAACCAGAAATTCACAAGTATTGCATCTGTTAAGTACATGTACTTGAGATATAAAATGAACTAAAAGCTTGTGAAAGAGCTGATGAAGCCTTTTTATTCATTGCCGGAATACTTCTTCACATTGTGTTCAGAAGACATGGATTGAATCTTTGTTATTGAACTCGATCCTGCTGTGCACGGTGAATTTACTTAAAATGAATTTCATTTCAAAGAAGAGAAACAGAGTTTTGATGAAGAATGTGAAAAAGAAAAGAATATGCAATCTTTGTGTGTATCTTATAACAATGTTGATAAACACGTTTTCTAATTCCAGGTCTAATAGGCTTCGTCAAAAAAGATAAAATCCAAGTGAAAAATGAAATTTGCATGGCCTGTATGACGCAAAGCAACCACAAGGGAAGCATTGATCTATATATCAGATTATGAGGCTTGAAATAGAGTGAGTCACTTATGCTCGAGTAAGAGCAATGCTGAGTCAAAACTATCACTCCTCTTTTGTCTTCATCTTTTTCTCTCTAAACTTTCCAGCTCTACTGGATTATAATGCATTCGAGAAAAATGGTTAGATGATAGGAGCATTGGAGGAGAGGAATGTACTAGGCAAATGAAGCAAATAAAGGACAGAAATATTAGGCTGCAAAATGGTACAGAGGAAATTCACAAGTAGATTGAAATAGCTGAACAAGTATATATGATCATTGAATAATGATGATGTTCAACATGTTGTCAGTTAAGTTGATGATATAGATGAATATAAGATGACGATGAATAACAAATGATATGTTCAAAATATTTTCTTAAGCCCCTATATCACAGTTGTGGATCTTAAACCCAGCAGGATGAGAGAATTTGAGCAGGGAAGAGAAGCATCGTGTTATTTGTTAAAGACAAAGGTGAACAGACAGATTTCTGGGGAGAAAATGGTTCTAGACTTTTCAGGCAAAAAAGAAAGGGTTTGATAAACATATTTTCAAATGTATACGAGAAGTTATCAAAAGGACAAACACTAAAATCAAACTTTCAAGATGTGATTGTTAAGGAGCCAAGATCAGTCGAATGATTCTTTTAACTTTGATTTCCAAGAGTGCAAGAGAGGAGGGGTTTATTGGTATAAGTGATCGTGTAGAGTGTAGACTAACAAGCAAGATGGAATGAAATTAAAAAATGGTAGAAGCCACAATAGATGCTAAATACAGAAAATTATTTGCCAAATTATCATTCACCATGCAAATGACATAATCTTAAGTTTCAGCTTTCAATGCAAAAATAATTGAAGAAAAATTAATCGAAAAAAAATTGCAAGGGAAAGTACTCCTAGAAACAGATAAGAAAGACACAATAATCAAGCAAGGAGCAATGAAATAGCTTATGCGATTGTCAGAATAACCTTGTTATTGTTACTAGTGTCCACATTTATGCAACAATTATCAGGAGTTGCTTCATCTGGTCTGTTCCTTCTCTGCTTGACATACAAAATTGCCAGGTCCGTGACTTCTGTCAATTACAATTCAAAACCAGAAAAATCAATCATATACTGACTCCAGAGTGAAGATAATGATTGATAGGCAGATATCTGCTCAGTGATAGAAGCACCAGTACAGAGAAAATTTCCTTCCAAATATTTCGAACTTACTATCAATTACAGAGACTAAATTATAATGAATATCTTATGAAACATACAGAAAGAACTATCAAGGTTAGAATTATCACTTACATTTTTTGTTTTACGTTTCCACAGCCCCTACCCCATCCCACCCCCCTTCAAACCATGCACAAAGATAAATTAAGTTAATTCCTCTCCAAGTTGGTGAGAGTGAGATCAGTTCCCTAGACTAAGTACAACCACTATGAAAAGACCAAAACAACTAGGCTATCCCATAGAGACGTGAGCATCACTTGCTAATTTAAGAAAAAACAAAATAATTGTCTACATCACCTCTATTACCTTTCTCTCACAATGTTATGTCCAATGAGGATGAAAATAGAGACCAAAAGTTTATAAAGAGCATGCATATAAATTTTTCATGGAAGCCGCAAAAGAAGTTTAGATTAATCATTTATCTACTGGAACCGCAAAACCATTACCTTGAAGGCTGTCTAATAATCCTCCGGCATCAGTAAGCACATGTCTCAACTGATCAACAACCTGAGAATGGTTTCTTCGAGAATTGTTCTTGGCCTAAAAAAAGTTAAAAGCACATAGAAATGAATCAGGCAAAATCTAAAAAGCATCTGAGGCCCTAACCAAAAAAAAAAAAAAATCTGTGAAGACTAAGTATCATACTTCAGCAAATATCCTTTGGTTAATTATAGCTAGATCATCATCAATAACCTCTACACAATCTCCTATATCTCCTCGAGAATCACTGTGCCCATCAAATGGATATTCTTGAGAATTAGTAGCAATGTTTCCATCTGTAGGTGGATAGTTGAGGTCCAATTCTGGTAGAATCCTTCTTCTCTGACTGTCTCTCGCATTCCTTCCTAAACATTGTCCGAGTTCCCAACTGCTCATGCTGCTGTCAGAGCTTCAAGCCCAAAATATCTGAAGAAAGTATTAAGTTACTAATAAGAGCAGTATAGATCTATTTTCAGAACTTAAACATCGACAATAATCAACAAATCAGTATGTCAATGAAATCAGCCGTGCGATGCAGGTATAAAAGAGGAAAAAAAAAATGCAGAACTTCAATAAGCTCATTTTGCATGAAGAGCAACCAAAGAATCTGCAGAATCCAAAAATGATTTGCAAGTACTTTTTCTTTTATTATATACAGATATATTAACCAAAAAAAAAAAAAAAGAGAGTGGGCAAAACCCAAAATCAATTTTTTAGCCAAGGAAAATTGCTTAAACACCACATGTCAAACCCAGAGGGCAAAATGGTATGAAAGTATTTAAAATGATGCAATTTCAAGCAAACATTTCCTACAGTTGATGTATGGTTGTTCAAGAACATGATCAAATTAAACAAGAAGGCATAAAAAAGATCAACAAACAGACGCTTTAAATGCTAACGAGTGAAAGAAATATCATTTTCACCACAGATTAAGTAAATAAAAAAAAAAAACTAACAAGTCGAGTCGAGTGCATGTACCTCTTTGTTGGGATTTTTGATTGAGTGAGAATAACAAGAGCGCATCACAGAGCTGTTTTGCGATTAACATATTTATAACGATTTTTTTTTTTTTTGGCTTAATGGAAACTCATACGTAAATGCTGCACGTGTTTTTTAATTTTTTTTTAAATATTCATTAATCACAGTATCGGGAAAATCTTTTTGTTGCCATATTCGTCGTCATCGCTGCTCCTCGTCCTCGATTTGTCCTGTTTCATAATCAATTACGTTGTTGGTGGGTGGCATACGGGCCCCCACAGATGCTGAAGCGTACTTTTGCGGGTCGGACTTGGCCCGAAAGCAAAAACTAAACCCGGTTTGATCCATGGATCCGTCCAATGTTGGGTTGGATGGGTTTGCTTTGTGCGCGTTAAGCCCGTCGGTCCATTTGTTTTATGATTCTTTTTTCCTCTCAGAATGCAGGAATGTGTAATTTTCACAACCTAATCCCACACCAAATGTTTTGACAAACTTGATACTCCAACCAAATCTGTGACTCTCGGTTTAATTTAACAGTTAAAAGGGTAATTTAGTCTTTGCAAAAATGAGTAACGTGAATCCAAGTCCAGGATATGAAGCATATAAATCTTGTACGCAAACAATACAACGCCTATAAAAAATGTAATTTAATGCTGACGTCTGTAGTAACACATATATTTATACGAATAATATTATATAAACAGAGGTACTATATTATTATTTGTTAAATAAAAATTATAAAGAGTCCTAAAGGTGACACAAGAGACGATAAAAATTATTTGAACAAGTATTTGTGGTTTTAAAATCATTTATAAATTATAATTTTACTTTAAATAATTTTTAAACCTAATAATTTTTTTAAAAAAAATTAACAATTACATGTATTTTGTTTAACTTCATATATTTCTACTATGTTAATATAATTTTAAAATTGTAAACACCAGATTTGTAGCTTTCACATTTGTAAAATGAGAAATTATCATTACACCATTTTTCTTTTGTCTTATATTTATCCAACCACTGTAAAATTCTAACATGTTCTCTACATCACATTTCTTTTTAAGTTTGATCAATTAGTCACTTTTGCACTAACATCGTTAAATAATTTAAAAAATGATAATTTTAGCCCTAAATAAATTAAAAGACCATTTTATCTTATAAAAATTTTGAAAAATAAAAAATTATAATTATAAAAATACCTCTAAATTTTAAAAAATAAATCCAAAATAGAGGTGCTCAACTGATTTTTATTAAATTTAGATTTTGTAAAATTTAATAATTATTTTTTTAAAAAATTACAATTTTGTAAAATTTCAATAAAAAATAACTGAATTTATTTATTAAAAAATATAATTTTGCAATTTTTTATTAAAATAACTGAATTTATTTATTAAAAAATCCAAAATTTTTTATAATTTAAGGGATTTTTATTAAATCCCAAAATTTTGTAATTATTTTTATAATATAATTGTTTATTAAAATAATTTTTATTAAAAATAAAAATTCTAATTTTTGGATTTATTTCTTTATTAAATGTAGGGGTATTTTTATGATTATAATTTTTTATTGTTCAAATCTTTTATAAGATAAAATAGTCTTTTAATTTATTTAGGGATAAAATTATCATTTTATTTAAATTATTTAACGGTGTTAGTGTAAAAATAGTTAATTGATATAAATTTAAAAAAATAAGTAGTGCAAAGAATATGTTAAAATTTTATAATGATTAGATAAATATAAAAAAAAAGTGATGTAATGATAATTCTCTCTTTAAAAAATTGGGAAGTGAATAAGACACGTGCATTCAGATCAATTTTAACTAAATTCAATTGAAAAGAAGAAGTCCCTAAACCAATTAACCAATCACATGTACTTGCACGATTAAATAATAATTAAAAAAATTAGCCGATAAAATAAACCACTTAACCAACCCGACCCAAAGAAAGTAATGAAACCCGATAGATGAGTTGTCAATGTCATTATCCAAAACCAAAATTGTTGTCATAGTTCTGATCGTTAATTTGCTTACGGAAACGCTTTGGCTTTAGCTTTAGCCCAAACTCTACTCCTCTTCGTCAGCAAGCTCTCTAGTCTTTGGTCTTCTTCGTTCCATCTTCTTCGTTCACTTTGTGTTGTTCTTTTTGTTGTGTCTCTCATACACATATAGTGAAGAAGAAATAGCAAAATGCATTCCAAAAAGAACAACAGAGCGTTGCTTCAGTGTCTTGCGCTCTCGGTTTATCCGATGATGATGATGATGATGATGAACTTGTCATGCGTATCATCATCATCAGCTTCAACTTTTTTCAAGCCCTTCAACGTCAGCTACGACCACAGGGCTATCATCATCGACGGCAACCGCCGTATGCTTATCTCTGCTGGAATTCACTACCCTCGTGCCACTCCTGAGGTGCCCTTTTCGTTTTTCCCTTTGAATTTTTTTTTCCATTTAGTTTCGTCGCTGATGAATTTGTTGACCCTCTTGTCTGTTTTTTTTTTTTCACTTTTTCAGTTTTCTCATTTGCATTGTTTAAAGATATGAGTTTAAATCAATTGTTATGATTGGCAACAAGGCAATTGTATATTGTACTTAAGTTGGGTACGCAAATTAGCATTTTATGTAACTTCGAATTCCAGTTATTCAATGAGGGCCTGTTCGGGATTAAGGGAATGTAGCTTTTAATCTGCAAGTTCCTTTGAAATGAAATTACTAGCTAGCACGTGAAAGTGGGTGGATGCTGTTAACCGCAATGCCTTGTTCAGGGAAACATTTTAGTTGCTGAATTTGCTGTGCTTTTAAAATTAAGTGAAAGTACAACAGTTACGAGGACCCCTAGTCAAGCAACTTCCTAGTATGTTTATTGAGAACTGTATAGATGCCCTTGAAATTCACATTTGTGGTGCATTGGTGACTGTTGCTTCCTTCATTTTAGTCGTACTCTGTGTGTTGATTCGCTCTAGTTCTTTTCCCATGGTGCTAATTTATATTCTAATTTCTTTTCTACCTTTTTCACCTGTTTCATATGGCGACCTTCTTTGCTGGTTTTAGCCTGTTTATTACTTATCTAGATATGGACTAGACTATCACGTTTTGGCATTGTTAACTTATCTCTCATCACTACTTTTAGAGCCACTATGTTATATGTCTGTGTGTAAACTCCTTTGTATGATGTCAGATGTGGCCTGATCTGATTGCAAAGAGTAAGGAAGGTGGAGCAGATGTGATCGAAACTTATGTGTTTTGGAATGCACATGAATCAATCAGAGGACAGGTGCATTAATTTTTCTATCCACCTAATCGGGGGAAGTAGCTTCAGAGGGTTATATATTTCATTTTACGAATTATTAATTTTTATCTAATTGCTTGTTCAGTATAACTTCAAGGGGAAAAATGATATCGTTAAATTTGTGAAGTTAGTGGGATCCAGTGGGCTCTATCTCCACCTCCGCATTGGTCCTTATGTGTGCGCTGAGTGGAATTTCGGGTCTCACCTTTTTTCTCTCCTTCATCATACTAGTTCATATGTGTGGTTACATTTCCATTTGTAAAAGATATTTCAGGTGCAATGTATTATTATGCTACTTTATCGAGAAAAAAGTTCAATGTGCTGATTATTCTCTTAGGTAACTGCTTGGTGCTGTCCACCTAAGGTGGTAGTATGTTGAAACTGCATAACTGCATTGCTAGGCATGTAGAAAGCAGAATCTCTGCTTCACCATACCTTAGTTCATAGAATATGGAAGGCTGTCCATTATTCTATTATTAAATTATAGAAGCACAGAAGTTACCAAATATTGGTATCACATTTGCAACGTTAATTGATATGATTAAAAAAAAAAAGTGCCATTGCAAGCATTGTATTTCTGAATAGAAAGAACTAAGGAATTTCAGAAAAATCCATATAGAAGGTAACTAGAATGCATGGGTGTTGAAGAAAATTTATTTCATTGTGGGAAAGTAACTGCTTTAAAGAAGGTTCTTTCTATTCTTAAGCTTGAAACTGAAATGAAAAAGTGTGGAACATTTGAAAATTGTTATCTGTTGCATATTTTAATTTTTTCAGTAATTGATGTCATCAGCCTGATGTAGCCAGTAATGTACAACCCAGATTATATTTCTTAGTCTTTTTCTTTTTATATTTGGAGTTCCCATCTTATTTCGACTAATAATCTTGTAGGGGCTTCCCTGTATGGCTGCGTGATATCCCTGGCATAGAATTTCGAACAAATAATGCACCTTTCAAGGTAAATGAAGCTATACATCACTTATACTTGAAAATTAGTTTGCTTTTCACTTATTTACCTGAAGGATGATAATTCTACACTATAATAAACTAGTACCAAATTATCTAGTATATTGAAATAATCAAATTGAGCTTTTCATTGTAATCTTCAAGCACTTTGAGCCTAGATCAAGCGAGACCAATATTTTTGGCAAGGTGAATATATTTTCTTCAGCCATGGAACAGAAATTTTACAAACCCGGCCTTACAGCAACATTTGCTCTATAATTAAACATTATAAAAATTTGGATTACAAAAATGGTCCAAATTTGATCCAAAGATAGTAAATGCAACAAATGGTGTATCAATTTTGTTGCAACAAGTGTACAAGCTTTTTCCATAAATTTGAATCAGTTGCGATAAACTTATTATTAGATTTTATTTGATGACTGGAACGTGACAAAGGTTTAATCATCTTGGAGCACATTTTTCTTCTCACTGATCAGTCAGTTCTAGGCTCTTCTATGAAATGCCATGAAGCTGTTCTTTAAGTCTAAACATTTTACTGTTGGATACTATGGATTCATAAATTTGCACCTTTCCTTCTTTGAGACTGTCAAGGAATAGAGATATTTAAATGTTTTCTAGGATTCTCCCGGTAACAAAACAACTTTGACCATGGTCAAAGTCAGCAAAGAGTGAAATCTTTGTTTACAGGTTTTGACTAGCTAGTCACAATATCGAGCACAGATTCACCCTCTATTCACCCATGAAGGCATCACAACAAAATTTCTTCTTAGTTGATCATTTTTTCCAGTTTTGTTCTCGAAAATATGCTTTCATTTAGTTTATTTACATGTGTAATAGCTCCTTGGGAAGTTTTCTATGAGTTTATATCTAGCAAACTGAAAGTAGCTTAAGTTGCAGGTGGGGTTTATGCCGTGCAATAATTTACTCTTGTTGACAAAACTTGTCCAGAAGATTGTAGATAACTGAATTTTAATTTTGTGTTTGTGATACTGAAATGATGCGCCATTTTCTCAGGAGGAGATGCAGCGATTTGTCAAAAAGATTGTGGATCTAATGCGAGAGGAAATGTTGTTTTCTTGGCAAGGTGGTCCAATCATCATGTTGCAGGTTGTGTCCTAAAGTTCATGTTTTGGCTTGTTTCAACATGCTATATTAGTTCAATGGCCTTGTTTGAAGAATGGCCAATTTGCATGTGTGATCTACACTTGAATGATGATGTAGCATTTGCAGTTAAATTTATCTCCTTCAGGCCTTTTTTTTTTTTTTTGGGTTACAATTTTGTACTATTCTTATAGCATTAAAAAAAAAAAAGCTTCTACTAGAGCTAATTTTTAATTTTTCTCAGATTGAGAATGAATATGGAAACATGGAAAGCTCATATGGACAGCAAGGAAAGGACTATGTTGAATGGGCTGCTAGTATGGCTCTTGGGCTTGGTGCTGGGGTTCCGTGGGTTATGTGCAAGCAAACTGATGCTCCAGAAAATATTGTAAAGTCTTTGCCTTAATTATCTGTGTAATTATCTTCCAAGTAATGCTTATACGTGTTAAATTGCAATTAAGGCAGTAGAGAAACAGTGAGTGGAGAAACAGTGGTTCTTAAATGCAAAGCTGTTTATACGTAGAGGTTTTTGTTGTGTTAAGGCGCTCAGATTTGGGACTTTTAAGAATTTGTTCGTTGACGGCTTGTCTTTGCTCTTAACAGATAGATGCTTGCAATGGATACTATTGTGATGGTTACAAGCCAAACTCCTACAACAAACCAACTCTGTGGACAGAGAATTGGGATGGATGGTATGATAGTGGAGGATTATTTTGATAGCGCTATTTCATCTCATCTTGTTATTATTTATTTTAAAATTTTAATTTGCTCTCTATTCTCTAGTGCTTGATGTTTAGAATATACTTGATCTCTTTAGAATATCTGGACAATTTAACTAGAGAAGTGAATTTTTGAAACTCTCTATTGGTACATTACTGGGAAAATCTCTCTTTCATGGCCTTAGTTTTTGCATTAATTTTGAATTTTATGGAATAAAAGGGAGAGACATCGTTTGCTAACAGGATACTTTTGGGGGGTTATTTTTAAGGTGTGTAGAAAACTTTGGTTAAATATATATTCAACCGAAAATTTTCTTCAGGGTCTGAAGAGCAAATGCTGGGCATTCACCTATCCTTGCAGCCTACTCACAAAGTGCCTTCTTCAGTAAAACACGAAACTATGGTGAACTATAGAGTCTTTGCCCTTGTGTTTGTTTTTCATTGCTATATTTTACCCCAACCATTTTATGGTACCCTTACTTTTTGCAAATGAAAATTATTTACTAAGTTTTTTTAATGATTATTCTAACTTACATTTTGCTTACATTTTGATTAAAGTGATATATTAAATGTTTCTTATAAAATAAAGTATAATAGTTTCCCCAAACATTAAAAAAAGGGGTAATCCGTTTTATCTCTCATGTATTCTTAGCTATCTGCATGTGAGCAAAAATGAATTATGAGATTTCATTTTTAGGCTATCCCAATTATCCCGAGTATCAACTGCATAATGTTTGGGATGTATCTTCCACTTGCTGTTGGGATTCTGAAGTTTCAACACTTCATGGAAAGCTGCTTACCATTGGTTTTGATGCATGTAAAATTTTCTTTTTGATTAAACTCTGTATTGGTTGTCATACAGAGGGCTTTTTCTGTTTTCCTGGCTACAAGAATATAAATTTTAAATGATTTTTGATGATTGCTTATTTTATTCCCTGGTGAAGCAAATTTCCTTCTTTTTTACTTGCTCACAGAATGCATGGCTATGTAGTCTAATATCTGATTAGTTGAATAAGCATTTTCATCTTTTTGAGATATATTATTTCACATTGAGTTCTTCCCTAAGTTGTACTTCAAATACTTGTTTGTAATTGGCTATTTGTTTTTATGTTGCTGATGGTACACAAGCAATGGGTCCTTCAGGAGTTGTTAGCTATTGTATGCCTCAGTCCTTTGTTAGGATTCTATTTCAAATATGCTATTGTATCTTAATGATCATAGTTTCATTTATTTTTGTTTTATTTTCTGTTTCTTATAGTAAATTTGAACAATAAAACAATTTAGTTGGTTGATTTTTGAAGGTATACGACATGGGGTGGAAGATTGCCTCATAGGCCTGTTGAGGACCTTGCATTTGCAGTTGCGCGATTTTTTCAACGTGGGGGAAGCTTTATGAATTATTATATGGTACCATAGACAACTGAAACTGAATGCTGAATTTGATTGTCCAACGCATGAATGATTGACTGGTAGAATAGGAGTTTCTTTTGGAAATAGTATGAGATTGTTGAAACCTTGAATTAGTTTTATGTTGATTCTTTCCTGCAGTTGGTTAAAGGGTTCGTGGTTACCACTGTTGTATGTTTTCGGTGAAATGTTTTAATTCGGTGCCAGAACATATGCATGCCTTCCTAGTTGGAATTCCCCCCCTCTCCCCTCCCCCCCCAACTATTTGCAATATCGTGCATAAGTTCTATAACAATGGTTAAGAAATTGAAGTAGATACTTAGAAAGTGGCTAGTGCCATCATAATATGGCATTGAAGCCTTCTTTGAGGGTGAGTCGGGGTCTAGTCTTGGTAAATATGACCAATAGTGAACATGTTGGCTATGTAATATCTGCTAAAGTCCACTTGTATTCTCATATATTTATTTTTAAATGCTGCATTTTGACAAGCCTGATGTATGGTTTTCAGTATTTTGGTGGAACAAACTTTGGTCGGACTTCAGGGGGCCCGTTCTATATTACTAGTTATGATTACGATGCTCCAATTGATGAATATGGTGGGTGAAATTGAATTTAAATAACTGTAATTGTTCCTCAGTTAGAAGCATTTTTTGATTCTTTTTCTGTAGCACATGTGTTTATTTGTTGTCAAGATGTTGCAGAATAAATAACTTGCAATGTTGATGTCCAAAATATCCTTCATATAGGTCTTCTGAGTGAGCCTAAATGGGGTCATTTAAAGGATCTGCATGCTGCTATAAAGCTTTGCGAACCTGCTCTAGTTGCTGCTGACTCAGCTCAGTATATAAAATTGGGACAAAACCAAGAGGTTCGTGTTATTTTGTTTTTCCTTAATATTATATAATGTTAACCAAACCTGAAAATAGGAAACCCCAAGAGGTTTTGCCTACTTTAAGCCTAATGTTATTTAAGGTTCTCAATTAACTACTAATTCCCCAGGATCCAATGGATCAAAATCATCCTTCACCATTTGCTACTCCTATTTAGTTGAATCTCACTTTGGCACCATCACCATATCGAGTGGTTCTCCCATGAATGGACTTCTACCTTCAATGCCGGGACCATTTTAATGTTTTGATCTGAAATTCCTTATAATTTCTTAAAACACAGTAGAAATATCTTTGTGATTGTGTAACCCATATCAGCCAATGTACATGCATTTCTTTTGGAAGTCAACTCCCAATAGTCAGTATATTCTGTTAGGAAGAAGCTATCTTTTTGTGTCATTTTTCAACTATAAATAATGGTTTTCCTCCTGGCAGTTTCAAGTGTTTCATGCCAGTTCTACCTTTTTATTTCAATATAGTGTTTCTAAATAATTTCAGGCACATGTGTACCGCGCAAATGTTCTTAGTGAAGGCCCAAACTCAAATCGTTATGGAAGTCAAAGTAACTGCTCTGCTTTTCTTGCTAATATTGATGAGCATAAAGCAGCTTCTGTGACATTTCTTGGTCAATCATATACTTTACCACCATGGTCAGTGAGTATACTACCAGATTGCAGGAACACTGTGTTTAACACTGCAAAGGTTTGATTCTGATTTTACAACATTACACCCATTGAAGAAGAGTTTATTTTGACAGTAATTACATTTTATGAAGACCTGTTTGGATACATAAAAATAAATCTACTTTATTTATTTTTACCATTTCTAGACTGAATGCTAGACCTGCATAGACTCTAGTAAAACTTACATCTTACTTATATGCCCACCCATGAAGACAAATACATACAATAAGGTACTAAAAAAAAAAAAAAATGAAAGGATTCTAGCCATTGAATCCAGGTGAGACATAGTACACAATTGTCCACCAATTATAGCTTTCCGGTCTAGGAGTTACATTAGCTATTTCTTCTAAGGTTGGGGCCAGTCTTTTTTTTTTTAATTTTTAATTTCTCTTAAAAATTAGCCTTAGCTTGATATCTACCATTAGTTGCACTTTTGAATGCTACAATTAAATTCACTTTAGTATCAAAAGTTGGTTCATATAGAGTATTAACAAGCTTTATGATGAAATCTCTTATGTCATTAATAATGTAGATTTGAAAGATACCTTTTGAATGGTTGTGACATAAGAATTCATGCAAAAACACGAAAAATGTTTGGGCCTCTGTAGACAGCTGCATAATTAAAGGCATGGAACTTGGGCTAGAAGCCCAAATAATTTATGGAATCTTCAAACATATTTCTTGTCTTGCAGTTATGTGAGCACTGTCCGTTTTCATCATATTTTTGCCAGTTGGATGCTTTTGACAAGTTTATTTGCATCTCATATGGTCATTTTTTGTTTCTTCTATTAATATTAGTTTATTTGCACCTCATATGGTAATTTTTTGTTTCTTCTATTAATATTATGTTGGTAATGATGATTTGAATTTGAACTGTCAATTGTTGCAAATTGAAATGGAGCCAACGATAGATTACCTTTAGGTTCTGACATTTTGTGGTATGCTGTTGAGTGCCTTTTTTTTTTTTTTTTTGCTTTGAAGAACTAATAGTTTTCAGTTTCTAAGAGATGACTGAGGCATTTTCTTTCATTCTTTCTTTCTCTCTTTCTTCTTTATTATTTTTTTGATGTTTGTCTCTGAGCAGGTCAGCTCTCAAACTTCCATCAAAACTGTGGAGTTCTCTTTGCCTCTTTCTCCGAATATTTCTGTGCCCCAACAGTCTATGATTGAGAGTAAACTTTCCTCTACCTCGAAATCCTGGATGACTGTGAAAGAACCTATTGGTGTTTGGAGTGAAAACAACTTTACTGTCCAGGGCATATTGGAGCATTTGAACGTGACAAAAGACTATTCTGATTATCTATGGCATATGACCAAGTACGTAATTATTTAGTTTTTGGTCTAGGGTAAAATAGGATAAAATGTTGTTGAAAAATAGATTGTAAAAAGGAGATATATCTGCAGCATAATTGTTTCTTGCCTGTTTATTCAATGTTGTTTAGATTAATTCAATTCATATTAAGAAATAAGAATGACAAATATGATGGTCAAAATATATGAAAGGAAAATACGTGAATCATATAACTACATTGTTTTTTACTCACAGACCCTTCTTCCTTCCACTTTTATGCTCTTATGATCCCTTACGTCATTTTTTCCCAGTCATCTATTGTTGGTGGGGAAGAAAATCTTATGCCGTAAGTTACAATGTGGGACTAAGAGATAACATATTCTCATTTGGGTAACTAATTCTTGTCTTACCTTCCATAACCAGATAATAAATTGAATTGAGTCAATGTGGTGATTTAGTTTGGTCCTCAATTGTTACTGTTATTGAACATGTTAGTCATGCTTTTATTTAGGCCAAACCAGGTCTATTAATTTAACCCTTTAAATTAATTATTATGTATCAAAAAGAGAAGGGTTTGCTAGTGTTTGATTAATTCTATCTTCTGTTATTGAGTAAAAACAGTTTTACTTTTTTTTGAAGAAAATCAATGACATAATTAATTATCTTCATCTCCACCGCTCCCCCCCAAATGTCGATTTTATATTAATGCTTATTAAACTTGGATTGCAGAATATATGTTTCTGATGATGACATCTCGTTTTGGAAGACAAACGAAGTCCATCCAACAGTTACGATAGATAGCATGCGTGATGTGTTGCGTGTTTTCATTAATGGCCAGCTTACAGGTGGATTTATTTCCCTCTCTCATTTGTGTTTAAGTTTGTGCTTGTGTTTTGTTTTATTTTTTTCTTTTATTTGCTTTAATATTTTTTTTTTTCCAATTGTATCTTTCTTTTTTTTGGGTCCTCATTTTCTATTATTGTTGTCAATAGGAGGGGCCATATTTGGCATATTCAAGTACAAACTGCCTATTTGATCATATGAAATGATGGGTCTAGGGAAAAAATTAATTAGTTGGACAGAGTATTTCAAGGTAATAATAATAAAACTACGTCAAAAGTACGTAGTGATTAGGTTTACTTTTCTCGATTTTCATGCAAGTTTTAAAATTATAAATAGAATGCAATTGAATGTACAAAGCTAAAGTCATTTTCATGCATGTTGAAAAACCTTTCGTTCATAATCCTATGGCGAAGTGGTTTGGTATACCATGATATCTTTCTGTTAATCAACATCTAAAAGTTTTGAATGGAGATCCTAGTGCATCAAATGGAAATTACTGTTTTTAGCTTTAGACATACTGCTAGCATTTTTCTGCAACTATTTAATGCGAGAAGGTCTTTCTTTCTTTCTATGTAGTGCCTGAGTTCTTTATGATAAAATAAATAAAGGAAACTGTGTCTCTCTAACTCATTCTCTCTCTGTCTTGTGTTTTGTCTGCCCTGTCTTCATTGTCAATGAGGCCTGAAAGTTGCTTTCTGTCTTTTGTTACTTTGCATCCTTTTTCTTCCTTTTTCTTGCCATTCCTGTACTCTTTATGGTATTAACATGGATATCGACAATTACCTTCTATTTTGAAGATAAAAAAATTGATGTAGTTCTACTGAAAATATTTTAATATGCTAGGTAAGTAAAGATTTAGTTGTTTCATTGTGATTGATTTCTAAAATGGACTTTTTATTACCGGCAGCCACAAAATTAATGACTTGCATTGGCTTGGGGCTGTTAGACTATACTTCCTTCTAAATATAAGCCAGTATTGGAATGCTTGTTGCCATTCTATGTTTCATATACATAATTACCTCCTTTATTTTCTCTAAGTTGATCGCTATGTCTTTCCAAAGCGAAGGCAGTGTGATTGGTCATTGGGTCAAGGTGGTGCAGCCAGTTCAGTTTCAGTCAGGATACAATGATTTAATCTTGTTATCTCAGACTGTTGGTTTGCAGGTAAAACTTGATAATTTTTTATGTTATCTTATTTTATATTTTATATTGATAGAGTGATGCTTTTGTCAAAGTTGTAGCTTTATCTGATGATAAATCTCGATTTGCTTAGCAATCGGAGCAGCTTATTTTTTAACTAATGTTGACATAATACCCTTTGAGTTGTGCCCTAATGTTCAACAAAAAGGGTCTGTTTTAGAGAATTTCGGCTAGAGTGCAGGCTCTAAATTGAAATGAAACTTATTTTGTAAATTTTTAACTTCCCCAGGTACTCTTTCTTCACTGCATTAATTTAGTATCTCTCTTGCTCTCTTTACTTCCATAATTTTCTTCGCAATCCTTTCTCCCCTCTTCTTGATTAATAGTCAGACATCTCCACGCCTTGTTTCTTCTATCCATGAATTAATTTTCAAGGACTAGTTTGTTTTCCCTTCCTGAATTTCTTGATTGTTATTGTGGGAGTTGAAGCATTATGAATACTTGAATTGTCTAGAGGTTCTGGGAACCTTTTCTTTAGTTATTTATCAATGTCTGTTGGTCTTTATTTTGTCCCCAAAGAGGATGTCGGTTACTGATTCAGCATTTGTATCATATGGTTTCAATTGCTGGAACAGAATTATGGCGCCTTCCTTGAGAAAGATGGGGCTGGTTTTAGAGGCCAAGTTAAGCTTACTGGATTTAAAAATGGGGATATAGACCTTTCAAAGATATTATGGACATACCAGGTATGATTCCAATGTTTTGGTAGGTAATCTGAACTTCATTTTGGATGTAATGTAAAAATATTGATTTGGTGATATTTTATTTATATTTTCTTTACCCAAAGTTAGTCACTTGGTTGATTTTGCACCTAGTTGCAATGAATGCTGGCTGAAATGACTTGGGGCCGTCTGAAAGCATTGTCCATGCATTAGCAGTTTTATTGCTTAGTTTTAATTTATTAAACCATAAATTTCTATCATATCAGCACTGTTACAAAATTTTACATGCTGTATCAAACAATCTAAGGCACGCAGGCATCTTAGCACGAAATTTGTGATCTTACATATGTTTTGGTTATATATTTCCTGATTGGTCTCTGGATCTTGAATCTACCTGACATAGAATACTTCGGATTTCATTGCAATATTATAAAGTCATGGGATTTCTATCACGTCTAAGGTAAATAATGCCGTTGCAGATGTTGCAATATATGTAGTGTAATAAACCTACCCAGTTGTGTCAAATTTGCAATTTTTTTATATAATAAATGCAGCAAGCAGCAGCTCAATTTGGAATATATATATATATAATGGGGCTCTTGCCAGGCATGGCCCAATGACACGGTGGACCATGTCGTGCTGGCCTAAATGCCCACATGGAACTTTGTCTCCGGCACGGCCCATTAGACATTTCTAGAATTGTATATGATGGTACATGTTATTGCTATTGTAATGTTATAACTCCATCCTCAGTTGATCTGATTGGCTCTTCTTCAGCACCTTGAGCTGATTACTTTCAAGGCTTGCGATAAAAGCTTGTAAGGATTAGTATTTTCTTTCTCCAAAAAATAATAAATAATGTTTTTCTTGATGTCAGGTTGGTCTTAAGGGTGAGTTCCAGCAGATATACAGTATAGAAGAAAATGAGGCAGAATGGACTGATTTGACACGTGATGGTATTCCATCCACCTTCACCTGGTACAAGGTACATTCAATAAATTTTAAGAGTTTAATTAGGATGATTATTACGTCATTACCTGTTATGAGGTAATTTAAGTATTACAAGCATTACAAGTATTATGTTTTTTCTTTTTTTTAAAAATAATAATAAACAATCAGTACAATCATGCTTCCTTCTTTTGTGGATTTATATTCTTTATTCTCTTTTAGTATACCATCTCCTTTAGTTCATTATTTTCTTTCAGTGTTGCCAATTACTGCTTGCAAGAAATTTTATTCATATATAGCCCATTTTCCCCAACTCATGCAGACATATTTTGACGCTCCTGATGGGATAGACCCAGTGGCTCTCGATTTGGGAAGCATGGGAAAGGGCCAGGCTTGGGTCAATGGCCACCATATAGGAAGATACTGGACTGTGGTTGCCCCGAAAGGTGGATGTCAAGATACATGTGATTACCGTGGAGCCTACAATTCCGATAAGTGCACTACAAACTGTGGGAACCCTACTCAAACCTGGTAATGTTCCAAAACAGGATTAGCTTATTCTGTTTCACCTTAATATGAGAAATATTGACTCAAAAATAACTGATTCTTAAAAATATGCTTTCCCTGGGTAACTATGGGACACATTTTGTCTTTTTAAATTGGACAATCATTCTTATAATGAGTTCAATGCTACAAACCTGAAATAGCTAACACTTGTCAATCTTCAGGTACCATGTGCCACGGTCATGGTTGCAAGCATCAAATAATTTACTCGTCATCTTTGAGGAAACAGGAGGCAATCCGTTTGAGATTTCAGTCAAGTTGCGTTCAACTCGAATTGTCTGTGAACAAGTTTCAGAGTCCCACTACCCACCTGTTAGGAAGTGGTCCAATTCATATTCTGTTGATGGAAAATTGTCGATAAATAAGATGGCACCAGAAATGCATTTGCATTGTCAAGATGGATATATTATCTCTTCCATAGAATTTGCTAGCTATGGTACCCCTCAAGGTCGCTGCCAGAAATTTTCAAGGGGCAACTGCCATGCGTCCATGTCATTATCCGTGGTGTCTGAGGTAAAAATGCTTTTATCGTAGTTACTTCTTGATAAATGGAACTGATTATGGTGAGTTTGTCCAGTGATTGACACCACTAAATCATTCTTTTTTGCAGGCTTGCCAAGGTAAAAGTAGCTGTTCCATAGGAATTACAAATGCTGTGTTTGGAGGTGACCCATGCCGCGGCATTGTGAAGACATTAGCTGTTGAGGCAAGATGCATCCCCTCATCGAATACTGGTTTCTCTCAGATTTAAGTGACAAATCTGTTTTCATTGCATACCCTAAATCTATTACAAAAAGCAAACTGTTTTCATTGCATTCTGTCCGCATTTCAGGCCGACAGGTCGCATGGGAAATCCAGTTGTATAATTTATACATGTTGCAGCCTCTGCTGTTGTATTCTACGGGGTACACAAACCTGTTATAACATTTGCACATGCCCCTTGCCCAAAAAAAAGGGGTCTCTGTAAATGGGAATTCGGTAAATAATACAAGATACGCTGATTCTCAAATATGCAAATTCGAATTCACGCACTTTCCGGGGTTTGATTAGAAGATAAAATATTGTATTGGGAAAAAGTGCAAACAATGAAATAAATCTTCGTGATTTCAGAATTTATCAAACCTTTTCTGAGATTTCATATTATCACAAACCTTTTTCAGAATTTGTTAGGGGATCTCTGTTTAAGTTTTCATACAGCTAATGATAAACCTTCTTTTAGAGATCTGAATGTTACCAGCGTGTAACACGTATTCATTCACAGCATTCAACAAAATAACATCTACAAGCTCTTCTAAAACCAGACAAAATTCTCATTCACTTATCAGATACTTTGTGCGCGGTAAAGGTAACTGCATGACCTAAAAATTGTTATGAAGTAAGAGAACAATTTACATCTATGAGTGTCTTTCACCCGGTATATATAACTCAAGCATATGATCAAGTGGACATTTTGGCAAGGGGAAAAAAAGTGAGAGAATTCCCATCCAAAGCTTATACATATGAATCTCACATGGCACAGAAGTCGAAAATTTATACTTTCTATATATCCATACATATGACACGGACCATGTTAGATAAATACATGTTTCCTATGCATCCAGAGCAAAAGATATCACCATGGCATTGGAAAGCAGCAACATTTCTGTGAAAAAAGAATAAGAGAAAGATCAGAATGATAAAGCAAACTAATTAAGAGAACTATTTCTGATTACCCAAAAAAAAAAAAAAACCAACCACCAACAAGAAAAGATCGACAATCCATTTGCCAAGAAATATTTTGGAAGATGCAAAATGCATTTTCTAATTTCATCAGAAGTCAAGTTTTTGACTTCTAAGAAATTCCAGCAGAAAAAATGTTTTTAATGCACTCCCTCGCAATGTTACAATTGGCAAATGACTGAGGCATGCCCCATATTTGTGCTGGCTTTACATTACCATTTGATTTAAACCTTCGAGACACTCTAAAATATTTAGCAGCCTGTCAATTGCAAAAATGGTAGGGCAATTGAATCCATCAATAGAATGCTCATACATACCTTAGAAGTTTTGTTTTCATGTTGCTTCTGATCTTTGTAATAAGGTTTTCTGAATGCTGCAGCTGATACATTTCCTGTCCCATTCATCTTCTCTTCTCTTACTTTGTTGAAAACATGAGTGAATCCATCTGCTGATGTAGGGTCAGACTCATCCCACTCACCAAACTTTGGAACTGCAGCACTGTGATCAGGCTGCAACATCAAAAGTAATTCTGATAAAACTATCATTCCACCTATTATTTTCATAATGAAATTTCCAAAATTTCCCATCAGGAAATTCAGCAAAATCTCAGCACACGATGCACGATGCCCCCCCAAGTTTTCCTTCTCAATTCACTGGAGCTTTCACCCATTACTGGAACTACATAAGTCTAAGAAATTAATTCATCTTTTACAATCCTATGTAAACTAAGGTAGCATTTGGTTTTTTTTTTTAGTTTAGTTTGAAATTTGAATAGAGCTGATATTTTAATAATGTTATTTTTAATATATTATATTGATATTTTTTCTTGTTAGTTACATTAGCCAATCAAGAATTGTTTAACATTTGAATTAAAATTAATGTATTAAATAAAATTCAAAATCTATTACAAAAATAGTAAATATAAATACAAAGAGATATAACTATTATAAAACACACTTACCTAAAGTTCTATTATATTTAAAATTCTCATTCACAAAAAAAAAAAAAAAATTAATAGTTCAATACACGCATATGACCCAAAAAAAAAAAAACAGATAAATGAAAAAAATAATAAAATAATAATTTATATAATAGGAAATAAATTTATTTAATAGCGGTATTAAAAAGAGAATATTAAAGTTCTATTCAAATGTTTTGCCATTCAGATAAAAGTTAGAATATTTACATTTATCATTTAAACCTAAACATTTTATAATCAGACATAAATGATAGTAAAAAAAACAAATTAAAAACTGTAAATGTCTAAAAATAAGTAAAATTCAAACTTCATACAAAAGCAAACAACCCCTAAGCGAATCTAATTAGTGCTCATGCAAATTTCATGCCAATAATAGCAACACATGTTAACAAGAAATCAAGGAGAAGAAAATTACAGTTTCGGCGCTTTGAGTAACTGGTCTCAGTCGAGATCTTCCAGGAGTCAAGGAAGCTAAGTTATTGCCACGTTCGGTTGAGCCCTTTCTTTCCCATGCAGGTGAAGGCATTCCACCGACTTGAGCTGGAACCTTTGCCTGGTGATTTGCGTTTAAGGGTGAGTGTTCAATTCTGCGATCAGACCCTACATTCTGCCTTGTGGCCCTTTTAGGAGTACCAACTGAGTCTATGCTACCGTGACGGTGAAGAGGTGAGTCGGTGGAAACTTTCGGATTTACAGTGTCACGGTGCTGGAGAGAATCAGAATTTGTTCTTAGGTAACCATCCTCTCGACTGCTGCTGCGAACATGGTTTGTTCTTAATGCCTCTCGACCATTTGGTGCCCCTGAGTTGGTTTCTGACTGGAAGAGACTGGCTTGAACAGGAGAGTGATTATCTGAAAATGTGCTAGGACTTTGTTGAGGGTTACTTGGAGTCCTCTTCACATCTTTTTTTTTATGCCTTGCCTTCTCAAAAACAACCGTGTAGGGGACATCATCATTAGTCTCCCAGTCACCAAACCTGGGCATATTTACATGTTGCTGTAAAAATAAGCAGAATATAGAATAAGTAAATAAACAAACAATGCTTTGTCAGTTTTGAGACATAAACAAGTAAACCATAAGAAAGTAGTCTAGGAATCATAATTCTTGCAACCAAATATGCAGAGAAAAACAGTTTCACTGGCGAATATCGACACACAAAGTAGATCAAAAGTGTTAGTTTTTGGTCAGCATTGTGGAAAATTGTTTTCTGGATATTAATCCAGTATGTGTACTCCTATCATATAATATACATGCAGCAGTGAAAGTTGCCAATTCTGTAACAGTCAAAAGATCCATATGGGGAAACTTTTTTATATTCCTCACTCCAGTTACATCATCAGGGGAAGAAAAAGGCTTAATGGGACCATTATCAGTAGTAATGACCTCCAGAAAATACAAGCACCATGTGCTCAGACTTTCATACTCTGAAGTATTTAACAAATAGCAAACCATAAAAATGCATGTTGATTAGAATGCTGCAGACTACAATATCCATTTTGAAAAAACCCAGAAGATGCAACACAAGCAAAGCTTTAAGAAGTGCGCAATTAATCTGACATGTGCAAAACAGTCATAAATAAACCAAAAGCCAGCCTAGCCATTGTTAATGGAAAGCATGTCGGATATTCTTAAAAGTTACGTCGCTAGCAATTTAGCTAGCACACAGTGAGATACTTCTTCAATACTCCCAAAACAGGTATCTAAATTTCAAAAATCCTCCCAAAATATAAATGTTGCGTCTTCACATACAAGCTTAAACCTTCTGACAGAATGGTAATTAACATGACTTCAAACCCAAGTTTCACCTTTTGGTCTTATGTTCAAATTGTTCCATACTACTGATTAGTTAAATTACAAGTTACACATTATTGCTTTATGTTCAAGCAGGGAACTTGTTGAATAAGTCCAGTTATACATGTGAAGGGTTGCGAGAAGTAAAGTTTTATAACAAAACGAATGTGATGAAAACAATGATATAAACTAGTTGTACTCTCGAAATCTGTATCAGCTTCTACTCTTCGCTATAACAAATTTTGCTGTGCACACAAAATTATCATCCTTAGGAAGCCGAGTCAGACTGTATACTCGATACCAAGCCAATCTCCTTGTTCGAATGTTCTTCATCGAATCAAATGAACTTTCTACATTTAAAATAAACCTTAAGCTAAGTTTTAGACCTTCAAGTTTAAGATTGCATATTAGGAGACTAAAACACACTTCAATTATTAATTTTCTCAAGCTGAGAATTTTAACTCCAAATCTTTCAAACACCAGACTTCAAATGAAATTAATAGACATCAAAACACCATTTACACAAACTTATAAGAAATATAATTTGGTTATGTTTAAAATTAACCCCATTTATACGCCGGTTACACACTATTCATTGCCTTTATATGTGGTCTAACAGATAACAGTGTCAAAAGAATACACTCAAACCAGAATTGAAACCTCTATATTAAAGAAATCTAACATCTACAAAAACATAAAATAATAAAACCCAGGAGAAAAATTAACATAACTCCCGTGTAACAATCCAAAATCTAGCAACCAAACTGGAACTTATAGAATTAACATTGATGCAAATACGTACCCAGATAGCTGTCCAAAGTCAATCATTTTTTTTTTCCTTATTTTGTTCCTATAACATAATCATATTTGTAGTATATATCTGTGAACATGCTACATGAAATAAATGAAATTTATTTAAGAAAAGAAAGAAACTGCCAAACAAAATCAAACAAAGAACATAGAATAGTAACAAGATATAAGCAAAAGAACTCACAGCCATTGGTCTCGTAATTAACTTGGAAGAAATCTTGTTTGGAGTTGGAACTAATGGACAAGTAATCAAATGAGTGAAACAAGTTTTGGTTCAATCCACTGACCAATTCAAGTATATATTTGTAAAGTCTCTTCACAAATGCCAACAAGCATTCTGTCAACAAAGAATATGAAAAGTCTTTGGAAAAAAAAAAAAGAAGAAAGAAAAACCCCATAACCATTGACTTTGACCATTCCAAGTCTTGCCAGTTCTCACTGACATTTCAATATTTTATTCTTTGCCTCCCTAATCATCGTTAGAGTACGATTCAAGTTAATGACCGTTCAATGTTTCTGTT
This sequence comes from Citrus mangshanensis, assembly GCA_030449895.1. Classification (NCBI taxonomy): domain Eukaryota; kingdom Viridiplantae; phylum Streptophyta; class Magnoliopsida; order Sapindales; family Rutaceae; genus Citrus; species Citrus mangshanensis. Next base: position 11,486,972 of record JASUUJ010000215.1, on the reverse strand, counting down.
GACAAAGATATCTAGACTCTAGTTGACACGAATTAGTTAATTAAAAAGATAAATTCAGTCAACTATTCGTGGTCCCGCTAATTTTTATTTCATTAAAAAAAAAAAAATACTTCCATTGATCATAGAAAACTCTTTCGACAACTATATAAGAATTGCACTGCATTTCATAAGGAAAATGGTTATCAGACCATTGCTAGTAGTTGAATTTCACCATTGTTTTAGAGAATTCATTGTGTAATTTGTGGAGTCATTCAGTCACAAAGTACTCCAGTTAATTATTTTACGTTCTTGGTTAATGTATTTGCACATACGTCTAAATAATGTTGGTGAATTCATTTTTATAAATTTTGGTGATTATTACATGTGAGTTGGGATTGATGTGAAATATCTAGAACCAAACATTCATGTTCAAAATAGATTATCGAAATCCTTTATCAAAAGTTTTCAAGTATTTGTACAACTTAACTTATTATTACATATTAAATTACTTGTTTCCACATGAAGACATGCTTTTTTGTATACTGCGACATTGATACGCTTGCGACATTGATTTACTAGAGGCCTAGTCTATCATTATTATTCTCCATTACAATTCGTACCAAGTCATCAATTTGATATTTCCAATTTACGCCCTTTTGGTTGCTTGCACAAGTGCACTTGCGCTCCCAACATTATTATAAAATTTATAATAAATCTTTATTGAAGCAGTAGCTATGATGAGTCAAAGGTTAACCCCGAGGCCTTGTTGGCAAGCCACATGAGCCATTATGTTCAACAGCAAGCTGATGCAAACGATGAGCTGTATATGATGAGCTGGCAAAACTGTTATGCAGAGGAATATTTGCAAATGAGCATAGAAGGATGAAATTTCTAGAAGCTATTCAATGATTGGCTAATATCAGCTACAAATGCGGATCAAATTTTATTCATTTCCATGTGCTACCCATTAAGCTAGCTATCCATCTATATATAAGTGAATGTTTTGTATTTTTCATTCAATTTCAAGTTATTATTCATGATGAAAATATGTGTTGATTCAAGCTCTACTTCCATGTTCAGGCAACTCTTATGAATTCAAGTTCCTATCATAGCCAACTTTGAGCTATGGCAAGCAGTAGCAATACACAAACAAACATGAATCAAACACAGGAGAATCCAAGTAATCAAACAAATAACTTGAATCAAAATTCATCTGAAAAATGTTAAATATCAAAATTTGGGTAATAATACCAAAAATATGGCAGTCATGAATCCATCTCCCACTCAACGTATCACAAACAATACCTATGTTTTCACTACTCCCATCAAGTTAATATAGAACAACTTTATGCTCTGGAGATCACAAATGATTTCCAGCATTAGAGCAAATGAGCTTGAAGGATTTGTAGATGGCAGTCATGTCTATCCTCCCAAATGTTTCACAAGTCCTAGACCAAATCAAACCACTATTACCACACTTAACCCTGAATATCTGATTTGGAAGAAATAGGACCATATTCTCTTGAGTTGTTACTGTCATCACTAAGTGAAGGAGTTTTAGGCACTGTGGTGGATTGTTATACCTCATGTGAGGTATGGACAACTCTTGCCGTTCAATTTGGTGCAAGAACAAGGGTTAGAATCTTACACCTTAGAACTCAAATCCAAACCACCAAAAAGGGATCACTTGCAATCCCTGACTATCACTCTAGAATGAAATCTATTCTAAATGCACTTAGAGCAGTAGGAAATAATATGAGTGATGAGGATTTCATCATGTGTGTGTTAGCGGGGTAGGACCTGAATATGATTCAGTTGTCACTAACATAAGTTCAATGCCAAAAACCCCCTCATTGTTTGAAGTCTATGGTATGTTGCTTAGTCAGGAAACCAGAATTGAACAAAATCTTAGCTCAGGTTCAATTGAGGCAAAATTTGCACAAATGAGGAATAAGAGAAAAAAAATGGGGTAGTAATGATAGGTCAATCAACAAAAGCCTGGAATAGTTTTTAAAAATCCTAATAGTGGTTCTAGAAATGGTGGTTTTGGAAATGGTTAAGGAAATCAGAACTTGCAAGACAAAGCAAAAAGGAAAGCTATGGCAAATCATGAAGGTTCTGAGTCAAAAGGGCCATGATAAATTTATTTTTAAATGGGTCATACAACTGTTGAATGTTGGCATAGGTTTAAGAAAAACTATGTTCCACAGCCAAACAGGAGAAGAGGTGCATACATGGCTACAGGAGAAGGACAAAGCAGTGGAGCTTGGTACCATGACAGTGGTGCCACAAAGCATGTAACCAATGCTGTTGGGAATATGAGATTAAATTCAAAATATCAAGGTAATGATAAACTCACTATTGGAAATGGTGATAAACTCCTTATTTCTTATATTGGCTACTCTGTACTATCCATTTATAATCCACACAACTACCTTAAATTAAACAATATATTGTGTGTGCCAAATATTACCAAAAATCTTATCAGTGTTTCCAAACTATTGCATGATAATGATATTGATGCTAAGTTTAAAAAATCTATTTGTTTTATCAAGGACAAGAGCTAAGGGAAAATCATGTTGAAAGGAGTGGCTAGAGATGGGCTATATGAGCTATTCGGCATGCCTACTCATCTAAGTGGAAACAAGATCACATATGCAGCCGAGTTATCTTTGTCTTCAATGTCTGAAAAAATAAATTGCATTAGCAATCTAGTGTCAATGAGGTCTTTTAATTCTAGTAGTGATGAGTCAGTTGGTGTCAGTGTTGTTGAGCCTAGTAGAGCTGGTAAATTAGATAGTAGAGATTTAAGAACCAGTGAAATAGACCTTTGGAATCTTAGGCTGAGGCATCCAAATATGCCAGTTCTGAAAAATAATTTGCTGTCATGTAATCAGTTCAACATGAATAAAATTATTATTCCTTCATTGTGTAATGCTCATCAGTGTGGAAAAGTAATCAAAACAAAGCTTTAAGAGTAAAAGAAACCAAAACCAAAACAGCACTAGAATTTATCTACACTGACTTATGGGGATCAACACCAATTCCCTCAACTTAAGGACACAAATATTATATATCATTTGTAGATGGCAAAACAAGATATACATGGTTATTTCCTTGACAACAAAATCATAGGCCTTTGATACATTCATTGTTTTTAAAAATCAAATAGAATAGTAGCTGAACTTGAAAATCAAGGCCCTACAAACAGACATGGAAGGTGATTTTAAAACCTTTGAACCATTTCTCAAGAAAGAGATAATAGCTTTAAGACATTCATGCCCCTATTTACATGAACAAAATGATAGAGTGGAAAGAAAACACAAATATATTGTGGAAACTGGTCTCATATTATTGGCTTAAGCCAAAATGCCTTTAAAAATACTGACAAGAAGCCTTTAGCTATGCCACATTCATCATTAATTGACTGACTTCATCCGTACTTGAAAATAAACATAAATTTGACTGCAAATGTTGTTAAGTATCAATGTTTGGCTGCAAATGTTTTCCAAATTACTCCCAAATTAAAGTTTTTGGTTGCAAATATTTTCCATACTTAAGAATCATAAACATAAATTTGACTTTCACACATCCAAGTGTATATTGTTAAGTATCAATGTCAGTCATACAAGTTATGTTAGCACGCATCACTTAAGAAGAGTCTAAATCTCAGCAAGTGTAAAAATTCAATGAGAACTCCATTCCTTTCCAAAATGACTCTAATTTTTGCAAACATAAGCTCATTGATCAAAATGATTTCAATATAGTCCTTGAAAGATTTCGATTTGTATCTTTTTCTACAAATAGTCCCTATGAGTCCACATAACCAGAAATAACTTATAGCCACTCTCAAGATACTGCTGGAACCTTGGAACAATTCCTAAATCGTGACTAGAATGAAGCACATTAGAATTTGAGCTCCAACACAATGTCAGACAATCATTCACCTTTTTAATCTCAGTCTTAGCCAAACACCTCAGAAGAAAATCATACCTTGTCTTCAGCCACAGAACCAAACACTCAAACCACCTGTACTAAAAAAGCCTTATCTTCACATCCTATGATAACGAGGTCCAAAGCAGGAATCTTTAAGCCAAAATTATATCAAATTTATGCTCAACATCAAACCTCTTTACCCCAAAATGCAACAGAGGCATTAAAAGTTCCTAAATAGAGAAGAGCCATGGAGGATTAATACAATGCCCTAATGAAAAATAAGACCTAGACCTTGATACCAAATGACCAAAACTACAAACTCATTAGAAATAATTGGGTTTATAAAGTTAAAGAGAATCCAGATGGAACAGTCAACAAGTACAAAGCCAGACTAATTGTGAAGAGATTTCTATAGACCATTGGACTTGATTTTAAATAAACTTTTAGCCCAATGGTCAAAGTTGCAACAGTCAGGATCATTCTAACTTTGGTAGTGAACAATGAGTGGATGTTGAGGCAAGTTGACATAAACAATACATTTTTGAATGGTGACTTGATAGAAACGATATAGATGCCACAACCTAAAGGTTTTGAAGACACAAGAAGGCCAAATTATATATGAAAACTGAAGAAGGCTCTATATAGTTTGAGACAGGCCCCTCGGGCATGGTTTGACAAACTGAAAAATGCCCTATACTCTTGGGGATTTAACAACTCCAAGTATGATACATCATTGTTCTCCAAAAGGAACAAGTATGAGGTGATCATCATGCTTGTTTATCTTGATGATATAATAATCACTAGGAACAATAATAAAGGCATTGAAGAAGTGATAAGAAGGCTGAATGAAGCTTTTGCTTTAAAAGATCTAGGAAATTTAAATTACTTTCTTGGGATACAAGTTATCAGAAACTAGAACTCCAGTATACTTTCTCAAGCCAAGTATGTTCAAGACCTGTTAGCAAGAAATGAGATGAGTAACTACAAGGAATAGAGCCTCCATTTAGCACTACAGAAAAATTAAAAAGAGGTGAAGGTGCTAAGTTTCATAACCCTACACTTTATAGAAGTGCTGTGGGTAGCTTCCAATATACTGTACTCACAAGAACTGAACATGCCATTTCTGTCAACAAGCTCAACCAATATATGTTAGATCCTAGGCAATCTCAGTGGATTGCTTGCAAAAGAGTGCTAAGGTATTTAAGAACACTATTTATATGTGTTTAAAATTCAAAAAATCAAACAACCTTGACCTTGTGGCATACATAGATGCTGATTTGGTTCGTGATCCAGATGATAGAAGGTCAATCAATGGCTACTGTGTGTTCTTGGGAAATAATATAGTTGCATCGAGTTTAAGAAAATAGAGTATGGTTGCAAGATCAACAGCAGAATCTGAATACAGAGCTATGGCTCTTTGCATTACTAAAATTACTTAGATAAGTTCTCTGCTTAGTGAGCTTAAGATTGAAGTAGAAAGAATTCCAATGATTCTAAGTGACAACACTAGTGCAGTTGTTATAGCTACAAATACTTTGTATCATTCAAAAACTAAACATTTTGAAATAGACCTGCATTTCATCAGAGATAAGGTAACCAGAGGAGAGCTGGAGATAAGTTTTGTTACAAGCAGGGATCGAATTGCAGATGTTCTCACTAAGCCACTGCCTTACTACAAGTTTAGTCATTTCAGAAACAAACTCAAGGTTTTTGACAAGACCTTGAGTTTGAGTGAGGGTGTTGAAAGCAGTAGCCATGATGAGTCAAAGGTTGACCTCGAACTCGAGGCCTTGTTGGCAAGCCACATGGGCCATTATGTTCAGCAGCAAGCTGATGCAGACGATAAGTTGTATTTGATGAGCTGGCAAAACTGTTATGCAGAGGAATATTTGCATATGAGCATGGAAAGAAAAAACTTCTAGAAGCTATTCAATAATTGGCTAACATCAGCTACAGATGCGGATAAAATTCTATTCATTTCCATGTGTTGCCCCTTAAGCTAGCTATCCATGTATATATAAGTGAATGTTTTGTGTTTTTATTCAATTTCAAGTTATTGTTCATAATGAAAATATGTGTTGGTTCAAGCTCTGCTTCTATGTTTAAGCAATTCTTATGAATTCAAGTATCTCCAGTTAGAGATTACACTGCTAGGTCCAGAGAAATCCTAGCAATATATAACATGTTCATAGATCATTCAACAAAATAACCTCTACAAACTCTTTTAAAAACAGAAAATTTTCTCTAAATTTATTAGGTATCTTGTATACAGTAAAGGTTTCAGCACGACCTAAAAATTTGATATCAATTAAGAACAATTTACTTGGTGAGTGTCTTTCACTCAATATACAAACTCAAGCGTGCGATGAAGCGGATATATAACCTAGGGAAGAAACTAAAGTCGAAGTTTTTCCATCAAAGCCTTGTACATCTCAGTCCCATGCAACACACGAGTGATAAATTTATACTATATGTATATGTATGTGTATATGATACGACACGGGATAGCATTAACAAAAATACAATATCTCCCATGTAGCCAGAGCAAAAGATATCACCATGAAATTGGAAAGCAGCAACATTTCTGTGAAACGAGAATGAGAGAAAGATCAGATTAATTAAGCAAACCAACAAACAAAAATGAAATTGGAAATAAAAGACTCATTTGGTAACAACTCAAGAAACTGTTTTCTGCTTACAAATCTAAAATACACTGGCTTTCCGCTGCCATTTTCATCTAGGGAAATGAAACCATCAGTAGAATGTTCCAACGTACCTTAAAAGTTCCATTTTTGTGTTGCTTCAGATCTCCGTAATAAGGTTTTCCAAGTGCTGAAGCTGATACATTTCCAGTCCGATTGAGCCTCTCTTCTTTCACTTTGTTGAAAATTTGAGTGTATCCATCAGCTGTTGCAGGAATATAATCATTCCAATCACCGAATTTTGGAACTGCGTAACGAGGTTTTCCGAGTGCTGAAGCTGATACATTTCCAGTCCGATTGAGCCTCTCTTCTATCACTTTGTTGAAAATTTGAGTGTATCTATCAGCTGTTGCAGGAATATAATCATCCCAATCACCGAATTTTGGAACTGCAGCAATGTGACCAGGCTGCAACAACAAAAAGTAACTTATATATAACTAAGAATCCATATATATTCATAATGAAATTTCCCTATTGAACTGATACACTTCAAAAATATGGCATAAATTTTTTCATCTCCAAGAAATTCAAAATCTTAGCACAATTTGTACTGAAGAAATATAAGTCAGAACAGGAACTTGTAAAACCAAAGTACAAAGTAGCAGCTGCCAATATCCCAATAACATGTTTCCATATAATTAACAAGCAGGACTTTTCAAATCTAGCTGCCGATACAATTGTCCATCCAAATTGATTTTTTCTAATTAGCCTGTGTAAACTATATAAGTAATTGTGGTCAGTGTTCGAGCAAATTTATTGACACCCTTGTAAACAAGTAATCAAGAAGGAAAAATTACAGTTTCAGCGCCTCGAGTAATTGATCTCTGTTGGGATCTTGCAGGAGTCAAGGAAGCTAAGTTAGTGCCACTTTCTGTTGAACCCCTTCCTTCCCATGGGGATAAGGGTGAGCGATTAACCCTGCTGTCGGACCTTACATTATGCCTTCTGGTCCTTTTGCGACCAGGCCTGTTAAGAAGTGACTCAACGGCAACTTTAAGATTTACGGAACGATGGTACCAGGGAGAATCATCAGGTCTCCTTAGGTCACCATCGTCTTGGCTCTGCTGCTGTACACAAGCTTTTTCCTTACTGCCACTCGCCCATTGTGCACCCATGATTTCGTTTCCCTCTGGAAACTGGAAAGTATTAACTTGAACAGGAGAAAAATTATCTGAAAATGAAATAGCATTTCGTTGAGGGTTATTTGGATTCATCTTCACACCATTTTTATAATACCTTGCCCTGTCAAAAATGGCTTTGTAAGAGACGTCATCTCCAGTCTCCCAGTGCCCAAACATTGGTACATTTATGTTCACATCATCTTCATACTCTCGGTTGCTGCTGAACACATGTGCGTCTTGCCCATTTTGCACGCCTGACTTGATTTCCGTCTGGAAGGGAGAAGCTTGAGCAGGAGTAACATTTTCTGAAAATGAGTTAGGATTTTGTTGAGGGTTATTTGGATTCACCTTCACACCATATTTTTTATACCTTGCCTTTTCAAAATAGACAGTGTAAGGGATATGCTCTTCAGTCTCCTAGTTCCCAAACTTGGGCACATATTTATCTTGCTGCAAAAATCAGAAGGAATAGAAAATTTCGAGCTGGAGTTAAACATAAAACAAATTAAAAAAAAAAAAAACAGAATATAACGACACACAAATTAGGTAAAAAGTGAAATTCTTTGTGGAACTTTTTTTGCAAGCATTATAATCCTAACTCTGTTAAGATCTTTCGGACAAATAAAGGCATAATGAGACCATTAACAATTAAAATGCCCTCCAGAAAATACAAGCACTGTATGCTTGTACACTGAAGACTATCCTCTTATCCAATTTGAAAGTCACAGGAAACGTAATACAATCAAAGTAATCTCGTGCATGGCAGTAATAAAAATAAAAAAATTAAAAAAAACAAGAGTCAGCGAAGCCATAGTGAACGCAGAAAGCTTAATAAAGTTCCTTAAAATCAAGAAAGAAGCATACAAGTTGCTTATTAAAGTTAAAAAGACATCACAACGGGTCCTTCGGAAACCAAACAATAAGTCTTCTATCTAAAATGAGAAGGATTTTATCTGCCTCCCCCAACACTATTATTGAGCTTTTACAAGTTTAAGCTTTTGTGTCAAGGGGTTTCTCCAACAGACTCAGTGGATCACCAAAAGAGAGCAGTTGTCAGTACTCTAACAGTAACTGGGCAACCAATCATTGCCTTCAAATGTGTTCTAACACACTGACAACAAACAAGAATTGGAACCGAGATATTAAAGAAAAATAAATCAGAATCATACAAATCATACAGCCAGAGCTTTAATTCCCAACATCAATAGAACAAAATTAGAAAAAAATAAGAAAGAAATAAAACCCAGATGATAAATTAACATAACTCTTTATGTAACCAATTCGTAATCTTGCAACTCAAACTAGAATTTCAAAACTCAAAATTGATACAACACCGAGACTGGGATGGCAGTCCAAAAGAGATGCATTATTTTTCTTTTTTCTCATTTTGTTCCCAAAACAAGATTATCATTTGCAGTGTATGTGAACATAATCATTCTCGGATGCACACTTTGGTGCTTTACTGTACAGTGCTGTAAAGGCACGAAACCATTCTTTGTAAAGTGTAGAGCTCCAGAGAACATAATACATGAATTAAACAAATTACTTCAGTAAAGTACAAAATTTTCCATACGAAACAAAGCAAAACAAAGCTACAGAAAAGCCAAAAATAACATAAATAATAACCAGATGAATACAAGGAACTCACTGCCATATGCTTTGTCTTGAAATAGAACTTGGTTGGTTTTGGTCCCGTGGGACAACAATCAAATGAGTGAAACAAGTTCAAGTTCAATTCACTGACCAATTCATGTAATATTTGGAATGTTTCTTCATAGATGTCAACTAGCATTCTGTGAATATGAAGATTAAAAGAAAAATTAAACTAAAAACACATCAACCATTGACTTGGACCCTTTCAAGTCTTCACAGATGTCACTGTCATTTCATTTCATTTCATTTTTTCGCCATCTAGAGTAAGGTTTAAGTTAATGAATATTCAATGTTTCTGTAGACAAATAGCACCTACTTTAAGTTAATTAAATCAAAATTAAAAAAGAAAGGTTCAGTCCACCCCAACCTATTAATAGAAAAAATTAGAGTTCTAATTACCCCTTATTAAATATAATATAGGAGGGGAACCAAAGTCCTACCACTAGCAACTTGCGGCTCTCAACTTTCAAGATGCAGGATCTCTCATTGTGCTACAAAAACCTGCCAGTGTGGTTCTTTAGTTAATAATGCGATTAACTTTTATTTTATTTGAAAATATAAGGGAAATTTACGAAAATAACTATTAATATTTTATTATTTTCTCAATTAACCCTCTCAACTTTTTTCTATCAACATTAGCCAAACACAAGCCTTTCTTCCCAAATTACCCTTCTTTACAGAACAAAACCAACATTGTTTCTCCCATATCGCCAAACCAAAAGCAGCTTTTCACTCTTGAATCTTCAGCCAACGGCGACCGCAAAAGACAACGGTAAAAGTGATATCCGATCATAATCTATTCGGATCCAACACAAATCGACATCACTTAGTGGTATGAATTATTTTCAACTTGAGTCGGGGTGAATCGCGACAGTCGCTGTCGCAAAACGGTGCATGCCGCATTTGGTGCGACATGCACCCTGTCGCACCAAACCTTCGGGCGACAGGTTGCCTGTCACACCCACCCTAGAGATTCATTAAAACTGTATTATTTTAATATGACTCAAATAAATTTTTTTTATAATTTCAGAATTAATGGATTCAGTTGTACTTGAATTGTGTTATGATGGTTGGTGGGAGACATTAGAGAATGGCCGTATGGAGTACGTGAATGGTAAAAATCGAGCTTTTTTGGTTGGAAAAAATTATCTGTTTGATCAGTTATTGGCAAGAGTATACGAGGTGTTACAAATAAACCCTAATGACTATAGTATCACAATGAAGACAACTTTGAGGTCTAGTAACACATTATATCGTATATGTGCAATGCCCATGGATATATGTGATGATGAAATGGTGAGGGTTGTGTTGCATATGGCATCTGACGTAGCTAATTTTGGATGCATTCCTATATTCGTGACCACATCACCTCGAGTTTCGAGCGAAGGTATTGAGCCACATGTCGATACAGAAACTTCGTTTAGAGCAAATATGTCTGGCCCCGATAATGATGAAGAGGTGTTGCCAAGGACAATATCGCTGCAGCAATATTACTCTCCAATCCATGACAATTATGACAACATTGATGATAATGGCGTTACGTTACAGGATGTTGGAGCAACGGTATTTCCAATAACAACGTCGTTGGAGCAACGATATTCTCCGTATCATAACAATGATTTTCGGAACAATGATGATTTTCATAATGAGACAGAGGGGGATAATGTTTGTGCAGAACCTTCTAATAATACGAGACATGGCACTCGTTTCAATAATGATGGTGATGATGGAGGAGCCGGTCCTCCGAATGTTCCGTCGTTTCAGCATGAGGATGAGTGTGAAGACAATACTCCTGTGAATAACAGAGGCAATAGACCTATTCCTTCTATGGTTCGATCGAGAAGGAGAATTGACCCCCTTACAAGTCTTGCTCCAACTTTGCCTTCGAACATGGCTGCTCCAAGCTTTGTTAGCAGTTGTGACTCAGATGATATCAGCATGGGTAAGCTATTTGCTGAGAAGAATGAGCTTATATTACAACTACGCAAGGTGGCCTTTAGAGATAAGTTTGATTTCATGATTGCACGGTCTACTACGACACGTTTCGAGGCTCACTGTTGTTCAGAATCATGTAAATGGCGTATTCGAGCAACTAGAAGTTCGAACGAGCAAAATGTTCCTTGGGTGGTGAAGAGAATTGATAATGTACACACTTGTCATAATGAGGTATTGGTTAATGGGCGTCATCAAGTAAGGAGCCGGGTTGTCGGTCATATTATCGCAGAAAAATATATTCAAGATAAGAGGATTTATACTCCCAATGACATAAGAGTAGATATGCAACAGGAATACGGTGTTCAGTTAACATACCAGCAGGCATATAGGGCGAGAGAAGTTGGTCTTGAAATAGTTCGCGGCAACCCTGCAGAGTCATACAACTTGCTCCCTAAATACTCTCACGTACTAACTACAGCGAATGAGGGTACAGTCACTCACCTCGAGCAGGATGGAGATGGTAATTTCTTGTACTATTTTGTAGCACTCGGATCTTCCATCAAGGGGTTTATGCAGTACATTCGGCCTGTCATTGCTGTAGATGGTACTCATCTGAAGGGACTATATCGTGGAATCAATATTATGATTTGGATTTTTCAACCGAGTCTTCTTAAATTTCTCGTCTTTCTAGAACAGTGCATTGTCAAGACTCTCATAAATCATTTCCCACGACAATAGACCCCATGGACGCTTTCGGAAGTACTGTATATCATCAACTTGGTCAAGCCAATCGAAATTAATTTGACAGTGATTTTTTCTTGCATTTAGTACTCTGTCCGCAAAATAAAACAGCGCAATCTTTAATGCGTCCATATCGTCCATTTCCTCGAATTTCAACTCCTTAAATACTGCATCGAATTGCTTCACATTAATCTTATGATGCACACCACCAAAATAAGTATTCCGTAGCCTCTGCTCCATTTCATCATTTTTTTGATTGGTATCAACACCAAATGAAAGTCCAGTAACCAAGCACCATTCGACAATTGACAAGCGAATCAAATGCTTACCAATTTGAAACCATAACTGATCCTCACGACTATCTTCTTCATGGGCCACTTGCCGCAGTAAAAGATTGTGCAAAATTACCCCACTAAATGGAAAATTTCGACACTCCAAGAAATGACCAAATTTATCCTTTTTGAACATACTCAACTACCGCTTTGTTAATTTTTCCTCGATGGCTTTTACGATCGAAGATAACATACACATGCTTGAAATTCGACCAGGAAAGTGATCAGCATAACGAAAATACATCTTGCCTACTTCAATATCCGGTGATTCTGATTTCGCCATGTATCTGTAATATTTATAAAATTATTACATTACATTTACTGAAAAAAAAAATTGACTCGTTAAAAAAAAAAACTCTAATTTTTGGTGCGACAGCGTGCCGCGCATGGGCGCGCCGCCGACGATGGCGCGCGCGCGCCCCCTCCCTCCCCACCCTCAAAATTAAGCGCAATCACTCCAAAATCAAAAACAATACTCCCAAACACCACCAACCACCACAAACATCATCACCACCACTATTATTCTCAAGCTATAACTATTATTATTCTAAAATCTCATTTTAAATTAATGAAAATAAGAAAAATGACTAATCTAGGTTTTGTTGAAGGTTGTAGATCGTAGATCGGATGCCGGTGAGAGATGGAACCGCCGCCGACGAGGGTTGGTGTCGCCGCCGATGATGGGAGTTGGATCGGTTTGGGAGAGATGAGTGAAAGGGAGTGTTGGGGGAGAGATGAGGGAGGGGTATTTTGGTCTCAAATGTTGTTTTATGGCTAATGTTGATAGAAATATTTTTGGGGGGTTAAGATGAAAAAAAGCAAAATTTTTTTGGTTATTACTGTAAATTTCCCGAAATATAAAGAAAAATGATAGCTACACTCCCAAAATTTGGGGAAATAGTTATATGCACTAATGCACTCTAAGATTTCATAAGGGACACCAAGACTCAGTTTAATTATAATGGCCTTTGAATATAATAATTAAAAAATTGACTCTAATTTTTTTTAATAAATACAAATATAATTAAATAATTCAATTTGTCTAGTAGAATACTAATATTAAAATGTCTTTGAATATTTAAAGATGAATATGAAAATTGTAAATTATCATATTTATTTAAATAATATACTTGCTTCATTATAAAGAATTTAAATAAATATGTGGATTAAATAGATTTTACAATTAATAAAATATATCTCCACCTATTAATAATATTAAAATTATTTTGTATAATATTCAAAATAATTTAAATTTTTGTATATTATTTTAATATTATGTTTCTATTCATTATAAATCTTACTTTAATATAGTAAAATACGTGTAATAGATTGTAAAATATTAAAATATTTTTAATATTGACATTATTTTAAAATATATATTATTACATTAATTTTAATATTATATCTCTATTAAGTATTAACCATAAAATATTAAAGTCAAATGTTAGATTAATAGAATTAAAGGTATTATGATCAAAAGGGAGTCTTGATTTTTCTTATTGAAAATTTGAAGGTCAATATGATCATTTCTCCAAATCTTTTAGGTGTTCTCTTTCCAAAATATAACAATTTCATGGCCCTTCAGAATGTTTGACCAAGATACAAAAATTTTATTGGTTTAATTAATGTGATTACCACCACCAAGATTTTGACAAAATTACGTTTGAGATTATTTTTAAATCGTTTCCAATTTTGTCAAAAAAATGTTTCGTAATTTAATCATAAGGTCCTTTAGAAATATGGTGCTGATATTTTCCCCTCATTTTCCATAAAACCACCACATTTATTAGATTTTTTGTAGTTACAATGTTAATCCTCACGGGAAATGATAAAAATAGATAAATAAATAACCAGTAATTAAATTATGATCTATTATAATTTAAAATTAAATTTATTATAACCATATACGAGAATTTTAAAATTTTTAAACTCTTTTGTAACCTTTCAAAAAAAGGCATGTAATGGGAAGAATTTGTTAAATATATGAAATATGAAATTTTGTTAATTTCACATTTTTTTGTTTGTTTATTTGTTTTTTGTAACTTATGTCTGATTTTCAAACATTTATATTAAATGAGAAAAGGTTTGAATGGGAATAAATATTATATTCTAAAAATTTCTCTATTAAATATATTTATTTCCTAAACTATAAAATCTAATCTCTTTACAAGGATATAAATATCAAATAACCACGTTTTAGATTTTTCTATTTATAAAACAAATAAGATGCTACTTACATTCAAATATTCAAAAAATAAATAAATTATTCAGACATTTGTATTCAGACATATTCAAACTTCAACTAAATTCCGAGTTATTTAGGTTTAAAAAAAGAAAAAAGAAAAACAAATGGTAGCTAAGTTTTATTTTTCCTTTCTTTTAAAGTGATTTTCAATTTAAAAATATGGTTCATTCATGTTGCTTGGTTGTGGTGGTAGAAAGTGATGAATTGTTAGTCTTTTATTAATTTGAATTGAAGTTTTTCTTGTGAGAATTTGTAATACATGGTTCACGTGATATTGGCTAATTAATAAATAAAGTGGATAAACTTATAGTTATTAGCCATTTAAGAGATAGTGCTACTTAATTAAACTATAAATTAAATTGTACAACTTATCCACTTCTTTAACGGAAGGTGAGAAAGAGTAATGTTAAACTCACTTGTTTAATATTGGGGGTTCAAGAGTCTTATTAAGATATGTCTTCATGCTAACTATAAAATGGTCCCTGGTTTAGCCAATTCAACCCTCTAGTCAATTTTGTTATCCATCATAAAGAGGCTATGAATGGAATAGACCTCATGTCAACTAAAGTATGTAGAAAATGCTTAAAGCTTGAATAATTATGAGTCGAGGTACGATTCTATTCATTATTTAATTATTTTACATTTCTAAGCATCTTTGTTGATTGTTTCAGTAATTGATCACTGGCAATTTCGAGACAACGCCTGCAAACAGATTTGAAAAAATAGTTTTAAATGGACAGAGTTATTTTTGGTATTTAGGGGGTGGATTTGCAAAATATATTCATTTTTTTTTTATATGGGGTGGATTAATCACTCAGGTGGTTTTTTAGAAAATGGAGATTAAATGGGGATGGGAGGAGAGGGGGAAAGAATGTCGGCACCCTTGAAAAATTATCTGAATTTAAGAATAAATAGTTGAGAAAACCACTCATACGCCTTTAAGATCTATTTGATTTCATAAATAAACACACATGCTCCTTTTTTATGACTAATCATGATCAATTATTCATCTCATTATTCAATGAGTTGATTTATGAAAGTTGTTAAAAATTTCAGTATATTGTTTAACTGATACTCAAAAGTCAAAACTCGTCTAGTGTTGTTGTTTGACTGCAGGACTTTTTAGTGGAATTACCGTGTACTCTTTCGTTATGAAATTGAAGCAATTTATATGTTAAATAAATAAAACACTCAAAACTCGGTAAAGCTTTGCCTTCACCCTTAAGATTAACTAATTAGGGAAAAAAAGCTAAAAGCTTAAAATAATAAAAATAAAAACTGCATTTGCTAACTAATTAAATGATAGTGAATGATTAGGGAAAAAAAAAGGACAATCAGCCCCTAACGATTGTGAAAAGGAAAATGATGTTTGTCCCAGGTCAAACCCCGAAACAATTGAAATGGCGTCGTTTCGACATTTATTTTTCTCATTCTAGTTTGCTGTGAAACGATGTCATTTTGGCTTATATAAAGTGAAAAAACAAGACTTTTCCTCTTCGTTTTCTTCACCCAGCTGCTTCTTCCTTTCCTCTTCGTTCCTGCATAACCCTTAATAACACAAACATCATTTTCCTTTGCCAAAGTAAAGAGTGAAAAAAATAGAACCAGCAAACAAAACAAAATGCTTCTTCCTTCCTCTTCGTTCTCTTAATCCAACTGCTTCTTCCTCTTTGTTCTCTTAACGAAAACATCATTTTCCTTGGAGGGTCTTCATGAAGGGTACTTTCCGATGCCGGAGTTCAAGTATAGATTAGTTTCATGTAGGTTAAGGAAGCCGTTGTTGGAAAATATAAAGGAAGAGCCAGTTTGTTCTGGGTGATGATGAATTAATCGATGGGCATTTAAATGTTTTTGAGAGATAATTAATTGTATTTTCTCTAAGATTTGTTTACAGGGCAAGGGAGAATATTAATTAACTATCGTTATGTAATGGGTGATGTGATGATAAATCTATGTAGATAAAGAGAAACTAAAGGAACGGACTGAGATTGTGCTTAGATTTGAAATCTGTCATTCCAAAAGCTTCCCCCTTTTCTTTTTTTCCATGGGTTCTTGCTGTTTGGTGAAACAAGAACGAAGACAAAGAAACAACTTGGTTCTATTGTTGCTTTTGTGATTTATCCCAGCCAAACGTCGTTGTTTCATAGCGAATAAAAACAAAAAAAATTAATAGACGAAACAACATCGTTTTAGCCAATTTCGGGGTTTGACCCGGGGCAAACATCAGTGCTATTGTGAAAAGGGATATAAAATCTCTTAACGTTTCAAAAAAAAAAGATATATAACCCCCATTTATTTTAATAAATTTCATTTGTTTTAATAGTAAATTTATTTTTAATTCATAATTACAATTATGCCCCTATAATAAATAAATCAGTATATTAACCTTATCTTTAGAAATTACCAAAATACCCCTAAAACATAAATTGCCAAATTACCCTTGAAATGGCGAATTACTAAACGGCCCTATATCCAAAATTACCAAGTTGTCCACCAAGATCAGAATTTATGGAATTACACTTAGAGTGCAAAATTACCAATATACCCTTTCTGGTCAACGATGATTAGAATTCAACCAATGGTGGTAAAAAAACCCAAGCCTGAATGTTTTGATCACACTGAGTCTGATGGTGCCAACGGTGATGATCCACGCACGGTGACAGTGGCAAATTGAGTACCCAAAGCTGTGAACTTTTCGGTGGCCGATCGGTGGCAATCAGACCTTTTCAAGTGACGAGACCATCGGAAAATATGAGGGTGAACTGAGGAACAAGATCTAGGCATTGGCACGGCCTAATTTTAACAAAATCTCTGTGAGAAGGGACGGGTTGCGCTGCCCATTTTTTGAGCTTGATTAACGACTTTCTAGACGTTTCTCGGCAATGGTGATGTTTGGGATATGACACTTGACTCACAAGCTTTCTATTGGCACCTCCCTTGGTCGGTAAGGTGGCAGAAAATGGAAGAAAATGGCGGGTCGAGTTATACAGGTTCGGGTCGTGTCCGATTGGGTTTATGGGTTGAGCCGACTGGGTTTTCCGTTTCTTTCTTTCTCTATTTCTCTCTCTCTTTCTTTCTCTCTTTCCCTTCTTTCTTTTGCTTCCACTCTCTCCCGTTTTATAGAAACGAACACCCATCTTTTAAAAAAAAACTTGAGCTAATAATCATGTTCGGATTTGTCTCGATTTCATTGCATGACGAATTTAAAATAATCCAAACACGGTCTATTTAATAAATGCGTAAAATTTGACAATCCACATCCATAATTCATCATGTCAAATTCTCGTCTTGCCAAAAGTAACCAGTGAAAATTTGTAATAAATCCAACAACTTTAAAAATTTATGTTCAAGGGAAAATAATACACTTAATTAGAAAATTAAATGGAGTCTTAGTCATAGGTAGCAGGCTTTGTGTACCTGACATTAGGGAGCTAAAAAATGAGATCATGGAAGAGGCTTATTGTTTAGCTTATACAATGCATCTTGGTAGTACGAAGATGTACTACACCTTGAGGGATCATTATTGGTGGCAGGGCATGATGAGAGAGGTAGCAGAATTTATTTCTCGATGTTTAATTTGCTAGCATATTAAGGTTGAACATTAGAGGCCCACAAGGTGTTCTCAGCTACTTCCTATTCTTGAGTTGAAGCGGGAGCATATCACCATGGACCTTGTGGCTGGACTTCCACCTACCCAGAGTGGACAAGATAGTATTTGGGTGGTTGTTGATCGACTTACAAAATCTGCTCACTTTTTACCCATCAAGACCACTTATTCGATGGACAAGTTGGAAAATATATATGTGGCTAAGATAGTTCGACTTCACGGTGTACCTATGTCGATTGTCTCAAATAGAGATTCCTAGTTCACTTCTAAGTTCTGGACCAGCTTGTAGAAAGCTTTAGGCACCAAGTTGAATTTTAGTATGGTTTCCCATCTTCAGACTAATGGTCAATTAGAGCATTCAATTCAAACTCTGAAGGATATGCTGTGAGCTTATGTTATAGAGTTTAAATGTAATTAGGACATTTATTTACTATAATAGAGTTTGCTTATAATAACAATTATCAAGCTATATCGAGATGGCACCATATGAAGTTTTGTATGGTAGAAAATGTAGAACTCTAGTATGTTGGGATGAGGTTGGTGAGTGGAAGTTATTTGGTCCAGAATTAGTTTAGGATACTAACGAGAAGATACTACTTATTCGGGATAGATTAAAGTGGCCCAAAATAGACAGAAGAGCTATGCAAAAAACGTAGGTGGGAACTTGAATTCAAAGTTGGTGATAGAGTTTTTATACAGATATCTTCTTAGAAAATGGATACTTCGATTTAGGAAGTGTGAGAAGCTAAGGCCACGCAACATTGGGCCATATAATGTCATAAAGCGCATTGGTCCGTTAGCTTATCACTTAGCTCTACCACCTGAGTTGTCCAAAATCCACGATGTGTTTCATGTCTCAATGCTCCAAAAGTAAATGTATGATCCCAACCATGTGTTATTGAAGCAACCTATTCAGTTGAAGGAAGACTTGACTTATGAAGAATAACTAATGGAGATATTGGAAGGGAAACACCAAGTCTTACGTTCTAAAACCATTCCTTTTTTAAAAGTGCTATGGAGGGATCACACAAAGGAAGAGGCTACTTGGAAACTCGAGGACTTAATGCGAGCTCAATATCCCCATCTATTCCCATCGATGCGTAAATTTCGAAGACAAAATTTTTTTATAAGTGGGGATGATTGTAACATATAGACTTTAATTTTCTAATTAAGTGTATTATTTTTCCCTTCAACATAAATTTTTAAAGTTTTTAGATTTATTACAAGTTTTCGTTGGCTAATTTTGGCGAGACTCGAATTTGACACGATGAATTATGAATGTGGGTTGTCAAATTTTACGCATTTATTAAATAAACTGTGTTTGGATTATTTTAAATTCATCATGACAATGAAATCAAGGTAAGTCTGAACATTATTATTAGCTTAATTTGTATTAAGCTTTAAAAAAATAAGGGTGTCCATTTCTATAAAATGGGAGAAAGAGGAAGTGAAAGAAAGAAGGGAAAGAGAGAAAGAGAAAGATAGAGGAAACCCGGTCGATTCAACTCAGAAACCCGACCAGACACAACCCGAACCCATATAAATTGACCGACCGTTTTCTTTCAGTTTCGACCACTTTACCGGCCAAGGGAGGTACCAATAGAAAGCTTGTGAGTCAGCCGTCATATCCCAACCATCACCATCTCCATGAAACGTCCAGAAAGCAGCTGATCAAGCTCGAAAAATGTGCAGCTCAACCCCTCCATTCTCATTAAGATTTTACCAAAATTAGGCCGCGCCACTACCTGGATCTTGTTCCTTAGTTCACCCTCATCATTTCCCGTCTAGTCTCCTTACCTGAAACAAACAGATTGCTGCCGATCGACCACCGAAAAGTTCATAGCTTTGGGAACTTGATTTGTCGTCGTTGTCGTGCGTGGATCATCACCGCTGCCACCATTGGACTCAGTGTGGTCAGAACGTTCAGGCTTGAGCTTTTCAAACTCCATCAGTTGAATTTCGGTCACCGTTGACCAACAAAAGCATTTTAGTAATTTTACACTCTAAGGGTAATTTCGTAAATTCTGATTTTGGTGCACAACTTGGTAATTTTGAATTGATGGCAATTTAGTAATTCACCATTTTGACAGTTATTTGGTCATTTATGTTTCACTGGTGTTTTGGTAATTTTTAGAGATAGGGGTGCTTTAGTAATTTCATAGAATCATGAGTTG
Source organism: Citrus mangshanensis (assembly GCA_030449895.1). NCBI lineage: Eukaryota > Viridiplantae > Streptophyta > Magnoliopsida > Sapindales > Rutaceae > Citrus > Citrus mangshanensis. The sequence goes on along the minus strand of JASUUJ010000215.1, from coordinate 11,466,547 downwards.
TATAACAGGGATAAATGATCGTTTTGAGTTTTATTGCATAGCATTGATTGTATTTCACATTTACGGATAGTACTTATGTCGTTTCCTTGAATTCGGAAGGACCCATGAACAAGAATCCACCTACAAATGTTGACGATACCTGAGTTTGAACATCGTCATTATGAGTGGAATATACAAAACTTATTTTCATAGTTTATTATGATAGTAAAACATGTTTGTGAAATAAATATTTTAATTACTTTGATTTAATGATTTTCTCGAAAAGGATTTTATTCACGTAATGTTCTGTTATTGAAAAGTGTTTGGTTAATAGTTTTTTGTATCAACCTTGAATAAAGCATGATATTATTTTAAAGACAAGAAAAGTGGATTCAAATGTGTTAATAAAAAGAAAAGTATGCTTTAAAATATGGTTATAATGTGCATGAGTATGAGTATAAAGATTGTTTTTAAAATCATTAGACAATACCCTTCCTCTCATGTTATAGTGATATAGATGAGATGATAGGCTTTTAGGGCCCATCTGAATATAGATAGAGGCTTTGGGTTGTGTGTCTGGGCACTTTTGCCTTTTAGGAACATATGCATGCAATATGATGATTACAGAGATACAAATAATACAGATGAGATATAGGTCTTTGGGGCTCGTCTTTGTACACATTGAGGCTTTGGGCCGTGTGCTTTGGCGCCTTTGTCCTTTGGAGACTAGTTTATGCGTTTAGAAATATGATGAGATGCATGAGATATATGAGATGATATTTCATTGGTCTGCCTATTGCATCTCTGGGGCATGATGGTTCCCTAATAGTACGTCATTGCCCGTCCATTGAGGTCAGGGTATGACGAGATTATTCCCCAGAGTACTTATTTAGAAACAACTTTTAGAATTCAATATTTGAGATTACAATATTTTTATGTGGTCTTATATATTATGTTTATGTCAGTGTATGATTTATAGTTAAATAAGTTATCTAAGTTTCTTATGGTAATTTGGTAAAATTATTTACTGAAATTATATAATTATTTTGAAGTAAGTTTATTTTCCAAAACTACTATTCACTCACTAAGCTCACTAAGTTTTATACTCACCTCGTTTTAATTATATTCCCTCCCCTCTACTGGAGACTTGCAGGTACAACACTCGATCCAGCAACGATAGTTATATTTGAAATTATGGCCATGTGATGGTGTTAGGAGTAGTCGATGTTTTTGTTGGGAAATTTTAGATTGTATAATTTGTTATATTTTGTGATTAAGGATAATCTATTGTATTTTGACAATAGATGTTTGGATGATAATTGATATTTTGATTGAGGAAGTTGGTTGTAGAGATTGGTTGAATATTGAACTATTTTGGGAGTGTTTTTTTAAATAAAATTGTAGGTTTAGAAATGTCATAATTATATGGGAGACTTTGTCGAATTTTCGATAGAATCCTTTTAAGTAGAATATTATCAATCATGTTAGAATATTATCAATCATGTTACAAGTTTGTTTCAATAGTATGTATACTGCTGTGTTTGAAAATCGTCGGCCTTCTTCATTGATTCCAAGAGCTACATTGCAAATGCGATAGGAAATCAAGTGGTACAAGGTTTGTTTAATCTGAGAAAAGCTCCAACAAACTTGTAGTTTGCATAATGCCTCCAAATCTATGTTTTCTCCAAATCGAATTGAATTTTTCCACCCTGCTGCAGTATGCAAAGGAATCCATGCCACTAAATTTCTTTGTGCGATATAACAACAATGGCCAAACTCCATAGGAGCGCTTTACAAAAACACACAAAAAACTTGGTAAAAAGGGTAGTAAATGACTCATCAAAACCTCTAAGGCATGCTTTGTTGTTGCAATGCTCATAGCCAATGTTGCATTTGCTGCTTCAACAACTGTCTTAGGTGTTCTCAATGAAGATTATGGCAGACCAATTTTATTAGAAGAGATAGCATTTCACATCTTCGCCATCTCTTTACTTGTTTCTTTGTGCTTCTCAGGTACAACCTTGATTGTTTGCATAGCAATTCTCACCTCTCGATATCAAGAAAAATATTTGATCATGGCCTTGCCCGGAAAGCTTCTTATCTACTTAACATCCCTAATAATATTTGTTGTTTCTATTGTCAATTGATGCCTCCTAAAACAGACAATTCGGTGCCGCACAATTTGAATTTGAAAAAAAAAAAGGGATAACGAATAAGGAGCCAATTCATTGTCTATAAAAGGAGGGGTGCTTCCCTCATTTTAGATCGTCCTAAAAAATCCTATTTCTTTTTATATTTATAGAGAGTTTGAGAGCTAAATATAATTGCTCTTAAATAGAAAGTGTTAGGTATAACTAGGGTCTTGGGAAATGAGAGTAGTTTTTTTTTCCTAATTTTGGAGAGAGTTTAATTGTTCTCTCCTATTGTTAGAGAAAAGTTGTAATTTTTCTCAGTATAGTAAAATATTTCATTCTATTTCCACCAGGTGGACGTAGGCCATAATTTCTTGTGTCCTCCTTGTGTACTTGTTCTTCATTTTCTCTAATTTCATTTTATCTGTGGTCTTGTTTCACCTATCAATTCGTTGGCTATAAAAAGAGGGGTGCTTCCCTCATTTTGGATTGTCCCAAAAAATCCCATTTTTTCTTGTATTTAAAGAGAGTTTGAGAGCTAAATATAATTGCTCTTAAATTGAGAGTGTTGAATATAATTAGGGTCTTGGGAAGCGAGAGTAGTTTTTTTTCTTCTTAATTATAGACAAAGTGTAATTTTTCTCTTCTAATGTTAGAGAAAAGTTGTAATTTTTCCTAGTATAGTAAAATATTTTCTTCTGTCTTCACCCGTGGACGTAGAGTAAAAGTCTAATCACATAATTTCTTGTGTCCTCCTTGTATGCTTGTTCTTCATTTTCTCTAATTTCCACCCATCAATTTCCTAACATCTGTATGGATCTCATTCTGTGCAGGTCATTACCTTGTTCAGGGCCGGCTTTAGAGTCAGAGGGACCTTAGGCGAAATTTTTTTATGAGGCCTTTATTAATTTTACAATTTCAATTCTCAAAGATATATAAAAAGGATTAAAATTTATTTCATCTTTTATTCTTGAATTTCAACAATAATTAAAAAAAAGTAAAAAAATTAAAAAATACCTAAAAAATAGCCAAGAAGATATATTTTTGTATTCCATTAAAACCGTAAAAAACAAACAAACAAATAAATAAAGACAATATTATTTTCAAATAGAATATTTAGAATGATAGAATATAAAAATTTGAAATGATAAATTTATGTTCAAAAATAAAAACGGACTTTATATTTTAAGAAACTAATTATTTTAAATGAACAAATGAATATAATAATTTTCTTTGTAGAGAAAAGAATAAGAAATTTTTTTCATTTACTAATTCTTGAGATTATAAGATTTTTAATAAAAATTAAAAGAAATATTAAAAGTCAAGATTCTAACATTGAATAATTAAAAAGGTAAATAATTTTTTGGAAATATTAATAATGCATGAACTAATGGTTAAATCATATTATTAATTATATTTCTTTAAAATTAAGGTTCCCAAATATAATTTTTTTTAATCAAAAATATTTCTTAATTGTAGGATAATTAAGAATAGATAGATATTTAATAAACTTTTTAATTTCTTAAAATACATATTAAAATTTTTATTAATTAGAGAATTATTAAAGAAATCTAAAAAATACTTAAAAATACGCCCACTGACCTTGTTGTTTGAGACATGTTGAGATCAATGGGACTCCTAATGTATGCAGCAACATGCTTGCCCATGGCCTATTCCGCTCTCATACAACTTCCCGTATATGTTGATCTTAAGTTGGCCATATTGAAAAAGGTTCCATAGCCAAGCTACAAGGTGTTTTCTCTCTAGCTCATCACCGATACACTAAACAATGATTGGATTCTATTTTAAATTTGAATGTTCTAATTGCTTCCAGTTTGTAGTTTTGAGTAGATATTTTTACATTGTCAACATGAAATTCAATGGCATTCTAGTAAAAAGTTAATGAAGTTTAGTATAAGAGGGACACAAATTACAAAGTGTTGTAAAACAGAAAAGTCCAGGATAAAGGCATCAATTGCATCCTTTCAGAGGCTTTGATTTCGAGGCCTTCAAAGTTAAAGAGATCTGGTTGTCGATTTAGCCCTTTATAGAGTTAAGGCATGTGCAAAACTCTTGCAGAAAACCAGTATGACTAAAACCAAAGGAACTTTAATTAAAGATTTCATAAAAAATTCCTTAATGTACAGTGAATCACAGTTAGCTCTAGTAGAAGAGAAATTTATGGAATGCATGAGATGTACCGTGTCAGCCACAGAATAGGTAAATGATATTTTCTATATGGATATTTAATTTTAAAAGCCACCATGTAAGTATTGGTATATCAATTCAGTTACATATATCATACATGCATTGGCTAGCTTCATTATATCTCAGAGATTCTAGAATTCCTCTCAGTCAAATAGCCACAATCGAAGTCGTTGCTCAAGAGGTTTTTTGTGTTACTAAAGAAATACTTATTGAGCGCCTTTTCTTTGAAACAACCTGACAATATTTACATCTAACAATCAGTGAAAAAAGGACTTGCATATTACAACCATGAGCAGGGCTAAAAAAATAGTAAATACAAGTAAAACATAACCAACAAATCTATGAGGAGATCATGTTCATGATCTTTCTTTGGGGCTGGTCATGCTATTGGTCCCCTTGGGATCACCAATTGAGGTGCCATTTCTTTTACTAGCAGGGGACCTTTTAGGGCTTGCTTAGAGAGAAGAGTGATTAGTTGGAGTAAAGGGCCATGAGATAAATTGGTGAAAACGTAGTGGAGGGCTTGTCACTTCAAGGCTAGTTAGGAGACAATTAGGAACTGGTTTTGAAGAGTCAGGGCAAATTATGAAACCTAGTGTGCCTAAGTTGGCTGTTGGGTCCTCGCTCTCCTTCCTTACTAGTCCAACCCATTCTTAAGTGTTTTCCAAATCTCTAGACTACGTTTGAAAAATAGGATTGGATTGGATTAGCTTTTAGAATTAAATTGGACTAGATTAGATTGGATTTGATTGGATTATATATAATACTATCTTTTGTTTAGTAAAATATTAGAAAAGACTATCCTAATTTAATGTAATAAAGCTAAATAACTATTTAAATAATATAATAGTTTTAAATTATATTGATAATTGTTGACTTTAATATTTAATATTCAATACTACTATAAAGAGATAGTTGATTATTTTTATGTTTAATATTTAATACTAGTTATAAATAAATTAATGAATAAAATTTTAATATTCTATATAAAATAAAAGTACAGGTTAAAAAAATTATGAAATTAACTTTTATGTTTAATTTTATTAAAATATTAGGTTAAATGGAAAATAAAAGAGTGATAAAGAGGACACAAATTCTTCATTTAAATTTATCTCACCTAAACCCATATAAATATGAGGACCAATAATCCCAATTCTTTTGGACTAAATTTTAGTCTATCCTATTAGTCCATCACACCCAAACATGCCTTAGAATTAGACTATTCTATTAATCCCAAAATCTAATTCAATCCCACAATTTATCCAAGCTCCCAAACATAACCTAAGGACTTTAAGATCTTGAGGAACCGACAATATGGGTGTTCCCCACACAGCATTTCATCATAAGCCCCCCTAAAGTTAACCATCAATAATTTTTTTTTTTAAAAATAATTGTTGTAAATAATGCTTTCACAAAAAATAATTTTAGCTCAACCTTAGAAAGAGTCCAGGCTTGATCCCTGGCCTAGAGGTTTTTGCTGATTCCTGGTTGAACATTTTTGCTTTAACAAATGCTTCAGAAAAATGCATTCGTACTTTATGGGGTAGATGTGCCATTTTATGGAGGGTAAGACAGCTTTTTGTCTTTCTGCTGTTATTAGCCTTCCTGTTCTCCCCTCGAATGGTATTTTACATTAATTTATGAGGATATCTTTGGGATTTTTGACTCTTATGTTGTGGGGAATATGACAAGCTCGTTTACATATCAAGTGACTTTTTCTTGCTATATAATAAATAAAATCATTTTCTTTCCATACAATTCAGTGTATTCTGCCAGAATGAAAGGGATTTTGCATAGAAAGACCTTGAACTATTTAAGCAATGAACGTGAAGGTTTGAAAGGGGAGAAAAAAAATAAAAAAATAAAAGGATGTGTAATTGCTTCTTATCACTAAGACAAGAAAATGCATGATTGGTTACAAGTTACTTTTAAGTATAGCTTCTTATCACTTTCTTTCATTAAATTCAATGGACTTGGGCAGCACAAAGATGGATCATAAATAGAAATTCTTTAGCAATGACTACGTTACTGTTGCCAGCGTTGCATGTTACCACATTTTTATCTTTTGTAGTGTTAAATTTCATTTAGTCCCTTATTTTTTTTATTTGTAATTTATTTATAAGTTTTTGTACTTTAGTTGGTAACTTTTTAAAATGTAATTTTATTTTATTTTATTTTATTTAATACTATTTAGTTTTCTAAAATAATAACTATAATAATAAATCCGTGAGTTTGGATATAAATGGTGTCGCCACCACAATAGTGAATAAGAAGAGTGTATAGTGTGAAAATGTTTGCATGGAAATTTTGTAAATTAAAGACAGAAGTTGCAGAAAGAGATAGCGTCGAGAGAGAGAGAGAGAGAGAGAGCTGCATTGATAACTTCTTTACATTAGCCATTACAACTGCTCGCAGAATCTCCACCTTGCTGTCTCGCTTGTCCTCTCTTACTTCTTCTTGTCCGTTTCGCTCTCTTGGTTATAAATTTCTCTCTCTCTCTCTCTCTCTTTTTAATTCATTTCTTCCTTTTTGTTATTATTTATGTTTTGATTATTTGATATATGTTCATATGGCCTTTGTTAATTGTTAGCCATGTACAATAATTATATTCTATATACCCTTTGTTGCTGTTCATTTGTTGAGAAATTTACAGGAAAGATATTATAATTATGTTACATTAGTTTTTTCTTCAGTAATTATAAAATATGTTTTGAGTCTAATGAAATAATCATATTAATACAATATTAAAATTGATTTTCCACTTTAGAATTTATTCTTTAAAAATTATTATTGATTAAACAATATAAATTTGAAACAATCCGGACTGATTTGTTAAAAATTTTAATTCTGATTTTTTTTTAATTTTTTAAAAATACCAAAGAGTAATCAAGTAACTAAATCTCTCATGTTGAAATTATTATTTTTAATTAAATTTAGCGATGAAGAACTGAAATTAAAAAAAAAAAACCAAAATTGGAGGTACTTATAACTGTTGGGACTTGGGAGGTAGTTGGATGCATTAATGTCAAGGGTTTTATATGTATTGCAATAAAGCTTGATTAAAATAACCGGGGAAAACAAATGAGGAGCTACAGCACCGCAAGGCTAACTAGTGGGTTTGTGGAAGTACCGCAAAAATGCGAATGCAGAATTCAAAATCAGCAGAGAAGAACTTCGAGTCAATGTATACCGAGGGCTGTTAAGGATCAACACGAGTTGGTGGGTTTAATTATTTCTTGATAGAAAATGGCCAAAATTTTGCAGGCGGACAAGCTTGTTCTTGTCAAGGAAAAATTAAATGGTTGTCTAGGATTCAAAATTTTAGAAAGCCATCTACTTTTGGGCATCTATTTTGATACAATAATTAATAATAATTCATCTAAAATTTCAAAGATTTTTTTTTATATTTTTTTTAACATTACATAGGTAGGAAAGTCCATTATTACTTCTATTCATAATTATCTAAAAGCTAGGATTATTTTTTTAATACAAATTCTATATTTGATGATTTTCATTTATTTTTTAGAAAAGTTCCATATTTAATAATTTTCAAAAATATAATTAATATCTATACCCATTAATTCTTTATTTTGTTAATCTTTCCAAGAAAAGAAATTAAATTCTTCTTCACATTCCAAAAACAAAATTACTCTATTAAATTATTAATGTTACAACTAAAGGTGGCCAATGGGCCGGACGGCACGAGGCACGGCACGTCTTGGTAGAGAACGCGGCACGGCACGACAATCACGTGGGCCGTGCCGGGCTTAGATTTTAGGCACGCGGGCCTTAAAAGCATGGCACGATTAGAGAGGGGTCAAAGCACGGCACGCCAAAAAGCACGTTTCATTTTTTTATGAAAGTAAACTTAAAATTTTATGATTTTATAAATAACTTGAAATTGAATATTTTAATATCTTTTATTGGCTCAAGTTTTTTAAATTTATTTAATTCTTAGTTTCAAAAAAATTAATTGATTTATGTTTATAATTTATTAAATAAATAATTGATATCATGATTTTAATAAATAAAATTATAAATATAATGATTTTATAAATATGTATTAATATTATTATAAACTATGATATATGACTCTACGTAATTCCAAGTTAACAATTAAGTTAACCCTTAAAAAAAATTATTATTATCGTTATTGTTAAGTGCTAAAAAAGAATTCTAATACCATAAAGTCAAACTTAGCAACTAATATTACATTCTCTTATTATTATTAATTTATTATTATTGAATATGGACTTGATTTTTGAATTTTTTATTCTATTAAATTAAAATAAAGGCATATGAATCCAAAAAAAATACATAAGCTTGAAAAAAATAAGACAACAACTTAGCATACGTTCTTAAAAAAAGAAAAACACTTAGTGGGCTATTTTTCCTACGCACGGCCCATGGCACGGCACGTGTGGGCACGACATGAGTGGGCACGAGCACGAGCACGTGTGGGCACGGCACGTGTGCCGGGTTGGCACGGCACGACACGACACGACACGAAGTGAATAGTGAGCACGGCACGGCACGAGCACGAGCACGAGCACGCATGGGCTTCCTTTGATGGGCTTGGGCCGGCACGGCACAGCCCGTTGGCCATCTCTAGTTACAACCAACTTTTGTATTCTTTTGAACTCTATAAAAAACATCAAAGCCAATAGATATTGAATTAACAATAATCTCAATTAAAAAATTTCTTGCTCTTTCTTGTACATAGAAAATCATTTTCTATGCAATTCATTGGCATCTTTGATCATCATATTTATCTCAACTAGTCAGCTTTTTCAAGTGCCATATATTATTCTAATTTTTCTATTTTACATTATTTATTATTGTTATTTTTAAATTTAATTCTTTTTTAATTTTTGGTATTGACATATGGGTTATAATTTGTACAATCTAGAAAAGATTAAAATTTGAGCTATTTTATATTTCTTGAGAGTTAATGTTATAGAATGTCCAAAGACTTTAAAAAGAAAATCTCGTCTAGACCCCGAATCTCATAGAATTGGCCCTTCTACTACTTACAGGATCAGTCCACTATTGGGTCCCAAGGACTATGAAAAATAACAGAGAGTTGAGTGGAGACGTAAGCGAAGTGGTTATAACAATTGTAAGGAGTTTGAATTGGCAATAATGGAAGTGTGTAGTAGCATGCTGAGGTAGTGAGATAGTTCCTCAAAAATTTTCTACCAAGTGGAGAAGTTTGATCAAGCAGAGAAAAATGAATGGTTGTAATTTTATTTAGCTTTTTTATCTTGTGTGGTTCGCGTTTGTCTTAGTATTGTATAAATAAAAACATCCTAGACGCATTTGTGCAATAAGCAGTGTAGTCTTAAGTGTTTTTTTTTATTCATCAATATCGAGTGAATTTATCTTATAATATAAAATTTTAGTTGTGTACTCTAAATCTTACTTGAGGATGGAAACGGCAGGTTATAAATTCATAGACATTGGATTAGCTCATCATGGAACCAATAGCAAAGTAGACATTGACACTACTATAAAAATGGGCTTCACTGACACTAAATTAGTGTCAGTAAATACTTTTCCTGACACTTGTTAATTGTGTCAGTAATGCTCAAGCTAGAACACACTGACACTAATTTTTAGTGTCAGTGATTTTTGTATCAGTAATTCTTGTCACTATAGTATCACCAAAATAATGATACAATAGTGTTAATATTTGATCATACTATTTACATGTCAGTGATTTATGTGACTATAGTATCAATAACAAACTAGCTCGATAATATAAAAAATTATTCATGTCAATTTAAATATTTAGTGTCAGTATTTAATAGCGTTATGCAAGATTGGTTAATAATTTTTTTTATTCTAATTATATTTTTCCTGTTCTTTTTACAACCAAAAGAAAGCTCAAAATATATTAAAGATATAAATGTCGCAATATAATTCACATAATAAACATCCCAAATACATCACTCAAATTCACATGATTCAACTACACCACTATCTGGAAAAGAAAAATACAAGTACTAAATTAAGTTTTCAACAACCACAAAGTACTAATTTAGTTTCCACCAAAAAGAAGCACAAGAACATCACTTAACATCCATCTGCAGCTTCATTTTTTTCCCACCTACAACAACATAAAATCAATTAGTATGGAAATAGATTATGGAAAACAAATTGATTGCGAGAAGTTAAACAGAGCAATTGAAGGATGTTTCAACAGCTAATAAAACAATAAGAAATAAGATTACAATAATACTAAAAGTTATAGAAATAAAGAACTTTAGCTTAAGTTGTCTGAAGAAGCCATGTTGGATAACCTGCTACAAGTCACAGAAAACAAAACATCTAAGTCAATCTAATTAAAACCTTCCTATTTTTTATAATCAAACAGAAATCTGCAATCAAAACATCCATTTGCCCACTCAAACTTTCAGCCTTAGCATAAACTTCTTTCACTTTAATCTCATAAAACTTGTCAAATTTATGAAACTCTCATCAAGCCTTCTAAAAAACTATTGCTCTCATTCCCCTCATTCCTCAACAATCCTCAAAAGTATTTTCATTGCAAAATAGCCCAAAAACATTATAGGAGTTGTGTTGACTTTAGAATAGCAACAAAACAGCCCCCAAATATTTGTAGGGGCTGTTGTGCAGTGAAAACAACCACTAGAAATCTACAGGGGCTGTCTTGTTGTTGTTCTATAGTAGAAACAACCCATGCAAATTAACACTTTCAGATGAATTAGAAAGGAAAATAATGTTACCTATGATAGTCCTCATTGTCGAAGTCATAGTAGATAGCCTGCAAATTAACAATAATAACAACATTTACATCAGTTTATAAAACTGCTTTTATTGGTTTTTTTTTTTTTGCAAGGATATGTATATAAATAATAGTGCATTTAAACTTACATATATACTGTATCTTAGACCAGCCATTGATGTGGTGTAGTTTTTGTAAAGTACCTTATTTACCTCAGAAACTTCACTTTCCTCTATGCCAAGATTTTGAATCATCTATTATACACAAAGTAAATTTGTAGAAACTAGTTATACATTTGTTAAACAAATAAACAACTTAAATGACAAAAGTTTACTAACTGAATAGAAATGCACCAAGGTCATTATAAATTGGCACTACTTACTGAAATGATCAACAATATAGACACTAACACCTCATACATGAATTCAGATTTTAAGCATATAAAGATAGTTCAAATGAATGATTGCTTATACATTTTATAACAGATTTTACAACAATAAAGTAGATAAATGGCAACTCTACTAGAGGTATGTTTCTAGTATAAGGAATCAAACATAAGTAAAGGAGCAAGGTAGTATCTTATCATCCGCATAATCAACACACCATGACAAAAATCAAATCAAATCAAATAAATACTACGAATGCCGAATGGAAGAAAGAAATTAAAACATTTTCTGCAAAATATTATTATTATTATTATTAATCAATAACAGGTCTTAATATAAAGCGAAAAATTTCCGATGATAACATAAATATCCAAAACTATATAGTTAAATACTCAAAAGCTGAAACCAAAATATCAGAAAAAAATTTATAAAAGCAATAACAATAAACCTAAGTAGTAAACACGACAGACCCACCAGCTTTTTTAATTTTCTTCTTGGCTGTTTTGGAAACAAGATTGGCCTTCACCACAATGAGTTGGTTCTCGATCGTGGGAACATTGTCTTTGGAAGCCTTGGCTTTGACCTCCTGAGGTACCATTGGCCAAAGCCTTTTTTTTTTTTTTTTATCCATGACAATGAAAACTGATCTTTTATTCAAGCAAATGAAGCAAAACCCCTACTCAAAGATACCATAAAAACTAGATGGCAATTTTGAACACTAGTGTCTAAAGCCCAGAGGCCTATGTATTTGATAAAATAACTGACGGAACACTAAACACATAATGTTGAAATTCAAAAGTTAAAAGGGTCAAACAGAGAACTGAAACATAATATGATTCGCCCTTGAGATAAATTCTTAGCCCTCAAATCACATGCAGAAGCAGGCTACAGTGAAGAGAGATTCGGAAGAAGCAGTAAAAATGCCAAAAGATCGAAGTTGCCCTTCTTGAGAAAACCGACCTTATGATTACTAAGGCGATTCAAGCAAGAAAACCACTACACGAACCCTAAAAATGGAGTTGCTTACCTTCTGTAGGGATGCGGGGCAAATTAAATTATTACAGTATTACTCACAACTCAATTAATTTGAGTATTTGACTAATCTAATTCAGGCAAAAAATTAATGAAAAAAATTAAAAAGTGGAATCTCAACTCATTGTCTCAGGCGCCCCGCGTGATGGTGACGGCTGAACACGGCTGCGACGGCAACAATTTAGACCGAAGGGTGAGATGGTGACCACAGATGGAGAAAGTGAGAGCGACTAAATGAGCGTGAGAGAGAGGGGCTGCTGCTAGTTAGCGCTTAGGGAGAGTTAGGGATTTAGGCACTTGGAATTTTATGGATTTGGATTTTAGTTTGTTTGAGAGGAACAAATTTTGGTGGAGGGAGATCGAAAAATTTGTGTTAAATTATAGCAAAGGGTTTGTAGTTAATTTTAAACGGTTTAACCAAAAAAAGAAAATATGTGCACGAGTGGTTTGTAGTTTGAAATTAAAATTTTAACGTCGGAGATATTGAGTTCGAGTCCAAGTAAAAACATAATTAGAATTATATTTGTTTTTATCACTGATACTAAAGTATTAGTAATTACTGAGTTTTATACTACTGACACCTTAGTACCATTGATTTATGATACATATTTGTTAAATGGAAAAAATGATCCAAATGAAAAAAATGATCCAAGTGTCAGAAACAAAGTGTCAGTAAAGGTCATTTTTGTAGTAGTGTGGATTGACTGCAGCTGACGCAATGAGTACCGTACTGGATTTTGCATCGCCTGCAGCTGATGTCTATTCTTGCAACATCATGTAAAAGCCAATACACGGGTAACTAATGACAAATAGATGTATCATAAATAAAAATGATAGCTAAAATAATAAAAATACAACACTCAGTGTTATATTGTACTTTGTTTTAATGAAAATTCTGCATGTATAAAAAATAAAATAAAATAAAACTAAGGGTGATACTATTTGAATCTACCAAATTTCTCTACAATCATTGATTAGAAATTTTATTATTAAAATAATTATTGATAAAATTACTCAGTTAATCATTTTTTCTCTTTTCAATCCCAATTCCCCAATTCTTTTATATATTTTCTTTTAATTGTAAACTAACTACAAATAATTGATTTCATTGTAGATTATCATAAACTAAGAGGATCGAAATCCATCATTCAAAAATGAAAATCACTAATTTTTTTAGACATGAAAGTTAATGAATATTAAGAAAGTAATCTTTACCAATCACAAAAGGTAGTGAATATAAAGGGAAAAAAAGTTCTTATATAAAGAAAACATGAAATAGAGATTATGATTAACTAAGAAAGGAAAAAAAATCCAAAAGAGAGTATAATTCAGTGTAGTTTAGAGAATGTGAAAGTAGAGAGAGACTATATAATAGTGAGTAAGGGAAAGAACTACACAGAAAGAGATTAATAAAAGATAATTGTGAAATTTTAAATTTTTAATAATGAATTTATTTTTTAAAATAGGTGTAAGGATGAATTTAATAGGTTCAAATAGCCCCAAAACTAATTATGATATTTGATAATGTTCCAGTTTATGCAGGTTTATCTTTATATTTCCACAACATCTAGTGAAATTTTATTAAAGTTGTATTAATTAAGAGGTATATTCTGCGTTCTGTATTCACTCCTTCAATTTTTTTTTTATCGATTTGAAGGGTTTTTTTGTTTAATAAGCTGCCTTGCTGGTCGGAGATCCATTTCTATTCTTTTATTTTTTTATTTTTTTTTGTGGTATATTATGTGTAGTTGTATACTTACATACAGACAAATTAGACGGATGATTAGAAACGACTGATTGAGAGAATAAAGAAAAGCTATTGTAATGTTATATGATTGTACCAAAATAAAATATAAAAATATATTCCTGTTAAATGGCTGCCCGTAAAATGTTGCAATGTTGCAAAATTTTTCATGGTATCCAAGAAAGAAAGTTAAAATAAATAAAAGAAAATGATTAATTGTCTTTAGTAAAGCAACAAGAGGCAGAAGAAATGAATGTCCTTCATGGAGAAGAAAATTAATAGTTTGATAGAAAATTTACGCAGCACCAACTTATGATCTTTTCGAGAAAGAAATATAAAAAAAATGGGAGGCAAAGTTACATAGAGAGAATAAATAAAAGCTATGATGCACTGATAGGTGTTGGCGCATACATATCAAGGTTTATTCATTCTCTTATTTAGATTTCAGTCATTTTCCTTATTTATCATATCCTTCTAGAGTAAAAGTAATAAATTAATAAAATATCATGAAAGATAATATTCTTTAATTACTTTATAATTTAGTGTCGATATTTTATAATTAGAAGTTTACAAAAATCTTTTAAATCAATTATGTAATGACGTAGTTCCGATATTTGAACCTAAAATAAGTTGAATTCTGACACAACCTGTCTCAACCTAAATGTCGAATCCGAGGTAAATCATGTGGACTAACATAACAACTAAAAATCATAGCACAAATTTTATTCATGACAATATATATATAAATGGTCTTTGATATAAGCACATAACAACTTTTGTGTCTCATCCGAAAATATACATTTAAAACTTGCACAGTTCATGTCTCACTATACATATTCACACTAAACTTTTATATATATAAAAACATAAGCAACATAAACGTGCTCAAAATGCAAGACATGCAACAATGCGTCTCGTGGTCCAACCTCACTTAACTAGAATTGATCTGCACGAAATCCTGAGAGAAAATGGGTAAATAGGAAAATGGTGAGCTTACGGCTCAGTGAGTGGATGTATATATATATAAATATATATATAATAATAATAATAATAATAATAATAATAATAATAATAATAATAATAAGGTAGTGTACTAGTGCCTATGCATAATCATGTGATATAGCTCCACATTAAATATCATACACCAACAAACATGGAATTTATACATACATAACATGACAAAACTACACCAAATAGTACCCAAGGGAAAATAACTCTTAGTACTCGTCGGGATCATCATCGCACGAGTAGAGTGGGGAAAAGCCTCTCATTACCCAGCGTAATTAAACTATCTTGCACGAGTATAGTAACCTAACTCTCAATACGCATGCGCAGAGTTTATGGGGAAGGGTACATATCTGGTGACTGCCAATCACATCTTATGACTCAATCAAACATATAATATGTGTACATGTAATCACGACATGATATTAAATCACAATATCAAACATAAATGCTTCAAGGAATACATAATAGTAATAATAATATCCACTCACAGATCTTATTTCACTCTAGGGTTCGCTGGGGCTCTTATGGGTTCTCGGATTCTCGAGTTCCTCCTAAAATACAGGATTCAAAAATTAACCATTAGAACTAATATAAAAACCTATACGTATCATGTAAACTGTAACATAATTGCTCAAGCTTCATAAATCTATAACCCACTTGTTTACTAGATATTAATCTAATTGTCCAATTCTATTTTCTGTAACTTTTCCTTTCAATTTCTCTTTTTCCCACCTTCGGCTTCTTCCTTTTCTTTCTCTCTTTCTCTTTTCTCTCGATTTTTCTTCTTTTCTTCTCTTTGTTTTGCTCTCGGTTCTCCAATTTGGTAAATGAAGCAATTATCAAAATGTTGCATTTTATGTATAGCCACCGAATGGGCCACCCAATGCAAGCAAGCAGCTGGCTATTGCTTTTGTAATCAGCTACATTTGGCTTCTTTTTCTTTTTTCTTTCAAGTGGTGCATGAAAAGCGGTGCATGACAAATTTACTTTCAAATATTTAGAAAAAAATCAACAGGAAAATAAAATGATGATTGTTACCAAAGTCCTAAGTTATATGGTAAACTAGAAGAGGATTCATTATCAAGGCTTATGGGTTATTTAAATTGACAATTCCATGTTAGAGGAGATCAATATGGCTTCACAAATAGAGGCGGTGAATGATTTGTTCGAAATGCCGTGAAAGGCCGATTGTATAAAGTTGCGGATGCCTATGAGAACAACCCGATGATTTAAGTTGCCAAAATCTCTAAAATCAGAAGACAGAGCTTTGCATATTGTTGTGACTGATGGAAAAAGTGACATTCTGTTTAAACTAGTGGAAAGCATAGGACAAAATGCATCAAATGTCTTAAAATTACAGAATAAGAAAGGCCACATTGCTCTTCATCTAGCTGCAGCTCTCGGCAATGCAGCACTGTGCCATTGTTTGGCCTGGAAAAATCCTAAACTTGTCGCTTTTCGCAACAATCAGAGTGAGGCTCTTCTCTTCTTGGCATCTCTTCATGGCAAGAAAGTCGTATTTCTTTGCCTCCATTTCTTTAATCAAGAAAAGGACGGAACAGCTTCTTCTAGAAAAAATAATGGGGATAACTTTTTCACTCTACCATATTTGGAGAACACTTTAGTATGTAACATTAATTTTCCTCAGGATTATCTGTAACTTCTAATAAATTATATGCAACCTTTCAAGGCTGATGCTACAATACCTGCATGTATCAGATACATGCAGGAAAAATGATGAAATTGTAGTTAATAAAATAAATTATAATTGTTCTTATGTTTAGATTATTTGCATGACGAGTGATTACCTTACATGAAGTGAGTAATGCAAAAGCCATGGGCAACCAATCAGCTGGTTCCTACCAACTAGATATGCAGTTAGTGATTCATTCTAGTCTATTTTTATTTTAATTTCATATCCTTTTACTCATAATTAACTATGGTCATTTAAGTAGTATTTTATATGAATTTGATGTCATGAATATGTAGCAATTTGCTACAATGCCAAATGCACATTTAGATGGTTTCAAGGCTACTTCCCAATACCGCAAACATTATATGTATGACTTACACCGGTGCCATCAGGTAGCATGTATGTTTGGTTAAATGGTTATTTGTTATGATCGATATTATGTATGGTAAAAGTGACCCCAAATTGTTCTTGAATAGATATTTGTTCCCATGCATGATAGTTGCCACCATTGGTTTATGTTGTTGGTTAAAATTAAAGACAAACAAGCGGAGATCTGGGATCCACTACCGAATGCACGACGGACACAAGATCAAGAAATCCAAGTGAATAGTATTGTAAGTCTTACCAGTTTTCGCTAAAAAAGATGAGTTTAGTTTTGTGCGTATTGTGTTATTAATAAATGTGATATTGATTTTACTTGAAAATAGTTACACTTGTTGCATGCTATACTTCATGACGTCGTGGATGCCACATATTTAGTAGCTTGGAGTTTCTTGTCATTTGTAGTGACCCATGGTGAAGGAGTTCCTTGGCAACCTATTGGTTTTGATTGTGGAGTTTACGTCATCAAATTTATGGATACTCCTGGAATCATCACCAACAAATCGTATGTGGTATGCTCGCTTATTCGTCTTATGTGGTATCTTCGTTGATGTTACTAATATTGTTGGACCATTGAAATGATGAAATTGTATGATTATTTCGGTAGCATGACTCACAGAATGTTCGGGCACAACTTGCGTT
This sequence comes from Citrus mangshanensis, assembly GCA_030449895.1. NCBI lineage: Eukaryota > Viridiplantae > Streptophyta > Magnoliopsida > Sapindales > Rutaceae > Citrus > Citrus mangshanensis. The sequence continues at coordinate 11,448,594 of JASUUJ010000215.1, read as the reverse complement.
ACAACTTATGGACTCTCCGTTCAACGAACAACACGATCAATTATTGGCGTTGGCTAATGCACACTACAGTAATGCTGCAACTTTCATACACGAATCGAAGCTGGCATCAACAGTGAAGGCTTGTAATGTGTCCACCAGAAAATGTCATAAGAACAGTTGCACAAAATGTCGTTTAAGGCGGAAGGGCTAAGATTATTGTGAATATAAATTATAATAATTTTTTGTTGACTTCATACTCAATTGTTAACTTTTGCTAAATTACGCTTCTAATTGGAGTTAATACACGTTCCATGTACATTGTTTTGATGATCCGAAGTTGTAAAGGGATTTTTGGGGCTACTTTGATTTTTTCTTCGTCAACCGGTTGTCTTCATTAATACTTGTTCAAAGGAAGATAATTGTTGTTAATGTTGCTATTATCACCAAGTACGCAAAATATGTTATTACATTGTCATTGTTCACTTCATACATGATAATATAAAATCAATGACTTCCAATAAGTTTGTTTTGCCCATTAGATTCAGATCCAAAAAGTGCTTCATTAGCGATCATCCCCTATCCTCCAAGGATGTGTACCATTCTCAACTATGCATAATGTAAATTCGAGTTAGTTAAACAACATAGGAAAGTTAGTCAAGCAAATTCATATATCATGGGAAATCACTTACAAGTTATTATGAGGCCACCAATTATAGTATGCGCTTGCATCGGTTTCATAAGTTATACCATATGCGTTACTGCTGTCATAATGGCCATCAATTCCTTCTGAGATGTCATGCCTCCAAGGACAAGTTGTCTTGAACGTAAATGTTGGGGAACTTGCCGGGCCTGATGCCATCGAAACAGTTGGTGTTAACACATTATAAGTACAAGCCCTTGGCTGATTGTCAGTCAAAACACAATCTATACCGCCAACGATGCAGTGAAGGTCATTGGGCTGCATGTCCTTTGCCGGATATAGTGGGCAAGTCTGTTTAGTATGGTCAGGCTGAAAACATTGACTGCATTTGCGATTTTTAGCCCCATCATGTTTAACAATTTTGGAGCAACCTTTACTATTTACCTTAACCGGGTCTTTCAACTTCATATCCGCTTGAAGTACACAATTCTTGGCTCGTTTAGCTAATTCATCATCGGCAAGCATCTGTTCAAAGCAAAGCATCAGCCGTTGAATCTCATCTAACGCTATCATATAACTGTTGTGCAAATTTTATTGAACTCGCAAGTGCACGAATCTATTGTAATATAGATCAATGGTGACGAGTGTCGATCCCATGAGGAGGTAGATTTTAATTGTGTGTAGAATTAATTTTGTAAATGGGTGATTGGATTTGTGGTGGAAATGATTTGGAATATGCTAAAACTTAAATTAAATGGCTAGAATAAATTCTAAAATTGGAATTGAAATGGCGAGAATAAATTAAAGATAATTCTATTGAAATGACGTACTTTGGTATTTGGATCCGTATCAACATGCACCATGGGCTAAATATTCCTTATTAATGCCAATTAAATCATGAGGGGGAATCCACACCTCATGAAGCACGCTCTAATCAATATGGTGCTAAAGGCTTATCGTGCCAAATAATAATAACCTTGTACTAGGGAGCCGGTGAAACCAAGGCAGTACTAGACAAGATTAGTATTATTTGTCGACGAGAAGTCAAAACATCCACAAAAATTAGAGGGGAAGAGAAAGTAAATTTACCAAAAAAAACCCATGATACATGTTGAGACTTCACTTTCAACCCAAACTTGAAAGAAAATTAGCCACTCATAATTGAACTAGGGGCAAAATGGAAATTTATTAAAATACATAGAAAATACAAGATGGAGAAGGAATTACAGAAAATGGATCCCAAAAATGGATTCAGGGCTATCAAATTAGGGGGGAGAGGCCCCCTTTTTATAGATACATGGAGTAAATCATGGCCATCAGATTAAAAACAGATTGGACGCTCAGGATTGCGCTACGTCATCAGTCAACAGTACGCGGTTTGACCACGTGGATGAACAGTAACACGGTTTGACCCGGGTTGAACAGTGATGCGGTTTGGTTGAAAATAATCCAGTGTGATGCATGTACCGTACGCAAGATTTTTCATCCACTAATATGCTGCCACGTCACCATCAACAGTACATAAGAATGTCTGAGTTGGCTTGCTGCATGTCAAAGTTGAATTTCTTGATAGCCCAATACGCACGATGCTCGAGTTCCACAGGTAGGTGGCAAGCTTTTCCATACACTAACCTGTAGGGTGACATCCCAATCGAGGTTTTGAAAGCCGTTTTATATGCCCATAATGCATCATCAAGTCTTAATGACCAATCTTTTCTGTCCCACCTCACCGTCTTTTCTAATATATGCTTTATTTCTCGATTGGAGATCTCAACTTGGCCACTGGTTTGCGGATGATATGGGGTCGCCACTTTGTGAGTGATTGAATACTTTGTCAAAAGAGCTTTGAATGCTTTGTTACAAAAGTAGGCACCACCATCACTGATTATTGCTCGTGGGAATCCAAAGCGTGAAACAATGTTGCTTTTCAAAAATCCTATCACCACCTTGTGATCATTGGTTCTACATGGAATTGCTTCTACCCATTTCGATACGTAGCCAATAGCAACCAATATGTATTGATAGCCAAAAGAAGGGGGAAAGGGACCCATGAAGTCGATACCCCATACATAAAAAATCTCAACCACTAAAATTAGATTTAGTGGCATCATGTTCCTTCGTGTAATGCTCCCCATTCGTTGACACCTATCACATAAAGAACAGAAAGTGTAAGCGTCTCGAAATATAGTTGGCCAATAGAAACCACATTGTAAAACTTTAGTCGTTGTTTTCTTAGCACTGAAATAGCCTCCACAAGCTTGTTCATGACAGAATGAAAGTTCCAAGTCGAATTCCTGCAAAAGTAACACCCAACGAATTAGTCTAGCTTTTTCATCTTTCTTTGTGAGAAGATATTTAAAAGCAACATGATCTATGAATACAATTATTTTACAACCAATGAGATAAGTCCGAAATTTCTCTAATGCAAACACTACTGCTATCATTTTTTTTTCAATAGTTGAATAGTTCAACTGTGCATCATTAAATGTCATACTAGCATAGTAAATAACATGGGGAATTCGATCAATTCTTTGTCCTAATACTACTCCTACTGCATAATCAAATGCATCACACATGAGCTCAAATAGTAAGCTCCAGTTTGGGGGCTGAATGATGGGTGATGATGTCAATAACTGCTTTAGTTTTTCAAATGCCACAAGACATGAATCATCAAAGACAAAAGGTACATCCTTAGCAAGTAAATTGCATAAGAGTCTAAAAACTTTGCTAAAATCTTTAATGAAACGTCTATAGAAACCAGCATGCCCAAGGAAAGATCTTACTTCTCTGACTGTTTTGGGTGGAGGAAGATTAGAAATGAGATCCACCTTGGCTTTGTCAATCTCAATACCTTTGTTCGAAATGATGTGACCGAGAACAATACCTTGTCTTACCATAAAATGACACTTCTCCCAATTTAAGACCAAATTCTTTTCGATACATCTCTGCAGAACTAGTGTTAGATGATGTAAATATTGATCAAACGAATCACCAAAGACAGAAAAGTCATCCATAAAGATTTCAAAGAATTGTTCAACCATATCAGAAAAAAGGCTTAACATGCATTGTTGAAATGTAGCAGGTGCATTACATAATCCAAATGGCATCCTCCTATATGCAAAAAGTGGCAAAAGAGCAAGTGAAAGTAGTTTTCTCTTGATCTTTTGGTGCTATGGGAATCTGATTATATCCTGAGTAGCCATCTAAAAAGCAATAAAATTCATGGTCTGCTAATCTATCAAGCATTTGATCGATAAATGGTAAAGGAAAATGGTCTTTATGTGTGATAGAATTCAACTTTCTATAATCAATGCATACACGCCATCCTGTAGTCACTCTAGTGGGTATCAATTCATTATCAGCATTCGTAACTACTGTGACTTCTGACTTTTTGGGGACAACTTGTACAGGACTGACCCATGAACTATCAAAAATTGGGTGAATGATACTTGCATCTAATAGCTTAAGGACTTCAGTTCTAACAACTTCTTTCATATTAGGATTTAACCGACGTTGCATTTCCCTAGTAGATTTAGCATTTTCATCAAGGTGAATGTAATGCATGCAGTCTACTGGGTTTATATCTTTTATGTCTGCTATGGTCCATCCTAATGCTCCTTTGTGCTCTTTTAAAATATCCAACAACTTACCTTTTTGTTCGTCATTTAGGGATGATGAGATGATTACCGGCAGAGTACTTTCTTCTCCTAAAAATGCATATTCCAGAGTGTTGGGTAATGGTTTGAGCTCGAGTTTCGGTGGTGATTTTGATGATGGGATGAGTTTCTTTTCTGATGGTGCTAGTTGTTCAACTCTTGACTTCTATTTATTAGTGTCCATAGATGGTGCTGAGTCAAGTAGAGCGTTGACTTCATTGACTGATCTGTCAATATCAAAATCAAAACCAAAGTGAGTTAAGCATGTCTGTAAAGGACCATCACTAAGGTTTGAAACAAAAGTGTCATCAACTAATGCTTCAATTAAATCCACATCAACAATTCCATCATCTGCATTGTGAGGTTGTTTGGCAATGTTGAAGATGTTCAGCTTCATAGTCATGTTGCCGAAGGACAACTGCATATTTCCAGTCCTGCATTGAATGTGAGCATCCGCAGTTGCCAAGAAAGGTCGGCCTAGAATAATGGGGATGTGCTTCCTTGAATCCTGTATTGGTTGAGTGTCAATTACAATGAAATCAACAGGAAAATAAAACTTGTCTACCTGGATAAGCACGTCCTCCACAATACCACGAGGTATTTTCGTGGACCGATCTGCAAGTTGTAACACCACTGGAGTTGGGTGTAATTCTCCCAGTCCAAGTTTCACGAAAACAGAGTAAGGCAACAAATTTACACTAGCTCCTAAATCCAACAAAGCATTCTCAATTGTGTGGTTCCCTATACTACATGAGATAGTGGGGGAGCCTGGGTCTTTACATTTCAGAGGAATTTTGTGTTGGAGTATAGAACTAACATTTTCTGTTAAAAATGCCTTCTTTTGAACATGAATATTTCTTTTTTTAGTACAAAAGTCTTTAAGAAACTTGGCATAAGATGGAACTTACTTTATAGCATCAAGTAAAGGGATGTTAACACTTACCTGTTTGAAGATTTCAAGAATCTCACCTGTTGATTTTCCTTTCTTTCCTTTAGCTAACCTCTGAGGAAATGGAGCTTTAAGAACATATTCTTGTGGGTCGGTTTCTTCTTTTTCCTCCGGTGGTGAGTCCTCAACATTCACAGGTACAATTTGATTTTCTTTTGTCATCGGCATCTCTACTTTGTTGTTGACTTCTTTTCCTTTTCGCAAGGTCATGACTGCTTTGACCTCTCCATGCTGCTGTGGTGAATTGGTACTTGCTTTATGTATTCCTTTAGGATTAGTCACTGGTTGACTTGGAAATTTACCTTTCTCAACGGTCATTGCCAAAGTCTGAACTGAAGAAGCAAGTTGTCCCACCATCTTCTCGAAGCTTGAAACTGATTGAGCTTGTGAGTTAAAGCCTGCTCTCAACTCATTTCGTAGTCCATCAATGGTGCAATTTTGTTGCTCAATGGTAGAGTAAGTAACATTCTTGAAATTCTGGAATGCATCCTCTCATGGTCTAGGTTGAGGGTAGTTCTGGTTCTGATTGTATGGTCTAAATGGTGGCTGAGAGGCTTGAGGAATTTGAGAAATTTGTTGCATTGGTGGAGCTGGAGCTGCTGGTCTATTCTGTTGGAATCCTTGAGACCATGAAAAATTGGGGTGGTCTCTCCATCCAGGATTATATGTGTTGGAGTATGGGTTGTAATTTGATGGTTTTCTCATTACACCTATGGCATTGGCTTGATCTGGATATGAGTCAGGATCATATGGCTCTGTTGATTTAGCAGTCGATAACAATGCTATTTGTCGAGAGAGACCTTCAATTATTGCTTTGACTTCTTTAATTTCTGAACTGGATTCGCCAATGTGAACCTCATTTACTCCCTTAATTCTTCTAGTATTCCTGAGTGACCGACTCTGTTGTTGGGAATTATCTGCTTGTCGCTGGAAGAATTCCCAAATCTCTGATGCACTTTTTGACTTTAGCTCTCCTCCACTTGTTGCCATTAGCTATTCTTTCACATTCGGCAATAATCCCTCCAAAAAGTATTGGCATGGATGCCATTTCTCATACCCATAATGTAGACACTTCAAGAGTAGCCCATTGAATAGCTCCCATGTTTCGAAAAATTGCTCGTCCTCTTTCTGGGTAAACTCTGAGATTTCCCTGCGAATAGCATTGGTTTTATGCACTGAGAAATATTTATTCAAAAATTTAGTTACCATTTGTTCCCATGATGAAATGTTATTGGCAGGCAATGTATTAAGCCATGAACGAGCTCTATCCTTTAAAGAAAATGGGAATAATATAAGTTTAACATCATCATCTGAAAAATTCTCATATTTAAATGTTTGACAAATAGCATGAAAATCATTCAAATGATTATATGGGTCCTCATTTTCTAGGCCATAAAATGTGGAGAGACAATTTAGCACACTAGATTTTAGTTCAAAACTCCTAGCAGCTACATTTGGGTATCTTATGTATGGTGTGCTCAAATTTACTAAAGGACTGAAATAATCCTTAAATGGCCTCTCCTATGGTGCTTGTAAATCCATTTTATTTTTAACGTGTTTATGTGTGCGAAGTGTTTTTTCTAATTCAAGGTCTATAGGTTCAAAATTAGGAAATAATGACCTACAACCTTGCATGCAAAGAACAAAAATAAATGGGAACAAAACGAATAAAAATAAAGAAAAAGGAGAAATTACGATACTAACCTTATTACGCTATTAAAACCTTTCTATAAAAATACACAAAAACAAATACGTGAAATAAATTAACTAAAAATAAATTAATAAGATAAACAAAAAAAATTACAAAGAAAAATAAATTGAAAATTAAATTACAGAATTTTAAAGAAGAGAAAAAGAAAAGAAATACTAACCTTTAAATGTAGATTCACTTTTTTTTAATAAGAAAAAAAATACAAGAAAACAAATAAAAGAAATTATTCACAAAAATTAATTTTACAAATTAAAATAACTTACCTCCCCGGCAATGACGCCAAAAACTTGTTGTGCAAATTTTATTGAACTCGCAAGTGCACGAATCTATTGTAATATAGATCAATGGTGATGAGTGTCGATCCCACGAGGAGGTGGATTTTAATTGTATGTAGAATTAATTTTGTAAATGGGTGATTGGATTTGTGGTGGAAATGATTTAGAATATGCTAAAACTTAAATTAAAATTGCGAGAATAAATTCTAAAATTGAAATTGAAATGGCGAGAATAAATTAAAGAGAATTCTATTGAAATGACGTACTTGGGTATTTGGATCTGTATCAACATGCACAATGGGCTAAATATTCCTTATTAATGCAAATTAAATCATGAGGGGGGAATCCACACCTCATGAACCATGCTCTAATCAATATGGTGCTAAGGGCTTATCGTGCCAAATAATAATAGCCTTGTACTAGGGAGCCGGTGAAACCAAGGCGGTACTAGACAAGATTAGTATTATTTGTCGACGAGAAGTCAAAACATCCACAAAAATTAGAAGGGAAGAGAAAGTAAATTTACCAAATAAAGCCCATGATACATGTTGAGACTTCACCTTCAACCCAAGCTTTAAAGAAAATTAGCCACTCATAATTGAAGTAGGGGTAAAATGAGAATTTATTAAAATACGTAGAAAATACAAGATGGAGAAGGAATTACAGAAAATGGATCCCAAAAATAGATTCAGAGTTATTAAATTAGGGGGGAGAGGCCCCCTTTTTATAGATACATGGAGTAAATCATGGTCATCGGATTAAAACATTGCGCTACGTCATCAACAAAGACGCGGTTTGACTATGTGGATTAACAATAACAGGGTTTGATCCGGGTTGAACAGTGACGCGGTGTGGTTGAAAATAATCCTGTGTGATGCATGTACCGTACGCGAGATTTTTCGTCCACTGATATGCTGCCACGTCACCATCAACAGTACATAAGAATTTTAGCCCAACAGGATCGTGACACCTCATCAGTCAATGCCACATCATCGGTCAATGCCACGTCATCGATCCGTCTATGTGAACAGTGTCATGAACAGTAACGTAGACAGTACCGTACACGTGAATAATACCGTTCATGTGAATAGTGTCATTTTTCCTTTTATGCTCCTCCTAAGATTTTCGACCGTCCTCAGTTCAAAAGTGATGTCTGTTTTGCCGTCTGATCTCTCGTTTATTGTGAAATGACCATGATGCCCCTAAAATACATAAAATACTTAATTAAAATAAACACACATAATTAAATTGCAAGAAGCTTAAATACATAAAAGTAAGGGTTGTTAGCAAAACTTGAAATGTAAAATAATGATTTTCTCCTTTATAAATATACTTTTTCTAACACTCAACAATAACTTTGTTCATTTTTTGCGGCGAAAAGACAAAGATTACTAGATGCTGCTGAAAGTGAGCTAAACTTCGCTGTTTCTGACACTTATCGAGATGTGACACTGCAGCGATCATTCTCATCACTTTACTCACCTTCGCTGAATTGGTCCAGCGACCAAGAATTAATGTTGGTGGTATGCGAACTAGTTGCTCAAACTTTATGACGTGAAATGTATGCCCACATGGAATACCTGCAGATTTCATCATCTTGACTAAACAAGTAATTGCAACCATTATCCTGCAGATTCCACCACTATCCAGTTTTGTTCTGAATGCTTAAATTTAGTTAAAGTATAGATGTGGGAATCATCTGTCTTGGCACACTCAAGTATAATCAGTGCGGCTTCTCCGAGGATCTCCGTCCGAACCCACTTCAATACATTCCTTGTGTATATTTCGAACGCGCATGTTTTTCAATGCTTTGCAGATGTGTTGTAAGAACAAGGGCTGTGTGGTTTGTGTCAAACTCATCTTGGACTTTTTTGTGCCTTATGCAATACATTGCAAAATGAATTTGTCTAATGAAATCATATGGTTTTAGCTTCTGTTCAACAAACCGACACAAGTAAGAATTCAAGCTCTCACACCTTTGTGTGGTTCGCATTATGCCAAAATAAGTTCCTTTCAAATAAGCCTCTGCCCATTTTTCATGCTTTGCATACATTTTTTTCACCCAAGGATTTTGTTCCATTTTTTTAGCCCGTATTCTTGCCCTGAGCAAACCCATCGCTGACTTGCTACTTTACCACTTTTACCGTCGTGACAGAGTTATACCATATGTGGGCATCATCGACAGTATCAAAATATGATCCGACACCCACTTCAATGAGATCACTTTTTGTGGGAATAGTGTAGGGTAATGATGTACCTGCACTTGCACTAATTTCCGTCCCATTATCATAGAAAGGGTTTTCTTGGGCTTTACTAGTTTCTTGTTCCGATGGCATGTTATCATTGAGGTCTAACACCCATGCAGAAATGCTTCCCACGTCTGTAGTTGTTGTCATGCTGTCTATGTTGGGAAAATATGCTCTTTAAAAGCATATGTGTTTATTTAATTGTAATAAACATTTTTTTCTGATTAATAAAATTAATGAGGTATTTTATTTAAATATCTTAATTGCATTAATATTTTGATCAAAGTTCATTTAATCATATTATATGTATTTATGTGATCACCATGTGGATTCACAGAAGACATAAATACAAGTTATCTTATGATTAAATAAATTTAGTTCGCAGTTGATAAATAAAGTTGGGCACTTTATTTAGGTATAAACTGTAGTAAATTCATTAAATGATTTGTCTTAATCATGTATAAATTTATTGATGTAGTACAACTACATTGAACATGATCACATATGATATTTAATTAACTTTGTAATAATTGTCAGACTTATTAAATCTCATAGGCATTGATTTTATTGTAATCTTAATCTTTAGTTAATTATGATTTCATGATTGTAATTGTTATTCCATTTGAGTTACCAATGGACACGACACATACTTGTGGTCAAGATTACCCGGTATCTTGGTGGGAGCAATTATGAGTATTGGAGTTATAGATTAACAATATAGAATTTGTACAACACATCTCTTGATGGATTTTCGGCACTTGATCATAGAATTCTCTGGTCAGAGTGTGTCAAACATATTTAGTATGTTGAAAATGATCATTAGAGAAAACTAGTAAGTATCAAGGAACAAGATGTAATTAAATTAATTGGACAGTTGAGATATTGATTTAATTAATGATGTGGTACAAAAGATTGTGTAGTAAAGAAATCAATGTGGCTTGGGATGAATTATTATTCGAGCATACAATTATGGAGGTCAATTCCAATCTTTTAGTGGAGTAAATTTGGAATTAAATAATTAGGCTAGTTTAATTACAGGCCTAGTTGTTATATCCACTATTGTATGTTCCCAAATGATTCCCGAGTTAGCTCATTTAATTGACTGCACCACTACTGGATTAATAAGCAAGATAACTAGCTATTTGGGTCAAAAGCCTAAATATATCATTTAGTGGGAGGCTCCATTTAATTAGTTTGTGTGTAAGGGGCCTTATGTTATTTTATAAGGTGGGTCCCTTATAGAAAAAGCAAGTAACGTGAGTTTTGATTTTGATTATTTGGAGCCTAGGGTTTTCACTAAAGGAAGATATAAAAAGACTTATTTTCTCTAAAAGAAAAAAAAAAGAGCAGCCACTTTATACAGATCAGAGAAAAGGATTTTCTCTCTATTGTTGAGAGAAAAATTTTCTCGTGCTAGTTGCTTTGGTAGTGATAAAGGCGCCCACACGTCAAGTGCAGGTTAAACTTGAGTCATAATCTGGAAGATTATTGGTGACAGTTCGTGATCTAACAGGCGTGGTGGTGACGGATCGTGATCTGGGAGCCTAAATCACTTCAGCGGAAAAAGCTAAATCGGATTTTCAATGTACGATTTCTAGATTACAAATTCTTATATATTGTATGAGAGCGATCTTAAAAGTTTTTTATAAAATTTTAAAAAACTATATTTGTCTCCAACAGTCGGGTGATCTTGCGTCAAGATATTACCATTTCAAGAGCATGAAAATGAGCTAGTTCAAGGCTGAAACAAGAGAGTAGTGCGTGGGTTGGGTTTTTTTTCACATTGAATGTCTTCATTAAATGGTGGGTTTGGTGCTTGGGTTGGTGGATATATCAATTCCTTCAATTTACAAACCATTAAGGTCCGGCTGACCTTTATATATTAACCGGCTAACCGCATACAATGCAGAAAGTGAACATCCTTTAAACGGCTACCCTCTTAAATAAAATGGCTAGCCGGTTTCGCGTTTTTTCTCTTTGGACGTTAAACGGCTAGTCGGTTAAACACAAACGACTAGCCGTTTTCGCGTTGGTTGCACACTTCAAATTTTAACATTCTCTTTGTTCTTACAGGTTTGGCATTCCAGATTATACGTTTTTATCCAGAACTTGTAAACTCTGAATGTAAATGGATTAACTCCTTTTCATATAATTCTAGCCAGCAAGCCTAATGCATTCAAAAGCAGTAGTCGCCTTGGGCTGTTTGATAGTATCATCTACTATTGTAAGCAGATATTTAAGAAACGTGGATTCAGTGCTGCTAATATTCATCAGCAACAGATTCGGAATCAAAATACCGAGTAACCCGATTATCAGATGCAAGAAAAGGATCAAAAGATGGTATTGATTGTCACATTAGTAGTCGTTGAAAATCATTTATGTTTAATTTCGTTGTGTTTGAAGTTGATCTTTAATTGTTCTTGTGACTACTTCTGAAGGCATAGACCTATCCAAAAACGAAGACAGGAAGATCAATTATTTCTATCCAATTATGCAACATGTATTATGTTTTTCAGGGTGATGATGAAGGCCATGCTCATGGTTCTTGGGCTAGGTGAGAATTCATACAAGAAAAATGCCAAAGAATCAGAGTTTTGTCAAATTTTTTTATCCGTATATCATTGCTATTCATACAATTTCTACCAATAATTTCTCTTACGATATATGCTGCTGCTAATGTGTCAATGTAATGTGGTACACCATGCATGAAGGAATTTATAGGATTAAAGATATCAACAGAGAAGAAAGAGAGAGACACGTGGGCTATTCAAATGAAATAGTTCAGTGTGCTTCTTTGTACAAGTGTAAAGATAATGGTAGAAAGCCTCGAATTCTAGACCTGAAAAAGACGAAGATACTTTCTGAATTCCAGAAACCCTAGCTGTTCCAGACGCTGATGAGATATCCCACCAGAACAAAAGTACAAATCCTAACAAGTATGAAAATGTTAGCGTTCAAAGGGGAGCTGAGAAAATTGACAACCCATTTTTACTTGCTGCAAAAATTGGAGTTACAGAAATGGTGGATAGATTTTTTAACTCATATCCATCTGTTGTCCAAGAGTTGAACACTTCGGAAAAAAAAAAATTTGTTGTCTTACATTTTAGAAGAAGAATGCTCAACAATCGGGGGGAAAGAGACGCCGACATTGATTGCAACAAAGATGGGAGTGACGGAGATGGTGGAGAAAATTTAAGGTACATTTCCAGTGGCCATCCATGGCTTGGATTCTGATTGGAAAAATGTTGTCCTCTTGGCCTCTGAGAGCAGGCAAAACAGTATCTACAATCTCTTGCTCAATCAGAAAATATTGGGAGCTAGAAACCATTTTCCGGCAAGCAGACAACCAAGGAAGCAGTGAATTGCATCTTGCTGCTAAGTTTGGAGACCATCGACCTTGGTTTATTCATGAAGCTGCATTGCAAATCCAATGGGAAATCATCTGGTATCAGGTATGTAGGCTAAAGCGATTTTTTTTTTTTTATAAGATCATGATTGTCTCATGATTTGAGTTTCCTTTTTTTAAAGAAATACAACATAAGATTGAGATTGATATGGATTTTAAAAATATATATATATAAGTAATTATATCTCAATCATACACAATCATAAATAAATAAAAACTATTAAAAAGATTGGACATGGCACTGTTAGAAATAATGGTAAATTTGGTGTCGGTTCAGTTTTTCACTGTTTTTGTCAGTGTTATCTTAGTTCTTCTCTTTGGAGCAAAATACAGCAAGAGGTAAGTTTTATAATGATTAAAAAAGAATGTAAAAGTAATAAAATCTCAATCGTACACTTAATCTTATTGTATGCAGTTTGTCAAGGAATCCATGCCACGACATCTTTTTACTCGATTCAACGACAATGGCAAAACTCCAAAGGAAGTCTTGGTGGGAACACACAAAGACCTTGTGCAAGAAGGAATGGAATGGCTGACCAAAACCTCCGAATCATGCTCCGTCGTGGCGGCACTCATAGCAACCGTAGCATTCGCAACTTCGGCAACCGTGCCAGGCGGCGTAGACCAAGAGAGTGGTAAATCAATTTTTGAAAATGAGCCTGTATTCAACGTATTTGCCATTTCATCACCTCTTGCTCTATGCTTCTCTGTTACAGCCTTGTTTTTTTTTTCTTTACAATTCTCCCTTCTCGTAGCCAAGAAAACGATTATGCCAGGGATTTTCCGAGAAAGCTTCTGCTTAACGACACTCTTCACATCAATAGCTGGTATTTTGATCTCATTCTGTTCGGGACATTCCTTTATTTTAAAAGATGAGATGAGATCCGCAGCATGCAGCCGCATGCTTGCCAATGACCTTTTTTGCTCTTGCTCAGCTTCCTCTTTACTTCGACCTTATATGGGCCATCTTCAAAAAGGTTCCTCATCGTAGCTACAAAGTAATTTCTGACTAGTTAAAGGTTACTGACTTCATTTGCTAATTTGTAGCTGTTTCGATTGAAGTAATCTATATCTTGGTATGGTATATATTAATTAATTTCTAGATCTGAAGATTGAACGTAAATGTTTTTATATCATGGCATTTTGAGCTAGCCGATCATATCAGTCCAATTGATGAATTAACGTTAGCTTAAACACGCCATGAGGAAAAGCCTCGTACCGCGATCATGCCATGCCGGGCTCCTTAATGAGTATTTGTCCGAGGGAATATTGAAATTCAGTGCAAATATGTGCTAATATTTTAGAAGGTTGCGATGGATTGTTATTGGATAATAATATATATGGAATCAAATTTAAGCATAAAGTGACACTGGGACTAAACCTTTAAAATTTTCTTATAATTAATTCGAACAACATTGAGTTTAAATTCTATTAAGATTAACTAATGATCAGGATAAGAATACATGCATGAGAGTTAAATTTAAAATACGTGACATGTTCAAAAGGGTCGATCGAGTTCTTGAGCATAAGACTAGGCACGAGACACGTCCATACAACATGGCATGATGCATACACGTTTTGTCAGGGCTCATAGGCCATAAAAACATAGCAACGTTTGAGACAAATGTGAACAAATTACAAAAACCATGCTTTGAAATTTTGTAACTTAGTTTTAATTGAATTATACTATTCTGTATATATTATTTAAATAAATTAATTTCAACCAAACAATATCAAATCTAATAATGTTACATTCCATTTCAATTGAACTAGAATTTTATTATTAACTAACATTATGTTATTTTAAATTATAAATTAACTTTAAGTCATTAATCAAATTTGAATTGGATTTGCACTACTATTTTGTGGCATATGTTGTTTGCTAGATTTCTATTTAAACTTATGTTTACAGCAATGCAAAATTAATATTTAGTTCAATGGTCGAAGGCTTGGACTAAAATTATTACAATTTAAAATAAAGTTCAATAACCATTGTTTGACAAAATTTAATTTTTATTTTATGAGAAAGGCAAGAAAATTAAAAAAAAAATGAAACGGACCAATATGACCCACCCCATGGGCCGGCCTTGCCCAAAGCTGGGCGTGGCACTGCCAGCGAAGAGTGATGATATCTACCCCTCAAATTCTCACATCAATTCCAGTAATTAGTTTTATTCTAACACTCATTCTGTCCTTAAATGAAATTATTGAAAAAGAACGTAACTTTAATCAAATTTATCGTTCACCTCATATTCTAGATAAATTCATTCATTCCCCAACTCACGAATTTTTTTCACCATCAACAAGACTCAAGTAATTAAGTTCTAGTGTTTTATTATTACTATCATTATTACTACTGCGTTTTGGCTATACAAAAATGTTAAAACAAGCTTATGTTTGAACGAATTATGAATTTCATTTTCTTTTTATAACAAGAGTAATGTGGGATTAAATGGAATACACAAAGAAAGAAAATTATTTTAAAATTTGTAGTGGAACGTATTGATAAGTAGAAATTAGTGAAATAAATTTGGAGATCAAGTTCACCATTCACTAGCGAGTCATTGAGAATTACTTCTCCAATATTATTTTTCTTCTCCACTTCTCTTCCTAATTTGACCATCCTTCACAGTTTATTGTCACATCATCTAATAGAATTTACTAATTTGAAGTCCACGCAATGCGCTTGAAATAAATAATAATATTAATATTAATAATAATTTCGATTTGAAGTTTTCAACCCAGTAATGATCAATGTCTGCTAATAGTTAACTATCAACTTTTAATATCTAATATAAAACAAAGTAAATAAAGAGAGAGAGAGAATAATTGCCTTAGTAAAAGCACCAAAGTGAAAGTAATGCATCACTTCACGTTGAAGAGTTGTTCAGGATAACTCAGCAGCAAATTTTGACCTTTCTCATAAAGAAATATATAAATTTTATCATCCATCAAAAGTATTATATCAATCCAACTAAGCGCCTAGATCAGCTGGTATGATATTATTATAACTTAATTAAGATTCTCGATTCAACGATTCGAGAATTGAAAATACAATTGCGTTAAATACTTGTTGGGAGAGCTTTGTCACCCAGTAGTCTTACCCGGTTCGAATCTGTATTATTCGAGGCCTAATTTAATCTTCAGATATCAGATGATTTAATATACCCAAAAAAAATATTATATCAATCATACAATAAATCAGTAATACTATTAGATATGTATATTTATTTTAAAAAACCACCATCCAACTAATAGCTATATTAAATTTAATTATATATGTCATATATACGTTAGTTGGTTGTATTACCTCTAATGTATTTTAGAGTTCCTCTAATAATATAGCCTTAGAAAACATCGGAGGCATTTGTATCTAGAGTGATTATGTCAAGAAAAGCATAAATGCATTCCTAAGACTTAGGACTTCTGTTCTAAGACGTAGGACTTCTGTTCTGTGTTATTTATTATTTTCCTTGCATTTTAGGTAAATGCTCCTTCAATTCTTAGTATCAGTTCTTGGGATCAATTCTTAATAGATTTTCTCCATTAAAAAAAAAATAACGAAAAGATCACTCGGATTTTCAAAATTTACTTTAATTTAAAGTTGTACACGAAGCTATTAGTGGAAAAAAAAAAAAGAGAATCAATTGTGAATTGATCTGTCTAATCCTAAGAACTAAAAGATAATTTAATTACCTTTTTTTTTTTTCATTCATCAGACTATTTTCTTTTTCATTCTTTACAATCTTTCGCTGTGAAAGAGCCTTATTTTGAAGAAAAGAAATGTTTACTCAGATGGGATAATATGATAAGTAAGGAATTGTTTGTCATTACCGAAGCTAAAGGCATGCATAGTACTTGTTCTAGCTGGCAGGGTAGGTTACAAGAGAAATCATTTCCAAGGCTTATTTACTGTTTGTTTTTCTTTGTCACTCTTACCCAAGCACATGAGAAGTCCAATGGTGGCCTGGTGTTATATACAATGTAGAAGTTAGAAACTTGAGTCTTTATTAAACTTTTTCACTAAAAAGAATTATAGCAAAGGAGCAGATCCTTCTTTAATATGGTAGCAGTTAGATTTCTGAACTAGTGTCAATAGATTTAAAATTTTCTATAAATAAATAGATAATTTTTCTGTAAATATATCTAGATTTTAAATTTTCTATAAACATATATATATTTTTATAAATATATCTAGAGTTGCGGGGGATTTTAGATTGTAACTATAAACATAGATATATATATTCTCTCCAAGCAAAAATCTATACATATAGAGTTTTTACTTTTTAGTAAATTATTGTCATGTGTGAATACACGACCATTAATAAAAATATATAGAAAAATGCTAGGTAGAGAGAAAGCTGAGAGAACGCTCAGAGAAATAATGAAAAAAATGATAGAGAGAGAGTGGGTGGGTAGAGAGAAGAGAACTAATTTGTCCGAGCATTCTCTTAGCTTTCTCTCTACTTAACACCACTTTAGAGTAAAATCCACCCTGCAATTAATTATTTTCGTATAAAAAATTATTGGTTTGTTTGTATTTTCTTAAATATCATTTTTCTTTGCCAACACCCATTTAAAAATTATATTAATATTAATGCTTATATAGATTGCAAGTGTTTTGCGTTTATTTTGAAGATTGTCAATCTTCTTAGCACAACAAACAAATATAAATATGACATAATACCATTAGGTTAGAAAACTGTTTTGGTATATCCGAAGTAATTAATGCAATCAATTTTCAATGAGAATATGATTTGGAGTAGTATTATACATCTCAAATTAATTATCTCAAATGATGTAGCATTTAACAATTGGTCAGTGATGATAATATAATTAATTCACTTAGATCTTGTAAAGAATTACCAACCAATGATATATCATCTGAAATGAAATTTGAGATAAAAAAATTTAGGATGTCTGTATTTTATTAAAAATTTTATGTGGATAACATGGTACCTAGATGTACAATAAAAATACTAATTTTGAAACATCTTATTATTTATATTAAAAAACTAAAACTAAAACAAAAAGAAATGAAAGTGCAAAATATGGAAAATTTACAAAAATGGCCATAAAACTTTTGTGTTTTTCAACTTTGACCCCCAAAGTTTTTTCTATTATAATTAGCCAAACACCCTATTTTTGGACTACATTACCCTCATCACTTTAATCAAATTTACAAAGATATGCCACTTTTTCAATTTCAGCACAACTAAATACGGATCTTCCTCAATAACTTAACAAACTTCATCACTCTCAACAAACTCCATTACTCTCAATAAATTAACAAATTCCATCGAACAAATATTGCATAATTGAAGATATAATTCTCAATTGGAGAGCTTTTTAAGGTTAGTTTATGCTCTTACCATAATCTAAACTTTTAATCTATTGATTTTATCATTTAAGTTTGAAATTAAAGTGGGTTTTTGTTGCAAATGTTGTTATTTTTCACTAATAAAACAATGTGATTTGTTAAAGTACTTAGTTTGAGTTGAGAAATGAAGATAAATCATTGAAACCCTTGAAAAATCGAGCAAAAAAGAAGCCCAGAACAAGTGAGACATGCCCCTTTCCCACTGCATGTCTTACTAAATTTCAGCTATTTTTCGAAAGTCATAACTTGGGATACATGTGTCCGTTTTAGGCATATAATATACCGTTTCGAAGCTTACGATGAGACAAATCAAATCCAAAATTGTATACTTAATTTCATCCATATAAATGTAGTGCATATTCACTTTACCATATTTTGTAGCGTGTAATCTTATATCTTTTGTTTTTTTAAATAATTTTTAGGTTTAATGGATTTCGTTGTACTTCAATTATGTTACGACGGTTGGTGGAAGACGTAAGTAGATGGCCGTACGGAGTACGTGAATGCCAAGAATACAACATTTTTAGTTTGGAAAGATTGTACGTTTGACTAATTTCTAGCAAGGGTGTATGAAGTTTTACAAATAAATCCTAATGAATATAGTATGATGATGACAACAACTTTGAGGTCCAGTAACACAATGTATCATGCATGTTCACTATCTATGGACATATTTAATGATGAAATTGTTAAGGTTGTTGCTGCACATAGCCTCTGATGTAGTAAATTATGGATACATCCCTATATTTGTCACCACATCTCCTCGAGTTCCGGCTGAAAATCCTGAGCCACTTGTGGAAAGTAAAACTTCGTTTAGAGCAAATGAGTCTGTCCCCGATATTGAGAAGATGTGTTACCACAACAAATGTCGTTGCAACAACGTTACTCTCCACTCAGCGAAAACAATGACACCATTGATGAGAACAACATTACGTTAGCGGATGTTGAAGAGGATGTGTTACCATTAAGGATATCGTTAGGGCAACATTACTCTCCATTTCACAATAATGATTTCCGTAGTTATGATGATCCTACTGATGACACCAATAACACAGAATTTGATAATGCTTGTTTGGAACCGTTCAATAGTATGCAAGGTATGAACTCCAATACTGAAGTTGATGATAGGGGCATTGGTCATTATGATATTCCTATCATACTAATGCTTATCCTCATCATTGATATTCTTATTAATAATAGAGACAACCGACTTATTCCTCTGATGGCCCTTTCGAGGAGGAGGACAACAGTTAATCCCCTGGTGTGTCTTACTCTAGTTTTGCCTCTTGGTGCGACAGGCACCAAGAGGCAGCACCTCCTGGTGCGACAGGCACCAAGAGGCAGCACCAAGAGACGCTGTCTCTTGGTGTGACAGGCATCAAGCACGCACCTGTCGGGCGCAAGATGCGCATAGGCTGGCACGTAGCTCGTACGCACAGGCTGGCGCCCCCACGTCTCGTACGAGATGCGCGCGACAAGCGTATCCCACGCGTGCGGATGGACCTGTCGCACGGGAGATGCGCGCGAGTTGTGTTCCTTCCCTTTCCCTTCCCTTTTGCGCGCGGATGGACCTGTTGCGCGCGAGATGCGAGCGAGTTGCGTTCCTTCCCTTTCCCTTCCCTTTTGCGCGCGGATGGACCTGTCGCGCGTGAGATGCGCGCAAGTTGCGTTCCTTCCCTTTCCCTTCCCTTTTCCACATGCATCTCACCCACCACCGCCATTAAACACCAACAACAGCCCAAAGACTCAATCCATCACCAATGCAACCAACACAACACAACACAACAACAACAACAAAAAAAAACACAACAATGTCGGGTTTTCAATAACTCACCTAGGGTTTTCAATTTTAGTCTTTGATTTTGGAGATCTCCAAAGATTTTGAACATGATATAGCTTATTTTCGCCGCCGACAACTGCCTCCGCTGCCGACGATATATACGGGATTCCGGTGATGAGATTTTGTTTAGAGGGAGAGGATTTGGGCTTGAGAGAAACGTGAGAGTGATGAGAGTAGTTTGGTCCTCAATTTTGGGATTTGGCTAATGTTGATTAAAAAAATTTTGGGGGGTTAAAATTAAAAAAAGGCAAAACTTTTGTGACTATTTTTATAAATTTCCCGCAAAATATTCGAAGCCTAAATTAGGAAATTAAAATGATGACTGAGTAATATTGCCGGTCACAGTAAACGAAAGGGGAAAGCGGAGCCACAGAAAAAAAAGTGACTGCTTACAATAAAAGACTCTATGCTGCTACAAAAGATATGCATGCTGCAAACCAATTACGACAAAGTTGTAGAGATCAATGGAGGTGAACTGCTTGTCCAAATTTGCCATGAGAGGCCAATGGGATAACATTGTGCAGTCCTATGAGAACAATCCCATTTCTCGAGAGGCCAAATTAACAAGATCTGGAGACACAGCTTTACACATTGCAGCTGCAGCTGGGCAAACAAACATTGTATCGGAATTGGTGGAAATCATGGGAGAAAATGCATCAAACGTTCTGAAAAACAAAATGATAGAGGCGACACTGCTCTTCATCTAGCTGCGGCTCTTGGGAATGAAGCAATGTGCCACTTCATGGCCTCAAAAGATCGCGAACTCATCTCTGTACGCAACAATGACAGTGAGACTCCACTCTTCTTGGCAGTCCTTCATGGCAATATGGCTGCATTTCTTTGCCTCCATTCTTATAACCAAGAAAAAGACAACCGTCCATGCAGAAAAAATAATGGGGAGACCATTCTTCACTCTGCCATATCTGGAGAATACTTTAGTATATATCTTACCTTTAATTTCTAAATTTTCTTTTCTTTTCTTTTCTTTTCTTTTTGGGAACATTAATAATTAATTTCTAATTTTTTTTTTCTCTTTCTCTAATTCTTGCAGGTATAGCATTTCAGATAATGCGAGCCTACCCAGATCTTGTAAACTCCGTGAATGAGAATGGACTAACTCCACTTCATATTCTAGCTAGCAAGCCTAATGCATTCAAGAGCGGTAGCCGCCTTGGGCTCTTTGATGGTATCATCTACTACTGTAAGTATATTGATCTGGTCAAATCTCTTATATCCTATACACAAATCTGTTTCAATGAATTAGTGTTTAATCTTCTAAATGGTGGGTTGAATTGTCAGTATCAGTAATGTTAGTATGCTTCACTAAGATACTTGAAAATATTCATATGAGCGTTAACCTGTCCAAATTTTACTTGTAAGGTATACCTGTCAACGAGTTCAAGGTGGACAAACATGATCATGAAGCTTACTCGACATATTCCAGGGCCAAGAATGGTCATAATCACCCAGAAAACTAGGAGACATGCATCGAGTTCTTCAAGCTTATAAATAATTCAATAGGAGCACTAATTAGTGGGTTAATTTGAACCATTACATGTTTTAGTTTATTTTATTTTTTCTCCAAACTGAAATTTGCTACAAGTGCAATCCCTACAAGTGCAACAGAGCAGCTTCTTAATTAATTTCCTTGTTTATTTATTTATTAATTCTTTAAGCTTTCAATTTTATTTTGTCAGCTAAAACAAAGGGTGAGGCAGATGATGAAGAAAGTCCTGAACGTAGTAGAAGCATAAACCTATCAAAGAATGGTGACAAAGATGGTCAATTTTTTCCACCAAATGATGCTGCATGTGTCCTGTTTTTCAGGCTGCTGATGAAGGCCTTGCTAATTGTTCTTGGTCTAGGTAAGTATCCATATCCATACGCTTGCCACATTGCTTAGTTTAATCGTTCATTGATTAGCAGGAATTTGGAGGATAAAGAGCATCACAGAGAAAAAAAGAGAAACATGCATGGGCTTATCAAGTAATGAATGAACTGGTTCAGCGTGCTTCGTTGTATAAGTATGATGATCATGGAAAAAGTCCTCGAGATTCTAGACCGGATAAAGATGGAGATACTTTCTCAGTTCCAGAAACTCCACCTGTTCTGGAAAATGATCAGATATTCCGAAGCAGAAACATCGGCTTAGAATCTGCAGTTGCAGTTCATAACAAGGATGGCAATGCAAGAGATGAGACGGCAACAGGTAATATTCTATTTGTATTAACCTATTAGTATCAAAGAAATTAGGCTTACTGCTTTGGTACAAAACAGGAAATTGTATTTATGTGCTTGTAAAGAACCTGTAAAATAGTTTAAAATTATCAGGTATTTAACAAGATCGTTAGTCCAAAAATGATCACAGAAACTATATACAAACCAATGCTACTTGCCGCAGTTAAGGGCAGTGCTACATATCCCAAATTTTTATTATAAATGATGTGGCATTCATCAATTGGTTGGATAGATAACAAAATTAATTCACTTGAATCTTGTAAACAATTATCAATCACTCAATAATGATTCATCTTTTGAGATGAAATTTGGAATAAAAACTTTGAGATGTTGATCGTTACCTACATAAAATGATTTACAGATTTCTTGAATCTTGTCCAGCTGCAGTCCAAGAATTAAAATTTATGAAGAAAAAAGATCAACAATCAGGAAGAAAAGCGACACCGATATTGATTGCAGCAAAGATGGGTGTGACAGAGATGGTAGAGAAATTTTAGATACATTTCCAGTGGCCATCCATGACTTGGATTCGGAGACGAAGAATTTAGTCCTCTTGGCTGTTGAGAACAGGCAAACCGGCATCTACAAGCTCCTGTTGGGTCGGAAAATGTTGGGAGAAAGCGATTTAAGCATTTTCCAACATGTAGACATCAAAGGAAACAGTGCATTGCATCTTGCTGCGAAATTTGGTGAGTATGGACCTTGGCGTATTCCAGGAGCTGCTTTGCAAATGCAATGGGAAATCAAGTGTTATAAGGTACATATGTTCCCTGTTGATTCTAATTCACCACAGCCACAGGCTCTCGTTCAATTCTTGTCCCTCATTATTATATATTTTGGACATCACAGTTTGTCAAGGAATCGATGCCGCGATATTTCTTTCTTGGATACAACAACAAAGGCAAAACACCAAAGGAAATCTTCACAAAAACACACAAAGAACTTGTCAAAGATGGCCAGGAATGGCTGTCAAGAACCTCCGAGTCATGCTTAGTTGTGGCAGCACTCATAGCGACCGTTGCATTCACAACTTCAGCTACTGTGCCAGGTGGCCTCAACGAACAAAGTGGTAAACCAATCCTGGAAAATGAGCCCGCCTTCAAAATCTTTGCCATTTCATCATTT
This sequence comes from Citrus mangshanensis, assembly GCA_030449895.1. Classification (NCBI taxonomy): domain Eukaryota; kingdom Viridiplantae; phylum Streptophyta; class Magnoliopsida; order Sapindales; family Rutaceae; genus Citrus; species Citrus mangshanensis. The sequence goes on along the minus strand of JASUUJ010000215.1, from coordinate 11,425,149 downwards.
GTTGCTCTGTGCTTCTCTATGACAGCCTTGTCATTTTTCCTCTCAATTCTCACTTCTACATACCGAGAAAAAGATTTCGCCATGGCCTTGCCAAGAAAACTTCTCCTTGGTTTGACGTCGCTATTTACATCAATTGCTGCTATAATGATCTCATTCTGTTCAGGGCATTTCTTTGTTTTAAGAGATGAGATGAGATCAGCAGTATATCCATTATATGCAGCAACATGCTTCCCAATGATATTTTTTGTTCTTGCACACGTTCCTCTTTACCTGGATCTTATTTGGGCTATCTTCAAAAAGGTTCCACAGCGTAGGAAAAGTGTGATTCCTCATTAAGTTATTCCCTATTTTTGTTCTTTTCCTTGTTTGGATTTGAAGCACTCGTTTCTGATGAAATGTTTTAATTGAATTCTGTTTCTGTTTTGTCCGTACAAGTAGCAAGTTTCCGTGACATTACACCAAAAATAAATTGAATATATAATAAAAAATAATTACTAAAAGAGTATTTTTATAATAAGGGAATTCCTTACTTTACCACAAATTAAAGAGAAAAAGGATACAAACTTTAATAGATTAACATTATGTCAGCTTTTTTATTTATTTCCTTTTTTTTAATGAGTTCAAAACAATTCACTTTCTTGATGATCCCTCTAGAAGAGTGGGATTATAACAATATCAATTTCTGTAGTTAGTTTGTTTTATAATTCTACGTGAGAGAATTTTGAGGACATTTTTTCTCCCGAGATAAATTAAAAAAAATAGAATACTATCATTTAATATCTATTTTGCTCTAGTCTAACTTATAAAAAAAATCAAAATTAAGGATTATTCATGATTTGAACTAGACTTTTCTATCTTTATCCACAAATCCTTTACTTATACTTAACAAGTTGAAAGTATAGATCCAATTAAAAAAATAATTTTTATATTTAACAAATATTACAAAAAATATGAAAGTAAAAAAACCACCAGTTGGGCAATGGAGCCACAGCCCAACGAGTTTTACAAAACATCCCAGCAGATTGCTTTAGCAGCCCAGCTACTAGAAATCAGACCCAAACGAGTCCTTAGTAAACATTGGTTATTGACATAGTGATCTCTAACAAAAGAGAGCATGATGCTCTGCTCTTCATCGAAAATTTTGCTATTTTGCTAGCTAGTGCTTTGTTTCTTATTACTATTTTCTGGGCTTCTTTTGATTGACGTTTAATCTTGGTTTGCATTTGAAACTTGTGTATTAGTGTCAAATCTTGGCTTACGATCATTGTTTGTCTGGCAAACACTTATCTTGGGGTTTAGATTGGAACCAATGCAGATTGGTTTTGCTTTAACAAAACATTTGCGTTCGATTTCTGATAGGTTACTAAACAAAGATCCGATATTCTAATGTATGATAGTTGACAAAACTGAAAAGCAATTTTTCCATAAAATATGTTAAGATTTCAAACTACAAACAACCAAATTTGGAAGATTTTCTTCTAAAGAAGCTATTGTTTGGCAAGTTAAGAATGAGTGGGCTATCAAATAAGAACCAATAATCAAGAAGTCAGTTTAAAATATTTTTCATTCTTTAAAGGAGGAGAGATGGGTAAAGTTCAAATTACTTTTTAAATCCTTACTTTTTTCATTATTCGAAATTTACTAGTCAACTAAATAAATTACTTAAAAAATTACTTGGTCAGACTTCTGTGGACTAAGTCTTCCTCACAGTATATTATTTGCCAGCTCAAAATACATTAATAAATGATCATTTTTAGAACGTATGGAGGAAATTGATCTTGGAAATTTATTTTTAGATAGAATTGAGATGAAAATTTTGAAGGAAGCGCCAAAATTGGACCCTCACTCAAAATGGATTCATTGAGGATTTGTGGACTCAATCAATCACCAGGTAATCTATCTCGTCATTTTATGATATTGACCGATGCAATTACACAACGTTTATGTGGACAATTTCCATATTTTTCCTTCAAAACTATACGTCCAAATAATGCTAGTGATTTCCTTCTAAAAATTTTGATGACTGTTTCATGATAGTAGGGATTCCTACATCTTGTACCACACATTCATACTGAAAATATATAGATTATCAAAATCCTTCATAAGATGTCTTCAAGTATTGCTAGAACTTTATTATTTCTTATTAAATTAGTTGATTCTGTATAAGGACATGCTATTTTGTATGCTGCGGTATTGATTCGCTCAAGGCCGAACATACATCGCTATTCCCCATTACAATTTGTACCCATTCATCAATATGATATTTTACATTTACATTCTTTTTGGTTGGGGTGCACAAATGCAGCTGCTCTTCCAACATTATTGTATACTCTATAATAAATGTCCTGTTAGAAATTTCACTGCTAGTGTATTCAATAAAATAACCTCTACAAATTCTCCAAAGGACAGACAAATCTTTCATTCATTTATTAGGTATGTTGTACAGAGTAAGGGTAACTGCATGACCTAAAAATTTGATATGAAATAAGAACCATTTACATTGATGAGTGTCTTTCACTCACTATATAAAAACTCAAGCATATGATGAAACGGACATTTAGGCAAGGGAAGAAAAATGAAGTGGACGTTTTCCCATCTCAGTCTCTTACAGCACACAAGTGAAAAATTTATACTCGTGCTATATCTGTACATATGTGATACGACACAGCATCAGCGTTTCGTAAATACACATTTCCCATGCATCGAGAGCAAAGGATATCACCATGGAACTGGAAAGCAGCAACATTTCTGTGAAACGAGAATGAAAGAAATATCAGATTAATTAAGCAAATTAACAAAACAAAAATGAAATTGGAAATAAAAGACTCATTTGGTAACAACTCAAGGCTTTCTGTCGCCATTTTCATGCAGGGAAATTGAAACCATCAACAGAAAGATCCAACGTACCTTAAAAGCTCCATTTTTGTGTTTCTTCAGATCTTTGTAATGTGGTTTTCCTGGTGTTGCTGCTGCTGCTACATTTCCTGTCCCGTTGAGCCTCTCTTCTCTCACTTGGTTGAAAATATAAGTGTATCCATCAGCTGATGTAGGGTCAGGCTCATCCCAATCTCCGAATTCTGGAACTGCAGCAGTGTGATCTGTCTGCAGCATCAAAAGGTAGCTTGATATAACTAAGATTCCATATATTATTCATAGAGAAATTTCCCAATTGAAGTCGGTACACTTCAACAATATGGCATAAATTCTTTATTCCAAGAAATTCGACAAATTCTTAACACAAGTTGTACTAAAGAAATGTGAATCAGAAACAGGAGACTACAAAAGCAAAAAGCAGCAGCCAAAATCCCAATAACATGCTTCCCTATAACCAAACAATAAGTAGGACTTTTCAAATCTAGCTGCTGATCCAATTCTCCATCTAAATGTACATGTTCTAGGAAGCCTGTGTAAACTATGTAAGTGATTGTGATCAGTGTTCAAGCAAGTTCAGCAACACACTTGTTAAAAAGAAATCAAGAAGAAGTAAAAAGATTACAGTTTCAGCGCCTTTAGTAACTGATCTTCGTTGGGAACATCCAGTTGAATAGTTTCTCCATGGGGATATGGGTGAGCGTCCAATTCTGCTGTCAAACCCTGCATTCTGCTGCCTTGTGGTCATTTTGCGACCAGGGCGATGAACAAGTGAGTTAATGGCAACTTCAATATTTACAGTATGATGATACCAGGGAGATTCAGTAGGTCTCCTTAGGTCACCATCTTCTCGCCCATTTTGTGCCCCTGATTTGGTTTCCGTCTCGAAGGTAGAAGTTTTAATAGAAGCAAGGTTATCTGAAATTGTATTTTGATTTTCATGAGTGTCATTTGGATTTATCTTTGCAGCATTTCTTCTTTTCCTTGCCTCATCAAAGTAGAGTGAGTAAGGGACATGCTCTTCAGTCTCCCAGTTCCCAAACTTGGGCACATGGTTGTATCGCTGCCGAAATAAGCAAAGATATAGAAAATTTGGAGCTAGAGGTAAACATAAAACAAATAAAGAAAACAGAGAATATTGACACACAAATTAGAGCAAAAGTAAAAGTTTTTGCTCAGCTTTGTGGAAAATCTTTTTTTTCAAGCATTTTACTTCCAACTCTGTTTAGATCTTTGGGAAAAGTAAAGGCGTAATGAGACCATTAACAATTAAAATGTCCACCAGAAAATACAATCTGTACACTGAAGACTATCCTACATGTCCAATTTGGAAGCTCCTGGATATGTAACACATTCAAAACTTTAATTATACAGAGTGATCTGATAATTTTATGGAAGTTATGAAAAAAAATAAAACAACCAACAGCAGCCTAGCCATGGTTGATGTGGAAAGCATAACAAATTTTCTTAAAGATATAGGCTTTTGTCGGCTTAAAGACTTATGTTAGATTCTCACAAACATTCAAATTTTGCCGTATGCACAAACATTGCAAGGCTTCTTAGTCACATCAAATGAGTTTTGTACATTTAGACCTTAAGCTAAGTTTAAGACCTTCAAGTTTGAATCATTTCATCACAAATGGACAAGCAAAAATATTCAGTGAAGATGTATATTAGGATTTAGGATACCAAAAAAACACACTTCTCTCAAGTTGAGAAATTTAATTCCAAATCTTTGAAAAGACATCACAAGAAGTCCCTAGTGTTCTACTGTTCTACCTATTATCCGAAGTATTCATCCACCTCTCCCAATATTATTGTTGGGCCGGTACCTATCAGTTGAAGCCTTTGGGTCAAGAGGTATCTTTTTACAAACTAAGTGGATCACCGAAACAAGAGCAGTAAGAGTACTCATAACAGTAACAGAGCAACTATTCATTTGCCTTCTTTATACGTGCTCCAACAAACAGACAAACCAGAATTGAAAGCCAGATATTAAAGAAATGTAAATCAGAATCATTGAGCCAGAGCTTTAATTTTCCAACATCAATAAAACAAAATTAAATAAAACCCAGAAGATAAATTAATATACTGTTTATGTAACTAATTCTTAATCTTAGAAACCCAAACTAGTACTTATAGAATCAAAATTGGTACAATATCAAATAGCACTCCAAAGGCTATTCACTATCTTTCTTTTTTCTTAATTTTTTTCCTAAAATAAGATCATCATTTGACATAGATCACTTACATCCAGACAAGACAAAATTAGACAAAATACTGACAAAAGCAAATTGACTTGGGCAAAGTACCAGAATTGCTATACGAAACAAAACAAGGCACAAAAAAAAAAACCAAAACAACATAAACAATAACCAGAGAAAGCAAAAGAACTCACAGACACTGCCATTTGTCTTGAAAGAAAGCTTGGTTAGAGTTGGACAATATCCAAATGAGTGAACCAAGTTCAAGTTCACAAAGAGGATCAAAACCCCAAAGACTTCAAAGAAAAAAAAATTGGAAAAACCAATCGACCATTGACTTTGACCCTTTCTAGTGTTCACAGCTCTCACTTGCATTTCATTTTCTGTGTTTCAACTTTTGGAGTAAGCTTTAAGTTAGTGAATATTCAATGTCTCTATAGACAAAGATGAAAGAATAAAGATACCACCTAGTTGAGTTAATTAATTAACATAAATGAATAAATAAATAAACAGAAGGTTCAGTTAGTTAATCGCGGTCCCGCTAATATATATTTAATTTAAAAAAAACAATAATTTCCTCGGCCCTCCGTCAGGTTTGACCAAGAGAAAACAAAAATTATTGGTAAAATTAAATTGATCATCACCAAGAAATTTGACAAATAAACAGAAGGTTCAGTTTATTAATCGCGGTCCTGCGAATTATTATTTTATTTAAAAATAATAATAATTTCCTTGGACCTTCATCAGGTTTGACCAAGAGGAAACAAAAGATTATTGGTATACTTAATTTGATTATCACCAAGAATTTTGACTTTTTCTAATGGAAACTATAATAAATCATATATGCAAAGCCTCAGAGATTATAAATGTAACGAAATGAAAAATATTTCATCTTTACAAAAGAAGTAGAACAACTCCAAGTTTTCATGGTGAATCTGAAAATTCTACTTTGACATCATGCATAACAAATTTGACTTGATAATCAATGGCGATAAATCAATCTCACAAGTAAATCGTAAGCCAAAACTTCAATAATTGGATCTTAGTGGTAGAGAATGTAAAGCATGAGTACTTTTGTTGGTTGATTGGGGTTTTAGAATTAAAGATTTATTGATTTTTCAAGTCAATTTTGAGATGATGTTTAAAGCTTTTAGAATAAGTGGTGATGTTTTGGCCCTCATTTAATCTCATTAGTCTCCACTCTTTAGTTAACGCCATTAAAAGTTTTAAATAATCTTTATCTCTCAATATATTGTTGGGAAAATATTCTTTTTAAAAGCATATGTGTTTATTTAATTATAATAAATAATTTTTCTGATTAATAAAATAATGAAGTATTTTATTCAAGTATCTTAGTTGCATTAATATTTTGAGTAAAGTCCATTTAGTCATATTACATGTATTTATGTGATCGCTATGTGGATTCACAGAAAACATAAATACAAGTTATCTTATGATTAAATAAATTTAGTTCGTAGTTGATAAATAAAATTGGGCACTTTATTTAGGTATAGACTGTAATAAATTCATTGAATTATTTGTCTTAATTATGAATGAATTTATTGATGTAGTGATCACATATGAGATTTAATTAACTTTGTAATAACTGTCAGACTTATTAAATCTCACAGGCATTGATTTTACTGTAATCTTAAGCTTGAGTTAGTTATAATTTCATGATTGTAATTGTTATTCCATTTGAGTTACAAATGAGCACGACACACACTTGTATTCAAGATTACCCGATATCTTGGTGGGAGTAATTATGAGTATTGAAGTTATAAATTAACAATATAGAATTTGTACAACACATCTTTAATGGGTTTTCAGCACTTGATCATAGAATTCTTTGACCAAAGTCTGTCAACATATTTAGTATGTTGAAAATGATCATTAGAGAAAATCAGTAAGTATCAAGGAACAAGATATAATTAAATTGATTGGAGAATTGAGATATCAATTAAATTAACGATGTGGTACAAATGATTATAAAGTAAAGAAATCAATGTGGCATGGGTCAAATTATTATTCGAGAGCACTATCCTAGATAGCATACAATTATGGAGGTCGGTTTTAATCTTTTAGTGGAGTAGATTTGGAATTAAATAATTGTGTTAGTTTAATTACAAACCTAATTATTGTAGCCACTATGGTATGTAACTCATATGATCACCGTATTAGTTCATTTAATTGACTGCGCCACTACTGGATTAATAAGGAAGATAACTAGCTATTTGGGTTAAACGTCTAAATATATTATTTAGTGGGAGACTTTATTTAATATACTTGTGTGTAAGGTGTCTTGTGTTATTTTATACTGTGGACCCTTATAACAAAGAATAAGTAACACCACTTTTGATTTTATTATTTTTTAATTTAAACCAAATTTAATTTAATAGAATTAAAAAATATATAAATATGGAGTGTAGAGTTTCTACTAAATAGAGATATAAAAAGGTTTGTTTTCTCTAAAAGGAAAAAAGAGCCACAATATACAGATCAGAGAAAAAAAATATTTTCTCTCTAATTTTGAGAGGAATGTTTTTCTCTTGCTAGTTGCTTTTAGTAGTGATAAAGGCGCCCACACGTCAAGTGCAGATCAAACTTGAGTCATAACCTAGAAGATTATTAGTGACGGATCGTGATCTAACAAGATTGGTGGTAACAGATCGTGATCAAACATGAGTGGTGGTGATGGATTGTGATCTAGGAGCCTAGATTACTTCAGCGAAAAAGCAAAGACGAATTGTCAAGGTATGATTTTCTAGATTACAGATTTTTATGAATTGTATGAGATCGATCCTAATTTTTTTTTTTTTGAAAAACTGATTTTTAACCAACAATTGGTATTAGAGCTATCTCATATTAATATATAAGAATATCGTATAAAATCAATCTTGATAATTTATTTATTAGAGTGGCCGATTTATTTAGATATATATTATTTGTTTAATAAATGAAAAAAACATGCTTTTAGTTTGTCTTAATTACTGGTTAGATTCTCCTGTATTTTTTATTTAGGATCTATAACAAGAGGGGTGGTTTTTATCACCATGTTTCCCTCTTGATTTAGTTTACTGTTATAGAAATTTTGTAAGCCAAAATTGGCTTAGGAAATTTGTAAATCGCTAGAGAATAATTATGGGACGACAAATCAAAGGAAGGAAATTTTTTAACGTGCGGCAAGCGGCAAGTAATGTGGCCAGCAACGCGAGCGAGGGCTGGTCGCGTGCGCAAGATGGGTGCTGGCAGAAGGCGTCTCGTTTGGCGGCTTTCCGGTGTGGCGGCGGTGGTTAAATCGGCGGCGGTGGTTAAATCGGCGTCGGAGATGGATGAACAGTGGTTGGCCTTTGTGGTGGTAGCGGCTGGGTAAGAAAAATATGAATTTAGGGTTTCAATAGTTTTTATCGTTGAGGTCCCTATAGTTTTATAGTTTTTTCTTTTGGGCATATAAGTTTCATTTTTATGCATTTAAGTCTAAAACCAGTTTTGGGCCTAGTGAATCTTAGTTTTAGGTCCAATTGAAATTTGGCTTAATGGATTAAAATGTATAGACAAAATTTAACACATTAAATTTATTTTTGGTCCAAAAGTTTTATTTAATAAAAAAATATTATTTATTTTCTTTCAAAATTAAAATTGGACCAATAATAAATTTAAAAGCCTAATTTCTCCTAGTCCATTAACAAAGACAAGCCTATAGAAGATGGACATTGACAAGAAGCCCAATGAAGATTTGGCTTAGGGTTGATGTATTTTTTCGTTTTAGGAAAAGCCATGAATTAAGATTATTTAATTATTATTTTTCTATATGTTATGTTTTGGATGATAAAATACCACGATAACATGTCATATAGAATATGTAGTGCCACTCTATGCATAATGATACATGTCATTCATATATTATGAATCTCGTTATATTGTTTGTAATTTACAAATGCTTAATATTATTGGATATCATCTAGATAATATTATAGGAAGCATGCAATGAACAATATATAATCAATGTATGTTTTGAAAAGGAAAAACCAATTTTAAAATATTGAGTGGGAGAGGGAAAATTCAAGATAATTTCTTCCATTGGCTTCATTGTTAGTTCAATAATAAAATTATATATATACATCGACTTCATGATACGGTGATGCTCCCTTCGGAGGGTATATTTATTAGATATTTTATTTGATGAACTTCTTTAAAGATAAAATTGAAATAGTTTTCAATCAGTTGATCACCCCAACGGGTGACTATTGATATGAAAAGTATATAGATTGAAACAATGGTTATACACTCAACTAAAATATGTTATTAACCTTCCTAACGAAGCTCTATTAACAAATTTAGGCCCAAAAGGATAAAAATAATTATTTATCATGTCTCTACATGAAAGTAAATAGTCTAATGAATAATTGGGTCTAGTAAATGTAGACATGACTTCCCCAACGGATAGCTTGTCAAAGCGATACTAGATTATCGTTACAATAAATTAAAATGCATTTATTATTATTTTTTATTTTTATTATTTATTGTAATTATTATATCAAATTATTTATGTATGGATGTTTTATTTTTCAGAAAATGTCTTCCTTGAGCCCACTTATTATTATTCTGAGTTAAAACAAACTCATTATCGAGATCTATATAGATTGAAAAAGAAATCTATTTATTGTCCTGACTATTGAAAATTATAAATGTCTTAACCTATCCATGCCCTCCAGTTCCAGCGAAAGATCCTCATAGAAATCAGAGGAGATTTTATGAGAAATGGCAAAATGCCAATGAAATAGCAAAATGCTACATTTTAGCCTCTATTTCTAAAATTTTGCAGACCAAACATTAGAACTTGGAGACTGCCACTGAAATAATGGATAGTCTTTAAGAGATGTTTGGGTAGAGTACTCGCTCCGCAAGACAACCAGCGCTGAAAGGCATTATGAACAGCAAAGTGGGGAAGGGCACAAGAGTTCGTGATCATGTCCTCAAAATGATGGACTATTTGAATGAGGCTGAGATTTAGGGAGCACAAATCGATGATAACTCAAAGATTGACATGGTACTAAACTCTCTGCCAGATAGATTCAAGGAGTTTAAGGTTAATTATGACATGAACAAAAGAAACATGACCTTAGTTGAATTGATGAACGAACTTCATTCTGTTGAGGAGATCTATCGTGCTGAGAAATCTCTGGGAAGTATAAATATTGCTGAAAAAATATTTTTCTTCTAGACCTAAGCTGAAAGGCAAAGGTATGAAGAAAGCTAGGAAAAAGAAACCGTCTACCAAGTAAGATGGCAAGCCGAAAAGCAAATACTTCAAGTGTGGATAGAAAGGTCACTGGAAAAAGAATTACCCTAACATTGTGAAATCAGGTATGGGAAATCTTTTTGTAGGCATGTTTAGTTCAGAATCTTGTTGACACTTGGGTGTTGGATTTAGGAGCAACTAATCATATTTGTAATTCACTTTATTGGTTTCAGGAAACCAGGAAACTCAGTGAAGGAAGCATCAAGCTATAGTTAGGGACATGATAGTTTGTGTCAGTAGTGAAGACTAGATTTGTTTTATTATCTTTTAATAATGAGACTTTAGTTTTGAATAATTGTCTTTATGTTCCACACATTAAGAGGAATTTAATTTCAGTAACTTGTTTGTCAAAGCGAGGGTACACTGTAAATTTTGGATCTTTTGTTTCTATTTTTTATAATAAGAGACTTATTTGTTCTAGTACATTGGAAGATAATTTATATCATTTAAGTTTTATGATTCATTCTATGCATGATACAATGATCAATAATGATGAGCATACACATTTATCTAAGAAAAGAAATATTTCTTCCAACCTATGTTACCTCTGGCATTTACACTTGGGTCATATTAACCAAAATAGGATACATAGATTGATCAAAGATGGGCTCTTGGGTCCATTGGAAAATGAATCATTACTATTATGTGAATCATGTTTAGAAGGGAAAATGACCAAAAGGCCATTCTCGGGCAAAGGAGTGCGTGCAACAGTACCACTTGAATTGGTACATACAGATGTATGTGGATCAATCAATGTACAAGTTCGAGGAGGTTATGAGTATTTCATCACTTTCACTAATGATTAATCAAGATACGATTATGTTTATCTGATGCGTCATATGTCTGTAGCTCTTGAGAAATTCAAAGAGTATAGGGCTAAGACATAAAAGTAATTAGATAAGAATGTAAAGAACTTCGATTTGATCTAGGTGATGAATTTCTCTCAAGAGATTTCAAAGAGCATCTGGTTGAAAATGAGATTATATTTCAGTTAACTGCCTCAGGGACACCATAACAAAATGGGGTAGCTAAAAAGAGAAATAAAACTCTTTTGGATATGGTGAGATCTATGCTTAGTTATTCGTCATTACCAATCTCTTTTTGGGGACTAGCACTGGAAACTACAGTTTACCTCTTGAAATTAGTTTTATCTAAGTTAGTATCTAAAACCCCAATAGAATTATGGTCAGGTCGCAAACTAAGTTTACCACATGTCTGTATTTGGGGATCACCAGTATATGCGCTGAAACCGAAGGCAGACAAAATGGATTCATGTTCCAAGGTTTGTATGTTTGTGGGGTATCCCAAAGGAATAAGGGGAGGTTTATTTTTATAACCCTCAAGATAGGAAAGTGATTGTGAGTACACATTTCACTTCCCTCGAGGAAGACTATATGAATAACTTCAAACCTAAGAGTAAGGAAAAGGTGATTAGTTGAACTTTGTTATATAACAGCAACAACCAGTTGATCAACACAATATTATCCTTGAACAACCATCACTTTTAGAACCTCATCGTAGTGGGAGGGTAACTAGGTTATCTGTGAGATACATGTTATTAGGAGAAACCTATACGGCTATCTCAGATCAACATGTACAAGATCCCACTAGCTACAATAAAGCTCTAATAGATAGAGATGTTGAACTTTGGAAAAAAGGCCATAAATCAATAAATGGAATCTATGTATTCTAATAAAGTCTGGGAACTTGTAGAGGCACCAAATAGGGTAAAACCTATAGGGTGAAAGTGAATTTAAAAGAGAAAAAAAGGAGTAGACGGAAGGGTAGAAACATTTAAAGTAAGATTAGTAACCAAAGGGTTTACTCAGAAAGAGGGAATCGATTATGAGGAAACCTTTTCTTCGGTTGCTAGACTTAAATCCATTAGGATTCTGCTCTCCATTACTGCAGTGCTAAATTATGAAATTTGGCAAATGGATGTCAAGACTATCTTTCTTAATGGGCATTTTGAAGAAGACATTTATATGCAACAACCAGATGGATTCATACAAAAAGACCAAGAACAGATGGTAAAAAAGTTGTAGAGATCCATTTATAGATTGAAGCAAGCATCTCGGTAATGAAACATCAGATTTGATCAAGCGATTAAATAGTTTGAATTCATTCAAAATATTGATGTAATGTGTACAAGAAAATTTAGAGAAAATCTGTAGCCTTCCTAATTCTTTATTTAGACGATATTCTCCTAATTGGAAACGATATATGAGTATTGACTACAATAAAGAATTGGTTAGCAAAACAATTTGATATGAAAGACCTGGGAGAGGCAAGTTATATTCTTGGTATTAAATTACTACGAGACCAAAGAATAAAACTTTAGTCTTATCTTAAGCGGTCTATATCGGCAAGATATTGGCTAGATTTAGCATGGAAAATTCCAAGACTTTACCATTCAGACATAGAATTGCATTCTCTAAGGATCAATCACCTAAAACATCTGAAGAGATTGAGAAAATGAGACGAGTTTCCTATGCAGAAGCTGTGGAAAGTCTCATGTATGTCATACTTTGCACGAGGCCCGACATTTGTTTTGCGGTAGGGATGGTTAGGAGATAATCTAATCATGGACCTGAACATTGGACTACAGTCAAGTATATAATGAAGTATCTGAAAAGAACTAAAAATTATATGCTTGTGTATTTTGGTGATGAACTCATTGCAGTAGGTTATACTGGTTTTGACTTTATGTTAGATAAGGATTTCAGAAAATTAACTTTTGGCTTTGTGTTTAGATTAGAAAGTGGAGCTATTAGTTAGAGGAGTGAAAACAATATTGTATCGTAGACTCCACGACTAAAGCTGAATATGTGGCTGCATCTAAAGCTGTAAAAGAAGTTGTATGGCTCCGCAAGTTCCTATAAGATCTTGAGGTGGTACCTACTGCAACTGCACCCCTTAAACTATTTTGTGATAATAGTGGTGTGGTAGCTCAATCTAAGGAACCACAAGAAACAAAAACATACTGAGAGAAAATATCATCTTATAAGGGATATAATACAGAGAGGTGATGTAGAGGTTACTCATATTGCATTACAGTAAAACTTGGTTGACCTTTCTACTAAGGCCATATTTGAGAAACCTTTTAACTTGCACTTAGAATCCTTGGGTATGGCTGAGACGCCAAATATACTTTGAGAGCTAGTGGGAGATTGTTGGGAAAATATATTCTTTAAAGCATATGTGTTTATTTAATTGTAATAAATAATTTTTCTGATTAATAAAATAAATGAGGTATTTTATTCAAGTATCTTAGTTGCATTAATATTTTGAGTAAATTCCATTTAGTCATATTATATGTATTTATGTGATCACTATGTGGATTTACAAAGACATAAATACAAGTTATCTTATAATTAAATAAATTTAGTTCGTAGTTAATAAATAAAGTTAGGCACTTTATTTAAGTATAGACTGTAATAAATTCATTGAATGATTTGTCTTAATTATGTATGAATTTATTGATGTAGTACGACTACATTGAGCAGGGTCACATATGAGATTTAATTAACTTTGTAATAACTGTCATACTTATTAAATCTCAGAGGCATTGATTTTACTGTAATCTTAATATTGAATTAGTTATAATTTCATTATTGTAATTGTTATTCCATTTGAGCTACCAATGGACACAACACACACTTGTAGTGAAGATTATCCGGTATCTTGGTGAGAGCAATTATAAGTATTGAAGTTATAGATTAGCAATATAGAATTTGTACAACACATCTCTTGATGTGTTTTCGACACTTGATCATAAAATTCTCTGCTCAGAGTGTGTCAACATATATAATATATTGAAAATGATCATTAGAGAAAACCAGTAAGTATCAAGGAATAAGATGTGATTAAATTGATTGAACAGTTGAGATATCAATTTAATTAACAATGTGGTACAAAGGATTATGAAGTAAAGAAATCAATCTGGCATGGGTCGAATTATTATTCTAGAACACTATCCTAGATAGCATACAATTATGGAGGTCAGTTCCAATCTTTTAGTAGAGTAGATTTGAAATTAAATAATTCGGCTAATTTAATTACAGGCCTAATTATTGTAGCCACTATTGTATGTACCCATATGATCCTCGGGTTAGGTCATTTAAGTGAGTACAACGCTACTGGATTAATAAGTAAGATAACTAGCTATTTGGGTAAAAGCCTAAATATAGTATTCAATAGGAGGCTCCATTTAATATACTTGTGTGTAAATGGGCTTATGTTATTTTTCAAGATGGGCCCCTATAACAAAGAACAAGTAACACCACTTTTGCTTTTTTTGTTTTTTAATTTAAACCAAATTTGATTTAATAGAATTAAAAAAAATTATATATATGGAGCCTAGGGTTTCCATCAAATACAGATATAAAAGGACTTGTTTTCTCTAAAAGGAAAAAAGAGCCACAATATACAGATCAAAGAAAAAGAATATTTTCTCTCTAATTTTGAGAGGAATATTTTTCTCTTGCTAGTTGCTTTTAGTGGTGATAAAAGTGCCCACACGTCAAGGGCAGATCAAACTTGAGTCATAACCTGGAAGATCATTGGTGACCGATCATGATCTAACAAGATTGGTGGTAACAGATTGTGATCAAACATGAGTGGTGGTGACGGATCATGATCTAGGAGCCTAGATTACTTTAGCGAAAAAGCAAAGACGGATTGTCAATACATGATTTTCTAGATTACGAATTCTTATGAATTGTATGAGATCGGTCCTAAAAGTTTTTTTTTTGAAAAAGTGATTTTTAAACAACATATATTCCATCTAATCCCCACTTTATTCTTATTATAATTTTTATCTTCTTTTTCACACACCCTAGGGATGGCAAATTGACGGCCGAATCGGGTTTTTCCTAGCTCCGATTGAAGCCCATGTTAGGGAAAATATATGGTATTGGCCTGGATTGAACCCATTGTGGGCTTGTCCTTCTATAAATCTTTAATTATTTTTTAAAATGGTTGTAAACTTATAAGTACATAATAATCAACAATGAATTAAAGAAAATAACTATTTAAAAATAAAATAATAAGTAAAGAAATAAAATATATAAAAATTTATAAATTTAATTTTTCAGTATTAGATTCTCTAATTTAAATACCCTCTTAATTAACTAAGGCTATCTCTAAAGTTTAAAGGTCTTAAAATAGTTGATATTTGAATAAGTTAACTAAATGGGAGAATCTGAAATGGTTGCAAATTGATGAACAAGAGATAACTAAGTGGAAACTTTCAAAGACATGTTATGTTTAAATAATAATATTACGTAACAAAGCAACTCTAAGTTGGTGCATTTTTAAATTAAATGTAAACAATGGAACAAGCATCTTTACAAGGTAGTGGGGTTAGTGAGGTAGACAAGAGGTGCAAGTTGTGATCTGGTCCGATCGGCAGTGGTAAAGGGTGGGTGGCGGCTGCGCGTGCGAATTTGTGTTATAATTTTAAGTTTTCTCAATTATTATTGATTTATGAATTAAGAATTTAAATTTTGTAATCTATTTTTATGCTTTAATTTTTATTTTTAAATTTAATTATTTAAAAAAATATAGGTCCAGTGATCCAAATTTTTTTTCTTAAATCTTTGTTGAGACCCTCATGTGTAGGACGGGTTAGTCCCGAATTTTTCGTCAAGCCTAATACACCTTGACATCTCTGGGTATTTATCATCAGTGCATTCGTGGATTTCTTTCAAATATGGAAAATAGTTCTCAATTCGTATCCCCTAGATTGCAATAATAGAACATAAGCACTCAACAAAAGCCAAAAAATAAATGCTTGATAATTATTGGATTAAGTAAAGAAACAAAATATTTTTCTTCATAAAATGGAACTGAAAGGTTCTCTCAGCATGTATCTCTACCTATATTATTGAAAAGAGGAATGGAAATTTGAAAAAAAATGATTAAAATAATGTAATGAATCTCTTTGAAATCTAGCTATTGGAGATCATCTAATCTAATCTCTCTTTATAATTTATTATGGTAATTAGATTAGAGCAAAGTTTAGATTACACTTTGAGGCTTGTTAACTTTAAACATCGACATGCTTTGCAGCCTCCAGCGTGAGGAAATGGATGAGAATGCGACGGTCAGTAGGAAAGAGAAAAGAATTAATTAACTATTGTTAGAAAGCATTAATATATTAGCGACGGTCACTGATTTATTACAAAATTACCCATAATGTAAATTACTATTAAGAACAATTTATTTATGAACCAAAACAACTTAATTACCTTAAACACTCATATAATACACTCATATTTAACATATAATCTTTTATATCTAACATCTTAAAAAATAATTAATTGAACATTCAACAAATCAATATTTTAAATAATTTTGAAGACAAAATATTTGTAAGACTTACATTTTGCAAGAAATGAAATTATTGCAAAGGTTTTCATATTTTTTTGTCTTTGATCTAAAAAAATAAATAAGTAAAAGCACTCTAGACCTAGTAACCCAGTCAACATCTTCTTCTTCTTCTTTTTTGTGTTAGATTGCAATTTGGTTTTCAATTATTATTGAGATAGTAAATGTCCATACTTCTTGATCTTAAAAAATTTGTAGGTGCAAAAATTGATATGAAATACATTCTTTAATTAACAAAAACTAATAAATAAAATTATTTTAAAAAAATTATTTAAAACTTGACTTAATTCCACTATTGCAACTTATGCTATATTTATTAAAAACAATTTCTTTGAGTGTACTAAATATTTTTATTGGTGTTTTGACTAAATTAATTTAAATGATTTTAAGTAGGAATTGTTTTTGGCATTTTAAAGAGTGTACAGAGTAAAAATTAATTTTTTAAATTTAGTATATGAGTATATAGAGTAATAGAGCATTCAGAGTAATTTTTAGAGTGCAACTAGCCATATCCTAGGTTAAATATAACCACTCTTTCAAAATTTATTAAGTTTCAAATTTATCCGAAATTGTTTCATATTTTAGCTGTAAGGTACCAGATGAAAATCTATTTAATTTTTTTAAAAGAATAAATAGTTTCCAAATAGTAAATAACAAGAATAATAAGTAGTTACAAAATTTTGACAAAATTATGAAAAGGCTAAAATATTCAAGTAATTATTAATAATTTTAATAAAATAAAAGGACACTTGAGTCTTTTGGTATTTTTTGTCAAAATTTTGTCACCCCTGCAATTTATATTTAAATCCAAAAATTAAAAAAATTAATCCTACCGTTAAAACTTTGCTTTCACCCCCAATATTATTAACTAATTTATAAAAGAAACTAGAAACTTCAAAAAAAAAATTAAAATTCCCTTAGTTAACTAATTAAATGGTAGAAAATGAGTAGAAAAAATATTTTCTGAAAATTTCTTTTGATTTATTCACTTGTTTTATGAGAGTGACGAGTAAAACACATCTTAGTTTTGAACTTAGGGACATCTTTAGACACAGATGTAGGAAGAAGGAAGGAGCTGATTCTTGAACAAAGATGGAGATTTGTTGGATACGTTTCAAATTCAGTAAAGGAGGGCTTTTATGTAATACGTGCAAACGTATTGGGAAATTACGTAATAACTCAAACGTTCTTAGGGACCTAAATGCTAAAGAATGATATTTTCATGTTTTGGCGGGAAAATCAGTTAAAGAGTCCCTAACGTGGCTAGCAGACTATTGACACATTGGTTTTGATAGCTGATTGTCAGGCATTCTCTGCCGGCCATTTTCTCCATAAATACTAGGTGTTAGGCTTAGACTGCAAGCTCAGCAAGCTTCCAGGTGTCGGGCTTGGGAAGCAAGCTCAGCAAGCTTAGTGTTGGTATGAAATAATTAGTATTTTTTGTATTCTTGCAACAATGTGGTTAATTATTATTTATAAATAAATTAATGCTATCTAATTCAAAATAATCTTTAATGTCTGTGCAACAATCTTATTAATAATTTTATTTTTATAAAAAATTAATTTACCAAATTAATCTTAAAAGTAAAATACTAACAATTAATTTTTATTTTTACTTTAAGGCTAAATTAATAAACTTACATTTTTTTTCATTAATATCTCCGCTAATATTGTTTCTAGGGTGGTATTATAAAAGTTAAGAAAAATATAAGGTTAGGATTGTAATACAATTATCAACAAGGATATCTTGAAGTATTTTTTAAAGTATAAAGATTAAACGGATATTTTACTCAAAATATGAGGACTAAATAAGCATAACCTGTCATTTATTTTCCTTGTTTTGGCTATGTTTCCTTGATCTTATTTCCTAGGTTTCTTTTGATTGATGTTTAATCTTGGTTTGCACTTTGAGTCGTGTTTCTTTGTGTGAGATCTTGGTTTAAATCATTGTTTTGTCTGTCAAACATTTTGGAACGGATTCAAATTGATTTTACTCTAATAAAATAATGGGGGGGCCTAGTTAAGGTTGAGAAGGGACTTTAACCCCTAATGAGCTTTAAAATTATCTAGGGCCAGTTTAGTAATGCTACTGTTAATTGTGCTGTAGAAATAATTAGAAAATCACTTAAATGTTTTGTAAAATTTATTGTTAAAAATGCTGTGAGTTTTAATAGCAGTCGTATGTGTTTAGTAAATTTTACTATTAAACTGTTGTAAAAATACAAATGACTAAATTGTAAATAATATTAAATAAAATTTATTTACACATTTATAATAATGCATATAATTTTTTTTGTGTATACAATAATTGATAAATATAAAATATTTTTCTCGTGTATATAATAATTGATAACTAAAATAAATATTTATACTATTAATTTTATTTTTTTTATTTTGTTATCTCAATATAATTGGTAATAATAATAATATCTTAAAAGTGGTTATTTTATTTCCTAATTAATAAGGAGAATTTTAGATTTTTATAATATATATAAGGATATATATGAAATTGGATTAAGTATAGAAGTGATTTTCAAAATTAAATTTTGAAAAGTTGCTCTTTCTTGCTTTTAAAAATCTACTGTAGGATGGGGTGATTTTTAAAAATTTTACCAAACTCCAAAATTAACTTTTCGCTTCTCAAAATCACTTTTAAACCTCTCAAAAGTAATTCCAAATGGGCCCTTAAGGGTTATGATAGTTCCGTCCCACATTTTTTGTTAATCCACCACACTTCCAGTAAATAATTATAAAAAGTTCACATAATTTATAAAAAATTTCAAATAAAGAAGAATTTTAGAGGATTTTATTAATTAAATTTATCATAATTTATTATTTTCGACTTAGATATTTTAATATAGTTGACTACCTAACCGAACTTTGAATTGACTATTATATCCTTATGAGGTAAAAGTACTAAAAATTTTCTTGAACTTTATTTTTCTTAATTTTATAAAAAAATTATTAAATGATACGTCAATACTATTTTATTAATATGATTATTAACTTTAATTAAATACATAATGTCTTTATAGTACAATTCTCATTTAAATTATCAGATTGTCAAATTCATGAAATCTAGATGTAGGGTGTTGAAAATTATTAGATGTTATTTAAAAATGTTAATTTATAAGTCACAAAATTATTTATCTAAATTATTAGACACAAGAACACATATTTATTAAGATAATTTGTTGATTTTATTTCATAAGAGTAAAATAATTAAATAAAATTTATGTTAAAGCAACTTGAATGGTCAAAAAAATATAAGTAATAAAATTATTTTTTTTTTGCCATCTTATTTGTAGCATTACAATAAAAAAGGGCTTTAGCAATAAAAAACAATTATTGGTAAAACATACAATTGTCATTGCTAAAGATTATAGCAATGAAAAAGTTTTCGTTGCCACTTCACCAAAATAGGGGTTGCATGAGGTCTTTGGCGACAATTTTCAAATTTCATCATTGAATATTTTAGAAACGAAACTAGTTTCATTGCAACAAACAATAAAGGCAACGAAATCTTTGTTGCTAGATTCGTAGCATAAACTGCACATTAATTTACGTGTTGCCAATATGAGTGTTAGTGATGAATTATTTCGTTGCTAAAAATAATTTTATTGGCAAACAATATTTTATTGCTGCAAAGTGCTTTTAGCGACGAATAATATTACGTCACTAAAAGTATTTTTCGTGGCTAATAATATTTTGTCATTAAAAGTGTTTTTCGTGATGAATAATATTTCATTGCTGAATTATTATTAATATTTAAAGTTATCATTTTAACACTAAATTACATTGGTAATTAATACCATTATGATAAAAAAGAGAATTATTTAATTTAAAAAGAATTATTATTATTGATAAAAATACAAAATTAATTACAAAATTTAACATTTATTCTTTTGAAAGAAAAATTTTACAAATGAATATTAATTTGTTAATTTTTTCATCTTGGTGTAATTGACCTTCAATATTTCCTACAAATAAACAACAATAATAGTTAACTTCTAAACATAATAGTAATATAAGTTGTAATAAATAAGATAAGTAAAAACCAAAAAAATTACACCATGTTAAAAATAAAAGAGAAAAGAAGTAGAGATTACCATGTTAAAAAAAAAGGGAAAAGAAGTGGAGATTGAATTAGAGAATGAGAGTTATATATTAGAGATGACAGAATTAAAGAATAAAAATAAAAGAATGAAAGAAGTGAAGTAAATGATATATAAATAGAAAATTAGAGATTTTATTGAAAAATTTTAAAATTTGTCGCTAAAACTTAATTTTGGTTTAACATAATCTGCCATAATTTTTTTAAATTTTCACATTGTTTAGCGAGGAAATTTATTTCGTAGCCAAGAATATACATTTAGGATGAAATATAAATTTTGTCTCTAAAAACACACATTTGGCCATGAAATTTAAATTTTATATCCAAAGGTCTAAAAGTTTAGTAGAAAGTTAATTGCTTTTAGTCTTTAAATGAATATTTTCAGCGACAGACTTATAATTTGATCGCTAAAACTACATATTTAGTGACATAAGTTAAATTTGACCATGATAGGTCTAAAATTTTGGTAGTAATTTGGGTCTTTAAACGAATACTTTTAGTGACAAAATTATGGGTTCATCATTGAATATACATATCTAACGACAAAATCTAAATTTCATCTCTACAAATGTGTGTTTAGCAATAAACTTTAAAGTTCGTTGCAAAAGATCTAAAATTTTGGCATAAATCTAAACTTTTAAATGAATATTTCCAGCAAGGAACTTATAATCAATAGGGGCCCACATGTATTTTCCTTTGTAGGGAATGTTGCTGATGTGGGCCTAATTTATTCATGCATGTTGTTTACATATGAATTGGCTAGGTATTGAGTTAGTGTTGAGTTTTAATTGTGGAGCTAGTGAGTCATGTTAGTAGGTTGTTATGGAAGTTATTATTTGTATTTTAATTATTATATTGTTAGTAGCTTTATTCAGTTATTGTAAGTTATAGTTTCATGTAAACACTGTTGTTTTTAAATTAGAAAAGTTCATGAAGGAAGCAGGAGGTTATTTACTGAATTTGTGCCTCGTTTTTAGAGAGAATGCTCTCTCAAATAACCGTGCTTTTTCTTCTTCGTTATTACTGCATAATACAAATCAGAACATAACATTTTAAAACCTTGATCTTGGGTCAATATTTATCTTTAGTAATAACTTTGTTATTAAGTACAACTTTTGAAAATGGCTGGCAAAACATCACCAAGTTTGAAAAGATGAATTTCCGTACTCAGCTATCTTTTGAAAAGATGCTTTTCTATACTAAGCTATCTTTGGAAAAGATTAGTAAGTGATAACTCTATGAAATGAGAGTTATCATGATCTTTTTAGACTTAAACCAACATTACTTAGAGAGTAAATGATATGTTTTTATTGAATTTTTCATTACATTTTGCATAAGCAATTGTTTAAGTTTATTTTTAATAAATCGAGTTTGTTTTAGATCACTTAGTGCTCTGATTATGTGCGTAATTATTGGTGATAAAAAAGCTCAAGTTTTAGGAATGGAATGCTACAGCCGTAAACTTGCAGAGACGACAAAAAACTTGGTTGTAGATGAACTAAAACAAGTCTGAAACAGAGAAGATGTCGTAGCCGTTCCTACAACAATCCAAGAGCAACTGTAGATGAGATTACAGACTCGCTAATTAACAAAGCTGTGCCAGGCACAAAAAGATTGCAATCCAAGGTTTCTGAAAAATGGAGACACGAGGGCACACGCTTTTGGTTGCCATAATTTCAAGATATAAAAAGAGCACACGTGAAAGAAAAATAATAGAGAAAAACAAAAGAAAATAGAGAATAAGAGAGATTTGAGGGCTGTAACAAGGGATTCCAGAAGAAAATGAAGGAGAGATCGCAAAAACCAAGCGGGACTCAATTCCTTGTCTTTATTTTCTTGTTTTCTTTTCTTTATAGGAATGTATTTGATGGCTAAAATAATTTTTGCTATTGTTTTATCTTTCATCATGAGCTAAACTTTATTGTGGTCGAGTGTTAAATAAGCTTAATAGTTAAATTGACTTGTACATATGTGTTACTTAGAGTTTGTTGTAGCATTTTGTCTTGATTTTATTTATTATAATTCCTTATTACAGCTGACCCATTTAGTGGATACTAGCTAAGAAGGAGGTTAAAAAATGTCTGACTAAGATAATACATTGTTTTAGATTGAGTTCCTCAAGTTGAGTTAATCTCGATTTGATTAAGCCCATGTTTAATCTAAGATTACTGAAAAACTAGATACAGGGATTCACCTTGTAGGGCAATTGAAACCTAAAATGTATAATTCTATATCTAATGTTAGCATAATAAC
Organism: Citrus mangshanensis; assembly: GCA_030449895.1. NCBI lineage: Eukaryota > Viridiplantae > Streptophyta > Magnoliopsida > Sapindales > Rutaceae > Citrus > Citrus mangshanensis. Next base: position 11,402,015 of record JASUUJ010000215.1, on the reverse strand, counting down.
TGGTCACTGTTAGGTTTAATTTTAATATAAGATGTCCAACATGCAACAGTTGAGGATGCATGAGAGATTGCCCAATTCTATAGTAGATGCTGTAGCAGTAGAATCTTAATTGGAAAATTAGTCAATATCATTAAGTAAGTTTAACCACTCAACTACTTCTTTTCCATTGAATTTATCCTTGTGTCTGACTTGAGATTTTTCTTATTGCATTTTTTTCAATTTAGTTAGTTTATATTTTTATTAATTATTTTATTTTAATTAGATTGAAATTACACTGTTAAGATTGCTTTAACAAATCCTATAACATCAATCCTTGTGGAGACGATCTGAATACTCATATCATATTACTTGTTGTGCACACTTGCACTTTGACACCTATAGTAATAACCAAACAGACAGTAAGAATGCAAGGACACAACTATTATTTATTATACATTTGTCAACTATTCCCTCCCCTTAACTAAAACGAGACATTGTCCTCAATGTATTGAAGAAAAAAAGTAGAGTTTAGAATACATCCCTTGAACATTGTAATAGAGACTATTACAAACAAAGACATAAATCTAATTTGTGCTTCTTACTACTACCGCTACCATCATCAGTTGACCAATCCAATGTAAGAATCTTAGGATCTAGCTCTAGTTTGTAAGCTTCTAAAAGATCAAGTAACTCATTAGCAGTAGGAGCATAAATAAAGATTTTTTTCACTGTATATGAAATGAAATGAAATGATTTTTAATTATGTGGTTAATAAAAACTATCAAGTCATCATAAAAGTTATTAACATTTAATAAACTAATAGGTTTGTGATGAATGTTCAAATGTGTTCAAGATGCGAATGTAATTAGTGCCTCCAAAGTTGCAAGATCCCTTAGTAAGAAAATGAAAGCTTCAGTATGTTTTAGCATTTCCGTTATTCTTTCTTACATACCTGAGACAACTAATTCCTCTCCAATTGGTGGGCCAGGTAAGCATCCTAGTGGTTTTAGGGCTTCTAGAATTATGCCTATCACTTGGCTTCCTCTAGTAAAAGTAGCTTGCGAGACAAGTCTTGATAACCCTTGGTCTCTTCCTCCATATACTAGATGTATATTTCTCTCTGCTAGTACTCGACCAAGATCTATAGTTACTTGAACAAACTCTCTCTATTTGCCATAGTAAAATCCAAAAAGCACACAAACGTTTTTGAGTTGTTTGCTCGAAGTGGCTGCCATTTGGAAAATTTCAAAAACCATATGTGAATGCTTTAAAAAAATGTTCATATTTAAAGATCTTGGTGATAGATATAATGATACACAGCTGTAAATGGGTTGGGTTTGTCAAATGACGTGTAAAGCTCATGGCTTAATTATTCAAAAGCAAACAGTAAAAAGAAACAAACAATAATTAGATAGAAATCATACCACTAAAAGCAATAATGCAAACAGGAAATAAAAAAGATATGTACTGGTAGTTGTGATTTTGGCTCACATCTTCCTTTGATTTTACGTCGAGAAATGGCTTGAATGCCCTCTATGGGTCAATGATATACTTCTCATTCAATTTTCTTATAAACTAGCAAATAAGGTCATTTATAGTCAGATTCCTAAGATTGTATTGTGCATGTTCTTTTTGGAATAATGGCCATAATTGGGAAATTGCACGCTTTACGTATCTACTAGGATGCGTTTCAAGAGACAAAAGGATATCGTCTAATGACTCCTTATTCAAGTCATCCCTAATGTATTCAATCTTATATTCCCTATTATCGAACACCATTCCCAAAGAAGTACAAGGTTTTTTTGTAGCATTGCTGGGCAATTTTAGTTATTGTAGGAAATTGAAAGGCAGACTTTTGATGAGTACCATTACTTGTCACTTAACCAGGGTAACAAATGATAAAATACCAATTAAAAGAATAAATCTAGCAAAAACAAAACACACGTGAAAGTAATAGTGAATTCAATTAGTAAAAAAAATAAAATAAAATCCAAAAAGCACACAAACGCTTTTGAGTAATTTGCTCGAAGTGGCTGCCATTTGGAAAATTTCAAAAACCATATGTGAATGCTTTAAAAAAATGTTCATATTTAAAGATCTTGGTGATATATATAATGATACACAGCTGTAAATGGGTTGGGTTTGTCAAATGGCGTGTAAAGCTCGTGGCTTAATTTATTCAAAAGCAAACAACAAAAAGAAACAAACAATAATTAGATAGAAATCATACCACTAAAAGCAATAATGCAAACAGGAAATAAAAAAGATATGTACTGGTAGTTGTGATTTTGGCTCACATCTTCCTCTGATTTTACGTCGAGAAATGGCTTGAATGCCCTCTATGGGTCAATGATATACTTCTCATCCAATTTTCTTATAAACTAGCAAATAAGGTCATTTATAGTCAGATTCCTGAGACTGTATTGTGTATGTTCTTTTTGGAATAATGGCCATAATTGGGAAATTGCACGCTTTACGTATCTACTAGGATGCGTTTCAAGAGACAAAAGGATATCGTCTAATGACTCCTTATTCAAGTCATCCCTAATGAATTCAATCTTATATTCCCTATTATCGAACACCATTCCCAAAGAAGTACAAGGTTTTTTTGTAGCATTGCTGGGCAATTTTAGTTATTGTAGGAAATTGAAGGAAGGTACCATTACTTGTCACTTAACCAGGGTAACAAATGATAAAATACCAATTAAAAGAATAAATCTAGCAAAAACAAAACACACGTGAAAGTAATAGTGAATTCAATTAGTAAAAAAAATAAAATCAAATCCAAAAAGCACACAAACGCTTTTGAGTAATTTGCTCGAAGTGGCTGCCATTTGGAAAATTTCAAAAACCATATGTGAATGCTTTAAAAAAATGTTCATATTTAAAGATCTTGGTGATATATATAATGATACACAGCTGTAAATGGGTTGGGTTTGTCAAATGGCGTGTAAAGCTCGTGGCTTAATTTATTCAAAAGCAAACAACAAAAAGAAACAAACAATAATTAGATAGAAATCATACCACTAAAAGCAATAATGCAAACAGGAAATAAAAAAGATATGTACTGGTAGTTGTGATTTTGGCTCACGATTTTACGTCGAGAAATGGCTTGAATGCCCTACATGGGTCAATGATATACTTCTCATCCAATTTTCTTATAAACTAGCAAATAAGGTCATTTATGTATTGTGTATGTTCTTTTTGGAATAATGGCCATAATTGGGAAATTGCACGCTTTACGTATCTACTAGGATGCGTTTCAAGAGACAAAAGGATATCGTCTAATGACTCCTTATTCAAGTCATCCCTAATGAATTCAATCTTATATTCCCTATTATCGAACACCATTCCCAAAGAAGTACAAGGTTTTTTTGTAGCATTGCTGGGCAATTTTAGTTATTGTAGGAAATTGAAGGAACCGACTTTAACAGTCACGGAGTACCATTACTTGTCACTTAACCAGGGTAACAAATGATAAAATACCAATTAAAAGAATAAATCTAGCAAAAACAAAACACACGTGAAAGTAATAGTGAATTCAATTAGTAAAAAAAATAAAATCAAATCCAAAAAGCACACAAACGCTTTTGAGTAATTTGCTCGAAGTGGCTGCCATTTGGAAAATTTCAAAAACCATATGTGAATGCTTTAAAAAAATGTTCATATTTAAAGATCTTGGTGATATATATAATGATACACAGCTGTAAATGGGTTGGGTTTGTCAAATGGCGTGTAAAGCTCGTGGCTTAATTTATTCAAAAGCAAACAACAAAAAGAAACAAACAATAATTAGATAGAAATCATACCACTAAAAGCAATAATGCAAACAGGAAATAAAAAAGATATGTACTGGTAGTTGTGATTTTGGCTCACATCTTCCTCTGATTTTACGTCGAGAAATGGCTTGAATGCCCTCTATGGGTCAATGATATACTTCTCATCCAATTTTCTTATAAACTAGCAAATAAGGTCATTTATAGTCAGATTCCTGAGACTGTATTGTGTATGTTCTTTTTGGAATAATGGCCATAATTGGGAAATTGCACGCTTTACGTATCTACTAGGATGCGTTTCAAGAGACAAAAGGATATCGTCTAATGACTCCTTATTCAAGTCATCCCTAATGAATTCAATCTTATATTCCCTATTATCGAACACCATTCCCAAAGAAGTACAAGGTTTTTTTGTAGCATTGCTGGGCAATTTTAGTTATTGTAGGAAATTGAAGGAACCAACTTTAATAGTCACGAAGTACCATTACTTGTCACTTAACCAGGGTAACAAATGATAAAATACCAATTAAAAGAATAAATCTAGCAAAAACAAAACACACGTGAAAGTAATAGTGAATTCAATTAGTAAAAAAAATAAAATCAAATCCAAAAAGCACAAACATTTTTGAGTTGTTTGCTCGAAGTGGCTGCCATTTGGAAAATTTCAAAAACCATATGTGAATGCTTTAAAAAAATGTTCATATTTAAAGATCTTGGTGATAGATATAATGATACACAGCTGTAAATGGGTTGGGTTTGTCAAATGACGTGTAAAGCTCATGGCTTAATTATTCAAAAGCAAACAACAAAAAGAAACAAACAATAATTAGATAGAAATCATACCACTAAAAGAAATAATGCAAACAGGAAATAAAAAAGATATGTACTGGTAGTTGTGATTTTGGCTCACATCTTCCTCTGATTTTACGTCGAGAAATGGCTTGAATGCCCTCTATGGGTCAATGATATACTTCTCATCCAATTTTCTTATAAACTAGCAAATAAGGTCATTTATAGTCAGATTCCTGAGACTGTATTGTGCATGTTCTTTTTGGAATAATGGCCATAATTGGGAAATTGCACGCTTTACGTATCTACTAGGATGCGTTTCAAGAGACAAAAGGATATCGTCTAATGACTCCTTATTCAAGTCATCCCTAATGAATTCAATCTTATATTCCCTATTATCGAACACCATTCCCAAAGAAGTACAAGGTTTTTTTGTAGCATTGCTGGGCAATTTTAGTTATTGTAGGAAATTGAAGGAACCGACTTTAACAGTCACGGAGTACCATTACTTGTCACTTAACCAGGGTAACAAATGATAAAATACCAATTAAAAGAATAAATCTAGCAAAAACAAAACACACGTGAAAGTAATAGTGAATTCAATTAGTAAAAAAAATAAAATCAAATCCAAAAAGCACAAACATTTTTGAGTTGTTTGCTCGAAGTGGCTGCCATTTGGAAAATTTCAAAAACCATATGTGAATGCTTTAAAAAAATGTTCATATTTAAAGATCTTGTTGATAGATATAATGATACACAGCTATAAATGGGCTGGGTTTGTCAAATGACGTGTAAAGCTCATGGCTTAATTATTCAAAAGCTAACAACAAAAAGAAACAAACAATAATTAGATAGAAATCATACCACTAAAAGCAATAATGCAAACAGGAAATAAAAAAGATATGTATTGGTAGTTGTGATTTTGGCTCACATCTTCCTCTGATTTTACGTCGAGAAATGGCTTGAATGCCCTCTATGGGTCAATGATATACTTCTCATCCAATTTTCTTATAAACTAGCAAATAAGGTCATTTATAGTCAGATTCCTGAGACTGTATTGTGCATGTTCTTTTTGGAATAATGGCCATAATTGGGAAATTGCACGCTTTACGTATCTACTGGGATGCGTTTCAAGAGACAAAAGGATATCATCCAATGACTCCTTATTCAAGTCATCCCTAATGAATTGAATCTTATATTCCATATTATCGAACACCATTCCCAAGGAAGTACAAGGTTTTTTGTAGCATTGCTGGGCAATTTCAGTTATTGTAGGAAATTAAAGGAATCGACTTTAACAGTCACGAAGTACCATTACTTGTCACTTAACCAGGATAACAAATGATAAACTACCAATTAAAAGAATAAATCTAGCAAAAACAAAACACACGTGAAGGTAATAGTGAATTCAATTAGTAAAAAAAAAAATAACAAAAAGTTAAATCTCCAAAAAAAAGAATAGGAAAAACTCTCGGTCCAGATCTAGTGGGTCACCCAAATTTATTTCGGTGTCTTCTTCATGTGGTTGATACTCTAGATATGGTTTTAATATTTAACCATTAACTTTAAAACTTACACCATTCTTTGGATCATTTATTTCAATGGCTCTATGTGGAAAAACAATGTGAACAATAAATAGACCAAATAATCGAGAGCGTAACTTACTTGGGAATAGATGCAAGCGAGAATTTAATAAAAACACTTTCTGACTTAGTGTAAAAGATCTCCTTATAATTTGCTTGTCATGAAAGACTTTCATTCGTTGTTTATAAATTATGGCATTTTCGTGTGCCTTATTGCAGATTTCCTCAAGTTTTGCCAGTTGTAATCTTTTATCCGAATTAGCCTGGTGCATGTCAAAGTCGAATTTCTTGATAGCCTAGTGTGCATGATGCTTAAGTTTCACAGGTAGGTGACAAGCTTTCCTTTAAATTAGCCTATAAGGTGAAATCCTAATCAGGGTTTTGAAAGTTGTTTAATATGCCCATAATGATCATCGAGTCTTAATGACCAATCTTTTCTATCTGGTCTCACAGTCTTTTCTAATTTGTACTTTATTTCCTTATTGGAGATCTCGACTTGGCCATTAGTTTATGGATGATGTAAGGTAGCCACTTTGTATGTGATGGAGTATTTGCTAAAAGAGCTTTGAATGATTTATTGCAGAAGTGGGTACCATCATCACTGGTTATTGCCCAAGGGAACCCAAAGCGTAAGACAATGTTACCTTTCAGGTTGGAGACATGGAATACATTATGTATTTTTAAGCCCACTAGAAGATCAAATTTATAAGCTACTAGACGAATTCTTGCTAAAACTTGATAAAGATAGAAAAAAGTTTGGTGCCTACTTGAGAGTTCTTCATAGAGTAACTGACGACTGGTGATATGGTTAGAGATGAAGAAAACCCTAATCACCAACAGCAAATTCCTGCTGAGTACAATGTCGATCACCCTAAAGCTTCATTCGAGCTTGTGAGAATTGGAGATTCTCCCGCAATAACTTTAGGACTTCAACTCAAGACTTGAAAGGAAAGAGCTGGGTTGGACAAATCAAACTCTTACTGTTTAATGTGAACGCTCTCTCTTTATTGAGGCAGGAGACCCGATTATTCAGTGAGTGTGTCTCTTATTCTTTTTTTCTTCTTTTTTTCTTTGTCTTTTATTTGGTAAAATGACCACTGCCTTTAGTTGTTGCTAAAAAATGAAACGAAAGGATTATGTATTAAAAAATATCGGCTTACCACCACTATCACTTTTCGTGTGTATGTGTCTAGACTGGTTTGTTGAATCTCTCAAGATGGCTAAGGTAGACAAAAAGGGTTAGTCAATAATATCAGAAAGAAATTAAACAATTTTTTTTTTGCTTTTTGTACTAAACACCAAGATTAAGAAGATGCATATCTAGAGTAACTAAACCTCATATGCAACCATCTTCAACTAAAAAATTCACATGTTACAGACATCATGTGCTTACCTTTTGGACGCATCTTAAAATATTATAGTGCTTGCTATTACAATATATGATGTACTTTTGCTCATTGAATCTAAGATCTTAATATTTCAAGTGTTGGGTTGAGTTTCTATCATTAGTGATAAGATGATGCTGGCTTTAATCCTATCCTCTCATAAGTTTTTAATACAATGTCCCTTGTAAGATCTTTAGTTAATTAGTCTACCCAATTTTGGCATGATCTTACAAAGTCAATTGTGATTACTTCATCTATAAGCAATTGTCTTATATAACTATATCTTAGACCAATATGCCTAGATTTCCTATTATGAATTTAGTTGTATGCCCTAGATAAAGTTGCCTCAATATCACAGTGAATGGCTAAAGGAGGCACTTATTTGGACCAAACATGAATTTCTACAACTAAATTCTTTAATTATTCAACTTCTTTGCTACATAAAAGCCAAAGCTACAAATTTTGCAACTATGGTGGAGTTTTCTATGCAAGTTTGCTTCTTCGCGCCTTATGAAGTAGCTCTTCCCCCAAGAATAAATATTGAACCGCTTGTGGATGTATGATCGTCTTGGTCGATAATCCAACTAGTATCCAAGAATCTTTCCAAAATGAAGAATTGTCTTGGTTGGTAAGCCAATATGCTTGGCTTGGATTACAAGTATATCCACTCCGCTTTCCAACAACAAAAGCAATGTCAAACCTAATGCAATCATAGCGTAAATAAGACATCCAATACACGAGCCTATTCTAATTGGTATACTGCTCTTCCCGTATTAGCGTACGATCTTATGTTTGAATTAAAAGGTATTGACATAGGAATACAATCATAATAATTAAATTGTTTAAATATCTTTTAATATAATTTGATTGGGTCAACATTAGGCCATTATCATTTTTTATTATTTTAATCCACAAAATCACATTAGCAAGCTCTATGCCTTTCATATCAAAATTAGATGACAACAATGATTTAGTGAGTTCAATGCTCTCACTATTTGTTCAAAAAATAACACGCCATCTATATATACAAATAGCCACATCTTTATTTCCATTGAATACAAAACCACTTAAAACAATCATTATAATGATAATACTAATTATTTTCTCTATAAAATAATCTACATCATCATCAATTATAATTAGAATGGGCGGCATTGGATTGAATGTTTTAAGCTTGAATTTCATTTCAATGTCAAATTCAAAAATATTAATGGGAATAACCTGAGATATTCTTTCTGTCAATTGTGCATATGTTGTAGAACAGGACACCATGATCCTTTTTACTTTTATACAATTAAATCTATAATGGCCGTTTTGTTCAATCCATTCACCACAAAACATAATAGGCACATGTATTGAAGTCATTTTCTGTAATAATACAACACATGATTATACAACAAATAAGAAAAAAATCAGACAATGCATGTAACGAAGTGTGGAATCGTCTGCCCAATTACATAGTTGCAGTCATGTAATTGCTTGTTTACACAACAACAATTGTGTAACTTACTAAAATACACAATTATAGTCCAGTAAATAGCCATATGATATATTTAGTAAAAAATATGTATTCTTTACACTAACAGAATGCTAGGTGTTATAACAACTGCTATATGTCTCACATTTGCACGACTCTTGTAGTGTAAATTCATGCATACGCGACAAAAGTCGTGTAACTTGAAAAAATACACGACTACAACCCAATAAATAGTCAGAGGACATATTTCTTCTCCAATTATTTTTTGTTTTTGCACTAATACAATGTTAAGGTTTCATAACAATTGGAACATTTTAGATATATACGCGATTGTAGTGTATAAGTTCATACATACACGACAATAGTCACATAACTTATTAAAATACACGACTACAATCCACTAATAGTCAGAGGACATATTTAGTGGAAAATTATATTTTTTGCACTAATAGAATAAGAGGGTGTCATAACAGTTGGAACAAACACTTGCACGACTACAGTCGTGTAAATTCATACATACACGGTTGCAGTCATGTAATACGAGTGTAGAAAAAAATTAGGGTTTTAACAAATGTAATTAGAAAATCCATCGCACAGTAGTGATATCATGCAAATGTAGCCTAAATGTAAGATGTTTTGTTGTTAATTGCAAACTAAATAAAATCCTAAAAATAATACAATGTCAATTTACCCTACAAGGTGAATCTCTATATCTAATTCATCACTAATTTTAGATCAAGTATAACTCTATTCAAATTGAGATTCGCTCAACTTGGGAAACCCAATCTAAGACCAATTATTGTCTTAATGAGATCCTTTAAGTCATACCTTTTTAAGGCTCTTTCTTAACTAGTATCCTTAATGGGTGGTTAGCTGAAATAGATAATTAAAATAAATACAATTAAGGAAAAATGATATAGCAAACACAGAGCAACACACATATGACAGTAAAAAATCCATTAAGGTCGTTTATTACTTAATTGCAATCACATTTAGTTCATGATTTGCAATAGAAAAGTAAATAAAAGAGTTTCAGCCATCAAATACATCCCCATAATGAAATAGAAAACAAGAAAATAAGAAGAAGAATTGATTTCTATTTTATTCCTGTGATTTCTCATTTGTTTCAGCCTTCAATATCTCTCTTGATTTATATTTTTCTTATGTTTTTTTGTCTGGTTTATCCCTTGGGTGACGACTTTTTTTTTTTTTTGTTTACAAGCGTGCTCCTTTTATAAGTTAGAATTAGGGCAACCGAAAGTGTAGGGCGCGTATCTTCTATTTTTGAAAACTCCATATCGCAATCTTTTAAGTATCTCGCGCAAAAACTTCTTTATCAATGCTCCAGAATTGCTACAGCAATGGTGCTACTGCATGTCACTTAAAAATTAAGCTTCCAGTTACCTAAAATTATGCATATTATCTATGCACAAATTAATCTAAAATAAACTAAATTTATTAAAAATAAGCTAAAATATATATTCATGCAAAATTTAACTAAAATGTAATGAAAACACATCATTTACTCTTTAAGTATTGCTGATTTGAGCCTTAAAGTATCATGACAACTCTCATTTCATAGGCTTATCAACTAACTTAAACAATTTTGTCCCAAAACAACATATTACGAGAATATTGTTATGGCTCAAGAGTTATCCAGTTTATATGGAGGAAAAGGGTAAGATAAGACTCATGGCAATTAAGATGGATCTTGAGAAAGCTTATAATTGGCTTCGTTAAGCCTTCGTACATGAAACGCTCATTTAAGTGGGTTTGTTAATGGATTTCATTAAGGAGACTATGGAGTGTATCACCATAGCGAAAATACGGATTTTATAGAATAGTGAGCTTATTGACGAATTCTATACATATAGAGGCATTTGTTAAGAAGATCCCTTATCAGCTTATATTCTTGTCTTGCATATTAAGAGGCTCAATCATGGGACTAATACTACGATAAAGGACAATAAACAGACGTAATACGACTTTCTTAACATGGAACACCCTTAAAGCACTTGTTCTTTATGGACGACATATTCCTTCTTTCAAAAGCTTCCTATAAGCAGGCTTGGGTTATTAATTTGATCTTGGACGTGTTTTGCAAAATTTCAAGTGCTAAAGTCAATAAAACATAAACCCACGTCTACTTTTCTAGGAATGCCAATTTCCTAGATTCAAGGGCTATTGGTGAGATTACTAGTTTTCTATTACTAATAATCTTGGGAAGTATCTTAGGATGCTTTATTATATAGGAAGGTTACTAAGGAGAATTGTCAGGAAAAAACCTATGGAGGTTACTGAGAAAATTAATTAAATTTGTCATCAATTCATACAGAGTGCTGTAGAAGGGAAACGAGAGCTCAACCTCACTAGTTGGTGTAGTGTTTGTCAGCCTAAAATATGTGGGGTGCCCTTGGGCTGCAGAATCCCACCCTTATGAACAAGGCTATTCTAATGAAAATTGGCTGGAGCATAATGGTGTCGCCTTAAAGCCTCTGGGTCCAGGTTATATTGACTATGTATCATTTAAGCATGACAAATTTACCTTTAATTTGAACGCAAGATAGGCATTTACTTATGGAAAGCAATTGGCAATATCTGGAAGCATGTTCTGGATAATATTCATTGGGTAATAGACAATAGGAAGCAAGCTCGCTTTTAGAAGGATTGTTAGCCTGGTGACAATATTTTCTTGGGGAATAACTCTATTTAACATATTCCTATTAAGTTAAGTCTAAGTATGTAACTGAGCTTGTTACACCAAATGGTAAATAGGGGTAGGGGTGATTGTCGGGGCTGATCAAATCGTTTGGGCCCACTCGGATTGGGCTAAATTTGTAGCAAAATTTACCTATCTTTCTCTAAGCAACCGAATTTCCAATAGTGAGCATGTGGCATGGAATTGTGTTTGAAAGTGGAAAGGCCCTTATCATATATGTGTGTTTTTATGGATGATTAGGCATGGAAGACTCAAGACTAAAATAAAATTGTGTAGAAGACACATTCAAAGCAATGATACCTGTGATCATTGTAGGTGTGCTATAGAGGACATTATTCACGCTCTTAGAGATTATGTCCAGGCTAAACGAATCTAGAATTGTTTGGTTTCTAATGGATTCAAAGATAAGTTTTTTGCATTGGGTTTATGGCATTGGAGGATACGCAATTTAAGAAACTCGTGGCAGAATGATTGTGCAACCGTCTAGGCCTATCATTTTGGTGTTGCTATTTAAAAAATTTGGCATTGGAGAATTTATTGTCTTTTTGCAAGCATTACAACAAGAAGCATGCAGATCATAGACGAGATCAAAGTTTGGGTGGAACTTATAAAAAGGGTTAACATGTTGTCTCTAAATATGACCTTCAATAGAGTAGAGAAATGAATTAGTTGGAAAGCTCCCTTATAGCCCTATTTCAAACAAAACACTGATGGATCACACATTAGCACTAGGTTAACTAGTGTTGGGGGGTTACTTAGGGACAACATAAGAAGGTGGGTTGGTGGCTTTGGTATGACTGTTGGCTCGTGCTCCATCACAATTGCTGAGCTTTGAGGCCTTTGAAATGGTCTTCTTCTTGCATGGAATCTGTTGGGTTCACTTATTGCTATAGGTGTCAATGTGCAAGTGTACACAACAAGTAATATACTGATATTTTATAAATCGTCTCCGCAGGAATTATTGTCACAGGATTTGCTAAAACAATCTTAATAGTGCAATTTTAGGCTAAAATAATTAAAAATAAAATATTTAATGTGATTAGTAAACTAACTGAATTAAAAATGCAATAAACAAAGTGCAATAAGGAAAATGATTCAAAATTTCAATGGGAAAAGAGTAATTGAGTGATTAAACTCACTTATTGGTATTAACTATTTTTCCAAATACAATATTATTGCTATAGCATCTATTAAAGCATTGGGTAAAATCCTTCGTGCATCCTCGGTTGTCGCCTGCTGGATATCTTATATCTAAATGCAACCTCAAATTGAAAAGTTGTTATACTAACATTAGATATAGTATTATGCATTCTAGGTTCCAATTGAGCTACAAGGTGAATCCTTATGTCTAGTTCTTCACTAATCTTAAATTAAGTATGACCCTATTCAAATCAAGATTAAATCAACTTGGGAAACTCAACCACAATAAAGTTTAGTTCATGAATAAAGATAAAGCAATATCAAAACTCATTTTTGCCATCAAATACATTCCCATGAAGAGATATAAACAACAAAATAAGATGAGGAATTAAGTTCCACTAAGTCTTTATGATCTCTCCTCTTCTTTCTCCTTGGATACTCTTACTGCGACCTCAAATCTCTCTTATTCTCTATTTTTTTTTGTTTTTATCTGTGATTTTTCTTAAATGTCGGCTCTCTATATTTTTTCTCTCATGTATTTTTTTATATCTTAGAATTAGGGCATCCAAAGGCATGTGCCCGCGTGTATCCATATTTTGGAAACCTCGGATCGTAATCTTCTTGTGCTTGTCACTGTTTTGTCAGTTAACATGCGCGAAATCTTGTCTGCAGTTGCTACAGGATTGCTGTAGCAAAGGCTACAACATTTTCTTTGTTTTAGACTTGTTTTATTTCCTCTATAGTCAAGTTCTTTTGTCATCTCCACAAGTCTGTTGCTGCAGCTTTTTATCCATAAAGCTTTAGCTTTTTTATCATCTCCAATAATGCACATAGTCAGAGCACAAAGTGATCTGAAACAAAATCAATTTATTAAAAATAAACTTAAATAGATGCTTATGCAAAATGTAACTAAAAATGCAATAAAAACACATTATTTACACTCTAAGTAATATTGATTTAAGTCTAAAAATGCCATGATAACTTTAATTTTATAGAGTCATCACACCCCCAAACTTAAACCATTACTTATCCTCAAGTAATGAAAGCAGTATTAACACTTCACTCACACAATCATGCAACAAACAACTTAGCTTTGTCGTTTAGCCTATTAGGATTCATTAACCTTCAGATCTCATTCTTAAACATGCAAAATTACCATATGCAGTTCTAGTTCTAGACTTAAGTCTTATTCTGTCCAAAGTGTGCGTGTGGTACTTTGAGCAAATTCTAGAGTTACTGCAGCATCACACAAGCATCAAATATAATTTAAATATAAAACAACAGACATTTCTATTTATAGGGAACATAAGTAAAAAAATGGCTTCAAACTGTGCTACGTCAATTATCATTTTCTTTTATCTTTTTTTTTAAGTCACACTCTTCAGTGTATCATTGATTTTTCTTGTAAATGCCTATCACTTGTAATGATGACACCTAATTACTTGACCAATGTACAGATCACAGTTGCTGCAGCACAAACATCTAAAATGCTATAACATAGTCTTATCTTTGGACACCTTCAACTCAAGGCTGAACATTGAGCTCATGAACATACCTTACTGCTCAATATCCTAGACAAATGATCTATCTTGGACTCTCTTTCAATTTTTTTTTTGGTTGCTACAGTAATGATCATAACTCTCGCTGCCTTTTTACTCAAGTATGCATATAGGGTATATATTTAGCCCTGGTTACTTAGCAACTAAGTCATTGGAGTAGAATTTTATTTCATATCTAGCATATATCCTAATACTTGTGAAAAAAATTTTAGGTCCCCCCCCCCAAACTTGAGATATTTTAAACCTTATTGCTACTGCATACTCATAAAAATCAATGAAAGCATAAGTGTTAAGATAGAGTTTCAACCTTCAACTATAAACTATCTCTATTTGGTTGTCATTCATCCAAAATTTCATCATTCAATTATTCCTTATTGGGTTTTCTAATTCAAATATAAATGCTAGATAAACAAAGCTACACACACAACACAAACATATACATTCATAGACATTTTACACAATAGCACATCCCCAAACTTGAGAGGTGTTGTGTCCTCACATGCACTCAAAATAATTTAAAAACAAACAGGCATACACTAACAAAAATAAATGTAATATAAACAAGATAAAATAAATAAGAAAGGAAAAGTTTCCGAATTACAAAATTAAACTGGGCTGGCAGGGATACTCCCCTGTTGTTGGAAGCTATGCTGCAGTACATGTTGTAAAGGTTCACTTCTTTTTTATCCACTTCTCAAACATTTCTTTGGTGAACTAGTGGTGTAACAATTGGTTATTTCTTCTTCTAGCTTTTAGTTGGGCTAGTTTGAGGGGTTCTAGTAGCTTCTATGACTTTGGACAAAGTTGGCTTTGTTTTAGGTTCTTCTGGTGCTCCCAATGCTGCAGCACCTGTAGAAGGTTGTGCCCTTTTTCTTTTGCTGGACGCTCTTGGAGTTGTAACATGAGACTTGGTGGGAGTTTTCATTATGGCAGTTGGAGAAAGAGTTGTGGCTAATAGTTGCTTAACAGTGATGCTCGCAATGATTTCCTTCAAACTTTTATTTGCTTTTTCTATCCTTGTAGCTCTACTGATGGTATTCTCTAAGGCTACATCAATATCCTCTTCCTCCTCTGTCTCAGACTCTTCATTAATCAAAATTTTCTCTTTACCCTTACTTTTGATAGTCACAATTGGTGGTTCCTCTTATTCACTTTCTTTTTCCTCTTCTACTTCAGCATCCTTTGTCTTACTACTACTCTTTTGCTGACTCTCCTTCACTCTCTCCTTCTTCACTTTTCTACTGCTGGAGTAGTCTCCTCAACTCTTTGAAATCTACATGTTTACTCTTCATAGGCATGGAAAATTGATGTTTTTGTGCTTCAAAGTGTAGTAAGTAAAACCAAACATATGATTTTCCTCATTCTCTGCTTGGAAACATGCATTTAAGCTTTCACTGAGTTCCTGTAGCATATTCTCAATCCTTTTGGCTTGCTCTACTTTAGTTATAGCAGGGTGTTCTAGGGTTGCTGTACAATAGATTCCACAACAATCCTTTTGAATGTCCTAACTGTGATAGCGCCTTCATTCTTCACTCTCTCATAATTGGCCTCAAATGTTACCCTAGAGACCTTACAGATGCCTGTGATTAGTGAAAGAAATAGCAAGGTAGTAGATTGTTGTTTTTTTGCTATGCACTCTAATGTTTTGTTCAATGATCTTTCACAAATCAATGGTTAAACCCTTTACTATAGTATAAAAAAGTATAGGTTGATCTTGGAAAACAGTAGTTGTGTGGGCGGTCAACATCAATCTACATGTCAAAAATTTCACCCAAACCTTAGCAATAGGCTTCAGATCTATCATATTGACCAATGTACCTTCCTCATTTATCCATTCACTACCTTGGACAATCAACGTTTTAAAAATCTCCCCCCACTTCTTTACAGTCATGTTCTAAGCAAATTTGGTGTACTCACAATCAATAATAGCAGCAAGTCATAAAAAGCAATGATAACTCGAGAATCTACAGGTACTTGAATATGCCTCACAAAGATGTTGCATTGGTCTTGCTATTACATGTTTGGATAGAACTCGATAATTTGGGGGTGAACCAAAAACTTGATCCATCCTCTTCGTGCTACAACAATATAGATGTTGTTCATCATCCTGATTGGTTGTTTTGGAAATGGGAAACCCCTTTTCTTCCAGAATTGTTTTAGGCTCGATAATTTCTTCATATTTTTCCTCAGCTTTAAAGCTGTAGAAACATCAGGGTCCTTCTATCTGCCAGTATGTGCTTTAATTTTCGACATTGCTGCAACAATTTGAATAGAGTTTTATTACACTGAAAAGAATAGAACATGAAAAGGAAAGGTAAAGACATTGAAAGTTACAGATGGGGCAAGAAAGAGTAATAATGAATTTCAAATATTGAAAGTGAAAGTAAATCCCCAATTTATAACAAAAGAAAAGTGGAAAACGAAAGGTAATTAATATGATAAACTTGGAAATAGTTTTTTGAATTTTAAAAACAAGTTTTAATTGTAAAGGAAGAGATATGTGTCACAATAAATTAGGGATTGGAGAATCGTCCTTGTCACAAATTCTGAGCTCATGTCAGCCCTCTAATAGTAAAAATCCAAAGTTGACAGTGTAACGGTAAAAATTCATTGCTGTAACAATTAATCCATTGCTACAGTGATAACGGTAAATGCCTCTGTTGTTTGAGAACTATCTTTTGTCGATCATGCTGTAAGTGATGCTGCAGCAATTCCTTTCTGCTTCATTGCCCACATTGTTTTTAAGTCAACTTCTACTTATTGCAATTTAACACAATAAAAGAAAATAAAGAAAGTAAATGCACAATTAAAATAACAAAAAGACAAATTAGACAAATTTCAAAACTAAATTTAATTCTTTAAAAAAATTTGAAACAACTTCCTTTACTGGGTTGCCTCCCAATCAGTGCTTGATTTTAGGTCCTTTAGCCTGACCGTTCCTGATTACTCAAGCTGGATATTTTAAGAACAAATCCTCCTTTGGATTCTTCACAGGAGCTTCAATGTAGTGCTTCACTCTTTGCCCATTCACCTTGAATTTATGATCTATCCTTTCATCTTACAGCTTCACAGCCCCATGAGGATAAACTTTGATAAGTTAAAAAGGTCCTAACCATCTAGACTTTAATTTTCCAAGGAAGGGCTTTAATCTTGAACTATAGAGTAGGACTTGGTGTCTTGGAATAAGCTCCCTCAGCTGGATTTGCTTGTCATGCCATTGCTTGATCATTTCCTTGTAGAGTCTTGCATTTTCATAGGAGAGTAACCTTAACTCTTCTAGCTCCCAAAGCTGGAACTTCTTCTACTTTGCTAAAGCAGTCATATCCATGTTCAATTGTTTTATTGGCCAATATGTTTTGTTCTCCAACTCTAAGGGCAAATGGCAAGCCTTGCTGTAAACAATTCTATATAGGGACATGCTAAGTGGGGTTTTGTAACTATTTGATAAGCATGTAAGGAGTCATTTAATCTAAGAGACCAATCCTTTCTATTTGGATTCACCACTTTCTCCAGAATCGTTTTTATCTCCGTGTTCGACACTTTTACATGGCCACTTGTTTGTGGATTATTTGCTATAGTAACGTTATGCTTGATCCCATACTTAGTTAATGCTACAGCAAACATCCTATTGCAAAAATGGGTTTCTTCATCACTGCAATGGCTTTAGGTGTGCTAAATCTTGAGAAAATGTTCTTTTGAAAAAACTTCACCACTGCTTTTGCATCATTGGTTGGCAATGCTACAGTTTCTACCCATTTGGATACATAGTCCATAACAACTAAAATGTGCAATTTTCCAAATGAACGTGTAAATGGTCCCATAAAGTCTATTCTCCATACATTAAAAAGTTCAACTTCCAAGATGTTGGTTAGTGGCATTTTATGCTTTTGAGAGACATTTCTTGTTCTTTGGCACCTGCCATAGCATTTAACAAACTCATAAGCATCTTTAAAAATAGAGAGCCAATAATAACCTGATTGAAGGACTTTTGTTGCTATTTTATGTCCTCCAAAATGTCCATTATATGTTGCAACATGACAATACTGCAGAATATTTGGAATCAAGTAAGGATCATCCCACTGATAGCTTCTGGCTTCATAGAGAAACCTCTTGTTCTGCTAGTTGCTCAAATAAGGAGGTAGTAACCATTCACTAAATAATTAACAAAATCTGCATACCATGGAAATCCAGATTGTTGCAGTATATGTGCATGTTGTATTGTCTACAACTGCTTATTAGGAAAAGTTTCTATTATGTCTTCATTGGTTAGAGTGCTTGCATCTGCTTCCAACCTTAAAAGATGATCTTCTACTTGATTCTCAGTGCCTTTTCTATCCTTGATCTCTTGGTCAAACTCTTGTAGTAACAGAATCTAATTAATCAACCTTGGTTTGACATCTTTCTTTGAAATCAAATACTTTTATAGCTAAGTGATTTGTATAAACAATCATTTTAGTGCCAACCAAGTAAGCTCTGAATTTATCAAATGCAAAAAACATTGCTAGCAACTCTTTTTCGATGGTAGTATAATTGAGTTGTGCATCAGTTAAGGTTTTGTTGGTATATTAAATAAAGTGAAAAATCTTGCCTTTCCTCTGCCCTAGCACTGCTCTAATAGGGTGGTCGTTGGCATTACACATAAACTCAAAAGGAATACTCCAATCGGGTGCTGCAACAACTGATGGTGTAATAAGAGCTCTCTTCAACTCCACAAAAGCCTTTAAGTAATTTTCATTAAAATTGAAGGGTCTGTCATGCTCCAACAACATGCATTAAGGTTTGGATATTTTGAAAAAATCCTTAATAAATCTTCTATAGAACCCAACATGTCATAAGAAGCTCCTTAGCCCTTGACTGACGTAGGTGGCATAAGTTTATCAATCACATCTATTTTTGGCTTATCCACCTTTATTCCCTTTCTAGAGACCCTATGCCCTAAGGCTATCCCTTCTTGCACCATAAAATGACATTTTTCCTAATTCAAGGCAGGAGTTTGTCAATCACATCTATTTTTGTCTTATCCACCTTTATTCCCTTTCTAGAGACCCTATGGCCTAAGGTTATCCCTTCTTGCACTATAAAATGACACTTTTCCCAATTCAACATTAAATTTATCTCCTCACATCTTTTAATTACATTTTCTAGATTTTGTAAACAATCATTATATGATTCCTCAAAACCTAAGAAATCATCCATGAATACCTCAAGTGTTTGCTCAATAATATCTAAAAAGATAGACACTATACACCTTTGGAAAGTTACGAGAGCATTCCACAAGCCAAATGACATCCTTTTGAAGGCAAAAGTTCCACAAGGACAAGTGAATGCTGTCTTCTCTTGATCCTCTAGTGCTATAATAATCTAGTTGTAGCTTGAGTATCCATCTAAGAAACAGTAGTACTCTTTTCCAGTAAGTCTGTCCAGCATCTGATCTATAAAAGACAATGAAAAATGATCCTTCTTTGTGGCTTTATTTAACTTTATGTAATCTATGCAAACTTTCCATCCAGCTGCTGTTTTTATGGGAATGAACTCATTTTTTTCATTTCTTACAACTGTTATCCCACCTTTCTTTGAAACACATTGTACTAGACTTACCCATGATCTATCTGATATTGGGTAAATGATTCCAGTATCAAGCCTCTTGATGATATATTTCTTAACAACTTCCTTAATGATGAGATTTAATCTTTTTTGTTGCTTTACAGAGTAGTTGTAACAATCCTTCAACAAAATCTTATGCATGCATATGGAAGGGCTGATTCTGTTAATATCTGCAATGGTCCATCCATTGGCATTCTTATGTCTCTCTAATACATCCACCAAGCTCTTCTCTTGATCTGCATTCAAAGAAGATGAAATAATTACATAAAGTATATTATTGTCACCAAAATAAACACACTTCAAATGCGAAGGTAAAAGTTTTAGTTATAAAACAAGCGGTGACTTTAATAGAAGGAACATAAGGTTTTACTTCCTTATTTGAGAGATCTAGAGATTCTAAATGCTTGTCAGTTTTTATGGTTGCTTGTTTCCCAACCATGCTATGTCAGCTATTTCAAGATCTTTATCTTCAAGTTCTTCAAATGTTATAGTCTTAATTTCTTCATTATTGCAGCATTTGTTTAATCTTTCTACTACGGCAAAATCTATAAGATTGATAAAATTACAGTCTTTAACATCATCAGGACCCTTCATGGCATCTAGATCATTGAATGTAACTTGTTGATCATTAACCGGCATAGTCAATTCTCTGTTTTGCACGTCAATTAAAGTTTTTCATATGACTAAAAAAGGTCTGCATAAAATATTTGGTACTTCTTTATTTGCCTTGAAGTTTTGCACTATGAAATCCACTGGAAAAATAAATTTATTTACCTTTACCAGTACATCTTTGATCTTGCCTTCTGGGTAGGTGTCGGTATTTATTATAGTCAAATGTTATCGATGCCATTGTGCAAGTGTACACAACAAGTAATAAAGTGATGAATATTTAAGACCATCTCCATAGGGTTTGATATTACTAGAAATGTTACAGCAATCACAATAGTGCAATCTACCTTGATCCCAAGACTAACAAATATAAAGTTGGTTCGATCGAAATTGATAATTGTGACAGAATAAAATGAAACAATGCAGTAATGAAATAAAATGCGTCGAAAAATCAATTGAGAACACGGTAGTTGAATGATCAAACTCTCTTTATGGGCTAACTGCTTTCTCTCAAGTTAACACCAGTTGTTACAACAATTGCTACAGCACTGGGCAGAATTATTTTGCATCCTCACCCGTCGTGTGTTGGAATTCTCACACCCTTAAGTATATTAGCAATGACCAGTTTTTATTCTACCTACGACATGGCCTTATGAACCTTTATTCTCTCCACCCTACAAGGTGAGTACCTATGTTTAGTTTGTCACAAATCTTAACTTCAAGTATAGCCCTTATGGGATTCAAGATAAACTTAATCTAGGAAACTTAAATTAAGATCAAGTATTACTCCAATAATATCCGCTAAGACATGCCCTTTTGCGGCTCTATCTTAACTTGAACTATTAAATGGGTGGTCAACCGAAATAACAGTATAATAATAACTACTATAGTAAAATGCTACAGTAATGACATAGTAACTCATAAGAACAGTCAAGAACCTATTAGATTGTTTGTCACTTAACTACAAGCAAATTTAGTTCATATTCTGAAGGAGAAAAACAAACATCAAAATATTGGTCATGAAATACATCGGTTCAATCAACGAGTAAAGAAAAGAACAAGTAGAGAACGATGAAGATTGAATCCAAATAACTCTACTGGATTCTTCACTGATGCAGAATTGGTTCCCTTGAATTCGGATTGTTTTCTTCTCTTCCTCTCGATTTTTCCAATGTTAATTCCTTGCCGCCGTTTTATGTGGTGTGCACCTCCTTTTATAACTAAAAACTAGGGTAAACAAAAGCCTTGGGCATGTATGAATTAAATTAAGAAACTGCAAATCGCAATTCTGCAGCTGACCCGCACTAAGTTTTCTCCCTCAGTGCTCCAGGATTGCTACAGCAATGGTTGCTCTAACAATAGCTATAACACTGTACTGTTTTCGGTTGTGCTTCACTTTTTTTGTAGCCATAATCTTTCCTCCTTTTGCTAGTCTAATATCTCAGCATCCCTTCATGAATTATAAACTTCTGAAAATCTACAATTATGCACATGTTTTGAGCGCAAATTTATTTAATTCAAGCAAAACTTATTAAGACTCAACTAAAATAATTGTTTATGCAAAATATAACCAAAATATAATAAAAACACCTCATTTACTCTCTAAGTAATCTTGATTTAGGTCTAGAATTGCTGTAATAACTCTCATTTCATAGAGTTATCACACCCCTAAACTTAAACCGTTACTTGTCCTCAAGTAATGACAACATACTAACACTTCACACACACAATCATGTAACACACAACTTAGCTCTTTTATCAAATTTGCAAGGATTCTTCCACCTTCAGATCACAATCCCAATCATGCAAAATGACCATAGTAAATCAGTTCTAGACTTAAGCTTCCTTCTATCCACAGTGTGTGTGTGTTACTTTGAATGAATTCCAGAGATGCTACAACATTAACAAGAGATTGCATGTAATTCAGTAGTAGCACAATTTTATTCATATATGGGGTAGCCTAAATCTCACATACTCAAATTGTGCTGTCTTTAAGAATGAAAACTCGAGAATATTCAACCTCCTCACTACAACATTTATTTTTCATGTGAATGCCAATCAATTATAATGATGGCACCCAATTACTCAAACTATGCACAGATCAGAGTTGTTGTAGTAGTATTTGCAACATAATATTTTCTAGAGATATCTTTTACTCAAGGCTGAACATGAGGCTCATGAACAGACCTGGCTACTTAATATCCTAGATAGAGGACTTTCTAGCATTATTGTCTCACTTTCTTTTCGTTCTTTTTTTCTTTTTTTCTTTTTTTTATAACTACTACAACACTGCTCATAACTCTTGTTGCCTTTGGATGCAAATCTGCATATGAGGTACATACTCAGCTCTGGTTACTCAGCAACTTGAGCCATCAGAACATAATTTGTCTTATAGCAAGCACAATCAATCAAACTTTCTCCCCCCAAACTTAAGATCTTTTCTATTCTTTTGGCTCTACTACAACAGTCTCATAAAACTCCACCAAAGTTTAAGTGTCAGGACATAATTTCACTCTCCATCTATAACTATCTCTACTCGGCATTCTTATGATCACTAATTAACATTCAATTTCTCTTCATTAGGTTTTCAAATCCATACACAAATATTAGATAGCAGAGCTTCACACAACACATACATAAACACATATTCAAAACACCCAGATATACATCCCCCCCCAAACTGTAAAAGGTGTTGTGTCCTCACAAGCACACAACAGCAAAGTCACACAATTCGACAAGGACATGGAGGAGGACATTAGAAAATAAACCACACAAATTGAAAACATGATGAAAGAAAAGTTTTTTAGAATTAAATAAATTGACTAGCAAGAAGGGGATACTCCCTCGTTGTTTAGGTATTGCTGCAACATGGTGGAATGACATTAGCGCTTCTTGGATGCATTGTGCAGCTTATCCTTTGAGGAAGCTTGTGTGGAGGTAGCTGGCAACGTCTTTGTCTTTTTTTTCAATGGGCTGGTGGGAGGAGTTGCGGCTGGGGCAGCTTGCTTGGTTGACACTGATCTAGTCCGTTTTGGTTCTGTTGAGGCTGTTGTAGTAGTACCTCCAGAAGTGCTGCATTTTCTTTTGCTAGATCCGTTAGGACTAACATGAACAAGTTTGCTAGGAGTTTGCTGTTGAGGAGCTAGGGTTGGTTCATCAGCTGCCTGTCCCTCAGCTGTAATGGCGGCAATGATGTCAAGTAGTTGCTTGGCTTCTGTGGGTGTACGCGTGACTTTGTTTGCTATAGTTTCCAGCTCTGCATTGACTTGCTCGGCTTTATCTTCAGAGGCAGGAGGGGTTGCTATTTTTTCCTTGCCCTTGCTCGAAAGGACTGGAATGGGGGGCTCCTCTTCAGGTTCATTCTCTTCCTCTTCTTGGATGATGTGCTTTGTCATGATTTTGGAAGAGGTCCTGACTGGGGGATCCTCACGTTCTTTTTTAGAATCTTCCTCTGCTTCTGTGGGTGAGCTGTCAGTCACAGACTTGTCACATTCTTCCTCAGGTTGATCAGATGGTTCATAATCTTCTGAGTCAGCCTCTGCTTGTGGGTTTGCTGCAGCTTTTGCTTCTGGTTCATCCGTGTTAGTGGCTTCTTCACTAGCTTCTGTTGGAGCATTTGTGGTGTTGGTATCAAAATTGTACTACTGGAGTAATGAATTAGGGAAATTTCGGTGGGTGTTTTTCATGTAAAGAGTAAATTGGTGTAGTTGGTTGTCCAGGTGCTGTAAATAGCTCCAAAACCGATCGTTTTCCCTCTACTGAGCTTCAGCACATTGAGTGATACTGGTGCTCAGTGTCTGGATTGTCTGTTTTAAACCAATAGCTCGTCTCACCCCTGTTACAGTAGCTAGTTCAATTGTTGCTCCAGCACTTTCACCAGCAATTCTCTCAATGGTGCGTGCAGTAAGGGCACCATCATTCTTGACATGTTCATCCTTTGCATCAAGACGAACACCGGATACTACACAAATGCTGGTGATAAGTGAAAGAAATAGCAAGGCGGCAGCTTTGTGTTTTTTTTATGGCACAATCTCTAATTTCTTTTTCGATAATGCTTCCCACATCTATGGGAAGCCCTCAAACAATAACATATAACAGAACCAACATTTCTTGTGAAACGGTAGTAGTGTGGGTGGTTGGCATAAGCCTGGATTCAGAAATTTCACCCACACCTTAGCAATGGGTTTTAAATTTATCCTATTAACTACACACCCTTCCTAATTAGCCCACGATGCCCCCTCTACTATAAGGTTGTGAAGATGGTGTTCTATCTTTTCGGGGTCAATTTGTCAAGCAACTTAGCATACTCACAATTAATTTCAGCAAGTAAATTATAAAAAGCATTTATAACTTGAGAGTCTAATGGAACAAGTGTGTTTCTTACCCAAATGTTGTGCTGACCAGGGCTTACCAAATTGGCGTAAAATTCTTTGACTACTGGCAGCACAGGATCTTGAGGGTAGTTGCAAAACTCTAGCCACCCACGCTTTGCTACATCATTGTGTACTGTTTGCACAATTCATGTGGATTGCGATGGAAATTGAAACCCTTTTTCTTCCATAATCTTGCGCGGTTTAATGAATTCTTCATATTTTTCTTCCGCGTGGTAACTTTGGAAGCGTGAAGGGTCTTTGAGTCGGCTGGCTGTTCTCTTATACCTTGGCATTGCTATAACAGTTACAATTCGAAGGTAATAAGCCTGAGAGTAAAATGAGAAGATGGTGGTAAGAATTATTGGAGTCGTGCTTGCGAGGGAGAGGGGAAATAGTGTCGTAGGTCACTACGCACAGTAATTCCCTTTTATAGTTGAATTTAAATGAAGATAAATCCGGTAAAGAAAGATAAATTAGGGAAGAAAATATTTTAAATTCATTGAGTATATCCCATAAAAATAGGCAAGAGAAATTAATGCATTAATTTCAGAGATTTTTACTTCCTCAATTTCTATCCAAATCCATGCATCCATCTGTCATGATTTATCTCCAACGGTAAGTGAGAGGCTCCAATTTTAAGTTATTATAACAGTAATATTGGTTGCTACAACACCCAATTGTTTGCTCGAGCAATGGTTACATACTCTACTCCAATAGCTTTTGACACGTGGCTTGCCTCTGTACTCTGTCACAATACAACCCCAATTGTCAATATGGAATTCATTTGTCACACATACTTCCCTAAAAAACTTTTTAACAATAACTAAAGCCAATTCTAAAAAATTAAAAATAAAGATATAGAATGATAACAGAAGTAAAGAGTTCAATAATGCGAAAGGATAAAAATAAATAGCCAGAAGTGAATAACAAAATTAAAATAAAATAAAAGGAAGAGCCTTTAACAAAACCAGAGAGGATTAAGCTCGGTTTGAAGTGGCTGCCTCCACAATGGGTTGCCTCCCACTGAGCGCTTGATTTAAGGTCCTTCAGCCTGACCTTCTTTAATTGCTCAATAGCTTGGTTCTTTAAGGAGTAAGACCTCTTTCGAACAATTTGCCGATGGGTGTATGTAATGCTTAACCTTGTGTCCATTAACTTTTAATTCCTGACTTGTTTGTTCATCTAAAAAATCAACAACCCCATGAGGATAAATTATGAGCAGCTTAAAAGGTCCAGACTATCGAGATTTTAGTTTTCCTGAAAATAATCTTAGTCTTGTATTATGGAGCAGCACTAGTTGACCAGGGCTGAATTTTCTATTTTGGATATGCTTGTCGTGTCAGTGTTTTGTCATCTCTTTATAGATTCTTGCATTTTCATATGAGAACGAACATAATTCATCAAGCTCACAGAGTTGAAGCTTCCTTTGCTCTACTGCAGCATATATATCCCAAGTTAATTGCTTCAGTGCCCAGTGTGCTTTATGCTCTAGCTCAAGTGCAAGTGAGAAGCTTTCCCATAACAATTCAGTAGGGAGACATGCCAAGTGGTGTTTTGTATGCTGTTCTGTAGGCCCATAAGGAGTCATATAACCGCAAGGACCAATCCTTCTTTGATGGGTTCACCACTTTTTGTAAGATTTTCTTAATTTCTCTATTGGATGCTTCTACCTGACCATTAGATATTGGGTGATATGCTGTTACTACTTTATGCCTGACTCCATATTTTACCGTAGCTGCAGTAAATACTTTGTTGTAAAAATGAATACCCTCATCACTAATAATTGCTCTAGGAGTGCCAAACATAGAAAAAATATTTTTCTGAAGAAAGGCCACCACTGTTTTAGCATCATTGGTAGGTAATGTTGCAGCTTCTACCCACTTGGAAACATAATCCACAACAACAAGGATATATAAGTTCCTAAAGGATGGTGGAAAAGGTCCCATGAAATGTTTATCAATTGCATTTCATGTCTTTTAGTTATGTTCCCTGTCTTTTGGCACCTATCACAATATTTAGCAAATTCATAAGTATCTTTAAAAATAGAAGACCAATAATAACCTGATTGCAGAACTTTAGCAGTTGTTCTGTGACCACCAAAATGTCCTCCATATGCTGCAGCATGGCATGACTCTGGTATATGGGGAATTTCTCCCTCTGAAGTACATCTTCGTATTACTTGATCCAAGTATAACTTATATACATATAGGTCATCCCACTGGTAACTTCTAACATTATGAAGAAATTTTTTTTTCTCTTGAAACTTCAACTCAGGTGGTAGCAACCCACTTACTAAGTAGTTAGCAAAATCTACATACTATGGAGATCCTGATTGCTGCAGCATTTGTGCTTGCTATACTACTAACAGTTGTTCATCAGGAAAAGTTTCAGTGATGTCCTTTCTTATCTTATATGTTGCCTAGGTGGTTTGCTACTTGATTCTCAGTCCCCTTTCTATCTTTAATTTCCAGATCAAACTCTTGAAGCAATAAGATCCATCTGATTAGTCTTGGTTTAGCATCCTTATTTGAGATTAGGTACTTGATGGCTGAATGGTCTGTGTATACTGTCATTTTAGTACTTACCAAGTAAGCTCTGAATTTATCAAAAGCAAATATTACTGCTAGCAACTCTTTCTCTGTAGTAGTGTAATTAATTTGAGTTTGAGTAAGAGTTTTGCTTGCATAGTATATGGAGTGAAAAACCTTATCCTTTCTCTACCCTAATACTGCTCCAACAGAATGGTCACTGGCATCACACATCAGTTCAAATAGTAAAGTCCAATCTG
Source organism: Citrus mangshanensis (assembly GCA_030449895.1). Classification (NCBI taxonomy): domain Eukaryota; kingdom Viridiplantae; phylum Streptophyta; class Magnoliopsida; order Sapindales; family Rutaceae; genus Citrus; species Citrus mangshanensis. The sequence goes on along the minus strand of JASUUJ010000215.1, from coordinate 11,374,234 downwards.
GTGATATAACCACTGGTGCAGTGATCAAAGCTTTCTTTAATTCTCCAAAGGCTTGAAGACAATTTTTATCAAAGTGAAAAGACTTGTCATGTTTCAGTAATGAGTATAATGGTTTAGCTACCTTGGAAAAATCTTTAATGAATCTTCTGTAAAATCCAGCATGACCCAAAAAACTCCTAATACCCTTTATTGAAGTGGGAGGTGACAATTTATCTATTACTTCTATCTTGGATTTGTCTACCTCAATGCCATTCTTGGACACCTTATGACCCAACACTATGCCTTCTTGCACCATGAAATGAAATTTTTCCCAATTAAGTACTAAGTTAGTCATCTCACATCTTTTAAGAACTTCTTCCAAGTTGTGTAAACAATCATTATATGTCTCTCCAAAAACTGAGAAGTCATCCATGAAGACTTCTAAAGTTTGCTCTACCATATCAGAAAAAATAGACATTATACATCTCTGAAAAGTTACTGGAGCGTTGCACAACCCAAAGAGCATTCTTCTGAAGCAAAGGTTCCATAAGGACAGGTAAATGTAGTCTTTTCTTGATCCTTTGGAGTTATAGCAATTTGGTTGTAGCCTGAATACCCATCTAGGAAACAACAGTATTGTTTTCCAGCAAGTCTGTCCAACATCTGATCTATGAATGGGAGTGGGAAGTGATCCTTCCTTGTGGCTTTGTTGAGCTTCCTGTAATCTATACATACTCTCCACCTAGTCACTGTCCTTGTAGGAATAAGTTCATCATTCTCATTTGCTATCACTGTTATACCTCCATTTTTTGAAACACATTGGACTGGGCTCACCCACGAACTGTCTGATATTGGATATATGATTCCAGTATCCAACCATTTGATGATTTTCTTTTTCACCACTTCTTTCATAATAGGGTTCAACCTTCTCTGTTGCTCCACTGAATTGATGTAACAGTCTTTTAACAGAATTTTATGCATGCATATTGATGGGCTTATTCCTTTGATCCAATTGCTCTTCCGTATCTCCCAAGCACATCTACTAGACTCTGTTCTTGACCTGCATCCAAAGTAGAGGAAATAATTACAGGGAGTGTGTTGTTTTGACCAAGATAAACATATTTCAAATGTGAGGGTAACAATTTTAATTCAAGACTATGAGGTGTTTCAATAGATGGTAAAGTTATTTTTACTTCCCTGTCTGAAAGATTCAGATGCTCAAAAAATCTATTATGCCTATCAGATTGCTTTACTTCCATCCAATCTATCTGGTTTGCTACAACATCTTCTTCTTCAAAGCCTTCAAAGGTGGTAACTTTGTTGAACTCATTATTGCAGCATCTGTCGATTCTGTTTGCTACAATAAAATCCACAACACTCAGGAAATTGCAATCTTCTAACTCATTAGGGTTCTTCATAGCCTCTAATACATTAAATGTGACTTGCTGATCATTCACTCTCATGGTGAGCTCTCATTTCTGCACATCTATTAAAGTTTTCCTAGTTGTTAGGAAAGGTCTTCCAAGTATAATGGGTACCTCTTTATCAGCTTCAAAGTCTAGTACAATGAAGTCTACTGGGAAGATGAATTTGTCAACCTTCAGCAGTACATCCTCAATTTTTCCTTAAGGATATGCATGAGATTTGTCAGCTAATTGTAGAGTGACTGTTGTTGGCCTGCATTCCCCCATTCCCAACTGCTTAAATACAGACAATGGCATCAAATTAATATTGGCTCCCAAATCACAAAGTGTTCTGCCAGTGTACCTAGTTCCAATGGAATATAGTATTGTAAAACTTCCTGGATCCTTCAATTTTGTAGGAATCTTACTTGGGAGCATATGACTGCTTTCCTGTGTTAAAGCAACAGTTTCAAATTCTCCCAGCCTTCTCTTTCGTTCTAAGATATCTTTTATAAATTTCATATAATTAGGCATTTGCTCTAAAGCTTCCACAAAAGGTATGTTGATGTGTAATTGTTTCAGTACTTCCAGGAATTTGCTTGTCTTGGGAAATGGATGCCTAAAAGGTGCCAAACTCTGCTTGTTTGGTTTGTTGTAGATTGTGGCTACTGGTGTTGCAACTTCTTTCTCGACATGTATTAGTTGATCACCTTCCATAGTTGCTACAGCTTAGTCCCTGACACCAGTGTCTTGATGGCTGGGTTGTTGTAACATGCTTCCATCTTGAGGTGGTTCTTGTGAGGAATTAAGTTCCAACCCTTTTTTAGTTACATCAACAGGAATATTAACATTCTTTCCAGATCTTAGATTGATTACTTTGTAGTGTTCTTTTCCCTTTCTTCTTGGATCTTTTGTGTTGCTAGGTAAGCTTCCTTAAGTTCTGCTACTCATTACTGTGGCAAGTTGTCCCATTTGGTTCTACAGGTTTCTCAAGGATATAACTTGACTCTGCACAATTGCTTCATTCTTTGCAATGTATTCCTTAATCAGTGCTTCCAGTGAAGTGATTGGATATTGACTGATATGTTTTTGCCCTTGACTCTGCTGATGAAAACCAGGTGGTTGAGTGTTCCTATTTTGTCCATTCAATACTGGAGCATTTCAATTCTAACTGCTCCATAAAAACTTTGGGTGTTGCTTCCATCCAGGGTTGTAAGTATTTGAATATGGGTTGTTTTAAGGGTGTCGGTTAAAATTACTCACATAGTTTACTAATGCTGGATTTCTAGGACAATTATCAAAGTCATGTTCTTCACTACAGTATATGCAAGAAAGTCCAACAACTTGCTTTACTGTTGTTGGAGCAGATGTTATGGCTTTTACCATGTTAGTGAATGAGGTTACTTGTGCTGATAAAGTTGTAATTGCATCTATGTTATGTACCCATGCTGCTCCTCTTGCTACTGGTTGCTTGGTTGATGGCCACTGATAATTATTATTGGCAATTCTCTTCAGAATTTCATAAGTTTCAGTGTAAGATTGGATAACAAAGCTCCATTTGCTGAAGCATCCACCATCAATCTTGTACTAGGATTCAACCCATTATAGAAAGTTTCCAATTGTATGCAACAAGGAATGCCATGATGAGGACACCTTCTGAGCAATTCTTTGAATCTTTCCCAAGCCTCATACAAACTTTCATCTTCAAGTTGATAGAAAGAAGTAATCTCATTCCGTAATTTTTCATTTTTTGTCGGTGGAAAATATTTCATTAAGAATTTATCAGCCAACTCATTCCATGTAGTGATGGAATCGGATGGTAACGAATTTAACCATGCTCTTGCTCGATCTTTTAAGGAGTAAGGAAAAAGCTTCAGTCTTAAAGCATCTTGGGTTGCTCCAGCAATCTTGAAAGCATCACTCACTTCCAAGAACATCTTAAGATGGAGATGAGGATCTTCATTTGGAAATCCATTGAATTGACCCACTGTTTGCAGTATTTAAAACATCACTGGCTTCAATTCAAAGTTTGCGGCTTCTACTTCATGTCTGATTATCCCAGGTTGTACAACTTAAGGAGTTAACACAACATAATCTCTAATAGCTCTGTCCTTGTTATCAGCCATGTAAATAATATTGTTGTTGCCTGGCTATCTCTGGTTAGCATGCTCATTCTGCTCTTCTTGAATGTTAACTGGTTGTAAGGGCCCGTGAGGGTCCAAATTTCCCACATCCTGCAAATTATCCATGCCTGAAATAGTTTTTGAATTCCTTTGTTTTCTTCGCAGTCTCCTAACAGTCCTTTCAATCTCAGGATCAAATTGGAATACAACAGATCTGTCTTTACGTATGCAAGTGTTGATTTGCCAATAAATAGAATAAATCAAATCAAATTGGCACTATCAAGACTTACTTCACACTTCAAAAATAAACAATCAATCCCCGGCAACGGTGCCAAAAACTTGTTGGTATTTATTATAGTCAAATGCTATTGATTCCAATGTGCAAGTGTACACAATAAGTAATAAAGTGATGAATATTCAAGATCGTTTCCACAGGGATTAATGTTACTAGAAATGTTACAGCAATCACAATAGTTTAATCTACCTTAATCCCAAGACTAACAAATGTAAAGTTGGTTCTATTGAAATTGATAATTATGAAAAAATAAAATAAAACAATGCAGTAATGAAATAAAATGTGTCGAAAAATCAATTGAGAATAAGGTAGTTGAATGATCAAACTCTCTTTATAGGCTGACTGTTTTCTCTCAAGTTAACACCAGTTGTTACAACAATTGCTACAGCACTGGGCAGAATTATTTTGCATCCTCAGCTGTCGCGTGTTGATATTCTCACACCCTTAAGTATATTAGCAATGACCAATTGTTATTCTACCTACATCATAGCCTTATGAACCTTTATTCTCTCCACCCTACAAGGTGAGTACCTATGTCTAGTTTGTCACAAATCTTAACTTCAAGTATAGCCCTTATGGGATTCAAGATAAACTTAATCTAGGAAACTTAAATTAAGATTAAGTATTACTCCAATAATATCTGCTAAGACATGCCTTTCTGCGGCTCTATCTTAACTTGAACTATTAAATGGGTGGTCAACTGAAATAACAGTTATAATAATAACTACTAGAGTAAAATGCTACAACAATGACATAGCAACTTATAAGAACAGTCAAGAACCCATTAGATTGTTTGTCACTCAACTACAAGCAAATTTAGTTCATGTTCTGAAAGAGAAAAACAAACATCAAAATATTGGTCATGAAATACATCAGTTCAATCAACGAGTAAAGAAAATAACAAGTAGAGAATGATGAAGATTGAATCCAAATAACTCTGCTGGATTCTTCACTGATGCAGAATTGGTTCCCTTGAATTCAGATTGTTTTCTTCTCTTCCTCTCGATTTTTCCAATGTTAATTCCTTGCCGCCGTTTTATGTGGTGCGCGCCTCCTTTTATAACTAAAAACTAGGGTAAACAAAAGCCTCGGTCGTGCATGAGTTAAATTAGAAAACTGCAAATCGCAATTCTGCAACTGACCCGCACTAAGTTTTCTCCCTCAGTGCTCCAAGATTGCTACAGCAATGGTTGCTCTAACAATGGCTATAACACTGCACTATTCCCGATTATGCTTTACTTTTTTATGGCCATAATCTTTCCTCCTCTTGCTAGTCTAATATCTCAGCATCCCTTCATGAATTATAAACTTCTAAAAACCTACAATTATGCACATGTTTTGAGCACAAATTCTTTTAATTCAAGCAAAACTTATTAAGACTCAACGAAAATGAATGTTTATGCAAAATATAACCAAAATATAATAAAAACACATCATTTACTCTCTAAGTGATCTTGATTTAGGTCTAGAATTACTGTAATAACTCTCATTTTATAGAGTTATCAGTAGGCATGAGATCTGTCAGCAAGTTGTAAAGTCACGTTGTTCGTCTAATATCTCCAACTCCCAATTGCGTTATCACTGTATTTAATTCCTATAGAATAGGGGATTGTAAAGCTTCTTAGATCCTTTAACTTTTAAAGGATCTTATTCTGAAGCATATGGCTGCATTCTTGTGTCAATGCAATTATTTCAAACTCTCCAAGCCTTCTCTACCTTGCCACAATGTCCTTAAAAAACTTCACATAATTTAGCATTTGTTCTAGAGCTTCCACAAAAGGAATGTTGATATATACCTGCTTTAGTACACCTAAGAATTTGCTAAATTACTTTTGCTTCTAGAAATTTTGCTAAATTATTTGTCTTGGTTTTGCTTCTAGAATTTTTGCGGAAAAGGTGGTGGGTGCCTAAAATGCTATGCTATAGCAGGCTGTACTGACTTCTTCACCAACAGATGCTGGATAATCATTTTTTTACAGATGTTGTAGTTTGGATGTTCACACTAGTGTGTTGGAAAGTGGAAGGTTATAGCTCTTCTTTATCATGAGTTTCTCTTGTGATAAAATCGGTTCAACTCTTCTTTTTGGTACACCAACTAAAATATAAACATCCTTTCCAGATCTTAAATTTATCACCTTGCAATGTTCTTTTCCTTCTCTTAGATCTTCTGTGTTGCTGGGTAGAATGCCCTGAGGTCTATTGCTTAATGTTTTAGCAAGTGGTCCAATTTCATTTTTTAAGTTTCTTAAGGATATCGCTTGGCTTTGAACAATTGATTCATTCTTCACAATATACTCATTAATCAAAGTTTCAAGAGAGTTGAGTTGATCATTACCGGTATTTCTTTACCCTTGATTTTGCTGGTGAAATCTAGGTGATTGAACGGGCTTGTTTTGTCCATTAGATACTGCAGCATATTGATTCTAATTGCTCCATAAGAAGTTTGGGTGTTGTATCCATCTAGGGTTGTAAGTATTTGAGTAAGGATTGCTCTGTTTCTGTCTGTTGAAGTTGCCCATATTATTGACTGAAGTTGGATTTTCAGGACAATTATCAAACAGATGCCCTTCCCCAGCATAAACATAAGATACCTTAGCAATTTGGTTGACAGTTACTAGAACAGTAGTCATAGTCTTCACCATATTTGTTAATGAGGTTACTTGGGCTAATAATGTTGTCAAAACATTTGCATTATGGACTCCTACTGTAGCTTGTCCGGTCGATGACTACTGATAGTTGTTATTAGTTATCTTTTTCAAAATTTCATAAGTCTCATTGCAAGATTTAGATAACAAGGTCCCATTTGCTGAAGCATCCACTATCAATCTAGTGCTTGGGTTGAGAATATTGTAAAAAGTTTCCAACTGTATACAACTAAGAATATTATGATGAGGACATCTTCTAAGTAACTCATTGAATCTTTCCCATGCATCATACAAGCTTTCATCTTCAAGTTTGTGAAAATATGTAATCTCGTTTCTCAATACTTAAAAATTTATCAGCCAAATCATTCCGTGTAGTAATGGAGTAAGGTGGTAGAGAGTTCAACCATGTTTTTACTCAATGGCAGTCCATTGAAAATGGGAAAAGTTTGAGTCTCAATGCTTCTTGCGATGCTCCAGCGATCTTGAAAGTATCACTTACTTCCATTAAACGTTTAAGGTGAAGGTGAAGGTGAGGATCTTCTTATGGCAGTCCATTGAATTATCCCATTGTTTGAAGCATCTGAAACATCACTGGTTTGAGCTTAAATTAACAGCTTGCACTTCAGGTTTAACTATTCCAAGATTTATGCCTTAAGGGGTCAACACTGTATAATCCTTAATGGCTCTTCTCTATCATCTTCCATGAAGATAATATTGTTGTTCTCTAGTTGCCCATGAATATTCTGCCCATTCTGACCTTTTTGACATCTTTGTGCATTGATTGGTTCTATTTCTCCTCGAGGGGTCAAATTTCTCATATCTTGCAAATCATCTTTGTCTGCAGTAGCTTTTAAATTTCTATACTCTTTTCTTAATCTTTTTGCAGTTTTTTCAATTTCTAAATCAAAGTAGAATTCAACAAGTTTGTACTTACGCATACAAGGGTTGCTAGAGCACTTATGTCAACACAGTAAATAAATTAAAAGAAAACTAAAAATTGCACCAACTAAAATTAACTTCACAAATCACAATAAGCATTCAATCCTTGGCAACGACGCCAAAAACTTATTGGGTTTGCTTATTGCTAAATGTGTCAATGTGCAAGTGTACACAACAAGTAATATATTGATGATTATTCAGATCGTCTCCACATAGAGTATGATTAGTAAAATATGTAAATTAAAAATGCAATAAACAAAGTGCAATAAGGAAAATCACAAGTCAAAATAAACAATGTATTTAATGGGAAAAGAGTTATTGAGTGATTAAACTCACTTAATGGTATTGATTATTTCTCCAATTATAGTATTGTTACTACAATAGCCACTATAGCACTGAGCAAAATCCCTCATGTATTATCAGTTGTTGCCTGTTGGATATCTTATTTTGAAATGCAACCTAATATTGACCAATTGTTATGCTAACATTAGATAAAACATTATGCGTTCTATGTTCCAATTGCTCTACAAGGTGAATTCATATGTCTACTTCGTCACTAATCTTAGATCAAGCATGGCCCTATGAGATTAATTCAACTTGGGAAACTCAATCTAAAACGATGTATTATCTTGATCTGTTCCACTAAGTCAAGTCATTGCTTAGTTAATAACCACTAAATGAGTGGTCAGGCAAAATAAGGATTTACAATAAGTAAAATGAAGACAAAATGTTGCATCAGATTCATAGCAACACATAAACAAAAGTCAAACAACCATTAAACTTGTTTAACACTCAACCACAACAAAGTTTAGTTCAAGAATGAAGATAAAGTAGTATCAAAACTCATTTTTGCCATCAAATACATTATTACGAAGAAATAAAAACAAGAAAATAAGATGAAGAATTGAATTCTGCTAAGTCTTTGTGATCTCTTCTTCTTTTTCTCCTTAATTCCTCTTGCTGCGGCCCTCAAATCTCTCTTATTCTCTTTTTTCTTTTTGTTTTTCCCTATGATTTTTCTAAAATGACAGCTCTCTATATTTTTTCTCTCATGTGTGCTCTTTTATATCTTAGAACTAGTGCAACTGAAGGCATGTGGCCATATGTCTCCTTTTTCTTAAAATCTTAGATCGCAATCTTTTTGTGCTTGTCACTACTTTTTCAGTTAACATGAGCGAGATCTTGTCTGCAGTTGCTACAGGATTGCTGCAGCAACGACTATAGCATCTTCATTGTTCCAAACTTGTTTTATTTCCTCTGCAATTAAGTTTTTTTGTCATCTCCACAAGTCTGTTGCTACAACTTTTCATCCATAAAGCCTAAGCTTTTTTATCACAAAAAATAATGTACATATTCAAAGCACAAAGTGATCTAAACAAAATGAATTTATTAAAAATAAACTTAAACAGATACTTATACAAAATGTAACTAAAAATGCAATAAAAAAATTATTTACTCTCTAAGTAATATTGATTTAAGTCTAAAAATCCCATGACAACTCTCATTTCATAGAGTTGTCAGAATCATGATGTTTAATTTTTAGGTAGCTGTTGTGTGACACAGCTCATTACTTCTTAAAATGTTTACCCCAATGCCATTTTTCCACTGATCAATGCCACTAAGGAGCTCATTAACAGGGATTGGTAGGTTTTGCTCAATCATATTTATTGCGAGGCTAACTTTGTAGCTGGCTTCATGCCCAGGATTGCGGGCTCCATGCCCTTTAGATTTCATAGATATCATGATTCCCTTCAAGGTCTTGATGTTTGGATTAGATATCATATAAATGGTTCTATGACTCCCAACGCTATTCTACTTTAGCTTGTTGGGCGCCCTATATACAAAAAAGAAAAAGGTTCTTGAGTTTTGATTTTGTTTTGAAGGTGGGTAAGAATTTATATTCCATTGAACTTATGATTTTATGTAATTGATTGAATGAATTTTTGTGTTACAATTAAAAAACAAAATTGTGAAAGCATGATCATGTATTGATTTATATTGGGTGAAAGTGGTGCTATTATGTAATTTTGAAATTGTGAACAGTATAGATTGGATAGTATACAACTATTGCTTTCATTGAATCTAAACTACGTAGTTTATTAAACTAGACGTCTTTATTTTCCATCCATATGTTTATTGTTCAAAGACTCATATTATATTAATTGTAATGGGTTTTGTTTTTAAATTAGAACACTAGTACTGGAAAATTCGGATTTCCAGTAGCAGTTCTCAATTCTATAGTATATTTCGTAACTCAAATGACTTCTGAAAATTTTGGAAATTTTTATTATGGTATATATATGTGTGTGTAGTTTCTATATATCTAAGTTTGTAATTTTTAACCTTAAATAAAAATCATTAAATCATAGAGTTGGGTTGCCGCAATCTTGGAAACTGTTTTATAGAATTGCAAAGGCTGATATTAAAGACAATCTGTACTTTTTCATCAATAAATACCTTATAAATTTTAATTTTAATTTCTTATTGTTTCCTCTAATCATTGAAACTTGAATCATTATTTTTTAACATGTTTAATTGAATTTATGAATTTTTGAATCATGAAACCTGTGTTTATATCAACACTAGAGAATTTTAATGTTTTTGGGGAAAATCAGTTTTTGGGTATGCTTTTGAACTCTAATTAATTTTGTGAAATTCATATTGAATGTCAACATGTTCACAGTAGCTATTTGTAATATTTGAGATTTTCCTGACATACTTATAGGTTGTTAGAAATCAACTCCTGGAAGATGATCCAGTGTAGTTTAGTCTTAAGTGATGAGCATATACTATATACATATTTTACCCTTAATTATATAATTGATAGTTATTTTTATTTGTTAGTTTTAATTAATTATATTATTTTATTAAATAGGGAATTTATTGGAGATTATGGATTAAAAGTACATAAGGAATAACAATTGGACAACAATGGAGATCAAATCAATTTGTGGAAGCAATTAAGCAGATGTGCATGAAATTCAATTCGACGAAACAGAAGCCAATAAACTAAATCATCCATGCTTGTGCAAACAAAGAAGAAGTTTAAAGTTAAAGTGGACAATATATTAAACAAAGCTTATAATTAAGCCTTTAAATGGAAAGTCAGAATAGAATAAAGGAAACAAGTCAACAATTTTTGGCTTTTATTATTTTCAAATATGTGGTTGGCTTAAGACTTTGCTTGTAAGAGTTGGTTTAGTGATTAGAATCACAATAGGATTCGGCCAGTAATTGCTTGGTCCTAGGCATTGTATACAGGTAAGCTAGGGACAAAAGGAGGAGAGAGGCATTCAGCATTAGAGAAGAGGAGCGGTAGCAAGAATAGTTTGGTTTCCCCATGGCTGGTTTTATTTTATTTGTTTCTCTCTATCCAAGTATGTCTAGCTACACTTCTTATACTACGGTTAAGGATGAAACCTTATTCAATGAAATAATTATCTTTTTATTCAATCAATGTTCTACATATGTGCTTTAATGTTTATCGTTCTTGTTTCACATGATTAATTGGATGTTATTAAATCTTTTCACCAATTCTGTCATACATTACTGATTGTTAGGATTAGTATTTGACTAAATATATGCTTGGATCTATGAAATTTATATATGACTATCTTTGATTTTATGTTTTTCATTAAATTGTTTATAGAGAGTGCTTAGAAAAACTTTGACTCTTTGTTATTTAATAAGTTTACATGGATGCTTAGATATCATATTATTAAGCAAAAAAAGAACCTACACAAGTTCAATTTTAATTGGGCTTAATTGTTATATCCATAAGATGACATACATTGATTTCGAGTTGTCACTCTAAAATTAGGGATTAATTGATAACTAGATAATTACTAGTTGAATAGTGGTGGATTCTGAAACCTTGGTACTTTTTGGTCTTATTGAATTCTCCTTTTACTTTAATTTAGTTTAATTAGTTTAATTTATCTTAAAACTCAATTTGCTCAACTAGGTTAGGATTAATATTAATTTTATATTTAAATTAGACTTTTCAATTTACTCTCTGTGGGTTCGACCTCGTTACCACTATTTTATTTTCAGATTCATGCGCTTGCGAGTATATTAAAATTTTGTATAACATTAAGTAAGAGTTAATGGTTTGATGTTGTTTGGTTTCCTATTAAGGTCAAACTTGAATATGATATTGATGAGAATTTGTTTTGGTGATTATTGTTATATTTATTGTTTTATAGATTGTGTTTCAACTATAGACAATATAGGTTTTCATTTGGGAATAGTTATAAGATTAATGTTATGAGATTTAATTCCAAATTTCTCTTGATATTGTTGGGCGAATTTGGGGTGTTACTGTAGATTTTGAGTTAATGATCAATAGACTTCTAGGTTGAAGCACTTAAATGTGAGGATTTTAACTGTGGATGATTAATATTTTGTCGTAAGTAGCAAAATAAATGAATTAATAAAAAAAACTAAGAGTTAATGACACATCTACAAATGATAGAGATGGCCAACGAGTTGTGCCGACCATCAAAAGAAGGCTTATGCAGGCTCATGCTCATGCCATGCCATACCCATAATACACTTCGTGTCATGCCTAATTCTTTTCGTTTAGACCTGGCCCGACACATGTGTCATGCCCATGCATGCCGTGTCATGCCGTGCCATGGTCCATGCCTAAGAAAAAAAGAACGGCAAGCTTTTTTCTTTTTTTCTTCTTAATTTTCTGAAGAGGGCAGGCCAGGCTATTGATGTCCTTTTTTGAGTTCTTTCGAGTCCATATGCTTTTTTTGAGCCCAGGTGCCTTTAGTTAAATTAAGTCCATATTTAATAACAATAAACAAATAATAGTAATAGAATGTAATACTAACTACTAAGTTAGACCTTATAGTATTATAATTCTTTTTTAATATTAATAATAACATCAACAATAAATTTTTCTGAGGGTTTAACTTAATTGTTAATTTGAACTTACATAGAATCATAGATCATAATGCATAATAACATTAATACATATATTTTATAAAATCATGATATTTATAATTTTATTTATTAAAATCATGATATCATCTATTCATTTAATAAATTATAAAGATAAAACAAGTAGAGTATTTTTTAAAGTACTTTATTGAAATTAATGATTAAATGAATTTAAAAAACTTACACTAATAAAATATATTAAAAGATTTAATTTCAAGTTATTTGTACAATTATAAAATTTTAAACTTACTTTGACTAAAAAGTTAAATGTGCTTATTACAGGCCTTTTCACAAGCTACGCTTTAGTGTACCATACTACACAAGTAAATTCCGTATCCGTGTCGTGCCACATGCCGCTTATCCCCTTTGCCATCTCTAACAAATGATCATATTGTACACTAAATGGGCTACTAACTACATTAATGGTTGCCCTTTGTATGCGATCCTGCCATATTCTATTTTAATTTCTGTTCATCTCTTTTTTATTTTTTAATCATTTTTTCCTTGGCTAAGCAAACTTAGTTTAATTTAGACCTACAAAGCCCCATCGCAACCACATAAAGTTGGATGCTGGAGCATCTTCATGGAAGAGAGAAAAGAGAAAGAGAAGACTGTTAGGGGGCTAAATTAATATTGTTATTAATTCATATTTAAGCTAAAAATAATCTTTTTAAAGTGGCTGATGGGTCGTAGGATGTTTTTAAGAGTATTGGTGCGAAAACATTATTTTTTTTCTAAGAATTGGCTGTACTCTGAAAAAGTAATATATAGATTAAATATTGTATTTAAAGAAGGCTATTGACCTGAATGAAGACTTGCTTGTTTTCCATTTTCTTCCTTGGCTAAGCAAACTTAGTTTAATTTCAACCTATAATGCCCCATCTCAACCACGTAGGGTTGGATACTGGAGCATCTTCATGGGAAAGAGAAAAGAGAAAGAGAAGACAAGTACGGGGCTAAATTAATATTTGATATTAATTAATATTTAAACTAAAAATAATTTTGTTCAAGTGGGTGGGGGGTTGTAGGATTTTTTAAAGAGTATTGACATGAAAACATTACTTTCTAAGAATTTGCTGCACTCTGAAAAAATAATATATACAAATAAAATATTCTATTTAAAGAAGACTATTGACCCGAATGAAGACTTGCTTGTTGAAAAAGATGTTTACACTACTCTAGTGCCGATTATAATGACCGGCACTGGCATTTTGTAATTATTTATTGTCATCTGTAATGTATTCTTATTTGATACATGTGTTTCTGAGATTGGTTACTGGTAACAGGAAAGGAGAAAAGAGGAAGGAGACAAGAAAAGATTAGTTTGTGGAGCTAAATCCATGGTGCATTAATCGGTACTTAAATTAGAAAAGTCCTGTTACAGTATGCTTTAGATTCGTAAAATTCAAGATCACTGTTACTGAAATTTGAACGAAGAGAACTTTACAAGAATTTGCTGTTGTTGCATTCGGTTTAACATTATTATATTTCTATGAAGAAAAAATAACTAAAAGCTGAAGTAAATGACATATTACGATAATGAAAGACAAATGTAATATTTTCAAAGGACACTATTGGCATGAGCGAAGACTTTCTGTCGTTGGAATAAGGCTAAAATATTCTTTTCAATATTGCAGATTATACAAGTATAAATTTGCATGGATTCATGGGCGTCAGATATAACTATAAACATATATCCTCAAGACTGATGATCATATGTAATTGCAATACAATGTCATCCAAACGTTTCCTTCTACTTCAACATGTATCTTTGATTTCTGTGATTCTGTTTCAGTTGGAGCCAAGAGTTGCTAATTCTAACAACATAATAAGCTGCTTGGATGAGGAGAAAGAAGCGCTGCTTGCTTTCAAACAAGGACTGATAGATGAATCCGGAATTTTATCTTCCTGGGGAAGAGAAGATGAGAAAAGAAATTGTTGTAAATGGAGGGGAGTTCGGTGTAGCAACAAAACAGGCCATGTACTTGGGCTTGATTTTCGAGCATTGTCCGACTCTCCAGTCGATGCTCTGAAAGGTACAATAAACCCTTCTTTGCTTAAACTGCAACATTTAACATATTTGGACCTCAGTTGGAATAATTTTAGCGGAAGCCCAATTCCTGAGTTCATTGGTTCCCTCGGTAAGTTGAGCGAACTCGCTCTCTCTAGTGACTCAGTTTGCTGGACCAATTCCTCATCAGCTTGGAAACCTGTCAAGGTTGCAAGTTCTTGACCTCCGATTTAATAACTTGTTTAGTAGTGGAAACCTTGATTGGCTTGCTTATCTTTCTTCTTTAAGATATCTTGACTTGGCTGACTGCAAACTCAGTAAATTCAGTAATTGGGTTCAAGTACTTTCCAATCTCCTTTCCCTCACAACCTTGTATTTAGGCTATTGTGATCTTCCACCTATCATTACTCCATCTCTTTTGCAAATCAATTATAGTAAATCTCTTGAGGTTATTGGTCTCTCCAATAACTACCTGACGAATTCAATATACCCTTGGCTGTTGAATGCCAGTAGCAATCTTGTTGATCATATAGACCTTGGTTCTAACCAACTACATGGTTCAATTCCTGTAGCTTTTGGACACATGGTTTCTCTTAGATATCTCGGTCTCTTATCCAATCAACTCAGAGAGGTTCCAAAATTTCTTGGAAACATGTCCAGCTTAAAAATGTTAGTCTTGTCTTACAATGAACTCAGGGGGGATCTCTCTGAGTTCATTCAAAATGTGTCTAGTGGCAGCACAAAGAACTCATCACTGGAGTGGCGGTATTTAGCTTCCAATGAAATCACAGGCACAATACCTGATCTTGGAGGATTTCCGTCTTTGCAAATATTGAGTCTTGAAAGCAATCGTTTAACCGGGACGATAAGCAAAAGCATTGGCCAACTGTTCAAGCTTGAGCTGTTGTTGCTGAGTGGAAACTTACTCAGAGGTGTCATCTCTGAAGCCCTTTTTTCAAATCTTTCCAGCTTAGACACATTGGACTTATCAGATAACTCGTTGACATTGAAATTCAGCCATGACTGGACTCCACCATTTAAACTGTTCAATATATTTCTTGGCTCTTGCAAGATAGGGCCTCGTTTTCCAAAATGGCTTGAATCACAGAATCAAATTGTTGCGCTTGACATCACCAATACTGGAATCTCAGATATTGTCCCCGGTTGGTTTTGGGATCTAACCTATCAACTATATTATTTAAATCTCTCTAACAACGAGATGAAGGGTAAACTTCCAGATTTGTCTAGGAAATTTGATAGTTATGGTCCTGGCATAGATGTCAGTTCAAATCAATTTGATGGTCCAATTCCGCTGCTTCCTCCAAATGTTTCATCCCTAAATCTTTCTAAAAATAAGTTTTCAGGGTCGATTTCATTCTTATGTTCTATCAGTAGCCATCTATTAACATATCTTGATCTCTCAAATAACTTACTGTCAGGAAGACTTCCAGATTGTTGGTTCCAATTTGATGGCCTAGCCATTCTTAATTTAGCCAACAATAGCTTCTTTGGCGAAATCCCAGATTCAATGAGCTTCCTACGTAATATCGGATCCTTGAGTTTGTACAACAATAGTTTAACTGGGGGGTTGCCTTCATTCTTTATGAATGGCTCGCAACTGACACTGACGGATCTTGGGAAGAATGGGTTGTCTGGAGAGATGCCGACATGGATCGGAGAAAGTCTTCCAAATTTGGTTGTTCTTAGTCTGCGATCTAACAAATTCCATGGAAACATACCTTTTCAGTTATGCTACCTATCACACATTCAAATCTTGGATCTTTCTTTGAACAACATATCAGGAATCATACCCAAGTGTTTCCATAATTTTACTGCTACGACCAAAGAGAAAAGCTCCAATCTCTCCATTATCTCCAACTATTACTACAATCTTGGCCTCAGAGGCATGCTAATGCCGTTAATTTATTTTGACAAAACAACTTTGACATGGAAAGGAGGCCAGTACGAGTACAAAAGTATTCTGGGACTCATAAAGATCATTGACCTTTCAAGTAATAAGTTAGGTGGAGAAGTTCCGGAAGAGATTATGGACCTTGTTGGATTGGTTGCCTTGAATCTTTGGAATAATAATCTTACTGGACAAATCACTCCAAGGATTGGCCAGTTAAAATCATTAGATTTCCTTGATTTGTCCTGAAATAATTTTTTCGGTGGCATTCCTTCAAAAGCCTTTCTCGGTTGCGTCTTCTTAGTGTCATGGATTTGTCATACAACAACTTCTCGGGCAAAATTCCAAAAGGCACTCAACTTCAAAGGTTTGGCGCCTCCACGTATGCTGGAAATCCTGAACTTTGCGGCCTCCCATTTCCGAATAAGTGTCTGGATGAAGAATCAGCTCCAAGTCCAAGCAGAGATGATGCTTACAACACACCAGATGACGATGGTGATCGGTTTATAACTCTCGGATTTTACATGAGTATGATTCTTGGTTTCTTTGTTGGATTCTGGGGAGGCTGTGGCACTTTATTAGTGAAGAGCTCATGGAGACATGGTTACTACAACTTCTTGACTGGGGTGAAAGATTGGCTGTATGTGGAAGCTGTGGTCAATATTGCAAAACTGCAACGAAGGGTCAGGAACTAATTGGTAATGCTTTTTCACCTGTTTTAGCTTTTTATTTGAAGTTTTACTCTCTCTAGTTACATGCTTTAATTTCTTTGCCAAAGTAACGCTTTACATGTTCTTACTTTTCTTTCACCATTTCTGGCAGGAGCTGTCATGTCTCTCTCGAATGGCTTTCTGAAATAATGGAGTCTCCTCACAGTAGTGCATGATATTGAGTATATGTTATAAAGGAATTTGTTTAGTTGTTTAGTGTTCAATGTGCTAATCTTCAATGCTTGGTTTGTAATCAATATTCTGCAATAAAGAAAAACAGTCAAATTCTACCTTGTTGTAGATCAATGGTTTCACTGTTTTTTTCTAATATTCTGTTTGAAATTTCTGATATTCATCTCATTACTCTAGCTGTTTCAGAAGTAGTGGTTAAGATGTATAGTAGTAATGGATCAATTTCCCCTCAAACCAACCTTAAATCAAGAGAGTAAAGAAAAACATTCAGTTTCTTTTTGACATTCATCCCGACTTTCCCTCTTCTCCCATTTTAAAGGAGGCTCCTGAAGCTCCTATTATTACTTCTTAGCGCCAGGCAAGTGCCTAAGTCTACTTCTGGTATATTTTCTTGCTTTTTGAGTTTCTTTTACTCTTGCCTCTTTTCTATTCTCTGTTTTACTGACTCTTGGTTTTCTTTTCAGATTCAAGCTGCTCCAGAAGTTCATGGCTGACATTCCCTTGATCAATCCAAGTAAAATTTTCATATGATTCTGGAAAAAATGTAATGGAACACCTGCCTCTTCAGGTACTGATTCTTCCTCTTCTGATTCTCCGAATTCCATTTCTACTGATATTGAATCTAGGATAAGAAGCTGCTCCAGTTATTGACCTCATCAATTCTCCTGCAACTCTGGAATTGCCTCCTGACCTGACCAGGCTGCTTCTGCTAGTATACCTGAGGAACATCCTCCTTATCAGAACGTTCTCAAACCTGAGTCCTTGCAAAACTGTTCCTGCTGAACAAATTCTCCACAAGCTTCAATGGATACTTCAGTTCCCTCAGTTCCGGACCTATGTTCTTTTCTCAATGCTTTTCCTGCTGCCTAGGTTTTTGTTGGAGGAATTGCTTCTTCGGGATCTCCATTCCAAGGAATTATTCCTACTCCAGGGCTGTCTTCTCGTTTTTGGTCATTTTCAATTTCCAGGGGCCTCCATTTTTGGATACAAGACATTTCATAAGCTTCTATATATGCATTCAATTAAAATCAGCTAATTATCATAAATGATTTCCATCAATTGCAGCTAAGACTTCCCTCATGGATGGCATGGACTGCATATAGTGTACTACAAAAAAAAAAAAAAACTTTTGATTAATTATACAACTATTAATTTTTTGTAGTAGTTCATGATGATATTTCATTTTATTTTGCCCATGCTTTCTTGTCTTCAATCAAGGCGGTATGGCATGGTAAATGACATCCTTTCTTATTAATCGATGTAAATATTAATAGTATGTAAAATCTTTTTTCTTTTATGGGCTAAGAAAACTTTGCTTTAATTTAGATCTAGAAAGCCCTATCTTAACCACATAGGCTTGACCACAAAATTCTCTAAAACCATCTAGGTCAACCTAGAGCCACATGTACTTGGAAATAGCCAGAGAACATAAACATGAACTTATGCTTTGATGATGCGCACACACACACCCACACGAACATCCTCCATTCTCACCGTTTTCATCCTTGATATAACCATGTCTTTAGCGGCCTGGGACCTTGACACCAAATTAACTATAAAGAGACCTTGCTCAGAAAGGGCATCTCTCACAGTTAGAAGAAATGACACCTCCACAAAATCTGCAGCAGGGCGGGTCATTCCTGAGCTATGTACACAAAAAGCAGAACAAATAAATTAACATACTACTCGAGTACATAAAAATTGAAAAGCTTAATAATTAAAATAGTCTTATTATTCTCAAGAACGACAAAACATATTACTATTCATGACCAAACTGCATGTGTTCCGATTGCCTCCACATGTGAACGCATCTTGTTTCCAGAAAAGATGCATTGCTCACTTTTCACCGGCTTCCTTAGGTTTTACAAACCCTACAAGGTATTTGTTACATGGATTGTAGAACCAGAGTCAATCCACCATGTATTATTATTAATATCAACCATATTAGATTCATAACAAACAAAAGAGATTGATTTATCTTTCTTTTCAATCCATTTTTTTAATTTGGGGCAATCCTTCTTCATGTGTCCTTTCTTTTTGCAAAAAAAGCACTTGGATTGTTTTTTAATTTCTTCCTGGGGAGGTATTTTACCTTTCCTTTCTTTTTGGCTTGAAACTTGTTCTTTCCTTGTGTTACAGTATATGCACTTTCACCAACTTCCATTATCAGTCTCCCTTCCTCTTGAACACACATGGTCATCAGTTCATTAATTGATCATTTATCCTTATACGTGTTATAGGAAATTTTGAAAGGTCCATACTATTGTGGAAGTGTATTCAGTATGTAATGCACAAGAAAGGTTTCGGGCATACATATCAACCTCAAGAAGTTTCAACTGAGCCGCAATATCCCTCATCTACATGATGTGCTCATGCACACCTCTAATACTGGTGAGTTTCATAGATGAAAACTTCATTATTAGGGTGTTTGCAAGTGTTTTATCTGAAGTTACAAATTGCTCATCAATTGCCTTCAGTAATGCCTGGACATCATTATGTTGATCAATTGAACCACGAATAAGCGGTAGAGATTTTGGTCTTTATGAACATCACACTGAGGCGATTAGATCGCTCCCATTTGTCATAAAGAGCAATATCGACTTCAGTGATGTTATTATCAATAAGTGGTTCGTCTTTTCGAATAGCATAATCAATATCCATCCATCCTAAATGAAAAAGAATTCTCTCCTTCCAAAACTTTATAGTTATCACCATTTGATTCAGGAATATCACACTTGATTTCAGAAAAACTCACACGTTGTACAATTGCATTAAATTAAAACGCATGCTTATATTATCAATTTAGGCCAATATAGAGTTATCATGTTTTACCAATATAAATCATGTTACAAAATATGAATCAAATGACATAAAACTTGCCTGTGGGCTAAAATTCTAATTCAAGTAGATTCACATATATCTTTATGATAAAACTATCAAATTATATTCCAATTTTTAATTCTTGTGGGTACATTAAGAAAATAGTTTGATATTTTATCCTAATTAAACATACAAATATAATATAAATTCCTGTGGGAAAAATACATTATATTAAATATGTTTAATCACAATTAATGCCGTTATATTATATGTGATCTAAAAATACTTAATATATAATTTTGCATAATTAAGAATGTTGTGGCCACTCCCTAATTAATTAAAATCATATTAGATCACTTGACATTTTTACTTTATTTTTAAACATCATATTCATTCAAAATATTGCATGCATCAGCAACTAAATCAAAATAACACACACAAATTTTAATATGACATTATTACAGTGATATTTACATGGGAACAATATTACCAAAAGTTAAATACAACAAAAACACCCTGAATTTATGTTCTGAAGACTTAAATTCTCAAAGTTGAGTAGGCACATATGACATGTCGTTTAACATTTACACACTCAGATGGCATGTCGTACAGAAATAAATCACAGTCGTGTAACAAACGGATGACATGTCATCGCATAAAAATATTTAGACGACACGTAGATTGCATAATAAAAATCAAACGACGTGACGTATTATGATAGATGACAATACAACATATTGTTTAGTATAGATTATATAAACGACATGTCACCTATATTCGTCTTCAACCTCCAGCCGGGTTAACAATGCTTCATGTTCAACCCGAATGACTTGTTTTACAGACCCGACTCTATTTATGATTTACCAACACCAAATTAAATGTTTCAAACTCCAAAACTATTAGAAATCTATTTCCTAATGATTTACAATAGTTATAATCACAACAACATGTAAAAATGACTTTAAGTTTATGAAAAGAAATTCGGGTATTTTTGCATATATCACAAAGAACTGAAACACATCAAGACAGAGGTATAGCATGCTCTGATACCAATTGTAGGCGTACTTAAGTATGAGTTTCAAATACAAACATAACATGCCTATAAAAATTAAGAGCAGAAGTTTAGAACCGAACCTCCGGCCATTGATGTGTCTTGTGCGATTTTTGCTTCTGATTTTGATACTTCTATAGCCTCAGTAACCAGTAATAATGGTGTAGTATATGTTATTTTGATTATAGGTTGCAGGGCCAAAATCATATTCACCATCTCCTTTTAATATCTCATCTTTCCATCAAAGATGAAGTGATAGTAGTTATAATTAGTTATCATAACATCTAACAACTGGCATTGTTAATCTAAACGTGGCAAGGTTAAGTTCAGTGGAATGTTGGTCCATATACTGGAAACCTCTTTTAGAAAAAACACTTCAACAACCAGGTGTCTAACATATAAAACATGAAAAAGGTTAATGAAGGATTTTCATAAGTGAGCATTTGTTTTACTCTTTTTCCCCATTTTTGTTTGTGGGGATGTTGGTTTGGCAAGTTTACCTCAATTTCCACAAAGGGCATACACTCATGAAGAAACATAGGAAGTAAACCAGCTCCAAGACCGACAACTGCTTTAACCTGAGAAAGATATTGTATAATATAAGCAGCATGAGAAAACAATAACTTGAATGAAACAAATGATCATAAGCAACATGAAGAAGAAAGTTGAATAACATTATCTAGTGAGCAGTCAAAGCGAATAGGCTTAATTTTTAACTTGAAGAAAATGTATGTCAATTAGGTCCTTGTCCTACTCACACAACAGCAAAACCTATAACCCATGGATACATTTTGTGAGATGTACATAACATTAGTTGACAGCCAAAATTAATTTGATCAAGCAAAAATGATAAATACAAGTTTTAAAGCCAAGTTATTGGAAATATTTCAACTGTTCGGGCAAAAATGAGAAATAAAATCCTTACTGATTTCCCAACAGATGCCACACTCTCCAAAAAAAGAAGTAAGGATAAATCCATAAATGATTCCCATGTGATAAGAACTAGCCAAATAACCATGACAGACCTTCAGTTGGTTGCTTGAATCTATGACATCAAGAGGGAAAATATCAAAAAGAAAGCAAATAGTATCTGCCTTGTCATTTCTAATTCGATATTATATGCACCAGTTAGATATCTAAATCACAGAGTACACGATGAAGTGTAAAGAGTCTAAAACATATTTAATTTGGAATTGCAAATTGTTTTCCTCCCAAGAATTTGAATTTGATTTATATATGACTCGACTGTAACATACTATTGGAATTGGTTCAGCCATGCTCATTGGCAATCAACCAAGATTACTGGCAACATTGAAGGCCTATGTCTTTTACCTGTTAGAAGCATAACTTGTTCACTTAAATTTGGCACATAACGTGTTTGATGAAATTACTATAACAAATGCATAACCCATATACTCTTTTTTTTTTATCATCAATTATGTACTATAAATATATACCTACAAATAGTGAAAGGTACACACACAAAATTAATTCTTTCATGAATTGTTCTTTTTCTAGTTTTTACATGGCAGCAGAGCATTGATTTTTTTTTTGTCATTATTTTCTCCTTATCATGAGTATTGAATCTAACCTCGGAATTGATCCGAGTACATCCACTGGTTTGGTCACTCAAAATCATACTTCTCCTTATTATCTTCATCCCTCTGATAATCCAAGCACTGGTCTAGTGTCTCAACTCCTTACTGGTGATAACTATCGTACTTGGCGTTGAGCAATCCGAATGGCTTTGTCAGCCAAAAATAAAATGGGATTTGTTAACGGAACCATCCTAAAACCAGAGGGCCCTGATGCAGCAGAATAGAAGCATTGTAATGATATGGTATTATCTTGGCTATTGAATTCTATATCTTTTGATATTGCTAATAGGGTTATTTATGCTAATAGAGCTAAAGAATTTTGGGATGATCTCTACAATCGCTTTTTTTAAGGAAATCTTGCTTGAATATTTCAAATCAAGCGTGCTATATGCACTCTTCTCCAAGAACAGTCATCCATAACTGCTTACTAGACAAAATTAAAGACTCTATGGGAGGAACTTGCATATTATACTTCCATTCCAAATTGTTCTTGCAGATCTCTCAAAGAAGTTCAAGAATATCAACAACAAGAACGTGTTTATCAATTCTTGATGGGGTTAAATGACTCTTACACTGCCCTTCGAAGTCAAACTCTTGCTATGGGTTCATTGCCAACCTTAGGAAAGGTTTACTCCACATTCATCCAAGAAGAAAAACAAAGAGAGCTTCATATTAATGCCAATCCCCTTCCTGAATCTATAACACTAACTGTAGCTAAGGGTGAATTCAATCAAGACAAATTTTTTTCTTCAAAACAATGATTCTAAAGGCAAGCAGCGACCAAAGTGCGAACATTATGGTAAGCTTGGGCATGTTAAAGCAAAATGCTACAAACTTCATAGTTATCCACCGAAATAAGCTTATGCAGCTTCCACCACAACCGATGTCCTTTCGACAAACAACATTGTAGCTCCTGCTTCTATAAATAAGGTTAAAATTTCTCACCTCATAGCAAAGCAATATCAACAGCTGATATCCATTCTTAATTTTAACTCTGTTGCACTAGTAGCAAATCTCACGGGTAACTTTGCTTATCATTCAAATTCTACATCTTCATCTTGGATTATTGATACTGGTGCATTTGATCATATTATTTAATCCATAGATTCATTATCCTATGTTACACCTATCTCTGCCTATAAACTTATTCGCTTGCCTAATGGTAGTTTTTCACAAATCTCTCATATCGGGAATATCAATCTATAAAAAAAAAAAGGCTTTGCAAAGTTCTTTGTGTACCTGATTTTTCTTTTAATCGTTTATCTGTCAGCAAAATTACTAAGTTTTTAAATTGTGTTGTTATCTTCTTTCCTGACTTCTGCATTTTTTCAGGACCTTGTGTTAGAATAGATGTTTGGTCTGGGTAAAGATTACAATGGACTTTACTACTATTATCCTACCTTTTCCCCTACTATTTTGCTCACTCAACAGCATCTTGCATTTGATATATGGCACTGGCGCTTGGGTCATCCATCTGCATCTCGACTTCCTTATTTAGCTAAGAGTCTTAATAACTTTTCTTCTAATTATGATTTATTTTGCCATGTGTGCTCTTCATCTAAGCACACTCACATACCTTTTCCAAATAAAAATAATTTGTGTAATGAACCTTTTGACTTAATTCATCTTGACATTTGGGGTGATTATTCAGTTCATTCTTTATCTAGAGCTCATTATTTCTTAACTATTGTTAATGATTACTTATGTTACACTTGGCTTTATTTAATGAGACATAAATCCAAAATTCAAATCCATTTAAAAATTTTCTTTGCCATGATTAAAACTCAATTTCAACATTCCATTAAGAAAATTTGTAGTGATAATGGACTTGAATTTATATCTGTCTCATTTTTTTAATGACCATGGCATTTTGCATCAACGTACTTGTGTAGCCACACCCTGGCAAAATGGTGTTGCTAAATGTAAGCATCATCACATTTTAGAAGTTGCACGTGCTCTTTGTTTTCAAGCTTACTAACCTCTTAAGTTTTAGGATGAATGTGTTCTAATGGTAACATATCTTATAAATCGTTTGCCTACACCCTTGCTTTCTGGTAAGACTCCTCATGAAGTCCTTCTTAAATCTAAGCCATCTTATGACCATTTTGCGTGTTTTTGGATGCTTATGTTATGCTCAAAATTTATCTCCCAAGAAACATAAATTTTCTCCTTGAGCAATTAAAGGTATCTTTATCGGGTACCCTTTTGCTTAACGAGGCTATCGCATATACGATCTTGAAAAGCATATCATATTCACTGGTCGTGATGTCAATTTTCAGGAAAAAAATATTCCCTCTTTAGGAGAAACAACTTCAGGAGAATCAACCCTCAATTTTTTTGCCATATCAGTGAATGAACTTATCAATGAAACATCAAACGAGGCTACTGATCAGCCACCACTAAGTGATCAAGAAAATCTGCTATTATCTACACTTGATCAACAAAATCAGCCACCACCATCTGACTTGGACATTGATACACTTCATCACTCCACTCAGACTAATCGAGCACCTTTATATCTTCAAGATTATCATTGTTTGCTAGTTGCTCACTCTAATTTATTACCTCATCGTTCTTTCCCAACCATTTCTAAGTCTAAAACTATCTCTTATCCTCTTCATAATTTTATATCTTACATCACATTATCTTCTAAACATTTTGCTTTTGCAGTTGCTATTTCTGCACAAATTGAGCCAACATCTTATGCTCAAGCAATTAGGCACCCAAAATGGCGAGAAGCTATGGTTGCTGAAATTCAAGCTCTTAATAAGAACAAGACTTGGACCCTTACACAACTTCCTCTTAGAAAGGTGCCTATTGACTGTAAATGGGTATATAAAATTAAGTTTTAGTTAGATGGGTCTATTGAACGATACAAGGCTCGCTTTGTAGCTGAAGGATTTACTAAAAAAAAAAAAGGTTTGGACTATCATGAAACGTTTTCCCCTATAGCTAAACTAACAACTGTTCGATGTGTTCTTTCTGTTGCAGCTATAAAAAATTGGCCTTTATATCAACTTGATGTTAATAATGCTTTTCTTCATGAAGAGGTCTACATGAAACCTCCTCCAGGATTTTGTCAACAAGGGAAGCACTTAGTTTGTTAGCTTTAAAAGTCCTTATATGGTCTTAAACAAGCTTCTCGTAATTGGTTTGAAAAATTTTCTTCCGCCTTTTGTCTTGCTGGATTTAAACAATCTTAGTGTGATTATTCATTATTTACATATGCAATAGGGTCCTCCATTACTGTGGTATTGGTATATATTGATGATATCATCATCACTGGTAATAATGAACTTGCCATAAAAGCTCTTAAGGATTTCTTGCATAATCATTTTCACATATAAGATCTTGAAATTTTGAAATACTTTTTAGGAATTGAAATTGCTAGATCTAGTAAAGGAATTGTTTTATCTCAACGAAAATATACCTTAGAGATCTTGAATTATGCAGGCTTCCTTGGTGCTAAGCCAACTGATTTTCCAATGGTGCAAAATTTAAAACTAGATCCAGATGATAGTGATATCTTAAAAGATCCAAGCTTATTCAGAAAACTAGTGGGATGCCTCCTTTATCTCACCATTACTAGACTAAATTTGGTGTATTCAGTTCAAAAGCTTGGTCAATTTGTCTCTAATCCACGTAAACCTCATTTAGATGTTGTTTACAGAATTTTAGCATTTTTAAAATCTTCTCCTGGTAAAGGCATCTTATTATCTTCTAATAGTTCTTTTCAAATTGAAGCTTATTGTGATTCAGATTGGGGAGGCTATCTAACAACTAGAAGATCTATCACTGGTTATTGTGTCTTCCTTGGAAAAAGTCCTATTTCGCAGAAAAGCAAAAAACCACCAATGGTAGCTTCATCTATAGCAGAAGCAGAATATAGAGTTATGGCTTCCGCTACTTGCGAATTAATTTGGTTCAAATGGCTTTTAAATGATCTTGGAGTTTCACATCCACAATCTATGCAACTTTATTGTGACAATAAAGTTGCTCTCCATATTGGTGCCAATTCAGTGTTCCATGAAAGGACCAAGCATATCGAGTTAGACTGTCAGTTTGTTCAAGAGAAAATCAAGGCAGGATTGATCAAAACAGCACATGTTTCATTTGCTCATAAAATTGCTGATATTTTTACAAAAGCCCTTAGAAAGGAATAGTTCCATTGTCTCAGTGGAATGCCCAACATCCATGCTCCAACTTAGGGGGGAGTATTGGAATTGGTTCAGCCATGATCATTGGCAATCAACCAAGATTATTGGCAATATTGTAGGCCTATGTCTTTTACTCGTTAGAAGCATAACTTGTGCACTTAAATTTGGCACATCATGTGTTTGACGCAATTACTATAACAAATGTGTAACTCATGTACTCTTCCTTTTTTTTTTATCATCAATTATGTACTATAAATATGTACCTATAAATAGTGAAAGATACACACACAAAATTAATTCTTTCATGAATTGTTATTCTTCTAATTTTTACAAATACAGATTTGAGCAGTAGGCAATGGTACTACATGACATAATGAAGATAAATCAGTATTGATGAGTCTCATTCCCAATTGACACCAGAAAGTCAATCAGAACAAAATACAATTTTTATTTTACTTCATTCCTTAATTTGTATTGTGTCTATACTTCTAAATAGACTGACACAACCCATGACGACACCATCCATGCCTTGTCATACCATGCCATGACATGCCAACTCTTGGTCTTCCCTTTAATTAGTTTAAGTTAATCACAATTACATTTTTCACTATTTTTCTTTTCCAATTCTCTATAAAATTTTCTAAATTAATCATGCTTTTGGAAAATTCATGCTTCATGCCGAAATTGTTAGCCTGGCATAAAGTATTCACGGGTGTTGTCCCTTGGCTAGCCAAGCCTAACTGACCCCTCTGCTAGACATCAGTTGACCAATGTCAGTACACTAATGGTGTGTTTACTTGAAAGTTTAGGGAATGTGAATGAGACTCATGTTTACTTGAAAAAATGTAATTTGTGAATGAGAATAAAATGTGTGGGTACCACACAATTTGAGAATAATGAATGGGAATCTCATTCCCATTAGGGGGTTGGGAATGAGAATAAAGGAATGGGAACGAAACCCATGTTTACTTTTGTATCCCTCTAATTTTTTCATATTTCCCGAATTACCCTTGTTCAAATCACAATTAATTTTATTATTTTAAATGTTATTATTATTATTATTATTAAATTTTATTAACTTTATTATTTTAGTTATTATTAATTATTGTTATTTTTATTTTTATTAATATTATTATTATTAACATTTATTATTATTATTAATTTTACTTTTTTAATTAATATTATTTTTATAATAATATTTATATATGTATCTAGTTAATGAAAATTACATTATTTAATACTATGGATATTTTAGTAAATTGATTCTTATTCGCATTCCTCATTCCCATTTATTTTGCCAAGTAAACACATAAATGGCATTCCAGTACATTCTCATTCCTATTTATTTTGCCAAGTAAACACATAAATGGCATTCCAGTACATTCTCATTTCCATTTATTTTTGCCAAGTAAACATTAGAATCTCATTCCCATTCCTCATTCACATTCCAGCACATTCCCATTTCCAGCCCATTGTCATTCCACCCTGTTCTCATTCCATGAAGTAAACGCACCATGAGATCTTAAGGGTTTTAATGCAGAGGACCACAGGCAGCTTAATTCATGCAAGGTTTAAATTGAAGTATATATGACCACTTTGGCTTAAATACTGGTTCCGTTATCGACCAAACATAAAGTAAAACAAACAAATTGATTTCAAGGTTGACAGCGTTAAAGCAAAATCGATCTATGCACAATCAAAATTTATTAATGGTCTCATGGATGTGAATAAATACCATCACTTCGTCTTTGGGTCCCCTTTAGCTTGGATTTGGAAGATGAGCTTGCTTTCTTCCTCTCTGTTTCACCATCAGTTCTATGAGAAGATTCATCCCTTATTAACAGAGCTTCATATTGTACCAGGCCCTGAGTTTGGAAAACAAGGCACGAAATTTCAAATCTTCTAATGGCCATATCCGACTGGCCTCAGGATCAACATTTTCATAAAGTACTTCTTCAATAATAATTGGTCCAGTTAAGGAAGATGTAGCCTAGAGAAAGTGGATAGTAGGAACACTATAGCAACAAGCAACCATCTCACAAGTCATGAAAACTCAATAGTGAATTTCAAGGGCAGCTGAAGATGTTCAAAGTGATATGTTGTCAACAAAATTAAAAGGCAATAAACTTTTTTAAAAAAAATAAAATAAAAGAAAAGAGAAACCAGACCTATAGTTATAGCCTCCACAGAAGAAACCACCTGGAATTTAAAATGCAAAGCTAAAAGAAACCAAAGAAAATTAGGAGTGAGAAAATTCCATTTAGGGTCCATTCCCTTTAGAGTGGCAATATGGGTCAGGATTCGTTTATTCGATTCGATTTGATACGAATTAAATGGATTTAGATTTTAAAAAATTGATTCGTTTTATAAATGGTTGAATTCAATTTCAATCCGCTAATTAAATGAATGGAATCCAGGTTTGAAGATATTGATTCGTTTATTCGTTTATGATTCGTTTAATAAACGGTTAATGAACGAAGCGATACAAGTTGAGTCATTTAAATTTTGTTTATTATTTGTTTAATTAAATTACTTTTTTGTCCTTAAATTTATTTTTAATTTTTTAAAATTTGAAGGTCAATATTGTAATTTGGATGACTATATATTTAATCCTAAAATATGGTTTGAGTTATTTGTATTTTGTTGTAAGATATTAAATTTGTAGCCTTTTATATTGTATTTTGCGTAATTTTATTTATTAATTATATTTTTGTAAATCAATTGTAAATGAATCTTGATTCGATTCTATTCGTTTTGGATTCGTAATAGGATAAACGAATCTAGATTCAATTTGATTTGTTTATTAATTATATGAAACGAATTAAATGAATCAAACCGAATATTCGTTTAATAAACAAATCGAATCCAAATTTTGATATTTCAATTTGTTTAATAAATAAATCGAATCCAGATAGTAGAATTTTGACCCAATTCGTTAACAATTATATTCGAATTTAATTCGTTTATTCATTTTGCCTCCCCTAAATTTCCTTCCAATAATGAATAAGCCAGCTCTATCACTCAATTGCCTATCTGTGGTCAAAAAGATCTATGAGATCCTCTGTAGCACTGTGCATTTTATTATTTTACATGAAACTTGGGATATACCCCACCAAGATTATGGGACTACAATATATTTTAGCATCAAAGAGAACTCCATGTGGCTTTTGTTCTTGTCAAACTTGCTTTTTTCTAATTCTTCACGTAGCTTCTATCCCTATCAAAGTCTATATTTTTAGGACAAGTCTTTATCAAACTTACTTCTAGCAACTCTACGTGTTTGTTGTGTACTTTTATTACCATAAGAAAGTTGTTTATAATAACTCAGTGGAACAACTAACCATTTGGAAAATTAAGCAGCAGTAGCTCAATAAGATGACAAGGACTTCTAAATAACTATATCAAAC
Organism: Citrus mangshanensis; assembly: GCA_030449895.1. Lineage (NCBI taxonomy): Eukaryota > Viridiplantae > Streptophyta > Magnoliopsida > Sapindales > Rutaceae > Citrus > Citrus mangshanensis. Next base: position 11,344,045 of record JASUUJ010000215.1, on the reverse strand, counting down.
TTTAGACTAAAACTTTATCACTAGTTACAGTTTTAGACAAACAAATCAAAAGAGATGAAGCAGCTCTAGGAGCCTATAGAATTTTTAACACAATCATGAGAGACAACCGCAACAAAAGTTTACCATTGAACCCAACCACATCCTTAACTTCAAATCTACTGGCAGCATGTCATTAAGAGAATATCCAACCAATAAAGCCGAGAAAACAAGATCAGAACACGCAAAATCTTGACATACTTATATACTATAGCACACACAACTTCAAACAAATAAACTAGGCCATGTACCCAGTTCAGCTAAATAAGCTATAATCTTAATTCTGAGTAAGCGTAGTAGAAAACTTGAAATTCAGTGTTAAAATTATCATGAAAATACTAGAAAAGAAACATGTTTATCAGAGAATCTTGACATACTTATATACTGTAGCACACTCAACTTTAAACAAATAAACTAGGCTAGGCCATGTGCCTAATCCAGCTAAACAAGCTATAATCTTAATTCTGAGTAAGCGTAGTAGAAAACTTGAGATTCAATGTTAAAATTATCATAAAAACACTAGAAAAGAAACAAGTTTATTACAGAATTTGAAACAACCCGCCCTGAACCCTTAGGGCGAGTCTATCTAGTCTCATCAAAACTGGATTGATAATAATTTAATTAGTAAGGATTCTGTCAAAAAATCGGCAAAGTCTCCTTTATAAATATAATACTTCCAGCTCATAAATATGTAAAACAAGCACTCCCACAATAATTTAATAGACAACCAACTCCAATGATCAGTATCCTCAACCAAAATATTGAGTTTTACCCCAAATATCTCCGGAGTATGAAAAGATTATATTATAACTGATATTAATATTCATTGGTCTATTCTTAACCTCAAAAGAATAATAAAAAAAATTATACAATCCCAAAAAAAATGAGATGATCAGGATATCCTAACAAAAACCATCTATATCTTTTGAAATGCTAGTTATGCAACCCAAGAGAGGGGGTGAATTAGGATTTTAAAGCTTAAGCTAAATAAATCACACAACAATTCAATCTATTGCCTTAATGAAATAAAAAACAATAAATTTAATAAAGCACAATAATAAAAGAGTAAGGGAAGAGAGAGCAAACACAATGATTTTTATGTGGTTCGGTAATCCCCGCCTACGTCTACACCTCCAAGCCAACCAAGCTCGAGGATTTCACTATCCGAGCCTCCCAAGGTTTCAAATGTTTGCAATTGACTTCCAAGGTGTCAATGGACCTTTACAACAAGAGATTATCCCCCAATCTCTTAGGTGTGTCCCACACTTATACACTCACAAATTTGATGAGAAAACAAAGATTACAATAAAAAAAAAACTCTCTTTCAGAGTAGATATACAAATGATAGCTCAATGAAGATTTAATCTATGATGATTTACGAATTTGGAAGCTCAAAATATGTTGTTTATACTTGTTTATGCTTGCAAAAGTCTTAAAATTGAAGTTGCATTTGAACTTATATAGATTTAGCCTAAAAACTAGCTGTTATAGACAAATTCCAGCGAGCAAGTGGCTAGCCGCTTAATTAGCTGGTTGCCCGCTTTAGAACAGTGAAGTTACCGTTAAAATTTGAATTTTGCAACAGTAATACTATTTACAAAATTGCATTTTGCCCATAACATTTTGTAATTATACTATGGCTTAAAACGTCATAGAACTTTGCAAACAGGTCCAATTTTAGAATTTCTAAATAATAATTGTCATTCACAAAATGTTTTAAAATTATGGTACGGTCCAAAACATAATAATATTTTTCAAAGAAGTCCTTTTTAAACATTTAACATAATACTTATAAATTTTAACGTTTTCAATACTTTTTCAATTTAGTCCAAAACTTAAGAATATGAAATTTTCCTCAGGTGGCCAGCCGCTAGTCCTCAGGCGGCTAGCCATTAACTCTCTGTCCATTTAGGATATTTATATTTAGGTCCTCAAACTTTCTTAAATTATAGTACGACCTATAATATTTCAAATATTTACAAATAGGTCCAAATCTGAAACTCAAAACAATACTTTATTAAAATCAAAGATTGCAAAAAATTTTCAGTTTAGTCCACATCTTGAAAAACAACTAATTTCCGAAGATACTTGGCTTATAATTGTAAAACCTTTGGTTTATGAAAAATGGTGATTTATTAAACAAAATCTTGAGCTTCTCAAATATTAAACCTTACATTTATTAAACCTTATCGGCTTTACAAGAATTGTTGTAATAATGAGTCTGTTGAGCTCTAAACTTTATTCTTAATCAAGCCGTTGTCCGTAGAGTGTCTTGAACTTGATTGTACTTGATTCACTTGCATAAATATTATCCTTCAAGAACTAGTGAAAATGTGAAATATAATATTTATTAAATCACTTAAGACACGTGTTTGTTATCATTAAAATTACATTATGTGTAGCCCTTTAGGTTAACAATCTCCCCCCTTTTGATGATGACAAACATGTGTATTTTGACATTTATACTCCCCCTTAATACATGACATACATGACTCAAAATATAAATCAACTATGAACTCACCCTGAATACATGATTTATAACAAATGTAAGCTCCCCCTAAATATTTCAAATCATGCATTAATATTTCATGAATAAAATACATTTTACCTATCTCTGGGAATTCAAAATACATGACTTCTCCCCCTTCATCATCAAAATTACTATGAATCTATGCGTAGATCAAACATAACACCTCAATTGTTAACCAAATATATAAAAATTAAGCATGCAATTAACCAAAGAGTTATAACATTCCAAGAATCTAGAAAATACCATCCAAAGTTAAAACATCCAAATATCGCATAACAATCATCCTCAATCCATAATTAAAACAACAATGCATATGAAAAATGTAGTTCAGAATAAAACTAAGAACTGAAATCAAGATGAAGATCGTGGATGTGGAAAATGGGTTAATATGAACTTCGGAGTGTCTTTATGATGTTCCTTGCACCTTTTGGCTACTTATTTTCCCTTGGATTTTTCACCACCAACTATTATTGAAAACAAGAACAAGCTTAAATACCCAAATTCGGATTTTCAAGATTTTGGGTAAAACGAAAGTGTTTGAGCCAATAAAATTGATCCTAGAGATGATTTAATGCAATATATGGTATTAATTTGATCAAAGATAAGCTAAAGAGAGATTAAATTTGAAGAGAGAGAAATGGATAAGTTAGGTTTTTTATTTTGGGATTTTTGAGAAGAAATGATGAAATAATGTATTGAGAGTGAATAATGAAGGATTAATGGATGAGTAATTTTGGAATTTTATTTTTTCAAGAAAATGAGTGAAAGATGAAGAAATTTGAGAGAAAAGTGGAGGAGAGTTGTTCACATTTTTTAGATAGAAGAATAAGTGAAGAAAAATGAAGAGCAAGAAGAAAAGAAGCATGAACCCATGACCAAGCGGCTAGCCGCTTGGCCTCGGGTCTTGAGGCGGCTAGCTGGCTCCATGCTGAAATTCTGCACAATTTCGCTGTCCGGCTGAGTTTTGAGCAATTCCGAGGTCATTTCGTGATCTCGAAACATCTCAAAAGCCATTTTAATGCATGAATCATAATTATAAACATTCAAAAGATAATTAATTCAAACATATAACTCATCCATCATGCATATATTTTACATAATCATATAACATATAAGTATTCAAAGATTAATAATTCAAACACATCACTTATTTGTCATGCTTAAACACTTAATAAACATAAAAAAAATCATCAATTAATCAATTTTAATAGTCTCAATAACATGATTAGGGATATTCATGCGAAAATTTCATCATCCTAAGTTCATGCCGAATTTTTGAAAATTTTTCTTCGTAAAGAGGTTTTGTAAAAATATCGGCAAGTTGTTTTTTCGTAGAGATAAATTCTAATGCAATATCTTCGTTTTGAACATGATCTCTCAAGAAATTATGTATAATATCTATATGCTTGGTTCTAGAGTGCTGAATGTGATTATTTGAAAGATTTATAGCACTAGTATTATCACACATGATAAGAATTTGTTCAAGATTAATGTCATAATCTCTAAGTGTTTGTTTCATCCAAAGGGCTTGTGCACAATAACTACCTGTGGTAATATATTCTGCCTTAGTGGTTGAGAGTGCAACCGAATTTTGTTTCTTACTAAACCATGAAACAAGTGAATGACCTAGGAAATGACAAGTTCCACTAGTACTTTTCCTATCAATCTTGTAACCGGCAAAATCGGCATCCGAATAACAGGTTAACTCTATATGGGTTCCTTTAGGATACTAAAAGGCAAGATTTATGGTTCCACTCAAATAACGGAAAATTATTTTAACAACAAGCAAATGAGATTCCTTGGGACATGATTGTAATCTTAAACACAAACATACACTAACACATGATATCGGGTCTACTTGCGGTAAAGTAAAGTAAAGAGCTGATCATACCTCGATACATTTTAATATCAACCTCTTTACCCTTTTCATCTTTGTCAAGCTTGATTGTTGTGCTCATTAGAGTGATCTTGGTCTTTGAGTCATCAATGCCAAATCTCTTGAGTAAATCTTTGATATATTTAGCTTGGTTGATGAAGATTCCCTCATTGTTTTGTTTGATTTGAAGTCCGAGGAAATACTTCAATTCTCTCATCATGCTTATTTCAAATTCCTTACTCATACAAGATGAAAACCCCTTGCACAGATACTCATTATCATAACCAAAGATAATATCATCAACATAAATTTGAACAACAAGTATATCTTGTTTCTTATTCTTAACAAAGAAAGTAGTATCTACTTTTCCCATCGAAAAATTATTTTCCAACAAAAAAAATTTAAGCCTGCTCTAGGTGTTTGTTTTAGTCCATACAATGCTTTAGACAACTTATACACATGATTTGGAAACTTTTCATTTTCAAAACCAGGGGGTTGTTTAACAAAAACTTCCTCCATAATATAACCATTTAGGAAAACACTTTTGACATCCATTTGATATAAAATGAAATATTTATGACATGCAAATGCTAACAAGATCCTAATGGATTCTAATCTAGCTACAGGTGCAAATGTTTCATCAAAATCAATTCCTTTTTCTTGGTTGTATCCTTGAGCCACTAATCTAGTTTTATTCCTTACAACCACACTGGATTCATCCATCTTATTCCTGATTTTGATGTTCCGGTTTAGGAACTAATTCCCACACATAGTATTATCTAGAGAAGAATTTGTAATGTAATCCCATTAATATAGTGGAAGATTATATCGGACTACGGTCCTGCTATTTTTCCCGCTTTGGGTTTTCCACATAAAAATTTATGTCTCTTGTAGTTGGCTTTTACTTTGGATTTATTGGTTTATTTTTCTGCCAATTTATTTGTGGTGCACATCCTATTTTAATTACACAAAGAGGGAAAGAGTTTTGTTTCTGCTTAATTTATAGCTACTTGTGTTAATCTGTTTCCTAATAGAGTGGTATCAGAGCTTTAGTTTTTGTATTTTTATTACTTTTGTGATTGAAATGGAGGAGTCCTCAGCATGCATAACTAAATTAAAATAATGGAATTATGGTATTTGGAAGTCTATAATGGAAGATTTGTTGTACATGAAAGACTTACATGAACCCATTGAAGGCGAAGAAACTAGACCCGCCGATTTAGATGATAAGAAATGGGCTCAATTAAACCAGAAGGTCATGGATACTATTAGGTCTTGGATTGATGGAGGAGTACTATTGTGTGGTTGAGATGGAGGAGTCCTCGGCATGCATAATTAAATTAGAATCATGGAATTATGGTATTTGCAAGTCTAGAATGGAAGATTTATTGTACATGAAAGACTTACATAAACCCATTGAAGGCGAAGAAGCTAGACCCGCTGATTTAGATGATAAGAAATGGGCTCAATTAAACCAGAAGGCCATGGGTACTATTAGGTCTTGGATTGATCAAAGTGTGTACCATCATGTGGCGAAGGAATCCAGGGCTGATGTTCTTTGGAGGAAATTGGAAACAATTTATGAGCAGTAGACAACACAGAATAAAGCCAAGTTAATGAAAAGGCTTGTTCACTTAAAATACAATTAGGGACGTAGAGATTCCCGCCAACAGAATAATGATAAACCTAGAATGAGATCTAAGTCCCAAAGGAGAAACCTCAATTGCTTTCATTGTTAGAAAATGAGTCAAGTTAAAAGGGAATGTAGATTGTGGAAAAGAGAACAAGCGAAAGAAAATGGTGATGATCAGAAAAATGACAAAAAGAACACTACGGTTATAGTTGATGGTGATTTAAGTATTGTTTATGATGAGAGCTCAGTAAATCTCACTTGTCATACCAATGATTGGGTGATTGATTCGGGTGCTTCATTCTATGTTACTGCACATCTTGATTACTTCACATCCTATATTAATGGTGATTATAGCCATGTTCATATGGGAAATAAGGGGGCATCCAAGATTGTGGGCATAGGAGATATTTGCTTGGAAACCAGCATTGACTGTAAGTTGTTGCTTAAAGATGTCAGCTATTTACCAGATATTCGCCTTAATTTGATCTCTATAGGCAAGCTTGATGATGATGGTTATACCAACCAATTTAGCGAAGGAAAATGGAAACTCACCAAAGGCTCCCTAGTGTTAGATAAGGAGAGGAAAGTAAACACCCTCTATGTGTTAAAAGCCAAGATCAAGAAAAAAAATATGTGAATGTGGTTGTAAAAGATTCTAACATTGAGACATGGCATAAAAGGCTTGGTCATATTGGTAAGAAATGGTTGGAAACTCTTGCTAGAAAATGATTTCTACCCAACTTCGTAGGTATGTCCCTCAAGATTTGTATTTATTACTTAGCTGGAAAGACACACATAGTAGCTTTTAAAAGTTTTTCTCCATCTAGAAAGTCAAAAATCATTGATTTGATTCATAATGATGTTTGCATGACGCAAAGTAGATCAATAAGAGGTGCACTTTATTTTGTGACTTTTATTAATGACTGTTATAGAAAAGTGTGGGTTGCTTTGAAATCTAAAGACGAGGTGCTTGATATATTTAAGTTCTTCCATGCTTATATTGAGAGAGGGTAGAAAGAAAATTAAAATGCGTCAAGACAGATAATGGTGGTGAGTACAGAGGGCTATTTCAGCAATATTGCAAATCCCATGGAATTAGGCTTGAGAAGACTGTACGAAAAACCCTACAACAAAATGTTGTTGCAGAAAGGATTAACAGAACAATTGACGAGAAGCCCATGTGTATGCTTTCTGATGCCAAGCTTCATAAATCTTTCTGGGCAGAGGATATGCGTACTACAGTTGACTTGATTAACATTTCTTATTCAGCTCCATTAGATGGCGATGTACCTGAGAGAGTTTGGACTGGAAAAATTGTTTCTTATAAACACTTGAGAGTTTTTAGTTGCAAAGCATATGTTCACATACCTAAAGATGAGACATCAAAGATTGATGATAAAGCCAAGGAATGTATTTTCTTACGCTATGGGCATGAAGAATTTGGGTACAGATTATGGGATCTAATGGCAAAGAAATTAATTAAAAGTAGAAATATTGTGTTCCTTGAAGATCAGATAATTGGCGATGCAGAGATGAGTGACGTGTCTCAGTCATCTCTAAAGATTTCTATTATTCCAACTTTAGTTTCTTCACCTACAATTCATGATGATCATAGGGGAGCTGGAGAGGATAATAATGATGGTCCAACATAACCAGTTAAGCAAGCACCTCCAAAACCACCTACACCACCAATTGAGCCAGAATTGAGAAGATTTACTAGAGAACGACAACCTTCCACCAGATATCCGCCACATGAGTATGTGATGCTTACAGATGAATGGGAGCCAAAATGTTTTGAAAAAACCATGTCTCATCAGCATAAAAATGAGTTGATTAAATCCATGCAAGATGAGATGAAATCCTTGAATGAGAACCACACTTATGACCTAGTGAAGTTGCCTAAGGGAAAAATGGCACTGAAGAAAAAGTAAGTTTATAGGTTGAAGACTGAAAATAGCTCACAGTAGCGGTATAAGGCTAGATTGGTTGTGAAGGGTTTCGGTCAGAAGAAGGTATTGATTTTGAAGAAATATTTTCTCCTGAGGTGAGATGTCTTCTGTCTGAGTAGTTCTAAGATTAGCAGCTAGCTTAAATTTGGAGATTGAATAGCTTGATGTAAAGACAACTTTCTTGTACAGTGACTTAGAAGAGGAAATATACATAGAGCAACCTAAAGGATTCAGCGTCAAAGGCAAAGAAGAACTTATGTGCAATTTGAAGAAAAGTTTGTATGGGCTAAAACAGGCACCAAGGCAGTGGTGTAAGAAGCTTGATTTTTTTATGAAGAATCATGGTTTTAGTAAGACAATCTGTGATCATTACATTTTTATGAAGAAGTTTGGTGATAATGATTTTATTATTCTTTTGCTTTATGTGGATGACATGTTGATTATTGGGCAAGATGCTAATAGGATTCACAATCTGAAGAGAGAGCTTAGCAAGTCTTTTGCAATGAAAGACTTGGGACTGTGGAAATAGATTCTTGGCATGAAAATTTCACGCGATAGAAAAGCTGGAAAGTTATGGTTATCTCAAGAAGCATATGTTGAAAGAGTTCTTGAAAGATTTGACATGAGCAAGGCAAAAATTGTTTGTTCTCCACTTGCAGGTCATTTCAAGCTTAGGTCTGAGCATTGTCCTACAAGTGAGAAAGAAAAACAAGAGATGAAATGAGTTCCTTATGCTTCAGCACTTGGTAGTTTGATGTACGCCATGGTTTGTACGAGACCAGATATTACTTATACAATTGGTTTAGTAAGTCGGTTTCTCTCTAATCTGGGCAAAGAACACTAGACAACAAGGAAATGGATTCTCAGATATCTCAAAGGCACTTCCAAGGCATATTTATCTTTTGGTGGTGACAAACCCATGTTACAAGTGTACACGGATGCAGATATGGCGGCAGATGTTAATTCTAGAAAATCCTTATCAGGATATTTGCTCACCTTTACAGGGGGAGCAGTCTAATGGCAGTCTAGACTTCAGCAGTGTGTTGCCTTATCTACTATTGAAGTAGAGTATATTGCAAGAACGGAAGGTTCCAAAGAAACTTTGTGGATGAAGAATTTCCTACAAGAGTTGGGTGTGAAGTAAGACATAATTGTTGTGTACTGTGACAGTCAGAGTGTCATTCACTTGGTAAAGAATTCAACGTACCATTCGAAATCCAAGCATATTGATATGAGGTATCATTAGATACGAGACGTGCTTGAGAAGAAACAGTTGCAGGTTGAGAATATATACATAATGGAGAATACGTAAGATATGATGACAAAGCCATTGCCTAAGGACAATCTGAAAAGTTGTATGCAGAAGCAAGCTTGGTAGTGCCCCCCACATGATCTGGAGGAGGAGATTTGTTGGGTTCATCTCATTTGGGTGGCCTAGGCCTAATGCTTAATAGGTTTGGGCAATAGAGTAATTAAAGAAACATTTAAGGGGGCAAATGAAATTTACCATAAAATTTGCCTATAAAAACAAGTGAAAGTCGCTGCCCTAGCTTGTGTGCGTGGAAAAGAAGCGACAGGAGAGAGAAAAAAAAGCAGGTTCCAATTTGGGAATAGTAATTTCAATCTTTAATTAGATGATCGGGAGGCAAAATTAACTCTTTTTTCTTCCAAGGTTTGGGGTAAGTTCATGGCATCACCCTATACAATCCTACTGGTCTTTATTTTTATTTTATCCTCTCTTTGGCTATTATTTAAGATACCTACTTGTTAGAAAGACGGTTATTAGGATGTTATTGTAAGTCAAGAATAGTGAGATTCTTTATGTTAGTGACCTCTAGTATTATCTAGTGAAGAATTTGTGTTGTAATCCCATTAATATAGTGGAAGATTATATCGGACTACAGTCCCGTGGTTTTTCTCGCTTTGGGTTTTCCACGTAAAAATTTGTCTCTTGTGATTGGCTTTTGCTTTAAATTTATTGGTTTATTTTTCTACCTATTTAATTATGTTGCACATCATATTTTAATCACACAAAGAGAAAAAGAATTTTATTTCTGCGTAATTTGTAGCTGCTTGTGTTAATCTTTTTCCCAACACTTCATTTGCCAGAACTTAAAAATTCTTGAACTTTCATAATTTTTTTTTAAAAAAAAAGAGGATTCCAAGAAGCTTGTGCCGATGTTAACTTAGAATATTCTACACTGGAAGCGATCCTACCAATGAATTTTCTAAGAGATAAAGCTATCATGAATAAAATAAGTCTTAGTAAACTAGATACTCCAATCATAACTGACTTAATAACATCAAGAATAGCTGACAATAAATATTATTCTCAGTGACATAAGAGGAAAGCAACAAAAAGAAATGCCCTCATGTTGGGCAATATAACAAATGACTTGACTAGAATCTCATTTTCCAATTTGGTTAATTATATTAGCTTCTTTAGTAAGACAAAATGAACTATGCCTAAGAAGATATAACAACGGTAGTGTTGTGCAAATTTTATTGAACTCGCAAGTGTACGAATCTATTGTAGAATAGATTAATGGCGAAGAGTGTCGATTCCACGAGGAGATGGATTTTAATTGTGTAGAGTTAATTTTCTAAGTGGGTGGTTGGATTTGTGGTGAAAGTAATTTAAACTATCCTAGAATTTAAATTGGAATGGAGGAATTAAATTAAAGTGGAAACTATTATAATTGAAGTGCTTAGGTATCTGGATCTACATCAACATGCTCCATGGGCTAGATATTCTATATTAATACTAATTAAATCATGAGGGGGATTTCAACTCCTCATGAACCACACTCAAATAAATATGATGCTAAGGGCTTATAGTGCCAAATAGTAATAACCTTGTACTAAGTTTAGATAAGATTATTGCTATCTGTCGACGAAAAATCAAAACATCCACAGATATTAGAGGGGAAGAGAAAGTAAATTTACCAAATTAAGCCCATGGAACATGTTGAGATTTCACCTTCAACCCAAGCTTGAAAGAAAATTAGCTACTCATAATTGAACTAGTGGTAAAATGAGAATTTATTAAATTATGTAGAAAATATAAGATGGAGAAGGAATTACAGAAAATAGAGCTCAGAAATAAATTCAGGGGTGTCGCATTAGGGGGGAGAACCCCTTTTTTATAGATACAATGAGTAAATCATGGCCATCAGATTAAAACAATTTGGACACTCAGGATTGCGCCATGCGGCAAGTTTCTGATTGGATAGAACATATCATCAGGGCTGTCATTCCGTATAATGCATGTATCGTACGCATGTTTCTTGGTCCACTAACATACTGCCACGTCACCGGTCAACACCACATCAACATTTTAGTCCAATAGGATCGTGACAAATCATCAGTCAACGCCACATAAGCAGTCAATACCACATCATTCGTCCAATCGAATGCTATCACGTCATCGGTGAATGTCATGTCATCGGCCAACACCATGTTATCGGACCGTATATGTGAACAATGTCGTGAATAGTACCATGTACAGTACCGTACATGTGAACAGTGCCGTTTACCCTTTTATGCTCCTCCTAAGGTTTTCGACTGTCCTGAGTTCAAAATTACTGTCCGTTTTTCTATCTGATCTATCATTTATTATGAAATGACCATGATGCCCCTAAAATACATAAAATACTTAATTAAAATAAAACATGCATAATTAAATCACAAGGGACTTAAATATATAAAAGTATGGATGTTAGTGAGACTTGAAGTGTAAAATGACGATTTTTTCATTTGTAAATATACATTTTCTAACACTCAACAGGTAGCCAACACAAACTAAGGAGAGTTTGATCATTACTCCAAAGGGATCTAGTGAGAAGTAAGAAGCACAATTATTTTCATTCTACCAAACAAAAGGAACAACTTACATGAATTGCTAGAAAACAAGATTAGCACGCATCCTTAATGACCTTGTTTATAGCAAACAAATTTTAAATTAAACCCACTAAAGGTACTAAAAAAATCCTGTAAAACGAAAGGAAATAAAAAAAAAGTTACTAAAGACTCAACAAACCCTAGTTTCTCAATTACTTTTCCTTTTTCCACACATGTAACTCGTCAGATAAAATAGAAAGAAAGTAAAGGAAGTACGATTACATTACATACCTGTCCAAATGGTACATATGAAGGTAAAGAAGTCACTATGCGCCATGTCCTCCCATGCCCATGTAGGACTACATTTGTCCATGAGGTTCCTGAAAATGTAACGTTTGTGCAGTAAAATTAAAATGGATGGCGGAAGCTCTAGAAACCTCAGATCGACTTCATTCAAAAACAAAAATCATGAGAAAATATTGAAGTTTGTTTACCTCACTTGTAGTTTCAAAAACGACTTCGTGAGGTAGGAGAAAATGATTGAAAACAGCAAGGTACGAACACTGTTTAGGAAATAGACCACTGCACGAACAACTTCTATTTTACCACGATTTGAGATCTTTAAAGTACCCCAATTGTGAAGCCTCTAATCCGTCCACACTTAGAAATATCCTAGGAGTTCAAAGGATTTGGAATCACCAAATTTCGTTTGGAAATGAGAGAGATAATGAAGAAACATGAATGCTAGCTCATGATGATTCATTCCACCAAATAAAGCCACCATTATCTTTTCAATAATGGCACCAAACATTATCATGTGCTAGATCCACTCACTAAGTTATTATTTATTGAATGTGATCTTGTCACTTCAATAATTTATTTAATCAAATTATTTTGAATAAATAAATAGCTTAATTAATTAATTTTATTTTTAATTAATTAATCTCATTTTGATCAAATCAAATGGTTAATTGTGGGCTTCTTTTGTGACATGTTCTTATGCCTTCTTCTAATCGATATTAGGTTCAATAAAAGCCCAAAATTCTAAATCCAAAACTGATCTAGAAGTCCATAATCATTTATGAACCAGAACATGTCCAAAATGGTCATTTTACATGCTCGATATTATACATAATATTTAATTGAGGATTTATGAAATTTATTTTGTTCCTTAAACTGTTTATGGGACATCTAAATTTCTATCTTAAATCATATTTAATATATATATTCATTCTTAATGAATTATAATATAAATACCGATTTTCCTAAAATTAGGAAATTTAACTTGTCATTTCTAGTAACTCTTTTTTCATTTCTATTAGGTGTGTGGCCTTTTAGATTCTTTGTTATAAGGTAGTTGAACTATTTTAATGATAACTCTTTATTCATTAAATGATGCTAAACTCTTTAGTCATCAATTAGAACTTTTCTAATGACCTTAAGATACATTGGTAATACGCTTTACCAATAATGATCTTAAGGTTTTTACAAGTCATGAGTGACACCTAACAGTACTTCACAACCACCCAAATAATAAAAATTGCTGGATCTATAGAACCTATTCCATTGTATCTCTATATCTTGGTCTTTTCATCATCCATGTCCAGAGAAAATCACAGCTTATGGTTTAGTGTGTTAAGCATTTATGCTTTATCTCAAAATAAATCTAAATGAACTTGGCATGAAAATATAATTTGAACTCTTTCAAATATATTTCACCTTGGCCAAGGATTTCTCATGACAATTCATATTATCTCACAGGGACATCCTTTTTGTATATTACAAAGTGATAAATTCCATATTGATCATACGCTTGTCTCCATATATAACCAACCATGACAGCTATTGCTAGATCTCTTCCTTGATTAGGAATCAATCATTATGCTTTCATATATCAGAGATGTCTATGTACAAGACATATGTTATGCCTCAGGTCTAAAGACCATTACTAAATACAGTGTCTATCACAATGTATAATAAGTCATTCACTAGTAGAAAAATGACCTTCACTGATACTATTATGGTATCAGAAACATGTTTTGTAGTGTTAGCATAGCCCGTGCCAGTGTTACACTGATAGTAGTTATTAGTATCAACAATTTTGTGTTACAATGGTATCAAAGAAATTTTGATTATAAGACATCACGTAGATATTGATTGTATGGTATCAAAACAATATTGATGCTAAGACATCAGATACATATAATTCTATGGTATTAAAAAAATTTTGATGTTAAGACATCATGCACATAATGATTCGAAAGTAGCAAAAAAGTTGTGATTTTATGGTATCAAAGAATTTGTAACTCATTTGTATCAAAGAAATTCTAATGTAATGGTATTAGTCAAATTTTGATTGTATAGCAATAGTATTACAGGGATGCTAATTTGGTGTCACAATTTATTTGAGAAAATAAAAAAATAAAAATTTGTTTGATACATAAATCAAATTTGCAGCTGATCATAAATGATATTGTAAACTCCATTTCATACATACAATGTATGATAATCATCCAACAACATAGTATCATCCAACAACACTAGAATTAGAATTACAAACTAAAACAAAAAATAACCAAATCAGTGCACTTTTGGCTAAACATGACCTTAAGTCATAAACATTCAAACATGCACAAATTTGTTCATCTTAAAACCAGAAACAACAAAAACCAAATCGTTTGAATGAGTTATAGCATAAATCAGTAGTAGTGATCTTCAATGAAATAAGCATAAATCAGCGGAAATTAGTAGCAACAAACTTTAAGTCAGAAAAGCAATAACAACATTCCCTGAAAGTATAAAGGAAAAATAAAGGCAACAACATTAAATATAATTATAATATAAGCTTGGTGACAGAAAATTTATTTATTAAACAATGATATGTACCTATTTTCTTAACTGAGTGATTAAGTTACCCACATAGGCAACCCACTCATTTCGAACCTTCATAAGATCCTCATCTGAATACTCAGTTATCCCCTTAAACTTCAATTAAGGAAATGAAAATAATGTCGTAAATAATATGTTCATGGTTGAAAATAGCCAAGTAACAAATATAAGATTTCAAACTTACATTTTCCTTCAAAATATTCACATTTCCCACAATATCTTGCATGTACTTTATAACGAAGTACCCACATTCAAAACCACCTATTTGTTGGGGGCACTGTACATTTATAAAATTAGTTTCACAACTGAAAACATAAAAAAGTTAAGTTACAAATTGAAACAAAATAGACAAAAATGTAATAAGCCCTTACTTACTTGAACAGTTATCCATTTCAGGTTTAACTTAGTTTTGAACTTGATTGAATGATACATTCTAACTCCTCTGAAGGTAATAACCACAATGAATATAGAGATCAACATAATAACCATAATTTAATAAGTAAGGTATATGAAATATTAAAATAGAAGTCTACAGAAACTTAGCTGATTGATTATTTGCTCTAAATTCACATTAATCTTTTCTCTAATTGCTAAATCCAAATAATAGACAGTACAAACTAACATATCAATTGCAATTAACACCCAATGATTGATACAATTCAACACATAAATAGTAATATTAGTAGCTTCAGAAATCGATTATCCCAATCAACAAAAATAATTACAATAAATGAAGTGAAATTGCATATGAATGGCCTTCACTGGAATTCTATGAAATGAAACTCCAAAACCAGACTATACTCCTTACTGTGAAAGCAATCATCCTTTTAGTCGCTAACTCAATACGAAATATAAGACACATTAAAACAAAATGGCTAAGAAAGTGCATGTTGTTATGTCGTGGAAAGTAAATTTTAATGGATTAAAAATAACTTATTGCCTATTAGTGTAGGAAAAAGCTAGAAGACCTTACCCTGGATTATATATGATTAATGTAATATGTCCAAGTAGAGCTACTCGTAACAGTTCAGATATGTGCTGAGACTTTTGAGTTATATATTCCTCTTGAGGTTTGGCTCTACCAAGCATCACCTGACCAAATTCGACGGGAAACATCCCTTCATAATTCTCCATTGACTCATGTAAGTACCTATGATATGGTAAAATATTAATAATTGAACGTCATTGTATACGATGAATAAAACATGACAATTATATAATGTAAGATTATATGATAGCGAGTTACCTTGCCCAAAGGTCAATCACTTCATTCCGCAATGCAGCAAAATCAATGATCACTCGACAAACATCCTTTGTCAATAGGGTTACAGTTTGATAACCAAAAATAGATTCATCATGCTCAATCAAAATTTCTTTCTGTAAAAAATTTTCAACTATAACCGAGAACATTTTTATTGTTGTACTGTTATTCTTTCTCTCCTGCGCAACTAGCCTATTGTTCTTCTGCATTACTAGTTTTCTACTAGCAGCTGCTTTAATCACCTTTGGCTTCATGAGGGGAGGAGCTTTAGAACCAAGACAGAAAACAACAGGGTCTTCTTGTTTCCTTTACTGGTTTGGAGTTCGGTTAAGTCTATGAGACCTTTTTGGAGTCCTTTTGGGAGTATTCCTTGGAGTCTTCTTCTCAGTTTTAACTGAAGGAGTTCAACCAATTTTCTTTCATTATGAGAATCTGCCTCCATCATACGTGCAACCGATTCAAAATGTAAAAATGACACAGTAATTAGTTCAATAAAATAATAATTAAGTGTAACATAAAGTAAAAAAATAGAAGTCAGACAATAACCTTTGTTTTGGCAGTTGATTGACCATTTTTTGGGGAATCTTCCTCCATAATGTCTGCAACCTATTGAATATGTAAACACAATACAATAATTAGTTCAAAAAAAATAAAAAATTAGGTGTAACACAAAGTAAATAAATTAAGGTAAGATAATAACCTTTCTTTTTGCCTTTGATTAAGCATTCTTGCATCATCTTCAACTGTTGGAGATTTAGTGTTAACATAGCTAATACTGCCAATCTTTGTAAACCTAGTACCATTTAGCTTTGCATCCATCATCTCCATCATCATCTGAAACCTTTCTTCATATACCTTTCTTTCAATGGCCATTCTTTACTTAAGCAAGTTTGTAGTATTGGGTATATGAAAATATTGTTAACATATATGTTTTCATAATGTTGATTTTGATGATAACAAACAAGATTAAGAATGATTAATCTTTTAAGCTCAAATTATTTTCTTTTTAAATAAATCATTATTTTCACATTATAAAGGTTTCATATTTAATGGAAAAATTATGTTATGGAATTAAAGTTTTTTGGACTAAAATGAAAGTATTTTAAAACCTTTGATATTGTTTTAAAATTTCAGATTTGGACTTATTTAAAAATATTTAAATATTTTAGGTCATTCTATAATTTCACATAGTTTGGGTGAAATTATAATTTCAGAAAGTTTTGGGATTGACAAAGCATTATTTAGAAATTCTAAAATTGGACCTATTTGAAACCTTTCATAACATTTTGGGCCATAATATAGTTTTATAAAGTTTTAGGGTCAAACTATAAATTTAAAAAATATTTCACTGTATCAGTTACTGTAGCAAGCGGCTAGCCGGATATGGTAAAACGGCAATTCGGATTTTGGGCAGTAAGCTTCTGGAGCATAAACGGCTATCCGGATTTTACAAGCGGCTTACTGGATATGAAAAGCGGCATGCCGGATATTCTGAAATTTAAATTTTTGCCTTAACGGTAATATAAAAGCGGCTTATCGGATTCCTAAACAGCAAGCCGGTTATGACCAAAATGAGCACAACGGCTAGTTTTTTAGCTCAAACTATATAAACTCAAATCTAACTCATTTTCAAGCCCTCTAGCAAGCATAAACAAAAAGCACACGAGATATCTTGAGCTTTCAATTTGCAAATCATAAAACATTGAATCATCTCTTGTTCTTTATTTTTTTATATCTACTCTTTGAGTGAATTTTATTGTAACTTTCATTTCTTCATCCTAATTGTAAGAGTTTGAGTGTGTGAGACACTTGAGTGAAGAGATTGGGAGATAATCTCTTTGTTGTAAAGGATCATTGACACCTTGAAGTCAATTGTAAACGGTTGAAACCTTGGAAAGGCTCGGATAGTGAAATCCTCAAGCTTGGATCGCTTGGAGGCGTGGACGTAGGCAGGGATTGCCGAACCACGTAAAAATTCGTGTGTTTGTTTCTCTTCTCCCTTACTCATTTGTTATTGTGCTTTTATTGAACTTATTGCTTTCAATTTTTATTAAGACATTAGATTGCTTGTTGTGTGGATTTGCTAGGATAATTTTTAAAATTCCAATTCACCCCCCTCTTGGGTTGCACACTTATATTTCATTTTGTATCAGAGCGAGGTGCTCTTATTTAGACTTAACCATCTAGAGCTAAAGATCAATGGCAACTCAATATGATTCCACATTTAGGGAAAGACAGTCCACCACTAGACCACCTTACTTTGATGGAAACGATTACCCGTATTGGAAAACTAGGATGAGAATTTACTTGCAAGCCTTAGATTATGAAATTTGGGAAATTGTTAATGATGGTCCTTTCATGCCTTTGACTAAAAATTTTAGCCGGGGAAGATATTCCAAAACCTTCACGGGAATGGAATGAATTCGAAAAGAGAAAAACTTCTCTAAATTCCAAGGTTATGAATGCCTTATTTTGTGCACTAGATAAGAAAGAGTTTCATAGAGTGTCTAGTTGCGAAAGTACTAATGAAATTTGGCACAAACTTAAAGTTGTCTATGAAGGCACGAACCAAGTGAAAGAATCTAAAATAAGTAGGTACACTCGACAATATGAATTATTCCAAATGGAACAAAATGAGAATGTGTACTCTACGTATACTAGATTTACGGACATAGTGAACACTCTAGGAGCCCTAGGAAAGACCTTTTCAAATAGTGAGAAAGTTAAGAAAACCATTAGGTCGCTACCTAAGGAATGGAGACCAAAAAGGACTGTCATTGAGGAAGCTAAAGATTTAAATGTATTACCTATTGATGATTTAATTGGTTCTCTCATTTCATATGAAGAAGATTTGGCAGCAGAAAAAGGGCATGAGGAAAAGAAGAAAAACATTGCTCTCAAGGCTTCAAAACGTGAGAGTGATGAGGAAAGCGAAATGGATGAGGAGTTGGCAATGTTGGCTAGAAGATTCAAAAAATTTTACAAAAAGAATAATGAGCAGAGGCAGAGGCTACAAGAAGAAGAATGAGAAGAAAGAGTCAATCACTTGTTGTGAATGCAAGAAGTGTTGAGTGTTAGAAAATGTATATTTATAAAGGAGAAAACTGTCATTTTACATTTCAAGTCTTACTAACAACCCTTATTTTTATGTATTTAACCTTCTTTTGATTTAATTCCATGTGTTTTATTTTAATTAAGTATTTTATGTATTTTAGGGGCATTATAGTCATTTCACAATAAAGGAGAGATCAGATGGCAAAACGGACATCACTTTTGAACTCAGGACGGTAGAAAACCTTAGGAGGAGCATAAAAGGAAAAATGACACTATTCACATGTCCGGTACTATTCACGTATACCGAGAATCGATGACGTGGCATTGATGATGTGGCATTGGTGATGAGGTGTCACGATCCGTTGGACTAAAATTCTTATGTATTGTTGATGACGGCAAGATATCGGACGAAAAATCTCACGGTGCATGCATCACACGATTATTTTCAACCAAACCGCGTTCATCCTCAAACATCGCTTCATCCACGTGGTCAAACTGTGGATTGTTGACTGATGACGTGGCGCAATCCTGAGCGTCCAAACTGTTTTTAATCCGATGGCCATGATTTACTCCATGTATCTATAAAAAGGGGGCCTCCCCCCCCTAATTTGATATCCCTGAATCCATTTTTGGACTCCATTTTCTGTAATTCCCTCTCCATCTTGTATTTTCTTCGTATTTTAATAAATTCCCATTGTGCCCCTAGTTCAATTATGAGTGGCTAATTTTCTTTCAAGCTTGGGTTGAAGTAAAGTCTCAACATGTGTCATGGGCTTTATTTGGTAAATTTATTTTCTCTTCCCCTCTAGTTTTTGTGGATGTTTTGACTTCGACAAATAATACTAATCTTGGTTTCACCCCCTCAGTACAAGGTTATTATTATTTACGATAAGCCCTTAGCACCATATTGATTAGGCGTGGTTCATGATTTAATTGGTATTAATACGGATTATTTAGCCCATGATGCATGTTGATACGGATCCGGATACCCAAGTACGTCATTTCAATAGAATTATCTTCAATTTATTCTCACCATTGCAATTCTAATTGTAGAATTTATTCTCGCCATTTTAATTTAAGTTTTAGCATATTCTAAATTATTTCCACCACAAATCCAATCACCCATTTACAAAATTAATTCTACACACAATTAAAATCAACCTCCTCGTGGGATCGACACTCGTCACCATTGATCTATACTACAATAGATTCGTGCATGAGTACATTAAAATTTGCACAACAAGTTTTTGGCGCCGTTGCCGGGGAGGTAAGTAATTTTAATTCATAGAATTAATTTTTGTGAATAATTTCTTTTAATTGTTTTCTTATAATTTTTTTTTAAAAAAAAAAGAGTGAATTTATATTTTGAGTTAAGAATTTTATTTTATTTTTTTTCTTCTTTAAAATTCTGTAATTTAATTTTCAATTTATTTTTCTTTGTAATTTTTTTTTCTTCTTATTAATTTACTTTTAGTTAATTTATTTCACGTATTTGTTTTAGTGTGTTTTTATAGAAAAGGTTGTACCAGTGCAATAAGGTTAGTATCGTAATTTCTCCCTCTTTTTATTTGTTTTGTTCTCATCTTTATTTTTATTTTATTTGTTTTGCATGCATGGTCGTAGGTCATTATTACCTAATCTTGAACCTATAGACCTTGAATTAGAAAAAACACTTCGCACACACAGGCACGTTAAAAATAAAATGGATTTACAAGCACCACAGGAGAGACCATTTAAGGATTATTTCAGTCCTTTAGCAAATTTGAGCACATCATGCATAAGATACCCAAATGTAGTTGCTAGGAGTTTTGAACTAAAACCTAGTGTGCTAAATTGTCTCCCCACATTTTATGGCCTAGAAAATAAGGACCCATATAATCATCTGAATGATTTTCATGCCATTTGTCAAACTTTTAAATATGACAATTTTTCAGACGATGATGTTAAACTCAGATTATTCCCATTTTCTTTAAAAGATAGAGCTCGTTCATGGCTTAATACATTGCCTGCCAATAGCATTTCATCATGGGAACAAATAGTAACAAAATTTTTGAATAAATATTTCCCAGTGCATAAAATAAATGCTATTCGCAGGGAGATCTCAGAGTTCACCCAGAGAGAGGACGAGCAGTTTTTCGAAACATGGGAGCGATTTAATGGGCTACTCTTGAAGTGTCCACATCATGGGTACGAGAAATGGCACCAATGCCAATACTTTTTAGAGGGATTACTACCAAATGTGCAAGAATGGCTAATGACAACAAGTGGAGGAGAGCTAATGTCAAAAAGTGCATCAGAAATTTGGGAATTCTTCCAGCGACAAGCAGATAATTCCCAACAACGGAGTCGATCACTCAGGAATACTAGAAGAATTAAGGGAGTAAATGAGGTTCAAATTGGCGAGTCAACTTCGGGAATCAAAGAAGTCAAGGAGATGGTTGAAGGTCTTGCTCGACAAATAGCATCGTTATCGACTGCTAAATCAACAGAACCACATGACCATGACTCATACTCAGATCAAGCCAATGCCATAGGTGTAATGAGAAAACCATCGAATTACAACCCATACTCCAACACATATAACCCTGGATGGAGAGACCACCCTAATTTTTCATAGTCTCAAGGACTCCAACAGAATGGACCAGCAACTCCAGCTCCACCAATGCAACAAATTCCTCAAGCCTCTCAGCCCCCATTTAGACCATACAATCGAACTAACTACTCTCAACCATGGGATGATGCATTCCAGAATTTCAAGAATGTTACTCACTCCACGATTGAACAACAGAACCGCACCATTGATGGACTACGAAATGAGTTGAGAGCAGGCTTCAATTCACAAGCCCAATCAGTGTCAAGCCTCGAGAAGATGGTGGGACAACTTGCTTCTTCAGTTCAGACCTTGGCAATGACTGTTGAGAAAGGTAAGTTTCCAAGTCAACCGACTAATCCTAAAGGAGTACATAGTTCACCAGCAGCATGGAGAAGTCAAAGCATGACCTTGCGAAAAGGAAAAGAAGTCGACAACAAAGTAGAGATTAGGTGACAAAAAGAAAATCAAATTGTTCCTGTGAGTGTTGAGGACTCACCACCGAGGAGAAAGAAAAACCAACCCACGAGAATACGTTCCCAAAGCTCCATTTCCCAGAGGTTAGCTAAAGGCAAGAAGGAAAATCCACGGTGAGATTCTCGAAATCTTCAAACAGTAAGTGTTAACATCCCTTTACTTGATGCTATAAAACAAGTTCCATCTTATGCCAAGTTTCTTAAAGACCTTTGCACTAAAAAGAGAAATATGCATGTTCAAAAGAAGGCATTTTTAACGAAACGTTAGTTCTATACTCCAACATAAAATTCCTTTAAAATGCAAAGAGCTCCCACTATCTCATGTAGTATAGGGAACCACACAATTGAGAATGCTTTGTTGGATTTAGGAGCTAGTGTAAATTTGTTGCCTTATTATGTATTTGTGAAACTTGGACTGGGAGAATTACACCCAACTTCAGTCGTGTTACAGCTTGCAGATCGGTCCATGAAAATACCTCGTGGTATTGTGGAGGACGTGCTTATCCAGGTAGATAAGTTTTATTTTCCTGTTGATTTCATTGTAATTGACACTCAACCAATACAGGACTCGAGGAAGCACATCCCCATTATTTTAGGCCGACCTTTCTTGGCAACTGCGGATGCTCACATTCAATGCAGGACTGGAAATATGCAGTTGTCCTTCGGCAATATGACTATGGAGCTGAACATCTTCAACATTGCCAAACAACCTCATAATGCAGATGATGGAATTGTTGATGTGGATTTAATTGAAGCATTAGTTGATGACACTTTTATTTCAAACCTTAGTGATGATCCTTTACAGACATGCTTAACTCACTTTGGTTTTGATTTTGATATTGACAGATCAGTCGATGAGGTCAACGCCCTACTTGACTCAGCACCATCCATGGACACTAATAAATGGAAGTCAAGAGTTGAACAACTAGCACCATCAGAAAAGAAACTCACCCCATCATCAGAATCACCACCGAAACTCAAGCTCAAACCATTGCCCAACACATTAGAATATGCATTTTTGGGAGAAGAAAGTACTTTGCCGGTAATCATTTCATCATCCCTCAATGACGAACAAAAAGGTAAGTTGTTGGATGTTTTAAAAGAACATAAATGAGCATTAGGATGGACCATAGCGGACATAAAAGGTATAAACCCTGCAGATTGCATGCATTACATTCACCTTGATGAAAATGCTAAATCTACTAGGGAAATGCAACGTCGGTTAAATCTTAACATGAAAGAAGTTGTAAGAACTGAAGTCCTTAAGCTATTAGACGCAGATATCATTTACCCAATTTCTGATAGTTCATGGGTCAGTCCTGTGCAAGTTGTCCCAAAAAAGTCAGGAGTCACAGTAGTTACCAATGCTGATAATGAATTGATACCAACTAGAGTAACTACAGGATGGCGTGTATGCATTGATTATAGAAAGTTAAATTCTGTCACACGTAAAGACCATTTTCCTTTACCATTTATTGATCAAATGCTTGATAGATTAGCAGGCCACGAATTTTATTGCTTTCTAGATGGCTACTCAGGATATAATCAGATTCCCATAGCACCAAAAGATCAAGAGAAAACTACTTTCACTTGCCCTTTTGGCACATTTTCATATAAGAGAATGCCATTTGGATTATGCAATGCACCTGCTACATTTCAACGATGCATGTTAAGTATTTTTTCTGATATGGTTGAACGATTCCTTGAAGTCTTTATGGATGATTTTTCTGTCTTTGGTGATTCGTTTGATCAATGTTTACATCATCTAACGCTAGTTCTGCAGAGATGTATCGAAAAGAACTTGGTCTTAAATTGGGAGAAGTGCCATTTTATGGTAAAACAAGGTATTGTTCTCGGTCACATCATTTCGAGCAAAGGTATTGAGGTTGACAAAGCCAAGGTGGATCTCATTTCTAATCTTCCTCCACCTAAAACAGTCAGAGAAGTAAGATCTTTCCTTGGGCATGCTGGTTTTTATAGACGTTTCATTAAAGATTTTAGCAAAGTTTCTAGACCCTTATGCAATCTACTTGCTAAGGATGTACCTTTTGTCTTTGATGATTCATGTCTTGTTGCGTTTGAAAAATTAAAGCATTTGTTGACATCATCACCCATCATTCAAACCTGGAGCTTACCATTTGAGCTCATGTGTGATGCATCCGATTATAGGAGCATTAGGACAAAGGGTTGATCGAATTCCTCATGTTATTTACTATGCTAGTATGACATTGAATGATGCACAGTTGAACTATTCAACTACTGAAAAAGAAATGCTAGCAGTAGTGTTTGCATTAGAAAAATTTCGATCTTATCTCATTGGTTGTAAAATAATTATATTCACAGATCATGCTGCTCTTAAATATCTTCTCACAAAGAAAGATGCAAAAGCTAGACTAATTCGTTGGGTGTTACTTTTGCAGGAATTTGACTTGGAATTCAAAGATAAAAAAGGAAAAATGTTGTGGTGGACCATCTCTCTCATATTTTGACACAATTACTGAGCCATTACCATTGAATGAGTCATTTCCGGATGAACAATTAATGAATGTGGAAGTATTACCTTGGTATCGATATAGTTAATTATCTTGTAAACTTCCGCATTGGACCAAGCAAGACAAGGCTAAATTCTTTGCAGAAATAAAGAATTTCTTTTGGGATGACCCATATTTGTTCAAGTATTGTGCAGATCAACTTGTTAGACGATGTGTCCCAGAAAATGAAATTCAGAATATCCTTTCATTCTGCCATGAACAAGCTTGTGGAGGCCATTTTAGTGCTAAGAAAAATGACTAAAGTTTTACAATGTGGTTTCTATTGGCCATCTATATTTCGAGACGCTTACACTTTACTCTTCATGTGATAGGTGTCAACGAATGGGGAGCATTACACGAAAGAACATGATGCCATTAAATCCAATTTTAGTGGTTGAGATTTTTTATGTATGGGGTATCGACTTCATGGGACCTTTTCCCTCTTCTTTTGGCCATCAATACATATTGGTTGCTGTTGACTATGTATCAAAATGGGTAGAAGCAATTGCATGTCGAACCAATGATCACAAGGTGGTAATAGGATTTTTGAAAAGTAATATTGTTTCACGCTTTGGATTCCCTCGAGCAATAATCAGTGATAGTGGTGCCCACTTTTGTAACAAAGCATTCAAAGCTCTTTTGACAAAGTATTCAATCACACACAAAGTGGCAACTCCGTATCATCCGCAAACCAGTGGCCAAGTTGAGATCTCCAATCGAGAAATAAAGCATATATTAGAAAAGACGGTGAGGCCGGACAGAAAAGATTGGTCATTAAGACTTGATGATGCATTATGGGCATATAGAACGGCTTTCAAGACCCCGATTGGGATGTCACCCTACAGGCTAGTGTATGGAAAAGCTTGCCACCTACCTGTGGAACTTGAGCATCGTGCGTATTGGGCCATCAAGAAATTCAACTTTGACATGCAGCAAGCCAGCTCAGAAAGAAGATTACAACTGGCAGAACTTGAAGAAATTCGCAATGACGCATACGAAAATGCCAAGATTTACAAGCAACGAATTAAAGTCTTCCATGATAAGCAAATTATGAGAAAATCGTTCACTCCAGGTCAAAAAGTGATTTTATTCAATTCTCGCTTGCACTTATTCCCAGGTAAGTTACGCTCTCGTTGGTCTGGTCCCTTTATTGTTCATACTGTTTTTCCACATGGGGCAATTGAAATTAAGGACCCAAAGAACGGTGTCACGTTTAAAGTTAATGGTCAAAGATTAAAGCCATATCTAGAGTACCAACCACATGAAAAAGACACCGAAATAAATTTGAGTGACCCACTAAATTTGAATTGATTTTTTTTTCTTTTCGTTGATTTGATTTTTCTTTCTTTCTTTATATTATTCTTTTGCTAATTGAAATTATTTTTGCATAAGTGTGTTTGTTTAACTATTAAGTTTTCTCTTATCATTGTTAATCATGAGTCTCATACTTAGACAGAACCTCCTGAACAATATTAAACCACTTCAACGTGTCAAAACTCATCTCAAAAGGCAGATTCAATTTTGTAAAACACATCGTATTTGGGCTCTACAACCACCAGAGTTAGTAGCCTATGTTGAGGGTTTAGAAAGCCAACTCAGAGACATTGAGAGAAGTGTTTACGACATCCAGTTGGAGCTTGAGGTAAATTCAATAAGAGGACGATTTTAATTTTCTTTGTTTTTTTTTATTTGTTTTTCTGTTTGTGTGATTTTGTTTGTTACCCGGTGAAGTGGCGGATAAATTCGTGACAATCGGTTACTTCCCATAATTATTCGAGGTGAAAGTAAACGAGATTCTAGCGAAGCTTCACAAGCGATTCCCTTCACTTCCTCGAATGCCCTCCACGATCTATAAAGCTCGGTCCGAACGCATGCGATTGCTCATGAGGAATAATATACGATATCCGGTTAATCGAGGCGAAAGTACGATTGGCAGGTGAGTTACCTCCAAAATTTATTGCATTCATGCCTGGTTGTGGTACAGGGAATTATGCAAGAAAACGACGAGCTCGAAGAATTTATGTTGCTTGTCATAAGTGTGCCAGAATGAGTTGCGATAGAAACCCATGTTCTTTAGGAATGATGTCTGATAACAGGGAAGATAAGATTCAATTAATTAGGGATGGCTTGAATAAGGAGTCATTGGATGATATTCTTCTGTCTCTTGAAACGCATCCCAGTGGATATGTGCAAGGAGCGATTCTCCAGTTATGGCCATTATTCCAGAAAGAGCATGCACGATATAGTCTCGGGAATCTGACTATAAACGACCCTGTTTGCCAGTTTATAAGAAAACTGGATAGGAAGCCTATCCTCGACCCATAGAGGGCGTTCAAGCCGTTTCTGGACGTAAAACCAGAGGAAGATGTGAGCCACAGTCGCAACTACCTGTAAATATCCTTTTACTTTACTGTTATTTTATTTCACTATTGTTTTATTGTGTGCATTATTGTCTTTAATAATTTTATTACTGTTTGCTTTTTCATTTTTACTGTTTCCTTTTTGACTCGCGAGCCACGTGCTTTACGCGTTATTTGACACTGACATATTACTTCATACACAACTGTGACCCATTATCACCAAGACTCTTAAATGTGATTTCTTTTGTCAAGCACTCACAAATCGTTTTTGAGAAATATCGCAATGGCAGCTACTCCCAATAGACAATTCAAGAACATTTGTGTGCTTTCTGGATTTACCTATGGCAAACATAAAGAGTTCGCCATAGATCTTGGCAAGCATGAGAAAATTACACTTGGTGTATGGAGGAGGTAATCGAGGTTATCGAAAATGGTCTGCTTTTATCGGCGGCCAAGTGTTAGGCATCATCCCAAGAGTTCTAAAACCATTTCGTCGACTCATCAACTGGAGAAGAGTTAGTCGTCTCGGTATGCAAGAAAGAATAATCGAAATGCTTAATCATCGATGCTTTTATTTTCCTTCCAGGAGATCTTGCAACACTAGAGGCACTTATCACACTAGAATCTTGGGCCCATCTGCACATCCACCAGAAACCCATCAGTTTGTTAAATGTCAATAACTTTTATGATGGCTTTATCGCATTTCTTAACCATGCAATAAAAAACTACTTCATTCCTTCCCATGCGAAAAAACTTTTTATTTGTGCTCACACTGCTAATGAGCTACTTGATATGTTACAAGCTTATAGACTGGAGCCAAACCCCTGGACCTTTGTGTTGGAGCGTCCAAATAATGATGG
This sequence comes from Citrus mangshanensis, assembly GCA_030449895.1. NCBI lineage: Eukaryota > Viridiplantae > Streptophyta > Magnoliopsida > Sapindales > Rutaceae > Citrus > Citrus mangshanensis. The sequence goes on along the minus strand of JASUUJ010000215.1, from coordinate 11,316,160 downwards.
TAACAGTAGCGGCAGTAAGAAGTACAAATTAGATTTAACTCTTCGCCTGTAAATATTTTCTTCTGTGTTACACCACCCAGGTGATGTCTTCTAAACTCTACTTCTTTCCTTTAAAACATTGAGGACAATGTTTCGTTCTGGTTGGGGGAAGAGAATAGTCGACAATTGTAGAATCTTGGTTAAGTTTTTACTGATTTTTTGTTGTAGAAACTAACTGTTGCTAACGTTGTGTGTTGAAGATGGCTGAATATGGAGTGTAGTGACTCTAGAAACGCATCTTCATCGTTTGAAAAAAAAAATAAAACAAAAAAACAAAATAAAAAGTAAAAAAAAAAATTTTGCAGACATTTTCTTTTTCTTTATTAAGTTTTTATGTTTCTTTTTAATTTCTCCTCTATAAATATACATTTTCAAACTTTTGAGCCTATAAAAAAAAAACCATTTTCTTTTCCTATCATTTTAAGTGTAACTTTTCTAATTAGTTTTTCTGCATCATTTTCACATTTCTGCATGCATATTTTCCTTTCATGCTTAGAATAGGTTGGGGGGTAGAATGTTGTTTAAAAAAAAAAAAAATTGTGTGATTTGTTTTAATATTGGATGACATGATTAATTTCAAATTTTGGTATTTGTATTATCTTTGGTCTTAAGTGATGTTACGTTATGTTTGCTACTCTACATGTTGATGTCGGAGATAAATGTGAGTTGCTTGAAGGAATGAACATGTCATAATAAGTACCAAGTGAGTTTTTGAGCCTATTATTTTTTCTTGGAGAATAACCCTTTTGCCCACTCTTTATACAGCTTAGCAGTTTATTATTTTACACACGATCTCTAAATTGCTTTTGAGTTAACCCTTAAAAAAATGGTAAAATAAAATATAAAAAAAGAGAAAAAAAAATGTGTGTTGCTACATTTGGAGGCCCATCTAACTAGTAGATATGGACGATTATTTAGAGCCCTAAAAGACGATGGAAAGGCCATCTTTTACCCGTTTGAGCCTTTCTAGCCATCCCTTTTATTAAATATCTATAGTTAACCCTTTTTTAGCCTTTAAAAAAAAAAAAAACCCTTTTCTTTGTCAACTTATCATCTTGACCCACTCCGATTTAGAGTATTAACCAATGTCTTATAAGTTCCATCACCTATTTATGTTTGAGAAAAATATAAATAAGTATTTTTGTTCAGTGAAGTTATGCCAAATAAAAAAAAAAGAAAAAAAAACAACAAAACAAAAATTGTTGTTTCAAAAGAAAATTAATAATAATAATAGGTGAAATCCACCTTACAACTTTCAAAAAAAAAAAAATTCTCTGCATTTTTCTCAAACATACAATTTGTTTTCCTTATTTCCTTTCTTTGTTAACCATGTCCCTAGCCTACGTTACATCCTAATGAAAGTCCTCCCTGATTTTAGGGAACTATAATCTGAAGTAAAAGCTAGTTATATGAGCTAAAAAGATGTAGTGGTGCAAATAAAAGAAAAAATAAATAAATTGGGTTGACTAACAGTTTTTATTTGACTTGAGATCGTATTATTTCTAAGCTGAGGGCATATTTATTTCATCTTTGTGAGAGTATGTGATATCATTTCTTTATTATTTTCTCTCAATTACCATTCATTGGAGTGACTATTTTTATTTGGTTTAATTTCTTTGTGAGAGTGTCACTACTTCCAGTGAGATTTTGGGGTTTAACATGTCATTCTTGAAAGTAGCTATAACAAAGTGATTCATGTGGATGGTTGATGTGGGTGTGATGTTGCTTTAGACTGGAGATAATGCTTATACTTTTATTTAATTGTTATCATTAATCTGATTGAATAAACACTCGTGTTTCTATAAAAAAAAAAATCATTTTGAATTTGAATTTTGTTTTCGCTTTATTTGACTAGCAAGTGTGTTGAGTGTTAGAAAATGTATATTTATAAAGGAGAAAACTGTCATTTTACATTTCAAGTCTTACTAACAACCCTTACTTTTATGTATTTACCCTTCTTTTGATTTAATTCCATGTGTTTTATTTTAATTAAGTATTTTATGTATTTTAGGGGCATTATAGTCATTTCACAATAAAGGAGAGATCGGATGGCAAAACGGATGAATGAAAACCTTGAGGAGCATAAAAGGAAAAATGATACTATTCACGCAGTACTATTCACGTATATCGCATGCATCGCTCACATAGACGGATCGATGGACGTGGCATTGACCGATGATGTGGCATTAGGCGATGAGGTGTCACGATCCTGTTGGACTAAAATTCTGATGGTGACGTGGCGGATATCGAAAAAAGACGGTGATCATGCGTTCATCGTTTCATCATCAAATGATAATGGCAATGATTTACTCCATGTATCTATAAAAAGGGGCCTCCACTAATTTGATATCTCGAATCCATTTTTGGGATCCATTTTCTGTAATTCCTTCTCCATCTTGTATTTTCTTCGTATTTTAATAAATTTCCATTTTGCCCTAGTTCAATTATGAGTGGCTAATTTTCTTTCAAGCAAGGTGAAGTCTCAACATGTGTCATGGGCTTTATTTGGTAAATTTATTTTCTCTTCCCCTCTAGTTTTTGTGGATGTTTTGACTTCGACAAATAATACTAATCTCGCCTTGGTTTCACCCTCTAGTACAAGGTTATTATTATTTGGCATGCTAGCACCATATTGATTAGAGCGTGGTTCATGAGGTGTGGATTCCCCCCTCATGATTTAATTGGTATTAATACGGATTATTTAGCCCATGATGCATGTTGATACGGATCCGGATACCCAAGTACGTCATTTCAATAGAATTATCTTCAATTTATTCTCACCATTGCAATTCTAATTGTAGAATTTATTCTCGCCATTTTAATTTAAGTTTTAGCATATTCTAAATTATTTCCACCACAAATCCAATCACCCATTTACAAAATTAATTCTACACACAATTAAAATCCGCCTCCTCGTGGGATCGACACTCGTCACCATTGATCTATACTACAATAGATTCGTGCGCTTGCGAGTACATTAAAATTTGCACAACAAGAAGCTCGGACACATACGACCGGAATGTCCTCTTCTCAACAAACTCAAGAAGAAAGCTATAGTGGCCACATGGGATGATAGCGATGAGGAAATAAGTGATAATGATGAGCAACAAGAAATGAAAAATTTAGCTCTCATGGCCTTTAGGGAAGAATCATGTGATGAACTTGATGAGGTAAGTGTTCTTCCTACATATGATGAATTACATGATGCCTTTAAGGATTTGCATGATGAGCTGATGAGGATTGGTAAAAAGAATATGTCTTAAAAAGAAGATGATAGAACTTAAAAATAAAAATGAATCATTTAGTTCAAAGATTACATGCCTAGAATTAGAAAATAAAATATTGCATGATAGCATTGCATTATTTGAGAATTCTAGCACTCCACATGAGCACTTAGAGTCACACATGAATGACTTGAAAATGAAAATGAAATGCTTAGAAAGAAGAGCAATGAACTAAATGAAATTGTGCTAAAATTCACAAATGGGCAAAAGATGTTGGACAACTTGCTAAACTCACAAAAATGTGTATTTGACAAAGGAGGCATTGGTTATAAACCAAATTTGAAACAAAAATTTTACAAGAGTAATTTTGTGAAAAATACATATATTAACAATCAAGTTGTATGTCATTATTGTAATCAAGATGGTCATATGAAAAATAGATGTGCAGTGAAGAGAAATGCATATTATGGTGAGAAATGCATATTATGGTGTGAAATGTGTTTGGGTTCCGAAAAGAACCATTGCTAATTCTCAAGGACCCAAAAAGGTTTGGGTACCTAAAACTTGAGATTTTCTCTACAGGGCTTGAAGAATAAGAAGAATAAGTGGTACTTGGACAGCGGTTATTCAAGACATATGACAGGAAATTATTCTTGGTTTTTAAGTTTTACTAAGATCGAAAATGATGGAGATGTATCGTTTGGAGATAATTCAAAAGGAAAAATCATTGGCATTGGAAATGTCGGTAATGTATCCTCTACTCTCATTGAAAATGTGTGTTTGGTTGAAAACTTGAAACACAACTTGCTTAGTATTAGTCCATTATGTGATAAAGGATATAGAATTATCTTTGATAAATGAAAATGTGTTATTCAGAATGCATGTGATGGGAAAGTTTTATTTGTAGGAAATAGATGTGTTAATGTCTATACCATTAATATAGATTGTGCATCGACAAATGATAAATGTTTCTCCGCATTGCATGATGATGGTTGGTTGTGGCATAGAAGATTAGGTCATGCAAGCATGGATTTGATTTCAAAAATCATGAAAAATGATTTGGTTAAAGGTCTTCCAAAAATCAATTTTCAAAAAGATAGAATTTGTGAAGCTTGCCAATTCAAAACTTCCTTCAAAAGCAAAAATCGTGTCTCTACTTTAAAACCTCTTCAATTACTTCACATAGATTTGTTTGGACCTTCTAGATATGCTAGTTTAAGTGGCAAATTTTATGCATTTGTAATTGTAGATGATTATTCTAGATACACATGGGTATTGTTCTTAGCTAATAAGGATGATGCCATTGATGCATTTCGAATTTTCTATAAAAAGGTTCAAAATGAAAAAAGTTATTTTATTACTTGTATTAAAAGTGATCATGGTGGAGAATTTGAAAATCATGCATTTGAAAATTTTTGTAATGACTTTGGCATTGAACATCAATTTTCACCACCTAGGACTCCACAACAAAATGGAGTTGTAGAGAGAAAGAATAGGTCTATTCAAGAAATGGCTAGGACCATGTTAAATGAAAATTCTTTCCCTAAGTATTTTTAGGCCGAAGTCGTCAACACCGCTTGTTATGTTTTGAATCGTGTGTTGATTAGACCTAATCTTAATAAAACTTCATATGAGCTTTGGAAAGATAGAAAACCCAACATTGGTTATTTTAAAGTCTTTGGATGCAAATGTTTTGTTTTGAACACAAAAGATAATCTTGGTAAATTTGATTCAAAATCTGATGTTGGCATTTTTCTTGGTTATTCAAACTCAAGCAAAGCTTATAGAGTTTATAATAAAAGAACTTTAGTTGTGGAATAATCTATGCATGTTACATTTGATGAGTCTAACCCCTCCTCTACGGAGAAAGTCGTTGTTGATGATAATGCAGAAAAAGAACAACAAGAAGAAGCATCAAATGACAACCAAAAAGACGCACCATATGAAATTCAAGAGGAACATCATGAAGAAACAAATGTAGAGGAAAATGAAGGTACTTCTTAAACACTCCCCAAGGAGTGGAGGTATATTTCCTCTCACCTTAAGGATGTAATTTTAGAAGATCCCTCACGAGGTGTTACCACTAGATCATCTCTTAGGAACGCATGTGAGCATGCTGCATTTATCTCTCAAATTGAACCAAAATCCTTTGCGAATGCAGAAAATGATGAATCTTGGATTATGGCTATGCAAGAGGAGTTGAATCAATTTGAAAGAAAAAATGTGTGGGAATTAGTTACTAATCTAGAACATCAATCCATTATAGGCACTAAATGAGTATTTAGAAAAAAAATGGATGAATCCGGTGTGGTTGTAAGAAATAAAGCTAGATTAGTGGCTCAAGGTTACAACCAAGAAGAAGGAATTGATTTTGATGAAACATTTGCACCTGTAGCAAGGTTAGAATCCATTAGGATGTTGTTAACATATGCATGTCATAAGGATTTCATTTTATATCAAATGGATGTCACGAGTGCTTTCTTAAATGGTTATATTATGGAGGAAGTTTATGTGAAACAACCTCCTGGTTTTGAAAATGAAAAATTTCCAGATCATGTGTATAAGTTATCTAAGGCTTTGTATGGATTAAAACAAGCACCTAGAGCTTAGTATGATAGGCTTAAAAACTTCTTGTTGGATAACGATTTTTCGATGGGAAAAGCGGACACAACCTTATTTGTTAAGCATAAGAACCAAGATATACTTATTGTTCAAATTTATGTTGATGATATTATTTTTGGTTCTACTAATGAGTTGTTGTATAAAGATTTTTCATCATGTATGAGCAAAGAATTTGAGATGAGTATGATGGGAGAGTTGAAGTACTTCCTTGGACTCCAAATCAAACAAAACGAGGAAGGAATTTTCATAAATCAAGCCAAATACGTGAATGATCTACTCAAAAGATTTGGCTATGATAATGGAACGGCAAAAAGCACTCCAATGAGTACTACGATCAAGCTGGACAAGAATGAGAAAGGTAAGGAAGTTAATATCAAGACATATCGAGGTATGATCGGATCCTTACTCTACTTGACTGATAGTAGGCCTGATATTATGTTTAGTGTATGCTTGTGTGCTAGATTTCAATCTTGTCCTAAAGAGTCACATATGCTTGCTGTCAAACGCATTTTTCGATATTTGATCGGCACCATTAATCTTAGCCTTTGGTATCCTAGGGGAACTCATATTGACTTAACTTGTTATTTGAATGCCGATTTTGCTGGATCTGTCAAACGCATTTTTCGATATTTGATTGGCACCATTAATTTTGGCCTTTGGTACCCTAGGGGAACTCATATTGACTTAACTTGTTATTCGGATGCCGATTTTGCTGGATATAAGGTTGATAGAAAAAGTACTAGTGGAACATGTCACTTCCTAGGCCATTCTCTTGTCTCTTGGTTTAGTAAGAAACAAAACTCGGTTGCGCTTTCAACCACCGAGGCAGAATATATTGCCGCAAGTAGTTATTGTGCACAAATTCTTTGGATGAAACAAACCCTTAGAGACTATGGTATTAAACTTGATCAAACACCTATCTTATGTGACAATACTAGTGTTATAAATCTTTCCAAGAATCCCATTTAACATTCTAGGACTAAGCATATAGAAATTAGACATCATTTCCTTAGAGATCATGTTCAAAAAAGGAGATGTTGTAATTAAATTTTTTTCTACTGAAAATCAGCTTGCAAATATCTTTACAAAACCTCTTAGCGAAGAGCATTTTATAAAGATAAGACATGAGCTTGGAATGATGAATGTTGCATCTTGACTTATGTTTTACTATATGGCTTGATATGTTTGTTATTATATGGATTTATGCTTCATGAATTAAATAGCTTGATATGCTTGTAATTTTATGATTTTATGTTTCATGCATTAAATGGCTTATTGAAAAGTTTTAAATCTCAAAATGATTTAAAATTAATCAATTTTAAAAGCCAAAAATAAAATGGTGTGTGTAATACAAGTCTAAGAGTTTACTAAACTTCAAAAATATTCTCCATATTTTAACCGATAAACCTCTTCTAATCAACCGGAAAACCATTCTTCTTATTGATTATTCTCTAAGTCATATTCCGGATAACCGGATTGGAAATCCAGGAAACTGTTTGAAGAGAATTTGGTTTCTGGAAAGAACCGGTCAGCCGGTTATGAAATCCGAAAAACCGGATTTAGTTTGATGCTTGCTGGACACAACCGGATAGTCGGTTATGAGATCCGGCAAATCGGATTCGCATTGCTTACTTGCTGCCTCCAACCGGTTAACATGTTAGGAATATCCGGATAACCGGATTCGTGACCATTCATCACCGGACTTAACCGAATTACCGGTTATGTAAACCGGAAACCCGAATTCATGTTGCACACTCACTAGACCACAACCGGCTAACCAGTTAGTGAAATCTGGTAAGCCGAATTCGGGCATTCATATTTTGTTCATCCTCTTCTCCTTCATTCAGTCAATCGGTTACTCTCTCACTAAAAATCGCTTCCTCTCTCACGCAATATCTCTCTAAAATCCATCAATCTCATCCTTTTTCACTTCAAATCCTTTATACTTGTATTTGAACACACCAACATTTACTATTTTATTTTGCATTTGGATTATATGGATGTTTGCTATGATTTTGGATTATATGTCTGTTTTGAATTATATGGATTTGATATAGTTATATGTTATGTTCTTTACTTATGTTTTGGATAATTTTGAACTAATGTGCTTGATTTGAAGTTTTGATGATTGATAGCGGGAGACAAATATGATATGTTTTTGGATAAAATCATTTTGGTTAAAATTTTAAATTGGCCATATGTTTAGGGGGAGCATATAATATGATTTTGGATAATATGCTTTTTGAACTTTTTTATTGTCCAAAGAGGGAGACAGTAATATATCATTTCGATGTTGTTAAAAGGAGGAGAATAATATGCACTTTGAGTATTCTTTTAATGGTTGATATTTGATTATGATGATGATTTGATTACATAGTTGTTTTATATGATAATTTTATGTTATGAGTTGTTGATTTGGTAATTAATGGAATAATGGTTCATGATATTTTGGTGTGATGATTTGTGTATGGAGTTGGCTTGTATCATGATTTTATAATAATTTGGGAGTAATATTACTAAACTTGTATTTGAGGTAATGCTTGTTGTTAGGGGGAGAATATATTGAAATTTCTACTCAGACAAACATGAGTAATAAATTTGCTACTCTTATTCTTTTTCTTTAAGTTTTCTTTTTGATGATGAAGGAGGAGAAGAATACATGTTTTTAAATTTATAAAAATTAACTACTCTTTTTCTTTGCCAATTAAGTTTTCTTTTTTATGATGAAGGGGGAGAAAAATTCATGAATTTAAATCTGTTAATTTAGCTAATTGGCAAATTGTAAGAGAAGATTATATTTAGGGGGAGCAATTTGTGGAATCATTCTTTAAATACATGAAATGTTTGTCATCATCAAAAAGGGGGAGATTGTTAACATATATGTTTTCATAATGTTGATTTTGATGATAACAAACAAGATTAAGAATGATTAATCTTTTAAGCTCAAATTATTATTTTTTAAATAAATCATTATTTTCACATTATAAAGGTTTCATATTTAATGGAAAAATGATGTTATGGAATTAAAGTATTTTGGACTAAAATGAAAGTATTTTAAAACCTTTGATATTGTTTTAAAATTTCAGATTTGGACCTATTTGAAAATATTTAAATATTTTAGGTCATTCTATAATTTCACATAATTTGGGTGAAATCATAATTTCAAAAAGTTTTAAGATTAACAAAGCATTATTTAGAAATTCTGAAATTGGACCTATTTGAAAGCTTTCATAACGTTTTGTGCCATAATATAATTTTATAACGTTTTGGGGTCAAACTATAAATTTAGAAAATATTTCACTGTAGCAGTTACTGTAGCAAGCGGCTGACCGGCAATCCGAATTTTGGACAGTAAGCTTCTGGAGCATAAACGGCTATCCGGATTTCTCAAGCGGCAATCCGGATTTCAAAAACGGCTAACCGGATATAAAAAGCGGCATGCCGGATATTCTAAAATTCAAATTTTTGCCTTAATAGTAACATAAAAGCGGCTTACCGGATTCCTAAACGGCAAGGCAGTTATGACCAAAATATGCATAACGGCTAGTTTTTGAGCTCAAACTATATAAACTCAAATCCAACTCATTTTCAATCCCTCTAGCAAGCATAAACAAAAAGCACACGAGATATCTTGAGCTTTCAATTTGCAAATCACAAAACATTGAATCATCTCTTGTTCTTCATTTTTTAATATCTACTCTTTGAGTGAGTTTTATTATAACTTTCATTTCTTTATCTTAATTGTAAGAGTTTGAGTGTGTGAGACACTTGAATGAAGAGATTGTGAGATAATCTCTTTGTTGTAAAAGTTCATTGACACCTTGAAGTCAATTGTAAACGGTTGAAGCCTTAGAAAGGCTCGGATAGTGAAATCCTCAAGCTTGGATAGCTTGGAGGCGTGGACGTAGGTGGGGATTGCCGAACCACGTAAAAATTCGTGTGTTTGTTTCTCTTCTCCCTTACTCATTTGTTATTGTGCTTTTATTGAACTTATTGCTTTCAATTTTTATTAAGACATTAGATTGCTTGTTGTGTGGATTTGTTAGGATAATTTTTAAAATTTCAATTCACCCCCCTCTTGGGTTGCACACTTATATTTCAAATACATTGTTGGGGTGATTGACTTCCCCAATCCTTGGACTCTACTATCATTTGGCTACTTCCCAAGGGCTGCTGACAGAATGTCATTTACCCCATGAGTTTGAAATGACCATTGGTCGACTTGACTCTTTAATTCATCCTACAACAATACGCATCCAAATTCAAGCCTTAGAATAAAAAGGTTGTTCAAATATACACAAACATATGCAAACCTCCTATTGAAGTAAACCTAAGTAATAAATAATGAACACTCACAATTTTTTCTCCCACTAGCAACACATCAAGTTCGTAACCACCCTTGTTGTTCTTTCAGGCCATCAACCACAACTGACTTCGGTCAAGCTCTTTTTTAGAAATTGTAATCTCATCCTTCTATTTCATATTAACAAGTACAAAAGAGAGCTTAATTTTATGAGATAAAAATAAAATTTCTGAATTATATAGACAAAATTGATTTGAGGAGGCTGTCATATGATACCTTTCTGTGCAGCATGCCACTATAACCTGTACTACCCAAACGATGGTTGTACTTGATTTGCTCACGCATCTTTTTCGCTTTATTACTCTTATCCTTCATAAAAACAGTTTACAATAATCATCATACATTAAAACAAATATGGTTTCTAAGTAACAAAGAATGAACATTGTTGTAAAACATTTTACCTCAAATTCAGGACTAAGAACCTTGTCAAAAACTGTTTCCACTCCAATTTTCTAATTCTGGGAAACTCCCACGAAGGCAGCTTTAATTGATTGCAGTTATCTTTGTTAGGTTGAATAAACTCAGTGTTTAAAGCACATTTGAAGTTCCTTAAAGCAATTTTGATTTATTGAACCACATGTTTTTTGCTCCTTATATCAAGTTCAAATTTTGTCTGCCCCAGCATATATGCAGAAATAATATTGATATTAGTACAGAGATAAAAAGGAATTAAACCACAAAAGTGAATAAGAAATGACAGATTACCTATCAGGGGTCCCAAAGTTTGTCCTTAATTTCTAGGGGAACATGTCGCCAATCATCTTACAAGATTAAAATATTATCTCGAACGAGAACACCGATGTAACTTCTAAGATCATTCGCCCCGTCTCCAACAGGAGCTCCATATTGGTTATATAGCACTACAACCTTATCGTCAACTGATCTTTTCAGTAAATGTTTCTTTTTTGTCTACGTTCTCATCTTTAGTGTCCCATCCAAGTCAGAAAATTTTGTCTCATTTTGTTCTTCAATGTCAGCCATATCTATAAAATTATGACAGATAACAAACAAATTAATAATTGAAACATATCCTTATAACTTACATTTAAACAAATCTGTAAAAAAAGGAAAATTTAAAAAAACAAAAACACATGACAGCTTCACATCACTTGCATCTAATTAATATACAAACAAATAAAAAGACTGAAATCAATACGAGAAAAAGAAAGCATGTGACAGCATGAGATATTACATTTAGCTTGTCATATCAAAACAAATACAGACACTGAATTCAGTATATGGAAAAAGAAGCATATGACACCTTTAAATAACTTGCATTCAGTTCATATACAAAAGAATGAAGACACTGAAATTGGATAACTAACTGTAGTTGTCATTCCCTTGCTAAGTCATCGTCAATTGGAACATGATCACACTCTAATCTTTCATATATGCCAACATCATCTTTATCCATATTTATTTTTGGGGATGGATATTTTTTACATAAAGGTTCATGTATCACCATCTCAATACTCTTATTAACACCTATTGATTTATTGAATCTTTGACCCACTGAACAAACAATTGATTTTGTTGGATCTACTTAGTCTTGAACATAAAACACTTGCTTTGCATGTGAAGCTAGAATGAAGCAATCAAACTTATGACCAACTCGATTAAGATCAACAACGGTGAAACCTAAATCATCAACCTTAACCTATCTACTATCAACTCAATCACACTTAAAAACAACTTTCTTAGCCATGAGATATTGCAGCTCCCAAATTTCAACAAGGACCCCATAATACTCCATTATACCAGTGAAAGGATTTTTATCCTTTGAGCTTGAGACTTGTAAGGTTGTCGCTGAGACATTAACCCCACTGTTTTGCGTAACACGGTTGCTATCTCGATCCCTCATTGCAAAATTAACACTATTTATAAGGTACTCTGAATAAGCAATCACAATGCAACTAAGTTTGTTTGCAAACATCCTAACAGTTTCATCAACATTTAAACCATTTTTTATCATGTTTGTTACCTACAGTTTGAAAACAAATTACGAGTTACTAAGGACAAACTTTACACTGTTATTAAGGATAAAATTTTCAAATTCTAACCTTTATTTGTAACGAATCGGAAAAGCTACAAGCATGCTCATGTTCTAACCAATGAACCCGTTATGATTTGCTTTGGAAATTTTGATTGCAAGAATATCTTATGTTTCTTACCATCACTACTAGAAAAATGGTCTTTTGTGACACTTGTCTTCTGACACTTTATTATAAAGTATCAGTAATTACATGTATTTGGGGCATTTTCCGTGTTTAACAGATAAGTATCACAAATTGCTAATACTACGGTGTCAGTAAATTAAATATCACAGATTCGTGACACTAAAGTATTAGTAGTTAAAAAAATAAAATTTTAATTTTGTATCTAGTAATAATTGAACCGAAGACCTCTAAGCCATAACCTTTTTATTTTAACCGCTATACCACTCGGCCACAAATTGCATTTTTGAACTTATAAATTAATAAATAAATAAATATTAAAACTTAAAACCTAAAACCTAGAAATCTTTCATGTATGGTCTGTGTGAAACCTAAAACCTAAAAATTTTTGTTAAGTCAAAAATCTATCTCACGGCCACCGAAGCTTTCTTCCTTCTCTCTCCTTCCCTCTCTCTCGTTCTCTTTCTCTCTCTAACAATGATCTACCTTGAAAGCCGCCTCTGTCAACACCTTGAAACCCGTCGTCCTTAAGCTAAAATATCCCTGAAAAGAACCCAGAAAGTGCTGTGAAGAATTTGGGCAAAGCTAAGGTTTGAAAGTCCGAATCAGTGTTGTGGTAACTCTTTGTCTCATTCTCTATTCTCAGTGTTTAAGTATTTATCTGTTAATTGATTGATGTTTATTGAGTGCAAATAAGAGCTTGCACTTGTTTGGAAATCTAGCCATCTAGGGTTTTTGTTGCTTATAATCTAATTTATTGTTTAATAAAATAAATAAAACGCAGCTTTATTATAGGTGGAATTCAGTTTATTAAGTGAAAGAATGATTACAATCGGTGATTATGGATTTAGGTTGAATGCAATTTGTTAATTAAAAGAATAATGGCAATCGACAATCATGGGTTTAGTATGTATTATATATTTCATTTAATGGTGTGTATGAAAACCCAAACCTAAAATTTTCTTAAGTAAAAATCTCCATTCTCCCTCACGACCTATAAGCCCATCACTCTCTCTCTCTCTCTCCCCTCTTTCTAGCTAACAACCCAAAACTTATTGTGAAACCGCCATATCAATCTTTCAAAGCTCATTAGTTAGCTGGTTATTGTGAAAAGTAAGGTTTTGTTTGCTTTTATGTCTAATTTTACTTTAAACATGGGGATTGATGATATTCAAGTTGCTGGACACTTGATTTTGAGGTGAAAGATTAATTAATAGTTTACAAAATTATGCTGAAAATTTGAGGATTGATAGACTGTTGTTGTGAACTTGGTTGTTTCCGAACTTGACTAAATGACTTTCAATTGATTTGAAAGTTTGATTAAACTAAGTTCAAATGAGAACATTTTAATTCTGGAAATTTTGGAATGAATTGGGTTTATATTTGATTTTGAATGGATTTCTCAATATGGTTGGTTGTTGTCCAATTTTATTAGAAATTACATATGTACCATGTTTGATATTGCAAACGTATAGTCTAACAGAGTTAGAATAAGTTGAAATTTGGATAAACTACACTTCTATTTGCATACTTCGAATTTGGAAAATTTTATTTTGATTGAACTTGTAATTTATTTTTAATGATTTTTCAAACTCTGTTGTCTCTGCAATAACTTCTTTTGATAGAACTGTTCATTAATCTTTGATCCTATCAAACACCAGCCTAATGATATCGGAATAGCCTCAAATTTTAATATGTTGTTGACTTATATGTCCACTTAAAATATGGAAAGTATCGTTCTAATATATTTAGTATTTTAAATTTAATATATATTCAAACACTTGCTGCTACTTTTATAGTTTCATATGCAATTTTGACAGAACTGTTCATTAATGTTTGATCCTATCAAACACCAGCCTAATGATATTGGAATAGCCTCAAATTTTAATATGTTGTTGAATTATTTGTCCACTTAAAATCTGGAAAGTATCGTTCTGATATATTTAGTATTTTAAATTTAATATATATTCAAACACCTGCTGCTACTTTTATAGTTTCATATGCAATTTTGACAGAACTGTTCATTAATCTTTGATCCTATCAAACACCAGCCTAATGATATCGGAATAGCCTCAAATTTCAATATGTTGTTGACTTATATGTCCACTTAAAATCTAGAAAGTATCATTCTGATATATTTATTATTTTAAATTTAATATATATTCAAACACCTGCTGCTACTTTTACAGTTTCATATGCAATTTTGACAGAACTGTTCATTAATGTTTGATCCTATCAAACACCAGCCTAATGATATCGGAATAGCCTCAAATTTTAATATGTTGTTGACTTATATGTCCAATTAAAATATGGAAAGTATCATTCTGATATATTTAGTATTTTAAATTTAATATATATTCAAACACCTGCTGCTACTTTTACAGTTTCATATGCAATTTTGACAGAATTGTTCATTAATGTTTGATCCTATCAAACACCAGCCTAATGATATCGGAATAGCCTCAAATTTTAATATGTTGTTGACTTATATGTCCACTTAAAATCTGAAAAGTATCATTCTGATATATTTAGTATTTTAAATTTAATATATATTCAAACACCTGCTGCTACTTTTACAGTTTCATATGTAATTTTAACTTATATAGTTTTATCATGTGAGAAGCAAATGTAGAGTTGTCCAAATGACTTGGAAATTTGATTTGTGGTGCATTGACATGTCTAATTATGTTTTTTTCATAGCATTCCAAATTAAATTAAAGAAAATCTTAAATTCAAGCTGTCAACGTTTCCTATTAAATCTAATTAGTGATAAATCTACTAACTTGCACTTTTAAAAAATGTGTGAATTGCAACGGGAAGAAAGTACCAAAGGCATAAATCTTTTTTCATTATATTTGGGACTATTCTTAAAGGTTAGTCTTTTCCTTTTTCCTTTTTTTCTTTTTTATTTAAGGTAATCATATTCTTTTTAATTTTAATTACAATCAATTTGGCGCTGTTATACAACTCGCACCAACCAATCCAACAGCAAATGAAGATAACATTTTTTAAATGCATTCAATTTTTGACAATAGCAAAAAGAAAAAGGAAAAATGATACTAGTTTAGGCTTTAGGAAATTTGCATCATGATTCTTGCATTGCAGCTGCCTCTATCTCTGTGCTCTCGGAGAAGTAATCTTGCTTGATTTTGCGTGATAGTTGATACAAGCCCGTCCTAGCCATTGCAAAATTGACACTAAAAAGGTTCCAATTTTTTATATTGTAGTTTGAAAAGTCTGCAATGTTTGCTATGTTGATGCCCCATTTGAATGTTGGAGCCCAAAAATGAACGGTTTTAGGACCAGCCGGGTGGTTCCAGAAAGCTAGGAGCTTGTTAGCTATTCTGTTTAATTGAACTAATTTAACTTAAATATTAGCCTGATTATTGATTTCTATGGTTTGCAATTGATTTGAGTTTGACATTCTTGTGAGTATTTATAAATAGCTTATGAGTATTTTTTTCTTTCAAACAAAATAATTTTATTGGCAGCTAATTTTTTTTTCTTTTCCATGTATTCATATGCAGATTTGATCAATGTGTTTGAAGTGTTTATTCCTCAACTTCACTTATATCCTAACCCATACAGTCTATTGAATGGAGAAGCTGCTAGTGTGATAACGCAATTATACTACTCATATTCAAAGAGTGAAAGGCAGCCATCCTTCTCAATTTAACTTCTAGATTTATTAAATTTAGCCACAAGTAGTAGGCATTTGATTGGATGGTAGAAATTTTTGTGTATTGAACTTAGATTATTTAGTTATGAGAGTAGGATATCTCATATTTTTGTTATTGAAGTTTTGGAATTTGTAATATATACTAATAATATTTAAATGTGAAATGAAAGATTTTTTGATATAAATCAATTTCTTTTTGTTATTTTGTGGTGCCTTTTAATTTTACCAATAAATCAATAGGCAATGATCTAATTCAATTTTTTTATTTTTTAAAATAAATTAACTAGTGATGCCATGGTAACAGTAATTATAGACACTAATAAAATATCAATAACTACTAATACTATGGTGTCATAATATCGGTGATACTGTGGTAATAGTAATCACTGACACCACTTACAAATGTCACTATTTTTCTGACTCCCAGATTACTGACACAATTAACAAGTGTCAGTAAAAGTAATTTCTGACACTATTCTAAAGTCAGTAAAGACCATTTTTCTAGTAGTGCATGTCAATACTGAAAAAGTCAGTTGTTGTTAGATAAGGTTTTGAAATATTTTCGTAAATACTAATGAAAATTTATGATTTACAGTATATAATATTGCAACTCCAAGGTGTTTTCCAGAATGCAAAGACTTGCTTGCTTTAGTAGTGCAACGTCAACCATCTTAACATCTCCACCTCCTAAAGGCTTTTCAATTGTATAATCAACTATACAATCAGGTGGCAGTCCAATGAAATCATGGTTTGAGAGATATTCAACACAAAATTAAAGTGCTTCCTCTGCAACATAGCATTCCGCAATGCAACCTCGGGCCGATACTGGTTACGAACATAACCCTTTAAATTTTTCATGTTTCTCTCAAATGGATACATCCAACAAAAGTGAACCAGTCCACATAATCGGACTTGATCAACAAGATGTACCATCAAATGGACCATTATGTCAAAAAAGGCAGGTACGAAATATTGCTCAAACAAGCACACAGTGACGAAATGATCTTTTTCTAATTTGTCAAGAAATTTTGTGTCCAACACCTTACTACACAATGAATTGAAGTGAAAGCACATCATAATAACAACTTTTCTAACATTTTCCGGTAAACAATCACGGATTACTAAGGGTAATAGTTGTTGCATCAAAGTGTGACAGTCGTGAGACTTAAGACCTTGAAGCCGACAATCGTTAGTAGAAACAAGATTCCTAAAGTTTGAATAATAACCTTCTAGAACTTTGGTTTCTAACAGAGTTTGACAGAACTTCATTTTCTCTTATTTATTCATGGTAAAAGGTGCTGCAGGTACGGTACTTCTATCATTTTCACCAGGAACTAATTTCTCCCTAATTTTCATTTCTATAAGGTCTTTTCTAGTCTTTACCCCATCATTTGTCTTTCCAGGTTGATGAAGTAGTGTGGCATAGATGCTCTCACACACATTTTTCTCAATATGCATCACATCTAATAAATGACGAACTAACAAATGTTGCCAATAATCCAAATAAAAAAAATTGATTTTCTTTTGAACAGTTTGTTACTATCATCATCACAATCATCACGCTTTCACTTGCTGCCTTTGTGCTTTCCACTAATTTCAAAATATCTTCACCAGTCAAATATTTAGGAGGTTCTTCCTTTTCTATCTCATTATTAAAGACCTTTTTAAGAGACCTAAATGAGTGATTACTTGGTAAAAACTGACGGTGCCCTAAATATACACACTTCCTACTATGTGTAAGCCATATTAAACGCTTATTTGGGCCACAAACTGAACAAGCATAATGGCCCTTAACAAAACACCCGGAGAGGTTCCCATATGCAGGAAAGTCACTAATAGTCCACAACAACACAGCTCAAAGATTAAAGGTTTCCTTTCTATAAGCATCATAAGTTTCTATACCGACATTCCAAAGGATTTTCAAATCATCAATCAAGGGTGCTGGGTAAACATCTAGATCATTTCCAGGTTGTTTGGACCTAGATATCAGTAAAGACAGCATAATGAATTTTTTTTTTCATGCACATCCATGGCGGAAGATTGTAAATGACTAACAAGACTGGCCAACAACTATAAGTGAGAGAGCTAATCGTAGATTTATAGGTTCTTGGCCAAATTCAGGCCACTTGTTGTCAACTAAATGCCATGCTGGGGTGTCTGCTGGATGGCGAAGTTTGCCATCTTTAATTCGGTGATTAGCATGCCAGGATAAGTTTTCGGCAGTCTGAGCTTATTGAAACATACGTTTGAATCTAGGAATAGGAGGAAAGTACCAGAGTACCTTTGTAGGCACCTGTTTACTACTTGTTTTGACACTTTTTTTTCTTCCACCTAGACTCTCCACAAGTAGGGCATGTGTTCAGATTTGCATACTCTTTTTGGTAGAGAATGCAATCATTCTCACAAGCATGTACTTTTTCATAATCTAAACGCAACACTTTTATTATTTTTTTTGCCTCATACATTGACTTAGGAATGGTGTTATTTCTGGAAACATGTTAGCAAGAACTTCTAACAAACTGTGAAGCATTGATCAGATAACCCATACTTGCCTTTCACATTAAACAATTTCATTAACCCAAACAACCTAGAACATTTTGAACCTACATACAAAGGCTTCTCAACATCCTCAAGTATATCCCTAAAACACTTAGGATTATTATCACATTGTTCGTAAGCATCATGGATCATGTCCTCAATGTTACTATGATCTTTAAATCTAAATTGATGACTCTCGAAATAGTTATGGTAACTTACGAAGGTTTTTTTTTTCTCAACCTCTCCATGCCTATCCCAAACTATGTATGATGGCAGAAAACAGTATGTGAACCAATGATCTATTATCTATTCAGGAGCATAAAACTCCATGTTGGAATAGTCGTACAAGGACATCTAAGTAACCTACGATTTTCAGAATTAACCATAGCAAATCTCAAGAACTCTTCTACTCCATTTTCATATTCTGCAGACAATCGACAAGCAGACCATATCCAAGATTTATCCACATCAACAATAATACTTGTTAATATAATTATACATGTTAATTCAAGTTTTAAATGCTTTATTTGTACCAATACAATTCAAAATATTAATAATAAATTCATATTAACAGTATAATCCTATTAATTATACAACTAACAAAATAAACTAGTAGCAATCTAGTATATGGTGTTGTGGCCTATGACTTTGGAGGTTATCCTTCCATGAACCAGACTTATATAAATGTAAACATATAAGAAAATAAACAAAATTGTCAATAAACAAAGGAATGTTAGTATTGTACACCATTCCCCACATAAACTAAATTATAAAAGCAGTCGTGCATGTAGTTCTCACAAAATAAAGTAATAACAGACCAAACAACACATTTGCATTCAAAGAACCATTAAAGTTGAGGTAACATGTCACAAAGCCACACGATTACAATTGAAATGACAATGTGTTCGTACTTGAACCAATCAAACACCTTCTTGTCCCACTCAACAAAACTTTTAACCACAACAATAATCGAATCAGACAAATAAAAAAACATGCCAACCACATTCAATTTATAATAGTATTAATACTTTTATTACTACAAAACCTAACTTAGTAAATCACAAAAAATAACAAAATACAAATATGATACAATTACTTTAATAACATCTTGCAAAACAGCAAATGAACACAATTACCACATTTAAAAATTTATTTATTTACTAAAAGTCGGCACATAAAGACACACACAAAAGCACATCCTAATGATAAATAATTTTAATAATTAAGGTCAACTTGTCATGAAATAATTAAAAATTGTTGCCATAAGGATAAAATTTTGACAAAATTAAGGAACTTCCATGCTAAAAAATATTAAATTATGCAACATGTCCGACCATATGCTGCTATATAACAAAAAAGGACAAATACATATTTTTTAAGAACTTTAAATCATTGATTCCTAAAATCAAAACTAATAAACAAACAACACATCTTCTAAATCATATTTTATAAATACCCACTGGAATTTTCTTCGTTATATTTGCAAAATCATCGATTCATGTGTGCATGCCCCTAAAAAAGTAAATAAACAAATGATTCATGCATGCAAGCCTATCTAAATTAAAATCAAGTCAAGAAACAGAAAAATCTGAAACAAATTGACAATTAGGGCTTTAAAAAAAATTAGAGGAAAGTGCAAGAACTGATATAGAAAGAGGGTGAGTGTTCTGACCTGATTACAGCTTTTTATTTGCTATTACTTTCTTCGATCTTTCTTTTCTGCTTCAATAATTTGGTTCTCTTCTTTCGTGATGTGGGCTTTATATTCTTCGATCTTCAAGGTTTTCTTGTGCCTTTTACCTTTTTTTGTCAGCTCAAATTGCCTACTTCATACTGTGGGTTTTGCTTCGTTGTGCTTTCAATTTTGTTTTGCTTTGTTCTGACTCCTACCTTCATGTTTGTTTTGGGTAAGTGTTTAGGTTTTCTGAAGCTGGAGGGAAACGAAAACGATAGCGAGGGAAATGAAAGTCCTTGTTGTATTATTAGAAACAATTAACGCTACCGTTTAGCTTAAGTGAAACAAAAAAATAAAATAAAAACGCTGCCGTTTAGCTTAAGTAAAATAAAAACGTTGTCGTTTAAAATAATAAAAAATAAAATATACGCCCCTTAATATCAGTACAATGCCATGATACTAAGGTATCAACAACCGCTGACACTCCTATGTTAAACACGCTAAAAATGGCTTCAATTACCAAATACTGATATTTTTTAATTTAGTATCAGCAGCTTAGTATCAACGAACATCATTTTTCTACTAGTGATTAACACTCAAAACCATATGTCTTATTATTATTTGGTCAAGTTCAGTAAACTTGTTCTTGCAACAAGTACCTATGTGTTTGACTTGACATCTCATGTCAATGATATGAAACTCACCATCCATTTTAGTATCACTTACCATAAGGAGTCATAACACATACTAGTGTTTATAGGAATTTATAACGTCCAATCATAAACCCACCACTAGAAACTATTTTAGAATTATAGTACAAAGGATACATGTTTCATATTCTCGACAAACTCGAGAATGTGTTCCTTAACTATTTTACTTCTTGAACTATATTCATTAAATTAATTTATGGATGTTGATAACTTTGCCATTTTATAAATATCAAAATGCTATTCAAAAACAATAATTCCCTGAAAGCAAACATCATTCGGTTGGCCTTTAGGGCATATTACTAACACCCCAACATCTGTGTTTCTTTTTTCTGCATACTTTTCATTTGTAGCTTCATCTGATTGCCCATTATTAGTCTTAGCAAGTTGTTTGAGAGACATGCCATCAGAACCCTCTTGGATTTCAAGAGATTGTGGTTCATCTGCCACATCTTCAATTGAAGATGTCACAGCAGAATCAGTCACGGAAGATGCTACGGGATCAACTTGTTTTGCTCTGTACTTGTTAAATTGACTTCTCATACTCGCTAAAGGAACAAGCCTTGAAAGTCTTCAAAAGGAGCTTTGAACAGGGCATAATCCCATAACCAACTGCTCGCCTTTATTCTCTTTTGGCTTCTCTGACCCGAATTTTTCTACCCCTTCCTCGTGTTTAGACAATGATAAACCATTTGTCCTAATTTCAGTAGACGCCAGCAGAGGTTGAACATATTTATAATGATGAAAATAAGCAAATGACAGGATGCGGGGCACCAAATCTTCAGGAATAGAGTAACTCTTGAAATAATGCTGCAACCCTTTTCTGTTAACACAACTGTTAAAATAAAAAAAATTAAAAAATTCATTATAGCACTGAAAATTAGAAAATAAAATAAAATACATATTAATGCTTCATTCTTCTACAAGCTAATATAAGTATTTATGTATCAAATGATCTGATACCTACTCTCTTAAAGCTGAATTTCGGACTGGAGGTTGGGAAAACGTAACACATTTGACCTGAACTTTGTCATTTTCTTTTAATAAGAGGATGCAGCAATAACCCTCTAAATGGCAAGGGTAGCTAATGCAGCTACCTACAGATGAAATGGAGCATGAAGTAGATGAAAAACACATTAATCACCAGCAAAGTGCTGAAAATTCATACAGAGGCAGGAAGATCAGGCTTACTGCTCCACCAAGCGCATGTCCTCATAATACAAGCTTTGTTTCTTCTTCTAAGCAAGACTGTACAACTAAAAAAGCTGGTATCCCCTTAGCACGAGCAAGAAACCCTAATATAATAATTTCGAAGGAAAAAAGTTACTTTATTTATAGCCAGTTAGTAATGACTCAGAGCTAGAGCATGAATTAGATTACACATAAAACACATCAGAGGATAAATAATAGTAGACAAGACGAATTTATTTATTTGAAAAAATAAGCTGCTAAAAAACACAAGTTAAAAGCAATGAAAACAGTTATGTAATCATTCATACCCAGTGTGCAGCAGGATTAGTTTTATCTTTTAGTTGCCTAGGTTTTTCCAGGGGATTCCACCGGTTTTCTCCATTCGCCGCTTGTTTAGATTCAGCTATCTCAATCCCTTTCATATCCTCAATGATACCCTCATGAAATATAGGTCCTTGCAATATATTTTCATCAGTCATGACATCCCTTGTTAACAGGAGAAAGGACTCATGTTTCTAAAAGTAAACAGTAGGAAGCATGTTAAAAATTCAACAAAAAGTTTATCCAATATGCTCACTTGTACTAATTTGTTCCAATAAATGAAGCAAACAATGTATCACATGCTTCAACCAGTAGGTACCTGTAAAGGCATTACAGAGTCAAAATTCAAATTTGAGGGAAAAATATTGCATCAAATGTTGTTTCCTTATTTATTTGGAAAAAAAAACTAGAAATGATAAAGACAAACGAGTTTAGTAAAGCAAGCGGATATTGTAAACTAAACCTAATGTACAGAAAAATTTAAAAAGAATCAAAAACCTGTGTGGAACATGGTCTGAGGAAGATTGCACACGCTCCAAAGAAACAATTTGTCCTCCAAAGTCGGCTTTAAATTTGTCTATAGCTTGAACTATCTCAATAGCAGGTCTCTACCATGCAACAATGACCAAATTCATTGAACATATGAAACCTTTCACTTCAAAATAAAAATAAAACAAAAAACTTCTCACACGCCAAAGTTTTGTACATATGTGGCTCTCGTTAGAGACATAGAAAACTGAGATCGATGAAGCCACAAGAGCCAACTATCATAACTTCTAAATAAGTGGCTTAATTTCATCATTCCTCTAGCAACACCTATAGAAATTACACGAAGCATAATATGTAAAATGCAATCACTAAACATTTTCCTTTGCATACGGAGTCATTAGTCATTACTCAAAAAAATAATTCCAGGTTTTAGAACTACTATAACAAGCATATCAAAAATTAGGTACAACACAAAACACAAGAAATAAACACATTACAATAGTCACAACACAACGCCAATATCAAGCGCACAATAATCAAGTCATGCTATCATATAAATGACCATAATATTAGATTGCTTTCATGCATAAACTAACAAACTTGAAAATCAAAAAATAAGAAGGTGCAATTTATTTACCAGATCAAATTAATTCCTCTAACAAAAGAGATGGCAGCAAGTTGTTCCAATAAAAACATAACATCAGCTATTACATGAGGAAAGATACCCTCTTTCAACAAATTAAAATAAAATTTGCATCAACAGCTAAATTAGGTTCTAAGTACACATGTGTTGTAAAACCAGTACTACTACTTCATCAATTCCCCATAACCTCAAATTTCAATGCAAAATTGACCCTAATTTATGCAAATTTACCACATATCGGTCAACACTACCATCCTGGTTCTGCTACTAGTATTCCTTCATCTTCTAAAGCTACATCACACCTGCTACTACTACTGTTGTTGCTATGGCTACTATTAGCCCTAACAAACCAACATGCTTTGCTCTCTTTCAATAAATTAACTAATCATTTTTTTAATTAGGCTTTTTGTCAGAATATTCATAGAAGTAATTGATTTAACTTAGATTTGTGCAAAATGAATAGCATGCAAAATAAGGACAGAACAGAAATCACACCAAGGGTTTTGAAAAGATGACGCTGAGGAAGATGGCAAGATGAGGACAAAAAACAATGCCGAGGAACATGATGTCGAGGAAGACGATGGCGAGACCACGAAATGCACCTTCGTTTAGTCAATTTCATAATGCAATCGGTAGCCAATGTGTGAGAAAGACAATGGCAAGATGATGACGTTGAGATTTCGGCAAGATAACGGGGAAAAGGAAGTCAATATCCAAAGATTGAGAGAAGTTAGTATTGAGGGTTTTAAGTCAGTATCCTTTGCCTTTTCTTTGTGTTTGTGTTGTGTTCGATACTTAAGAAAAAAATTAGGGAATAGAGAGCACCAAAACAATGTGTTTCTTATTTTTAAATTTTATTATATTAAAGTTTATTTTATAATAAAAAATTTTAAAAATTTAATAGTTTAAATTTATTATTAGAATGTTGTCGTTCCAATTTACTTGAAACGATGACGTTTCTTCACTCATATAATATTTTATTTCAGGTAATACCCAAAATCTCTATAAAAAACGCGCCAAAACCAAGTGAACATAATAATTCTATTATGAATTATTGACCTAATAGTTTCAATCACAAAGTCATTATACATTCTAGACATAATCTATTTCTATCACGAATTCATTATAAATCCGTCATGAATACACAAAGATTAAAAAATCTATCACAACTCCATCATGCTTTTATGATTTATACATTTTTTTCTCAGAATTCGTCACAAAGTGGCTATCATCTATTAATTTTCAATTTAATTGCCACCATTTACCTGGCAGAGATTTTGATTGGAGGTAAACCTGGTTTCTTTTGACTTCACAGTATCTACTTAGTGTGATGGTCAAAACTGTTATGTGTAGTGTTGTGAAAAAATTTAATATACTCGCAAGCGCACGAATCTAGAAATATAATAATGGTAACGAGGTTGAACCCACAAGAATTGTTATAAATTGAAAAATCTAATTAAAATCTAAAATTATTATTAATTTTAACCTCGTTGAGCAAATTGAGTTTTTAAGAGAAATCAAACTAATTAAACTAGGAGAACAATTAAAGCAAATGAGAATTCAATAAGACAAAAATTACCAAGATTTCAGAATCCACCATTATTCAACTAATAATTACCTAATTATTAATTAATCCCCAATTTTAGAGTGACAACTCGAAATCAATTTATGTCATCTCATGAATATAACAATTAAGCTCAATTAAAATTAATCTAATGTGGGTGTTGAGTGTTAGAAAATGTATATTTATAAAGGAGAAAATCATCATTTTACATTTCAAGTCTTACTAAAACCCTTACTTTTATGTATTTAAGCTTCTTGTGATTTAATTATGTATGTTTTATTTTAATTAAGTATTTTATGTATTTTAGGGGCATCATGGTCATTTTACAATGAACGAGAGTTCAGACAGCAAAACGGACATCACTTTTGAACTCAGGACAGTCGAAAACCTTAGGAGGAGCATAAAAGGAAAAATTACACTGTTCACACGTACGGAACATGCATATACACACGATTATTTTCAACCAAACCGCGTCACTGTTCAAACCACGTTACTATTCAAACCGCGTACTATTGACTGATGACGTGGCGCAATCCTAAGCATCCGAAATATTTTTAATCCGATGGTCATGATTCACTCAATGTATCTATAAAAAGGGGGCTCTTCCCCCCTAAATTGGCATCCCTGAATTTATTTTTGAGTTTCATTTTCTGTAATTCTTTCTTCATCTTGTATTTTCTACGTATTTTAATAAATTTTCATTTTGCCCCTAGTTCAATTATGAGTAGCTAATTTTTTTTCAAGCTTGGGTTGAAGCTGAAGTCTCAACATGTGTCATGGGCTTTATTTGGTAAATTTATTTTCTCTTCCCCTTTAATTTTTTTGGATGTTTTGACTTTTCGTTGACAAATAGTAATAATCTTGTCTAGATACCGCATTGGTTTCACCGGCTCCCTAGTACAAGATTATCATTAGTTGGCACGATAAGCCCTTAGCACCATATTAATTAGAGTGTGGTTCATGAGGTGTGGAATTCCCCCTCATGATTTAATTGGCATTAATAAGAAAATTTAGCCCATGGTGCATGTTGATGCAGATCCAGATACCCAAGTACTTCATTTCAATATATTTCTCTTCAATTTATTCTGGCCATTTTAATTTAAATTTTAGAATATTCCAAATCATTTTCACCACAAATTCATCCACCCAATTAGAAAATTAATTCTACACACAATTAAAATCCACCTCCTCGTGGGATGGACACTCATCACCATTAATCTATTCTATAATAGATTCGTGCACTTGCGAGTTCAATAAAAGTTGCACAACAAGTTTTTGGCGCCGTTGCCGGGGAGGTAAGTTATTTTAATTCGTAGAATTAAGTTTTGTGAATAATTTCTTTTAGTTATTTTCTTGTAATTTTTTAATTAAAAAAAAAGAGTGAATCTGCATTCTGAGGTTAGTATTTCTTTTCTTTTTCTCTTCTTTAAAATTTTGTAATTTAATTTTCAAGTTATTTTTTTCTTTGTAATTTTTTGTTTATCTTATTAATTTATTTTAATTTTAGCTAATTTATTTCACGAATTTTTTTTTAGTGTGTTTTCATAGTAAACTTGTAATAACGTGAAAAGGTTAGTACCGTAATTTCTCCTTCTTCTTTATTTTTAGTTATTTTGTTCTCATTTTTTATATTCTTTGCATGCATGGTCGAAGGTAATTATTACCTAATCTTGAGCCTATAGAACTTGAACTTGAAAAAATACTTCGCATATACAAACACGTTGTAATTAAAGATAAAAGTGAAATGGATTTGCAACAACAACAAGCACCACAGGAGAGGCAATTTAAGGACTACTTTAGTCCCTTAGCTAATTTGAGTACATCTTGCATAAGATACCCATATGTAGCTGCTAGAAGTTTTGAACTAAAACCTAGTGTGTTAAATTATCTCCCAACATTCTATGGCCTAAAAAATGAGGACCCATATAATCATCTGAATGATTTTCATGATGTTTGTTAAACTTTTAAATACGAGAATTTTTCAAACTATGATGTTAAACTTAACTATTCCTATTTTTCTTAAATGATCAAGCTTGTTCATGGCTCAATACATTGCCTGCTAATAGCATTACATCATGGGAACAAATGGTAACGAAATTTTTGAATAAATATTTCCCAGCGCATAAAATCAATGTTATTCGCAGGGAAATCTCAGAATTTACCCAGAGAGAAGACTAGCAGTTTTTCAAAACATGGGAGTGATTCAATGGGCTACTCTTGAAGTGTCCACATCATGGGTACGAGAAATGGCACCAGTGCCAATACTTTTTAGAGGGATTATTGCCACATGTGCAAGAATGGCTAATGACAACAAGTGGAGGAGAGCTAATGTCAAAAAATGCATCAGAGATTTGGGAATTCTTCCAGCGACAAGCGGATAATTCCCGACAACGGAGTCGATCACTCAGGAATACTAAAAGAATTAAAGGAGTGAATAAGGTTCATATTGGTGAGTCAAGTTGAGAAATTAAAGAAGTTAAAGCAATAATTGAAAGTTTATCTCGACAAATAGCATTGTTATCGACTGCTAAATCAACAGAGCCATATGACCATAACTCATACTCAGATCAAGCCAATGCCATAGGTGCAATGAGAAAACCATCTAACCCATACTCCAACACATATAACCCTGGATGGAGAGACCACCCAAATTTTTCATGGTCTCAAGGATTCCAACAGAATGGACCAACAACTCCAGCTCCACCAATGCAACTAATTTCTCAAGTTCCTCACGCCTCTCAGCCACCATTTAGACTATACAATCAGAACCAGAACTACTCTCAACCCAGACCATGGGAGGATGCATTCCATAATTTCATGAATATTACTCACTCCACGATCGAGCAACAGAACCGTACCATTGATGAACTACGAAATGAGATGAGAGCATGCTTCAACTCACAAGCCCAATCGGTTTTAAGCCTCGAGAAGATGGTGGGACAGCTTGCTTCTTCAGTTCAAACTTTGGCAATGACTGTTGAGAAAGGTAAATTTCCAAGTCAACCAGTGCCTAATCCTAAAGGAGTGCGACATGGAGAGGTCAAAGCAGTCATGACCTTGCGAAAAGGAAAAGAAGTCGACAACAAAGTGGAGATACCGGTGACAAAAGAAAATCAAATTGTGCCTATGAATGTTGAGGACTCACCATCGGAAGAGAAAAAAGAAACCAACCCACGAGAATATGTTCCCAAAGCTCCATTTCCTTAAAGGTTAGCTAAAGAAAAGAAGGGAAAATCCACAGGTGAGATTCTTGAAATCTTCAAACAGGTAAGTGTTAACATCCCTTTACTTGATGCTATAAAATAAGTTTCATCTTATGCCAAGTTTCTTAAAGATCTTTGTGCTAAAAAAAGAAACATTCACGTTCAAAAGAAGGTCTTTTTAACAGAAAAAGTCAGTTCTATACTCCAACACAAAATTCCTCTAAAATGCAAAGACCCAGGCTCCGCCCACTATCTCATATAGTATAGGGAACCCCACAATTAAAAATGCTTTGTTGGATTTAGGAGCTAGTGTAAATATATTACCTTATTCAGTATTTGAGAAACTTGGACTGGGAGAATTACACCCAACTCCAGTGGTGTTACAGCTTGCAGATCGGTCCACGAAAATACCTTGTTGTATTATGGAGGACGTGCTTATCCAGGTAGACAAGTTTTATTTTCTTGTTAATTTCATTATAATTGACACTCAACCAATCCAGGATTCAAGGAAGCACATCCCCATTATCTTAGGACGACCTTTCATGGCAACTGTCGATGCTCACATTCAATGCACGACTGGAAATATGCAGTTGTCCTTTAGCAACATGACTATGGAGCTAAACATCTTCAACATTTCCAAACAACGTCACAATGCAGATGATGGAATTGTTGATGTGGATTTAATAGAAATATTAATTGATAATACTTTTCTTTCAAACCTTAATAATGACCATTTACAAACATGCTTAACTCACTTTGGTTTAGATTTTAATATTGACAGATCAGTCGATGAGGTCAACGCCCTACTTGACTCAGCACCATCCATGGACATTAATAAATGGAAGTCAAGAGTTGAACAACTAGCACCATCAGAGAAGAAACCCATCCCATTATCAGAATAGCCACCGAAACTCAAGCTCAAACCATTACCCAACACTTTGGAATATGCATTTTTGGGAGAAGAAAGTACTCTACCGGTAATCATCTCATCATCCCTAAATGACAAACAAAAAGGTAAGTTGTTGGATGTTTTAAAAGAGTACAAAGGAGCATTAGGATGGACTATAGCTGACATAAAATGTATAAACCCAGTAGACTACATGCATTACATTCAACATGATGAAAATGCTAAACCTACTAGGGAAATACAACGTCGGTTAAATCCTAACATGAAAGAAGTTGTTAGAACAGAAGTCTTTAAGCTACTAAATGCAGGTATCATTTACCCAATTTTTTATAGTTCATGGGTTAGTCCTGTACAAGTTGTCCCTAAAAAGTCAGGAGTCACAGTAGTTACTAATATTGATAATGAATTAATACCTACTAGAGTGACTATATGATGGCGTGATGCATTGATTATGGAAAGTTAAATTCTGTCACACGTAAAGACCATTTTTCTTCACCATTTATCGATCAAATGCTTGATAGATTGGCAGGCCATGAATTTTATTGCTTTCTAGATGGCTACTCAGGATATAATCATATTCCCATATCACCAAAAGATCAAGAGAAAACCACTTTCACTTGCCCTTTTGGCACTTTTGCATATAGGAGGATGCCATTTGGATTATGTAATGCACCTGTTATATTTCAACGATGCATGTTAAGCATTTTTTCTAATATGGTTGAACGATTCCTTGAAGTCTTTATGGATGACTTTTCTGTCTTTGGAGATTATTTGATCAATATTTACATCATCTAACACTAGTTCTGCAGAGATGTATCGAGAAGAACTTAGTCTTAAATTGGGAGAAGTATCATTTTATAGTAAAATAAGGTATTGTTCTCGGTCACATCATTTCGAGCAAAGGTATTGAGGTTGACAATGCCAAGGTGGATCTCATTTCCAATCTTCCTTCACCTAAAATAGTCAGAGAAGTAAGATCTTTTCTTGGGCATGCTGGTTTTTATAGACGTTTCATTAAAGATTTTAACAAAGTTTCTAGACCCTTATGTAATCTACTTGCTAAGGATGTACCTTTTATCTTTAATGATTCATGTCTTGTGGTATTTAAAAAACTAAAGCAGTTGTTGACATCATCACCCATCATTCAGCCCCCAAACTGGAGCTTACCATTTGAGCTTATGTGTGATGCATCTGATTATGTAGTAGAAACAGTATTATAACAAAGAGTTGATCGAAATCCCTATGTTATTTACTATGCTAGTATGACATTGAATGATGCACAGTTGAACTATTCAACCACTGAAAAAGAAATGCTAGCAGTAGTGTTTGTATTAGAGAAATTTTGATCTTATCTCATTGGTTGTAAAATAATTGTATTCACAGATCATGCTGCTCTTAAATATTTTCTCACAAAGAAAGATGCAAAAGTTAGGCTAATTCGTTGGGTGTTACTTTTGCAGGAATTTGACTTGGAATTCAAAGATAAGAAAGGGACAGAAAATGTTGTGGCAGACCACCTCTCTCGTCTCCATTTTGACACAATTATGGAATCATTACCATTGAATGAGTCATTCCCAGATGAACAATTGATGAGTGTGGAAGTATTACCTTGGTATGCTGATATAGTTAATTATCTTGTTACAGGTAAACTTCTAGAGCATTGGACAAAGCAAGACAAGGCTAAATTCTTTGTAGAAATAAAGAATTTCTTTTGGGATGACCTGTATTTATTCAAGTATTGTGCGGATCAAATTGTTAGACGATGTGTCCCAAAAAATAAAATTCAGAATATTCTTTCATTCTGCCATGAACAAGCTTGTGGAGGCCATTTCAGTGCTAAGAAAACAGCGACTAAAGTTTTACAATGTGGTTTCTATTGGCCGACTATATTTCGAGACGCTTACACTTTCTGTTCTTCATGTGATAGGTGTCAACGAATGGGGAGCATTACGCGAAGGAATATGATGCCACTAAATCCAATTTTAGTGGTTGAGATTTTTTATGTGTGATGTATTGACTTCATGGGACCCTTTCCCCCTTCTTTTGGCCATCAATACATATTGGTTGCTGTTGATTATGTATCAAAATGGGTAGAAGCAATTCCATGTAGAACCAATGATCACAAGGTTGTGATAGGATTCTTGAAAGGCAACATTGTTTCACACTTTGGATTCCCTCGACTAATAATCAGTGATGGTGGTGTCCACTTTTGTAATAAATCACTCAAAGCTCTTTCGACAAAATATTCCATCACTCACAAAGTGGCAACCCCATATCATCCGTAAACCAGTGACCAAGTTGAGATCTCCAATCGAGAAATAAAGCACATATTAGAAAAGACGGTGAGGCCAGACAGAAAAGATTGGTCATTAAGACTCGATGATGCATTATGGGCATATAGAACGGCTTTCAAGACCCCTATTGGGATGTCACCCTACAGGCTAGTGTATGGAAAAGCTTGCCACCTACCTGTGGAACTCGAGTATCGTGCGTACCGGGCCATTAAGAAATTCAACTTTGACATGCAGCAAGCAAGCTCAGAAAGAAGATTACAGCTGGCAGAACTTAAAGAAATTCGCAATGATGCATACGTAAATGCCAAGATTTACAAGCAGCGAATGAAAGTCTTTCATGACAAGCAAATTATGAGAAAATCTTTCACTCTAGGTCTGAAAGTGCTTTTATACAACTCTCGCTTACACCTATTCCCAGGTAAGTTACGCTCTCGATGGTCTGGCCCCTTTATTTTTCATACTGTTTTTTCAAATGAGGCAATTGAAATTAAAGACCCAAAGAATGGTGTCACGTTTAAAGTTAATGGTCAAAGATTAAAATCATATCTAGAGTACCAACCACATGGAGAGGACACCGAAATAAATTTGAGTAACCCACCAGATTTGAATTGAGTTTTTTCTTTCTTTTCGGTGATTTTATTTTATTTTTCTTTTTACTATTCTTTTGCTAATTGAAATTAGTTTTTTTTTCTTTTTACTATTCTTTTGCTAATTGAAATTAGTTTTGCATAAGTGTATTTGTTTAACCATTAAGTTTTCTCTTATCATTATTAATCATGAGTGTCATAGTTAAATAGTTCCTCCTAGACATTCTTAGACCACTTCAACATGTAAAATCTCATCTCAAAAGGCATATTTGATTTTGTAAAACACATCATATTTGGGCTCTGCAACCACCGGAGTTAGTATCCCATGTTGAGGATTTAAAAAGCCAACTCAGAGACATTGAGAGAGATGTCTACAACATCCAGTTAGAGCTTGAGGTAAATTCAATAAGAGGACGACTGTAATTTTCTTTTATGTGTTTTAGTTTTTTTTTCTTTGTTTGTGTGCTTTAGTTTGTTACCCCGGTGAAGTAGCGGATAACGATACTCCGTGATAATCGAGTCGATTACTTCAGTTTCCCATAATAACTGATATTCTGAGGCGAAGGTATGGACAGAAACGAGATTTTAGCAAAACTTCACAATCAATTCCCTTCACTTTCTCAGAATACCCTCCTTATAATCTATAAAACTCGGTCCGAACGCATGCGATTGCTTATGAGGAATAATATACCTACTGACATTCGCTGGTTAATTAAGGCCAAAGTACGATTGGCAGTTGAGTTACCTCCAAAATTTATTGCATACATGCCTGGTTGTGGTAAAGGAAATTATGCAAGAAAACGAAGAGCTCGAAGAATTTTTGTTGCTTGTCATAAGTGTGCCAGAATGAGATGCGATAAAAAACCATATTCTTTAGGAATGGTGTCTGATAACAGGGAAGATAAGATTCAATTCATTAAGGATGGTTTGAATTAGGAGTCATTGGATGATATCCTTGTGTCTCTTGAAACGCATCCCAGTGGATATGTACAAGGAGCAGTTCTCCAGTTATGGCCATTATTCCAGAAAGAGCATGCACGATATAGTCTCAGGAATCTTACTATAAACGACCATATTTGCTAGTTTATAAGAAAACTGGATGGGAAGCCCATCCTTGACCCATAGAGGGCGTTCAAGCCGTTTCTGAACGTAAAACCAGAGGAAGATGTGAGTCACAGTCGCAACTACCTGTAAATATCATTTTACTTCACTGCTGTTTTATTTCACTATTGTTTTACCATTTGCATTATTGTCTTTAATAATTTTATTTTATCATTTTTTTCCTTTTTACTATTTGCTTTTTGACTATCGAGCCATATGCTTTACGCGTTAATTGACACTGACATGCTACCTCATACACAGCTGTGACCCACTGTCACCAAGATTCTTAAATATGTTTTTTTGTTAAGCACTCACAAATTATTTTTGAGAAGTATCACAATGGCAGCTACTTCCAATAGACAATTCAAGAACATTTGTGTGCTTTTTGGATTTAACTATGGCAAACACAAAGAGTTCGTTGAAGCAGCCATAGATCTTAGTCGAAGTATAGCAGAGAAAAAATTACACTTGGTGTATGGAGGAGGTAACCGAGGGTTATCAAAATTGGTCTCAGAAGCTGTTTTTGTCAGAGGAAGCCAAGTGTTAGGCATCATTCTAAGAGCCCTAAAACCTTTAGGTAGTTTGTCTGACTCACCGACTGGAGAAGAGTTAGTCGTCTTAGGTATGTAAGAAAGAATAACTGAAATGCTTAATCATGTTGATGCTTTTATTTTCCTACCAGGAGATCTTGCAACTCTAAAGGCATTTATCACAATAGCATCTTGGGCCCGTCTGCACATTTACCAGAAACCCATCGGTTTGTTAAATGTCAATAACTTTTATGATGGCTTTATCGCATTTCTTAACCATGCAATAAAAAACTATTTCATTCCTTCTACAGCAAAAAAGCTTTTTATTTGTGCTCATACTGCTAATGAGCTACTTGAGCGGACCTTGGTGTTGGGGCATCCAAATAATGATGGTAACAGTAGCCGCAGTAAGAAGTATAAATTAGATTTAACTCTCCGCTTGTAAATATTTTCTTCTGTGTTACACCACCCAGGTGATGTCTTCTAAACTCTACTTCTTTCCTTTAAAACATTGAGGCCAATGTTTCGTTCTGGTTGGGGGAAGGGAATAGTCGACAATTGTGGAATATTTGTTAGGTTTTTACTAATTTTTTGTTGTAGAGACTAATCATGGCTAACATTTTGTGTTGAAGATGACTGAATATGGAGTGTAGCGACTCTAGAAAACATTGAGGATAGTGTTTCGTTCTGATTGGGGGGAGGAAATAGTCGACAATTATAGAATCTTGGTTTAGTTTTTACTATTTTTTTGTTGTAGAGACTAACCGTGGCTAACGTTTTCTATTGAAGATGGCTGAATATGGAGTGTAGTGACTCTAGAAACACATCTTCTTCTTTTGAAAAAAAATAAACAAAAAAATAAAATAAAAATTCAAACATTTTCTTTTTCTTTATTAAGTTTTAACAATCATTTTTCTTCTTCTTTTTAATTTCTTCTTTATAAATATACACTTTCAAATTTTTAAGTCGAAGATAGCTGAATATGGAGTGTACTGCCTCTAGAAATGCATCTTCTTAGTTAAAAAAAAAAACCATTTTCTTTTTCTATTATTTTAAGTGTAACTTTTCTTATTAGTTTTTCTGCATCATTTTTCACCTTTCTGCATGCATATTTTCTTATCATATTTAGAATAATTTGGGCGGTAGACTGTCATTTAAAAAAAAAATTGTGTGATTTTTTTTATATTGGATGACATGATGACTTTCAAAGTACTTGAAGGAATGCACATATCATAATAAATACCAAGTGAGTTTTTAAGCCTGTAATTTTTCTTGGAGAGTAACCTCTTTTGCTCATTCTTCATACAGCTTAGCAGTTTATTATTTATATACGATCTCTAGATTTCTTTTGAGGCAACCCTCTAAAAAAAAATTAAGATAAAAAAAAAGAAGAAAAAAATGTGTGTTGCTACATCTTGAGGTCCATCTAACTAGTAGATATGCAAGATTATTAGGGCCTTAAAAGACGACGGAAATGCCATCTTTGACCCGTTTGAGTCTTTCTAGCCATCCCTTTTGTGAAAAATCCATAGTTAACTCTTTTGGGCCTTTAAAAAAAAAATTCTTTGTCAAACTTATCATCTTGACCTACTCCAATTTGGAGTATTACCCGATATCTTACAAGTTTCATCATCTATTTATGTTTGAGAAAAATGTAAATAATTACTTTGTTCAGTGAAGTTGTGCCAAACAAAAGAAAAAAAATTATTGTTTCAAAAAAAAAGAAAAAAACAATAATAGGTGAAATCCACCTTGTAATTTCCAAAAGATTTCTACTTTTTCTCAAACATATATTTTGTTTTTTCATATTTTCCTTCATTTGTTAGCCATGTCCTTAACCTACATTACATCCTAATAAAAGTCCTTCCTGATTTTAGGGAGCTATAGTCTAAAGTAGAAGCTAGTTATATGGGGTAAAAAGATGTAGTGATGCATATAAAAAAAAGAAATAAATAAATAAATTGGGTTGAATAGCATTTTTGTTTGACTTAATATCGTATTATTTCTAAGCTGTTGCCATATTTCTTTCATCTTGGTGAGAGTGTGTGATATCACTTCTTTATTATTTTCTCTCAAATTTATCATTCATTGAAGTGACTATTTTCATTGGGTTTAATTTCCTTGTGAGAGTATCACTACTTCCAGTGAGATTTTGGGGTTTGACATGTCATTCTTGAAAGTAGCTGTGAGAAAGTCTACTGAGCTGATTCATGTGGATGGTTGATGTAAGTGTGATGCTTCTGTGGACTGGAGATAATGCTTATACTTTTATTTGATTGCTATCATTAGTCTGATTAAATAAACACGAGTGTTTAAAAAAAAATATTTTGGGTTTGAATTTTGTTTCACTTTATTTGCTAGGGACTAGGAATAAGCTGGTTGGGGGGTGTGTTGAGTGTTAGAAAATGTATATTTATAAAGGAGAAAATCATCATTTTACATTTCAATTCTTACTAACACCCTTAGTTTTATGTATTTAAGCTTCTTGTGACTTAATTATGTGTGTTTTATTTTAATTAAGTATTTTATGTATTTTAGGGACATCATGGTCATTTTACAATGAACGAGAGTTCAGACAGCAAAACGGACATCACTTTTGAACTCAGGACAGTCGAAAACCTTAGGAGGAGCATAAAAGGAAAAATGGCATTGTTCACACATAAGGTAAATGCATATACACACGATTATTTTCAACTAAACCGCGTCACTGTTCAAACCGTGTCACTATTTGAACCGCATATTGTTGACTGATGACGTGGTGCAATCCGGAGCATCCGAAATGTTTTTAATCTGATGGCCATTATTCACTCAATGTATCTATAAAAAGGGGGCTCTTCCCCCCTAATTTGGCATCCCTGAATTCATTTTTGAGTTCCATTTTCTGTAATTCTTTCTCCATCTTGTATTTTCTACGTATTTTAATAAATTTCTATTTTGCCCCTAGTTCAATTATGAGTAGCTAATTTTCTTTCAAGCTTGGGTTGAAAGTCTCAACATGTGTCATGGGCTTTATTTGGTAAATATATTTTCTCTTCCTTTTTAATTTTTGTGGATGTTTTGACTTTTCGTTGACAAATAGTAATAATCTTGTCTAGATACCGCCCTAGTTTCACCGGCTCCCTAATACAAGATTATTATTATTTTGCACAATAAGCTCTTAGCACCATATTGATTAGAGTGTGGTTCATGAGGTGTGGAATTCCCCCTCATGATTTAATTGGCATTAATAAGAAATATTTAGCCCATGGTGCATGTTGATGCAGATCCAGATACCCAATACTTCATTTCAATATATTTCTCTTCAATTTATTCTGGCCATTTTAATTTAAATTTTAGAATATTCCAAATCATTTTCACTATAAATTCATCCACCCATTTAGAAACTTAATTCTACACACAATTAAAATCCACATCCTCATGGGATCAACACTCGTCACCATTAATCTATTCTACAATAGATTCGTGCACTTACGAGTTCAATAAAATTTGCACAACAGTGGGTTCTTTTTCTGCTTAAGAGTATGATATCTAAGCATCCCATGTAAGCATATTCAATAACAAAGAGTCAAAGTTTTCCTAAGTACTCTGTGTAAACAATTTAATGAAAGACACAGAATCAAAAATAATTATATATAAACTTTATAGATCCAAGTATAGATTTAGTCAAATATTGATCCTAACGAACAATAATGCATGATAGAATTGGCGAAAAGATTTAATAACATCCAACTATTCATGTGAAACAAGAACCATAAACATTAAAGAACATATGTAGGGAATTAATCAAATAAAAAGATAATTATTTCATTTAATAGGATTTCATCATGAACCTCAGTATAAGAAAATTAGCTAGACATACTTTAATAGGGAGCAATAAATAAAATAAAGGAAATTTAACTGCTGCAGCCGGTTTTCTTCTCTGCCGAATGCTCTCCTTTTGCGTCCCGTCTCCCTTTAATTCAAAAGCCAAAGTCCCTTTCTATAATGCTTAAGCCACCAAATCCTCTTTGAATACTAATTGAAATCCTTTTCTAATTTTAAAAATATCTTCCAAATTAATGCCACAAGCCATAATTGCTCAATACGGGCCCCTTTAAATTGCTTTCCATATATTGCAATGGCATGCACGTGCACTCTAGTGAAGCTAAAGCCACCTATGTTGGTTAATTTCTTCTTCCCATGCTAGATCAATTAATTTACTAGCTTTGGTTTCCTCGGCTTCACTTCCACATGCATGTGTGTCTAATTGCTTCCAAAATCAATTAATCTTTAATACTTCCTAAATTGAACTTCTTCATGCCCTTTTTCATCCATAATCTCCAATTAATTTCCTATTCAACAAAAAGGTTAACATGTTGTCTCTGAATGCGACCTCCAATAGGGTTAACATGTCTCAGAATGCGACCTCCTATTTCAATCAAAACACTGATGGATCACGCATTAACACTAGGTTAACTAGTGTTGGGGGGCTGCTTAGGGATGACTTAGGAAGGTGGGTTGGTGGCTTTGGTATGAATGTTGGCTCGTGCGCCATCACAATTTCTGAGCTTTGTGGCCTTTACAATGGTCTTTTTCTTGCTTGGAATCATGATGTTCAATTTCTAGAGGATAGCTGCAATGTGACACAGCTTATTACTTCTCAAAATGTTTTCCCAATGCCATTTCTCCACTGATCAATGCCTCTAAGGAGCTCATTAACAAGGATCGGCAGATTTTGCTCAATAATATTTATCGGGGGGCTAACTTCACAGCTCACTTCATGGCCAGGATTGCGAGCTCCCTGCCCCTCGGCTTTCATAGATATCATGATCCCCTTCAAGGTCTTGATGTTTGGGTTAGATAACATATTTATGGTTCTATGACTTCCCGCTCCATTCTACTTTAGCTTTGCTTTAGTTTGTTGGGCACCCTATATTCAAAACAAAAAAAAATTCTTGAGTTTTGATTTTGTTTTAAAGGTAAGTAAGAATTTGTAGTCCGTTGAACTTATGATTTTATGTAATTGACTGAATGATTTTGTGTGTTATAATTTAAAAAAAATGTAAAAACATGATCATATATTGATTTATATTGTTATTGGGTAAAAGTGGTGCTATTATGTTATTTTGAAACTGTGAACAGTACGGATTGAATAGTATACAACTGCTACTTTCATTGAGTCTAAACTTGGTAGTCTATTAAACCAAACATCTTTATTGTCTATCTGTATGTTTATTGTTTAAAAACTCATAGCATATTAATTGTAATGGTTTTTTGAAATTGGAACACCGGTACTGGAAAATTCTTATTTCAAGTAGCAGTTC
This sequence comes from Citrus mangshanensis, assembly GCA_030449895.1. NCBI lineage: Eukaryota > Viridiplantae > Streptophyta > Magnoliopsida > Sapindales > Rutaceae > Citrus > Citrus mangshanensis. Next base: position 11,277,006 of record JASUUJ010000215.1, on the reverse strand, counting down.
TCAATTCTATAGTAAATTTCGTACCTCAAATGACTTTTGAAAATTTTGGAAATTTTTGTTATGGTATATGTGTGTGTGTAGTTTCTGTGTATTTAAGTTTGTAATTTTTAACTTTATATAAAAATCATCAAAAATCACATAGTTGGGTTTCCGCAATTTGGAAATTGTTTTATAGAATTGTAAAGGCTGATATTAAAGACAGTTTGGGTTACTTTTTCATCAATAAAAGCCTAATAAATTTAACTCTGATTTCTTATTGTTTCCTCTAATCATTGAAACTTGAATAATTACTTTTGAACATGTTTAACTAAATTTTTGAATTTTTGAATCAAGAAACATGTGTTTATATCACCACTAGACAATTTTAATGTTTTTGTGGAAAATCGGTTTTTGGTATGCTTTTGAACTCTAAATAATTTTGTGAAATTTATATTGAATGTCAACATGTTCACAGTAGCTATTTCTAATATTTGAGATTTTTCCAACGTACTTCTAGGTTGTTAGAAATCAGCTCCTGGAAGATGGTCCAATGTAATTTAGTGAATTGATATGCATAAGTAAGAGTTAATGGTTTAAAGGTGTTTGGTTTCCTATTAAGGTCAAAATTGTATATGATATTGATGAGAATCTTGTCTTGATAATTATAGGCCAAGAGTGAGCTTCTGTGATTGGGGTTATTGATGATTGCTTCAGATTGAGATAAATGAATTCATGCATAATTTTTATTATATGTATATATGTAAATATGTATGAAAAGATTTCATGTGGATTGGCATTTTATGATCTTGAAGTAATTCAACTATTATAGTTTATGCTAATAAGTTATATTTTAGTTAAAAGTTTATTTAAAATGTTTTCCTAAATTTGTTTTAAAAATAACTTTAAAATACTTGTCTTTCCATAAATTGTTTTCTATAAAAATATTTGTATATTTTTTCCAATTAAATGTCTCATAAGATTATTTTATTGATATATTATTGAATGATTGATATTAAAACACTGAAAATTGCTTTTAAATTTTGGCTCATTTTCCATAGTTACCATTATTGATATTACTGAATAGCTAGACGAATATTGTTGGGTAGAGTACCATGATTGAATTACTGGCTAAGTCACCAAGATTATAGGTGACATATTAAATTACCAGCTGGGTCACCACAAGTACAGATGACATTATGTGGCACGAGCTAATTGAACAAATGAAAGGTTTTATTGATAAATGATTTATTAGATGATTATTTATTGAATAAGATTATTATGTTATGACTTAACTAATTATAAGTTTTACCATATATTTGCATTATATTATAAAATGATTGCTAGTTTTTAATTTATGGTACTTCATAATGACTGTTGTGTACTTTATAGTTATTAGTAACCTAATGAATGAGTTTGCTTACCAAGTTGATTTTGAAAATGTGGGCATTTGGGTTTCGAGAAGATGATATTTTAGCTAAAAAATTTGGCACTTTCTTGATGGTTAAATTGTTGCTACTTTAGTTTGTTTAGAGTTGAATTTTGTTTTGGAGATTATTTTTATATTTATTGTTTTAGAGACTACGTTTCAACTATAGACAATATTGATTTTCACTTAGGAATAGTAATAAGATTAACGTTATGAGGTTTAATTCCAAATTTCTCTTGAGATTGTTGGGCGAATTTGGGGTTTTATAGTGGATTTTTGAGCTAATGATCGACAGACTTCTAGGTTGAAGCACTTAAATGTGAGGATTCTAACTGTGGATGATTAATATTTTGTCATAAGCAGCAAAATAAATGAATTAATAAAAAAACTAATGACACATCTACAAGTGATAGAGATAGCCAACGGGTTGTGCCGACCATCAAAAGAAGGCTCATGCGGGCTCGTACTCATGCCGTCATATACCCACAATACACTTAGTGCCGTGCCTAATTCTTTTCGCTTAGACCCGGCCCAGCACACGTGTCATGTCCATGCATGCAGTGTTATGGTGTGCCATGGTCCATACTTAAGAAAAAAGAACAACAAGCTTTTTTTTTTAATTTTCTTAAGAGGGCATGCCAGGCTATTGGTGTACTTTTTTCAAGTTCATGTACTTTTTTTGAGTCCACATGCCTTTAGTTAAATTAAGTCCATGTTTAATAATAATAAACAAATAATAGTAATAGAATGCACTACTAAACACTAAGTTAGACCCTGTAGTATTAGAATTCTTTTTTAATATTTACTAATAACATCAATAATAAATTTTTCTTAAGGTTTAACTTAATTATTAACTTAAACTTACATAGAGTCATAGATCATAGTTCATAATAACATTAATATATACATTTTATAAAATCATGATATTTATAATTTTATTTATTAAAATCATGATATCATCTATTCATTTAATAAATTATAACCATAAACAAGTACAATATTTTTTAAAGCATTTTATTGAAATTAATTTCAAGTTTAAAAAACTTACGCTAATAAAATATATTAAAAGATTTAATTTCAAGTTATTTGTAAAATTATAAAATTTTAAATTTACTTTGATTAAAAAGTAAAATGTATTTATTACAGGCATTTTCACATACTATACTTTAATGTACCGTAATATACGAATAAGTTTCGTATCCATGTCGTGCCACATACCGCTTGACATGTTGGCCATCTCTAACAAATAATCATATTACACACTAAATGGGCTACTAACTACATTAATGGCTGCCTTTTGTATGCGATCCTGCCATATTCTATTTTAATTTCTGTTCATCTCTTTTTTATTTTTTCATTTTTTTCCATTTTTTTCTTGGCTAAGCAAACTTAGTTTAATTTAAGACCTATAAAGCCCCATCGCAACCACATAAGGTTGGATGCTGGAGCATCTTCATGGAAAAGAAAAAAGAGAGAGAGAAGACTGTTAAGGGGCTAAATTAATATTGTTATTAATTAATATTTAAACTAAAAATAATCTTGTTAAAGTGGCTGGTGGGTCGTAGCCTCGTAGGATTTTTTTTAAGAGTATTGGTGTGAAAACATTATTTTATCTAAGAATTGGCTGTACTCTGAAAAATTAATATATAGAATAAAATATTCTATTTAAAGAAGACTATTGATCTGAATGAAGACTTGCTTGTTTTCCATTATCTTCCTTGGCTAAGCAAACTTAGTTTAATTTAGATCTATAAAGTGCCATCTTAACCACGCGGGGATGGATGCTGGAGCATCTTCATGGAAAAGAGAAGAGAGAAAAGAGAAAGAGAAGACTAGAAGGGGGCTAAATTAATATTTGATATTAATTAATACTTAAACTAAAAATAGTCTTATTAAAGTGGGTGGTGGATTTTAGGATTTTTTTAGGAGTCTCGGAGCGAAAAATTACTTTCTAAGAATTGGCCGTACTCTAAAAAATTAATATATAGAAATAAAATATTCTATTTAAAGAAGACTATTGACCTGAATGAAGACTTGCTTGTTCAAAAAGATATTTAAACTACTTTAGTGCAGATTATATGGGTAGTAATGACCGGCACTGGCATTTTGTAATTATGTGATGTCATCTGTAATGTATTATTATTTTATACATATGTTTCTGAGATTGGTTAGTGGGAACAGAAAAGAAGAAAAGAGTAAGGAGACAAGAAGAGATTAGTTTATGGAGCTAAATCCATGGTGATATTTATTAGTACTTGAATTAGAATAATCTGGTTGCAGTATGTTTTAGATTCGTATAATTCAAGATCATTGTGTTAGGAAATTGGTGGGTGAAGCAGACACGCAGCTAAAATAAAATTGGAAGAAAATAAAGAACAAGCACACTAGAGGACACCAAAAAATTACATGGTTCGGCTTTTAGCCTACGTCCACGGGCGAAGACAGAAGGAAATATTTTACTAGTGAAAAGGAGTTACAAGTATTGTAGTATTTTAGCTCACTTCCCAAAACCCCAATACACCCAAACTCTCTAACACTAATCACTCAAGAGTTTATTAAACTCTTAATACTCTCAACTCTAAAGGAAGGCAATGCTTCTCTCTCGATGGAATTGAATACAGAAAACCAAATAAAGAGCTCCCTTTATATAGCCAAAATTGGCTATTAAAATAATAATTAATTTTTTTCCTTGTCAAAATCGTGTTCCCCATTTTCTTCTTCAAACTTCTTCTTTTTTCAATTTTCTTCATTCCATATTTGCTGCTGCCAAATTCTTCTTCTTCTTGTTTGAACAAATTGTTGCTGACCATCTAGATGGCTGCTTTTGACATTTCTCCCACTTGGAGATTAGATTGAGAATCAATCAATCTCCACACCATCCTTTCTGCTTCGCCATAATCATGTTGTCTACGTTTCTGCTAGGCCACAAGAGGATATACTCCAGACAAACTTATCAGTATTTATCGGCTTGGTCAAAACATCTGCTAGGTTCTCTTTGGTATGGATTTTCTGTAAATCTACACTTCCATCTTCCACTACTTCACGAACGAAGTGATACTGAACTCCTATGTGCTTTGTCCTGGAATGAAAGGCTGGATTCCTTGCAATGTGCAAGGCACTCTGACTGTCACAAAATACAGAAATTTTCTGTTGTTTGTGCCCGAGCTCCTCCAATAACCTTTGTATCCAAATAGCTTCCTTGCAAGCTTGTGTAGCTGTCATGTATTCTGCTTCTGTTGTAGATAAAGCCACAACGGTCTGCAGTTTCGAAACCCAGCTTACAGCTGCTCCCGCAAGTGTAAACACATAACCAGTAGTGGATTTTCTTTTATCAAGATCTCCTGCAAAATCTGAATCCACATAGCCCCTGACAGTAAACTCTGATCCTCCATAACATAATGCAACATCTGAGGTTCCTCTGATGTATCTCAGAATCCTCTTCACAGCTATCCAATGCTCTCCACCAGGATTCGCCATGTATCGACTGACTGCTCCCACTGCTTGTGCAATGTCCGGTCTTGTACATATCATAGCGAACATTAAACTTCCCACTGCTGATGCATACGGTACTCGAGACATCTCCTTCCTCTCTGCTTCATTACTAGGACACATACTTGAGGATAATTTGAAATTAACAGGAAGTGGGGTAGAAATTGACTTACAATCTTGCATGTTGAAGCGTCGCAAGATTTTCTTCAAGTAATTCTTCTGCGAAAGCCAAATCTTCCTGTTATTTCTGTCTCGGTGAATTTGCATCCCTAGAATCTTGTTTGCTGGTCCCAAGTCCTTCATTTCAAACTCCCTAGCCAACTGTGCCTTCAATTCTTGGATTCGATCTTTGTTGGGACCTGCTACCAACATGTCATCCACATACAACAGCAAAATGATGAAATCATTATCTTCAAACCTCTTGTAATATGCACAATGGTCTGAACTGAGTCTGTTGTATCCAAGGCTTATAATGAAGGAATCAAATCTCTTATACCAACACCTCGGCGCCTGTTTGAGACCGTATAGAGATTTGTTCAACCTGCAAACCAAGTTCTCTTTTCCTGTTTCTGCAAAACCTTCTGGTTGGAGCATATATATTTCTTCTTCAAGTTCTCCATGAAGAAATGCAGTTTTCACATCTAACTGCTCTAGATGTAAGTCAAATGTAGCACACATTGCCAAGACTACTCTGACTGTTGTGAGTCGAACTACCGGAGAAAATATCTCGTTGAAGTCAATACCTTCTTTCTGAGCATATCCTTTCACCACCAGTCTCGCACGATACCGCTCCACTTGGTCATTGCCATCACGTTTGATCTTGTAGACTTCCAATGGCTTTTCTTCCACGTGGTAGTGGTACAAGTTCCCATGTCTTGTTCTTGTGTAGAGATTCAATTTCTTCCTGCATTGCTGTCATCCACAAAGCAACATCTGAGCTGTTTAAAGCTTCATGGAAAGTTGAAGGCTCTCCATCCTCTGTTAGAAGACAATATACAACGTTGATCTCTGTGACATACTCCGAGTGCCACGCCGGCGGTCGTCTCTCACGAGTTGACCGACGAACTTCTGGAGCCTCAGACTCGACTAGTTCTTGTTCTTCGTGCTCTGGTGCTGCTTCCGAAGAATCTGAATCTTCTGGATTATTTTCTACATATACCGGCATAATCTCTGACTTTTCTTTTACAGTGCCATCACCTCCATCTTTCCTTTGCAGTTGATCTTCTATAAAGATAACATCTCTGCTGATGACGATCTTGTGGGCAGTGGGGTCCCACAGACGATACCCCTTTACTCCATCAGCATACCCCAAGAAGATACATCTTCTAGATTTTGGATCCAGCTTTGTTCTTTCTTGGGCATTGTACATCACGTACACAGGACATCCAAATGCATGTAGGTAGGAATAATCAGCTGGCTTTCCAGTCCACATCTCCATCGCTGTTTTCAAATGCATACATGGCGATCGATTTACTATATAACAAGCAGTTTTGGCTGCTTCTGCCCAGAATGAATTGGGTAGACCAGCAGTCCTCAACATAGCTCTTATTCTTTCTGTAAGAGTTCTGTTCATCCGCTCCGCCACTCCATTTTGTTGAGGAGTGTATGCCACCGTGAACTGTCTCTGAATACCTTCTCGCTTACAGAAAGCAAGAAACTCGCCGTCTGTATACTCTCCACCATTGTCTGTCCTCAAGCACTTGATCTTTTTACCAGATTCAAGTTCCACCCGCGCTTTGTATTCTTTAAACACTAGAAATACATCTGATTTTTTCTTAATTGGATACACCCAACATCTTCTGGAATAATCATTAATGAAAGTCACCATGTACTTTGCACCTCCAATGGATATATCCGATCATTCCCAAATATCAGAATGAATCAAGTCTAAAATGCATTTACTTCTAGCAATAGATCTACTGAATTTTAATCTATGCTGCTTACTTGTAACACAATGCTCGCAAAATGGTAAACTTACCGATTTGAGCCCCGGAAGCAATTTTCGCTCAGAGAGAATCTTCAAGCCTTGCTCTGACATATGGCCAAGTTTGAGATGCCACATCATCGTTGACTCTTCTCCATTTGATGCGACACACGCATCAGCCTCCTGTAGTGTTTCTCCTTTAAGCATGAATAGATTAGCACCGATCTTTTCTGCCTTCATCAACACAAGCGCTCCTTTAACGATCTTCATAATTTCATTCTCCACATGAGTTTTGCACCCATGATTGTCTATTTGTCCCAGAGACAATAGATTTTTCTTCAGGCCATTGACATGTCGTACCTCCTCAATTGTGCGAATTGTACCATCAAACATTTTTATTTTGATAGTACCAATACCAGCGATCTCCAAGGCATGATCGTTACCCATATATACAGATCCTCCTGAGATAGGTTCATATGTGTGGAACCATTCTCTCCTAGAGGTCATGTGCCAGGTAGCTCCTGAGTCTATAAGCCAGACATCAGAAAGTCATTTTCTGCCTTCTGAAACAGTTGTTGCCTCACTGTAGAGAATTTCGCCATCATCCGAGGTACTTGCTACACACCCCTGAGCATTTGATGACTCAGGTTCTTTGCCCTCTCTTCTCTTCTGGTTACTCCAACACTCTTTCTTGACGTGCCCTTTCTTGCCACAGTTGTAGCATTTAACATTCTTCTTACTTCTGGATTTTGATCTACCCTGATTTTGACTCCCACTGGGGCCACGTTCCGTTGATCTCCCTCTCGTCACCGATAGCGCCTCCGCTTGCTGCGAACTTGCTTGTCTGTTTTTCTTATTTTTCCGCCTGCTCTCCTCATTTAATACGGAGGCTGCAACATCGTCGAAAACTAGACTCTCCACTGGATTGTTGTTCGTCAGGTTGATGATGAGTTGATCATACGAATCTGGTAGACTTTGAAGTAGATGCTCTGCACGTTCATTTTCCTCTATATTATGACCCAACGTTGTGAGTTGTGAAAATAGAGTCTTCAATGTGTTGATGTGGTCGGTCACCATTGTAGATTCTGCCATTCGAAGAGTATAGAGTTTTCTCTTCAAGAAGATTTTGTTGTGTAGTGACTTGGCCTCATACAATTTTGTGAGAGTATCCCATATTTCCTTCGCCGTATTTTTCTCTGCCACACTAGATAATACTCCATCCGCAAGTGCTAAGTGTAGATCAGAAATGGCGTTACCGTCTACCTCGTTCCACTTATCATCAGTTATCTCCATGGACCTTTCTCCAATTGCTGCCAAACAATTATTTTTCCTCAATACAGCTTTCATCTTCATTTTCCACAACGAAAAATTATTTCTGTTAAACTTCTCAATTTCATACTTTGCCGCCATTTTGTTGATAAATACTGCACACAAGCTAGTATACCACCTTGAATAGTTCTGAGTATGTGTGAGAATGCACACCAGGAAAGTTCCCAGGAAAGACTGGAAGGGTCACAATGGTCCCACTTAAAACCCAGACTCCTTAAGCTCTTATCGCCTTTGTGACAGAACTTTCCTAGACATGTACAAAACCACACAGTTGCTTTACTCACACCACTATTCCCTGCTTTGCACCGCAAAATTCTTGGATCGCTTCCACCGTTTCACGTGAATAATACCGTATACGTGAATAGTACCGTATACGTGAACAGTACCGTATATGTAAATAAAATCGTATACGTGAACAGTGCCATATACGTGAATAGTATCGTATACGTGTATAGTGCCATATACTTGAATAGTACCCCTTACGTGAACAGTTCCTGACTCCAAAAAATACAACCAATAGCTCTGATACCACTGTAAGGAAATTGGTGGGTGAAGCAGGACCGCAGCTAAAATGAAATTGGAAGAAAATAAAAAACAAGCACACTAGAGGACACCAGAAAATTACGTGGTTCGGTTTTTAGCCTACGTCCACGGGCGAAGACAGAAGGAAATATTTTACTAGTGAAAAGGAGTTACAAGTATTGTAGTATTTTAGCTCACTTCCCAAAACCCCAATACACCCAAACTCTCTAACACTAATCACTCAAGAGTTTATTAAACTCTTAATACTCTCAACTCTAAAGGAAGGCAATGCTTCTCTCTCGATGGAATTGAATACAGAAAACCAAATAAAGAGCTCCCTTTATATAGCCAAAATTGGCTATTAAAATAATAATTAATTTTTTTCCTTGTCAAAATCGTGTTCCCCATTTTCTTCTTCAAACTTCTTCTTTTTTCAATTTTCTTCATTCCATATTTGCTGCTGCCAAATTCTTCTTCTTCTTGTTTGAACAAATTGTTGCTGACCATCTAGATGGCTGCTTTAGACCATCTAGATGGCTGCTTTTGACACATTGGTACTGAAATGTGAACGAAGAGAACTTTACAAGAATTTGCTGTTATTGTATTCGGTTAAATATTATTTTATTTCTATGAAGAAAAAATAACTAAAAGCTAAAGTAGATGACATATAACCATAATGAAAAATATAATATTTTCAAAGAACACTGACTTTCTGTCCTTGGCATAAGGCTAAAATATTCTTTTCAATATTGCAGACTGTACAAGTATAAAGTTGCATGGATTCATGGGCTTCAGATATAACTCTGCATACACATATCCTAAGCTGGTGATCATATATAATTACAATACAATGTTGTCCAAATGGTTCCTTCTGCTTCAATATGTAGCTTTGTTTTCCGTGATTCTGTTTCAGTTGGAGCCAAGAGTTGCTAATTCTGGCAACCTAATAAGGTGCTTAAATGAGGAGAGAGAAGCGCTGCTCGCTTTCAAACAAGGACTAATAGATGAATCCAGCATTTTATCTTCCTGGGGAAGAGAAGATGAGAAAAGAGATTGCTGTAAATGGAGAGGAGTTCAGTGTAGCAGCAAAACAGGCCATGTACTTGGGCTTGATCTTCGAGCATTGTCCGACTCTCCAGTCGATGCTCTGAAAGGTACAATAAACCCTTCTTTGCTTAAACTGCAGCATTTAACGTATTTGGACCTCAGTTGGAATAATTTTAGTGGAAGTCCAATTCCTGAATTTATTGGTTCCCTTGGCAAATTGAGCGAACTCGTTCTCTCTAGTGCTCAGTTTGCTGGACCAATTCCTCATCAGCTTGGAAACCTCTCAAGGTTGCAAGTTCTTGACCTCCGATTTAATAACTTGTTTGGTAGCGGAAACCTTGATTGGCTTTCTCATCTTTCTTCTTTAATCTATCTTGACTTGTCTGACTGCAAACTCAGTAAATTCAGTAATTGGGTTCAAGTACTTTCCAATCTCCGTTCCCTCACAACCTTGTATTTAGACTATTGTGATCTTCCACCTATCAGAACTCCATCTCTTTTGCACCTCAATTATAGTAAATCTCTTGAGTTTATCGATCTCTCCAATAACCACCTGACGAATTCAATATACCCTTGGCTGTTCAATGTCAGTAGCAATCTTGTTGATCATATAGACCTCGGTTCTAACCAACTACATGGTTCAATTCCTCTAGCTTTTGGACACATGGCTTCTCTTAGACATCTCGATCTCTTATCCAATCAACTCAGAGAGGTTCCAAAATTTCTTGGAAACATGTCCAGCTTAAAAAGATTAGTCTTCTCTTACAATGAACTCAGGGGAGAGCTCTCTGAGTTCATTCAAAATGTGTCAAGTGGCAGCACAAAGAACTCATCACTGGAGTGGCTGTATTTAGCTTTCAATGAAATCACAGGCACAATACCTGATCTTGGAGGGTTTCCGTCTTTGCAAATATTGAGTCTTGAAAACAATCGTTTAACCGGGACGATAAGCAAAAGCATTGGCCAACTGTTCAAGCTTGAGCTGTTGTTACTGAGTGGAAACTCACTCAGAGGTGTCATCTCCGAAGCCCTTTTTTCAAATCTTTCTAGCTTAGACACACTACAGTTGTCAGATAACTCGCTGACATTGAAATTCAGCCATGACTGGACTCCACCATTTCAACTGTTTAATATATTTCTTGGCTCTTGCAAGATAGGGCCTCGTTTTCCATAATGGCTTCAATCACAGAATCAAATTGTTGCACTTGATGTTTCCAATGCTGGAATCTCAGATATTGTCCCCGATTGGTTTTGGGATCTAACCAATCAACTATATTATTTAAATCTCTCTAACAACGAGATGAAGGGTAAACTTCCAGATTTGTCTAGGAAATTTGATAGTTATGGTCCTGGCATAGATGTCAGTTCAAATCAATTTGATGGTCCAATTCCGCTGCTTCCTCCAAATGTTTCATCCCTAAATCTTTCTAAAAATAAGTTTTCAGGGTCGATTTCATTCTTATGTTCTCTCAGTAGCCATCTATTAACATATCTTGATCTCTCAAATAACTTACTGTCAGGAAGACTTCCAGATTGTTGGTTCCAATTTGATAGCCTAGCCATTCTTAATTTGGCCAACAATAGCTTCTTTGGCAAAATCCCAGATTCAATGAGCTTCGTACGTAATATCGGATCCTTAAGTTTGTACAACAATAGTTTATCTGGGGGGTTGCCTTCATTCTTTATGAATGGCTCGCAACTGACACTGATGGATCTTGGGAAGAATGGGTTGTCTGGAGAGGTACCGACATGGATCGGAGAAAGTCTTCCAAATTTGGTTGTTCTTAGTCTGCGATCTAACAAATTCCATGGAAACATACCTTTTCAGTTATGCCACCTATCACACATTCAAATCTTGGATCTTTCTTTGAACAACATATCAGGAATCATACCCAAGTGTTTCCATAATTTTACTGCTATGACCCAAGAGAAAAGCTCCAATCTCTCCATTATCTCCAACTATTACTACAATCTTGGCCTCAGGGGAATGCTAATGCCGTTAATCTATTTTGACAAAACAACTTTGACATGGAAAGGAGGCCAGTATGAGTACAAAAGTATTCTGGGAGTCGTAAAGATCATTGACCTTTCAAGGAATAAGTTAGGCGGAGAACTTCCGGAAGAGATTACGGACCTTGTTGGATTGGTTGCCTTGAATCTTTCGACTAATAATCTAACTGGACAAATCACTCCAAAGATTGGTCAGTTAAAATCATTGGATTTCCTTGATTTGTCCAGAAATCATTTTTTCGGTGGCATTCCTTCAAGCCTTTCTCAGTTGAGTCTTCTTAGTGTCATGGATTTGTCATACAACAACTTGTCAGGCAAAATTCCAAAAGGCACTCAACTTCAAAGTTTCGGCGCCTCCACATATGCTGGAAATCCTGAACTTTGCGGCCTCCCACTTCCGAATAAGTGTCCGGATGAAGAATCAGCTCCAAGTCCAGGCAGAGATGATGCTTACAACACACCAGATAAGGACGATGATCAGTTTATAACTCTCGGATTTTATTTGAGTATGATTCTTGGTTTCTTTGTTGGATTCTGGGGAGTCTGTGGCATTTTATTGGTGAAGACATCGTGGAGACGTGGTTACTACAACTTCTTGACTGGTGTGAAAGATTGGATGTACGTGAAAGCTGTGGTCAATATTGCCAAACTGCAACGAAGGGTCAGGAATTAATTGGTAATACTTTTTCACCTGTTTTAGCTTTTTATTTGAAGTTTTACTCTCTCTAGTTACATGCTTTAATTTCTTTCCCAAGGTAACGCTTTACATGTTCTTACTTTTCTTTCACCATTTCTGGCAGGAGCTATCATGTCTCTCTCGAATGGCAGTCTGTTTTTGTCCAGTTGAGTGCCCTACCCAGGGAGCTTTCTGAAATAATGGAGTCTTCTCACAGTAGTGCATGATATTGAGTTCGTGTTATAAACGAATTTTTTTAGTTGTTTAGTGTTCAATGTGCTAATCTTCAATGCTTGGTTGGTAATCTATATTTTGCAATAAAGAAAAACAGTCAAATTCTACCTTGTTGTGGACCAATGTTTTCAATTTCTTTTTTTTTATTTTCTGTTTGAAATTTCTGATATTCATCCCATTACTGTAGCTGTTTCAGAAGTAGTGGTTAAGATGTATAGTATTAATGGATCAATGTCCCCTCAAACCAACCTTAAATCAAGAGAGTAAAGAAAAACATTCAGTTTCTTTTTGACATTCATCCCGACCTTCCGTCTTCACCCATTTTGAAGGAGGCTCCTGATGCTCCTGTTATTACTTCTCAGTGCCAGGCAAGCGCATAAGTCTTCTACTTCTGGTATATATTTTCTTGCTTTTTGACTTTCTTTTATTCTTGCCTCTTTTCTATTCTTGGATTTACTGACTCTTGGTTTTCTTTTCAGATTCAAGCTGCTCCAGAAGTTCATGGCTGGCATTTCCTTGATCAATTCAAGTAAATTTTTCATACCATTCTGGCAAAAATGAAATAGAACAGCTGCCTCTTCAGGTACTGATTCTTCCTCTTCTCATCCGAATTCCATTTCTACTGATATTGAACATAGGATAGGAAGCTGCTCCAGTTATTGACCTCATCAATTCTCCTGCTACTCCGGAATTGCCTCCTGACCTGACCAGATTTCTTCTGCTAGTATACCTGAGGAAACACCCTTCTGATCAGAACGTTCTCAATCCTGAGCCCTTGCAAAACTGATCCTCCTGAACAAAATTCTCCACAAGCTACAATGGATGCTCCAATTCCCGCACTTCCTGACCTATGTTCTTTTCTCAATGCTTTTCCTGCTGCCTAGGTTTTCGTTGGAGGAATTGCTTCATCCGGATCTCCATTCGAAGTAATTATTCCTACTCCAGGGCTGTTGCAAAGCCTAAAATTTGTTCCATTTTTTTTATGGATGTATTTTATAGATAAGAGTATTTTATACTTAAAATATGTAAGTGAATGATTAAAATTTTATTTTGATTTTTTTATATGTATTTTATAGAATATATTATTTTATATTAGTAATTATGTTGAATGATTAAAGATGGGTTAAGTGGATTGGTGGAGTGGAATAATAATATTGAATGGTTAAAGTTTGGTTAAGTGGAGAAATTTGGTGGAGTGGAATAATTATGTTGAATGATTAAAGTTTGGCTAAGTGGAGAAATTAGTGGAGTAGAGTGAGTGTGTTGAATGATTAAAGTTTGGCTGTATTGTTAATTTAATTCATTTTATTATTATTTTCTTTGTGTGTGGCTTGTGTGCACCTTGATGTTGTATAAATACCTCCCTCTCATTTGCATTTAAAAATTTTTCAAGAAGTGTTTGAGCAAAGGCTTTAAGTTTCAAAGGTGTAGTCTTGAGGGAAATTCTTCTTGGTGAGGTACGTATTTATAATCTTTCAAATTTCTAATTTTTTGTATGAGTCTAGGTAATTAATTGAATGATTTTGTTTATATATGTTATCCTGAGATTGTGAACGGTATAGATTAAGGTGGTATTTGTTTTTTTATCTGAAATCTAAATAGGTCTGAATTAATATGAATTCTTAATAGTGCTGATTGTTTGAATGTGAATAGCATTTTTTTTTTTTTGTATGAATCACTAAAAATAAGTATTAAATTTTTTTTTTAACTTAAAAAAATCTGAAAACTAGTATTTTTATATTTGTACCCTTACAAATTATAATTGTTAAACAACTAATGATATCTCAAAAAACATAAATGAGATAATATATTTTCATAACATCATCATGCTCAATTGAATACAACTTTCTAATATTCTAAATTAGTATATGTTAATCAATTTTATTGTTTTTATGATGTTTTATAAGAAAAATATTCATTAAAGATTATAAAGATAAATAACGCTAATTTAAAGAAAATAAGAAATAAAAATAATAATAGTCTACCATTATATATTATCATAAGTCATAGAGAAGAGTAATAATGCTAATTATTAACTTATTTAGGTATGGATGAAAATTAATTAATTAGATAGGGACATTTTGGAGAATATTTTTTAATGATGTCATTTAGACTTTTTAGATTAAGTAAAAAGCTAAAAAAATTAGTCTAATAACTTAATGACTTAATGACTGAAAATTTTAATTAATTTGAAAAAACAAATGGACTTAATGACTTAATTGACTGCAATTAAGTCAATTATGTCATTAAGTCAAAAAAAATAAACAGCACCTAAGTACTTCATGATTATTATTTTCATTGTTTCATCTATGAAGCTTTATACTTTATTAAACTAAACATCTTTATCTTTCTATCCATATAATTATTGTTCAAAAACTCATTGTACATTAACTGTTTTGATTTTTCGAATTTGGAACATTGGTGCTGTAAAATTCTGATTTTCAGCAGCAATTCTCACTTCTATAATTTATTTCATAACTCAAACGACTTCTGAAAATTCTCGGAATTTTTATTGCCATATGCATATATGTCTAGTTTTTTTTCTATTTAATTTCGTAATTTTTGGCTCTATATAAAAATCATAGGGCTGGCCTGCCGCAATCTTGGAAACTGTTTTCTAGAATTGCGAGGGAGTGATATTGAAGCGAGTTTGGGTTACTTTTTCATTAGTAAATGCCTTATAAATTTTAATTTTGATTCCCTATTGTCTCCTCTGATAGTCAAAACTTGAATCACTATTTTTAAAAATGTATATCTAAAGTTATGAATTTTTGAATCAACAGTCCTCTGTTTACATTGTCACTGGACAATTTTGATGCTTTTGTGGAAAATCAGTTTCAGAGATGTTTATGAACTCTAATTAATCTTGTTAACATTTATATTGAATGTCAACATATTCACAGTAGCTTTTGTAATATTCGCAATCTTTCCGACATAATTATAACTTATTAAAACTCAGCTCCTATAAGATAGTCGAGTGTAGTTTGGTGAATTGATTTTTTTTTTTTTTGAATACTGATTACACATAGATATTTACAACTACTATTACAACAGACATTACACTAATATTTATAATCAGATATATATAACTAGGACTTATATTGTTACATTAAATCTATGAAGTATATGTCCAGATAAGTAACCCTCACAGACAAGAAATGTCTCTGCTCCACTCTCATTTTGCAAGGGAGATCTCGCAAGGGAGAAAGACTTGCAAATAAACTTCACACAATCATGCATAATGCTTAATTAAGAGAGTTTTGAGTCCATGAGAACTTGAACCCCCACCCTCACAATTCTTTTTAACTGTGAGAGTAGAGATTCACCGTTGGCCCAAAGGGCCATTGGCGTGAATTGATATGTTTAAGTTGGAGTTAATGGTTTAAGGTTGTTGGGTCTCCTATTAGGTCAGAATTGAATATGATATTGATGAGAATCTCATCTTGATAATTATAGGCCAAAAGTGGGATCATATGTTTGGGGTTATTATTGGTTGGTTCGGATTGAGTTAAGTGAATTCATGCATATATTTATTATGTATATGTAATTATGTATGAAAAGAATAATGTTGTTCATATGGATTGGCAATTTATGGTTTTGAAGCATTTTATTTTTATAGTTTAGAATAATGAGTTACATTTTTATTTAAAGTTTATTTAAAATGTTTTTCTTAAATTTGCTTTAAAAATGGCTTTAAAATACTTGTGTTCCATACATTGTTTTTCCTTAAAAATAATTTTTAAAACTTTGCTAATTAAATGTCTTATAAGAGTTTTTATTGATCGATTATTGAATTATTGATATTGAAAGATTAAAAATTATTTTAATATTTTGTCTCATTATCCATAGTTACCGTTATTGATATCACTGTACAGTTAACTGTATTGTGCGCACCTATTAATGATTATTGCGCAGTAAAGTACCTTCATTGAACTACTAGTCGGGACACTGAGATTATAGGTAACATATTGAACCACTAGTTAGGTCACCAGGAATACGGGTGACACTATGAGATATAAGTAAATTGAACAAATAAAAGGTTTTATTGATAAATAATTTCTTAAATGATTATTTATTGAAAAATGATTATTATTTATGACATAATTGATTTTAAGTTTTACCGCACATATGTATGAGATTATAAAATTATTATTAATTTCTAATTTATGACACTTCAATACTTCATAATGATTATTGTGTACTTTATCATTATTAATAACTTTATACATGATTTTGCTTACTGAGTTGACAGCTCACCCCTCGTCTCCAATATTTTGAAAATTGATTTTAAAGATGTGGACCTTTTGGTTTAGAGAAGATGATTTGTTAGTCGAAAACTTTGGGTGTTTTTGTGATGAATAAATTATTGCTATTTTGGTTTTCTTTTAGAATTGAATTTAGTATTGGGGGATTATTGTTATATTTATTGTTAGAGACTATGTTTCAACTATGGACATTATTGGACGTTATTGATTTTTTTTGGGAATAACAATAAGTTTCAATGTTCAGAGATTTCATTCCAAATTCCTCTTGGGGTTCTTGGGTGAATTTGAAGAGTTACAGCTGTCTTCTCGTTTTTGGTCATTTCCATTTCCAGGTCTCCATTTTTGGATGCAAGACATTTCATAAGCTTCTATATATGCATTCAATTAAAATCAGCTAATTATCATAAATGATTTCCATCAAATGCAGCTAAGACTCCCCTCATGGATGACATGGACCGTATATAGTGTACTACCAAAAAAAAAAAACCTTTTAATTAAGCATACAACCACTAAAATTTTGTAGTAGTCCATGATGATACTTTCATTTTATTTTGCCTATGCTTTCTTGTATTCAATCAAAGTAGCATGGCATGGTAAATGAAATACTTTCATATTAATCGATGTAAATATTACTAGTACGTAAAAATCTTTCTTTCATATTAATCGATGTAAATATTACTAGTATGTAAAAATCTTTTTTATATGCATAATACGCATAAAAACATGATATCCAACCGAGGGAGAATAACTCTCCACTATTAGGATTGAGGGGGAAGAGGAAAAAAAAAAGGTCATAAAGTGGGGAACCACAATACACCATTAAGTTGGAAACACAACAGGCCTGACCTGAACTCATTATATGATATTAATGATTTCTGTGTAGCATGCTAAATTACAAAGTGATAATATGCAAACATGGATTCAATGCCAAGAGAGAATGACAAGATTTACTGGAGAAAAGAGAGAGAGAGAGAGAGAGAGAGAGAGAGAGAGAGAATCGCTATCATCGATGTTGTAATTCACAACACTTGTGCAGCTGCATTATAAAAACATTTTCTCATGATAGAGAGTCGGGTTGCAGGGGGGACCATACTAGTTTGGATATCATTGCAGAAATTGAACCATTGCTCGGACCGACAAAATAGCTTTGCAGACGAGAAATATTATTCAGGTTGTTTTCATATTAGGCAGTCATTCACTTCAAGCATCTGATCTTCTTTGCTGCATCCATAACGCTTTGGCTGATTTCTGGGTGTTGAAATTTTACCAGCTTACCAAGTTGAACAGCAGCTTCAGGGAAGGAATTGTCCTTGATACAAGATTCTGAAGACAGACCAAAAAGCACTAAATTGACGTCTTCCTCAAGTTGAAGGCAAAATAGATGGTTGAAAACCTGAAGATGAATATTACAGATAGCCAATTAGGTTATGCTATAGTTTATTAGACCAGGGCAAAAACAAAATATTGAAGCACTAAAAAATGAAGAGATTCTAACGATGGATGATATATATATTTCACCATAGGCTGGAAAATAAATGAATTCACCAAAAGATTAAGAATCAATTGCACATCTGCAAATGATCATGTTGGACACTAAATGTGGCTAAACTAACTAAATGGATGGCTGCCTTTTGTATTGATCCTGCTGCTTCAATGGAACAAGTCCGCTATGCTATTTTTAATTTTCTTGTCATTTTTTTATGGGCTAAGCAAACTTTGCTTTAATTTAGATCTAGAAAGCCCCATCTTAACCACATGGGGTTGATCACAAAATTCTCTAAAACCATCTAGGTCAACCTAGAGCCACTGTGTACTTTGAAATAGCTAGAGAACATAAACATGAACTTATGCTTTGATGATGCTCACACACACCCACACAAACATCCACCATTCTCACCGTTTTCATCCTTGATATAACCATGTCTTTAGTGGCCTGGGACCTTGACACCAAATTAACTATAAAAAGACCTTGCTCAGAAAGGGCATCTTTCACAGTTAGAAGAAATGACCCCTCCACAAAACCTGGAGCAGGGCAGGTCATTCCGGAGCTATGTACAAGAAAAGCAGAACAAATAAATTAACGTACTACTCAAGTACATAAAAATTGAAAAGCTTAATAAAATAGTCTCATTATTCTCAAGAATGACAAAACATATTATTATTCACATTCACCTTGAATCTG
Organism: Citrus mangshanensis; assembly: GCA_030449895.1. Taxonomy (NCBI): domain Eukaryota; kingdom Viridiplantae; phylum Streptophyta; class Magnoliopsida; order Sapindales; family Rutaceae; genus Citrus; species Citrus mangshanensis. The sequence continues at coordinate 11,257,923 of JASUUJ010000215.1, read as the reverse complement.
GAGAGTCCACATCAATAATAAGAATATCAACTCTGGCATTAGACGCAGCGCAATTTCCATTGCATGATCTTGTGTTATTAGAAGTGATCTCATTTCCATGAACAACAGACATTTCATCAGTTGCTGAAGAACTTTTCATCTCTCTAACAAACTTAATCCCATCCGCGATATGTACCTAAGATACCACAGGAGCATCTAACTGATACAGATGATAAACATGAAAAAGGCTAAGGATTTTCTGAGGAGATACACTATTGTCTAAACGATAATGCAAGCTTCCGACTTGTCTATGATTACAAGAAGTTTCTTCCCAGGAATTCTTAAATGTTCCCTTTCTTTATTGGAAATATACTCGTCCCCTAATTTCTTGATGTAATTAAGGCATCGATTATGAATTTTAAAATCCCTCTAATTATGGATTTTGCAATCAGAAATACTATTTCTCTTCGTCCTGCTATCGCGGCGATATTTTGGGCCGCGGGGGGGGGGGGGTTGTGGGGGTGTTGTGGGGGTGAGGGAAGATAGTTTACACAAAGAAGTTATAGTTAAATTGTAACATCCAAAATTGTATGACTGAAACTATAAATAAATAAACAAGGGATTAAGATTTGCATAAATTACCTTCAAACTTTTATCTTGAGTAAAACCAAAGTAGTCTTCTGCAAGATTAAGCATCGTAAGATCCAACTCCACAGCCTGTGGATACATAAATCCACCAAAATATTTACATCATGCAAAATCAAGCTGGAAGAATGATTTTATACCCTACCACTCTTCTATCACTCTAGAAAAGTTTCATTTCTGTTTTACTCTTTTTCCCCATTTTTTGTTTGTGGGGATGTTGGTTTGGCAACTTTACCTCAATTCCCACAAAGGGCATACACTCATGAAGAAACATAGGAAGTAAACCAGCTCCAAGACCAATAACAACTGCTTTAACCTGAGAAAGATATTGTATAATATAAGCAGCATGAGAATGCAACAATGTGAATGAAACAAAAAATCATATGCAAATAATGAAGAAGAAAGTTGAATAACATTATCTAGTGAACAGTAAAAACAAATAGGCTAAAATTTTTAACTTAGTGTATGTCAATTAGGTCCTTGTCCTACTCACACAACAGCAAAACCTATAACCCATGGATACATTTTTTGAGATGTGAATAACACTAGTTGACAGCCAAAATTAATTTGATCAAGCAAAAATCATAAATACAGATTTTGAAGCCAATTTATTGGAAATATTTCAACTGTTCGAGCAAAAATGAGAAAAAAAAATCCTTACTGATTTTCCAACGGATACCACACTCTCCAAATAAGAAGAAACAAGGGTAAACCCAGAAATGATTCCCATGTGATAAGAACTAGCCAAATAACCATGATAGACCTTCAGCTGGTTTCCTGAATCTACGACATCAAAAGGGAAAATATCAAAAAGAAAGCAAACAGTAACTGCCTAGTCATTTCTAATTCGATATTATATGCACCAATTAGATATTTAAATCAGCGTACACGATGAGGTGTAAAGAGTATAGAACATATTTCATTTGGAATTGCAAATTGTTTTCCTTCCAAGAATTTGAATTTGATTTATATATGACTTGACTGTAACATACAGATTTGACCAGTGGGCAGTGATACTGCATGACAGAATCAAGATAAATCAGTACTGATGAATCTCATTTCCAGCTGACACTAAAAAGTCAATCGGAACGAAATACAAGGCTCATTTTACTTCATTCCTTAATTTGTACTGTGCATATATTTTTAAATAGACTGACACAGCCCATGATGACACCATCCATGCCTTGTCATGCCAAGCCATGACAGGCCAGGTCTTGGCCTTCCCTTTAATTAGTTTCAATTAATCACAATTACATTTTTCACTATTTTTATTTTCCAATTCTCTATAAAAATTTATAAATTGATCATGCTTTTGCAAAATTCATGCTTCATGCCAAAACTGTTAGCCTGGCATGAAGTACTCACAGGTGCTGTTCCTTGGCCAGCCAAGCCCAACTGACCCCTCTGCTAGACATCAACTGACCAATGTCAGCACACTAAGATCCCAAGGGTTCTAATGCAGAGGACCAAAGGCAGCTTAATTCATGCAAGGTTGAAATTGAATTATGACCACTTTGGCTCAAATATTACTTCCGTTATCTACCAAACATAAGGTAAAACAGACAAATTGATTTCAGGTTGACAGTGATAAAGCAAAACCAATCTGCGCACAGTCAAAATCTATTAACAGTGTCATAGATGTGAATAAATACCATCACTTCTTCTTTGGGTCCCCTTTCGCTTGGATTTGGAAGATGAGCTAGCTTTCTTCCTCTCTGTTTCACCGTCAGTTCTATGAGAAGATCCATCCCTCATTAACAGAGCTTCAGATTGTACCAGGCCCTGAGTTCTTTGGAAAACAAGGCGACGGAATTTCAAGTCTTCTGATGGCCATATGCGACTGAGCTCAGGATCAACATTTTCATAAACTACATCTTCAACAATAATTGGTCCAGTTAAGGAAGATGTAGCCTAGAGAAAGTAGATAGCAGGAACACTTTTGTCAATTCAGACATATGGTAAACATCCCAACAAAATTGTCAAAGATAAAGTTAATAATTATAAGCAGCCACTATAGCAACAGGTAGCCATCTCACTAAGTCATGAAAACTCAATAGTGAATTTCAAGGGCAACTGAAGATGTTCAAAATGATATGTTGTCAACAAACTTAAAAGGCAATAAACTTTTTAAAATATATATATATATATATATATATAAGGACAGAGAAACCAGACCTATAACTATATCCTCCACAGGGGAAACCACCTGGAATTTAAAATGCAAAGCTAAAATAAGCCAAAGAAAATCAGGAGTGAGAATAATCCATTTAGGGTCCATTGCCTCCAATAATGAATAATCCACTCGATCCTCTGTAGCACCTTGAGGTGCATTTTATTATTTTACATGAGACTTGGGACATGCCCCACCAAGATTATGGGACTACAATATATTTTAGCATCAAAGAGAACTCCATGTGGCTTCTGTTCTTGTCAAACCTGCTTTTTCTAATTCTTCATGTAGCTTCTGTCCCTATCAAATTCTATATTTTTAGGATAAGTCTTTATCAAACTTCAGGCAACTCTACATGTTTGTTGTGCACTTTTATTACCATAAGAAAGCTATTTATAGTAACTCAGTGGAACAGCTGACCATTCTGAAAAATTAAGCAGCAGTAGCTCAATAGGATGACAATGACTTCTAAATAACTAATATCAAACTTCAGACCAAAACTTTATCACCAGTTACAGTTTTAGACAGCCAAATCAAAGGAGATGAAGCACTTCTGGGAGCCTATAGAATCTTTAGCACAGTCATGGGATACAACCACAACAAAAGTTTACCATTGAACCTAACCACATCCTTGACTTCAAAACTACTGGGAGTTAGCATGTCATTAAGAGAATATCCAGACAATAAAAGTCAAGAAAACAAGATCAGAACACGCAGAATCTTGACATACTTATGTACCATAACACACTCAACTTCAAACAAATAAACTAAGGCCATGTACCCAGTCCAGCTGAACAAGCTATAATCTTAATTCTCACTAAGCATAGCAGAAAACTTGAAATTCACTGTTAAAATTATCATGAAAACACTAGAAAAGAAACATATTTATGAGAGAATCGACCTGGTGAACAACATTCCGGTGCTTTATACCATCACCAGCCATCATAAACCTGCAGGTGCAATGTGCTCATTAAACAAAAAATGCTAAAGCTGCAATTCATAAAACAACCATGAATGTCACCAAGAAATGATGGATTATTACTTAAAATTTCATAACATATAAGTAGTACATTAACAAAGCATTTTAAGTATCAAAATACAATGTAAGAGGGAAAATATTCTTGTGGTAGAAGATGCAATAATATCATAATTATATGCATGTCATTGAGTTCACAACTCTACATCTAAGTCAATTAACGGATTAACAATGTTATTTTTAGCACCAATATTTGCAATAATGGAAGTCAAGCATGTGGTTTGTATGAGCACACAGTTCCGTGAACACAATATCTTCAAATTGAGAACAAAGTTACACAGATTAAGGTAAGAGATACATCGTAAAAATGAAATTCTTTCCAAACATTGCATCTTTTAAGATTATTTCCTCCATTGTGATTTACAATTTCAGTGAGCACATAATCTAAAATACGACAGTGATCCACAAAATATATCAAAGGAATAAAAATAGTGTTTTCTAGCTCTAACAAGAAATTTTCTAGCTCTAACAAAAATACCATTAAATTTTTAGCTCTAACAAGAAACAGTGCTACAGTGATATCACACAAATGAAGATTTTATCAAAGCAAATTTAAGAAATACGCAAAGGATAAGAGTAACATACGGTATTTGAGCTCCTTGGTCATCATTCCCAGGCGCCAGCTGTTTAACTAGAGGCGACAAGTCCTTCTGAAAGATTAATATATAGTAAGCATTAAACTTAGTAAAAGATTACTAATAATAAATAGCATACAAAACAGAAATATCTCACAGGTAGCCAAACCAAAGAAAAATATTACCTGGATTTCATCCATGCTGGCACTGGCATGGCTAGTGTCTAATAAAACCTTCAAATATCAGAGAAACTATTATCAGATGGTGCAATTTAAAAAAAAAAAGAAAAAAGAAAAATAGATCTTCAAATTTATGTGATTGTCCTGCAAAGTACCATAATTAGACGTGCAGCCTTTGAGCTTTCAATCACCAGCCATTGTCCTTCTTCTGAAGAGAAGAGCCATTCATGAGCCCGCGTCTGAAATCTAACATTCAGTTATGCATTTCAAATACAAGAATTCAAGTAGCCCCAATTTTGAACACACGAAAAGTTTGAGGAAAAAATACATCAAAAAACTGATTCAAGACAATGAAATCATTAAGCAGTAATACAATCTGTACTTGTGTCTGTTTGCACAAATGCAAATGAAACAAAATCAATTCCCTAATGAGAAGAAATAGATGTTCCACTTGAAGAGAGAATATTTTTTTTGTTGCCAACAAATAAAGAGGATGGCCAGGAATAGCAGAGGCAGCGCATGATATCCTATTCCAGTCAGACCAAGATAAAGTTTTAAACAGTTATAATCGAACTCTGAAGGATCAGGTTAAAATTAAAAGATTTCCGTCATGACACATTTAAGGTAAACCTATAATGAGAATATTCAAGTGAAATCTTTTAAGACTGTATATCAACCCCAGTATATTTGAAGCTAAAAAGTAAACTTCAATTTAAAGAGAGTAAAACTTGCCAAAATCTAAAATTCTGAGCTACTGTTAAAATCCTATCACTTCTCAGCAAGGTTAGAACCCAAAATCTAGACACAACCCCAACGATATGTTTACCATTCGAGCAAAATCCCAAGATGTAATTTCAAACAGTAGTGATTCTACGTTTGTACTTTGATAAAAGGAAACAGAATTTGCTATCCAAGTCAAAAACTTATGCACAAAATTTTACTGTTTCTAATATTTGTTTCATCAAACTAAACAAAAATGGAGGGAAAATCCAGTTAACTGTCAATCAAAATTCAAATTCAATTAGTTTCTTTATTGTTCTTAATGCGCAAAACTGCTCACACCCTGAAGCACATGGAAACCAAATAAGTAAACATAGACTCACCTTTGGCACAATAAAAACCCCACAGTTATACATAAATGGTCCAGAGTTTTCCCGAGCATCAAGAAGTACAGCTCTGTAACTAAAACAGAAGTCACCTTCTCCACCCAACATAAGCTCAAACCGACAACCTGGGCTTAGATTTTTCAGATCCCCTTTAGCCCCTAGTCGAAGATCTTCAAGAGAGTACAATATATCAAAGCCGTTGGAGTATTCTCTACGAGTTTGATTCTCACTTTCAAGGGCTTCATGAATACCGAAAGCCTGAAAACACAAAAATACATCAAAAATATTAACAATTTCAATACGAAACAGTAGAGATTACATTGAGGAACGAAATAAGGATTACAAAACGAATCCTGCATGTACTCTGTGAACATTTGTTCCATGCATTATCCTTATCAAAGACTTCGTCAAATTATCCATCACTGGGGACAGGGAAGACAGATATTCTACCTGATTTTTGTTACAATCAAGAGAAGAATGATCAAATGACGATGTTACTTGGAGCACTACAGAAGAATTTTCTTTATCTGCGACCACCATAAAGGTTTGAAGACTAGGCTCACTAGATGATTTTTGAGGTATGGCATGAACACTCATTTTCCACCCAAACCGGAACTTAGGGAAAAGCAGACCTGGAGAGAGTAATTCAAGATCCAATTATCCATCTCAAAACAGGTACAAACAAGTAATCAAAGGCATAGAATGTACATATTAATCAACAAAAACAATTAACCAATTGCACATTCATCTGCTCATCTGAAGTTCACCATAAACAGATAACAAGTAGTTAATCAGATGAGCAAGAAATCGATGGAGTTCAGAAAAATAATTATGTTCACTTAAATTGATTAAATAGATTGAGGACAACAGTACCTAGAACATGAGACTCAGCCAGCGTGAGGCATACAAACTTCCCTCCAGATTTCAGAAGCCTTTTCACCTGATAATGCAATCCCACTTATGTGAATTCAACATAAAGAATATCAATTTTTATTGGTTATTGAACCAAATAAAAAAAAAAGGATGGCAAAATAAGCTCGATTAAAAGTCCACCTCTGATAAATATTGATTCCCCAGCTTATGGCCAAGCTCTGGCTCCATCAAGGCATCCAATCCACCCTTATCAAGAACAACATCGAAAGTCTCATCCATGAACTGGTAGAAGTATTAAAAATTAGTGAAAGAAATGCATATTAACAACCATATTGTCAATAAATTTGAAGCATCAATCACATGAAAAATCATTAATGAAGATACGCAAGTTACAAAAATCAACTAGCAAGCAATAACAACATTTTGCAGTAAACACGCTTTTAATGACACTGATTATGCTCCCCCGTATCCAAAAAATTACACTTCTTATTGTCCCAGAAACCTTTTCAATTTCTTTTCATCCACATAACATCTTTACTTCTTTCTTGTATAAACCAAATCTTTCCCCAACCCTAGAGTGAACTCCTAACCACAAGTACCACCTTAAGATTTTCTACAAATTATAAAAATTAGAATCCACTCCGCAACATAAAAGATGCTCTAACAGGTTAGTTTCTAATCCCATCAACAAAAACCACACTATCAACTACTGCAACTCAGCAGAAACCAACAAAAATAAGTATTTGTCAAATAAATAAATAAGCGTTTTTGAGTAAAACCACTTTAATCATAGAAGTTAAAAGTGGCTATTGGAAATTGCTTATGAAGGGTATATGTCTGGGAGTTTTCTTTTGAGCACTTTTGATAAAAGCACCTGTCAAGTGATTTTTCCGGTGAAGCACTTAAAAATGTCAATTACATGCTAATGTCAAAAGCACTCATAATTCACAAAAACGCACTTGAATAACTTTTGCAAAACACTAAATCAAATATATTAATTACCACCTGCATGCTAGTCATGTCCATGACCCGCCACCGCATGTCGGGCCGGTCGCGCACATTGCGACGCAACATGTCGGAAATGACAACTTTGGAGAAATCTACATTCGTAATGCCATGAAATCCGGCGTCGTAAAGGTGCTCAGAGAGGCGGGAATTGCCGCAACCCGGTACCAAAATCTGCGGAGGCGGCGATGAAGTTGGAGCTCCGATAAGAGAAATAAGCGGGTCGCGCAGCTGAGGCCACTCAGCGTACCACTCGAAGGAGTCGCCAGTGCCGCGGATTGTAAAGAACTTGTCCCAGTTCTCTTTGCTCGTGAAGTCTCCTAGGGTTTGTAGGAGATCCGTTGCGGACGATGACGACGATGATTGGTTCTTCTTCTTCTTTCCCATTTTCGGTTTACAGTTGGTTACTTCACTTTCACCACTAGGGTTCTGGGTTTTGGGGTTTCTATAAAGGGTAATTTTTGGATACCTCCATGAGGTTTCGCCTTGCGACACTTAGAATATATACATATATTGACATATAGCATCCGAACGTGTATAAACGTTAGGGAGCCGTTTGATTTGTCAGTGAAATTATAATAATACCCTTCATTAATTGAGAATAGACCAAATCACTTTCAATCTAAGTATCTTATCATTTGCAATAAAAGGAAATGTTCTCTGACTTTGTAGCTTCCGCCAAATTATTTGTATTTGCACTAGAATTACTTCTCACGTCTCAGAATTCGACTGTTCATTTCAAAATTTTACCATCTCCTAACAAAACCCTTGCTCATTCTGCTTCAAATTTACAATTTAACTTTGTACTCAAAGATTCAAAACTTTATCATGGTAACCAATTAACTCATCCTCAAGTAATCAAACATGCCAGTAATACCCAATAATCACCCAAATTAAGGGGGAAAAAACATTTTTTTTTTAAATATGTACGATGCCTCGAATTAGTCAATAGCAAGCGTAATAAATTCCTCTGTGAATTTAAAATTCAAGTTTCTAATAAGACAAGAAAGCAAGCAAGCAAACAAAATGGAAAAGAAATTAAATTTAAAATCAATAATAACTTTATTAAAGTAGAATACATAGTGGAGCTCTTGGTCATCAGTAACCCAGCCTTCATCGACACCTAAAGCGGTGTACTTAGAGACAACATGCTGCGACTAAGCAAGCTGAGCATCAATCCTTGGCAACTGATCCACCGACGTGTAGACCCTCAAGCAAGCCACGTGTGCTGAGAGTAGCTGCTCGTACAACGGATGCGAACAATATCTCTGCCTCGCACCTCACATTCTGCCAGTTCACAGCTCTGTCGGCACCGCTCTGAACCACCACTTCTTCACGCTTGTTATTAGTATTGGCCTTGTTCATGTTCTGATTGGTGGTGTTCTTCGAATCGGTGGATTCGACGACGGTGATGATGGAGTCGTTGGTAGGAGTGACGTCGTCGATGAGTGGGCATTATTTGTTTTGGACTGTAGCTGAATGGTAAAGTGAAGATGGGTTTAATAAAGTGAAGGTGGGGTATCATTTATTTCACTCGATTCCAAGCTTTGTATAATTGTGCATTCTGAATACACATTGATTTGTTTAATCAATCATTGTCAATTAGCTTTTTTAAGATTTAAAAATTATAAACTTTTGCAATTACAAAATTATCCCCATTTACCAAACTGCTCCCTAATGCTTATACACATCCAAGGGTGCTATATGTCAATATATGCATACATTCTATCTAAGTGTAGTAAGGTCAAACTTCAAGGGAGGTATCCAAAAATTACCCTTTCGATAAATTTTAGCAAAAGAAAAATTTTTTTTCAAATTTATTTTTTAACAGCTTTGCACGTGATCTTCATTTGAATTTCTATTGTAATTTTTTTTTGGGCAAATACAAAATATAAAAAATCAAAGATTTTGGTGTTAACCGATGATATTATTTGCCTGCAGTGTAAGAGCATTAACAAAGAACTCTTCAAAGAATTTATTACTTATTTGAACAGTCATATCAATATTTAATACTTTAAAAGATACTCCAATCAAAATTCTTCAAATAAGAAATTATCATCTCTCTTTAAATTTAGAAAATTACTTTCTTCCTCTTCGATTTATATTTTATCCTTTTTATTAGAGAAAAAAAAAGAAATACTTTAATTTTTATTGATTTTTCTTTTAAAAAATAGTTATTTAATTAAAATAATATTAATTTATTTATATTTCAATAGTCTTTTTAAGAATAATATATTTTTAACTCTTTTATTTGCCACATAAGTAAGCAAATAGATGTGAAAGGTAAATTTTTTGTGATGCTCCAAGAGCATCTCCAACAACTCTTCAAATAAGATTTTAAAGTAATTTATCATCAGCCCCCAATTATTTTGACATTTAGCACCGTGCACCCACATCTTTTGACCATGTGCATCATGCCCCCATTTCGGTCAATTTATCATTAACTTAATAGAAAAAAAGGGTAAATGATAATTTTGTATTAGATTACAATAATATATTAAAAACTTTTTAAGAACAAACTCTTTTATCCTTTGTTCCTTTTTATTTTTTATGTTATGTTTCTTTTTTTTTTAGAAAATTATCAGTCATATATTCTTAAATAACACTCGTATCAAATGTACTACAATATTTTTAACGTGTATCACTCGTATACCCTAAATTAACAAAAAAAGTCTGCTGTCCACCAAATTGTTTACTGCCGTTAAGAAATTAACGGAATTTTAGTAAAATGATTATTTTACCCTTTAAACTCAAATCAACTTAAAAAGACAAATTTACCCTAAAAGTAAAGCAAGCCAAAATGTAACCATTTGAGCCAATAATGTTTTTATGACCATTTTTCTCTTTTTGTCTTTTGAGTTACAGTGAAACGATGTCGTTTCTCTGTAACTTTTTTTCTTTTTGTAAAGATCAAGTGCAACGACGTCGTTTTTTTTTTTAATTTCAATTACAGTGAAACGGGAGAGTCTAATTGATTGACACTAAAAAATGTACATTTAATAAGGATTAAATTATTAGTTTTTCACTTATTGTGTCGATTAATGCGTTCATTATTTCTAAATTATTTTAATACTCCCCAAATATATTTTATGTTAAATTAATTTTCAATTTATTAATTTTTATCTTGTAAATATTTTTCAGAAATAAAGATAGAACTGGAATTGAAAGCAAGAATAAAGAAGAACTACTGGAAAATAACTGAAGAGATGTAATAATAAATAAACAAAAGAAAAAAATAAAAAAAGAACAAAAGGCAACCATGATTGATTGTGATGGCCAGGAGGCCATCACGCCTCCGGACCATCACACATTTCAATAATAATAATAATAATAATAATAATAAATAAATAAAGATAATGCATTCCTTACCTATAAAAGGCAAGGAAATGTAAGGAGTCAGGGGGAGCAAAGTTAGTATAGAGAGAGCTTAAGCCGAAAGAGAATAGAGTGCAGCTGAAGAATTGTGTCTTTTTCTTCTTTTGTTGTAATCAACTTTCTTGTAACGTATTTCAAAAGTTTATCAAATAAATAGAGTGTTGTGTTTTCTTTCAATATGAGTGGCTAATTTTATTAAGCTAAGGTGAAGGGTGAAACTCAATGTTTTAAACTATTAAATTTAATATTTTCTCAAATGAGTTTTAAAGTTTATTTTTGTTCCTTTCTAGTCATGTTAATTTATAGATTTTCTTAGATCTGTATGGTATTTTGACATAATGTCGATACATTAATATAGTGTGGCACATTAGGTATTTTATTCCATACTTATCCACAAACATAGAATTAAATGATATAATAATTAACTGGTAAAAGTAAGGCAAAATATAAATGAGAGAGTATTAAAATTATAGTTTGAATACTGAGAGTGAATCCGGTAACCTTAGCATAGTTTTAAATTGTTTTCAAATAATTTATTTTCCTCACAATTAATTTTCTTTGTTTAACAAATTGACAACTAGATTTTAAAATTCTCTGTGGTTCAACCCTGGACTCACCGGGTTATATTATAAGTAGACACTCTTATACTTGGGAGTAATACACTTTTGAGTCGTGTCACTAATGTTTTTGGAGAAAATCCAATTAAAACGACGTTATTTCGCCCAACAAAAACGACAACATCTTTCTTTACAGCCTCTCCTATATTAAAAGACTATATTACCCTTATGACGTCAGCAGGTTCTAACAGCAGTAAAGGATTTGGTGGACGGCAGATATCTTTTGTCAACTTAGGTTATACGAGTGATATACGTTAAAAGTGTTGTAGCACGTTTGATACGGGTGTCATTTAAGGATATATGACTGGTAATTTCCCTTTCTTTTTTTTCCCTTCGTCTTCTTCTTCCCGTCTATATTCCTTTGTTCTTTTTCTTATTCTTTACCTTCTTCTTTTTTCTTCTTATTCTCCTTCTCCTTCTCCTTCTCCTTCTCCTTTTTCTTCTTCTTGTCTTTTACTACTGTTGCCTGTCGAAGTGATCAGCCACCAACTTGAATCGACAACAACAAAATGGCGCGCGCTGCGTGATCTGCCACTGCTCGAAACCATCGCCTCCACTGCTACATGAAACCACCGATGCCACCATTTGAAGTCGTCGCAGTCTCCACGGCGTCTATAATTTGATTTAGGGTTTGAAATCTTTAGTTTTAAGATTTTTGATTTTTGAATTCATTTTTGTTAATTTTTTTTTTGTTTGGGTCTTTTGTAACAAAATTTTGCAGTGAAATTTAGAGCAAGTGTTTGGTATAATTAGATTAGGTTTCCTTATTATTGGAATTTTTTTGTAATCTGATGATGATTCTATGTTTGATTTTCTTCTTTCCTTTTGGAATCATGCTTTGTCTCTCATTTTGAAGTTTCCCAGTTTTACAATTTTGTTATGATAATGAAATAAAAAAAAATTGTTTCAATTTAATTGTAAAAAATATAAAAATAAATATTGTTATAATAAATCTTTAATCTTGTTTTAAATTTTTTAAGCTGTAAGGGGTATTTTAGTACTTATATATCAATTCAATTCAAAACAAGGGTAATAGGGTCTGTTAGGTTAATAGTAGCTTGAACAATTAGAATTAACTGATTTTTTAATGGAAATGGGGGCGCGGTGCACATGGTTGAAAGATGTGAGTGCCCAGTGCCAAATGTCGAAACAATTGGGGGCTGATGATAAATTACACAAGATTTTATTACTTATTTGAAGAGGCATATCAACTTTAAAACTCCAAAAGATACTCCAATTAAGATTTTTCAAATAAGAAATAATTCTCTCTTCAATTTTGTAGAATTGATTTCTTCTTCTTTAATTGTCATTTATTTATTGGGTAATTTTTAGGGACCTCCCCTGAAGTTTGGTGTATTAACACTTAGATAGAAAGTATGTGCATATTATTAGATACCTCTCCTGCCGTTTGTATTCCATTTGGTATCTTGTCAATATATAAGGGTAATTTCGTAAAAAAGCTATCTAAAATGTTGAAAGAATCAAAAGCAACCTCATTGACTGTTGTGCACTTCATTATCAACAGGTTCCAAGGATGCATTGGACAAATCTTCTCTTTCATCTTTGAAACCCAAGCTAATTAACAATCCATTCAACCACAAAGTCCCAAACATACCCAGATTCTTCTGTTTATGCTTCTAACCTCGCCAAATAAAGTTTAAATTCGAAGAAGCCCCAGTTTGAAAGAAGAGTGATGAACAACGAAGTGACGGCGACGAGAAAATGTTGTCATCGAGTGACCATTGCTGGCGACAGGCGAGGAATGAATGAGTTATTAAACTCATAGAAGGTGAAAACTCCAAATAACTCAATGCATGTTAAAGTTACAACCTTTTGGTTGATTTGATGCTATGTTTAAAAATGGATTTAATGTTGCGTTTGAGTTGTTGAAGAAGCTATTGCATGTTTTTAGTGTGATTCGCACTAGTGATAAGCTAAACAAACCATTGTGTATTAGAAATTAGTTACTTTCATGTGGTTTCTACGTTAAACAAAAGTGGGTTTTAACTTTGTAATTGCAAATATAATTCTAAATTTTTATAATAAAATTGAATAAAAAATTGAGATACTTTTTATGGAATTAATTTTTGGGATCGTATTTGCGATTACAATTTAAGATTTAAGTGGGTTTATTAGCAAATACGATTTAATGGGTTATATATATACATATATATATATATATATATATATATATATAAGATTAAAAAAATTCCCTACAACCATAAGTCCTTTGTGTTTGGCATTTTAGTGTGCTTTCTGTTAATCTCACATATTTATAAATAATAAGATTCATCTTTAACATTGACTAATTGGCGGGAACAAGAAGTCAGAATATGCTTAAAAAATGAAAAATAAGATAGATTTTACCAAACAAAGAAGTATAAGAGAAAAGGGCAATGATTGAAGGTAGAAATGGACAAGAATTTCTCAAGGCAAAGGAAATGGCTGCGAAATATTGTGCAACTGGTAGCACTCCTAAGAACTAAAGAAGCTCTTCGGTTGGTTCTGAAATCATATTGTTTTTTGCACTTAGTATATTTTTGTGTTTGTAACTTCAATGATAAATCATTAAATTTATATATTTTCTTCTCTAATGTTCTGTTGTTTTGTAAATCTCAATGGAATTATAAGAAAACAATGTAAAGAATGGAGTGTTTTATGATAGAAATACTATTTTTATATTTGAACTGCTTGAAACAAATATGATTTGCTTAATTGAAGTCCACAAATTATTAAATTCTTTACCAATATTTTTTTTAAGTTAATGAGTATGTAATGTCAAGTATTTGGTTATTACGGTTTTGTTTTTTAAATTTTATTTGTGTACTGGGAGCAAAGCATATTTTATTCTATTAACAAACAACACCATACTTCTTTATCTTTTAAGTTGTTCTGCCGAATCGGTCACTCAAGACCTTTGGTCTCTGTTGAGTGTTAGAAAATGCATATTTATAAAGGAGAAAACCGTCATTTTACCTTTCAAGCCTTACTAACAACCCTTACTTTTATGTATTTAACCTTCTTGTGATTTAATTACATGTGTTTTATTTTAATTAAGTATTTTATGTATTTTAGGGGCATTATAGTCATTTCACAATAAAGGAGAGATCAGATGGCAAAACGGCGAAAACCGGAGGAGCATAAAAGGAAAAATAACACTATTCACATGTATACTATTATTCATTCACATAGAGGCGGATCGATGACGTGGCATTGACCGATGATGTTGCATTGATGAGGTGTCACGATCGGACTAAAATTCATTGATGGTGCGTGGCGGTATATCGGACGATAAATCGGTACATGCATCACAGATTATTTTCAACCCATTTCATTTGTTGGTGATGACGTGGCGCCCAAATTTTTAATCATGATTTACTCCATGTATCTATAAAAAGGGAGCCTCCCCCCCCTAATTTGATATCTCTGAATCCATTTTTGGGATCCATTTTCTGTAATTCATTCTTCATCTTGTATTTTCTTCGTATTTTAATAAATTCCCATTTTGTCCCTAGTTCAATTATGAGTGGCTAATTTTCTTTTAAGCTTGGGTTGAAGGTGAAGTCTCAACATGTGTCATGGGCTTAATTTGGTAAATTTACTTTCTCTTCCCCTCTAGTTTTTGTGGATGTTTTGATCGACAAATAATATTGTCTAAAGCCTCCCAAGTTATTATTATTTGATAACCCCTTAAAGACCATATTGATTGAGGTGTGGATTTCCCCCTCATGATTTAATTGGCATTAATAAGGAATATTTTGATGCATGTTGATACGATTTACGTCATTTCAATAGAATTATCTTCAATTTATTCTCGCCATTGCAATTCCAATTTTAGAATTTATTCTCGCCATTTTAATTTAAGTTTTAGCATATTCCAAATTATTTCCACCACAAATTCAATCACCCATTTACAAAATTAATTCTACGCACAATTAAAATCCACCTTCTCGTGATCATTGATCTATACTGATAGAAGTACATTAAAATTTGCACAATAAGTTTTTTGGTAAGTAATTTTAATTCATAGAATTAATTTTTGTGCATAATTTCTTTTAAATTGTTTTCTTGTATTTTTTTTTAAAAAAAAGAAAAAAAAAAGTGAATCTGCATTTAGAGGTTAGTATTTCTTTTCTTTCTCTATTCTTTACAATTTTGCAATTTAATTTTCAATTTATTTTTTCTTTGTAATTTTTGTTTATTAATTTAATTTTTAGTTAATTTATTTCACGTATTTATTTTTGTGTATTTTTATAGAAAGGTTGTAATAGCGCAATAAGGTTAGTATCGTAATTTCTCCCTCTTCTTTATTTTTATTTGTTTTGTTCCCATCTTTATTTTTATTTTATTTGTTTTGCATGCATGGTCGTATGTCATTATTACCTAATCTTGAACCTATAAACCTTGAATTAGAAAAAATACTTCGCACACAAAAGCACATTAAAAATAAATTTAAAATGGATTTGCAACCACAAGAGATACCCAAATGTAGCTACTAAGAGTTTTGAATTAAAACCTTGTGTGCTAAATTGTCTCCCCACATTCTATGGCCTAGAAAATGAGGACCCATATAATCATTTGAATGATTTTCATGCAATTTGTCAAACATTTAAATATGAGAATTTTTCAGATGATGATGTAAAGCTTAGATTATTCCCATTTTCTTTAAAAGATAGAGCTCGTTCATGGCTTAATACATTGCCTGCCAATAGCATTTCATCATGGGAACAAATGGTAACAAAATTTTTAATAAATATTTTCCAGTGCATAAAACCAATGCTATTCGCAGGGAAATCTCGGAGTTTACCCAGAGAGAGGACGAGCAATTTTTCGAAACGTGGGAGCGATTCAATGGGCTACTCTTGAAGTGTCCACATCATGGGTACGAGAAATGGCACCAATGCCAATACTTTTTGGAGGGATTACTACCGAATGTGAAATAATGGCTAATGGCAACAAGCGGAGGAGAGCTAATGTCAAAAAGTGCATCAGAGATTTGGAAATTCTTCCAGCGACAAGCGGATAATTCCCAACAACGGAGTCGGTCACTCAGGAATACTAGAAGAATTAAGGGAGTAAATGAGGTTCACATTGGCGAATCGAGTTAAGAAATTAAAGAAGTCAAAGCAATAATTGAAGGTCTCTCTCGACAAATAGCATCGTTATCCGATCAAGCTAATGCCATAGGTATAATGAGAAAACCATCAAATTACAACCCATACTCCAACACCTATAACCCTGGATGGAGAGATCACCCCAATTTTTCATGGTCTCAAGGACTCGATAGAGACCAATGCAACCCATTCCTCAAGTTCCTCAAGCCTCTCCCATTTAGACCATACAATCGAATCAAAACTACTCTCAGGACCATGGGATGATTCATTCCAGAATCTTAAGAATCTTACTCACTCCATGATTGAGCAATAGAATCACACCATTGATGGACTACGAAATGAATTGAGAGCAAGCTTCAACGCACAAGCCCAATCAGTTTCAAGCCTCGAGAAGATGGTGGGACAACTTACTTCTTCGGACCTTGGCAATGAGAAAGGTAAGTTTCCAAGTCAAATGCCTAATACATGAAGCAAGTTCACCACAACAGCATGGAGAAATCAAAGCAGTCATGACCTTGCGAAAAGGAAAAGAAGTCGACAACAAAGTGGAGATGCCGGTGACAAAAGAAAATCAAATTGTTCCTGTGAGTGTTGAGGACTCACCACCGGAGGAGAAAGAAGAAACCAAACCACGAGAATACGTTCCCAAAGCTCCATTTCCCCAGAGGTTAGCTAAAGGCAAGAAGGGAAAATCCACAGGTGAGATTCTCGAAATCTTCAAACAGGTAAGTGTTAACATCCCTTTGCTTGATGCTATTAAACAAGTTCCATCTTATGCCAAGTTTCTTAAAGACCTTTGCACTAAAAGGAGAAATATGCATGTTCAAAAGAAGACATTTTTAACAGAAAACGTTAGTTCTATACTCCAACATAAAATTCCTTTAAAATGCAAAGACCCAGGCTCCCCCACTATCTCATGTCGTATAGGGAACCACACAATTGAGAATGCTTTGTTGGATTTAGGAGCTAGTGTAAATTTGTTGCCTTACTCTGTTTTCGTGAAACTTAGACTGGGAGAATTACACCCAACTCCAGTGGTGTTACAACATGCAGATCGGTCCACGAAAATACCTCGTGGTATTGTGGAGGACGTGCTTATCCAGGTAGACAAGTTTTATTTTCCTGTTGATTTCATTGTAATTGACACTCAACCAATACAGGATTCAAGGAAGCACATCCCCATTATTTTAGGCCGACCTTTCTTGGCAACTGCGGATGCTCACATTCAATGCAGGACCGGAAATATGCAGTTGTCCTTCGGCAATATGACTATGGAGCTGAACATCTTTAACATTGCCAAACAACCTCATAATGCAGATGATGGAATTGTTGATGTGGATTTAATTGAAGCATTAGTTGATGACACTTTTATTTCAAACCTTAGTGATGATTCTTTACAGACATGCTTAACTCACTTTGGTTTTGATTTTGATATTGACAGATCGGTCGATGAGGTCAACGCCATACTTGACTCAGCACCATCTATGGACACTAATCAATGGAAGTCAAGAGTTGAACAACTAGCACCATCAGAGAAGAAACTCATCCCATCATCAGAATCACCACCGAAACTTTAGCTCAAACCATTGCCCAACACATTGGAATATGCATTTTTGGGGAAGAAAGTACTTTGCCGGTAATCATTTCATCATCCCTCAATGACGAACAAAAAGGTAAGTTGTTGGATGTTTTAAAAGAGCATAAAGGAGCATTAGGATGGACCATAGCAGACATTAAAGGTATAAACCCAGTAGACTGCATGCATTACATTCACCTTGATGAAAATGCTAAATCTACTAGGAAAATGCAACGTCGGTTAAATCCTAATATGAAAGAAGTTGTTAGAACTGAAGTCCTTAAGCTATTAGACGCATGTATCATTTACCCAATTTCTGATAGTTCATGGGTCAGTCCTGTGCAAGTTGTCCCTAAAAAGTCGGGAGTCACAGTAGTTACCAATGCTGATAATGAATTGATACCAACTAGAGTAACTACAGAATGGCGTGTATGCATTGATTATAGAAAATTAAATTCGGTCACACGTAAAGACCATTTTTCTTTACCATTTATTGATCAGATGCTGGATAGATTAGCAGGCCATGAATTTTATTGCTTTCTAGATGGCTACTCAGGATATAATCAGATTCCCATAGCACCAAAAGATCAAGAGAATACTACTTTCACTTGCCCTTTTGGCACTTTTGCATATAGGAGGATGCCATTTGGGTTATGTAATACACTTGCTACATTTCAACGATGCATGTTAAGTATTTTTTCTGATATGGTTGAACGATTCCTTGAAGTCTTTATGGATGATTTTTCTGTCTTTGGTGATTCGTTTGATCAATGTTTACATCATATAACGATAGTTCTGCAGAGATGTATCGAAAAGAACTTGGTCTTAAATTGGGAGAAGTGTCATTTTATGGTAAAATAAGGTATTGTTCTCGGTCACATCATTTCGAGCAAAGGTATTGAGGTTGACAAAGCCAAGGTGGATCTCATTTCTAATCTTCCTCCACCTAAAACAGTCAGAGAAGTAAGATCTTTCCTTGGGCATGCCGGTTTCTATAGACGTTTCATTAAAGATTTTAGCAAAGTTTCTAGACCCTTATGCAATCTACTTGCTAAGGATGTACCTTTTATCTTTGATGATTCATGTCTTGTTGCATTTGAAAAATTAAAGCACTTGTTGACATCATCACCCATCATTCATTTGGAGCTTACCATTTGAGCTCATGTGTGATGCATCCGATTATAGGAGCGATATTAGGACAAAGAGTTGATCGAATTCCCCATGTTATTTACTATGCTAGTATGACATTGAATGATGCACAGTTGAACTATTCAACTACTGAAAAAGAAATGCTAGCAGTAGTGTTTGCACTAGAGAAATTTTGATCTTATCTCATTGGTTGTAAAATAATTATATTCACAGATCATGTTGCTCTTAAATATCTTCTCACAAAGAAAGATGCAAAAGCTAGACTAATTCTGTTACTTTTAGAATTTGACTTGGAATTCAAAGATAAGAAAGGGACAGAAAATGTTGTGGCGGACCACCTCTCTCGTCTCCATTTTGACACAATTATGGAATCATTACCATTGAATGAGTCATTCCCAGATGAACAATTGATGAGTGTGGAAGTATTACCTTGGTATGCTGATATAGTTAATTATCTTGTTACAGGTAAACTTCTAGAGCATTGGACAAAGCAAGACAAGGCTAAATTCTTTGCAGAAATAAAGAATTTCTTTTGGGATGACCTGTATTTATTCAAGTATTGTGCGGATCAAATTGTTAGACGATGTGTCCCAAAAAATAAAATTCAGAATATTCTTTCATTCTGCCATGAACAAGCTTGTGGAGGCCATTTCAGTGCTAAGAAAACAGCGACTAAAGTTTTACAATGTGGTTTCTATTGGCCGACTATATTTCGAGACGCTTACACTTTCTGTTCTTCATGTGATAGGTGTCAACGAATGGGGAGCATTACGCGAAGGAACATGATGCCACTAAATCCAATTTTAGTGGTTGAGATTTTTGATGTATGGGGTATCAACTTCATGGGACCATTTCCCCCTTCTTTTGGTCATCAATACATATTGATTGCTGTTGACTACGTATCAAAATGGGTAGAAGCAATTCCATGCAGAACCAATAATCACAAGGTGGTGATAGGATTTTTGAAAAATAATATTGTCTCACGCTTTGGATTCCCTCGAGCAATAATCAGTGATGGTGGTGCCCACTTTTGTAATAAAGCATTCAAGGCTCTTTTGACAAAGTATTCAATCACACACAAAGTGGCGACCCCGTATCATCCGCAAACCAGTGGCCAAGTTGAGATCTCAAATCGAGAAATAAAGCACATATTAGAGAAAAGATTGGTCATTAAGACTTGATGATGCATTATGGGCATATAGAACGGCTGGGATGTCACCCTACTGCTAGTGTATGGAAAAGCTTGCCACCTGTGGAACTCAAGCATTGTGCATATTGGGCCATCAAGAAATTCAACTTTGACATAAGCCAACTAAAAGAAGATTACAAGAACTTGAAGAAATTGCAAAAAATACCAAGATTTACAAGCAACGGATGAAAGTCTTTCATGACAAGCAAATTATGAGAAAATCGTTCACTCGTGAAAGTGCTTTTATTCAATTCTCGCACCTATTGGTAAGTTACGCTCGTTGGTGTTCCTTTATTGTTCATATTTTTTCACATGGGGCAATTGAAATTAAGGACCCAAAGAACGGTGTCACGTTTAAAGTTAATGGTCAAAGATTAAAGCCATATCTCAACCACATGAAAAAGACACCGAAATAAATTTGAGTGACCCACCAAATTTGAATTGATTTTTTTCTTTTCTGATTCGATTTTCTTTCTTTCTTTATATTATTCTTTTGCTAATTGAAATTATTTTTGCATAAGTGTGTTTTTTAACTATTAAGTTTTCTCTTATCATTATTAATCATGAGTCATCTTGAACATTCTTAAACCACTTCAACGTGTCAAAACTCATCTGATTCAATTTTGTAAAACACATCGTATTTGGGCTCTACAACCACCAGAGTTAGTAGCCTATGTTGCGGGTTTAGAAAGCCAACTCAGAGACATTGAGAGAAGTGTTTATGACATCCAGTTGGAGCTTGAGGTAAATTCAATAAGAGGACGATTTTAATTTTCTTTGTTTGTTTTAATTTGTTTTTTGTTTGTGTGCTTTAGTTTGTTACCCGGTGAAGTGGCGGATAACCCTGTGACAATCAAGTCGGTTATTTCCTATAATAAGCGATATTGGCGAATGTAAACGAGACTAGCGAAGCTTGCGATTCCCTTCACTTCCTCGAATGCCCTCCTACGATCTATAAAGCTCAACGCATGCGATTGCTCGAGGAATAACATACGACATCCGTTAGTTAATCGACGGTGAGTTACCTCCAAAATTTATTGCATTCATGCCTGGTTGTGGTAAAGGAAATTATGCAAGAAAGCGAGCTCGAAGAATTTCTTGCTTGTCATAAGTGTGCTAGAATGAGTTGCGATAGAAACCCATGTTCTTTAGGAATGGTGTCGATAAGGAAGATAAAATTCAATTCATTAGGGATGGCTTGAATAAGGAGTCATTGGATGATATCCTTTTGTCTCTTGAAACGCATCCCGGATATGTGCAAGGGCGATTCTCCGCGCCATTATTCCGAAAGAGCATGCACGATATAGTCTCGGGAATCGACTATAAACGATTTGCCTTTATAAGAAAACTGGATGGGAAGCCTATCCTCGACCCATAGAGGGCGTTCAAGCCGTTTCTGGACGTAAAACCAGAGGAAGATGTGAGCCACAGTCGCAACTACCATTCATTGGAGTGACTATTTTTATTGGGTTTAATTTATTTGTTAGAGTGTCACTACTTCCAGTGAGATTTTGGGGTTTGACATGTCATTCTTGAAAGTAGCTATAACAAAGTCTACTAGGCTAATTCATGTGGATGGTTGATGTGAGTGTGATGTTACTTTAGACTGGAGATAATGCTTATACTTTTATTTGATTGCTATCATTAATCTGATTGAATAAATACGAGTGTTTCTAAAAAAAAAAAAATTCATTTTGAATTTGAATTTTGTTTTCGCTTTATTTGCTAGAGACTAGCAATAAGCTGGTTGGGGGGTGTGTTGAGTGTTAGAAAATGCATATTTATAAAGGAGAAAACCGTCATTTTACCTTTCAAGCCTTACTAACAACCCTTACTTTTATGTATTTAACCTTCTTGTGATTTAATTACATGTGTTTTATTTTAATTAAGTATTTTATGTATTTTATGGGCATTATAGTCATTTCACAATAAAGGAGAGATCAGATGGCAAAACGGACACATGAAAACCTTAGGAGGAGCATAAAAGGAAAAATTGTTCACATGTACGTTGTATATATTCACATAGCGGATCGATGGCGTGGCATTGACCGATGATGTGGCGATGAGGTGTCACGATCTGTTGGACTAAAATTCTTGTTGATGGTGACGTGGCAAGTATATCGATTGGCGACAAATCTCGCGCATCACACGATTATTTTCAACCAAACCGCGTTCGTTCATTTGGTCAAAAATGCATTGGCGATGACGTCATTTTAATCCGATGGCCATGATTTACTCCATGTATAAAAAGGCCTAATTTGATATCTCGAATCCATTTTGGGATCCATTTTCTGTAATTCCTTCTCCATCTTGTATTTTCTTCGTATTTTAATAAATTTCCATTTTGCCCTTAGTTCAATTATGAGTGGCTAATTTTCTTTCAAGCTTGGGTTGAAGGTGAAGTCTCAACATGTGTCATGGGCTTAATTTGGTAAATTTACTTTCTCTTCCCCTCTAGTTTTTGTGGATGTTTTTCGACAAATAATACTAATCTTGTCTAGTACCGCATTACAAGGTTATTATTAGCCCTTAGCACCATATTGATTAGAGCGTGGTTCATGAGGTGTGGATTTCTCTCTCATGATTTAATTGGCATTAATAAGGAATATTTAGCCCATGATGCATGTTGATACGGATCCAGATACCCAAGTACGTCATTTCAATAGAATTATCTTCAATTTATTCTCGCCATTGCAATTCCAATTTTAGAATTTATTCTCGCCATTTTAATTTAAATTTTAGCATATTCCAAATTATTTCCACCACAAATCCAATCACCCATTTACAAAATTAATTCTACACACAATTAAAATCCACCTCCTCGTGGGATCGACACTCGTCACCATTGATCTATACTTCAATAGATTCGTGCGCTTTCGAGTACATTAAAATTTGCACAACAGTCTCTACCCGGACCGGATGAAAAAAACGGGATCACTTCTTCTGGACTCGTTGAGAATGATTACTTACTTAATAGTATGGAAATGCATTCATTTCTTCTGCACCGATCCCGATTTATGATACTATCGGAGTGAAACAAGGGGTCTAAAGAAGAGCAGCGGCTAGACTATATTAGTAACAAGTAAATCCTTTGTACGCGAAAAAGAAAAATCTCAGCTCGATCTTTTTTTTTTGCTGTTTTTGGATAAGGGTGAATCACAAGGGCTGAGACGACCCAGAAAGCTCTTGATCATGATCAATTTTGTAAGCCTACTTGGGTATGGAGCATACACCTGTAAGAACCGAATTCCTTGCAATTGATAGTTGCAACTTCGTAAAACGGAATCCGGTAATTTTACATATAGAATCATCCCGATATGCGTAAAATATAGATTTTCGAAAATGTATATTTCTTTTTTTATCTATTTCTTTTTTTATATGTATCCTTTTAGTTTGGTTGATTCTTGCTCGAGCCGGATGATGAAAAATTATCATGTCCGGTTCTTTGGGGGGATGGATCTATAAGAATTCGCCTATCCCAATAACAAAAAAACCTGACTTGAATGATCCTGTATTAAGGGCTAAGTTGGCTAAGGGTATGGGTCATAATTATTATGGAGAACCCGCATGGCCCAACGATCTTTTATATATTTTTCCAGTAGTAATTCTAGGTACTATTGCATGTACCGTAGGCTTAGCGGTTCTAGAACCATCAATGATTGGTGAACCCGCGGATCCATTTGCAACTCCTTTGGAAATCTTACCCGAATGGTATTTCTTTCCCGTATTTCAAATACTTCGTACAGTACCCAATAAGCTGTTGGGTGTTCTTTTAATGGTTTCAGTACCTACGGGATTATTAACAGTACCTTTTTTGGAAAATGTTAATAAATTCCAAAATCCATTTCGCCGTCCCGTAGCGACAACCGTCTTTTTGATTGGTACCGCAGTGGCCTTGTGCTTGGGTATTGGAGCAACATTACCTATTGAAAAATCCCTAACTTTAGGTCTTTTTTAAATTGATTCAATTATAAAATATCATGACGTGTGTATCTAGGGAGTAGTCACTTCAAAGTCAAAGTGAATTCTCCCTAGATACTTCTATTCAATTTAATTCCGGTCTGAATATATAGACGGGTCTAAAGGTGCAAAGCCATTTCAATTTTCGCGTTTTTTTTTTTTTTTTTTTTTCTAAAGAATAGAAAAATTGCACTAAATTCAATTGATTTAAAACTTATTTGATTTTTTTTTTTTTTTTTCGGTAAATCAATTGTGAAATGCTTTTCTATTTCTTTTCTAGAATACTCATTATCTGCTTTACATCCTCTATGCGAAAGTGTTCAATTTTCATAAGGTCTTCTTGACGCGTATTCAAAAGGTCGAATAATGTATGTATATTGGACTTTTTGAGACAATTATAGATCCTGGGAGACATTTCTGATTGGTCAATAAAAATCGATTTCAATGCGATTTCTTTTTTCTTTTTCGTTAGTTTAGCCAATCTATCATGAAAAGTAAAAAAGGGTAAAGTAACCTTGTATTGATTGTTCTCTAAAGGTAAGTTTTCGTCTTCTGCCTGGAGAAAGGGAATAAATAAATCAATCAAACTCCGGGAGGCTTCACGAAGTGCTTCTTTAGGAGTTAAACTTCCGTTTGTCCATATTTCTAGAAAAAGGATCTCTTGTTTTTCATTGCCATTCCCATAAGACTGAATACTATGATTCGCATTTCGAACAGGCATGAATACAGCATCGATAGGATAACAATTTCCGTCTTGAAAGGTATTTGGCGTTTTTATATTATATCCTCGACTCCTCTCGATTTGTAATCCAATAGACAAATCAATTGGTTCTGTTAGGCTAGCTATGTGCTGCGTATTATCAACGATTTCCACAGAAGGCGGCAAGCGGATGTCTTGAGCAGTTACATATCCCGGGCCTTTGACACAAATAAGCGCGTCACAAGTTCCATAAAGATTACTTCTCAATACAATATCTTTCAAATTCATTAAAATTCGTACTTATATATATATATATATTTATTTATTTATTTATTTATTTATGTAATGACATGATGGAAAAGTATGTGATTAAACACTGAATACATAGATTATAAAAACCTTTAAAGAGAATTAGTTTTATATTGATTTACACATTACGTACATTGCCTCTGTCAAATGACTTATTTTGGAGCAATGATAGCTCTCCCCAAGAAGAAACCTACCTAAACATCGAACAAGCCCCAAAAATAATAAAAAATAAGAAATTTGAAAAAAAAATAATTATTTGGTGCGAAAAACAATATGGAACAAAAACGTATACAATTCAATCAAAATACATTACAATCAAATAATTAATTGATCTTATTATTCTCACAATCAAGGATAAGGAAATAAGTATCCCTTTATTTATTGTTAATTTCATGCAAATTGCATCTATATTAGAATAATTCATATCAAGGACTGTCCTTGGAGCCCTCTCTAACCGATGGTGGGAACCCTAGTAACAGTGCCACGGGTGTTGACCCAAACACGAACCCTCGTGCATAAAAAGTCCCCGGTGACAAAGCTTCCTTCCAAAACAATCTGAGCATTCACTAAAGGATTCTCCCTCTCAACTGTTGCTGCTACTTCCACACCTTGAGCTCCAAGGAGCTTCGGCCACGAGCTCTTACCTACATGCATGTACAGAAACAAAACGTTTTGTTATTAGAGGAAACAGTAATGTAAAAACATTTCATCGGCGTTATTAGCTACAGTACAGAAGTAATTACGTTATTACCTCTACATTCCGATGCCATTTCTTCCTTTTCTCTTCTAGTAATAAAATTGCTGATTTGTTTCTGGCTGTTGAGATATAAATGGCCGATCATGGGTGTATTTATAAAGTCTCATCGGTAGCTTGTTGTTAGTGATTTTTGACTATCTATAGCTTAAAATAGATTTAGTTGACAATTTACGTACTTTAGAAACATGAATGTAATTCCACAAATCGATTCAAATTAACAATCTTTGACCCGTGGCCGTAAGATATATGGAGGCATAAATGTTCACGTAGCTGAGCCGACGCAGGAACCCATGTATTAATTCGATATTATATGTAACTGAAAGAAACTACTTTAATTAGTTTATGGATATAGAAACCATCGCCTAACAACTCATATTAAAATTATATCGATGGCTGAGAATTGTCTAATCCTTGTGTATGTGTGTGTGTGTGTATATATATATGATAAATACAAGATTCATTTTCATGGGATGTGAAATATTATCTTTAATATTCAGGACTCGGGTTGTTATATTATATTTTAATTAATCAAGCTAGAAAATATGCTCTCCAGATAAAACGAAAAATTACTCACACAATACATACGAGGAGACTCTCAAACCCTTTACTTCAATGACGTGGAGATGAGGTGCCGAAACACCAGGATAACTAGTAGTCTGCAGCCATTTTTCTTTTAGAAATCAATGAATACAGAAAATTTGTAAGATTACACGTGTGTGTGTGTGTGTATTTGACTGTATTGCTTTTGGATAATGATAAATTGGTGATTATATATTTTGATAGTTATCCGACGGTTTGGAACGAAGGACTAGGATCCTCTCTCCATGGTGTGAAATGTTTTAAGTTTGACCATTCAATAATGTGTACGTTATTCTTGAATTATCCTCTGACGTTCAGACAGAAGAAAAAGCCTTAATTACAAGTAATTAAATTGGGTATGAAACTATGAATCCTTCCGCGCAGATGTACATTTCAAAGAAAGTAGGTGCAGGTCATTTCAAATATAATCTAAACCATATGTAACAGATTAAATAATTTGACAAATAGCTTATTATAATCAATTAACTGGTTGTATTATTAATCTAAGCATCATGATTGAGATCCGTATGCATACATACACAGAAGAGGAATATGTATATTATTATTTTGCTACAGAAAGTACAGTACATGGAATACACTCTTTTATTTCGTTAATTTTAACAAAAGGGACGTGATTATTCAGAAAATAGCAGTAATTAATTAACCAATGGTAGGAACCTCAACAACAATGCCGTTAGTGTCAACCCAAACATACACCCTACCGCAATACCTGTCCAAGAACACAATGCTTCCTTCCAACAAAATATGAGCAGATACAATTGGATTCTCCCTCTCAATTGTTTCCGCTGCCACCTTCCCTTCAACTCCCACCAGCTCTGGCCATGAACTCTTACCTACACACACAATACAAAACATTATACACATACGATAAATAATTTTTCAGTACAGATATCTATACGTTTTAAAAGTAAATTTAAGAATTTAAATAACGATTCAAATTTTGAAATGCACAAATGTTTGCGGTACTAGAGAAAGAATCTAATACATATTGTGTGTAATTTTTATTCTGATAAAAGTAACTCATTTTTGTTCTGATAAAAGTAACTCATTACGTACCTTTGCATTCAAAGTCCATTTTCCCTCTTCGATCCTAATTGGCCTCACTCTTCTAAATTGCTATGCTTTGTTTTATGATTGAAATGGCTGAATTGTGTTCACAATAGTTACTTGTAGGGTAGCCTTTTGAAACCTCAGTTTGTCTTTTTAAGGTTTTTAATGATATTTTTAAATTAGGTGTTTGGTTGTCAATAAAAAAAGCACTTTTGAACCATTAAACTGTGTGATATTTTTTATATTATATATTTTTAGAAAAGCTCTATAACCTCTACTCCCAAAAGCTCAAATTTTGGGCTTTTGCTAGTAGAGGTAAATTAGCTTACTTAAGCTTAAAAAACTCTACAAAAAAATAACCAAACACCATAAAAAATTTTAAAAAGTGCTTATACGATTAAATAAGCACTTATAACTCTTAAATAAGTCATACCAAACAGGCACTTAGTTGGAAAATTATCTTAGTCGATATGTTCAAGAGAGAATTGAATATTATAGCTTTGTTTGACCCGCAAAAGTGACACACAGAGTAGAGGTGGCAAAAATACCCGCCCGGTCCGGACCCAGACCGTATCCGGGCGTTGCGGGCCGGTTCGATCTTGGGCATCACTTGATAAACTCGGAACCCGGATTTTATTAAAAAAATTATAAAATATATATTATTTTAAATATTTTATATTTATTTGACTCATTTATTATACATATATAAAGTTTTAAACACTTAAAGTTTATATTTTCATGTCAAATTTTATTGAAATAAATTTAAAACTTATAAAATTACCAAAAAATAAAAAATATATACACAAAATATTAAAAAATATAAAATTCGGGTACCCAATTTAAAACCCCGGATTTGCATCCGGCAGTCGGTCATGGACCCCCGGGGTTTTGCCATCTCTAACACAGAGGCATAAAAGTTTTGGAGCAGCTCAGCCGAGGTCATAATATTGGACAAGTGTTGGCTGTTGAGTAACATTTACCAGTCCTCAAAATTTTTAAGAAAAGTGTGGACCAAATACAAAATGAGATGAGTACTTAATTAATTAATAAACTACCCGATAGAAGATGAAATTCATTATGTTAGTTTGATTGCTTGGGCATGACCAAGCGACTATTTGGTAATGGTGGCGATTATTTTTAAGACGTAAGATTATTAAAGACTACTTATCAATAAAGCTTATGCTTAAAATGGGATAAAGATTCCTTATATAATCTGAGTTTTCTTTAATTTTTAAAATTTTATGTTATATGTATATTACTATTGCTCGTGTACGGTATAAATTTATTTCTTTATTTTTTCTATTCTATTAATAAACAATCACGTTGCCATAAAAGAGTGTATTTGAAGAAAATTATTGGGTGGAGAATGTGTATATAAACAACTTGGGCTTTATGCACCAGCCCAGAAAATTTAAAAAGGTCAAGCCCTTCACACATGTACCCAGGGTGGGCTCGCTAATACCATGGAAAATAATCTCAGGGCTCAAACTAGCCCAGAACAAAATCGCTATTTCTTTTAATTTTTAATGAGGTTACGACCCAAAAAAAAAAACAGAAACCGAGTACGACATTTCCGATTCGATAGCGGTTCAGTGTGTTTTTTGTTTTTTGGTTCATTTAAAATCATTATCGAAAAGAATAGAAAAATATCAGTTTTACCGAAAATCGATCTGAAATTATTATTACTGTGAACCGACTCGATGCCCACCCAAACCCTCATCACACGCAATATACATCTTAGTGTTTTCTTAACTAGACAGATTATTTTTCAATTTTTACTATTTTTCATGTTTGCTTTGGGTTGTTATTATTGTTATTTATTTATTTTGATCAACTGGGGCTCAATTAAGAGCTAAAGAACAACCGAGCGAGGAGTCGCAACACCATAAGAGTCATACAGAAGAAGAGATGTAACCCCTAATGGAGGACTAGGGTACACTATAAGGCCAAGAGGCAAAGAGCAAGCAAGGTTCGCCATAAAATCAGTAGCAGAGTTCGCCTCTCTGTACACATGAGAAATAGAAACATGTCAATCCTTTTTTAGATACTCCTTGATAGCATAAATGAGGGACGCATATTCATTAGTAATCATCACCTATCTAGCCAACATCTGAGTTGCACACAAGCTGTCAGTTTCCACATCTAGCTGCCGAATGCCAAAATTCCAAGCAAGGATAATATCCCCTTATATGTGCCTTTAAGCTCAGCCATTGTAACAGAACATGAACCAAGCATCAACCTAAAACCAGTAATCCAGCGACCCGAATAATCGTGAATCAAACCACCAGCAGTAGAAACATCATTGGCCTTATGAGCCCCATCAGTATTCAAAGTGCACTAAGGCCCCTCAGGAGGATGCCACTGAATCCACTTATCTATCTTTAACCTTCCCGTGACCAAACAATGACTGTGAATCTTGCTCATCTCCTCAGCACAAAAAGAAATATCCACCAACAAAGCCATAGGATCCATAGAATTTTGGTTAAAAACAAATTGGTTCCGCCAGAACCAAATCCTCCAAACTCCAATACCAAAGAAAATAGACCAGTTAGAAATATTATGACTCCTACTCACGTCATCTACATTCCCACACACCCAGGTCGAGAGATTGGAGCTAAAGAAGGATTGCCGCTTCTCCAAAGAGACAACTTTGAGCCAAAAAGTCTTGACGGCCACACAATCACGAAGAACATGGAGAGTATCCTCGATCAAAGCACCACAAGGATCACAAGCATCTAAAATGGGAATATGATGCCTAGCCAATTCAGATTTAGTCTCCAAACGGTCATGTAAAGCTTGCCAAAGAAAGATACGCACGCTTTGAGGACCTTTCCACCTCTAAATCGACGTCCAACGATAATCATCAACAACCAAAATTGATCCAGAGAACATCAAATAAGTCAATTCAGTAGTGAACAGCCCCGCCCTAGAGTAAGCCAAAAAACAAGTGTCCAGACCATACATGAGAGAAGGAGGATGCACAGCAGCAATCTGAAGAATGATATTATTGGGAAGTAAATGCTCAAACTGATCTCACCACCAAGAACCATAATCTTTTATGAAGGTCGACACCTTACAATCAAGGATATGAACAGGGATAATATCCATGGCATAGGCAGCCAGCAGCAAATCCTTCGTAACCCAAAGATCCTACAAAAAAATAACAGAATCACCATTGCCCAAACACCACCGTCGACTAGCAAGAACTTTACTCCAAACCGTGCCAATAGACTTCCAAAGGTGAGAACCATATCGAGTGTGCAAAGTTTCTGGAGGGGTGTCAATAGCAACCCCATACTTCATTCTCAGGACTTTAACCCAAAGACTCTCGGGAGAGGAAATGAAACCCCAAGCAAGCTTCATATGTAAAGCCTTATTCATCATAGATAAAGATTTAAAACCGAGGCCACCAATAGACTTAGGCTTGCAAACACTTCGCCAACTAACCATACTGATCTTCTGCTGTGGAGAGACACCACTCTAGATAAAACATCTACAAGCTCTGTCAATTCTGTCACGCACTCCATTGGGAAGCATGACTGTTTGCATCACATAGATGGAGATGGCTTGGAGGACTGACTGAGCCAAAGTAATACAGCCTGCCAGAGTTAAGTGAGAAGCCGTCCAGCTCGAAAGCCTCCTCTTAACCTTTGCAATAAGCCCTTGATACATACAACTTGACACTCTAGAATGTTGCAGAGGAATGCCCAAATACTTGCCAAGGTCTTTAGTAACTGAGTAGCATCCCCGAAATAACATTAGCCTCACTATCACCTACATTATTGGAAAAGTATATTAAAGTTTTGGACTTATTAACTTTTGAACCAGAACTATAACAAAAAGAGTCCAACACAGACGAAATAACACTAGCCTGCTCAACAGAGGCTTCAGTAAACAAAAGAAGATCATCAGCAAAAAAGAGGTGGGACAAAGGAACACCATTACGAGACAGAGTAATAGGATGCCACTTCCCCGCACTAACAGCATTAAGGATCCCATGACTTAGTCGCCCAAAACAAAGAACAAAGAGGTAAGAAGATAGATGATCTCCCTGACAGACCCCTCTAGAAGGCTTCTAGAGAACCCGCATAGAGACGGAAGTTATATAAGCCATAATCACTTAAATAAAGTCCGGTGGAATACGAGCTTCACAAAGAGTTTCATTAATAAAATCCCAACAAAGTCTATCATAAGCCTTCTCCAAGTCAACTTTTATGGCCATAAATCCCATATTATCAGACATTTTACACATAGAATGCACTACCTCTTGAGCTATCATAATATTTTCAGTAATATGCCTTATCAGGACGAAACTAGTTTGATGAGGTCCAACCAACTGAGGTAAAATCGTCTGGAGTCTATTAGCAATGACTTTAGTAATGGTTTTGTAAGCCACATTGCACAGGGAAATAGAGCGATACATCTTCAAAGAAATGAGGTTCTCAATATTCGAAATAAGGACCAAAAGAGTGGAGTTCAAATCACCAGTGATACACTTATTTTTAAGACATCCTTAACTAACTAACAAAATGAGGGACCAACCGTAGCCCATTGAGTGTGATAAAAAATGGCGTGGAAGCCATCGAGGCCGGGGGCTTTAAGGGGATGCATACCAAAGACAGTGGTTTTTATTTCTTCGTCTTCAATTGGATTCCGTAGCGTGAAAAGCAAGACTTCATTAATAATAAGGAAGCAATTCGGATGAGGGTAAGGCCAAAAATCTAAATGCTCGCAAGAGTATAGCGAGGAAAAGTACTGAATAGCGTGATCTTTAATCTTCTCCTTCTCATAGATCCAAACGCCCGAGTCATCCTGAATAGCAGTAATGTTGTTTTGTCGCCTTATGGAAACAGTTTTTTTTATGAAAATATGTGGTATTTTGATCCCCAAGACACAGCCAATCTTGGCAAGATTTTTGAAGCTAGATGATTTCTTCCTGACTCAGAACTTCCTCCAGCTCAACCCTAAGCTGCTTTTCAAGATCAATAAGCCTGTGGGAGTAGTAATCCTCTAAGGCCCGCTGAATACCGCCCAACCTAGCCAACAACATTTTCTTCCTCCAGAAAATATTACCAAACACGTTCCTATTCCAATCCAAGGCTTTGAGCGTAAAGCTTTTGGCAACATCATTATAATTAAGCTCTTTCATCCATGCTTCATTAACAAACTGATTGAAATTATTATTAGTAAGCCAAGCAGTTTGAAAGCGAAAAGGACGGTCAGGGGAAGCGTTAGGAGAACGAGTCTCGCACTTCACCAGAATAGGACGATGGTTCGAAGATAATTTCGGTAAATGAAGGATAGTGTAGTCGGTAAAATGCTGAACCCACTCATTATTACAAATAACTCTATCCAAGCGTTTACACAGAGTACCTCTTGACCACATGAAATGCGGCCCATGGAAGTGAAGGTCATGCATTCCCCGAGAGTGGAACCAATCTTGAAACAGCCTGCAAGCTCCCAAACCATTCGGAAAACCTCCTTTCTTCTCAAGGTCATACAAAATGGTATTGAAATTCCCCTCTAAAAGCCAGGGGCCCTGAATCGATGAGGCCAATAACTCAAATTCGCTCCAAAGAGACTTTTTTATGCTAGAGATAGGGCTTCCGCAGATAGCAGTAATCCAGGAAACCAGATTGTTATTATGTGAAAATCGTAAGTGAATAAATTGATTGTGATTTCGAATAATCTCTATATCAAAGTATCATTCCACAATATCCAAATACCACCTGAAAACCCTTCGGCTTCCACACGATGAGATTTATTGAAACCACTTTTTTTAATAAAAGCATCAGCTTTGAGGCCACTAATGCGAGGTTCTAACAAGACAACTATAGAGGGTTTGTAATTAATCACCAACATAGAAAAAGTACAGCGAAATAAAGGTGACACTACACCCTGGGCATTTTAAAACATGGTCTGTATAAACATAAAAAAATAATATTCAAAGAGGAAAGGGCTTCACTGAGACAACCCTAGGGACTCAGCTCCCATATCCATATCAGAATCAGCTACAACCGAGTCATCTTCATCTGATACAGACGCCTCTTTTCCATTTTCACTATGATTACTTTGAGCACCGTCTACAACCCTGAAGTGGTTCTCGCCATCAATAACAATGTTGTCAGGCAGGTCCCCATCTAGATAATTATCATGCCCCTCCGCTAGGGAAATACCTCGGTTAGTTCTAGAGGAAGAAGGGGTTGTATCTAAACTATAAGGCTTAGGAATTTTAGGAAAGGACACAACGCTATGATGGAGGGGGTTTAAATATGTGGAGATGTGCATGGGAGTTCTGAAACTGGGAATAACACACATGTCTTGCATGGGAGATTGGGTAGCGTGCGGTTTCTGTGGGAAAGATATATTCATGCATGCCATACATGGCAGTAGGGATACCGTTTGTGTTGGTATTAGGGTTACCAGTGTTGGCATGCATGCCTTGCATGGCCATGGGAATACTATTAGGGCTGGTCTTAAGGATTGGATTTTTGGACAGAATTTGGATATTCGTGTTAACATTTTCTTTAGAATTATGATTCTCTAGAAGCAAAGGTGAAGAGTCCAAACGTGTGGGGATTTTCCTATAAGGATGGCTATGATTTTTCTTTTTAGGATATTTAGTTCTTAGCGCCAAAGACTAGAAACTTGTCGAAGCGGGCATGACATTATCATGATTAGGGCTCACCACATTCGCCGTAAAATCATGGATAATCTCCTCCTCGATGACTGAATCTAAGACTCCAAATTTAGAATCTTGAATAATAGGACACTGATGACATGTCTCCATATTCTTCGGGATATCTTTTGCATTGACTTTCCTGGCCTGAGGTTTCCGTGCAACCACCATCCACGACCCAAATTTTCTCTCACTCCGGCCAGCCAACTCTGTCTGAACAATCACCTGTGTTTCGGTTTCTGGAAACAACTTCATCACTGTCCGGACAAGCATCCTTATAATGCCCAATCTTACCACAACCAAAGCAAGTTGTAGGCAAATACTCATATTCCACCCGTTGGATTCTACTATCAAAGTTAAACTGAGATATTAATGGTTTATGAAGATCAATCTCAACTGCGATACGAGCGAATTTCCCTCTTTGTACTTCAACCGTCTTATGATCAATCTTCACAACAGGTCTGACAATTTCCCTCAAACGTCTGATAATATTCTTGTGATATAAGTGTATATTCATCTCAGCAAGACGGATCCAGGCGACAATCTTCTCAATCTTATTAGTTGCAACATCAAAAGACGGTGACCATTGCTGGACGATTAAATAATGTCCCATGACTATCCACGGACCCTCCGTGAGAGCGTACTCCACATCTCTCTTATTAGAAAAATGGACCAAGTAATAATCCTGAGCAAGATCCACCACTGTAAAACCTTTAGTGGCACTCCAGATCGACTTCAAACGAGCCAACAACATGCGATATCCCAAGTTACGCCCTAAAATCTTAACCACCACGGAGTGTTCCCACAGTTGTGCCAGACATTCATGGACTCTATTAGAAAAAGCAATAAAAGGCATAGGTTCCTCATCCGTAAAGATAACAGCATCCTCCTCTAAATCCCAATCATCTGTCTTACCAAAAAGAACATTCTTAGGTCTCGCTTGCATCTCCATTACTATATCTGCAAAAGATGGGGGCGAGGGATTATCCTCATCCTCCCCTTGCTCCCGAAATTTTGCCTCTTTGATTGTACAGTCGACCGCCAATGTCACTAGAATATCCATCGCAAAGAAAAGTTTCTATTCTTTTTTTTCAGTATCAAATAACTTTTGCTCAATTTTATTTAATTTCCAATGTGGAAAATTAGCTAGTAATTTGAGGTTAATACCAAAAATTATCAAAGGTCAAATTAGCTAGTAACAACGGTGTGGTTTTAAATTCAACAACTAGGTTGTTATTATTTATTAACACTGCTACCTTTATTGTTCTTTGCAAAATCAAAAATCGATTTAAATTAATTAACTGCAGCTATGCTAATAAAAATAATTAGAAGTCTAAAACAACGACAAAATCCAAACTCTCATCTTTACTGGGTTTCCAAACAAAAGGCCTTTGATTTCTTTTCCAAAATCTGTAAGCCGAAATTAAAAACCCAGAAGGCGTCGCAACTCCCACCTGCAGAAGCAGCAGTTGTCGCCGCCAATCTGACCTTCAAGAATCTTTCAGTGGGTATGTTTCTTTAGTGAGTTGTTGACAATTTAATTATTAATCCCTGACTAGTAACTTCGCTTGGATTGACCATTGACTCCCAACGAGATAACTACAAACTACCCTCGCAAACCTTAATACGACGTTTCTGTTAATTTGTAACTTCTACGACTTATCATATCAGAAAGTTTTAAGTAATGCACGACTTGTCATACAAGTCTTACTCTGGAGTGAAAATAATACGATTGTCAATTCAATCACTGCGAAATGTATGACTCGCCGGTTATTTTAAACTGTTACACATATTGTCCTAGAGTTTTTTCTCTTAATTCAATCACAGCTTGAGTCTGAACCGTGAAAGCCTAAAAAATTTAGAAAACAATTTATTATAAAAAAAGAAAAAGAAAAAAGCTAAAAAAAACAAAAGTGTTTCTGTTCCCTCCAATCGAATCAGCCAAACAAGACTCGAAACAAAGCTTCAAAGTTTATTGAAAAATAAATAAAAATAAAAATAAAATAAAAAACACAGAAGCGACTCCCCCTCCCGTCGCCATCACTTATCCCTTCTTCTTCCCTCTCTCTCATCTCTCTTTCTTTCTTAAGTAAAAATCACTTGCTTAAACTCAAAAACGCGTTACGAAGCGAACAAAACATTCACTTGTCTCTCTCCCTCAACGCCAAACACAGCCTTTAATGCGGGCTCCCTCCCCCTTTCCTATCCAAGCATCATCATCATCATCCACACCGTTTTTATCTTCTCTCTTTCTAGATCCGTGTTGCCAGCAATACCGACAGGGCCCGATTAATTTGGTGTAGGTATGGGAAAATCTAAAAATAAATTCGGGTCAGTTTCGGGTATGAGTCTAAGCCCCAAAAAATTTTCGGGTTTGGATTTGGGGATTTTGTCGGGTCCCCTAACCTGACCCAAAAATGAAAAGAACACAAAAAGAATTTTGCAAAAACCAGAACGCAATCCCTAGTCCCCCTTCTCTTTCTTGACTTCTTTATCGCGAAAGAGTGAGAACGACACACACCTGCGCCCACGCCGCAGCCGCCGCCACTGTCGCTAACTAATGCGGACGCCGACTCCTGTGCCTACGGTCTAGTTTCTCTAACCCTAAGCTAACAAAACAATCCGAGGATAACAAGTTAGTGGAAACACCATATGTATATTTTTGCTTTTTAAAGTTTTTTATTAGTATTTTCTATACGATTGTTGGTATGATGAAGCAGTTTTGAAGGAAAATTGGATTCAATCAATTTCCTCGACCCTTTGAAACCATTGAAACTAACAAGTTGAGATAATGTTGACTCGCCAAAGATTAGGTGGATTGGGATTCTCCGTGCTTTATTGTGATCTTTTGATTTATCGAGAATGGTAGCAGCCTTTGGATTTTGGTATTAATTGAGGTTGCGAATTTGACAGCCATGGTTGTAGGCTTTTTGGCTTGTATTGTGATTTTAAATGTTTTGATTGATATTGCAGTCTCTGCTAGTGTAGCAAAATGCTACTTCTGCTATGAAATTCTTTTTGTGTTCTTATGTTCAAACCAATTTCTTAAACTACCATTCGTTCCCATTAAAAGAAATTAAGATTGATAATACAATCTTAACTAAAAAATTAAATGGATATTTTTTTTTTGTTTATGTTGTTATAGGTTTATAAAGAATCTTAGAATGTGCATCAATGGTGATGGCTACAAGTTTATGTTGAAGACTTAAAATTAATTTAATTTGTCATATGAAATTTGATCATTTGTAATTATATTGAAGGCTTATAATTATTATGTTTTTATTTATGTGGAGGTTGTTAAAATTTGATCACTTGTAATTTTATTTATAATATAGAATTTAATCATTTGTAATTTTATTTCTAAATATGGAGGTTGTTAGAATTATTAATTTAAAAAAAAAAAGAGAATTGAAATATTCAAAAATTATTATTTAAAAAAATGGAGATTAGGTCCCCGCTTTAATCCCCGTTCAATTTGGGGATTTTTGGGGACAAACCCAAACTATCCCCCATTATAATTGTTTTGGTATGGGGTGGGTTCGGGGGATAGCTTCCAAATCGGGTTCGGGTTTGGGGATCATGATCCCCGCCTCGAACCCACCCCATTGACATCACTATTCTGGATGGCTGATGTTTAGAATACAAATACACGGTTTTCCTTTTTTGTCTTTTTCAAGCTTTGAGTGTAAATTTCAGTTTTATATTGCTTTGATATGGATTTACTTTTTATTATTGTAGTTTCTTATTGGAAAGACACTGTTGATTTGTTGAGTCAAAAAGATGCTTGCCGGAGTGAAGTTCATACCTCGCGATCAAGTTGATAAAGTAAAGTTTGTTACTTTTTAATGCTATATCTAGCTTGTGAAATTTTTTATTTTGCTTATAATTTTAATTATGTATCTGCTAACTCGATTATTTGTTTTTAGGCAGAAGATGAAAAGTTGGATGCAAAGGGAAGGAAATCAAGTAGTAGGAAGGAAAAGCATAGGAGAAAGAAGAAGGGTTCAAGTTATGGTGGTAGTTCGGATGATGATTTTGAGAGAATAAAGAAACGGTTGAGAAGAAACAAGAAATGGTTCTCGTTGGATGAACATTCAGTAAGTGAAAGTGAAATTGATAGTGAGGACAGTTATGACCGAGATGAAAGGAAATATAGGAGTGGAAAAAAAAAGAGTAAGAGAAGTACTGATAAAGGTTCAAGAACTGGTAGGAAACATTATTCTTTTGAGAATTATTCTTCATCTGGTTCAGACTATGAGGACCAGAAAGGAAGCAAGGGGAATAGAAAGAAAAGGAATAATAAGAGACGGGATGAAGATGACATTGTGGATGGATTGTCTGGTATGCATTTTGCAGTGATTTTGTTTTTAAGTTTTTTTTTAAAAAAATTGTATTCAATTTTATAATGTTCATTTGATCCAAATTTTGTACGTTGCTATATATGACAATAGAGGATCAAAATCTTTTAAGGAGAAGGAAATTGTGAGAAAGGAAATGGGGTTAGAGTATATGCTGAGGCCTACAGAGAGGACAACAAGAAACAGACGAACCTCCTTATGAGGAGGTATGCTGTCAATTTGTTCTTACTTCCTTCTAGTTGCAATCTATTGATCATCTTTCATCTAGCCTTTCTTTATCCTCGTCTATTTTTTATTCTGAATTGTTGTTGCATCTGGTTACAATTGGTTTTTTAGAGTAGCTCTTGTACTGGACCCGTTTTAGATATCTTCACATGTGCGTGTCTGATTCCTATGGAAAACATATTTGCTAGATGCCTTTATGGCTACATGATTGTCATGTGACTGCATATAACTTTATATTTATTTCTTCCAATTTGTTAACATGAGTGTTCTGTTTGCTGTCATTTAGTCTACATGATTGTTTGTTGACTCCACATTGTTTGCTATGTCTGCCAAATGCCAAAGGTGAATCTGAGGGAGTTGAATCCTTATCTGAAGGATAATGGAAGTGGCTATCCAGAAGATGAAAATGGGAATGAAGGTAGTGGAGAGCAACTTTTGTCTTCCTCACTTGTTGGCGATGGAGGTGCAAGCTGGAGACTTAAAGCTTTGAAGCGTGCCCAGGAGTAGGCAGCTCGAGAAGGACGACGATTTGATGAGGTATGCTACTATGCCTTTCAAATTCGATCAAGCATTACCAATATGAATTTTGCTCTTTATTCATTTAAATGGTTCAGGTTGTAGAAGAGCGTTGGGGTTCTCTTGGTCAACTAGCTATATCTGCCACATCTCACAGGGCTGCACCATCTCGTGCTCATTTACATGCCATAAAAAATAGAAAAAGCGGACTAACTCAAGATTGTCAAGCAGATGTCGAAGATCAAAAGGAAAAAGATACTCAGAAGGTAACTGCAACATTTGATTTTCTCTCTCTCTCAATGATTTTGTGGTTTTTTAATTTGGATTGAAATACTTAAAGATTATATTCTGATTGAGAAACTGAAATTTTCCCAACACATTGGATTTTTGTGATTGTGATCCTTAGACCTCCAATATAGATTACCTAAGGGATGTGTCTCTTTAGCATCCTGATATGAGAGCCCCTAAAGCTCGTGATTCATTGTCTTGGGCAAAGAGAAAAGGTCAACATATGTCTGCTAGGGATGCTAACATTGTCTCTGATGCATTCTCTGGCTTAAATAAGTTTGAAAATGATGGAATCATGCGTGAATTCACTCATCAGTAGGGTAAAGATCCTGGTGGTCCCGTTGATTCCCATCCTAATGATGAGGGCAATGTCGAGCAGAAGTGGTGTTATATGAAATAAAAGTACCTAGCGAAAGTACTGTTATGATTGAAGAGGGACTGGGTGCCAACAAGCTAGCTGCTAAGGCAAAGCAACTGCGTTTGAAAGGAAAGCATGAAGAAGCTGAAAAACTTTTGGTATGACAATATATTTTTTAACTTCTCTCCTGTCTTATTTGCATTTGGGGTGATAGATGTTAAACCCATCTGGAGGTTATCCAATTTGACAGAAAAGAATTAAAAGTGCCAAGTGAATTTGTCATAAAAAAATTTTACTACTTTTCTAGTGCTGTCTTTTGCGGAACTTTAAGATAGCAGGATAAAGCTTCTTTTGAAGCTCCTGGTCAGGTCTTTTCATTTGCATTCATCTGGAGATTGGTCTATCCACCACCCTAACCCTTTTCATGAATAGGCTAAAAAGTCTTTATAGCCGCTTGGCTGTTTTCCAATCTTTGTTGTTCCATCCACTGCCAACGCCTCAAGTGCAATGTTGTTGTGTTGCTCTTGATACCTCGTGGTTAAAACCAAAAAAAATAAAAACTTTGCCAAGTGCTTCTTGTTTCTTTGAAGGAGAATATCGTAGGGACTTTTGCAATACTCTAGTTATTAAGGAGTTTATTTTATTTTATTTTTATTTTTTTATGTTGATCTGTATAATCTCCATGATGTTCTACCTCAGTCTTTCTTATGCTTAAACTGAATTTTCTTTAACTTCTAATTGAAAAATCATGAAAATTATGATTTAATGTTTCTTACCATTGATATTCTTAGAGATAATTGGATTATTACCTTCTTCCAATTTTGTGAGCTAGTGCTCACAGAATTCCAGTGTTCGTAGTAGGGAGATATATTAGAATTGATGTTGTGAACTCGGTTATTAGGTTTGGGACAGATATATGCATGCATAATCTTTTTTTTTCAAAGAAGATCTTTGCACTTTGTACTTGGACAGCCAGCTATTAATATTGTGAGCTTCTTCTTCGTGTTTAATTTTTTTTTTTTTTTTATTAGCGAGAAGTTGAGAAAATGAAGGCAAAGCAGGGTGCAGCTGATAATTCTACTAAACATCAAGATGTTGGAAGCTCGGGCAGAGGCTTAATAAGTTTAATATCTATATAAAGGCCAGAGGCTTACCCTCTTGTTCCCACCCTATGTAGCAATCCTCATCACGATAATAAAAAATGAGAAAAGCAAAATAGGAAAAAAAATTAAAAATTGCATAATTGAAATTGAATTAAAAAAATAAAAACAAAATACATAAATAAATGAAAACAACAAATTTTCTTTTTGGCCTCTCTCTATTTCTTTGCTGCTCTCCGTGGATCCCTCTTTCTTTCTCTCTCTCTTCTCTCTAAAATCTCGAAGAGCTGTCCTGTCTTAACTCAATTTGGGAACAGAACAGCCTCTGGTCTTCAGTTTCAGGTTCGATGATTCCCTTAATTTTAATCTATACCTATTCTTTCCTTGTTTTGTTTTAGGGTTAGATGTTAATTGGGGTTTTGGGGATTTATTTCTACGATCTTTTGTTTTTCGCCGATGATCGCTTTGGTCTTTATGGGTTATTCTTTTATGCAATTGGGTTTATCTGGATAATTTTCTTTGTTTGAGTTTTTGTTTGTGCTACGTGTTTCTTTATCTTTTTAAGCTGAACGATTGTTGTTGAGCTGGCTGTTTGATTTTATAATCTCATGATGTTAAAATAATTTTCTGATTGATTATGGGAAGATGGGGTTTTGGTATTTGGATTACAAAGGCTGAATTAAATTTGATTGTTAGAAAACATATTGGGTATGGAAGTTGAGGATAATGGTATTTTTAAAAATTTTTGTGTGTTTTGTCATAATTTGGTTTTGGAGGAATTGAAAATACAATAATAACAGCATTCGGGTAAAACTGCCATAGTAAAATTAATTCATTGGAGGCTTTTATAGTGCTGTCTTTTTCGGAACTTTAAGATAGTAGGATAAAGTTTCTTTTGAAGCTCCTGGTTAGGTCTTTTCATTAGCATTCATCTGGAGTTTGGTCTATCCACCGCTCTACCCCTTTTCATGAATAGGCGAAAATGTCTTTACAGCTGCTTGGCTGTTTT
Source organism: Citrus mangshanensis (assembly GCA_030449895.1). NCBI lineage: Eukaryota > Viridiplantae > Streptophyta > Magnoliopsida > Sapindales > Rutaceae > Citrus > Citrus mangshanensis. The sequence continues at coordinate 11,215,426 of JASUUJ010000215.1, read as the reverse complement.
GCTAATCTTGGTTTTCCATCCACTGCCAACTTTGCTAAGTGCTTCTTGTTTCTTTGAAGGAGAACATCGTAGGGACTTTTGCAATACTCTAGTTATTAAGGAGTTTATTTTATTTTATTTTTTATTTTTTATGTTGATCTGTATAAGTCTCTATGATGTTCTACCTCAGTCTTTCTTATACTTAAACTGAATTTTTTTTAACTTCTGATTGAAAAATCATGAAAATTATGATTTAATGTTTCTTACCATTGATATTCTTAGAGATAATTGGATTATTTCTTGCTTCCAATTTTGTCCAGTGTTCGTAGTAGGGAAATATATTAGAATTGATGTTGTGCACTCGGTTATTAGGTTTGGGACAGATATATGCATGCATAATCTTTTATTTTTTGAAGAAGATCTTTGTACTTTGTACTTGGACAGCCAGCTATTAAGATTGTGAGCTTCTTCTTCGTGTTTAATTGTATATTTTTTATTTTTGTTTGCGTTTATTAGCAAGAAGTTGAGAAAATGAAGGCAAAGCAGGGTGCGGCTGATAATTCTACTAAACATCAAGATGTTGGAAGCTTGGGCAGGTAATTTTGAATACTGTGATTGTAGATTCTATTCTTTTTTCTTATTTCCCTTTAAGTGTGTGAAGTTATTGAAAGAGTACTGTGCTCGGTAATCATGTGCCATATTAATATTTTGGAGGAGTTTTTGTACTAATGGATATTTCATTTTTTAATTTGTAGGCATGTTATTTATGATTTGTCTGTTCGAAAAAGGAAGGATGATGATGATGCTGATAGGAATCTAGCCCAAAAGATAATGCATAATAAACAATACAGTATAACTGGTCGGGCCGATGATGAATATGATTTTGAAGAATGTCCAAGTCGAAAGTCCCGGAAGAAGAGAGGAGCAAATGATAATAAGGGTGCTGAAAGAGCTATTGCGAGACGTATCATGACTCGCCAAGAGCGCTGCCTGTTTTGCTTTGAGAATCCAAACCGGCCAAGACACCTTGTTGTGGCAATAGCAAATTTTACTTATTTGATGTTGCCACAATGGCAGTCTGTCGTGCCTGGTCATTGCTGCATCTTGCCAGTGCAGGTAATGTTGTTTCTTTACTATAATCTATTACTTTTTTTAACCTATAATGGGTTTTGTTTTCAGGTGAATGGTTTCCATGGTTGAACTTAAAACACATCATTTGGGGAATTTCAATATTTTGTTGGAATGGAGTCATTCTATTTATGATTCATGGCACCTGGAAGCAAATATTTATACTTAATGATGGCTGTGGGACACAGTGAATGTATGGGCATTGTGGAAAGTTTGATTAATCCCAAAGCGATTATAATTGTGAAATTTCCGTCACTTTTTGAATAATTTAAGTTCTTACATACTGCTATCCACGATGGAAATTGTTTAATCTGAATGGGTGGCCCAGTGGTAAGGGTGAATGTAGGGTAAGATGTAAACTCATGTCTGGGTTTGACTCACACATGATGCAAAACTGTCGAACGCCAATATTATATCTTGCTGGAGGTTGCATATACTTGAGGGTTTATGTCTGTCAACCGAAAAGAAAAGGAATCCCTTTGTTCTCATACAGTTGACCTTTTATTATCATAAGGTTGACTTGATTTTAAGTTGTTCTATTCTGATTAAGAGTTTCTGCTTTTGCAGCATGAGTTGGTGACTAGAACCGTTGACAGTCATGTGTGGGATGAAATTCGTAACTTCAAGAAATGCCTTATCATGATGTTTGCAAAGCAAGAGAAGGAATTAGTGTTTCTCGAAACAGTGATGGGTTTGGGACAACAGCGTTGCCATTGTTTGATTGAGTGCATTCCGTTGCCCCAAAAAATTGCGAAACAGGCCCCTGTCTATTTCAAGAAGGTTAGATTCCATCATTCATTCTCTCGCTCTATTGTTCTTCTGGTTCTCCTTAACTATATTATGCTTCACTTTATTGTTAACTGTGGTTAATTTGACTGGCCTAAGTAAAGATGTTTTTGTTGCCCGTAACCCTGTGTAGGATTCCCATTTATTGCCAAACAAGTTGCACATTTATGTAAAACAAAAATTGGAGGTTGGCATGGCATGTACATAGCTTGCATAATAAAGTAATGTCCCATAAAGTTCATGTTTTTTAACTGATCCTCCCATCCACATGAACACCTCTTTTTGTTTGCATGTACATGTATGTGCAATTCTTTTTGTTTCAATACATACAGTACAAGTATCTGAAATGAGCTGTTTCAGGCAATTGATGAAGCTGAAGATGAATGGAGCCAGCACAATGCAAAGAAGTTGATTGATACAAGTGTGAAGGGCTTGCGTGGTTCAATTCCAAAGGACTTTCCTTACTTCCACGTTGAGTTTGGTCTAAATAAGGGTTTCTTCCATGTAATTGATGACGAAACACAGTTTAAAAGCAGCTTCGGACTAAACGTCATAAGAGGCATGCTTCGCCTTCCTGAGGAAGACATGTACCGTCGTAGGAGGCATGAATCTGTGGAGACACAAAAGCAAGCGGTTGCAACTTTTGCGCGGGACTGGGACTTGTTTGACTGGACAAAACAACTTGAATAGAAAACTGTGCAGTGGGTCTAAAGCAATTCAGGACTTCAGTTATATTTATAGTGTTGTACATAGTTTTTTAATCCTAGTGATATGTCATCAAATTTTTGTCCTGGGTATGGTTAATTTTATTTTCTCATCATTAATATTGATAATTTTATATCTCTACACACTTGTTAGATGCAACTTCACTTGGGATACATAATTATGTACTTCAACTATCTAAATTCAGAATTACGTAGTCCCTTATTACGGTTACTCAAAAAGGGCTTGTCACTGACTAGTTTTAAAAGACACAGAACGCTTGTCCCGCAAGTAAGCCTCTGCAGCCGTTGTCTTAAGGATTCCCTAAACCATATCCTATTTAGATCTGTAATTCTTAAAAAATACTTATAGATAAAACAGATCATAATTCCACTGCAGTAACAGAGTTTTCTGAGTCTGTTTTGGATTAGGAATCCTCGAAAAAATCGCTAAATATAATAAGTGGATCAACGCTTTGATAATTCAACTGCCGGCGCTGTTGGACTTGTGGGATCCGTCGGATGGAGAGGGCCTCATCGTCGTTGGTTCTGTATTTTCATTTTTCTCCTCTGTTTTTGCTGTTTTGAAATTTGTCTTTCAGTGATGATGAATTGAGGGGAAAAAAGAAAAAACATGGGTTAATTTTTTTTAAAATTTCTTTGGTGGTATTTCCAAATTCCTTGTTTGTTTGTTCTCTTAAGTTACAGTTTTTTCCTTTAGATAAATAAACAAACATATTTAATTCAAACAGTTTTTTTTTTTTTTTGAAGATGATTTGTTGATTTATTTATTTATTTCTAAGATGCTCAACTCAACATAATCGAAATATATCAAATCAGTTGCTAATTAATTGTTCAGGGAATCCGGTGACGATAATATTATTATGGAAAGCCTCAGCGGCATAGACCGGATATCGGATTTGCCGGAACCAATACTATATCACATTTTGTCGTTCTAGCCATTCAAAGTTTCAAACAAATGGTTCAAAGAGGAAACTTTGCGCATACGCCACAATGAGATGATAAGGTTAACGAATTTCTCACTTTTTGTGCCTGGATACTCACTGGAAACATGCCGTCCGTACATAGACCAATGCATGTTCTATGCTTCAGGATGGAATGGCAAAGAGCTGAGTCTTGAGCTTCGGTTGGGCAATCCTAGATTCAATTTGCCTGAAATAAAGTGTTAAGTTATCGTCGTTGACAAAATTTTTTTTCTAAGGAGGGTTGGTGCAATCGATCTGGTGCTTCAGAGTCTACTTACTGGGTGTCCCTTGATCGAGTATCTAAGTCTGCATGCATGCCCAGGGCTTAAAAATCTAGAGTTATCTGGTCTTACCAAACTCAATAAATTCAAGGTTTATGGTGCTGAGAAACTTCAACGGCTTTGAATCAAAGCACAGAATGTCCAAAAAGTTACAATTCGAGGGCCACTCTCATTTCAATGCTGAGTTCAACTCAGCCTCATGTGAGTTTCTGAAACACTTTGACATTTTCCCATGCTCCTATAGAGGATGAGCGTCTTTGCAACCAAATTTCTAAATTTTCGCGTCTTGAGAGCTTACTTATAACACTGACTGTTATGACTTGAAGAGCATCAACATCTCTAGCCGCAGTATTAAGATGTTGAAGATTTGTGAATGTATGGGGTTGGTTGAAGTCAAGATTGAAGCTCCCAATGTCTTCTCTCAAGGTACTGCATTTTTGTTCATTTGTTTGAATTCAATACTGGATCCATACAATGGGGATGAAATCCAGTGCTGGTATTTTTAGTCTGCTTTATTAATCATTCGGTTTACTATGTTCTCGTAAAAGGATGTCGTACTCTAATGTTTTTAAAAAACTGAATCAGCTTTCCAGATTTAGATTGTTGTCTTTGTACACCAGGTGTATTAGCCGTACAACAGAAGCCTTGTATCTTTATCTAAGCCTGCACATACGTGAAATTCTTGGCTGGGATTTTTGAAGTTTTAATGCCTGTCATCAGACGGAAAATATGCATGTACTGGGGGAACCATTCGACTGGACAAAACAACTTGAATAGGAAACACAGCTGTACTCTAAAGCAATTCAGGATTTCAGCTTCAACTGCCTTGCCATTTTGATCAGTGGTTGATTATGTGTAGATGATAAGAGGAGAAAGAACCGAAAAATAGAAAATAAACAAATGTTCACATTTTGAGTTGAAGTGTGACCGGAGTTGATTCAATTTCACTTTTTTGAAGTATTCTTTCATTGTAAACAGATTCAATCACATATTTATTTAACAGATGCTTGAACAATCAGATTACTTGTTAAAGGTATGCCTACACTTTTTGAGTAAAAAGATTTTGTAATTTTTTTAACCACACGACACGGGCTTTATTATCTTTTATTGTATATTAGTCCATATATATTAGTCCTGCTAGTAATTTGATTCTGGTAGTAATATCATATCTAATGATTTATATATTAGGGTTTATGAAAAAATAAGACATAATTACCTTTCTGTTAAAATATTAGGATTATAATATAACTTTAAAAATGTGTAGTTACTTATTTAATAAATTACTTTTAAGAAGTGACATTCTACTTTTAATAAACAGTTACTGTCAAAATGAAGAAAATTACAAAATAAATAGTTTTTACAAAATTTTCCAAATAATATTTTTGTCAAAAATTACTCATTAAATAGCTTATTGAGTTTCAACCTCAATCCCAAACAAAGCTAAGAATTCATATAAAAAAAGAGAATATTCAAAATTCAATTCATTCATGTTATTCAACATATTCCTTTCAATAAGCAATGATGATTAATTCAAGTAGCAACACAGCAAAGATACCAACAAATCTTTAAATCAAATTCATAAAAAGAATGTAGACACATGATGAAGTCATGGTAGCATCTACAATTCCCAATGAAAAGTGGGTTGGTAAAATTGAACTTATTTCAAGATAGAATAATATAAGACTTCCCAAGTAATATCCCAATATTCTCATCTTTATGAATTGATGTAGCATTTATTATTGGATGATCAATTTCATAACTTGTCAAATTACTTGTTGTTCTATCACATCATCTAATGGATGGATGCCACCCCACTTAGGATTGTAAAAGTTACAAACACACTTAGAAAATGCAGAATCGCTCTTTAAGATTAAAGTAATAACTAAAAGAAAAAATCAAATTCATAATAACCAAAACAACTTACGATGACAATAACTAGATTAAAGAATTTTAGCAATTCAACACAAAGGAGCATTTTACCCAACCCAAAAATACAAAACACCATTAGAAAAGGTTCTAGAACCTCTCTTACATTACCTTTTTTGCTCATTGCAAAAGATCAAAATTAAAATCAAATATAGGGTCAAGGTTCAAAGTTCAAACCCTTAGGGATACTTTTCAAACTCAATCTTGGTGATACTTATCTAGGATGTTTATATCCATAAGTTTCCTAAATACTAAGGTTGTGGAATCCGCAATGGTCCTAACTTAAAACACAATGACTTATGGGTTTACATATACATACAAACACACAAACACACGTACTCAACTCTTAAAATAGATAATGCCTATTTTGCAGGAATAGCCAAAATTACATCTTTTTTTATAAGAACTAAAGTTACAAATATATGGTCAGGGTTTAAAGTTCAAACCCCATCTTAGGGATACTTTTCAAACTCAATCTTGGGGATACTTATCTAGGATATTTATACCCACAAGTTTCCTGAATACTAAGGTTGTGGAATCCGCAATAGTCCTAACTTAAAATGCAATGACTTGTGGGTTTACATATACATACAAACACACACACACTCACACACACGTAATCAACTCTTAAAATAGATAATACATATTTTGCAAGAATAGCCAAAATCACATCTTTTTGAAAAAGAACTAAAGTTAAAAAGACTAAAACCAATCAGACAAGAAATCTCGAACTAGCCATGAACACAATTTGAATCCAAAAATACTAACAACCAACTAGATCTTACTTAACTACCTGGCAACAACAACGAGTGGGTCCATCCAATTCAATTGGTAAAAAGTAAAATCATTTGTGGAAACAAGAAGTCTTAAGGTTCAAACACCGCTCACATTGGGGGGACAACCCTCATGACGCCCCTGGGGCATTTGGCCTCCCGACCTGTGGGCACTATTTTTGGGCAGGCCTTTGCACGCACCCTCCCCCGGGCATCACGAGGCGCCTCGCAAAGCCTTGCCCCATTCCGAGTCCGGCGGAGGCCACCCCCCGCCGCCCACCACCAAGGCTATAGCAAACCCCTCACGACGCCCCTCGGGCATGTGACCCCCCGACCTGTGGGCACTATTTTTTGGCGGGACTCTGCCTGCTCCCCCTGGGCTCCTCGAGGCCCCTCGCAAAGCCTTGCCCAATTCCGAGCCCTGCAGAGGCCATGCCCCGTTGTCCCCCACGAAGGTTATAGCCCACCCGTCCTTGCGCCCCTGGGGCCTGTGGCCCCCCGAACCTAAGGGCACTATTTTTTGGCGGGCCTCTGCACACACCCTCCCCTAGTAACACACATAGATATTCCATGGCGATTAATTTTTGGTTAAATACAACATAATAAATCAATGCCATCAATTAGTTTTTACAATATATAGCACGGAACAAAAACTATAGTAAAGAATGAGTGGTTAAATGTAAAATGTCCAGCCCAAAAATCCAGCGATTTTTAAGTAACTTTTTTTCTTTAGAACTAGTTTAAGATTGCGGTTGCTGATTAAATGAATTGTTTCAACTATAAAGATATGATAAAAAAATTAGTTTAGTGTTTAGTAAATTATATTATTGTGGTTGCCATGAATTTGCAAAGTAATGTGTATGCATTTGATAATTTTTATTACAAATGTATTATTTTATTATCTAATAACCAAAATAGATGTAAGTATAAAGTACCTTTTATTTTTTTAAGTATGTTTAATCATGTTTAGGCATGCTTTTTTCCTTTTTAAAAGACATAAAAAATATCATTAAGTGAAAAAAATCCATAAAAAAATCAAGGTTATAATAAGAACTCTAAAAAGATGTAGTAACTTATTTAATAAGTTATTTATAAAAATCAACTCCTTACTTATTTTTAAAAGCTGCAATTAAAATGAAAAAAAATTATAAAATAAGTAATTTTTCAAAATTCACCAAATTATTTTTTTATCATAAATTATGAAATAAGTAGTTTGTTGTATTTTAATGTCAAATCCAAACAGAGCCTTAGTTGTTAGCTATAGTTTAAATCTTAAAATTGAAAACGAGTAAAAAAAAAAAGACTGGGATTTACTTTCAAAAATAGATAAATTTTTTATTAATCTCTTTATGAATTGATTATTTCAAATTACTCTGTTATTTTTGAAAAGGAAAAACAAACGATTAGTTGAGCATTTCAGCCTGAGAAAAACGGTAAACGTGCATTGGGAACCGGACAATCTTGGAAAAGGTCAAAACAAATGAGACCCGCATCCTTTTCATCATGCCCTCGTCATCTGGCTTACACGTGTTCATCTATCAACCCCATGTACCCCAGTGCTGCTTTCACTTGCCATGTGGTTCCACTTTTCTCTTCCCATGTCACCCATTTCGGCAGGCACTTCTTTCTCCAACTCTCTCTCACAATCGCAACAATCCTACTAATACTAAAACTCGCTTCTCTTGTTCTCCATTTTTCCCAAATGAACAAACAGATTGAAACCATATATAGCATTAGCAAAATGTAATAAAATCGACGTCATGTCTATGTTACATTCATTTCATTTGAGTTAACTTCAGCTGGGTTCACACTTTTGCATGTGGTTATATCACCACCATCGTCATTGTCCATACATACAAAAAAAATTCCCATTATTTATACATCTATTATTTGTTAGTCTATGAGGGAATTGAGAATCAAGAATGGCTCGAATCTGAGTGGATACACTGTATTATTGTTAGTGATCACTCATACATTGTTAATATTGTTCGTATTGTTTGTGATTTGTTAGTTTATAAGGGAATTGAGAATAAAAAATGGATGGAATTTGAGTGGATACATGTTTTTATTTTATTAGTGATAACTTACCATCATTATCATATATATATGTGTGTGTGTAAATCCCACATGTGATAAACTAATTATTGTTACATTTGTGATTTGATAGTTTTTGTGAGGGGATTTGAGGATCAAGAATGGCCGGAAACGAGTGGATAAATGGGTACTTGGAGGCGATATTGGACAGTGGGGCATCAGCAATAGAGGAGCAGCAGAAGCAAGCCCCAGTGAACTTGGCAGATAGAGGGCATTTCAATCCAACCAAATATTTTGTTGAGGAAGTGGTGACGAGTGTCGATGAGACTGATCTTTACAGGACTTGGATCAAGGTTGTTGCCACTCGTAACACCCGTGAGCGCAGCTCTAGGCTTGAGAACATGTGCTGGCGCATTTGGCATCTTACCCGCAAAAAGAAACAGGTCCTTCAATTTTTGTCTTGCAATGTTACTTAGTTTTAGTGGCTGTCTTCGGATGAAATGTGATATGTGTTTTTGTTCTTTATATGGCTGTTAATGCTTTGGAATCTTGAATATTCGAATAGTGAGTGTGTTTATTTTTAAGGATTGGTTGCAATATATTTCATGGTTGTGCTAGTGATTAATAAATCGAACTACATCCTATTTTGGTAAAGCATCAATGGGTGACGATCTATTAATCAGTCTCGGAGCCTAATTATCAAAGAAAAATTTAAAATGTTATCATGCGGTTAAATGAGTTGAATTCATTATACTTCACAATCTTTATAACATATGGATGTATTTATGGACTGTGTGCTTTTATGTTCCTGTTGATTATTTTGCTAATGATTAATAAATCAAAATGTGTATGTCCTGTTTTGGTAAGCATCAAAGGAAGGATCTATTACTCGGTTTTAGAACCTAATCACATAAGGGGGAAATTCATAATTGTAAAGTAATAGATCTTTTCAGTGTCAGTGCTATGTGTGCATGTGTGCTTGCACAAGTTGTTTGCTGATTTGACAAAGGTTTTGCGATCTCTCCATTAGCATTATTCCCAAATCAGCCGGCAATCACATTGGCTATTGTAGTTTCTAAAACTGAGAGAAACCTATGAACATTTTTTTTTTTTTTCACTTGTGCACAAATGGTAACATTCTAGTCATTAATCCAACTTCTGTGCTAGTAAACTTCAGTTTAGATAAATTTTACTTTGGTTTTTATAATAACAATATAATTATGTTGCTAAACTAGCAAACATTATCTGTACAGTTGGAATGGGAGGAATTACAACGATTGGCTAATCGGAGATTGGAGCGGGAACAAGGACGCAGGGATGTGACTGAAGACATGTCTGAGGACCTATCAGAAGGAGAGAAGGGAGATGGTGTGGGGGAAATACAGACACCTGATACCCCAAGGAAAAAGTTCCAACGGAACTTTTCCAACCTGGAAGTATGGTCTGATGATAAGAAGGAAAAGAAGCTCTATATTGTTCTCATTAGGTATGATTCTGTCCAATATATGATAGTCGTATTAAGGACTTTTTTTCTTATGGTGTTCAAGCCATCTAACTGCTTGATCAATCTATTAAATCTTTGAACATCATTATTTTGCTACTGAGTTCCTTAGGGTCTGTTTGGAAATGACTAGTGGTCACTGGGACTATGTTTGATGCCTACTGTTTCAAAACAGTCAGGAGAACGGAATTAACTACCCTCGTTTAAATGTCTTCTTTTCCTTTATATAATGTTTCATTAAGTCTGGTTTTTGAGAAGATGAAGGAAAAGGGATAAATCATAGAGTTCTATAGCTCCTGCTGCAACTGAATCTAGTTTATTAATGTCACCTACCCTTCCCTCTCCCTTTTTGTTGTTCTTAGGGGCCAGACAAGAGTATTAAGACCAAAAACCTTATATCAACACAATACTCTATCTTAAATAAATGATATTAATTATATGAAAGAGAAGATACATTAGTTGTTCAATCCTACAGAATCACTAATCAAGTTAAGCTACGAACATCATTCAAGATGAAATACAAGTGCCACTATTACTTGTAACCAACTTAGACTTGATTGTTATTGCATGCATGGCTATAACTTGTATATCTGGGGCTTCTTTAACTCTCTATGACTGATATTCTCAGTAATTTCATTATAGGACCCGTTAAATCCCCCATATACAGCTTATAAAACTCTTTTGTCTTTATTACCAGCTTGCATGGTTTGGTCCGAGGAGAAAACATGGAGCTTGGTCGAGATTCTGACACCGGTGGACAGGTAGCCACTTCATTCCAATTCAAATTACAAACATGATTGCTGATGTATCTGTTCTTATTTGCTTCTGTCCTGTGCTTACATGAAATAATTTACAGATAAAATATGTGGTAGAGCTTGCCCGGGCACTTGCAAGAATGCCTGGTGTATACAGGGTAGATCTTTTTTCTCGTCAAGTCTCCTCACCCGAGGTTGATTGGAGTTATGGTGAGCCAGCAGAAATGCTGACTGGTGGCCCTGAGGATGATGGCATTGAAGTAGGAGAGAGCAGTGGAGCGTATATTATAAGGATTCCTTTTGGTCCACGTGACAAGTACCTACGGAAAGAATTACTTTGGCCATATATTCAAGAATTTGTGGATGGAGCTCTAGCTCATTGTCTTAATATGTCAAAAGTCTTAGGCGAACAAATTGGTGGAGGCCAGCCTGTCTGGCCATATGTGATTCACGGCCACTACGCGGATGCAGGGGATAGTGCTGCTCTCCTTTCAGGTGCTTTGAATGTTCCAATGGTTCTAACTGGACATTCACTTGGAAGAAACAAGCTTGAACAACTTCTTAAGCAGGGACGACAATCAAAAGAGGATATCAATTCAACTTATAAAATTATGAGGAGGATAGAAGGAGAAGAACTTTCCCTTGATGCTGCTGAACTAGTGATCACGAGCACAAAACAGGAGATTGATGAGCAATGGGGACTTTATGATGGATTTGATGTCAAGCTTGAGAAAGTCTTACGTGCTCGTGCTAGACGTGGGGTAAATTGCCATGGCCGATACATGCCGAGGATGGTGGTAAGAATGCTTTTCATTTTTTTTTTTTTTTAATAGCTGTTCTATTTTCTGATTGTGAGAGTCATGGTTAATTGAAACATGGAAAGGAAGGAAGAATGTATAAAAATATATGCTGAGACTGAATCTTCATCTCTCTCCAAACGTCGTAATATAATACCTTCTTTGAATTTTCTCAATGGAAAACTTCATTCTATTAAGTTCCCCATTCATACACTGCACTGTCAAATAAAAAAGCAACTCAAGGTTCATATATATATATATATTATTACTGCCAATCACGAACTCATGTTTTTAAGTTTCAAGTTAGGATACTAAAAACATTAAAAGCTAATGATAGCATGATTCTACTTTTTGATTATTTCTAAAGTTCAAATTTCTCAGGTTATTCCCCCTGGCATGGATTTCAGCAATGTTGTTGCGCAAGAAGACACTCCTGAGGTTGATGGGGAGCTCACGTCACTTATTGGTGGTACTGATGGATCTTCTCCTAAAGCAATTCCAGCAATATGGTCTGATGTGAGTGCCTCACCACAATTCTCATAGTGCAGCGCCACAATTTAACTGTTATTGTTTGATAGCTATATGTTTTGGCAGGTTATGCGGTTCCTTACAAATCCCCACAAACCAATGATCTTGGCTTTATCAAGGCCTGATCCAAAGAAGAATATAACAACGCTTTTAAAGGCCTTTGGAGAGTGTCGGCCCCTAAGGGAGCTTGCTAATCTTGTAAGTACGTGATTTATTTTAGGTTTAAGATATAACATTCTCAACGTAACTAACATGCCTTTACATAGACTCTAATTATGGGGAATCGAGATGATATTGAGGAGATGTCTAGCGGAAATGCTAGTGTGCTTATAACAGTGTTGAAATTGATTGATAAGTATGATCTTTATGGGCAAGTTGCTTATCCAAAGCATCACAAGCAATATGATGTTCCAGAAATATACCGACTTGCGGCAAAAACAAAGGTTTGCAGAAGCTTAAATTTCTTAAACTAGATTTATATGGTTTTAATTTGATGATTAGATAAGTGAAAAAAAATAGTGCAGGGAGTCTTCATAAATCCAGCTTTGGTTGAACCATTTGGGCTCACATTGATTGAGGTTGGTTATGAGTCCTTTACTCTTTTTTGTGAATTAATTTTTATATGCAAGGAATGGACTTGATCTGTATCTGTTTCAAACTATATAGGCAGCAGCTCATGGGCTTCCAATGGTGGCTACTAAAAATGGAGGACCCGTTGATATACATCGAGTAAGGATGACCTGCGTGTATTTCTATAAATAAGATATGACTTGGCTACTTGTTGGGTTGTTCAATATCAACTGCTCAACAAGAAAATACTGAGGAAAAGGAATATCTAAAATCTATAACCTAACGTTTAGTTGGGTTGTTATTATTGTTTACATTTTTTTTTCCATCTTTGTCAAGTCAGCTGTCTAGCACATGTCAGTGCTAGTTGGCTCAATTAGTAAAACCTCTTGGGTTGTACAGGCGGTCTGGGGAACCCTGCTCACATGGGTGGAGAAGGGATTTAGTTTTTGGCGTTTCTAGTGTCGCAATGCTTTTAAAAAAAAAAGGAAGAAAAAGAAAAATCAGGTGTCAAACACGTAGGCATTTGTTCAAGCAGAAATTTATTTGATCCTTTTAATGGCGCAATTACTCTATCTCTTTATGATTTTAGGCACTGAATAATGGCCTGCTTGTGGACCCTCATGATCAACAAGCCATTGCCGATGCACTGCTTAAGTTGGTATCAGAGAAGAACTTATGGGTTGAATGTAGAAAAAATGGTTGGAAGAATATACATCTTTTCTCATGGCCTGAGCATTGCCGCACTTACTTGACCAGAGTAGCAGCTTGTCGGATGAGGCACCCACAGTGGCAAACTGATACTCCAGTGGACGAGATGGCTGCTGAAGAATCTTCCTTTAATGACTCCCTTAAGGACGTGCAGGACATGTCGCTTAGGCTCTCTGTGGATGGAGATAAATCATCTCTAAATGGGTCTCTCGACTATACAGCTGCATCTTCCGGTGACCCTGTGCAAGACCAAGTGAAACGAGTTCTAAGCAAGATCAAGAAACCAGATTCTGATTCAAACGATAAGGAAGCTGAGAAGAAATTGCTTGAGAATGTTGTAAGCAAGTATCCCATGTTGAGGCGGAGACGTAGGTTGATTGTTATTGCACTTGACTGCTATGACAGCAAAGGGGCTCCTGATAAAAAAATGATTCAGATAATGTATGATGTATTTAAAGCTGTTCGATTGGATCCTCAGACTGCAAGAGTCACAGGATTTGCTCTATCAACAGCAATGCCTGTGTCTGAAACAATAGAATTCTTGAATTCAATGAAAATTGAAGCAAACGAATTTGATGCTTTAATTTGCAGCAGTGGGGGTGAAATGTATTACCCAGGTACTTATACAGAAGAAGGTGGAAAGCTTTTTCCAGATCCTGACTATGCATCACATATTGACTACCGTTGGGGATGTGACGGTCTGAAGAAAACCATTTGGAAGCTTATGAATACAACTGAAGGTGGAGAAAATTCTAAAAATTCTTCCAGCCCCATTCAGGAGGATCAGAAATCAAGCAATGCCCACTGCATTTCATATCTGATAAAAGATCCCAGTAAGGTAATGAGAAAGGTGGGCTTCACTTCAATGGTATGGCAAGTAGCTTGTTGGAGTGGCAGGACTTAATAATGGTGGTTTGGTATTGCAGGCTAGGCGTATCGATGATTTGAGGCAGAAGCTTAGGATGCGAGGTCTTCGTTGCCATCCAATGTATTGCAGGAACTCAACGAGAATGCAAATTATTCCTCTCCTTGCCTCTAGATCACAAGCACTCAGGTACAAATACACAATTAGGCTCATTTTCTACATTACAAGTATTGACCTTTCACTGTTGATATAATAAGTTCATGTCGCAACAGCATTTGCGTGCATTTATGTTGTATATATACATTACTTGTCTCTAGTGCATGCTCAGATTTTGTTAGTCAAACGTTCTACCTATTTCCCCTCCATTTACCTAATTTAATATCATGTTCAATTCATTATTTCTTTCCTTTGCTGTATATCGGTTTGTTGACAAACATTTTTTTGTTCTGAAAGTCCTAGATAGTCACGGCAAAAAGTAGCCCCTTCGATCGACAAAGTGAAGCCATGACTATAGTCCATAGATTTAAGTCATGGCAAAAATTAGTAAAATTGAAAACAAGAAACACAGAGCCTGGGTCTTCGCAGTTCATGATAATTGTGTTATTTTTGGACAGTGTAGTGTGGTGTGTGGTAAGGTGATAATCTAGTCCTCAATTTTTTTTTTTTTTGGGATTTTACATTTTTTTATCCTTAGATTTATGTATAGAAATATCCCTTCTAAACAATGATTGATAAAAATCTTTTTGGTTGTGAACCACCATATTCTTTTTCCAATTCCAGTGACATAAATCAATAATCTACTCAAATCATACTAGCAATTGTCATGTGAATTTATGAAACATTGAGCTTTCTCATTGATCAATAATTTGTTTGTTTTGAGGCAAATGTAAAAACCTTCTTTAAGGGGGGGTATTTATAGAACAATCGCAATTAAGTGATGCAGAAGGATTAAAAGAAATTATCTTATTTAGAGAGAGTTTTCGGAGGAAGAAGAAATGGTGATGAGATTAGTTGTAGGATTATACCAAAATATGATTTGAATATCAGTAGTTAACTTTTTTTTTTCCCTGTATTTTTTTCCCCTGTATTTTTTCACATTAAGTACTAAAATATCAATAGTTACAAGGTGATAGATTAATTGTAGGATTATACCAAATTATGATTTGAATTGATTTTTTTCTTTAATTGTTTTAAGTTAGGATTCTCTAAGCTGTTGGTTACAGGCAACAGACGGGATTTTGCTAAAATCTTTGACAGGACCTGAGCCTAATTGTTCACATGTATGTGTGTTTGTGTGTGTGTGTAACCACAGCATTTGTGAGCATGTGTATGTACATATTCACATTAGTTAAATTATGACTCTATCTGTTAAACTAAGAATTCATATACTCAACAAAAACTAGATCATTCAGCTGTTCTCTATCGTCACTTCTAAAATTAGTTTTATTGGTTTGATAATTAGTTATGTCAATCTGGTTCTTTGCATGCTTGCTACATTTGACTTATCCATTGTTAAGAACATTTTTTTCAATTTTTTTGTGATGAAAAATGATGCTATTCTAGTGGTTTATTTTCATGAAGAACTTATAGCTTTCATAATTATTTAGTCACATTATTTAGTGGCTGGTCTATTACAGAGACATTGTTTAAATGGCGCATGATTATAATCACTTTTGGATAAAAGCATTAATTATTCTTCTGATTGTTAGGTATCTGTTTGTTCGTTGGAGATTGAATGTCGCCAACATGTTCGTCATTCTTGGTGAAAGTGGCGATACAGATTATGAGGAACTCATTTCCGGGGCTCATAAAACCTTAATCATGAAAGGGGTGGTGGAAAAGGGTTCGGAAGAGCTGCTCAGAACCACAAACCTACGAGATGACATTGTTCCTAGTGAGAGCCCTTTGATTGCGCATGTAAATGCAAACGCAAAGGTTGATGAAATCGCCAATGCTCTAAGACAAGTGGCTAAAGCTTCCGTGGGAATGTGAGATAGTAGTAATCTCTGTAAATTTTTTTTTTTACCCTCTTCAACTTCTCTATTATTATTGCATCCTTTTTTTTTTTCTTTTTTGGCGCTCAAATGCAGTGGAAGTTTCCTGTTCATTGGGAGGATTTTCTTATACGGAATTTTTTTTTCTGGATTTAATGGCAAATGTAGCCTAATCGTAGAAAAGCTTTAGTTGTTAAATTTGAGTACAAATGGACCACTCAAAGATGATCGGCGTCAGAATCTTACGTTGTCTTGTTTAGAAATCAGGGCTATGGGTTCGGTTATGGTGCAATTATGGTATAATACTACAGTTATTTTTAGCCATTGAATCCAATTTATAGTAACAACTGTAGTTGAATCTAGTAACTGGATGTAACTGTAGTATGCACCATAGTTTTCCCCCTATATATGATGGGCATCTTCTCGACCAATTAATAATACGTGGCCATTTGCGTGGATGCACAACGAAAACCACGCGGGCCTACTATGGGAAAACAAATTGTTACAGCAAAGTTCATTCAACGGGGGCCATTAGTTTCTCTCATTCAAGTCACTTTATTTCTGATTGTAGCGCAGTTTCAGAGGAGTATATATGGTTTTTGGTTTTTAAAAATTCAGTGCGTCTATAACTGTCGAGACAAAAAATTCTATAATGCCATGGTTAAAAATTACAGCATCAATGCCATAATAAATGCAAAATTTAAAAATTATACGGAAAACTAATAAATAAAAAGAAAAATAAGTAAATTACACATTATCTCTTAGAAATCATTCTTGAGTTATGTATTATGAGCATCTTCTCAAATAATTAACAATACATGGCCATTTGGGTGGATCCAAAAGTAAAACCATGCAAACCTAGACACAGAGCAAACAAATATCATACTATGTGAAAACAAATTGTTACAACAAAGTTCATTCAATAAGAGCCATTAGTTTCTCTCACTCAATCACTTTATTTCTGTAGTTTGAGAGGAGTATATATAGTTTTTGGTTTTTGGAATTTAGTGCATCGATAACAATCAAGTCAGAAAAATTTATAATGTTGTGGTTAAAATTACGGCGTCAATTTTATGATAAATATAAAATTTTTAAATTACATATAAGATTAGTAAATAGAATGTAAAATAAATAAATTTATAATAGATAATTAATTATTAAAACAATTAACATAATTTCTGTAGAATTTTAGTGGAAAATAATTTATTCATTTACCTTAATTAAACAAAGGAAAAAACACTCGTCGGTTAAAAAAAATAAAATTGTGCTGACAACAATGGAATAAGTTTTATTAAATTTTAAAAAAAATCTATTACTAGTATAAAAATGTAAAATAATTAATTATAGGTAATGACCTTTTTCCAAAACCGTGATTCAAATTGTTTAATGACCGTTATTTCATTAATAGTAATAAAATAAAATGGGTCCGCCTACATTGCAAAAGTTACAACGTACCACACTTTTTGGCTCCATTCTAGACAGGCATTCAAATTGTTTAATGACCGTTATTTCATTAATAGTAATAAAATAAAATGGATCCGTCTACATTGCAAAAGTTACAACGTACCACACTTTTTGGCTCCATTCTAGACAGGCATTCAAATTGTTTAATGACCGTTATTTCATTAATAGTAATAAAATAAAATGGGTCCGCCTACATTGCAAAAGTTACAACGTACCACACTTTTTGGCTCCATTCTAAACGGGCATTGGATGTAAACTAAATGAATCTAACGGTTGAAAACAAAAAAGAGTAAAGGTCTATAGCTGGTTGTGGACAGAAACTGTATAAAATTAACTGACTCTAGTTTTTTTTTTTTGAAGAAATACTGACTCTAGTTTGAGAGGCGTTCATCCAAAGATTTTGCACACCCCTGCAATTGAGATCATCGAAATCTTTTCCACCCCCCAAAAATCCGATGATTGAAGTGTTTTTCATCCCCAGAAATCGCAATTAGTTTTGGTGTCTCCCGATAAAATCATAAACGACGTAAGTAAAACTGACGGGCGATACATGACGGTGGCAACCAATCGGAAAAGATACTGGGCGGTCGTGTAAGTTTAGGAATTACAGACATCGATTTGGCTCATAACTTGCCTCATAACAGAGTCAATTTCTCGCGTGCACTGGATCCATTGGTGTGCCGTTGGAACGAAGGCAGCAGGAAATTAAAAAGAAAAAAAATGTGTAATTTTGTTTGAAACAGAATGACAGTGGTAATCTGGGTAATCTGCTTAGGAAGGCCGATTATGTTTATTTGTTAGAATAAGTGAAAGCGAGAAAAGTAACAAGTCCTGATTGTTTAATTTGATTGCAAGAAGTGGTATATTGAAGGAGCGAGCGAAGTCGTTCAGTCTAGGTTACAGTTCTCGGCTACAGTAGCCAAACCCAATCGAAGTCGTTCTCCTCAGAGCTGATGTTTGTCTACCAACCATCGAATTCCAAGATTTTTTTCGTCTTCTTTCGATCTCGATGTCTCTGAATTATTTCTCAGATTGACAGCACTTACACCGCGTGCAATAACAGAATTCCCATCGAATTCATTCGGCCAACATTGCCCAAGTTGTAAAATCTGTTAATCATCCAAATCCTTTCCCCCAGTGCTTTGCAATTGTGTTCTTACGATTTTGCTGTCAACGATGCAATTATCAAATGAAATCAATTACACCCACTGCACAAACAAATTTGCCGTTTAATTCATATGCCTTACAGACCCACCCCAGGATGCAACATACGCGAATCGTGAAGATCTTCTCCCCCAACAAATTGCAACATATGTAAGGAACTCGATTTAGGTGTTTGTACATTCATTCTCAACCACAAGCCGTTAAACCCTAAATTCTATTTTCATAAGATATCTGCATCTAATTGGATGATTTTTTGTGGAACTGGCTTCAACGGTTACTGGTTGATACGGCCTTTATGACCTACGTAATTCCAAGCGTTAGATTTGTTTAGTTTAAATCCAACGGCTGGTTAGAATGAAGACAAAAAGTGTGGTACGTTACAACTGTTGCAACATAGGTGAATCCTAAAATATAATATTACAGAAGCGATTCGTACGAAACAGTAACCAAGCAAATCTCAGTAAGGTTATGAAATCGATGGGTAAAGATGTTATCTTAATATGCGTTGCGTGTTAATATAATATAATATATTCCATGCTGCATTGCTGTTTAAGCAGCATGGAATCTAACCCTTTTTCACTTTAGTTTACAACCGTTGCTGTACTTTTCCTGCCGTCGAAGTTGTCAAACTTCTCTTTCTTGTCCATCTCCAGTTCTCTCATCTTCTCCCCCAAAACCAGATCCTCTACCCTTCTTTCAAGATCTCCTTCACCAGCCCCACCATGCTCGCCTCTTCATCGCCTCCTTCTTTATCTCATTCGTCGCCCTCTTCACTCCTTCCAAGTGCTGTTTTAGTTGCAAACCAGTATCTAGACAACACAAAAAACTTTTTTGGTGCTATCATGCTGTTTTGCACATCTAAAACGGCACTTAAAAAATTATTTATTAGGTGCTGTCACGCTACAGTTTTGCTGTTTTTACAGTACCTAAGATTTCTAGATGCAGTTTTAGCTGTAAAGCAGCAAATAAACAACACTAAAAATTGCATGTGCTGTTTTTAAAATTTTTTTTTTTATTTGTTCTATCTTTGCTATTATGTCCAACCTAATTCCCTTTTGTTTTTCTGGTAATAAGCAGGTACAATTTTTGCATACGAACGTCTAAGCACGTTTGGTTATGAGGTTCTAATTAAAACTTTAGGCTTTAGTATATTGCTTTTAAGTTCAGAATGGATAAGTTTTGGATTTCATTGGATAGAAGATCATAAGAATATAAAGATGATTTGCCCTTGCTTGAAAATGTGGGAAGTAAAGTACCAGACTTCTTCAGAGATAAAAACTCACTCATTTATCTTTTGACTGTCATGTTCTCATGCAACAGTTATTGCTTGTAGCTATAAAGGCTGTCAAAAAAGTTATGACGAGATTTTTTCATTTCATTGTGCAACAATGTTGTAAATATGGCCACACTTCATCAACCGTAAGTTGATGGGGTTGAAACGGTACGCCTGCTTGAGATGCACTTTCTTCCAGCCTTTTAAGATGTCATGATTCATCTAATGGTACATCTCATCTAAGAAGTTAATGATACAACTTTGCATGTGCCACGTCGTTCGCAACGTGCTGTCAAGAGGAACCCGAAATATCACGCATGAGGTCACGTTTGCATGCAAGCATGCAATGGCCACTTAGCCAAAGATGAAGTCACGTCTGCATGCATGCATGGAGTCACGTCTGCATGCAAGCATGCAATGCCCACTTAATTACCTAAGTTCTTGTTCCATTATGGCCAAGCAATCGGGAGTGATAATAACCACGTGCAGGAACATGTCATCGTTCATTTTTTGTTTTTTTCTTTCCTTAATGGTATAATAAGGACCATTAATTTGGGCTATAGTTGCTGAAGTTGGGTAGTGGAATGATTTGTATTTATACTCTTTGAAATCAATTAAAGAAATATGTTGAATATTTCTAATTAAATTTTCAGTGTGGTTTGTTCTCACCCTAAGAGAATATTTTTGTTATCCTTTGCTATCGTTAACGACCCTTTGACTGGGACCTATCAGTAGTATCAGAGCTTCGTTGCAATGGCATCCGACAAAGAAAGAATCGAGGCTTTAGAGGCTAGACTTGGTGAAGTGCAACAACTGGAATTTGGTATCAATGATAAGATGCAACATTTGGACGAAGCTATCAACAAACTATCTGAGGTTTTGCTTTCAACAAAAGAGTCAGCTGAAGGGGCCCCTTACAACAACAATAACGGACGAGAAGGATCCTTCTGTTCATAGAGAAGGATCCTTTTATTCTATTCATACCATGAGGACAATGACAGCGGCAAACAAGTTTTCTCTTCCAAAATGGAAAAATTGGAATTCTCGCAATACTCTGGAGAAGATCCGACTAAATGGTTCAACCGAGTAGCTCAATTCTTTGAATTTCAAGGCACAGCAGATAACCAAAAGGTACCTCTCGCTACTTTCCACCTTGAAGGAGAAGCTAACTAATGGTGGCAGTGGTTGCGTCGAGCTTATCGGGAGGAAGGCCGCGTGGTGACATGGGAATTATTTAAAGAGAAGTTGTTGGCTCGTTTTGAACCCATAGACTGTGAAGATTTTGATGAAGCTCTATCAAAGATTAGACAAATCGGATCCCTCCGTGATTACCAAAAAGAGTTTGAGAGGCTGGGTAATTGGGTTGACGGTTGGTCGCAGAAGGCACTCGTAGGATCATTCATGGGTGGTTTACGGTTAGAAATTTCAGAAGCCATTCGTATGTTTAAGCCTAAGACTTTGAAGGAAGCAATTAGCTTGGCTCGAATGAAAGATGAAAAACTACAGAGGCAAAAGGGGTTTTTACTGCCATCACCATCCCCTCGTACCCCACCAGCTCTACCAACACCAACAGCTTTACCCGTGAAGAGACTGACTTGAGAGGAGATGCAAAGAAGACGCGCCTAGTGGCTTTTGTTTTAATTGTAATGCAAAATTTACTACAAGACACAAGTGCCAACTTCCACGATTACTATTGCTTGAGGGCAAAGGAAGGATTATAAGCCAATATTCATAAAAATAACCATTCCATAGTCAGATTATAAGTTATAAAGTTTAAGTAAATAGATTTCACAATAATTTGTATGCAACTATAACTGCAATTGTGGGAAATAAATTAGGATAAATATCATCTCAACCATAACTGCCATTGGATTAATTATAGTCAGATTATAAGTTATAAAGTTCAATTTAATGGTAATTACGTCATTTTTTATTTTTGTTAAATCAAGTTTTTTTTTTATGTTCGAGTTTTGTGTTGTGAATTTGATATTCGCAAATGAAATGGCAGATGCCGTGATTTTTTAGTTTTTTTTCCCTAATACACACTATATCACTTTGCTCTGGTTTCATTTTTTATTTGAATTTGTAATTTGCATTGATTGTGTGAATAAACTTAAAAGTATATATGTACTTGAATTATGCAATGCAGTGTACTGTATGAACTATTTTTATTATCATAGTAATTATTCACCGTTGAATGATTATGTATATTTAGTAAAGATGCAAATATTCACAAGCTTACTGGGTTCAGTTTCCTATTTTGAAAAACTTGAAATCCAACAGCCACTGTTTCTAGCTGAAGATATAGGGAACATTATGGTTTTAAATATAGAAATTTTCCAAAATCACAAATATGACAAAAGTTTATTTCTGTTAACCATTGTTTCTCTCTCATGGTTGGAAATTAACAGGCAATTTTTTTCCCTTTTCCATGTATTCATTTGCAGATTTGATCAATGTGTTTAAAGTTTCTTTTTCCTCAACTTCACTTGTATTCTAACCCATCCACTATTGAATGGAGAATGGAGAAGCTACTGTTGTGTTAACGTAATTGAACTACTTATGTTCAAAGAGTGGAGGCAATCATCCTTTTCGTTTTAGCTTCTAGAAATGTTAAATTTAGCCACAACTAGTAGGCATCTGATTGGATGTGGTAGAAATTTTTATGTATTTAATTTAGATTATTCAGTTATGAGAGTGGGATTTCTCATCTCTTGTTTGTTGGAGTGTTGGAATTTGTAATGTGTACTAATAATATTTAAATATGAAATGAAAGATTTTATAATATAAATTAAGTTTTTTTTGGTTACTATGTGGTGTCTTTTAATTTTACCAATAAATCAATACGCAATGAGCTAATTCAAATTTTTATTTTTTTAAATAAATTAAATAGTGATACTATAGTAACAGTAATTATAGACACTAATGTGATATCAATAATTACTAATATTATGGTGTTATGATTTTAGTGATACTATAGTAATAGTAATCACTGACACCACTTACAAGTATCACGATTTTTCAGACTGCCAGATTACTGACACAATTAATAAGTGTTACTAAAAATAATTACTGACACCATTCTAATGTCAGTAAAGACCATTTTTCTAGTAGTGACAGAGACCAATGAATTAGTAAATGAAGAAGTTACAGCTGAACATTTGATAGAAAACCAATAAGAGAAAAGGAATGCACCATAAATTCTTTACATGCGCTCACTGGTTGGTCTACCCCACGTACTATGCAGATTAAGGCTCAAATTGGCCATCACTAATTAGAAGTGCTCATTGATAGTGGTTCCACACACAACTTCCTCAGTGAGAAAATGGCGGAGATACTACAGCTACCAATTACTCCAACGAAATCGTTTGTTGTAAGAGTGGCTAATGGCAATAGTCTCAAGTGTCAGGGAAGGTTCGAGCATGTGCGGGTTTTTTTACAAGGCATTCTCTTTACATTAACCCTTTACTCTCTACCCCTTACAGGGCTTGATCTCGTGCTCAGAATAGAGTGGCTTGAAAAACTTGGGTCGGTGATGTTAATTGGCAAAAGATGACCATGTAGTTTCAATGGGAAAACAAAGGATGCATGCTGTAAGGGTTAGATGGTGAAGCCATCCAATCTGCATCATTAAAGACAATTTCAAAAGAAGTCAGATAAGGAAGTTCAACATTTGCTATCTATTTACAATCTATAGATGGGGTGGCCATGCACAACATGCAATCGAATATGCAGAGGGTACTATAAGCTTATGCAAATATTTTTAAAGAATCCACAACACTACCTCCAGTTCATGAAGTGGATAATTGTATTCCCCTTAAGGATGGAATTGAGCCCATCAGTGTAAGACCATACAGGTATGCCCATTTTCAAAAGAATGAGATTGAAAAACAAGTTCAAGATATGCTTAAATTGGGGCTTATTAAACCTAACACTAGTCCTTTCTCTTCACATGTTTTACTAGTTAAAAAAAACAAAAATGGCATTTGGCAATTTTGTGTTGATTATAGGGCACTAAATATTGTGACTATTAAAGATTGATTTCCTATTCTCACTATTGATGATATGCTTGATGAGCTCTATCGGGCTACTTACTTTACTCAATTAGATTTAAAGGTAGGATACCATCAAGTAAGGGTGAACCCAAATAACACTCATAAAATGGCCTTTTGTACACATAATAGACATTATGAATATATGGTAATGCCCTTTGGCCTTTGCAATGCCCCTTCCACTTTTTAGGTTATCATGAACTCTATTTTTCGGCCATACCTTCGAAAATTCATATTAGTATTCTTTGATGGCATATTGGTTTATAGTCCTAATTGAAGTATGCATCTTGAACATGTTATGAAGACTTTTGAAATATTACAAGAGCACAAGTTTTTTTATTAAAGGTAGCAAGTGTGCTGTCAGGCAATAATAATTGGAGTATCTTGGCCACGTTATGAAGAAAAAATTGCAATAATGATTAATTGGCCACGCCCTAATGATATTTCAGAATAATATGGGTTCTTAGGTCTTACATGCTACTATCGGAAAGTTCGTATGAGATTATGGGCTCATAGCACGTCCTCTCACTAACTTGCTAAAAAAAGGACAGTTCGGCTGGAACAATGAAGCCAAAGATGCCTTTCTCAAGCTCAAGCATGCCATGACCACCACTCCCATTTTGGCAATGCTAAACTTCAACGAGCCATTTACAATAGAAACTGACGCCTCTGAAGACGGAATTAGGGCAATACTCACCCAACAAGGTAGCCCAATTGCCTTTATAAGCTGGGCTCTAGGAGTTATTAAACACTCTTGGTCCATTTATGCTAAAGAAATATTAGCAATTTTGCAAGCATTGCATACTTGGTGGCCATATTTACATGGTAGGGAGTTTCTCATTTAGACGGACCAACGTTGTCTCAAGTATTTAATGAAGCAACAAATTGGGACAACAGAGCAACAAAAGTGGGTGGCCAACCTGTTGGGGTATGACAATGACATCGTGTACCGCCCATGACGTGAAAATATCAGCAGCTGAGACATTGTCTATGGTGCTAGGAAGTCCTATTCTTAATGCTTTGTGTGTGCCGTAGGTTGGATTGTGGGAAGACATTAAGTCAACAACTAAAGCTCATCCATATATGGATCGTATATATCAATTAGCTCTCACTAATCCAGGAAAGCCTTACTCTTGGCGGAATGGATTAATCTTTTACAAGACTCGAGTGGTGGTGCCGTTTAACACGCCATTGATTCAATAACTGCTTAAGGAATTCCATGATACAAGAATATGAGGTCATTCAGGGGTTTTGCGGACATTCAAGAGGCTAGCACAACAATTCATTGGCCTTCCATGCATCGCACTATCAAGGAGTATGCTCAATCTTGTGAAGTTTGCCAAAGAAACAAACCTGACAAACTATCTCCAGCCAGACTTCTTCAGCCATTGCCTATTCCTTGTCAAGTGTGGGATGATATTACAATAGATTTCATTGAGGGGTTACCATCCTCTCATAGGCAAAACACCATTTTTGTGACCGTTGACCGTTTTAGTAAATATGCCCATTTTATTCCTTTGTCTCATCCATATACAATAAAAGTTGTAGCGAAAAAATTTATTGAGGGTGTCGAGAAGCTTCACGGGATGCTGCGATCTATTGTCAGTGATAGGGACCCTATATTTGTTAGCAAGTTTTGGCAAGAATTCTTCAAATTGTCGGGTACTCAACTTAAGATATGTTCTACTTACCATCCTCAAATCAATGGTCAGTCTGAAGTTGTCACCATTGTGTGGAACAACCACGCCAATGGAATACATTTTTGCCTTGGGTTGAGTTGTGGTACAATACTGTTTATCACTCTTCAACAGGCATGACCTCATTCCAAGCCCTATATGGGAGATTTCTCCCCAGTATTCCTTTATATTTAATAGGGTTTACACTTGTTGCTAAAGTTAATCATAGTCTGGCCATTAGAGATGCATTATTGAAAAACCTCAAAACAAACTTGGAAGTACCTCATAATAGAATGAAGCAAATGGCAGATCGAGGTCGCAGTGATGTTACATTTAAAAAAGGTGAGATAGTTTTCCTTAAACTGCAACCTTATTGTCAACAATCAGCTTTTCGACGTGTTCATCAAAAACTTGCTAGTAAATATTTTGGGCCATATCTAATTAAGGAATGTGTATTAGCAATCACATATAAATTGAAGCTTCCCAATAGGGGCATTAAAAGAACCCGCTCGGATTGGACCCGGCCAATCTGGTCTGGGTTTTATACTAAAAAAATGAATCCGGGTATGAAATCCTGAAACCTGACATTTCCAGGCACGGTTCCAGGCTTAACACCAAAAACTCATAACCCAGACCCAGTTTCTTAATATATATATATATATATATATATATATATTAAATAGAAAAATCAAAACCCAAACCCAAACACCCAAATCGTGAAATCCAATCCCTAATTTGAAAAGCATAAAGATGCCAGCCGCGCCTAACATAAGCCAACGAGCCACCGCCACCGATCATCTCTTCTTGATTACTAACTCTCTAGCCTTGGCACGCAACTTTGCTCGATTGTTCCATCTCTAGTGCCTCTGTCACAACCTATAGCGACGTTCGTGCAGCCCACTCTATTGCCTTGACAGCCACCATTTCCATCGCTACTTCCTCAATCGCCATCGCTCTGCCATCACAGCCCGTCAGCCTCAGCCACTAGGTATTGATTTTTTACTTCTTCATTTTTCCTTTCATTTAATTTTTCTGACTTAGTTAAAAAAAATGACGAAATTATTATTATTATTTTATGTTATATTGTTTTATATATGCTTTGTATTTTTTTTTTTGGGGATGCTATGCTTGAGCTGATTTTTGATAATAAACATAGGAGCTGATTTTTATGATAATAAACATGTATAATGCAGTCATAGGGGCTGATTTTTGAATTTTGATAGTAATAACATATGTAATAGGTGCTATATTTCATTATCACAAAAATATAGTTGCAACACATACGATTGGTAATTTATGGGGAAAATCATTAATTGTGCAGTAAAATTATAGAGAGAAATATGGAAACTGACTTGCACAAGTTTTTTGCACAAGTTTTTGGACAGTTTCCTTAATTTCTTTGCTATTGTAATAGCAGAACAATGCAATGTCGGACCACATGGAAATCAATTCATTGAGTACTCCAGTTTTATCTCATAATGTCGAAGATAAAACTATAATGAGGTTGAGGAAATTTCAGTGTCAATTGTGAATGATAAGATGAGAAAGCAAGAAACCAAAAAAAAAAGAAGAAAGTCTTTTATGCTTGGGAGCACTTTAAAAAAATAATGGTTAATGAAGAACAAAAGGCAAAATGCATGCATTGTAGTGCAATTTTAAAAGCAAGATACCAATTAGGGACTTCGACTTTGAATAGACACGTGGCATTTTGTTTTAAGAAGCATCAACCGAAAACAGATGAAGCATTTCAGGGAAGTCTCAAAGTGATTAAAAGAGAGGATGGAACTTATGGAATTGATCAAAATATTTTTCGGATTTTCATAGCAAGAATGGTTATAATGCATGAGCTTTCACTTAGATTCGTGGAATATATAGGCTTTCGAGAATGATGGCACATGCTAACCATGTGGTTAAGCCAATGAGTAGAAACATTTTGAAGAGCGAGATCTTGAAGTTATATCAAATCGAGAAGGTTAAGACTTTGCATTCATTGGAGAAAAATCATGGTAGAGTGGCCATTACTACGGATTTATGGAAACTAGTAATCAGAAAAAGGGATATATGGTTGTGACAGCCCATTTTATTGACAACTCCTGGAAATTACATAGTCGAATCTTAAGGTAATTTGTCTATAATTTTTTATTTGCTTAATTTTTCTTTTAAGTTTTTTATTATTCATATTAGATTTATTTTAAGTTTAAATTGTTATATATTTTTAGTTTGTGTATTTAGTACCAACACTTGGAATATTTGATAAGTTTACCTATGTTCCAAGCCCCTATACCATTGATGCTCTTACTAATGAGTTAGTACAATGCCTATTGGATTGGAACGTGGATAGAAAGTTATCTTCAGTGACATTGAACAATTATACCACTAATGATGCAATGGTGGAGAAATTGTTGTTAAGGTTTGATACTAATACCTTAATTTCTAGTGGTAAATTTTTTTATATGAGATGTACTGCTCATATATTGAACTTGGTTGTGCGGGATGGGTTGAAAGTTATAGAAAGTGGAGTTGGAAATATTAGAAAAAGTGTGAATTACTGGACACAAACACCAAAAAGATATGAAACTTTTGAGCTGGCTGTTAGACAATTACAAATTAATTGTAAAAAAAATTTAAAATTGGATTGTCCTACTCGTTGAAACTCTACTTATGCCATGCTTGAAATAGCAATGATGTATAGGAGTATTTTTTTCTCGGTTGTAACAACGTGAGCCTCAGTATAAGAGCTTGCCAAGTGATGATGAGTGGGATTTGGCAGTCATAATGGTGGAGCATTTGAAATAATTTTACATGTTAACGGAGATGTTTTCAGGTACAAAATACCCAATTGCTAATTTGTTCATTCCATTGATATGTAGAATGAAATTGTCAATTAATAGATGGTGCACCGTTGATAACCTTGCTATTAGGATTATGGCTGATAAAATGTCTGACAAATTTGATAAATATTGGAATGACATTCATTCGATGTTAGTTGTGGCTGTTGTACTTAACTCAAGATATAAGATGATGTTAATTCATTTTTATTTCCCAAAGATATATGGTGATACAGTAGATGAGCATATTGAGCGTGCATATAAGCTTTGTCATGATTTAGTGAAAGATTATGAATCGAAGGCAGTGGTTGTGAGTCGTGGACAGAATGTTGGATCAGAAATTTCTCATTCTGAATCTTGTTTGAATTCAAATAAGTATTAGGATGTAGATGAGTTTGAAGCATTTCGAAGCCAAAATAAGCGTGCTAAGGTAACTAAGTCGGAGTTGAATAGGTATTTAGATGAGGAGTTGTTGGATTCCACTCTGAACTTTGATATTTTAGCCTTTTAGAAAATGCACATCGGCCAATATCCTATTTTGGATGAGTTAGCTAAGGATATCTTAGTCATTCCTGTATCCACCGTTGCCTCTGAGTAACCTTTTAGTACCGAAGGTAGATTTTTGAGTTCGCATCATAGTAAACTTCTTCTTGACACTTCGGAAGCCTTAATGTGTGCTCAGAATTGGATTTGAGCTTCTACTTCTTGAGGTATAAAGTTATTTTAATTATATTTTATCAATATTTGTTTGCCTAAAATGCTTTGAATCTTAATGTGTTATTTTTGTTGTTAGGTGGAGTTCCGGAAAATGAGATTTTAATTGGGAATGAGGTAATTTCTAATAATGATGGGCCACAAGCGTCGAGCAACATGACATGAACCTATTTTTTTTTAGGAATTAGACATGAGCTTGTTATTTACTTATTTTACATGGGAGTATTTTGACTATTTTATAAACTATTTTTTGAGTTGTTGAACATTTTAGGATTTTCTTATGTTGTATTGATAATTAGTATCATAATTATGAACTTATGATATGTTGGATGTTATTTAGATTTATTGTGTGATTATTGTGTTGTTGAATTTAATTTTTTTTTATATAGATTGAATGAGTTTAGGTTAAAAATTGGATGAATTTAGGTGGTAGAAAGTAGATTGAAACAATTTTATTTATTATTTGTGTAAAATTTGCATTGTTAGTATGTTATAAGTTTGTATTTGACTATTTTATTTTTTAAAGCTTGAGATTTATCAAACCTTGTAGTATGATATAGAAGAAATCTGCATGCATGTTGCTTGTTGATATTTGGATAAG
Organism: Citrus mangshanensis; assembly: GCA_030449895.1. NCBI lineage: Eukaryota > Viridiplantae > Streptophyta > Magnoliopsida > Sapindales > Rutaceae > Citrus > Citrus mangshanensis. The sequence goes on along the minus strand of JASUUJ010000215.1, from coordinate 11,185,342 downwards.
AGAAATGAAAGAAAAAATTAAAGGAAGACATGCGGGCTTAGAAGCCCGGATAAAAAACCTAGGATCGGGAGATGCCGAGCTTGAGCCTGGCCCGCACGTGGAAAAGCCAGGCTTAAACCCGGGTCCGAGCAGCCGTTTCACTCATTCGCTCCGGTCTCGAGCAGCACCAAATCCGGATTGGACCTGGGGTTTTGCCAAGCCTACTTCTCAATGGTGTATGCCCCCATCCAATTTTTCATGTTTCACAGTTATGGAAGAAGCTTGGAGAAGGTTCTTTGACCAGTTCAGAAATTCTGCCATTTTCTGATAAGGGTGCAATTGTAGTTGAACCTTACCGCAGATGCTATATGGGAAAGTACGGCCGAGCTGGTCACACTCAGAGCATCATACATGCAATGCATTGACGTACTGTATAGGTATTGTCATTCCCAGAGTTTCATATGGGTAGACCACTGAAATATCATCTCATATATCTCACGTGTCTCATCATATTTCTGCATGCTTAAATTGGTCTCCAAAAGACAAAGGCGCCTGAGTACATGACCCAAAGCCTCTGTGCGTACTCAAACGAGCCCTAAAGCCCTATATCTCATTTGTATCATCTGTATCTATGTAATTATCATACTACATGCATAAGCCCCCAAAAGAAAAAAAAGGCCCAGACACACAACTCAAAGTCTCTATGTATGCTCAGACGAGCCTCAAAGGCTCCTTATCTCATCTATATCACTATATTTAGAGGGGAAGGGTACAATGAGTTTGAAAATAAATGTTTATATACATATACATAGACATATAGTCATGCCTTAAATCTCATTTCCTTTCCATTTAACAAACTTTAAATTTATTTTCTTTCTATAAAATGTTGTCATGCATTTACTTTTTTAGTAATATTTATTCAATACGTAGATAAAACCCATTCTAGAAAAATCATTAAATCGGGGCATTAAAAACTTATTTCATAAACATGCTTTACCATACTTTAAAATCATAATAAACTATAAAGAAAATAAGTTTTGTATATTTCATTCAAAGTGACGATGTTCAAACTTGGGTATCACCAATGCCTACAGATTGGTCCTCGTTCTCGGTTCCTCCTAAATCAAGTAAACGACATAATTACTCTCCATAAATGTGAAATAGAACTAAATTCATGCAATATGACTCGAAACAAACTTCTATCCATAATATGCAACTCTCATGTTCATAAAATTATCAAAATTCCCCTACATCCGTAAATTACTAAAATACCCCAAAATCATAAATTATCGAATTACGCTCAAAATAGTAATTTCTAGCCTATCTTCAATTTCTAAAATTACTAAAATAATCACAAAGTTGGAAATTACAAAATTACCCTTAGATTGTGAAATTATTGAATTGCCCTCAGCAGTCAACGGTGACCAAAAGTCAACTGACGATGGTTAGGAAGCTTAGGTTAGACATTTCTAGCCGAGATGAGTTCAATGGTATTGGCGATGAGCTCCCATATGAGACGATGACGCCGAAATCTAGCTCAACAGCTGTGAATCTCCAATTGGCTGATCGGCGATAAGTAGTGGTCCTCAGTGGCTGTGGATGATAAAAAATGGCAGAGGGTAAGGTGGAGAGCAAAACCCAACCAGTGGCACAACCAAGATCCAGTAAAAACGACAGTGAGAAAATGTGGGTTTTGTTGCGGCCTTTCGAGCTCGATCGCAGACGCTCTGATTGTTAATCGGTGGCGACGATAGTAGGGATGTAGTGGTGGCTAAGCTTCTAATTGGTACCTCCCTTGGCTAATAAGGTGGCGGGAAAATGAAGGTAGCGTCAAGTCAAGTCCGTGGGTTTTCGGGTCAGTTCTGGGTCGGGTTTGACAACTCTTTCTTTCTTTCTCCTTCTCTTCCCCGCCCCCTAACTTCTCAATTTATAGAACTAGTTCCTTCTTCTTCTTTTTTAAAGCTTAATATAAATTAGGCTAATGATTGTGTTCGGGTTTTCTTGATTCTTATCATGGCGAGTTTAAACAAATTTGAACACAAACTATTTTTTAAACACACAAAATTTAATCACCCACACCAATAACTAATGTTGGATAATCAAGTTGTATCAACTTCACCAGTAACAATTTATAATAAGTCTGTTGAGTTGTGTCCCACATTGGTTAGAAAAGAGGAGATACTTGGGTTTATAAGGAGGTATGTCACTCCTAACAAGTGGCATCAGAGCTAGACCCTAGTAGCTGGAATGTGGTGGTGGAACAATTCAGGTGTGTCAGACAAAAGAACCAGAATCCAACGGTGGTTTCATCTAAGGGGCTAGGGGGGATTGTTGAGTTGTGTCCTACATTGGCTAGAAAAGGGAAGATACTTGGGTTTATAAGAAGGTTGGTCATTCCACCTAAAAGGCTAGTCTTTTGGGTTGGATACATAGAATCGTATGCTAAGTCCCTCCAACAAAGTCCAACAACTTTAAAATTAATGTCAAAGAGAAAACAATTAGATAATATACTTAATTAGAAAAGTAAAGTGCATATGTTACATTTTGTGACAAAAACAGCTCTAAAATTTTATGATGCCTTTTTTTTTATAGATTTCTTTAATTCTTTGCTTTTATAGCTACACTAATTCCTTTTTTTTTTTTTTTCTTAACTCAGAATCTGCTATTTCAAGGACCAAAATCCATCACTTTTAAGTAATATTAATTTTTTTTCTTAAGGATTTTAGATATGTAATGTTTATTACTTTTATGTGCCATTTGTTTGAATTGACATGATTATTTCCCCAGGCATGGTGGGTGGTAAGCTTGGTTGTTGAATTTTGTGATGGCTTTGTAACATATTCATATGATAATTGCAAACAAGCTTACATTATTATTAAAAACATTCTCGACATGGCCGGCCACCTCAACTACTTCTACCCATGCTCCTATAAGGGTGCATTTAGGGTAGCTGTCGTAAATAGATCCCAAGTCACTTTCTCAGTATTGCAAATAATGGCTTGCATTATTGTTATTTTTTTTAAAGGAATCGCTCATATTATTAATATTGTTAATTTGTATTATTTTTTTATTCTCTCCTATTGGAGTCAATTTGTATCAACAATACAAAATATATGAAATATGTCCGAGTTGATTTCACACTCTTAATGGTGAAAATTGGATTAATTTTTGTGTTTCTTTGATATTTATAAGATTATGTAGCTTAATACTTGCCATAAAAATAGGATGATACTTTCAATTCATGTTTTATTCCATATTTTGTCCTAAATTTCTTTCTATCGATGCAAAAGAGACAATATTTAACTAAAGTGAACTTTTTGAACTAGTTTCTTATGAGGACTCTTCTAAACTGAAATGTAGTAATGGTAGTATTGAAATAATCTTACAAGTTTTATTCTTTTACTCTTTATTTATTTTTAAAATTTTTGGAGTACCTTACTTGTTATGTTGGAATTTTAAACAAGTAATCATTTGTGAATTTTGTAGATTTTGAATGGTGGGTTCATTTCAAGACTTGTTTTTCTATTCCAATTTTGTAGAAGGATTATTAGAAATGTTTCTGAAACATACAAATGATATTAATGTTCACTTTTGTGCATGAAACAATTGTAAAAATTCTAGTTTTTAATACAATTGAATTTGGTTTTAAATGATTTTTGAATTGTTTTTTTTTTATTTTAATCATGTAAAATATGACCGTTCTTATAAAGAACAGTCATTGAAGAAAACATAAGATGATTGTTGCTTTAAGAACTGTCATCTATGCTCAACATAAGTGGATGGTTTTTATTAAAACAGTCGTCAAATTTTGGTGAAGCATATTGCAAAGATGAGGGGTTTTTTTTTTTTTTTTATAGAATTGTCATTAAAAATAAAAAAAAAACTTGATAGTTTTAGATTTTTCATATAACTGTCATTAAAAAAAAAGATTGTTTATAAACCGTCATTAAAAATGACCCCTCTTTCAATGACACTGCTTGAGATAACAGTTTTAAAACCATTATCTTTGTTTCTTTAAAATCGTCTTTGTTTAACATTTTTGTAGTAGTGTTACCTTCTATTCGTAAGCCTTAGGTGTTATCTATAAAGTTTATATTTTATTTTACATTTAATATTGATTTATGTTACTTTTGTAAGTTTCATTTTTTTTACTAATAAGACACCAATTTACCGCTCTTGTATTAATTTACTTGTTTTATCTTCTATTTATAGGTCTTGTATTTTATTTTTTAACATTTATGTTTTATTTTACACTTAATGTTAATCTACTAGTTTTATGTTATATTTGTAAGTTTTTTGTTTTATTTACCTGTAAGTATTAATTTACCAATTTTATATTAATTTACCTGTTTTGCTTTTCATTTAATAGTCTTATGTTCAATTTTCAAAATTTATATTTTATTTTGCATTTAATGTTGATTTACTAGTTTTATGTTATGTTTACAAATTTTTATTTTATTTCTAATAGCACATTAATTTACCAGTTTTATATTAATTTACTTGTTTTACCTACCATTTACAAGTCTTATATTCCACTTTTAAAATTTATATTTTATTTAACAATTAACAAGAATTATTAATCTATGTTATATTTGTGATTTTTTTTTGTTTATCTATAATACATCAATTTACTAATATTTTCCTTCCATTTACAAGCCTTATATTCTATTTCCAAAACTTTATGTTTTATTTTAACATTAATGCTGATTTATAAGTTTTATATTAAATTTATAATTCTTATACTTCATTTACATAATTTATGGTTAATTATGATGTTAATATTGTGAATTTAGTCTAGCATCATAAATAACCCACTATCAACCAAAAATTTACCACAAGTATACGTTGACTTCTATATATCATTCATAAAGTAGCTAAATTTTTGTGGTTGATAAGACTTTTACATCTAGTTTAACAATTACACATACCTCAATTTCTTTGAACTTAATACGTAAGTTTTGCTTCAATTGGTGCGTACAAGTATCATGTGCAGCATTTGGTAATAAAATGTAAACATTTTTTTTATACTAGGGTGCCGGTCAAAAATGAAAAAAAAATTAGGAACTTTACATGTTGTTTCCTTAAACTTCATTAGAAACTACCCCTATCACACGTTGTTCTTACTGTCCCCAATACCAAGTGCAACAAGATAAAGTCAATTGTTACCATCAAGTGATATCGCAATGAACAATATTCTTTTAAGGGAAATTATCATTCGTATATCCTAAATTTGCGCTTTTATCAAAAATACTACAACACTTTAAGGGTGTATCAATCATCCACCCTAAATTGACAAAACGTATTTGCCGACTACTAAACCGTTAACTGCCGTTTGAAAATTAATGGAATTGAGGCAAATTGACGATTTTACCCTTAAAAATTATCACTTGTATACCCTTAAGATTTCTTATTATCACTTATATAGCCTTGAATTATTACTTGTATTATATGAAAAGACCAAATTACCCCTCTGACATCATCATATTTAAATGGTAACTAACGGTTTGGTGGACGGCAGATACATTTTGTCAACTTAGAGTGGAAGACTGATATACCCTAAAAGTATTGCAATAAATTTGATAACGAAATAAACTAAGGGTATACTATTGTTAATTTCCATTCTTTTAAAATGCCCCTTCAAGAATGTGCCATCAATTACAATCACCACCATATTGATGAAATCAATCCATGTATATATAGCTCCCAATTGCCATAAAGAAATATGTTGGTTACCCGAATTTTTCTTATCCAACATTATCGTGTATGACTGGAGCAACTTGAATGAATCCTCAAGTGTCTTTAATTTTCTCTATTTCTTATTCTTTTGTTTTCCATGCTTTGTAGTAACTTATTTCATATCCAAACTATTTTTGGAATTCTTCTCTAATTTCATCAAGCCTATATGAGGATGAAGCACTATCAAACTTATGACAAATCTTTTGTCTGGTAACCTTATATGAAGCATGACAATTATCTCTCTTACAGACATATAGTGCACAAGTATTGATGCTATAATACCTTCTAATTTCAAAGATATTCGAACTTCTACGCTTGGTAGCACAAAGTCGCCACTTATAATTATTGTCAATACAAGTAACAATAAGTATGTTCTTCCCTAACTTTAAGGTTTTAAACTCAAAATTTTTCCTCAAGGCTACCATTGAAAGCTCTTCTTCCAACTCCTCTTTTGAAGTAAACAATGTTTTCTTCATTAATCCATTACTATGACCAACAACTTCATCACTAACAACTTCCATGGATGGCAAGTTACTGCTATTCAAATGTGACTTGTCTTTGTCTAATGAACTACTACATTCAAACAAATTGGCTCTTGGTATATATCCAATATTAGAGGGTAGTGATTAGTGTTAAAAATTGTATGTTTATTAAGGGATAAAAATGTTATTTTGTTTTATTAATATAATTTATATTTGTAATTGTGTAACATATTGTGAATTTCTAATTATTTTTCTAAATATTTGATTTTGTGTATTTTTGTGTGTTTATTAGGTAAAAATAATAATTTCATGCAATTTGAGGCTCCGAACAAATGCATGGATGTCAAATTTGGATTCCGGAAGTCCGAGAAATTATGTCATTGTCGAGGAGGATCCAAGACTTTTGTTGTAATTTTTTACGTTTTTACCACGGTAAATGTGGTAATTGTAAAATTATAAATTTTTATCATATTAGGTATGGTAATTGTTAGTGGAATGTGTTGGATATGCTTGAGTAGATAAGTTAGGTTTATGTTTTATTAGTTGGATTATTAGTGAGACAAATGTAAGGTTAAGATGTAATTATATTTTTTTATTTGTGTGGTGTGGATTTACCATGTATTAGTATAAATAGAGGGGGGGTGAACACACCTCTCCACACCTTCTCTTCTCTTCTTTCCCCTAAAATTCTTCTTCTCATCTCTCTTTGTAATTTATTTTCAATCAATAAAATTAGTTTTATTTCAATTTTCAAATTCCATTTTTAATTATGTGTTTTTCAATTTTAGTAATTTCCTTTGTTAAAAAAATGTTTAGCTAAATATTAATAGTTAGGGGAAGGTGAAACTCTTAAGAAATAAATATGATTTAATCAAATTCTATTTTTAATTTTATAAATTAAATTATTTTCTATTTAATTTATGCATATTTTATATTATGAAATTTTGATTTATTGTAGACAAACAAGGGAGTTTGGCACAATAAATTCTTTTTATCTAAATAAAAGGTATGTTAAAATGGTATTTTGACTTATTGTAGACAAATTAAATTTTGGCACAATGAATACTTAATCCATCATAAAATTAAAGGGAAAACAATAATAATTTATATAATTAATCTTTTGGGCAATAAATCTAAAAAAATGGCAAAAAGAATTTATTAAGTTTTATTTACTACTAAGAGTGAATCCATAACCCTAACTAATTCAATTTCATAGTTTTATTTAAATTAAGTTGTTTATATTTAAGTTTTATTTTCAAATTTTAGATAAAATAAAATAAATAAATTAAATCTTTTTTCTGTGGATCGACCTCGGACTCAACGAGATATATTATAACTAGGCATTCTTATACTTGAGAGTAAATCAAACACTTTTAAGTCGTGTCAGGTAGGAAATTCACATTGCAAATATTTACAATCTCTACTATTAGATCATTAACTGTTGTTGTCCCAATCAGTTCATCATGGATAATAACACTTACATAATCCAGATTATGCCCCCTTCCATCATTAAGTAATGTTTCAGGAACAAATTCATATATTGACTGCTCTTCAGCTATAAAATTATTTGGGCTTAAGCTTTAACCTCCAACATATGGCTCTATAGATTCTTATGGATAACGATACAACCCAAAGTTAGGGTAAACATTAGCAATATGTGTCGCCAAAATCTATTTTTACTTATAGATAATACGAATATAGATCTTTAACTTATCTCCACTAATCATTTCATAAAAGTTGGAAAATTTTACCCACTTGCACAACTGCAGACATGTAAATTCATACATACACGACTGCAATTATGTAAAACTGGTGTAAAACAAAATTTTGAGGGCAAAATGGGATTTCAATAAACGTAGTTAGAAAATCCATTACATACAGTGATATGATGCAATATAATGACAAAATCCTAAAAATAATATAATGTGGAGAAGATACATAGATAACACATTAAAAAACTGTAGATTTTAAAAAATCTTGTTGATAATGAATAATGCACCTAGTTGCAAACCAAAATCTCAACATATTAGCTACTTATGAGTGATTTTGAGAGTATCCTAGAATGATTTTTTGTTATAAAGGAGTAAAATGGTGTGATGGGTGAAAGAGTGTGTTGCAGTGATGTTAATGTGGATTTTATATTTAGGAAATTTTCCCCGCTATGTCCCAAAAGTAGGATACTTATCGAAATACACTGACATACTTCGAAATTCCTCGTAGATGCCTTTCTTAATATGCAATTACCCAATTACGCTAATTCATCTTCAAAATCATGGTTGAGTACACAATGGCCACACTTATGTTACTACTTGTTCTAGCACCAGAATTCTTCTACTTTCATTGGAAATTCGTTGAATCACAAGCGATTTACCATATCTATACTTAATTTTTACTTTATAAAGAGAATTTAGGATTTATAATTGTTAGGGTTATATGCATTAGGGCTTTAAAAATCGAATTGCCAACGTGATTTTGGTCATTATTGTAGTGGGCCAATTTAAAGGTGTCATATCCTGATCAACGGCCAAGATTTCATCAAGTAGCATCAATATCACATCTCAGGAGGCATTCTCAAAGATTCACCTCATCTCTTTACTATCAATTTGATGGGTAACCTATAACCCTGCAAGATTAGGCTAGATGGTTTTATATTAGATGTTCTTATTTGAACTTAATCATATATGCTAATTTAATGGTGCAAAGTTTCTTTGTAAGTAAAAACATAGCATAATAAAGGTTGGAATTGTGATAGCAAGTGTGATAGCATTTATACTTGGTTCTTCTCGGCTTTGCTTGTTTCACTTACATGCTTGATTATTATGTTCCTTCCTAGTTCATGTAATGAAGCTTCTTGAACTTGTGGAGCTGAAACAAAAGGAAGTGATTTCAAAGAAGTACATTGTCCTTGTAATGGTTATGGGTGTTCTTAATGTCGAGAAATTGGCTTTAATAAACTCAATTCATTAAATTGCATTACCTTGCTTTCCTGGTAGGAAGTTATTAAGATGGTGTCATGTTCTTGGAATTGTGATAGGTCTGAGTTCGGAAATCAATTTAGTTAGTACATATTTTACATAATATGCTTTCTAGTGATATAAACTTGCTTTTAACAAGAAGCACTAGTTTTCACTTAATTAATCAGTATTTATTGTGTTTTAATAAGCATTAACTAAGTTGAGCATTGAACAGGATCCTTAATTAACAAAAACTAAATTGCCAACGCAAATTTAGTTGTATGTGCAATTGTTAGTTCGTGAATTTTCCTATTAATTTTGGTTAAATAAACTTGTGACACAAAAATCACATTGTGAAATAGTTTGAAAAAAAATTGTAAGGAAACATAATTAAAACTAATTTAAAAATGTGATACAATATTGATTTATTTGGTGGAGAATAAAAAATGTTGAAACTATAGGATACACTATTTTAGGACTATTTTCAAGATCTTTATTTTTCTGCTTTAAGGATTCAAGATGCTGCAGGATTCAATACAAATTGCCCATTGGCATAGCATATATGTACTAGACATGCCAGGTGCATTGGTTTCAAGTATCGCAGATATCAAAACAAGGCTGAAGCTAGCTCTTTCACGTTTAAATCTCTTCCAAATTTACATTCTTGTTTAGTTTTCACAATATTATATTCTTTTTATAGCCTTTGGTTTACGTGTCGAATGTATCAAAGCATGTATTAATTTTTCAATAGTTCAACTAAAATTAATAGAACAACCTCTGGTTTACAAGTCATATATATCAATATCAGAGCCTATATTAGTTTTTCCAATAGTTCTGCTCAAATTATCATTACCTTGCAGCAATTACTAAAATGCTTTAGACTCTAACTATGCATTTTCCCCCCTTGTAATAGAGAACATAATTTGGCAGGTTGCTACAAAAAATATACTAAGTTGCTGCAGAAAATTTACTAAACGACATGTTTACATTCATGTACATTGCGGTTTTGTTTTTCAATAAGTGCTACATTTAAATTAGATCCATCATATTCTTTTCATTGGGATTATTAATTGGGTGTAGTTTTTTATAATTAAATACTCCTTAATACATAAACAAGTGCTACCTTCATGATCTCTACAGTCTTCTTATCTTATTATTAGGCCAATAAAAAAATCTTTCGCTAGTTACAAGAAGGGAAAGAATCTCGTTGGCCTTATGCTGGTGATTAAGATCTTGCATTTTTGTGTATCAATGTCTCTTACTCGATTTAATACTCATTGACCTAGTATATATATTTTGGACATGCTGGGTGTACTGGATCCAAGTATCCCAAATATCGAAGCAGAGTTGAAGTTGCCTCTTTCAAGTTGAAATATCTTTCAAAACTAATTCTTCTGTATTTTTTTCCAAACTACCTCTTTCAAAGTGGACTTTCTGCCAAATTAGTGGACCCTAGTTGCCTAATTACTATTTGTAGTGATTTGGGTGCTGTAGAATTCGATCAGCAACCCAAGCACTGCCCAAGATCACAAACCAGACCAACAAGATGCTAAGAACCCAAACAATCAAGCTTTAAGTTTTAATAAAGACCTTTAACGAAAATGGCATCAATCAGAACACACCCAGAACAAGAATTAGAAACAAATCATGCGCAAAAGAAAGATAAGGATTTACATGATTCGATTGTGCAAAGAAGCACAATCTACATCCACGGGAGAAGCCAACAGAGCTAGATTTTATTGATGATTCAATTAACCCTTACAGGGCAATACAAGAGTTAACTATTAGGAACAAGTCGAAGCTTTCTCTCTATCTTAAATTTCTCTATCACGCTCTCAGATCATAACTGAAACTGCTTATTTAACCAGCTTATATATCAGCTTGATAAAGAACCCAAAAAGCACATATTTTTGCCACCTGGACTAACAGCTTCTAACTAACTTGATTCTCCACCCCATGTGCACTTCACATGTTTCATTTAATCCTTTGGCCAAAACGTCTTCAGCCTCTGTCGTTTTGTACTTAAGTGTATCACATGCTGAGCTTGTGACTGCCTGAGTATCTTAAGCATGTTCTGAACGCCGTCGTTTAATATACTCAAGTTTTGGATTCATCATTTTAGTCCACATTTCTCTACCTTGAATCAAAACTCCTCAGTCTACTTCCTTCTCCAAACCCTAAGGTAATCAACAATCACCCAAGCTAACTAGGTTCAAGCACACCTTGAACTTAGCTGTCGATACCACCTTCGTAAGCATATCAGCAGGGTTCTCATCTTTATGAACCTTGGACATTTTCATAGCTCCTTTGGATACTTCATTTCGAATGAAATGGAGTTTAATGTCTATGTGCTTTGTTTTCTCATGATGTGCAGGGTTCCTGCACAGATAAAGAGCACTTGAGTTGTCACAATACACTGTTACAGTCTTCTGCTTCACCCCCAGTTCTCTCATTAACCCTTGTAGCCATAATGCTTCTTTTACAGCTTCAGTGGCAACTGTGTATTCTGCCTCAGTAGTTGACAGGGCTACCACATGTTGCAGAGTTGCTTTCCAATTAACAAGACAGCCATTAAACAAGAACATGTAACCAGTCAAAGATCTCCTCATGTCCAAGTCCCCTGCATAATATGAATCCACAAACCCCAGCAGACCTTCACAACTTCCCTTAATTTTTCCATACACCAGGCCACAGCTCAATGTACCAGACAAATACCTCATTATCCACTTCACTGCTTTCTAGTGCTCTTTTCCAGGTGCTGCCATGTATCTACTCACAACACTCACAGCATGTGATATGTCTGGTCTTGTTAAGACCATGGCATACATAGGGCATCCCACTACATTAGCATAAGGTACATCTTCCATTTTCAGCTTCTCTTCACTTGTTTTAAGACTTTGCAAGTTACTAAGCCTAAAATGAGCTGCTAAGGGAGTCACAACTGGTTTAGAATTCAACATTTGAAATGAGTGCAGTACCCTGGTCAAATATTTCTTCTGTGACAAGAACATAAGACCAGCAGCTCTATTTCTTTTAATTTCTACCTTCAATATTTTCTTTGCAATCCCCAAGTTCTTCATATCAAACTCAGAGCTTAAGATCTTCTTCAAATCTTCTATTTCTTCCCTTATTTTACAAGCTATCAGCATGTCATCTACATATAGGAGGATATATATGTAGAGATCATCCTTCAATAGTTTGTAATACACACAATAATCGTAATTGCATCTCATGAATTCATCAAATCTGAGATACTATTGCCTAGGGGACTGTTTTAATCCATAAAGGAATTTCTTAAGCAAACACGCATGTCTTGGCTTATTGGGATCTTCATACTCTTCAGGCTGGGTCATGAATATCTCTTCTTGAAGTCTTCCATGTAGAAAAGCAAACTTGACATCGAGTTGATCAAGCTCCATGTCTTGAACTGCTGTAAGTGACAAAATCACTCTTATTGAAGCATGCCTGACAACAGGTGAGAAAACCTCTTTAAAGTTAACCCTCTCTTTCTGTGTATAGCCCTTTGCTACAAGTCTTGCTTTGAATCTCTTTAGTTCTAAGCTTGTCAAGCCTTCCTTGATTTTGAAAATCCATTTGCAGCCCACTATTCTTCTTTTTTCTGGTCTTTCCACCAATTTCCAAGTCTCATTGTTGTGCAGGGACAAGATTTCATCATCCATAACCTCTTTCCATTCAGTTCTGAACTTGCTCTGGATTGCTTCATTGAAGGTCTGTGGTTCCTCATCATCAATTTCATGTGCAACTTCCAAGGCATATGTGATGAGATCAGCATATCCATATCTTCTGGGTGGTCTTGTTGGCCTTTTTGCTCTATCTCTAGCTAGCTGGTAACCCTGTACTTGTGATTCTGGTTGAGTTGCATCCTGAGTTTCTGACTCATTATTGATATCACCTGAATCTGCAGCTTCATGTGTATCATAATGGTTAGGTAGCTCCACCTCAATCTGATGTGTATCTAACCTTTTTACATCTTCATCATACTTTCTTTGAACATGCTTCTTGCTTATCAGTTCTTCTTCATTGAATATCACATCCCTGCTAATTATGCATTTTGGAGGATTAACATTTGTGCACCAGATTTTGTAGCTCTTAACCCCTTCTGGATAGCCTATGAAGATGCCCTTTAAAGCCCTGGGAGTTAGCTTTCCCTGGCTTACATGAGCATAGGCTGTACAACCAAAAGCTCTCAGATCTCCATAGTTTGCTGGCTGTCCAGTCTATTTTTCATAAGGTGTTTTGAATTCTATGGCTGAAGATAGACTGAGGTTGACCAGGTAACAGGCTATTAAGAGTATTTTTGCCCACAGTGACTTGGGAAACTTTGTTTGAACAAGCATGCACCTCACTCTCTCTATGAGTGTCCTATTCATCCTTTCTGTCAGGCCATTCTGTTGAGGTGTTAACCTAACAGTTCTGTGTCTCATAACTCCCTCATCTGCACAATAATTATCAAACCTCTAATTACAAAACTCTAAGCCATTGTCTGTTCTAAGCTTCTTCAGCTTCTTTCTAGCCTGATTTTCAACCAAAATCTTCCACTCTTTGAACTTATTAAACACTTGATCCTTATTGTTCAAGGTATAGACTCATACCTTTCTGGAGTAATCATCAATTAATGATAAGAAATAATTGTTACCTTTTAGAGATATCTGTTGAGCAGGCCCCCACAAATCTGAATGAACATACTCCAGCTTATCCTTGGATTTATATACTGATCTTTTAAAACTAGACCTTGTTGCTTTGCCTAGTACACAATCTTCACAGAAGTCCAGGTTTCCAAGCTTATTATTTCCTAATACACCTTGTTTTTCAAGTTCTTTAAGACCCATTTCTCCTATGTGCTCTAACCTTAGATGCCATATTTTGATTTTATCAATGGTATCAGCTGATGACACTCCAGTTTCACCATTAACTACATCCCCATCTAAGCTGAATACTTCATTCTTCCTTCTACCTTTCATAACAACCTGTGAATTCTTGACAATCATCAGTTCCCTTGATTCAATCCCAATACTACACCCCATCTGATCAAGCATTCCTAAAAAAATCAAATTTCTTTTCAACTCAGGCACATACCTGACTTGTCTCAGCTCCCTAATGGTTCCATCATGTAGCTTAAGATTAACATTGCCAATTCTCATGATTTTACACACAGCATTATTCCACATCATTACTCTACCACCATTATAATCATAATAATCTGTAAAGCAACTCTTATATGGGCTCATATGAAAAGTACACCCTGAGTCAAGAACCCATTTACTTTTATCTTTGTTGTTTATGGCAATGCACACTCCAGCAGATTCATACATTTCTTCTTCAGCTACAGCTGCACCTATATTCTGCCCTTTCTTTTTAAACTTCTTTTCTGGACAATCTTTCTTAAAGTGTCCTTCTTTGTGACACAAGAAACACTTCAGATCCTTTGGCTTTTCTTTGTACTTGCCTTGCTTCTTTTTCTTGCCTTCTGATTTGGCTTTTGCTGTTAAGCCTTAACCTGATTCATTCCTTAGATGATCTTGTTTACCCTGCAATTCTTTTATGTTGAGTGCTGATTTTACTTCATCCAGAGATAGTGTTTGCCTTCCATACATCAAGGCATCAACAAAATTCCTGTATGACATTGGCAGAGAGTTTATTAACAGAAGGACTTTATTTTCATCATCAAGGGCTACATCAATGGTTTCCAAAGTGTCACACACTTTGTTAAACTCATTAAGATGGTCATCTAAAGAAGTGCCCTCCACCATTTTTAATGTGAACATCCTGTTCTTTATGTATAGTCTATTTGCCAGTGATTTCTTCATGTAGATACTCTCTAACTTGGCCCATAAATCAGCTACAGTGGGTTCTTTTGCCACTTACCTTATAATAAATTCTGCAAGACTCAAGATTATCGTACCTCTGGCCTTCCTATCAATCTCAGCAACCTGTTCAGGAGTCTTTAATGAAGAGAACTCTTTACCCTCCTTCTTGGTCACTGGTTGAATTACATTACCAAGACCTTGAGTTACCAGCAAGGCCTCCATTTTCACTTTCCAAATGTTAAAGTCATTCTTTCCGTTAAACTTCTCAAGGTCGATCTTTGGAGCAACCATACTAGGATCTTGATTTGTTAACCTTGCTCTGATACCAAGTGTAGTGATTTGGGTGCTGTAGAATTCGATTAGCAACCCAAGCACTGCCCAAGATCACAAACTAGACCAACAAGATGCTAAGAACCCAAACAATCAAGCTTTAAGTTTTAATAAAGACCTTTAACGAAAATGATTTTAATCAAAACACACCCAGAACAAGAATTAGAAACAAATCATACGCAAAAGAAAGAGAAGGATTTACGTGGTTTGATTGTGCAAAGAAGCACAATCTACATCCACGGGAGAAGACAACAGAGCTAGATTTTATTGATGATTCAAGTAACCCTTACAGAGCAATACAAGAGTTAACTATTAGGAAGAAGTCGAAGCTTTCTCTCTATCTTAACTTTCTCTATCATGCTCTCAGATCATAACTGAAACTACTTATTTAACCAGCTTATATATCAGCTTGATAAAGAACTCAGAAAGCACATATTTTTGCCACCTGGACTAACAGCTTCTAACTAACTTGATTCTCCACCCCAAGTGCACTTCACATGTTTCACTTAATCCTTTGGCCAAAACGTCTTCAGCCTCTGCCGTTTTGTACTTAAGTGTATCATATGCTGAGCTCGTGACTGCCTGAGTATATTAAACATGTTCTGAACGCCGTCGTTTAATATACTCAAGTTTTGGATTCACCATTTTAGTCCACACTATTATACTTAATTGGCACAATGTGTATTTTGTCAAAAAAAAAAATATAACAGACATTGATAATGAATTTGACATACTCTTTTTATCACAAATTGAAATTGATGTTGTATATCCCAGAAATATATTTGATTTATATTTCTGATGCATTAATGCATTTTTCTAATGAGGTAAAGAATAAATTACATTTCATATACTAGATTGTAGTCGTGTAATGAATACTTGACACGACTTTACTTGTGTAATGAAAACTATGCTCGATTGGTATATTGTGTAATTTGTTTGATTTGATTACAATATATATTATGCAACTTTTTAGTCGTATTTATATTATAACTCAAACAGTTTTTTTGTTTTAGCAGATGGAATTGAAAATCAAAGAATCTGATTATTTCAAAGTAAAATTTCTAATTGAACACCACTAAATGGAGTTGAAGATATCAAAAGAAAAGTATCTGAGAAGCAAAAAAAAATATTTTCAGGTATTCATGTTTTGGTCATTTTTTGGATGTGAAAGCAAAGATTTCTAATTGATCACCACTAGATGGAGTTGAAGACATCAAAAGAAAACTATCTGAGAAGCAAAAAAAATATTTTCAGGTATTCTTGTTAGAGTAATGATACAGCCACAAACTCTTGTACAAATTTATTTTGTACAAACTGACGTGGCATTAATTCATTGGTTGAATGAAAATATAAAATAATAAAAACAAATCATGTGGGCCAAGTGATATTTAATTCAACCAATCTTATCATGCCACGTCAGTTTGTACAAAATAAGTTTGTATAAGAGTTTGTGGCTATATCATTACTCTTCTTGTTAGGTCATTTTTTGGATGTGAAAGAGTTGGAGTTTTCTATCCAGTTACTCCAAAGCATATTATTGAAGGAAGTGAAATCAGACAAGAAGGCAATGTGGTTCAGGATTGGACAAAAAAAATATATATTTCTTAATGGAGAAGTTTGCTTGTTAATAAGATTGAATTGCAATCCATCTTACAAGCCCAATATTGAAAATATTGACAATAGTGAGAGAATAATTAATGAGTTCACAACAAAAGTTCACGAATGCTTATTTAAATGATAATATGAAAACAATCAAGCTTATCATGTTGTACTATGTAGAGTCAGTATTACTTGGAAAAGAAAATATAAATTATATAAATGAAACAAATGTACTAATTTATTTGACTTCTATAGATGTCATCAAATTGACTTTTATAGATGTTGATAGAGACTTGTTTAATAAATTATATACATCAGACTTGTGGTTATCTAACTTCGTAAGTTCTTTATCATTACATTATTTTCCATCAATTTTCTAAGCATATGTTATTTCCTAAGTTGATTTCACACATTATATTATACTTAACGATAGAAATGTCTAATTCTACTACTCTAAACAGACAACTTTGTACTATTATGGACAATAATTTTCTGATATGGTTAATTTTGCTTAAAATGATAAGAGATAATATATTATTGCTAAATTTTCTACAACAATCTCAAGAAGAGATATAAGGTGTGCATATAAGACCCAAATAAGGTATAAGAAAAGGATAGTTAATGCATTGATTATGTTAATGGTGCAAAATTAAACTGTACCACTCCTTAGAAAACTATTTTGACGGTGAGTTTCACATTATATGCTTGTTTATAACATTATATGCCATTTAATTGTTAGAAATATTGTCTAAATTACACATGTATATTTGCTGATACTCATGGGTGAGCATTAGATTCTCGAGATGGTCGATATAGTTATAGGAAAGATTTTTGTTTATGACTTCCCAATAAACTACACAAAAGATTCAAATTTGGTCAAACGATTGCTACCTATTGCAGACATGATACCTCTACTATTTCAAAAGATATTATATTAAATCACGAAACACATCTAGATTGTACTGATGTCATATCAAATATCCCTTGGCCTATCTTTTGGGTACGAAATATCCCGCAACAAAAATTAAGGTATGAAATTGAGTACATTATATATATGTTTTTAAAAAAAAATAAGAATGGTGATTTTATTATTGATATACATAAAATTTATTAGTGGTGATTGAGGATCATTTTTTTTTCTTTTAACAATACTTGGAGGTTCTAGCCCATGGCTTTGACTTCAACACATATTGCCAACAGGATGATGTTACACAATATTGAAAAATATTGGCTATCAAATTATTTGGTCATAGGTCATGGAAACCAACTATATAGTGTCATACCCTCAAGAACTTTATTATTATGATTTTGCTATTTTTTAGATAAGTTATTATAAGATGTAAGAGTTACAATAGGGATGTAGTTGACATTTGATGTAATTGAAGATAATTTTACATCATATATAAGTTTTATTTTTTGTTAAATGTATTATTGAAAGAATAGAAGATAGTTTTGCATCATAAATGTGATAAAACAAGATGGTTATAATTGTTGATGGAATGCTGACCGCGGCCAACTATCTTTATAGATACATGACTACAGTCAAATAGCTTCATAAATACACAAAACTCTCCTTAGAATTCATAATCTTCTTGTGTTTTTATTGATTATTTGAACTGGTAAATCATTACATTTCACTTAAACATCAGTCGTTCATCTCTTAGTAAACGGTTGTAGTCTAGTAAATTTAAATATACATGATAACAGTCAAGTAACTTCATAAATATATAGATGTAGTCAAGCACATGGACAGAGAACAAAAACTACCTAAAACGCTCATTAGAATGATAACACAATCAACATAAGTTTTAACATACCAAACTTCAATACGTCAAACAACAAAACATTTTTTAGATCAAACAATATAGGTCTAATACATGTCGGATCATAAATAAGTTTTAAGGGAACATAAGTTGTTGTTCGGTCATCATAGCTATTAATTTGCTCCAAACACTTGGGCCATCTATTATAAAACCTTTGATCGCTTCTCTTTGAAAATAACATAAGCCAGAAAAACATGCTTATCCACCTACGAAACCAGAAAGTATAAATTTTTCAACTAACTATTACAGAAATTAAAGAAATTAAGACAATAAAACAGACATGTAATGTTGAGTGTATCATGCATGCTTACTTCTATTTCATTTAGTCCAACTACAGGCTTACTGTCAAATAGTGGAATTGGTGCATTGCAAGTTAGTCGATTTTGTCCTTTAGTATACACTTATCACACCTTATGATGTAACTTCTCTTCGATTTGTGATTCTATCCTAATTTCTTGTGGCGGAAATTTTTTTCACTTTTCTACAAAGGATAAAACTTCACTACCATGCACTTCTTCTAAAACCTCTCATTATTTTAGCACACTAATGTAATATATTGTTTATGCATATGTTACAGCTCATGCTTCACTAGAATAGTAATGAGAACACATATCATATACAAGCAATGTTTATTGGTACTTACATATAGCTAATACATGTTCACAAGGTAGTTGAACAAGTTGAAATTTCTGACAACTCTATATGTTCTCAAGAATGTTGACAAGACCATCATTTTCACCATTTTTAACAATAAACTTATGCATATTTAGTGCCATCCCTTTATATGTATGGGATTTCCTTAATTTTTTGAACAAATTCTTTTCAACCCATTTTGTAAGTCGAGTGTAACAATTAATTGTCTCCTCCCATCTATTACAAACCACTCCTATAGCGTATTAATAATCGAATCCAATAACTTATGATTAGGTAACTATCAATGATTTTAAAGGAGAAAATTCATGGATTCTCCATTGTCAGTTGTCTAATGTTGTAACACAACCCGTCAAAATGAGAATAAACCTACTTGTCATACCCTGCATCATAAAGATTCTTTCATCGATCTTTTATATCTCATTCATAAAGAAGTTAAATTGTTATGATCCATAAGCCTTTACAACTAGTTCAACAATTGCATCTACCTTAATTTCTTTAAACTTAGCACATAAGTTTTGCTTCCAATGATGAGTGTAAATACCACATGCAGCATCTGGGAATGCAATGTTAACATGTTTTTATACTTGGATACCAGTCAAGAATGAAAACCAAATTAGGAACTTCACATATTGCTTCCTTTAACTTCATTAAAAATCACCCCTATTAGTATCGTTCTCACTGTCACCAATATCAAATGTAACAAGATAAAGTTGATTGTTACTATCAACTACTATCATAATGAATAAATTTCCTTTAAATTTTCCCTTAAAAAATTGCCACCAATTGCAATGAATGGCATTATTAATGAAATGAATCCATGTATACAACTCCCAACTGCCATAAAGAAATATTTAAAATTATTTGCATTGAGGACTTCAAAAAATGTACAGGTATCCAGATTTTTCTTCTCAAATATTACAAAGTATGAAAGGTGTAACGTGAATGAATACTCAGGCATGCCTCTAACTTTTTCTATTGCATAATCTCTTGATTTATATGCTTTGTGGTAACTTATTTCATTTCAAAATTGTTCTTGGAAATCTTTTCTAATATCACTAGGCCTATATAAGGATGAAGCATCATCATACTTGTGACAAATCTTTTGTCTGGTAACCTTGAATGAAGCATGATGACAATCTCTGTTATGGACATTAAGTGCGCAAGCATGGACACTATAGTGTCTTTTGATTTCAAACATATTTTTACTTCCAAACTTGGTAGTACAAAATCGCCACTTATAATTATTGTCAATACAAGTAATAACAAGTATGTTCTTCCCTAATTTTGAGGTTTTAAACTCAAAATTTTTCCTCATAGCTTCCATAGATTCTTATAACTCTTTTTTCAAACTAAACAACTTTTTCTCTATTAACCCATCACTGTCACCAACAACTTCCTTAGATGGTAAATTATTGCAATTCAAATGCAAGTTGCCCTTCTTTAGTGAACTACTGCACGCAAATAATTTGACTCTAGGCATATATATAATATTAAAGGGCAGGAAACTCATATTGTAAGGCTTTACATTGAAATACTAACTAGACAACCCAAGAGGAGGGGTGAATTGAGATTTTGAAATTTAAGCTAAGCAAACCATAAAACAATTCAATCTATTCCTTAATGAAATCAAAAACAATAAATTTAATAAAGCATAATAATAAAAGAGTAAGGGAAAAGAGAGCAAACACAATGATTTTTACGTGGTTCGGCAATCCCCGCCTACGTCCACACCTCCAAGCTCACCCAGCTTGAGAATTTTACTATCCAAGCCTCCCAAGGCTTCAAGAACACTTACAATTGACTTCATAGATGTCAATCAACCTTTACACCAAAAGATTATCCCTAATCTCTTAACCCAAGTGTATCCCAATACTTACAATCACTCAAAACAAAGATTACAAATGTGTTTTTCTCTCACACAAAATATATTATTACAAATCTATGCTCAATGTGTGAATAAATGAATCAAGAACGAATTTAAAGCTCAAAGAATGTTGTATTCTCGATTACGAGCTCAATGATAATGTTGTGATCCGCTCTTGTTTGAATTTGATTGAGTTTATTTATAGTTGGAGCTAAAAACTAGTCGTTATTGACTTTCTGCTTGAAGTCGGATCACCATTAACTCAAAGTCGGATCGCCGTTTTGACTAATCTAAGTTACCGTTGGATAAAATTTCAAATTATCGGATCGCCATTAGTGTCCAAAGGCTACTCTTCAATTCTACTCGATGTCGGTTAGCTGTTTACTACAATGACTGCTACAGTGAATTATTTTCTAAAATTATAGTTTTATCCCAAAACTTTCAATAATAAAACTATGGCCCAAAACTTTATGAAACTTTTCAAACAAGTCCATTTTCATAATTTCAAGCAATACTTTCAATTAGACCATAAACTTGAAAAACAACCAATTTCATAAAATTATTTTTCATTTAATATAAAACCTTTATAATATGAAGATAATGATTTATTTAAAAAGCATGAAAAATAACTTGAGCTTTTAAAAGGTTAATCATTCTTAATTTTGTTTGTTATCATCAAAATCAACATTATGGATACATAAATGTTAACAATCTCCCCATTTTTTATGACGACAAACTTTTCATGTATTTAAAGAATGATTGTACAAATTGATCACCCTAAATGTAAGCTCCCCTTACAATTTGAGCTTAAAAGATTAATCATTCTTAATCTTGTTTGTTATCATCAAAATCAACATTTTGCAAACATATTTGTTAACATACATTCCCACTATTAGATCACTAATTGTTGTCCTATCAAAATCATCATGAATAACATTTACAATTTCTAAATTCGGGCCCTTTTATCATTAGCTTTCGTTTCATGAACAAACTCAGATACTGATTGATTTCAACAATAAATTCTTTGGGCTTAAACCTTCACCACCATATGGCTCTACAAATTATTATTGATAGCCATATGGTCCCAAGCTAAGGTAAACATCAACAATAGTGTCGCCAAACTGTGTTTTTGCTTGTATATAATAGAAAGAGGAATTTTTAACTCAGCTCCACTAATTGTTTCCTTTATAAAACATCATAATTGGGATGAGCGATATTGGATTAAATATTTTAAGCTTGAACTTCGTTTCAATGTTAAATTTGGAAATATCAATGGAAATAACTCTAGATACTCTTTCGTTCAATTGTACATATATTGTAAAATGGGGTACCATAATTCCTCTTGCCTTTGTATCATTGAATCTATAATGGTCGTTTTGGTCAATTCATTCACCACATAACATAACATGCACATGTATTGCAGTCATTTCCTATAATAATACAACACATAATTGTACAATTAATACAAAAATAAAATCACATAGCGCGTATAGCAATGTCTAAAACCGTTTGCCTATTTACACGACAGCAGTCGTGTAACTTATTAAAATACGCAACTATAATCTAGTAAATAATCAGAGTATATATTTAGTAAAAAGTATATTTTTTACTCTAATAGAATGCTAAGGTGTCATAATAGCTGGAATATTTTACATAATTGTATCGCCACAGTCGTGTAAGTTCATACATATATGACAAAAGTCATGTAACTTGCTAAAATATACAATTACATTCCACTAAATAGTTAGAAGAGATACTTAGTAAAAATATATATATATATTTTGCACTGATAAAATGCTAGGATGTGATAACAACTAGAACATTTTGCTCACTTACATGACTGCAATCATGTAAGTTCATATATACATGACTTCTGTCGTGTAACCTATTAAAGTACATGATTACAATCCAATAAATAGTTAGATGACATATTTCTTTTCTAAAAATGTATTTTTTGCACTAATACGCTACTCTTAACAGTTATAATATTTTACACACTTGCACGACTACAATCGTGTAAATTCATACATACAAGGCAGCAGTCGTGTAACTTGCTAAAATATACGACTATGATCCAATAATAATTAGAGGACATATTCAGTGAAAAAATATATTTTTTGCACTAATAGAATGATAATGTGTCATAACAATTGGAACATTTTGTACATTTGCACGACTGCAATCGTGTAAAACAGGTATAGAATAAAAGTTTGAGAATAAAATAAGATTTCAACAAATATAGTTTGAAAATCTATTACATACGATGAAATGATGCAAATATATTGAGAATGTGAGTTGTTTTGTTGTTTATCACAAACCAAACAAAACCTTAAAAATAATATAATATCAAGAAAATGAATAAATAACACAAAATAAATGTAAAGTTTAAAATACCTTATTAATTGGATAAATAATACCGCTAATTGCAAACCAAAATCTCAACACATTGGCTGTTTATTAGTGATTTTGAAAGTGTCATGGAATGATTTTTTGTTGTGTGGAGTGAAATGGTGTAAGGAGTGAGAGTGTGCCAGAGTGATTTTAATTTGTGTTTTATATTTTTCTTTTAGGGATACTTTGGTCAATACAAGACACAAAAAGTCATATCTACATAATTATCAAGTATGGGGTATAAATAAATAAGTACCTTACTTTTAGGGCATATGTGATTAAAAACCCTTTTTTTTATTATAAGGATATTTTAGTCAATACACAACACAAAAAGACATATTTACATAATTATCAAATATGGGGTATAAATAAATAAATACTCCTGTTTTGGGACATATTTAATTAAAAACCCCACTGTCAAGACTATGAATTAGGGTTAATAAATTTTACTAGTTAATGTCATACGTGTAAGTGAAAAATGCAAAAGTGTTCCTGAAGAATTTAGTAGGATATACATAAATAAAAGATTACATAATGCCATTTAGTGATGTTGGTGCAGTACTTTACGTGGTGCATGCCATGTTGGATTATCACTTCACTTGTGATTTCTAATGCTAGAAATAAAATAGATTGGAAAAGAAAAAAAATGAAAAAGAATTCATCATAATATCATAATAATTGATTACACAAGTGATTTAGCTGCAAAAGTATTTAAATTTAATTTGTTAATAAATTTATTGCACTTAAAAGATCGAATTATAATTTAATTTATTTATTTTACTAAAAAATCAATGTAACTAAGTATGTATATTTTTTAATTGTATTTTTTAAATAGAAATACTTTTTTTTTTAAGATATGAAAATGTTGTCTTGTAGCTTGTTTTGAAAGGCTAAACTCTACATCAAACTTAGGAGATATACCTACTCCTACTATAATGTTATAGAGTAAAATCTCGACAAATTAATAAATTATTAATTCATGAAGATATTTCATTTTAGAAAATATAATTACGTTTATAGTATTGATTTATCTTAAATAAATTTTTATTAATGTATCAAATATTGATTAATCGATAAATTAATAAATTATTTATTCATGAAGATATCTCATTTTAGAAAATATAATTACGTTTATAGTATTGATTTACCTTAAATAAATTTTTATTTCAAATGAAATTTCACATTACAAAATCTTTGAGATTAGATTTAAGTCGAAATCAATCTAAAGAAGAAGTAAGCACCAATAAAAATCATATTTTACAAAAGCAACGTAGACATATCATATGGATTTAGTTGCCCCCCAATTTAACTTGACCGAATAATTTCTGAGCAGTTTTATTTAACTAGTCATCGAGTTGGAGTCCTAGGGGAGATAGGGACTATTAAACTAATTTGGGCTTTGCCCACTTCCCTACCTTATAAATGGGTCCTATAATAAAATAGAAAATTTCCAAAATCTTATTATCTATATTAATTTATTATGTTGCCCTTAAGTCAAGACTAAAAAAACTAATATTTAATTGAGATTATTAATTTATCAAGATTTTACTATATTTACTTCATCCACATTCACAGAAGAGGATTTATCACGAGTCCCCCCTTGAGGAGGCGCAATTGAGGGACAAAACAAAGACTTTAATGGCATATTAAATTGATATTTAGTTTGAAAAAAAAACATAAAACTTCATGAAATCAATATTGATCTGCTCAAAGAAACCCTTTGATTTACTTGGTGAATACTAAATATTCATTTGGCTTCATTATCTCATTACTTTTAGGAGAAAAGACAGTGATACTCTTGCCATTTGATGAAATGTAAAAATGGTCGCGTAGGCTTCTTTTTAAAAAAAAAAAAACAATTAATCGCTTGGATTCTTTTTTTGTAACATTATATATTTATATATTTTGACTACATATAATGACCCAATACCCAATTGTGATTCTATGACTTAGGACTTGTTTACTAAACGTGTGAAATCTGAAATTTTATTAATTTTAGAATTTTTTAAATTTACTTGTTTATTTTTTGTAACATATATATGATTTTTAGACATTTATATCTGAATAAAAAATGTAAACTTTGGTGACTTTTATCTTAATGAGAAGTAAATATTTTATTTCAAAAATAGCTCTATAAAATATGATTATTTTTTAAATTATAAAATCTAATTTATTTTTAAATTTACAAGGATATAAATGTTAAATAATTATGTATAAGATATTTTTTATTTATAAAAATAAGTAAATTCAGAAATTAAAAAAATAAATATATCATTTAGATATTTATATTTAGATTTCATAAAATTCAGATCCATTTACATTAAAAAAAAAAAACTCTACTCTACTCAAAAACAATAACTTATATGACAATTTTTTAAAATACCGAGGTCTCTATAATTATTTTCTTAAACTATTGGGTGCCCTGGTCATTTTATTTTTAATTTTCTTAAAAAACGTAAGTGTCATTGATGCACGCTTGTCAGCTAAGCAGGCCTACTAGGTTTTCTAATTCCTACAATCAGTGTAAACCCGCCTCTCGAAAAGCAAGTAAAGCATCTCTCCCAAAACGCACGCCAAACTTCCATTTTTAACTCTCGGGTATTAAGCTAACAGTTAACAGTCGTCGTTTATTCTTTACCTTATGGGAAGTACCGGAGAGGAGAATCCGGCGCCGCCGCCGCCAAAGCTCCCCATCCCGGGGAAGCGTAACATCCTCATAACCAGCGCCTTGCCTTACGTCAACAACGTACCTCATCTCGGCAACATAATCGGCTGTAATAATTCGATTCTTCCACGAGCTGTTCTTCGAGTACATATACGTTTCGTTTTTGAGTTTGTTAATTAATGGAATCACTTTTGGTTGTGGCAGCTGTGTTGAGTGCTGACGTGTTTGCTCGGTTTTGCCGGCTTAGAGGTTATAATGCAATTTATATTTGCGGTACGGATGAATACGGAACGGCGACCGAAACAAAGGCAATGGAAGATAATTGCAGTCCTAAAGAAATTTGTGACAAGTAAGATTTTCTTTGTCTTTTTCTTTTTTTTGAAATAATTTATTTCGTTTTTAATTTTAGAATCATCTAATTCATAAAACAGACTTATAATCTCCTGATTAATAATGCTGTTATTAAATGAAGTTAGCTTTGGTGTTATCTAATTGTTGATATCTTGTATCTGTTTGTGTGAATTTGGGTTCACCTTCAGTGCAGCATTGGTAAGTAACGTCTGCCATGATTGTTCGATATTGGTATCAAAGTTTTTGTTGATATACTCCTATACAATGAAGCAGTTTTAACAATAATGAAAGACTTGTTATCAGTAATAGAAAATGTGGCATATGTTACTTACAGATGTTGCAATGTAGTAGTGCTTGGAATTTGTGGGAGTATGTATTTAGGCATTATGTTTGGAATCAAATGTATTTATAATTTTGAAGCATATTTATGTGCAGTTAATATTAATGTGATAATGTTTTCTGTTTACTGTTTTTCCTTTACAATATGTTTTGTTGAAAATGATTTGCATTATTTGCATGCTTTTTAAGTGTATTGCCTTGATTTGAATCCATAATAGTGTTCTATATGAGATTTCCCTGACTTGGGTGATGCTAGAGAAATTGCTATAAAATCTTTTGCTTACTGAGTGATATAACAGTTGATTTGTGCCATTTAGGGGTGCATTCTGTGTATTCTCTAATTCATAGGGGAGGTTCTCATTTGCATTATGTTCTTTTCTATATTTTGTATGGCTCTATTTGTGCATGATGATGACTTCGTATTGCAATTCCTTGGACTATGTATTCAAATTGAGAATTGTGTCTTTATAGATATCATGTTATTCATAAGGATGTCTATAAGTGGTTCGACATAAGTTTTGATAATTTTGGACGGACATCAACTCCGCAACAGACTGAAGCATGCCAAGCAATTTTCAAAAAGTTGTTGGATAACAACTGGCTTATAGAGAACACCATGCAACAAGTACAGACTTTTGCCATAGTCTTTAACTTGCTTTTATTTCATTGTTTACTTGGTTGTATTTGTATTTACTTAAGACTTTCTTTTACTTGATTTCCTTTTCACTCAGCCTTATTGCGACACATGCAAAAGGTTCTTAGCTGACCGACTTGTCGAGGGTACTTGTCCATTTGAAGGATGTAATTATGAGTCTGCCCGAGGGGATCAATGTGAAAACTGCGGAAAGCTTTTGAATGCAACAGACTTGAAAGATCCTAAATGCAAGGTACGTTGTGGATTTTTCCTTATCTATATGGAAATATTTTAGTCTGTCTTACCGATTGGACAAGTCATAAGTTATTCACAGCCGCTGTTAGGATGCTTTGCCACTACAATGCGTACTACTATAACCTAACATGATGCTATGACACTTTAAAATCTATGGTTTGTGGATTTGCAAATTACAATTTCTAGTACTCTGCCTACAAACCTTTTGTCATGTAAATAATTGATGATTGTTAAAGTACAAAGGATCATTTATGATTGGTAGATTGTTAGGCTATCTTAGAAAGTGAAATCATGTGCAACATTTTTGGGCTGAAATTGAGTCATGATTCTCTTTCATGCGGAGATTTTGTAATGGGCGTCAATTTCACTTTTTGGATAGTACAAGAAATTTTATTTTTAATTGAAACCTCTCTGGTAGTGCACGTTTCTTTCTTTGCTATCATGTCGTACTTTGTTTTTACGATTGTTGGTACTTAACTTTTTTCTACAAACAGGTCTGTAGGAACGCTCCACAAATTCGTGATACAAATCACTTGTTTCTTGATCTTCCAGCTCTGAGGAATAAATTAGAAGAGTATATCAACAACATGTCAGTAGCTGGATCTTGGAGTCAAAATGCTATTCAAGCAACACATGCATGGCTTAAAGAAGGGCTGAAAGTGCGATGCATTACTAGGGATCTAAAGTGGGGGGTTCCAGTTCCACTTGAGAGATTTAAGGAAAAGGTAACATAAGATATCCAATGGATGTTGTACGTGTTATTTATATGAATTCTTTCATGAATTTCCTTTTTCTTCTTTCAAGATATTAAGGAGATAAATTATTTTATTCTTTTTTTCTGACTTTGTGATGATATTATTTTGTTCTTTTTCCTGACTTTGTGATGATAGGTTTTCTATGTGTGGTTTGATGCCCCTATTGGATATGTCTCAATCACTTCTTGCT
Source organism: Citrus mangshanensis (assembly GCA_030449895.1). Taxonomy (NCBI): domain Eukaryota; kingdom Viridiplantae; phylum Streptophyta; class Magnoliopsida; order Sapindales; family Rutaceae; genus Citrus; species Citrus mangshanensis. Next base: position 11,156,513 of record JASUUJ010000215.1, on the reverse strand, counting down.
ACACTAATGAATGGGAGCAGTGGTGGAAGAATCCTGAAAATGTTGAGTTGTACCAGTTTATGGGAAAGGACAATGTGCCATTTCACACTGTAAGTGCTTATAAAGTTGCATTAATAGTTATGACAAGTGGACCTGATGCTACATACATCAAATTAATACTTTTTATATTTTGTTGAAGTTCTATAGTCATGCCCGTTTTCTTCAAGGGAGAATCCATGTTTAAATTCTGTTTGCCAGTTCTGAAATTCTTAAGGACTTGAAGTTTACCTTTTAAAGTTTATCTAGCCTTTAATCTCCTATGTCGGGTGTTACCACAAAAAAGTGAAAACTGTGTAAAACTGTATATAAGTTCTGTCTTTTGACTGATATAGTTGCCTTTGATGTACCATGCTGATAATATCTTGTCAGTATTGTAGAGATTAATTCTTTTAACGTCCGAAGTGTTTATGTCTGTATTTTAGGTGATGTTTCCGTCTACACTTCTAGGAACTGGTGAAAACTGGACTTTGATGAAGACCATTAGTGTCACTGAATACTTAAATTATGAATCTGGTTGGTTAACTTTCTGTTTGTGGTTTACCCAACGTTAGATTATGACTTTCCCAGTCATGATGTTTTATGAATATCTTGAACCACTGTTTCCTCAGGAAAGTTCTCCAAGAGTAAAGGCATAGGTGTTTTTGGTAATGATGCAAAGGATACAAATATTCCTGTAGAAGTATGGAGATATTATTTGCTTACTAATAGGCCTGAGGTAACTCTGTTGTTACAACATCCATTATTATTCTTTCATTAGCTAATTCATATATTTGCTGCTTTTTGTGAACTAAGTATTGCTTAGTACGATTTGTTTGTATGCAAATAGGTGTCTGACACTTTATTTACATGGGCTGACTTGCAAGCAAAATCGAATAATGAGTTGCTTAATAATTTGGGCAACTTTATCAATCGAGTTTTGAGTTTCATCGCTAAACCTCCAGGTTAGTCATTTGTTTCAGTTTAAGCTTTTTGCATATGAGTATAGGCTGTAAAGTTGGTTTGATTATCATCTGATTTCTTCCAGAGGACTATTTTCTTGGTGGGAGACAAGCATTGTCCTTCATTGTTCTTTGTAACATGTATTTGTGGTTTTGGGTACTGGCCAGCTGCTTTCTTTGTTCTTGCTTTAATTGTTATTCTATATATGTATATATATATATATATAAATTGTGAATTAAACCTACCTTTTATCCATCAAGAGTGCTTCCACAAGTATGGACACATTATTTATTGAATGGTCTTGGTGCATAATGGAATAACTCTATGCTGGGTCTAGATTGTCTTTTTGACAAAGTGCAACCCTTTAGGACATTTAATGTCTACTTTATTGGAGTTAAGGATGGTTTATTATTACTTTGAGAATTTTGTAGCTGACAAGATATTCCATGGCGGATTTTGAATTTCTTTCCCATGAGCTTTCTTTTAAGGGTTTCAAAACCGTCTCTAAAGGGTCTATAATTTGATTGTGTCCAAAGGTCAAGGATATGGTTCCATCGTTCCCGATGCTAATGGTGCCGAGTCACATCAATTGACGAAGACACTGGCTGAAAAAGTTGGTAAATATGTGGAGCAGTATTTAGAAGCCATGGAGAAGGTGTCTAATGATTTGCTTGAAATTACTTGTAATGATTTTAACCTGCCAATCTAGTTGCTTTGGCTTTTGTATAAAGTATTTGTTTACACCTTTGTGTAGGTTAAACTAAAGCAAGGCCTAAAAACTGCAATGAGCATATCAAGTGAGGGGAATGCATATTTGCAAGTACGTCTGTAACACCTTCACTCCCTGATTATCGACTTGCTTACATGTGCATCTGCACTATCATAAATATATTCTTTGTGGTTGTGGAACTGATGTGCTACTGCTATGGTGCAATTTTGTGTTGGAATTCAGGAAAGCCAATTCTGGAAGCTTTATAAGGAAGACCAACCTTCTTGTTCCATTGTTATGAGAACTTCAGTGGGTCTAGTACATCTTCTCGCATGCTTGTTAGAACCTTTTATGCCTTCATTTTCTGTTGAGGTAATTTACTTTGGCTGCAGATCTGTGTGCATATATATTGTTCTATACATGACTGTTATCCTGTACTGAGGCCCTTTTATTTCTCTGGCGGCACTTGAAGGTAAATAAGCAGCTTAATTTGCAACCTGAAAAGCATATATCACTTTGTGATGAAAAAGGAGATGTCGATAGGGCAAGAAGACCTTGGGAGATAATCCCTGCTGGTCATAAGATTGGTTCACCAAATCCATTATTCAAAGAACTGGTATTTGATATTCTAACAACTATCTGCTAATTTTATGTTCGTTTTATTATTTGGGAGTGGGGTCAGTTGAATATGATTGTCCCTTTTCTTTTAGCCTTGTACTCAATTAGTGTAATCAACTGCTGTCCAGAAAGATGATGAAGTAGAATTCTTCAGAAGTAAGTTTGCTGGAAGTCAAGCTGATAGGATTATTCGTGCGGAAGCAGAAGCTGCAAAAACTGCTGAGCAACTGAAGAAAACCAAAATTTCAGGTTATAATTAAATTCTTTTACTTATTGGAAGTTCATATATCACCATGTATCACTTGATAATCAAAAGAAAGCTAGTGGCCAAATGAAATTTAATGTCACATAATACAAAAGAGGGGTGCTGTGCAACAGTGGTAAATAGTTTTGTTCCAATAGCTTAGTTTCTGAAATAGTTGTTTGAAATAGAAATAGGATTGACATCAATGCTGAACAAATACAATTGACATCAATGCTAAAGAAATAGAATTGTCAAAATGTAAGCGTTTTTTATAGAATCTTATTGTCTGTAGTAGATGGTGGTGGAAAGAAACAAAAGTCAGCAAAATCTACAGCTGGAGCCAAATCAAAAACCACTGCTGAACCAGAAATTTCGATTGCAAGACTTGATATCCGTGTTGGAAAAATTACAAAAGTTCAAAAGCATCCTGATGCCGATGCACTGTATGTAGAAGAAATTGATGTGGGTGAAGTACATCCTCGAACAGTAGTTAGTGGCCTTGTCAAGCATATACCTCTTGAAGAGATGCAGGTTTTTGTTCAATGCTCTTGCTGACCATTGTAGTACCACCATTTTTATGTTTAGGCTATATGATGCACTTGTAATGTACTTTTTTGATGATTAGAAATGTTCACTCACTACTTTGCTCCTAGTTGATGTTTGTAATTTGTAAAGCTGACTCACTACCTTATTTCTTGTAATGATTCTTTGGCAGGAGAGAATGGTCTGTGTTCTTTGCAATCTGAAACCAGTAGCAATGAGGGGAATCAAATCACATGCAATGGTTCTTTGTGCTTCAACCAGTGATAACACCAAGGTAAGAATAGCATGATAACTTGCGCAATTATTAGCATACTTGTTGTTTGAGATACTTATTATGATAATGTTCTTGGCCTCTGGAGTGTAGTTGTCTTATGATTACTCCCGTAAATGATGGAGAAATACTATATTTAAGAATTAGCTACTGTTTTTCTCCCTCTGCTCCTTCAATCCCATATGTTCACATGAACAATTTGACATATTAGCATATAACTATCATTGTTGACAATGATTGCTTTTATCTTGCCACCTAAAACTGACTTGAAGTCTTCACATTTTGTATTAAGATTATGTGATAGTTCAGTAAATATTTTCGTATTTTATTCTGGACTACATTGTACTTGAATGGGTGTAGAAAATAATCTAGTATGGATGCTATTGTTGCTGCAATCACTTATTTGGAATGCTGTTACTCTCCCAGGTTGAATTGGTTGAGCCACCGAAATCTGCAAAAATTGGAGAAAGAGTTGCATTTCCTGGGTTTGAAGGCGAGCCTGATGATGTGTTAAACCCTAAGAAGAAGGTTTGGGAGACAGTGCAAGTGGATTTACACACTAACACCGAGCTGGTGGCCTGCTATAAAGATATTCCTTTCACGACATCAGCTGGTATTTGCACTGTTTCCTCCATTCAAAGTGGGTCTATACGGTAGCTCGACTTCTTCAATCATTGGAAAGCGAGAATTCCTAATGATCTGATTGTGTTAACTTTGCTTTTTTATCCTAGTGACTTTTCCTCAGAACGAGTTGTGTGAAATGTTGTATGTGGACAAGAATTTTGTGTCAGTAGTGGACTAGATTATGTCATGGCTTCATTAGTGTTACCTTTTCCCCCTCATTAGAAGAAAACCCAATTGCCTTGAGCAATGAGCAGTTTGAACTCACGATCTTATATACAAGGATTTATGTCAAGGGTTTGAACCCAAGCTTCAGATTCAGCTTTTCATGATTATTTTATGGAATCTGCCGAAATTAATCACTTATTAGGGTATGGTTGGTGCATGGCATTATGGGGTATGAAAATATTGTTCACATTAAATTAATACTAGTGCTATGGTTGGAAGAACATGAGAATGGGTTAAAGGGGTTGTGCTAATGCGGCATTGGTTTTTTTTTTTTTTTTTCTTTTGCTTTTGCTTTTGTTTTATAATAATAGTAATAAATAAATACAATTTTTTAATTTAATCTAATATTGTATAATATTTTTATTTTTTATTTTCGCATTATAATTATTAATATAAATAAATAAATATATAATTTATTATTCAATAATATTATATTACATTTTTTATTTTTATATTATAATTTATTAATAAATTTATAATTTATTATAACTAATAATAAATATTTAAATTTGAATAATATTGATTTAAAACTATTAATAATATAAATAATAATATAAAATATTAATACAATTCAAATATATTAATATAATTTAAAATATTAATATAATATAATATATAATTTAAATTAATTATGAAAGAATTAATACAGTACAATATATCACCAAATGTTGTACAGCATTATTATAATATAATGTTAATTAAATATAGTATAATATAATACAGTAATATTAAAATAATGTAATACAACATAATAAAATACAGCGAGCTAGATGCACCATTATAAAATACAGCGAGCTAGATGCACCATTATAGTATTAATCATAGTTGTAGTTTCTGTAGTAAACGGTATGAAATAAATGGCACGTGATTAATAGCATAGCAGTTTCGGTTAGGATTAAAATATTCATATTTTTGCGTTGTCTGGTGGATGAACGCAACGGTTGTCCTGCATGATAATCGTACAAATTAAGATATAATTTTGATTTGAAAACCGGTAGTAATTTTCTGCCAAGCAAATGGATCAAAACTCAATATGACCAATTTTGAAAGCACTTCTAAGGGTAAAAACTCATTTAATACTTATATTTTGAGGTTAATATTCGTTTAGTTCTTATATTTTAAAAAATACGTAAAAATATCATTGTCGTTAAATTACTGACACCCCTATAATTATTTTTTATTTCTTTTAACTTATTTTTACAATATTATTCTCTTATAACAATGTTTCTTTTTTTTTACATTAATAAATTACAAATTTATCCTAAAAAGTAAATAAAAAAGAATATATATTAATTTTTGTGCAAACTCACGTCTATCCAAACAATATTAATATTGTAAAAAAAAAATTCTTAACTCCTCCGCAAAAATATTAATGTATTAACTCCTTAGCAGAGTGTTTCTTAATTTATTTATTAATATAAAAAATTATTACAAGAAGATAATATTAGAAAAGTAAGTTAATGGCATGAATGATTTGAGATATTTTTACTCGTACTTCTAGCTACAACATAGAGTTAGGTTATTGTTGTTCAGCTTAATGATGGGAAGCATGTTAGGTTTGCCCTTTGAAGACAAGTTATGTTTAATACAATAATGTTTGAATTTAGGATGTACTATAGTCTATAACTAGTACATATATCAAAAAGTTCATTTCAAATTAGATGGTGTAACACTCCAGCCTGAACTTCGAGGGCAAATTTGACCACAACTCACATATAAATTTAAATAACCATTTACAATTGATAACAATTCAAGCCTCAAATACAAAAGCCAGTGGAATAATTTAAGAATTTAGCCAAACCATCTACCATCCTTAATTCAACTCCATCTTCTCACTCATCGCGAATCAATCCTAACTTCTGGAAACTGAATTATAATAAATTATAATGAGTCCAAAACTCAGTAAGTAAACCAGTTTTTCTTATACCAAAATACATACATACTTATATATAATGCAAATGGATGATGTGCCATGATCTTTTCAAAATACTTGAAACAAATTCATAAAAATCTCTTTCCGCCGCTTTCAAATTTTCTCATTTTCTTTCAATAAAATACATATCCTGTAATTGTGGCACTTTGCGCTGTGCGTATCACTTTGCACCATACGTGGCACTTTGCGGCGCTCCAACCTTCAAGAGATGGCCCCCAATGCAAAATACATAAAAGCATAAATTTCATTTGCTAAAATCCACTTTCTTATTCATAGAAAACTCAATGCATTTTCGTGCTTATGCCAATTAACCATCATACAACATATGCCCATATACATAATCACGCACACAACAACACATTGCATAAACACATGGGCATAAACATATAAATTCATATATGTACATATCAGAAATAGGCTTTTCAAATAAGTCAAACATATATATATATATATATATATATATATATATATATATATATATATATTGTTTATTGTGATTCATTTTGAAGTCTAGTTTACTTACCTCTTGACATCATCATGTAACAAACGTGTACTGATATCCTCGACCCAAAATCATTAATAAAATTCTCATAAAATATAATTAAGTCCCAATCATAAACTCTGATATCCTCAAATATCTCATTTTAAACAGCTCCTAAACTCAACCTCAAATGTCCTCAATATCCGGCCCTTAAAATAGAACTGTCCATGTTCTCTGATTTTTAATAAATGATTCCCTTATTGAAAAAATCTTAAATTTTACAGACCATATGTTCACATATTGAAAATTCATTGATAAAAATTTCATAACTTAATTCCTTCAAAAACTATTGAAAATAATTTACATTTCAGACATCATCAATACTATCAAACAGTTTTTTGTTTTGAACACACTTGCTTTAAAAATACAAAACAATTTATTTCTTTATCATAAAATCATGAAAATTTACAGAATCATACTAGACATTTATAAAAATCATTGATCGAAATTTCATAATTTTTGAAGAAGTCTAGCTATGGTAAAAATAATTTCATAATTCACGTTATTCACTAAAATAAAAAATTTCTAGGTTTTTAGACTTGAATTTGAAAAATATTAATTAATTTAAATCTTATCCAATTAACTTGAAACAAGTTTCAAAACATTCTAGATGATGTCTAGTTTAACATATCCAAAAATTAAAATCAACATCAATTTGTATAAATTACTATGATTTTCGTAATAATGCACTGTCAGAATATTTCTGCAAAATATTAGGTTTCTACTTCTATTGCAATCAAGATTCTTCGCAACAAATTAATAAAAATCAAGAATTAAAACTCACCTCCAAATCCAAATCTTCTTTCAACAATACCCAATTAAAATTATGCAATTTGATCTCATGTGTTGCTCATGGCAAAATAAAGAAGAAGACTTTCTTCTTCTCTTTTTCTTTTCTTTTTTCTCTTTTCTCTTTATTTTTTTCTCTCTGTCGTTTTTTTTTTCTTTAGCCGATTTCTCTTTCTCCCTCTCTCATAATAGAAAAGACATCTTGTTCTATTTATATTAGGGTAAAAAGAATTACTAAAATCTAAAAAGACTTGCATACCCTTAGGAGAATTGGGGTATTACAGATGGCACGTCCATCATGTGGTCGATAATTTTTTTAAATAAATGTTGAACAATATATTGCGCTATTTTAGGTCGACATGTCATTTCATCTGTAAATGCATAATTTGGGATTATGTAATATGGAGCATATTCAAGCAAAAATGTTGCAGAGAGTGGTGGTAATCCACCAAAAGTAACTAAACCTTCTAATGAGAATCCCTAATCAAGAATATTGTGATTATTGTTTAGATTTGATGAGTGACTATAGAAGACCATTCTAGATTATTATCATTTTGCGTGGAAAATCAAGAAGGCAAACACAAGAATTCCAACATGAACACTAGATTTTATTTTTTAATAGGAACACTAAATTAATTCTCATGACGCTCAGTATGAAAAATTTTGGAAGGAAATTGAGAGGAAAGGTCCTACTACGGTTCACACTACAACGTAAAAATCTTTATTATTTTTTTGTTATTTGTTATTTTTTTTTTCATGAATACATAAATTATACATCTAACAAAAATGTTGTTACCAATGCTTCCATGCTTTACTCATTTGAATAATACCAATCAGCCCATTTTCTTTATATTATTTTTAAATGATGCACAAATTCATAACAAAAGTGTTAAAAAATAATTTTTATTTTGGGTAAAAAGTGTCGATCATTATAGGAGCTGATAACTCTATGAAATGAGAGTTATTATGACAATTCTAGACTTAAATCAAGATTAAATGGAGAGTAAATGATGCGTTTCTATTGCATTTTTTTTACTTTTGGCATAAACATTCATTTTAGTTTAATCTATATAAATTTTGCTTGATTTAGAGTAATTCGTACTCAAATCGTGTGCATAATTGTAGGTGTCCAGAAGCTTATATTTCATGGAAGGAATGCTAATGCAATAGGCTTGCAAAAATGAGGAAGAACATGTCTACAAAATAATTGAAACAAAATCTAGAACAATGTAGTGTTGTAGCTGCTGCTGGAGCAACAATTGCTGTAGCAATCTTGGAACAATGACAAAGAAAATTTTGTGCGGGATATCTGCAGAATTACGATCTGCAGTTTCCTAATCTAGCTTATGCGCGTCCTAGGCTTCTGTTTATCCTAATTTTCAGTTATAAAAAGAGCACGTATCATATGAAAAAGGGGGGCGATGAATTAACATTGAAGAAATCGAGAAGAAAAGAAGGAAAAATCATAATTCAAGGGAAAACAAAGCTGCACTAGTGAAGAAACCAGTAGAACTACTTGGAGTCAATTTTCATCGTTCTTTACTTGTTCTCTTTCTTACTCTTTGATTGAAACGATGTATTTCATGGCTACTATTTTGTTGTTCACTTTTCTTTTTCAAAGCATGAACTAAATTTAATTGTAGTTTAGTGACAAACAATCTCAATGGATTTTTTACTGTTCTTATGAGTTGCTGCAAGATTGCTGTAGCATTTTGCTCTAATAGCTTATATTATAATCATTATTTCGATTGACCACCCATTTAATGGTTCAAGTTAAGAAAGAGCCGCAAAATGACTTATCTTAGTAGAAATTATTAGAGTAATACTTTATCTGAATTTAAGTTTCCTGGATTGAGTTTGCTTGAGTCTCAAAAGGGCCACACTTGAGTTAAGATTTGTGAAGAACTAGATATAGGGATTCACCTTGTAGGGTAGAGAGAGTGTACGCTCATAATGTCATACCTTAGATGGAATAACAACTGGTCATTGTTAGGGTGCTTAAGGGTATGAGAAGTCCAACAAGTGGTAGTTGAGGATGCAAAATAATTCTACCCAGTGCTGTAGAAATTATTGTAGCAACTGGTGTTAATTTGAATAACAAAAAAGCAGTCAGCCTATGAAGAGTGTTAATGAGCACGTTAATCAGAGACAACCAGGCAACAACAATACATTTACATGGCCGATGGTAGAGACATGGCTATCAGAGATTATGTTGTGTTAGCTCCTCAAGTTGTACATCCTCGAATAGTCAGACCTAAAGTGGAAGCCGCTAACTTTGAACTTAAACCAGTGATGATTCAAATGCTGCAAACAGTGGGTCAATTTAATGGACTGCCACCTGAAGATCCTCATCTCTATCTTAAGTTGTTTTTGGAAGTGAGTGATGCTTTTAAAATTGCTGGAGCAACACAGGATGCTTTGAGACTGAGGCTTTTCCCTTACTCCTTGAGAGATCGAGCAAGAGTATGGTTGAACTCGTTACCATCTGATTCTATCACCAGATGGAATGATTTGGCTGAAAAATTCTTAATGAAATATTTTCCATAAGCTAAGAATGCAAAATTGCATAATGAGATCACTTCTTTTCACCAACTTGAAGATGAGAGTTTATATGAGGCTTAGGAGAGATTTAAAGAGTTGCTCAAAAGGTGTCCTCATCATGGCATTCCATGTTGTATACAGCTAGAAACCTTTTACAATGGGTTGAATCCAAGTACGAGATTGATGGTTGATGCTTTAGCAAATGGAGCTATGTTATCCAAATCTTACACTGAAGCCTATAAAATTTTGGAGAGAATTGAAAACAATAATTATCAGTGGCCATCAACTAGACAAATGGTGGCAAGAAGAGCAGTATGAGTACATAATATAGATGCAATTACAGCATTGTCAGCTCAAGTAACTTCATTGACTAACATGGTGAAAGCCATGACTTCTGCTCCTACAGCAGTAAAGCAAGTTGCTGAACTATCTTGTGTGTATTATAGTGAGGAGCATGTATTTGACAATTGTCCAAGAATTCCAGCATTAGTAAACTATGTGGGCAACTTCAACCGACAACCTCAGAACAACGCATACTCAAATACTTACAACCCTAGATGGAAACAACACCCAAATTTCTCATGGAGCAATCAAAATCAACATGCTCCAGCACCGAGTGGACAGAACAAATATACTCAGCCACCTGGTTTTCATCAGCAAAATCAAGGGCAAAAACACACTAGCCATGATCAAATCACTTCATTGGAAACACTGATTAAGGAATATATTATGAAGAATGAAGCAATTGTGCAAAGTCAAGCTGCATCTCTAAAAAACCTGGAAAACCAAATTGGGCAGCTTGCCACAATAATGAGTAGCAGATCTCAGGGAAGATCCAAGAAGAGAGGGCAAAAAACACTGTAAAGTAATCAACTTAAGATCTGAAAAGAATGTTGATATTCATGTTGATGTGACTAAAAAGAGATTGGAACTTAACTCCTCACAAGAACCACCTCAAAATGAAAGGATGTTACAGCAACCCAGCCATCAAGATACTAGTGCTAGTGGTCAAGCTACAGCAACTTTGGAAGGAAATCAACCAATAACTGCTGAAAAAGAGGTTGCAACACCAGTAGTGAAAACTTACAATTAATTGAAGGAGCAGAGATTGGTACCTCCTGAAGATGTCCAGCAATTTAGGCATCCACCTCTTTTCCCACGGAGATTCCAGAAACAAAAACAAGACAAATAGTTTAGCAAATTCGTAGAAGTGCTGAAGTAGTTACACATCAACATACCTTTTGTGGAAGCATTGGAACAAATGCCTAATTATGTGAAATTTTTAAAAGATATCTTGACAAGAAAAAGAAGGCTGGGAGAATTTGAAACTGTTGCCATAACACAGGAATGCAGTCACATGCTTCAAAGTAAGATCCCTAAAAAATTAAAAGGATTTATGAAGCTTCACAATACTATGTTCAATTGGAACTAGGTACAATGGCAGAGCACTTTGTGACTTGGGAACCAACATTAATCTAATGCCATTATCTATATTTAAGCAATTCGGAGTAGGAGAGTGCAGGCCAACAACAGTCACTCTGCAATTAGCTGAAAAATCTCATGCATACCCTGAAGGAAAGATTGAGGATGTATTGGTGAAGTTTGACAAATTTATCTTTCTAGTGGATTTCATTGTACTAGACTTTGAGGCTGATAAAGAGGTACTAATTATACTTGGAAGACCTTTCCTGTCAACCGGAAAGACTCTGATAGATGTGTAGAAAGGAGAGCTAACCATGATGATGAATGACCAACAAGTCACTTTCAATGTATTAGAAGCTATAAAGAGTCCTGATGAGGCAGAAGATTGCAATTTCTTGAGTATTATGGATCTTGTTGTAGTAGACAGAATAAATAGATGCTGCAGTAAAGAGGTTACCAAAGCTGCCACCTTTAAAAGCTTTGAAGAAGAAGATGTTGCAGCAAATCAGATAGATTAGATGTGAGAAAGGCAATCTAACAGACATAGTAGATTTAATGAACCTCTAAATCTTTCAGACAGGGAAGTAAAGATAACTTTACCATCTATTGAATCACCTTCTTCTCTTAAATTAAAATTGTTACCTTCACATTTGAAATATGCTTATCTTGGTCAGAATAACACACTTCCTGTAATCATTTCATCTACTTTGGATACAGATCAAGAAAAGAGTCTGGTAGATGTGCTTAGGAAATACAGAAAAGCAATTGGATGGACTATGGCAGACATTAAAGGGATCAGCCCATCCATATGCATGTATAAAATTTTGTTAGAAGACTGCTACAACAATTCAGTAGGACAACAGAGAATGTTAAACCTCATTATGAAGGAAGTTGTGAAGAAAGAAATCATCAAATGGCTGAATGTTGTGATCATATACCCGATATCAGATAGTTCATGGGTGAGCCCAGTTCAATGTGTTCCAAAGAAAAGAATTAACTTATTCCTACAAGAACAGTGATTGGATGGAGGGTATGTATGGATTACAGGAAACTCAATAAAGCCACACAGAATGATCATTTCTCACTTCCATTTATAGATCAAATGTTGGACAGACTTGCTGAAAAATAATATTATTGTTTCCTAGATGGGTATTCAGGGTACAACTAAATTGCTATAGCCCTAGAGGATCAGGAAAAGACTACATTTACTTGTCCTTATAGAACTTTTGCCTTTAAAAGAATGCCCTTTGGTATGTACAATGCTCCAGCAACTTTTCAGAGATGTATGATGTCTATTTTCTCAGATATGGTGGAGAAAACATTGGAAGTCTTCATGGATGATTTCTCAGTCTTTAGAGAAACGTATACTGATTGTTTACATAACTTGGAAGAAGTTCTTAAAAGATGTGAGATGACTAACTTAGTACTCAATTGGGAAAAATGCCACTTCATGGTGCAAGAAGGCATAATGTTGGGTCATAAGGTGTCCAAGAATGGCATAGAGGTAGATAAAGTAAAGATGGAAGTGATAGATAAACTGCCACCTTCCACTTCAGTTAAGGGGATTAGAAGTTTTTTGGGCCATGTTGGATTCTACAGAAGATTCATAAAAGACTTTTCCAAAGTAGCTAAACCATTACGTTCATTGCTAGAACATGACAAGCCTTTTCATTTTGATAAGGACTGTCTTCAAGCTTTTAGAGAATTGAAGAAAGCTTTGATCACTGTACCAGTGGTTATAGCACCATATTGGACTCTATCCTTTGAGCTGATATGTGATGCTAGTGACCACTCTATTGGGGCAAAGAAAGAATAAGGTTTTCCATTCTATATATTGTGCTAGCAAAACTCTTACTCAAGCTCAAATTAATTACACTACTACAGAGAAAGAGTCGCTAGCAGTAGTATTTACTTTCGATAAATTTAGAGCTTACTTGGTAGGTACTAGAGTGATAGTTTACACAAATCATGCAACCATCAAGCACCTAATATCAAAGAAGGATGCTAAACCGAGATTAATAAGATGAATCTTATTGCTTCAGGAGTTTGATTTGGAGATTAAAGATAGAAAGAGGATTGAAAATCAAGTAGCAAACCATATATCTAGGCTAGAAGCAGATGCGAGCACATTGACAAAAAAAGACATCACTGAAACATTTCCTGATGAACAACTGCTAGTAATATAGTAGGCACAGATGCTGCGGCAACCAGGATCTCTATGGTATACAGATTTTGCTAACTACTTAGTAAGTGGATTGCTACCACTTGAGTTGAATTTTCAACAGAAAAAGAAATTTCTTCATGATGTTAGAAGCTACTAGTGGGATGACCCACACTTGTATAAGTTGTGCTCAGATCAGGTAATACGAAGATGTGCTTCAGAGGAAGAAATTCCTTATGTATTGCAATCTTTCCATACTGCAGCATATGAAGGACATTTTGGTGGTCACAGAACAGCTGTTAAAGTTCTACAATCAGGTTATTACTGGCCTTCTGTTTTTAAGGATACTTATGAGTTTGCTAAATGTTGTGACAGGTGCAGTATATGAAAGACATTTTAGTGGTCATAAAACAGCTGCTAAAGTTCTGCAATCAGGTTATTACTGGCCTTCTGTTTTTAAGGATGCTTATGAGTTTAGTAAATGTTGTGACAGTTGTCAAAGGACATGAAACATAACTCAAAGACATGAAATGTCATTGATGAACATTCTGGAAGTGGAGATTTTTTATGTATGGAGAATAGACTTCATAGGTCTTTTCCCACCATCCTTTGGGAACTTATATATCTTGGTTGCTGTGGATTATGTCTTCAAGTGGGTAAAAGCTGTAGCATTACCCATCAATGATGCTAGAGCAGTACTGAACTTCCTTCAAAGAAGCATCTTTTCTAAGTTTGACACTCCACGAGCAATTATTAGTGATGAAGGTACTCATTTCTGCAACAAAGTATTTGCTGCAGCTATGGTGAAATATGGAGTCAAGCATAAAAGAACAACAGTATATCACCCACAATCCAATGGCCAAGTAGAAGTGTCTAATAAGGAGATTAAGAAGACAGGCCAAGAATTCAAAGTTAATAGGCACAGAGTTAAGCACTACATGCATTCAGCTATATATTGTTCAAATGAGGTCTTTCTCCTTAGAGAACCGATATTATGAGCACTCAAGTAAGGTCAGGCTGAAGGACCTTAAATTAAGCGCTCAATGGGAGGCAACCCATTGCTGAGGTAGTCATTTCGAATGAAATGGATCCTCCATGTTTTTGTTATATAATTTTTTTATTTTTCTTATTTAGGATTGTTTAATTTTTATATTTTCTTTTTTTTCTTAAAAAAATAATTTGTCAAGTCACGCAATTCTTGGAGTTGGATTCAATACTAAAAATTGGTGTTGTAATGTTAACAGATTACAAAGACAAACTATGTGTCAGCAGCCATTGAAGGAGAGTGTTGTAGTTGTTGCTAGAGCACACAATTGGGTGTTGTAGCAACCAATCTTACCGTTACAGTAACTTGATTACGGAGCCTCACATTTTACCATTGCAGATAATATGGGCCAGCTGGTTGGGTGAATTTGGATAGAGATTGGGGAAAAATATCTCTTAAATGACCGCATCAATATCTCTTGCCTATTTTTATGGGATATGTTTAATAAATTTGAATAGTTCTTCCCTAATTTATCTCTTTTTCCGGATTTGTTTTAATTTATTTCCACCTATATAAGAGTGTCACTGTGCATATTGACCTCTAACACTATTTTCTCTTCCCTTCGCAGTCACAACTCCAATACCTCATAACATCTTCTTCTCATTTCACTCTTGGGCATATTACCATAGAAATCTTATTGCTGGAGCAATGCCAAGGAATAAAAGGACATCCAGCCGACTAAAAGATCCCTCACGATTCCAAAGTTACCATACGGAAGAGAAGTATAAAGAATTTATTGAACCGCGCAAAATTCTAGAAGAAAAAGGGTTTCAGTTCCCACCTCAATCCTCGGGAATTGTGCAATCATTATACAATGCTGCAGCAAAGTGCGAGTGGTTGGAGTTTTATAACCACCCTCGAGACCCTGTGTTGCCACTGGTGAAAGAATTTTACGCTAATTTAATAAGCTCTGGTCAGCACAATATTTGGGTAAGAAACTCGCTTGTACCATTAGATTCTCGAGTTATAAATGATTTCTATAATTTACCCTCTGAAGTTAATTGTAAGTATGCCAAATTGCTTGACAAATTAACCCCACAAAGATGAAATAAAATTTTCACAACACTTACCGTAAATGATGCATCTTGGGCTAATGAAGAAGGGTGTGTGATTAATATGATAGATTTGACACCCATTGCTAAGGTGTGGGTGAAATTTTTAAAATCCAGACTGATGCCAACCACACACACCACTACTGTTTCATAAGAGAGGTTAGTACTTTTGTATGTGATTGTTAAAGGGTTACCCATAGATGTGGGAAGCATTATAGAAAAAGAAATTCGAGACTGTGCCATGAAAAACCATAAAGCGGCTGCCTTGCTATTTCCTTCACTAATCACCAGCATCTGTGTGGTATCGGGAGTCTGCCTTGATGCTAAAGATGAACACGTTAAGAATGATGGTACTCTCACTGCGCACACCATCGAACGAATTGCTGGTGAAGTTGCTGGAGCCCCACCCGAACCGGCTATTGTAGCAGGGGCAAGACAAGCTGTTGGGTTAGAACAGAGGATTCAAGCACCGAGCACTAGCATCACTCAATGTACTGAAACTCAACAAAGGGAAAATAATCAGTTTTGGAGCTATTTGCAACACTTGGAGGATCACCTACACCAATTGGTTGTATATATGAAAAGTACCCACCGAAATTTCCCTGATTCATTGCTCCAGCAATATAATTTTGGTACCTTCACTACAGATGCTCCAGCAGAAGACAGTGAAGAAGTTACTGACATAGATGGACCAGAAGAAGAAGCTACATCAGAACCGCAAGCAGAGGCCGAAACAAATGCTGATGACCAGTTAGACCAGCCTGAAGAAGTGGGTGTCAAGTTTGTAACTAACAGTTCCCCGACAAAGGAAGAGGAAGAGCTTGAGAAAGAACTCGAGGAACCCCCAGCCAGGAGCTCTTCCAAGTTCAGAAAAAAACACATCATACGAGAAAATGTAGATGAACCTGCAGAGGAACCTCTCATTCCAGTCCTCTCTTGAAAGGGCAAAGAAAAAGTAATCACCCATCATGCCTTCGACGATGAAGTTGAGCAAATTGATGCAGAGCTGGAAGCTGCAGCAGCCAGGGTTACTCGTACACCCACAGAGACAAAGCATCTGTTTGATATCATTGCCACAATCATGGCTGAGGGATATGCAGCCGAAGCCTTAGCTCCAGCTTCTTCACAGTAAACCCCCAGTAAACCTATTCTCGCTAGTCCTAAAGGACACAACAAAAGAAAATGGGGCACTTCTGGAGGAGTTGTTGTAGTAGACACACCAGAACAAAAAAGAACTAGATCTATTTCATCTAGGCAGGCTGCACCAACTGCAACTCCTCCCACTAGCCCATTGCAGAAAAAGAAAAAAACGTTGCCAGCTGCCTCACCGTAAGAATCCCCTAAGGATCGGCTGCGAAGCGCATCCAAAAAGCACTGAAGTCACTGAACCATGTTGCAGCAATGCCCAAGCAACAAGGGAGTACCCCCTACTTGCTAGTTTATTTTATTTCTTTCTGAAAAGCTTTTCTTGCATTTATTTTTAATTTTCTGATTCATTCTGCATGTCCTTTTATTTAGTGTATACATGTTTGATTTATGGGGTTTTATCTTGTGTGTTTGTAAGGACACAACACCTCTCAAGTTTGGGGGGTTGTGTTTCGGAGTGCATATGTTTATGCTTGTGTTGTGTGTTATGTGAAGTTCTGTTATCTAATGTTTGTGTATGGATTTGAAAACCTAATGAAGATAAATTGAGTGTTATTCAATATTTATGAGAATGCCAAGTAGAGATAGTTATAGATGGAGGTTGAAATTATGTCCCGACACTTAGGCTTTGGTTGAACTTTATGAGAATGCTGTATCAGAGCCAAAAAAAAGAGTATAAAATATCTTAAGTTTGGAGGAAATTTTTCGTTGGACTGTGCCTGTTATGAAATAAATTCTGCTCCAATGGTTTAAGTTGCTGAGTAACCAAGGTTGGGTATGCACCCCATATGCAGACTTGAGTCCAAAGGCAACAAGAGTTATGAGCAGTTCTGCAGTAATTATAGGCTAAAACAAAATGGTGATGAAGGAATGAAAAATAAAGGAGTCCGCTGCCTAGGATACTGAGTAACTTGGTCTGTTCATGAGCTCTATGTTCAGCCTGGAGTCAAAGGTGCCCCAAGGTAAGACCTAGATATAACATCCTGGACATATTGCTGCAGCAATTCTAACATGCACTTTGAGTGAGTAATTTGGTGTCGTCATTACAAGTGATAGGCATTCATATGAAAGCTCAATGTTGCATTGAAGGGTTTAAAAAAAATTAATATATATATATATATATTGTTGTAGAATAGTTTGAGTTTATTTGTGAATTTTGCTCCCCCATATGCGAATATATTTATGTTCTACCTTTGAATTATATATGTCTGTGTAATGTTGTAGCATCTCTGAAATTTGATCAAAGTAACACACATACACTGTGGACAGAATGAGGCCTAAGTGTAGAACTAAACTGCTAAGGCTATTTTGTGTGATTAAGAGTGTGATCTGAGGGTGGAAGAATTCTTACAAATTTGATGACAGAGCTAAGTTATTTGTTGTATGATTGTGTGATTGAAGTGTTTGCGTGTTGTCATTACTTGAGGATAAGTAATGATTTAAGTTTGGGGGTGTGATAACTCTATGAAATGAGAGTTATTATGTCAATTCTAGACTTAAATTAAGATTACTTGGAGAGTAAATGATGTGTTTCTATTGCATTTTTGTTACATTTGGCATAAACATTCATTTTAGTTTACTCTTAATAAATTTTGTTTGATTTAGAGTAACTTGTGCTCAAATCGTGTGCATAGTTGTAGGTGTCCAGAAGCTTATATTTCATGAAAGGAATGCTGATGCAATAGGCTTGCAAAAATGAGAAAGAACATGGCTACAAAAGAATTGAAACAAAATATGGAACAATGTAGTGTTGTAGCTGTTGCTGGAGCAACCATTGCTGTAGCAATCCTTGAACAACGAAAAAGAAAATTTAGCGCGGGATATCTACAGAATTACGATCTGCCGTTTCCTAATCTAGCTTATGTGTGCCCTAGGCTTCTGTTTACCCTAATTTTCAGTTATAAAAAGAGCACGTATCATATGAAAAAGGGGGGCGATGAATTAACATTGAAGAAATCGAGAGGAAAAGAAGGAAAAATCATAATTCAAGGGAAAACAAAGCTGCACTAGTGAAGAAACCAGTAGAACTACTTGGAGTCAATTTTCATTGTTCTTTACTTGTTTCCTTTCTTATTCTTTGATTGAAACGATGTATTTCATGGCTATTATTTTATTGTTCACTTTTCTTTTTCAAAGTATGAACTTAATTTTATTGTAGTTGAGTGACAAACAATATCAATGGATTTTTTACTATTCTTATGAGTTGCTGCAAGATTGTTGTAGCATTTTGCTCTAATAGCTTATATTATAATCATTATTTTGGTTGACCACCCATTTAATAGTTCAAGTTAAGAGAGAGCCGCAAAAGGGCCTGTCTTAGTGAAAGTTATTAGAGTAATACTTGATCTTAATTTAAGTTTCCTGGATTGAGTTTACTTGAGTCCCAAAAGGGCCACACTTGAGTTAAGATTTGTGAAGAACTAGATATAAGGATTCACCTTGTAGGGTAGAGAGAGTGTATGTTCATAATGACATACCTTAGGTGGAATAACAACTGATCATTGTTAGGATGCTTAAAGGTATGAGAAGTCCAACAAGCGCTAGTTGAGGATGTAAAATAATTCTGCCCAGTGCTGTAGAAATTGCTGTAGCAACTGGTGTTAATTTGAACTACAAAAAAACAGTTAGCCCATGAAGAGAGGTTGATCATTCAACCGCTTCATTCTCATTAAATTCTTTTTACGCAATTCATCTAATTTACTTCATTATTGTATTTATTTGTTTTATTTTCTTACAATTGTTAATTTCAGTAGTAATCAACTTTAACTAGATTCCTCTTGAAATAAAGGAAGTTTGCATTATCGTGATTGCTATAGTCTAGACGATCTTGAATATTTATTACTTTTTATTATGTTGACATCAATAGCAATTGAGTAAAAATGACCAACAGGAGCCAAACTTTTTAAAGCAATGGGGTCAATTGGAGATCTCTTATTTAACTAAATATTTTCATTATTATTATTATTATTATTATTATTATTATTATTATTATTATTATTATTATTATTATTATTATTATTATTATTATTATTATTATTATTATTATTACTACTACTACTACTATTACTACTACTGCTCATCTCCTCAAAATCAATTAGAAAAGGGGGATTTTTTCCCCAATTAACATATACCATTTTTTTTATAATGAAATAAGTTTACAATATTACCCTTGTTCTATTCTTTTATGTAATTTATTATAAATTAAATAAATTACATGAATAGAAACTAAATAAAAAAATTAAGTATTAAAAACAAGAAATATATGTTTTGATATGAGCAAAAAAATTAATAATAAAATTTTTTCTTGTAATTATTTATTTTGTGAACATTTTCTTATAATAAACATTTTGCAATATTTTAAAATTAAATGTAAAAAGTATAGGAAAAATATTTTATTATTTATCTTATAATAAATTTTTATTTTTCATTCAAGTTTTCTTATAATAATTTTTTTATCATTTTACTAATAATTTTCTTATATATTTATTATAAGAAAATTTTCACAAAATAAATAAGTATAAAAAATTTATTATTAATTTTTTTGTTCATATCAAAACATATATTTCTTGTTTTTAATGCTTAATTTTTTATTTAATTTCTATTCATGTGATTTATTTAATTTATAATAAATATAAATAAAAGAGTAGTTAAAAATAAGGGTAATATTATAAATTTATTATTTTTTTTATAAAAATAGAAAAATATACAATCTTTAGAAAAAATCACAAATTTAATTGAAGAAAATATAAAATTTAGATGAAATTAAAAAATGAATTTTATTTTAAAAAATAGACACAGGGGGGATAGCATCCAACGTTAGGGCTTATGTGGCACCAACACTAATGTCGGTCTACTTTCATGAAGCATAACCATATAAGAGATTTCCTAAACGAAATTAAATTCCTAAATTAAGGGTATAACATTTGCTAATTAAGAACAGATTGGAACATCACATAGATAATAATAAGCTTTTAAACTATAACTAAATATAGAGTTACCATCATGTGCCTGATCGAAAATAGGCCATGCTATATTTTATCATACATAGTATATAATAATTTTTGAATTGTCACTCAAAATTAAAATTTTACAATATGTAAAATAATTAAATTTATGTAAATAACAATTTAATAATTTATTGTAAGTTATGGTACATGTTACTTGATAGCCAGAAGAACCAATACCACGCCTTCTCAACAAAGTGTAATAATTAATATATCGCAACTTTTGACACCTGAGCGTACGGCACACGCGACGTCAATGCGCTGTAAGAGTATATCCCCCACTCACTTTTAATACTCACGTTCGCATTCATCAACACTACATAATCCCAATCCAACGGCCAAAATCATCGCCCCACTTGTCAGCCATAAAATCCCCCGCCACACGCGCCCTATTTCATCCCTCACAATTCCGCTTCACAATTTTTTCTTTCCTCTTTCTTTTTTTTTAAATTAAATTTTGTCTTTCTTAAATTAAGCTTTTCTAAAGGGGGGAAAAAAAGAAAAATAAAAAACAATTCAAATCAAATCAAAACAAAAATAGCTGAGGGTTTTAGGAACAGCATAGATCTGGTTGTTGGCTAAAATGGTTAGCTCTTATATCAGTTTCTTTCTTTGCTTCTCAATTCTATTCATATACGTCTATTTGTTCTGTGATTATGCTTATAATCAAAGCAGTAATATTTGAGTTTTTTTTTTTAATCTTTTTAATGTGTTAATATGATGTTATTCTCTTTGATCAAAACGTACCGTTTTGTTGGCTTCAACTGTCTTACTTTCCTTCCATGGAGGAACTGTTTGTGTTCGTTAATCTGGAAATTTGATTTTGTTTAATATTCTTATTTTTAGTTTTTTTAATAATTATTTAATTGAATTTGATTAAAATCCCTGTAAATTTAAAATACAGTAGTATGGGAGAGCTGAGCTGGAGGGCAGATTTGGAAAGTCTGCTTACTATTGTGTTTATTTGGATGGGAATAGAGCTAGGAGACTAAGAGTTGTAAATGGATTTATCAAAGCCTTAGATATAAAATTTGAAGCTTAAATAGATTTATAGATACAGCAGGGTTGTGTTTTTATTCTCATTTTGGCACATTAGGGACTTAATTGCCAATATTTATCCCACTTGTAGGATTAAGCTGTAGTTCCCGAACTCAAACTTAGTGATTCTGGGTGAAGTTGGCTTATCAACTGAAAAGAAAGACAAAAAAGGTTAGAGGAGTTCCACCGATGCATAGTGGGTTTACATATACTGATGTAGAGTAATTGGATCATATTGAAAAAACAGAGGGATTCAATCCATTTGTTGAAATACTTGTTGACTGTGGTGGTTTAATTATAGAATGACTAGACCTTTATCTCAATTTTATAAAGATTTATAGAATATCGGATGCAATGGTTATGTATTTCTAGTGGATACTTGTTTCTTCTCTATTGTTCTGGGACTGTTTAGTCATGTTTTGTGTAATTATATGTGTAAGGAATTTAGAAATTATGAATTAACCCTTCTTTTTGAAGCTTGTGATATGAATATGATTGTCATTTGCTGTTGTGTTACTCATGGTTCCTAAATTTTTATGTATATTTGTTTACACTATGTCAGCATTGTTTGATCAAGATGCTAAAAGTAGTGATTTCATTCTTATATCCATAAGGCAGTATTAGCAAACTCATGTCATGTCTTCTTGCAGAAGAGGCCACAAATAAAAATACTTAAATTTGTTACATGCCAAAAGAGGAACTTGGAATTTCGAACAATTAGAGCTGATTCCATAATGATGGTTGATTTAAGTGACATTATTGACTTATTTTCAAAACTTCTACATGTCTTGTGCTAAATTGTTCACTAGTTTAACAGTTGTAGTCTTCTTTAATAAAGATCCATAGCTTCTTCAGTGTACTTGATGAGCCTTTTTCCATATAAAAAGGTTTGAAAATTGTGTCAAAAGATTCGATTATGTTTAATTTGTTGAAGATAAAAGTTGCTCGAATTACATGTGGAAAGTGAAAAACTTGAGAAGTTTTTCTTATCTGGGTATGCTTAATGAAACACCTAGAACCTTCTCAGTCAAAGTCCTTGGCCTCTTAATATCTACATCATTATAGTAGTTCCTAGTCATATTCTGCAATATCATGGTAGAGTACTTTCTACATTTAGAGAATCCAATTTTGTATAGAACTTTAGGGGCTCTGCTTATTTTTAATTTTTAGACATTTCACTAGATGTTCAAAAGTGCATATGCACATAAAATGAATTTCAGCAATGAGGTATTCCTAATTGGATGATCTTTAATCTTTAATGTGTAAATTTTTCTGTCATTTGATAGGTTTATCTCAAGTGCCCAGTTTTAGACTCTTAGCAGCTTCTAAGTGCAGAATATTTTGAAGAATGTCTTTTGATCTTCATGCACCCATAGGAAACTGGCAAATGTCGCTTGTGTCCCTTATCCTTTGGGGACAAAGCTGTCTGATAATCTGCAACTATTGCCATAGAGATAAGTTTACTCATTTTTTTGTCTCACTTGACAACAAGTTGAAAAAGGATTCGGCTTGTGTAAGATCCTCATGTTGTGCAGAAATGATATGATAATTATTGCTTCCAATGATTTGAAGCTGCTATTGAGAGTGCACAGCCTAAAATTTATGCTCCTGCGGCTAAAGCTTTGACTTTAGATTGACCAACTCTCTAGTAGCAATCTATAGCCTTGTACATTTATTTGCAGTTTCTGTCAAATATACTAATTGACCTGAAAACTTATCAAAATGGCTGTGAGCAACAACAAAAAAGCAGTATAACATGAAACATGAATTTCTGTAATATGATATATCTGGAATATTAGGGTGGTGGACTATCTGATGGTTTATGTTGTGATTTCTTCCTTTATCAGTTACTTCAAAAATTTGTGGTGCGCCATATAATCCTGACTGCTTTGTTTAGCTTCTACGTACCACTTGCAGTAATGCAACGTAAAAGTTTCTCTTAAGTGGCATGCATCGGAAATGTTTTTAGTGATAGTGATTCAAAATTCTTATGGGCCGGGCATCTCCCCCCCACCCACCCTCCACCCACAAAAAAAAAAAAACAACAAACACAAGAAGTTAATATGCCTTCTTCTAGTTTGAACCTTGTTCTGTACTTTGTTTTGTCTAGTTTCATTTTTGATGATTTTTGTCGTGTAGCATCTTTCTGGTTCCTTTTTCCTTTGATATATATAATTGTAATCAAAATTATCTTTCAATCTCTCAGTGATGAGAACATAATTCAGCTAAGAACTAGTTGTTCAGCTTGTCATTTCTGTGCGAATTTGTCATCTCATATCTTATTGGATGTGAAATGCAGGTTTTATGAACTCTGTAATAGTATAACACGATTTTCCTGAATTGAATAATCATACCCTTTGGACATATACCTTTAAGAATGGCTGATGGGTTGTCAAGCTTCTGGGGTCCGGTGACATCAACTGATTGGTGTGAGAAAAATTATGTCTACTCTTCTTATATTGCAGAGTTTCTCAACACTCTATCAAATGTACCATGCATTCTTTTGGCTCTTTTTGGTCTTATAAATGCTTTGAGACAGCGGTTCGAGAAGAGATTTAGTGTTCTTCACATATCTAATATGATACTTGCCATTGGAAGCATGCTATACCATGCCACACTGCAACATATGTGAGTATTCTTTTGCATTGTTCCATATGCTTTGAGAAATTGATATAAGTAGTTTAGTGAATCTGCTCCTTAATTATAATGCTGGTGGAGTATATTTAGGAAATGTGTTCAGAACTAGTTCTTTTTCTTTCATTTATACATTTGTGTAGTTTACTTGAATAACTAGCTCATGCACTCTAGTGAACAAAAAGCAATGGTTGACTTTGCACATTGTAATTTCGTTTTGAACTTTTTGGAGATCTTATTCATTCAAACTGCCCTTTTAATTGGGGGAGGAAACGAAGAGGCTAGCTAGATGGAACTTGACATTTGTAGTCCTGACATTGTATAAGCAATATTTGTGAAGTTTTTAGTGTTAACCAAAGTATGCAATGGGCCTTTGTATGATCTTAACCTAGATACTAGACTCTCTCTCCCCTCTGCCCGCTTCCCTCTATTCTTCATTTTTCGCCCAGGCCAAGACCAAAAAAGGGGCACAAACAAAACGGAAACTATGATTTGGGTATGAGATCTAAGCCTAAATCCGATGTGTAAACATTTATTGTGAAGAAGTAAAGAACTTGAATGTGATAAGCACAAATGTATATTTTTGTAAATTTGAGGTTTCTAGGTCAAATAGGAGAATTTCTTCCCACAAGTTCTGGGTATGAATAAGCCACTAGATGATTGTAATGCCGGAATTGAATGTACTTCTTGGAACTAGTTTGTGGTTGTTGTGATTGGTTTATTTATGTTCTTATCAGGCAACAACAAGGAGATGAAACACCGATGGTGTGGGAAATGCTCCTGTATATCTACATTCTCTATTCACCAGATTGGCACTACAAGAGTACCATGCCGACCTTCTTGTTTCTTTACGGAGCTGCATTTGCAGTTGCCCATGCACTCTTCCGTTTTGGAATTGGCTTCAAGGTACACTACGCAGTACTATGTCTTCTTTGCATCCCACGAATGTACAAGTACTACATTCACACTACTGATGTGTCTGCCAAGCGGCTTGCAAAGTTATATTTAGCCACCATAACCGTAGGAAGTCTTTGCTGGCTTTGTGACCGCCTGTTCTGTGAGAAGATTTCTCTATGGTATTTTAATCCCCAGGGTCATGCATTGTGGCACACTTTCATGGGGTTCAATTCATATTTCGCAAACACATTCCTGATGTTTTGTCGTGCTCAGCAAAGGGGCTGGAACCCAAAAGTTGTGCACGCAATGGGATGGCTCCCGTATGTGAAGATTGATAAACCAAAAGTCCAGTGAGAGACCACTCGCGCCAATTTTATTTCGTCTCCTCTACTCTCTTGACATTATGTTAGTAGGTGTACGGTTTTGGCAAGTCGTAAACAATAGCAATCACAATTCTTTTTCCCTTCTCTAAATGGATGTAAATGATAATGATATGTTCAGACACTGGTTCATTTTAACTGTAACACAAGTGTTTTTATGGGCAGCAATAGAGAGAGCAAAAGATATTTGGCAAAGTACGGAATGTTTAAAATTGAGTAATGAAATTTTCAAATGAATTTATTTGATTGAAAAGAAGAGATGGTACGAGTTTAATAAAGGCTCGGTTTACTGAATTAATCAAAATATCTTCATTTCGGAATTCTATTGATCTGGTAGCTGTGTTTTTACAAGTTATGGCTTTATGGTTGCATTACAACAATTCCAAAACAGTGCGGAAACGTTAGGTTGTAGGCTTGTAGCCTAAATTTGTCAAAGTCTGTTTAGCAAATGAAGATGCCAACTCTTGGCATCTGCGACCGAATAGAAATACATCACTCTGTGATCGACATGTTTGGCAAACCAATTACTGCGATATTATCAATTGGCAGAAATTGCATTTCATTTCGTTTCCTTTCGTAATAGTATTGCAAATGAGAAATTTTCTATTTTTAGGATTGTTTTATCTCATTCGTAAAATATCCTAAAACATAGTCTAGCTAGCAACATCATATTCTCCTCAATATAGGCTCCAAAAACTAGAAACATATCACAACAAAGTTTGAATATCTTAGTCTAACTTTCTCCCTTCTCAAGAATCTCGACTAGTCCCAGCATAACTATGCAGAGACAGGATCAAATGGCTAAATAAAATCCAAGCTTGACTGCTCGAAGTTGGTTCAAGGGTAACAAAACCTTAACCCAGATGAGCCTCATCATTCATAATTATTTCAACACCATATATTCTAATATCAACGGATTAAAAATCGACTCAAAAGGGACTCAAGGTTTTTGGTATACATCAAGGCTTCCAGAGGTCCTCAAGGGATTTAGCATCAACCATAGCTTCCAATGTCTTCTTCGCCAATTCTCCATCATCAATCCACAAAGAACTTTGTTTATGTAAGAGCTCTCTCTTCGCTTTCTTCTCTTCTTCCATTGATTTTTCTTTCATCCTCCAGTTTTCAAGCTTCTCAGCTTTTTCCTTCATCTGCATTCGCGAAAGTCAACATGATTAAGGCAAATGACACATATAGTGCTAATTAAATCTCAACAGTGGAAGATGAAGAACGCACTAGAAAAAATGACACACCGTGAAAAAACTCAGGTAATTGACATTCCATTACATATCTGATAAATAAGGTGAATGCCAACATTACTCCGATATAATATGTAGATCTGATGTTCCTAACAAGTTGAAGCAAAGTTCTAGTTCAAATCAGAGAAAAGTCCTTCTTGGAGATAACCTTTTCGATCTTATTGGCTTAAGCAGACCATTCATGAGCAGATAAGCTCAAAGAAAGCAACCTACAGTCCCATGCATTTAGCAAGTTTGTTATAGGTAAAACGCAGGGTAAAGTATTGTTTGAATATGTTGTTTTGAATCGACTGACCAGATGGTACACTATACACTATAACATTCTTGCACTCTTAATCATTATGTATCTGCTATTATTTATCTTTTTTTACACATGGCTAGAACAATAAGAAACTAGAGACTTGTTTTTTTTCGTTTTTTTACTAAAAAGAAAAGGAAGAAGAAAATTATTCCCATGGCAAACATAAAATAGCAAATACAGCTGTCCAAAGTGTGGCTATGAATGTATGTGTCTGGACAACCCAAAAATTAAAAGCTCAAATGAAGAGATGAGCACATATAAAAGAGTCCAAAAGTGATAAAAACATACAGCAAAAATCAACTAGCCCTGAATTACTGCATAATGAGGACAAAAAATTCAATAGTTTAAAAGCTCTAACAATTAACAGCCAGTTAATAACATTTTCAAAGAACAACTTTATTCCATGGTGCATATTTACACTAAAATGCCCATATTTTATTCCATTGACAAGCCAAAATCCTAAGAAAACGCAATTGGATTACATTCCCATGTCCAGATAGAATGCTAAAAAATTTGGAGGATTTCAAATTTAATTCCACACCCCCTCCCCCCCCCCCCCCCCTCCCCCCACCCCCGGGGTGCACCAACCCAATCCTCCCCACCCCGAAATACTTTCAAATCCTCCAACCCCTCTGTTTCAAATTTAACTCCTCCTTTGCTTTTTCCCCCTGCAAATCCCCTAACCTAAAGACTCCAAGTTGCATCATAATTTTCAAAACCCATCAATAAATTAATTTATTATAAGTATGAAATCATTAATTAATCAAATACCGAAACAAAACTAAATAAATAAATAAATAAAATAAAAGTGAAGAGGCACATACCAGGGTTTTCCGAAACTCCTCTTCAGCGACCTTCCTTTCTTCAGCTTTAACTTTAGCGGCTTCGGCTTTCAACTTCTTGCGCTCTTCGTTAGCGAGCCTAACAGCTTCTTTTTTGGCTTCGTCTTTTCTCTGCTTCTCGAGCCTCATCAGCTCCATTTCTTCTATGTAGCCCTTGCGCATCTCTTTGACTTGTTTGGCGTAGTCTCTTCGCAACTGGGCCAGTTTCTTCTCGGCTTCTTTGGGGTTTTTGGGCGCATCCCAGCTGCCGATGAAGGAGTTCGGCTCCGAGAATTGGTGGTTCTGTTGGTGGTTGTTGCGGGTGACCGGCGCCGCCGTATTGGAGAAAGAACGTGTTAGGTTGCGGCGGATAGAGCGACTGACGGTGGCCATTTCATCGAAAATTTGAAGTATAGGACTGCCTGACGGTATAGGGGAAAAGAGTTTTTAAGAGCAAATGGGGAAGAGAAGAGGGTGAAGTTTTTTTTAACTATTTTATGCGGAAATAACATTTAGATCCCTAATTTTATACAATTTCTCAACTAATGGCATAGTTTGTCTAGTTGTATTAAATATGTCAGTCAATAGGACAATAAATAAATTAGGGATTCTTAATATTTGAGTCTCGACAGCTTATTTGTAATTACCGCATCAAAATATGATAATTACACTTAAACTATCACATTGGTTAGAATTACTGGATGCCTAAGTTTATTGTTTTCTTAAAGTTACACACCAATGCATGCAAATCCATAGTGCAACACTTCCTCTTTATAGTAAAAAATTTGTTGATTCTAACAAGATGACTGTAGATGTTTTACTGTACATATATGTGATAATAATTAATGACATATTACTTAAAATATAAATTATATATCCAAAACTTTTAACTATAACATTACTAGAGGTGTTCACGGATCGGATTTTACGAATTGGACATCAATCCATATTCGATCCATAATTTTACGGATTATAATTTTTTAATCCAATCCAATTCACGGATTAATAAAATCCAATTCAAATTCAATTGCAATCATTCCGTCGTCTTTTGGGTGACTTTGTATTTGTTTAGTGCGTGTGTTCTTTTATTTTGTTTTATAATTTTTACAAGTTATATTTGTATATTTGATTATTTAATTATTTTTTATTTTTTATTATTATTGGGTAATGGCTAAGATATGTTATAGTGCTTAGTAACTATGCAATGTCACATTTATAATTTTTTAAATTAAATTTATAATAATTTTTTAATTATATATATATATATATATATATATATATATTTTTTTGATTCATGGTAGATCATATCATCATGATTTTTTAAATTTATCGGATCGGATGGATGGGGATCGAACACCTAAATATTACTGAAATTTAAAAAATATTAAACTCGTTAAATACCTAAAGTTTGTTCATAATCTTTGTATTATAAAGATGTAGAAAAATGTGTTACAAAACTCAAATGATCTTGTTGGAATAGGGAGTGTTAACGATTAAGTGTTGCTTACAAAAAAATACAAAGAAATGGAGATGCATTTTGGGTGGGACCAACAAATTTAGAAATGAAAAATAGGAATACTCTTCCATTACACGGGGACGTGAAAAGAAAAATGATATTTTTATCCTCAGACAAAATTAAAAAAAAAATTATTTTTTATCCATTTAAGCATTAAATATTATTATAAGAGTAATGATACAGAAGTTTGTAGCTGTATCATTACTCTTATTATAATTATAGTTATTATAACAAAAACAACAACATCAACAATAATTATAATAATAACAATAATAATAACCATTATAATTACTATTATTATTAATTATAATTACTATAATAATTAAAATAATTGTAATATTAGTATTACTATTATAATCATAAGTACAATAATTATTATAATAACAATTGTCATCACATCATTATAATAATGATGGTAATAATAATTATTACTATTTTATTATAATAATTGTAATGCTAATAATGGTAATAATATTTACTCTTTATTTTGTTAGTAAACAAATACATAATTGTAATTAAGAATATTTTAATAACTTGTATCAACATATTTTCGATTACAAGACAAAGTAAACACATAAATAATAATCAATTCATTCTGATTCTAATTTTTATAATTGAGGTAAACAACTAAATAAAATTCTAATTTTCACATCTCATTTTGATTCCAATCTACTCGAACTCAAACCCATTAGAATTCCTATTCATTCCAATTTCGGAATAATAAATGCACCATAATTAATGTGTAAATTGTCCATGTTCAACCTTCGCTTATCTCCCATACCGGCATGACTATTGGACATATAAACTAGGTAATTAAGAAAGTTACCTTAACAAATTTATTTTGGGGGAATTTGTTTTGGTTTAATAATTATGTAGTCTAGGGGTGTTCGCAGATTGGATTTTACGGATTGTACATCAATCCATATCCAATCTACGATTTTACAGATTATAAATTTTAATTTGTGAAAATTCAATTATGATTAGATGCGGACTGGCGCAATTCATATCAAATCTACCATTTTGCGGATTGATTTGCAGACTGAAAATTTTTAATTTTGTCTAATCCACGAACTAACTAAATAAAAAGATTTAATATAAAAATAATTTTACTACCAATCAAATTTAAAATTAAATAAGATTTAAATAAATTAATTGTTTAAATAAAGTTAGAAAATATATTTAAAGTTTCAAAATATAACACACTAAAACAAAAAAAAAAACTCATTTGTTTAGATTAGTACATGAAAATTAACTATTTCGAAAGTTATATTTGTTTATTTAATTATTTTTTATTTTATACTATAATCTGATAAGATATAATTTAATGTTAATGTAACTATATTTTAATTTTTTTATTTACTAGTAAGTATTAATGTCATGTTTACAAGTTTTATTTTTTAATTAAATAAATACTTTTTATTTTTTTGTGGATTTGTGGATTTACAGAAGTAGATCCATATCTAATCCATCAATTGCGGATTATCAAATTTTCAATCCAATCAAATTCACCAATCCACAGATCGCATTTATGTGGATTAGACAAATTGAACGGATCAGATTGGATTCTGAACACCCTTATTACATACAAACAAATTAAAATTATTTCTACTTGTAGCAGAGTCATTATTAGGAGTGTTCGCAGATTGGACATCAATCCATATTTAATTCATGATTTTGCAGATTGTAAATTTTCAATCCAATCAAATTCACATATTAACGAATTTAATTTAAATTCAATTCATATATGTATGCGGATCGAATGTGAATTTAACCAAATACATATCTAATTCATCATTTTATGGATTAAATTTTATTTATTCTGTTCATTTTACGAACTAATTAAATAAAAAAATCTAATATAAAAATAATTTTACTACCGATCAAATTCAAAATTGAATAAGATTAAAATAAAGTTTGAATAATATATTCAAAGATTTAAAATATAACACAATGAAAAAAATTCATTTGTTTAAATCAATACATGAAAATTAACTAAAATTATAAAAATTAACTAAAATTAATTGTTTAAAAAACTATATTTGTTTATTTAATTATTCAAATTATTTAATAATGTTTATTATACATTAGGGTCCGCCTACGTTACATTTAATGTAACGTACACTCAGCCCGTAAAATTTCATTTAGCCCCTTATACTTTATGTTATTTATATTTTATTCATGAATATTATAAATTTTTTGAAATGTAAAATGTCGTTTAACCCCTTATACTCAATTTTATTTTATTAAAAACCTAGAGTATGAATTCGCCCCTATAATATTAAATTCTCAAAATAACCTCCATTTAATTAAAAAATATAATTATTGTTAAATGAATTATAATTATAATTATTATTTTATTATAATCATAAATATTGTTTTTAATAGATTATTGTTATTATTAATAACAAGAATAAAAAGCATTATAATTAATTAATCTATTAACAATAATTAATAATATTTTTTGTTAAATTGTTAATAGTAATAATAATAATAATTAATGATTATCTAAATTTTTTTTAATATTTGGTATAAAACTTATTTTTATAATAAAAATTGTTATTACTCACACACAAGTTACTATCTGGTATTTTTTCTCTCTCTAAAAGTCGCATGAGGCCCAAACAACTCAAAAAATATTATTATAATCATAAATATGTTAATCGGAACTAGTTTATTCAAAATAAAAGTCTCCGCTCTCCTTTCATATTTTATTATAATCATAAATATGTTAATTATCATTGATTATTATTATTATTATTAACAATTTAACAAAAAATATTATTAATTATTGTTAATAGATTAATTAATTATAATACTTTTTATTCTTGTTATTAATAATAACAATAATCTATTAAAAACAATATTTATGATTATAATAAAATAATAATTATAATTATAATTCATTTAACAATAATTATATTTTTTAATTAAATGAAGGTTATTTGAGAATTTAATATTATAGGGGCGAATTCATACTCTAGGGTTTTAATAAAATAAAATTGAATATAAGGGGTTAAACGACATTTTACATTTCAAAAAATTTATAATATTCATGAATAAAATATAAATAACATAAAGTATAAGGGACTAAATGAAATTTTACAGGCTGTACGTTACATCACGTAGGCGAACCCTATACATTATTATCGGATAAGATATATATAATATTAATATAACTACATTTTAACTTATTTATCTATTAGTAAGTAATAATACCACATTTAAAAATTTTATTTTTTATTAAATAAATATTTTATTTTTTTTTATAGATTCACCGATTTTTTAAAATTTACAAAAGTAAATCTAAATCTAATCCATCAACTGCGAATTTTTAAATTTTCAATTCAATCAAATCCACCAATTCATAAATCGAATTTTTACAAATCGATTTTTTATGGATCAAACTAATTGAACAAATCGGATTAAATTTTAAACACCCCTAGTCATTAAGACTACTGAGTGGAAAACCAATAATAGAAAGCACTGTATAAGAAAAAATGATTAAATATGAATATATGCCACTCTAACCCTTGAATACTTAAATTTCTTTTGCGGGAATCTCTTTACAGATATAAATTCTTTAAAACGCTCGTACAAAACTTCGAGGCAAATGCCAAACCCCATCCAGATAACTAAACTAGTATTCTGAAGCATTTAATTAATATTTCCTGACAATATTTACACTGACGTCCTCATTTTATATTCATTTCATCTCTGACTAATGATGCATTTCAATGCTGCTCTAACCTTCCTTGGAAGTCTTCTTCCAAAAGAATGTCTCCAGCATTGAACCCAACCTTCATTGATTTGCTTTGACATGTAAGGAGTACAAAATTCCACGAGCATCTAAAATGAGGCCTATACTCCAACCCCCTGATATATATGCTTCAATCGATGACTAGAGATTTCACATTTTGAGAATTGCTACCTTATCTTAACCATCTAACTGAAAATATATTTGATTTGAGAATTTGATAGCTTATTACCTTCCAATCTGCTTGCTGAGCACGTCAAGTTGTGAACTTTTGATTATTCCTGGGAATAAAGATGAAAGGCCAGTATATATTCATCTCTTTGGCATTTCAAAATCCAAGAACAGATTGTACTTGGTTTCACAGTTGGTTCCACAGAAGCAAAAACAACAAACAGCACCTGTTAGGAAACAATGGAAATTCCTTCGGCTACCTCGGCATCATAATAACCAACTGCAATTTGCCTAGCTGGCAAAGTTTTACCAGATTCTTGTACATTGTCACTTTAGCACTGTTATCATTCTGTAAAACAACATGAGCAATGCTGAAAGATTCACCTTTTTCAAGAGCAAATTTCCACTCTCTCATTGTCATAAAGAACCAGTCTTTCCTTGCAGATCTAGTTGCTTTAACTTCAACATACTCAATACTATCTTCATTCTCCCCTATCAAAATGTCATAGGGTAACCCAGTTTCAGCATTTTCGTTAACCCATCGCACACCAGTCTTGCCTAAAACTTCACTGAAGTGTTTGAAAGCAGCAAGCTCACCCAGTTTTCCAGTCTGCAATGCTTGCGCTAGATCAGGTGGGCCTGTATTTAGCCGATCTCTACTGCTAAATTTAGATGAACCCGATTCTGGTTCTTTGGATGGAATATTTACATCAACATGATTGGAAACATCCACACAAGAATCGTTCTGAGTGAAAGCATGACCAATCTGAACTCCTAAATTTTCAGCATCTGGCAGCATTAATGCTGTTGAAGTTGGTGCTAAATCATCTCCAATGGTCAAATCGGCATTGGTCATTGTTGGAAACCCACCATATCTTTGTGCATTGACATCTTCCAAGTCATAAATATTTTTTGTTTCGGAGCTGTTGTGTGACTCTGCAATAGCTGCCTGTGTTTTGAAACCATTGGCACGAGCATAACTAAAATCTGGGGCAGTTTTCCAATCCACGGGCGGCCAACTTGAGCTGATTCCTGCTTTTCCCTTGAATTTTGAAGAATTATGTTCATTAACTTTTGGTGAACCAGAACCCTTTAGAAGTGATTCCTCATTCACAGTTAAATTAGGTACTGATGAGAGTGACCAAACAGATTCTCCAACAGGAAGCTTTGGCACCTTTTGGCTATTTAAGATGAAAAACTCTGTCTGCTCCTCAGTGGAACCAGATTCCGCCATAGTTGTGATCATGTGTAGGAAATTCGCCAAGTGCAATTCAGGATTTCCATCAAAGAACAAACGAGAAAGCTCCATATATAAGGCATGAGAATCAGAATCCGGGGTTGTGTACAAAATGTTACCCTGTAACAATTAAATAAGATTATGGATACAATAATGACAAGTACTATCTTATCATAACTCATTTGCATGGATACAATAATGACAAGTACTATCTTATCATAACTCATTTGCATCATCCATATGCATTGCAAAACAAAACAACTACGTCAAATGAGGGACAGATTCTATACCTCCAGAAGACAGCTGCATTCAAATCGCTTTTTAGATGCTCCACCACTGCTTTTAATAACATTTCTGTAGAACAGCTTTTCAACGACCATAACTTGTAGATGATTCAGTGTATCAAATCCAGAATGCTTGAGTTTGCAATATTTATCAGGGTGCACACTAAAGAGGTAGCGCTGAGCATAAGGAAGAGCCCAGTTAACCAGTGAAGCTTTGAAACTACCATCGGTTAGACCATGATATTTTGCTTCACGAGTTACAACCTGAAGAGAGGCAGAATCAATTACCAAAAGGAGAAGAAAAGGTTCATCAGAATATTTTCATTGACATCCAAAATGAAACACCAGTAACATTTTAGAATTCACCATAATTGAAAATGGACAGGTTTCTAGATACTGGAGAAAAGTTGAAAAACTTGAGAACTCCAAGCATTCAGCACTCATCAAAATAACCTAAAGTCATCCAGATCCCAGGGGGAGAGAGACAGATCATACCTCTGAAAGTGCAGGAATCCCTAAAGTTTGCATAAGAGCAGAAACTTTAGTTCGAAGCATCTCCTGCTCATCATTGCCAAGATTGCCAAAGTATAGAAACTCAATACCACCCACATGCTTAAATCTCTTCCACAACTTCTTATCATCACACCAACATACCAGACCATAAGAAGGATGCAGGGAAACCCACTTATCTTGAGCAGTTGGAAGCACTTTATACTCCAATTTCATAAGACATTCTTTCAAGTAACCAATATCTTTAGAACTCAGTAATCCAGATTTCAGTCCATCAGCCCAGATCAGGAAAATTTGGAAGACCTAAGATATGAATTAAAGCTCGTCAATAGTAAGTCAGTTTTATATTAGGGTAATTTAATTTAAATCCACTTAGGTTTGATGAATTTAAAAATGATGAAGTCTGGCTGAATTTAACGGAGCCAAGGAAAAATTTCCTTTAAAATATTATTATACTTACAGCATGGACAGCTTGCGAAGGCAGAGACACACTCGAAACCTGTAGCAAAATCTGAAGGTAGCTACGAAGAGAAGGAATCTCACTCACTCCACATATCTTAACAAAAAATTCATGAAGGCCAGGATATACATCACACAGCATTGTTGTACCAATAGAGTTGCACTGAGGTTGCATCTTCTTTATTAGGTCTGCAGTGCCAGTGGCATCATGCCAATACACTTCTTCAGAAGACATAAAAACACCAGTGACCATGTCCTCGTGCCTGGAGCCAGATGTATATGGAACAAATATAAAAGGTCCTGAATGTAACTCCTCAGTAACTTTTTGCTTTAAAGCAGTCATCTCGTTCCATATACGGGTGTATAACCTGGACATTTGTGCTATGCTGGCAGACAAAAGGTCAAATTCCATTTTAATGACAAAGGCCATGGATGAACAAACAAATAAAAAGAGAATGACAACATGATAAACCTTTCACATGTATAATAAATACTACATCAAAACCCAAGTAAATCCAGGCCAATTTGGTTTGTGATTACAAGCCAAATATTTGAATTGTACCCTTAGCTTCTGTTTTTTATATTTAAAATTCTATTTGGTGTAGTATTCAAAAATTATTTTTAAGCTTAAATTTTGTGAGAATGTCGTTCATATAATATCCGAACATATAAAATAAGGATACATGTTTGGCTGATATGTTTTCCAGGAAAATTCAAGTATTTATTGGAAATATAATCTCAAAACCACAATCACATGTTAGTAAATGGCTTTGACAAGAATGTCTTCCACTTCCCATTAAAACACAGCTTCTCTTCAAGATGTTACTAAACACGATTACTGGGATTAACTTACTGGTTGATTGTAGTGTGAGCTGTAGGCAGGGTGCTGCCATCGTCCAGATTTCTGTTCCATTTTTCTTTTTCTTTTTTAAAATTATATAATAGATATAAACTGCAACATTGCCAGTTATACATCTCAATAGCAGAATTGTTAAGTCAGATTATCCAGCAAAGCCAAATGGTAGAAAAATCTCACAAATAATTTTCCTGTGAGATGAGATCAAGGACTCAAAGAGAGATGTAAGAGAGAGTTGGGGCTTTTAAAACTTGAAGAAATTTTTGAAGTGGAAATGAGAGCGAGGAATGAGTGTTAAAGATGAGAAATGAATCGGTATTTAATATAAAATACTATATTTACATTCAACTATGATACAAAAACACACGAAAACATTTAACTATGATACAAAAACACAGGAAATTATTTAAGAAAAATACAAAAACACAGGTGCTGTAATTGTTTATTGACAAAAAACATAAATTACGGAAAATTATTAATACGGACCTGCGAGAAAAATGAGTTCTAAGATACAAGATATGACCATGAGAAGAACCACCATCGAAGCTCAACTAACTTGCCATCATGATCACTGATGATCCAACAATATATTTAAGAAAACGCATGGCAGATTTAAGGTTGCAAATTAGAACAAGTATAACAACTAGAGAGTTTGAAAAGGGCAGAATTTTTGATAAATAAATCAAAGGAATTTTCAGAAGGACAAAAATTATACAAAAGTTCCGCCTTCAACATCCAGAAAAGGAAAAAGAACAGAAAAACAAGAAATACCCTTCACACATGTCTGCAGACAATAAGGTTGCAGATTGTGTAAAGAAAATTGGATGCATACCTTAAAACAGTGACTTTTTAAACTTTCTTTTTTCTTTTTCTTTTATCATTTTCAATCATGGGGTTGTAAAATTAATTATCCATTAACTGATTAATGTGGAGTATCACAATTATATAAAACAAATCCAAGAAATGTAGTTTCAATTCATCGATAAGTCTATTTTGTCATTTTTGTTTTAATTTATTGTTTTTATATTTTATATACAACCCCTGGTTCAACTGATTTCCTATTCAATTACATATTGCCCTATCATCCATTAACAGTGTTGTGTGTATACACACAGCACAACACATTTTTTTTTTTAATCTTTAATAAGGCAACAAATTAAAAAAGACTAGCCCAACCAGTGTGATGCCGACCAACTTAATTTAAGGTGAACAAAATGTATCTGTATACTGAGCTCCTATACAATCAAAATACTCTCTACAGCCCAAAAGAATCAGATATACAATTTCTAGCAAATTTTTGTCAAATAATAGGAGTATAAAAAATTAATATAATAAACTAACCCATTTATGAAATAAAATATTTGTTGTTAGCATCTCCAGCTAAGTTTGCCTTC
The DNA here is from genome assembly GCA_030449895.1 of Citrus mangshanensis. Lineage (NCBI taxonomy): Eukaryota > Viridiplantae > Streptophyta > Magnoliopsida > Sapindales > Rutaceae > Citrus > Citrus mangshanensis. The sequence continues at coordinate 11,118,159 of JASUUJ010000215.1, read as the reverse complement.
TAGGATTTGGCATTTGGTAGGTCTACAATGCAGAAAAAATATTTTAATCCCCCCAATATCTAATATCCTCATGAGACGCGGATCAGTAAAGAATAGCAGTCACAAAACCTCTAATCTCTTTTGGAAATATGTTAAAAAAATTTAAAAAAAGCCCTTATATGAAATAGATGGCAGAAGAAAACAGGCATAAAAACAAATTACCGCGGATCTGATTTAAAATGATGAGAATCCAAACATCATGATTAAGAAGCAAGTAATACCTGGCCATGAATGGGGCCTCTAATCTTGTCCATACTTTTAGGATTTCCAAAATGTCATCAATGGTAACTTCAGTCTTCAAGCCAATATCACGTACTAACGTTCCACTTTTAACCTGCTTCAGAAAGAAGTGCATGAAAATTCATTCAAACAAAGACCTTCCATTTGATAGAGAGACATATCAGTCTCTTACAGCTTTGGCTTACAACTATAATTATCATTGCCTCCTATAAGATCAAAATGAAATTATTGTTAAAATTTAGCTAATCAATATTCGAATCCATCATGCTTTAGCGTTTCATATCTTGTGGCCCCTTACAGTTTAAGCTTGCTGTATACATGACACATCAGAAAAGAATAAAGCAACATGCTCATATTAAACAGGTACCAAACTAACCTTTGGAACAATATATGGAGCTGATGGACCTAGGATCGAGCGCACGGCATCACAGTCATGAAATAAATCTTTAGGATAGTGAAGCTCATCATCCATGCTCGATATTGTCCACTGAATGTCACATATGCAATTTATAAATGAAGACTGGAATGATCTGTCATCATCAGTGGGTTTAGATTTGAAGAAGCCCATAATTTTGTCGGTATAACAGTCATCCCATAAAGTATCAAGTATTTCCAATAAATGTTTACTACATTGCCGATTGACATTTGTGGTAAGAAGTGATAATAAATGCACCAACTCATTGGATTCCCAATCTATGGCAGCTGATCCAGGGGAAAGGAGCTCCTTAGTCCACATGTTTTTGAAACCAGTATGAGATATATCGGCCACATCCTTGTCAACTTGAACTACTTGCACAAAATCTGTGATCCCAATTTCCTTGAAAAATTTTCTCCATTTTACCAGTCCACATGAGAGTGACTCTTTTGCTGGATGCTTCAAATATGTGATGTCAACTTCATACCACTTGATATCAATGTCATGAATCAACATATTAACGCTGACAGGATTACCAAATTCTTTACCGAAATGAATTGGTATCTCAGATGGTCGTTTGAACCCATGATTTGTTAATACGAAGGCTTTCTTTCGCAACTCTGAAACAATGAACTCTCTCTCAACATGACAATTGGGACAGTAATACTCCAAGTGCATCATTACAAAGCAAAGGTAATCTGCCATCAAATTTTTGTCCCCATTTGCAGTTGTTTCATCAGATATTGCCGGCAGAATATGCACCTTGACAATATCATGTGCAGATAGCTGTTGAACACCAATTTTCAGAAGCATCCTATTAAGGTTGTCTACAGAGATCACACCCAAGCTTGACTTGTCTACAGCTGAAGCAGAAAGGAGGGCAGGACTCACAGTTCGAAGTTTTGCACATAAGTTTGGAAAAGCTTCAAGTCCAAACCCACCATCAAACACAGAGCAATCAGAATGTAACCAAATTGTTCCTTCATCTACTGAACTGAATGTACTATCTGAAAGGGGGATAAATGGAATTCTTCGGAGGTTATCGATGAGATCTGTTTCAACTCCAGACTGTAATGAAGATTGCCCAGAAGAATGGAATGAAATAATATAAAGTTCATTTAGCCAAGAAGCTAACCAACTGAGACCCATTGATCTCAGGCCATTTTCTGTCCGACACAAGGAGGATATAATTTGAAGTAGAATTTTTGGTCCATACTCCTCAATACCCAGTGCCCTTGCCAGTGAATCTGATAAAACTATGTCCTTATTCAAGAATCCAAGGCCAAGGTGCTTCTGAAGCAAGATGTCAGGAAGGAGACTGTGTGCTCGGTCATTCCACCCTCTTAGAACCTTGCAAGGAGGAGCCCACTGATTGTTGTTTCCTTCCAGAATCAAGCAGTTAGACATTCGCAATTTAGAAAGTATCATTCGAGGAAGACCAGAAAAAAAACCATGCACTTCCCCTACAAGTGGAACAAAGCTCATATACACTGACACAGCTTTTGCTGGATTCTCTCTAAAACAAGGAAGATCACAGAAAGATCTTTCTGCACTGACAAATAAGGCAGGAAATTCTGATAATAACCACTGGTTCCAGGGACTATTTCCATCAACTTCTTCCCTAGATGAAGGAAGGACAAAATCACCTTGGAGAATAAATTTTAAACCATAAGTTCTTAGAGGAAGAAAAGCAAAAACAGGCTGTTGGTACAAAAGTGGACCGTAATTCCCCTCATTCGATTCCTGTAATGTCAATGCTAAGGCAATTTCTGTGGTTTTCACATCAGGACGAATGACACCTGCCCGCAACTTCTGAGAAGCCACAAACCAGGTCATTTTGTCTTCCCCACAGGAAACCTTTATAATACCATCTCCGACAATTTTTTTTCTAATGACAACAAGTGAATCATTGAGCATGTTCCTAAACATGATACACTGAAGACGGTGAAGGAACAGTAATAAAGAAGGATGAAGATCTGAAAACATATCAACAATGTTGTTCATAGCAATTCCTTCCGAGAATTTTGTTCTGAAAGGAAGTCGGATACAGGTATTCCAACACTTACTCTCCAATTGAACAGGATCTTTAGATAATAGCCTACAGAACATGTCAATGTTGAAAGGAGGAACCAATGTTGGCAGAACAAAACCAATCTGACCCTCACTTATATCAAACTTGACATGGAACCCATTGGAATGGATCTCTGGGGCATCTGTAACCTGCAGAAAGACAAGTCAGCACTTAACAAAAACTGATTATTCATAGAATTTGATAACATAAACACACCAATGAACACCCTCAACTTTACAGGCTTAATACAAACAGTACAGGGATATACATTTGAAAGTTGAAAGCATATAGAATTGGATATTCAAAAAGAATAAAAATTTATAACACAGACATATATACACCAAAATGTAAGACCAAGTTAAATTCACTAAGTTATAACACAAAAATAAAACAGAATTCATTTTCCCACAATAACATTGACCAGATATATATTATTAAACTTGCTCTTTGACTTCGCATTAACATGTCAAAGGAAGCCCAAATTTCATCTATTTATGTCAGCTAATTAAATTTGATTTGCACCCACACTATCTCGGAACAAACTAACCATAAGTGGCTGGTAACAAATCCTTATCACCAGTCTTGCTATGGCCAAGTGAGCAGACAGATAAACATGTTAAAACTAGTTAAATTAAACTAGATTCTCAAAAGGATAAATTTTCTTCCGTTCCTTTATGAGGCTAGATGCTGCGTATCAATCCAACCATTCATTTTTTTCCTCAGAAACAAAAATTAGTATATTAGATGCAGGAAATGTACATAGAGGAACAAGAAGTCCAAAAAGACAAAAGACAAAAGTCCCCAAGCACAAGAACTAAAAATCCTATGAGATCATTAATTCTAACTAATGATATAGCTGCTTCTAAACTAATCAAAATAAAGAAGAAAGGCAAATTGGTCAGTCCATTATTTTGTCTCCTCTTCCTTGACTGTTGCTCTATGATGCATTTCAGTCCATTCAATTCACTTTTTAAACAAGACTGTTACTCCAGATTACAGTATATTAATGTCAAAGAAAAGTGAACAAATAGATCACAGATCTTGTCAACATACCCGAAATACTGATTTAAAACCTATACCCTTCCGCCCAATATACCCAGCAGAAGAACCTTTCTTTGTTGAATTTCCAACATCACAAAGTGCTCTGATGTTCTCAGCAGAAAACCCTTGCTCATTATTTAAGACAACAATACCAGACTCTTGAAGTATAAATGTCAGAGTTGGTTCCACATTTTCTGGGTAGATATTATCATCAGCATTTTGAACCTGAAGCAACATGAAGAATAATTAAATGCAGTAAGATTTACCAAAAGTTGCTTTCAAAATCAAACTCAAAATTGAATTGGACACAGGATCAAGGATATACTATAAAGTACTTGCATTCTATTAACAGAGAATATTTATTGCAAGACAAACACACAAATTATAGACAATGAATTACTTGCCTTTTATAAAAGGCTACATAGATTGTATTGGTAGGAAAAAAGCAGATTTATAAAAGAAGAACAAGTTGTACACTAACCCCAGAAGTACCTAAGAATGTAAAACTAAAAGACATCTCCAAAAAAAAAAACTGTCTAGCTTGAGAGAATTAAACAAATTCAAGATTTATAAAAGGAAATCAAGTTGTCCGCTAAACGCAGAATACCCAAGAATGTACAACTAACAGAACATCTCCAGATAAAATCAAAGCTAGAGCTTTCCTCAAACTAAACAAAATCAGCCTGAAATCCCTTTCCAATGTAAATCAATCTATCTAAATGAATGAATTACATTTATTAAGTCAACTACAGAGCTACCAGACAATATGTCTGGCACTCACAAATGGACTGAATGATATTTAGTATTAAAAGGTTCAAAGTTATTGCACCTTTCATGGAAAAAATTCTTATTCAAGCAGGCTCCGCGGGTATGTTGAGCTAAAATTGGGACATGGATTTAAGAAGTTGATGGAATAATTCATAAGGTAAGTTAAAATGCAGGAAAGAGGACAAGAAAGGTAAATGTAGCAAATCACACAAAACAAAGCTACTTAAACGGCATCTCATTAATGGGAAAGCATTCAATTTCATTCAAGTTTTAAATATAGTTTTCTGTGCAAGGGCAACTATGAGAAGGCAGAACAATTTGCAAAAAGATGAGCACATTACTACAGTTTTGGCACTAAAATATTGAGTAATATAAAAATATGGTTCCAACCTAAATCAATGACTACAAAACAAGCCAATGCATGATGCTCTCGCCTCTCGGATGCAATTGCAGGGGAGAAGAGATTAACTAGAAACACCTCAGTAACAAGCAGAATTTTATGAGCCAAAAAATACATAAAATATTAAAAATTAAATCAAATTAAAAATAAGAAGAAGCAACTTACAAGCTCAAGAAGAAAATGTGAATCCTGAGAATACAATTCCTGCGAAAGACAATGAAGTGCTCTGCCTAAACGAGCATGCTGCTTCTTCAACATGTTGCTTTCCATGTTTGAAATATTTGGACCAAGACCAAATTCGTCTCGCCTGATAGATTCAACAATTAAGGCTGCATCCTCACATTCCTTATCTTCAGGTAATGTTTGAGTGGTACAATCACCTAATCTATCATCAGAAGCTTCACCACAAATTGTGTCACAAATTGCACCACATTCTTCTATATGAACATCTGCTCCTACAGATTCAAACAGAGAGCCTTCAGCACACCCAGAACCACTGTTCAACCCAGACGTAGCAGCAGTCGTGCAAGTAACCACACACGGCATTAACAAGTCTGAAGTCCCAGTGGAACAAAATGCATGGTAATCATGAATCCACTCCAATATGCCAAGAGACAATCCCACTTCATGAAGCATGAGACGCAGCTCTGTTTGGTGGCATTCAAGTAATATGGCTGAAGGGGCATCTTTAATTGAAGATTGAAGTCCAGAAAGCAACACATCAGCAGCAAAACTGCGAAACTCTGAAGGCAGATAACCAAGACAATCAAGGAAAAATCTTGAAGCAACAGGAACTGCCTTACCGAATTTCAACAACTGTTTCTGTACTTCACCACTTAAATTATCAATATTAGCTACATCAAAATTTTTCCGTCCACGCAATACATTTCCATGCATACGAGAATTTTGAGAATTGATTACTTCGATATCTTCCACATTATTCTTGAACATGACTTCGAAAGCATGCCGTGCGTGACATTTAAGAAGAGGCAGAGGAACATTTTTTTCTCCTCCAGCTACTGCAAATGAAGATAAAAGTTTCACTGCCGTTTGGAAGGAGGATCCCTCCAGTGCAGCTTCAAGAAATGAATCCACAGAAGCTGAATGGTCAATCCGAATCACTTTGCCATCCCTAGTAACCAAACACAACAACTCTTTCACATTGACCTCATTCAACAACCATCCTGGAAGAGGTCCAAGGGATGGAGCAAATAAAAAGTCCCAATGTGACCATGAGTTTAAATCAGATAAGAAAGGTGCCCTAAGTAAAATTTCAATTGCATCCTTGGATGTAACAGATTCAGACATCTTTGGTCTCAGACAAGTGTGGGTTATAGCTGAAGTGGTTTCCAGTAAAGAGTTCTCTTCATGGACTGACAAATCTCCACTGAGACGAGTTCCTAATATAGTTTCAGAAAATAGGACACACTTAGACATTACCTCATTTCTATATTTCCCCACAGTTTCTAGAAAACTTTCCATGGAACCCTTATCCTCAATTTTGAAACTGATTAATGGGAATTGCCTTCTAAGCAGTTCAGAGATCATCTGCTTAGTAATAATTTCACTCTCCCACAAATTATTTGAAGCCTGTGATACTAAGACAACCAACAGATGCTGGACCAGGGAAACCTCTAAAGATGATCTGTCAATTGTGTCATCAGTGAAGAACTTCTGCAGCTCAGTAGATAACATAGAGGCATGTTTTTCAAGGAATGTGAAAAACTCCCCATAACCAAGGGACTTAAATTCCTTAATACGAAACTGCTCTGTCAGCCAAGTTTCACAACTACATAGCTTCCTTAAAAGTATAACTATCTTTGTTACAGGCGATTCAGCATTGTTAAGGATACTGTTATCAAACTCCAAGTATTTAGACACTTTCTTCATTAGTTCTTCAACTGTCACACATGCGAGATCTATTAATCAGTTACAAATGTGAAAGAATAAAAAATAAAAAGTCTATGCATGATCTGGCAAACTGATAAATAAAGAGGAAATTAGGGATTTTCACTCAAGAAAGGTCCATTTGTGGAGTGAAACAAAAAAGATAAAGAAATAAGCCAAGATCATTCGAACTGTGTGAGAAATTGGTAAGAATCTACAGGTGCATGAAAATCTCAAAAGGAAAAAGGAGGACATAGAAAGCAATGCTTGTGTCAGAAAATGATATAACCATAATCTTTTCTTTTTCTTTTTCAATAATAAACAAGAAAAATGAAAAAATATAGCCAAAAAGAAAGGAGATACATCAGTGGACTACACATCCACAAAGAAAACAGAAAATAAAGCAGGGCAACCAATTGTATCAAAAATATGCATCCAAAAGCTATTATTTAGAAACCTATTTTCCATAAAGCAGAAACCAGTTACCTTGTATATCCTGCACAGTATGCTTGGTGTTAACAACTGCAACTTGCTCACTTGGTTCAATCTCAATACTTTCATATTCTAAAGAGTTGCCAGAAACTGTATTATTTAATTCCTGCTGAGTAATAGCTTGCAAGGTATCATAAACACTATCCCACATTCCACGTTTGATGGATGTCACCTGCAATATGACAGGTGCAGCTTTAATCATTTTGAAAATTCAAGAGTGATGGATCATAATGAACACCAAAAGTGTAGTGATAAGTGCATGAAATGATGAGAAAACGACAATCATGAACTGACTTTCTGAAGGAAATACTTTTAACCACAGCAAAAGATTAAAAAAATCTCATATTTTTATCACATGCATGGCATTCATCTAGATCAATTTCGTGTGCACATTCCCCCCCCCCCCCCAAACACCACCACCAAAGAGATTCTTATATAACAGCATGCATACAGGAATGCCAGAGATGCTATTTTGTTTTTGGTTCAGGTATTCTCAGACAACACCTGAAAAAAAAAAAAAATTCCTTTATTTCTCGAAGCGAAATGGTGCAGGTACGCTCAGACTTACATAGTGCTCCAGTTTCTTTCATTCCCAAAAATAAAAAACTATTTCCATATAAAGAGAACTGGAAAAGCCAGGACCAAGCTGTAATTTTTGCATTTTTACCCAAATCTTATCCTCAAAAAAGAGGCAGCAGGGCAATGGAGGAAGTGAGAATAAGAATTCTCTTTGCACAACACTCCGTAGCGGGATTAACAAGAGTAAATACCCAAAGCCCCCTGTTTCCATATTTTCAATCTTCCTCATCTCCTCAATGTTAAAAAATAATTGGAAATTTTGCAGCATGGTCAATAAAGATGGGGAATGCTCACACAAGAGTCCAGCCCCTTTGTTCTCCAAAAAAAAATATATTCTAGTTCTAGTAACCTTCAAAAAGCATGATTTGGGCATCAATTTGCTGGTTCAGAGCATATACAGGAAGATAATATCTAGTTCTGGTAACCTATAGTTCCACCCAACAAGAATTAAGAATAATCCAAATAATATTCACCACAAAGTTGTCAAAATAAAATTATACTTATCGCTCATAACATGGTCATCAAGATTTTGAACACAGGAAATGAGAATTTCATATTCAAATATTACAGACAGGTTTAAAAAATAAGAAAAATAAAAGAGAATTGATTTTTTCAAATTTAGGATACTGCATTTTAAACCATTTGACATTAGAAAAGTCCTAAACAAACATTTAGGAAAATCAGATATATGCATTGAAAAGCTATTTAAATTTAAAAAACTCAGCCACAGCATTTACACATGATTCTTTGATATTTCTAAATTGACAATAATCAACTTACAGCAATATTTAGTAATCCAATGCACGGATATGTTGAGAACATTAGTTTCATTCTCTTGAAATATCGAGCCGCCTTTTTAGGATCTGTTGGTTTATAAAACTGAAACATTTTTTCAAGAACCTGCAAATGCAAAAGAAAACATAATAAGCAATGCACCTCCCGCTACAATGACAAGAAAAATTCAAAAGATACAGAAAAACAATGAGCATTCACGAAAATGAAAATCTAAGGTATTGTTCAAGTCTCTAATGCAAATTACAAAAAGCATACGCAACCTTGCAACCACCATTAATTGATAAAAACATGCATGCACCACATATGATAGATATGACCTAAATTTTGGTTTCATCAGTATCTCTCTTAGAGAAAGGGGAGTATAGCATAAATCAAATAAGATACATCATTGAATAAACAGCAACCTAACAATCTCTCATTTTATACTTCTATTCTCTTTGCACCAGTCAGTTCCTTTATCTTCTTGAGATGTAAATCATTCATGTCACTTGTCAATTTTGCAATCTTTTCAACCAGGGAAATTTGATAAACAAACTTAAACTATGAAGTTCAGACTGAAAAATAAAAGAGGGAGGACGGAAGAGAGGATAGCTAGGTATAATACTGCATATCAAGTAACAAAAGTAAAATTACAGGATAATACTCTTTGGACTGTTATTAACACTAAAGTGAGTCTGCAATTGACACACCACATGATGCCACAAAAGGTATTGACTGCATGACACTAAAACTTTTACGAAAGCAGACAAATAATGACAAAATTTATCATACATCAATGCATCTATCCTGGAGGTATAAATGCATCTATAGACTAGTCCTGAGTGCCAAAATTGTCTCAGGATTTCAAACTAGTAATCAAAAAACATAAAATAATTATTTGAATCTTGAATAAGACAATTTAAACTTCAATAGATTTGAGCAGTGCCTTTTTTAAACCCTATTCTACATCCAAAACACCTTCATGAAAAACAATATAAGGAGAATTACATATCGGCGAAAAGACAGCAAGTTGAGGATAAATATTTGACACAGATTAAAGATTGTCAGTAATTCGTGCAAAAATTATTTGTAATAATAGCGCTACTGACCTCTGACATAGTGTTGTTCTTACATGCCTCCTTCCAGGTTGTGATGAACATCCTCATAGATTCGTTTGAAAATGAAATATCAGCTTCATTTAATTCATCATCTTGGGTCTGATCACCGCTTTCAATTGGAAGAGCACGTCGTTTAGCCTTGTTTCTTCTAAGAAATTTATCAGGTGCAGAGCTGGTACAGCCTGAATTTTCAATCTTTCTTTTCTTTTTTGATGACCCAATATAATCATCTTGCCCGGAGCTGTTCCCCACAGAAGTGAGCTGATGATTTATTTCACCTTTCAAACCAAGTCGTTTCAGCTCTTCAGTTACAGATGGATAAGGACAGCTACTCACGCGATCCGATCCCTTGATTTGCGATGGCAACTGCACGTTGCTGCTAATATCATTGCTACATTCATATGTGCAATCATCACTATCCTCATCGTCTGAGCTTGATGAAACAAATCTAATGTGCTTGGCACCAAAATCCTCATTTATTGAAGAAAAAGATTTCACACGCTCACATATGGCAGAAAACCGTTCATCCAATTGCCTTTTCTTTTCCGATGAAAAGATAGGTCGCTTCCGACGTTTATGATCCGGTTGCAATTCCTTCAAAAATTTCTTTAGTGTGACATCTTGTGATTTCCTTGCTTCACGAATAAAATTAATGTGCATCCTATCACCAGAGAGAGAGAGAGGGAGAGAGAGAAAGACAGAGAGAGGGGAAAAAAAGTGAGATATTACAACCAAAAATAAAAATTTGTATTTGCTTCAGTAAGAACAAATGAGAGAACTAGAACATGACAAATTCACTAACTGCCATGTGATATTGGTTTTGTGAGAGGGAGAATTTTAAAGATAGATCCTGAGCAGTGCCAGGTTATTATTCAAAAGTCCATAATGTAATAAAGCTCACTGATTTGCAAACACTATTAGCACAACTTATCAGACATGTTTAACAGAAAATAATTCACTCTTATCTAGATACCAAATCCACCCCAGTGCTAATTATACACAATCTAAAGCTGCTGGAAATTGGAATGTAAGTAGTCTACCAAAGTATGACTGCCTAATGAGTAACAACATACATTAAAGAACAGTAACAGAAAGTACATAATCAACTTCCCTGATAACAAGAAGGTTCATAACCAAAGGTACCGCAGATATCTGGCTTTTTTTTTTTTTTTTTGGGTAATTGCCATCAATATCTGCTTAACTTACAATGATTTGAAAGATACACTGTCGTATTGACTACGTAAAAGATCAATGCAGAGAACAATGGAACCTTTTAACTTAATGCCAAATCTGCTCGAGATTTAAATTAAATTATTCATCATGTAAACCAATTGCATGATAAGCAAATAAAACTTTTAACCACACATCTTAAAATATATTCAACCAATAAAAAGAAAACTCATTTATATAATTGATTTACTAATTTTTGCACATAGAGCTGAGTCACAGATTTGTATAATTTTTAAACTTTTCTGAAAGATCATCTCTACTAGAGAAGAAAACATTTTCAATCAAAACTACACAGCAAGACATGAATACATACCCCAAGTTTTGGATGCGCACACCAAGCTGTTCTTTGCTTGCCAACGATCGTTTCTTAGCAATAAAATCTAGAAATTCATCAACTTTAATATCTTTTGCTTTATGAGTGTCTGTATACTCAGAAAGGCAAACAATTACGTCATCAGTAGCTATTTTGAACATTTTGTCGACATCAGATTTCATTAGGAAATAATGTGAAATGAGCGGCTGTCGTAGAAAAGGGCCCAATTCCAGCTCTTCAAACTTCTCAATGCCCTCGCTCTTGCAGATGGCCTCTTCCAAATCATACAACGATGTAATTTGCCTAACCCCAACAAAGCAATGAATAAATGCATTTATCTGAAGAAACAAATATCCATGCGATTGACATTAATATGTAATCCGAGGAAACAAAAAAGATAAAACCTAAAAAAGCTTAATGTTCAACATAGTGCTGATAAAAAAGAAGACAGAGATAGACACATAAATGCTGAAAAAATGAAGAATAATAAAATCGAACGAAGATAATGAAACTTTTATGGGAGTGTTTGCCACTGTTTCAGAACTCATTTTCCGTTTTACAATCACAAATAAAGAAAAAATAAAATACAAAAAAAAAAAAAAAAATTTTTGCTACTGTATTTCAGAAACAGGATTTCTGCAAACTAAAAATTCATTATCCAAAAATTAGCTTCAAACTCAAAATAAATTAAGCTGTTTCCTGTCTTTTCACAATATGTTATTAAACACTTTCCAGGATGTTGAAAGCAACAATTCAAATTCTCATTTTCGATTCCCAAAGAATTTTCCAGAAACAATTTTGTCATGTCTTGAGCTTTAGGCCATCTCTGCCTGCAAGTGCTAGTGTTGAAAGGCATGGAACTCTGCTTCACACAATTCACAATTTATCGAAAATGTCCACATACAATGACAATTTCACAATTTCCAAACTTTTGTTTAAAACTCGTTCCTCAATTATCTCAACAATAATTCAAAAGTAAGGACCTTCTCCAATGACAACTACCCATCATGTGTTTTCTAGCTCTTCACAGAGAATGAAATTTCAGCTTTTCTTTTCATAATTATAAATATGTGTGTGTGTGTGTGTCTATATATATGTGTGTGTGTGTGTGTGTGTGTGTGTGTGTGTGTGTGTAACAAAAACAAACGATTTGCTAAATATAGACACAGTACCCTGGCTTCAGTGACCATGAGTTTGTGAAGAGATGGAACCTCCTGCATTTGAAATCCCAGAGAGCTCCAAGAATCAACCTGCAGCTTCAAAAGCACGGACCGAGAAACTTTCCACGAGCTCACACTCTCCCCGGCCATAATAAGTTCACTTCGTGCTTTTACTACCGCCCGGTCGATTCTCTCCAGAAACTCTTTGTTCAGCTTTTGAGGTTGTGGCGGAAAGCTCTGAGGCTGCTGAGTTTGGAGTCGTTGAGGCTGCTGAGTTAGGGGTCGTTGTTGATTACTTGCACCCGGAGGGTGCTGAGTTTGGGATCGTTGTTGATTACATGCACTCGAAGGGGGTTGCTGTGGAGGTAAATTAGAGTTTTGGGTTAATAAATTAGCATTTTGCATAAATAGATTTGGGTTTTGAATATCAAAATTAGGGTTTTGGAAAGGAATGTTTGTTAGGTTTTGGAGGAGTTGTAAAGCAGGGCTTGGGAAAAAAATGTTCGGGTTTTGAAAAGCAAAGTTGGGATTAAAATGTGGAGGCGGTGGCTGAGACGGCGGCTGGCGTCCGCCGGTGCCTTCGCCGCCAACGCCGCCGACTGGACGGAAGCGAGGGCGATGGTTTCCGTACATGGTATGTGGTAAAAGCGGGGAAGGGTTTAGAAACTTGAAAGAAGGGGTTTATGACTTCCGTTTTTGTGTATCTTATATGGTGGGATGATTTTGAATTGGTCTACAAATTTCTAGCAGCTCCAAAAAATGGATAAATATCATTGGAAACCCATTTGTTCTGATAATAGACATAAAAGCACCCAAATCGAAGGCAAGCAATATCGTCGGTTGCTAGCGCTGCAAGGTGATGTATTATATTTTGCAGGATAATTTTAGCTCACCCTCGTAAAATGATAATTTTTAAATTATTTTATTTATTATTAAAAATATCAAATTATCTTTTAAAATTTATCATCTTTAATCATTAATTAATAACTGTTGTTGACTCATAAAAATAAGAAAATACTTCTAATCTAACAATATTGTGAGGCTTAAAAAAAGGAGTTAATGTACAACTAATGAAAAAAAATAACTATTAAAATATTAATATGTAAATAGGGAAGAGATTCAAAAATAAACTATGGAAATGACTTAATGAGCCTAAATATATTGGTAGTTGTCTTGAATTAAACATGTTAGTTGAGTAAATTACAAATCATGCCATCATATCTAAATTACAATAATGCCATAAAAATATGGAATTTTAACTAGTTAACCTCAAGAGAGGTCTGAATTGGGTTTTAAAAAAAAATTCAAAAACAATACCACAATTCAATACCAACAATTACCACAACCAATAGTAACAATAATTCTCAATAAGAACTAAATTCAAAGAGTTAAGGATAGAAAAAACAAACATGATAATTTTACGTGGTTCGGCAATTCGTCTACGTCCTTACCTCCAAATAAATCGAACTTGAGAATTTCACTCACTAGACCTTGCAACCCATGACTTTAAGAAGTTTACAATTGTCTTTTAAGGTGTCAATAAACCTATACAATTTGAGATGATTTCACACCTTTTTTCCTAAGTATTTCCCATACTTACAGTCACTTGATTTTTTTATGTTGAAATGAATATTACAAAGATCACACTTCTCATGATAAGAGTGTAGAAGCAAATGATAGCTTAATAATGAATCAATGTATTTGAAGATGATTTGTATGAACAAGTTTAAGCTTGATAAAGATTGAAGAACACATTTGAAATGAGTTCAATTTAGCTTTTTATAGTTTTAACAAGAAAACTAGCTTTTATTCACTTTATGAGTGTTATCACATCAAAACTAATTTTAAAAAGGATCGCTGTTTGACTTAGTGGCAATTACTTTTATGAAAGAATTTGAAAATTTTGTGTAATTGGATCACTACCTGAAATTATCGGTTAGCCATTTAATTTTAGAGACTCTTCTGTTCGAAGCCAGCTTGTTGCTTGCGAGTAAATAGTTTGCCATTTGATTTTAGAAAACTCCTAGAAAATTATCGATTAGCCGCTAAAGTGAAAAAGTTAGCTACTAATTTTTTAAAATTATAATTTGACCCTAAAGTTTTGTAGAATTATATTATAACTCAAAAATGATATAGAACTTTTCAAATAGGTCCACCTTTAGAATTTTGAACAATGCTTGTTGATTTTGAAGTTCTCAAAACTTTTTCAAGTTAGTCCATCAACTTGAAAACAACCAATTTCATAAAATCATTTTTCTTTTAAGTATAGAACATTCATATTATGAAAATAATGATTTATTTAAAATGTCATGAAAAATAATTTGATCTTTTAAATGCTTAATCATGCATATATTTAATTATATTAGCTTTACAAGAAATGTAACAAGACAAATCACTTAACCTAGTATCTTTAACACTTGTCTTTGACTTGATTTGCTTTTTGTCTTTGTCATTGAGTGCCTTGAACTTGAACTCACACGTATGATTTTTGTCCTTCAAGAGCTAGTGAGATTTGAAACATATATATATACACCAATATACTCTTGACACTTTGTTTATTATTATCAAAATCAAAGACATATAACCGTGTAGGCCAACAAAATCAAATTTCAGAAATTTTGGACTCATATGTGGTTGTGCATGTTATGCAAATTACAACTATGCCACTAGTTTAAAATTCAATAGTTTAAAATTCAAATTTTTATCACATCATATCTCATGATTATAAGACCCTTTACATACACTACCAACCCAAAAATATTGAAATCTAGCCATTACTTGAAAAGCTCCAACAAACCAGTGAGAATGCTATCATTTAGGGAAGCTCTAGTTGCTCTTTTGATGAAGATGAAGGCGAGAAGTTGCAAGTCAATGGCAAGGCCATCAAGTTCAACAACAAATCATGTACTGATTGTGGTGAACGAGCAACAATTAAAGTCCCTGAATCTATTGCAAATTTCAATAGGCTTTACTACAACTTTGAGAGGCTGGGATGCAATTACTTTAAGTGGTGGGAACTATTTAACTTTGAGTACAAACTGATTGCAAGACGTTGGGTAAGTCGTAAAATAAAGAAAAGAACTATTCTTTCCGTTATGAAAATAAAAAGTAGACAATGATGGGCACCAAGCTTGTTGCAAAATCAAACAAGATAAAGAGTTTGTTGTATACCATCATCATAATGTAGTCACTATGTCTTTATGTACATATATCATCTTGGGCAGAAAATAAATTTAGTTGACTACAAGGCTTAAATAATAGAGATAAATGGTAAAGAATCTATATAAGTTATCAAAATATTGATTTCATTATCAAAAGTTGTGGTTCATTACATTTTGTTAGTTGACACGAGTCAAAATCGTTGATTACTTCCAAGTATAAGAGTGTCTATTTACATTATAACCCAGTGAGTCCGGGGTTAAACCATAAGTAATCTATAAATTTAGTAGTCTATTATTAAATAGAAATTAACTACATAAAAAGAAATTAATAGAGACTAATCTAGAAAAATGCTGAGGTTTTGGAATCCACTCTCAATTTTCGAATTATAGTTATAATACTCTCATACTTATTTTTTGTATTTCTTTAGCCAGTTAATATTATGCTATTTAATTCTCAATTGATCATCTATCTAGATAAATATGAGATCAAATACCTAATTTGCCAAAGCTATATTGGAGTATTGACATTATGTCAGAATTCTCTATAGATCTAAGAAGATATAAATCTAAAAATTAACATGACATAAAATTAACCAATAAAGAAAAAATACAAATTATAAATATATAACAAATAAAATAAACCTAGAACTCACTTGAGAGATTAATTTATTCAATGATTTCAATTCTTGAGCTTCACATTTCACCTCAACTTAGAAAATTTAGCCACTCATGTTTAAAAGGAAAACACTCTTTTTATTTAATAAACTTTGTGAAGTACAATAAAACGAAATCGAAAACAAAGGGAAAGAAAATAGATTTTTCCCTAAAATTCACTCTAGATTTACACCCAAAATACTCACCCCTAAAATCCGCCACAAATTCTCTCTTCTTTTATTCTTTCTCCCAAAATCTAGTACTGTGAGCTTACAATCACAACCTTTAGATGAGATTTAATAGTACAATCCTAGGGTCTAAAATTTGCAACCATTATGGATTGTTAGATTCAACACAATCAACAGCTATGATTGAAATCAAAGGGGGACCTTTTTTTCACTTACTTGTCAAGGTGGTTGAGCTCATTTGTCAAGATAGTTTACCTATGCAATTTGGTGTGCTAATACGAGCTCGGACACGAGGCATGATCTCAACCATTCAGCAATAATGCCAAATAAAAGGGCTAGAAAATCTTCAACCGCTTCTGAGTTTCTAGAATCCAAATTTCTCTTCTATTTTTCCGATCCAAGCATCATGATTTTAGGGAATTACCTACAAAACACAAAAGCAATCATAATTAAAAACAAATAAAAATTACTAATTCGTAAAATAGGTTTGAGATTTATTAATGTAATGAAATTAGTAGTGTTATCAACATTAATTGTAAGTGAAAAATAATAATTTTAATCTTCATTAAATGTACACTTTCTAGTGTTAATCACGCTCCTCAACCAGCTTATTATTAGTCCTTAGTAATTAAAGCGCTATCGATAATAATTAAAATTAATGTGCAAGCTAGTTTGTCTACTCTTCAAACAATTAAATAAGTGAGCTCCTTGTTTTTGTTGAAAGATGAAATAAAGAAATAACTTCTTGACTTGATATCAATAAACCTTCCTTTATGCTCAATTGTAAATAAATGCAAAACATATGGGTTTTCATTGAAAAAGTATAATATTTTTGTTCTAAAAGTTTATTAAGGTTCAATCATTAAATAGCATATTATTTACAAATAATCAAATAATATATCATCAACTCATGTAGCAAGCCTTAAGGCACTAGGTATTGAAACAACCCTACGGACTTAGCTACTTGGGGGTCTAATTAATTTACAGATAAACAAGCAAAATACCTTCAACCCGTATAACAAGCTTTAGGCAATGACTCCAAAACCAATTAGCTTTAGGTCAGTAGGTGTCGAAGCACCCCTATGGGTTTATTTACTCGGATTTTAGATTTATTGACATTGAGACATTACAAGTAATAAATCCTTAACTCATGTAGTAGGCTTTTGGCCTATGACTCTCAGAGCAGTTGGTCTTAGGGCATTAGGTTTTGGAACACCCCTATGGGCTTATTTAATAGGGTTTTAGATTTAGCAAAATTGAACACATTGATTTTTTTTCTTTTTTTAAGGATAAAAAACACACTTTCCACTATCTTAGATGTCGCCTCCAACAAAATAAGAGAACTAAATATTAGTTATTTCAACTTACAACTCACAAGCATGTGTCATGATGTGTGTATGCTAGAATGGTTTATTAACATTTGCTAGATAATCAAATGAAACAATATGGATAAGTAAAAACTATTAGAAAAAATAGCTTACAAATTAAATTACTTTAAAGAGAAAAGAACAAAAATAACTTTTATTAAAATATAAAATGATAAATCTCAGCAGTAAAATACAAGAGCTCCTTATCTACTATATTTAAACAAAAAATAGTTAGAATTTTTTTTTGAAAAGTGAAACAAACACAATTTAAAAAAAAAAATCTCAAAAGCATGTCAGATCAACCATCCTTCCCCTCAACTAGATTGAGAAATTATCTTTAATGTCCAAAGAAAAAGAGATAAAGTTTAGAATATGACACCTGATAAACGTGAAAGGAAAATGAACACCTACAAACAAATACAACTAGTGTTGTGAAAATTTTAATATACTCGCAAGCACACGAATCTAGAAATAGAATAGTGGTAATGAGGTCGATCCCACATGGATTGTTATAAATTGAAAAGTCTAATTTAAATCTAAAATTAATATTAATTCTAACCTAGTTGACCAAATTGAGTTTCTAAGAAAATTAAACTAATTAAACTAAGGAAGCAATTAAAATAAAAAAGAATTCAATAAGATAAGAATTACCAAGGTTTCAAAATCCACCACTATTCAACTAGTAATTATCTAATTATTAATTAATCCCTAATTTTAGAGTGACAACTCGAAATCAATCTATGTCATCTCATGGATATAATAATTAAGCCCAAGTAATTAAATCTAATGTAGGTTTTTTTTCTGCTTAATAATATGACATCTAAGCATCCCATGTAAACATCTTGAATAACAAAGAGTCAAAGTTTTCCTAAGCACTCTATGTAAACAATTTAATGCAAGACATAGAATCAAAGATAATCATGTATAAACTTTATAAATCCAAGCATAGATTTAATTGAATATTAATCCTAACAATCAATAATGCATGACAGAATTGATGAAAAGATTTTAATAACATCTAATTAATCATGTGAAATAAAAATCATAATCATTAAAGAATATATATAGGAAATTAAATAAATAAAAAAATAATTATTTCATTAAATAGAGTTTCATCCTTAACCTTAATATAAGAAAATTAGTTATACGTACTTGAATTTAGAGCAACAAAAAAAATAAAATCAGCCATGGGAAGCCGAAGTGCTGCTGCCGCTACCCTCTATTCTCTTTGTCTCGCGTCTGCTCTCCTCTGGCGGCTACTCCCACTCCAAAAGCCAAAACTCCCTTTTATAATCTTTAAAATGGGCCCCACCTCTTAAATCCTAAAGGCTAAAGCCAAAAGACTTGTCTTTTTATTTGCTTTAGCTCTCACACGTGCCCACCATAAGCCATAAATTGTTTCCTCTTTTAATTGCTCAACACGGGCCCACTTACGCAAAGCCTAATCAAGCTTCATTTAATCCTCATGTGCTGGCCACTTTTAAAGCTAATATCACTTTCTCTTCTTTGTCCGCATGTGGATGGTGAATGCATTTGTTGAGTTAAGTTTCCTTATCTTGAATGAACATGCATATAAGCATAATTGCTTCCAAGTTAATTAATCTTTAATGCTCACAAATTGAACTCCTTTATGCTCTTTTTATCCATAATCTCTAATTAATTCCATATTCAATAAAATAATTTAATTAATTAAAAATAACAAATAAATATAACTAGTAATTATTTAATTAAGGGTAAAATATGCATATATTATATGCTCATTAAATACCCCCAAACTTAGATTTTGCTAGTCCTCGAGCAAAACTAAAACTTAAAACAAAAATTAAAAAAACAAAACAAAAAGTAAATCATAACTAAACCACTTTCGTAGGTAATCGCGATTGCATTTAGCGTATGCAACAAGCCTTTAAATCCTTAGGCGACTCTAGTGGACGAGTTATAGTCTCGTGAGGGCTTCAATGATGATACCCACAAACATCATTTTTCAAAGAATTAAAATAAAAATAAAATGAAAAGAACAACAAGCTTTAAACAAAACATGAAGATAGCCTCAAAAATTGCATAAATTATATAGCTAAAAAAAAATTAATCTTTAATGCTTAAAAATTGCATAAATTATACGAAGGTAGTGATAAAAAATTGCATAAATTGCTTCCAAGTTAATTAATCTTTAATGCTCACAAATTGAACTCTTTATACTCTTTTTATCCATAATCTCTAATTAATTCCCTATTTAATAAAATAATTTAATTAATTAAAAATAACAAATAAATATAACTAGTAATTATTTAATTAAGGGTAAAATATGCATATATTATATGCTCATCAACTAGTATATAAGAAAATGGGAAAAAGTTATAAATGATGATTCAAGTCCACCATTTTGTTCTTCTTGCCATTATCAGTATTTGACCAATCTAATTGATAAGAGAAGAGGTTGGTTTTAGGCTGAAATTTTTGTAGTCGATCAATTAATTCAATAGCGGCTTTGGCATGGACAAGGATTCTTATGATAAATGGGGAAGGAAATCATGCCTTACAGTATCATCAAGAAATATCATCAAGAGACTATAGTAATGATTTACATCTAACAGCCTGATGGGTTTTTTGTGGATTGTCAATTGTGCCCGAGATACAATGGTAAAGATTTCTTCTAAAGTGCCAAGTCTACCTAGAAGAGCAATAAAAGCATCAGCATGCTCAATCATCGCAATGAGATGTTCATGGATACATGTGACAATGAACTTTTTTCTGTTTTATTTTTTTTAATGATGTTCGCTTTAGCCAAAGATTTTGGATTATACCCAAAACTTAACTCCCTCTAATATTTGCAGTTTACAAGATAATCGCTATAAGTCCAAGATCACTACCTTCGTTTATCGACTGTATTTTTCGTTCACGCCCTCCCAAGGTCTTTGGTAGCATTAATAAAGTTTGGAGTATATCCATAACTTGATCCACAAAATACACAAATATTTTTAAACTTTCGAACTAGTACTACTACTATTATGATTCTCTTTCTTTAAGGATTTGGACCACACAAGAAAGAGATATATATAACAAATTATTTATAAATCCAAGAAAGGCAATGCATCAAAGATAATAAATGCGGAGGTTGGCAATTCGTCAAACAGAGTGTCAGGAAAATTAGGAAAGATAATTAGTCAAATGTTATAGGAAATTTCAGATCAAGAAGTTAAAAAAGTTACAACAAAATAATAATAAAAAAGGATATATACTAGTAATTGTGATTGTAGCTCACATCTTCCTTTAGTTTTACGTCCAATAACTGCTTGAACGGCCTTTATGGGATGGGGATGACTTTCCATCCAATTTTCTTATAAATTGGCAAACTTGGTTTTTTAAAGTCAAATTCCCAAGACCAAATTTTGCAGTTTCTTTTAAGAAATGTGTCCATAAATTGTGTATCTCGCGTTGCACATACCACTTAGATGCATCTCAAGAGATTGTAAGATATCATCTAACGATTTTTTATTTAGGTCATCCTTAATGAATTTAATTTTATCTTCACGACTATCAAACTATTTTTAAAGTTTTACAATATACTTCACAAGAAAGTCTTGCACATTTATGACAATTAGAGCCAAGTTGTTTAACTTTTCTTTTTCTAGCAAATGTATTTTTTTTCTTTCCAAAACTAGGCATATAAGAAATAAATGAATCAGAAAATTCACTAGCTAATTGAACCTATGCTTCAATTAACGAATGAATATCAGCTGGAATCCTATGGATCATTAACAGACACAATCGTTCAACACGAGCTTTGTAAATATTTTTGAGAGCATTTTGAGGGAGAGAAAGAAAACGGTTATGCAAATTATATTGTATTTCTTCCATGCTTATTTTTAGGATTTTAGTTATTATGGGAGAAGTAAAGGAACCAACTGTAAGAGTCACGAAGTACCATTATCCGCCATTTAACCAGGTGGAAGAATTAACTTGAAAAACACAAAAACACAAAACGGAAGCAAAAACAAAAACATGTAACGAGATGAAATTTAATTTCCACAGTAATCAAGATCAAAGAGAAGAAAGGTTTCTTGAGACATTGAGTTTTCCAAGAATGGTTTCAATCTTTGTCCATTTACTTTGAATTTATTACTATTATTTGGATTTTTAATTTCTATGGTCTTATGTCGATATGCATTTTTCACAACAAATGGACCACTCTACTATGACTTTAGCTTCCCTATAAACAAATGAAGATGAAAATTGTAAAGCATCACTTTTTGATCAATCCCAAATATTTTTTGAAAAATTCTTTTATCATGAGAAGCTTCAATTCTTACCTTAATAATTCTAGAATTCTCATAAGCATTATTTCTTAATTCCTCAAGTTCATTCAATTATAATTTTCACACATTACCAGCATCATTGAGATTTAAATTGAAAGCTTTAATAGCTCAAACTGATTTATACTCAAGTTTAACCAGTAAGTGACAAGGTTTACTATGAATTAGTTAATATGGTTACATTCCTAAACATGTCCTAAATGTAGGGCGCTAAGCTCAAAGTCCATCAGTAAGTCGAAGAGACTAATCCTTTCGATTTGGGTTAACCGGATTTTCTAAAATTTATTTAATCTCCTTGTTTGCTAATTCAATTTGACCACTTATTTGAAGGTGATAAGCAATGGTAATTTTTTATGTAATTTCATGTTTCTTTATTGAAGATTCAAATAACTTGTTACAAAAATGCTCACCTCCATTATTGATAATGGCTCAAGGGATTCCAAATCTATTTAAAAAGATTTTCTTTTTGAAAAAGTGAATAATAGTTTTGTGATCATTGTACCGATAAGAGATCGCTTCAATCCATCTCGAAACATAGTCAACAGTAACCAATACATATACAAATCCAAATGATGATGGGAAAAGATCCATAAAATCTAATCCCCAATAATCAAATATTTCAATGACAAGGATGATGTTTAAAGGCATCATATTTTATTTGGAGATGGACCCTAACTTTTAATAATTCTTACACATTTTACAAAATGCATGCAAATCTTTAAATAATGTAGGCCAACAAAATTTACATTGTAATATTATTGCAGTTGTCTTCTTTGAAGAAAAGCGGCCACCAAATGCTTCAGAATGGCAAAATTGAATGATATTACTTATCTCGTCGTCTGGTATGCATCTTTAAAAAATTTGATCAGAACAATACTTGAATATGTATAATCATCCCAACTTTTTACCTCTGTTAAGAATTTCTTCCCATCCCGAGAGTTCTAATATGATGGCATTTTCACTTTTTGCAAGAAAATTAACAATGTTGGTGTATTAAGGCATATTGTGTATGGAAAATAAAAACTCATCAGGGAAAAATATTATTGATGGGTAATGTATCAATTAAAAACTCATTTGTAAGTCGTGATAAGTGATCTGCAGCTACATTTTTTGCCCTCTTTTTGTTCTTGATTTTGAGATTGAATTCTTGGAGTAGCAAAATCCATTGTATTAATCTGGCTTGGTATCATGTTTAGATATTAAATATCTAAAAGTAGCATGGCTAGAATAAATAATAATAGATGAACTAATCAAGTACGATTGAAATTTATCTAATGCAAATATTGTCGTAAGTAATTCTTTTTAATTAGTGATGTAATTTATTTTGGCATTATTCAAGGTTCTACATGCATAATAGATAACAAAGAGCTTACCTTATTTTCTTTGTCCTAAAACAGCTCCGACAACATAAACTAGCATCACACATTAATTCAAATAGTAAAAACCAATCAGTGGATTGCATTGTAGGGGCTGAAGTTAGATGACTAATTGTCTTTTCAAAGGCTTTATGACATTTTTCAATCTACTCAAATGGTGTATCTTTTATCAAAAAATTACAAAGTAGTCTAGATATACCACTAAAGTCTTTTATAAACCTCCTATAGAACTCTGCATGTTATAAAAAAGAACAAACTTCTTTAATTGTCTTTGGTGAAGGTAATTTTGAGATGATTTCAACTTTGACCTTATCAACTTCAATTCCATTTGTAGACACGACATAACCTAAGACAATTCTAGAAATAGCTATGAAATGACATTTTTTCGAATTTAAAACAAGACCTTTTTTCTTTACACCTTTTGAAGACTCTTTCTAAATTATTAAGATATTTATCACACTACAAGAAAATAGACAATAGATGATGGAAAATAACTAAAAGGTGCCATCCGCTATCATCATTAATTTATGACAGAATATTTTCCGTCATGAATTCTTGATGGTAGTTTATAGTCATATATCCGTCACAATATTTTAATGAGAAAAAATAATAAAATTAAATTTGAATTTATTTAAATTTTTGCTCTATTTTTTTAAAACTTTAGCAGAAAATTAAATTGTTCGTTTGTAAATTTATTATTCAATTTTGGTGGAAAATTTTTTATGACAGACTTTATGATGTGTATTTCTTGTCATAAATTTAATTTTTTTAAAAAAATTATATTGTGATTATAATTTATTTGTGAATTCCTGTTTACAAATTTAATTAATTAATTATTGTCAAAAAAATAAAAAAATAATATTAATTAACATCCATTCAATCCAACAAATTAATTTCAAAATAAATATATCTAGTATTCAATGTCATTACCACCAATACATAATAAACATCCCAAATTAAAAAAAAAAGAATGCCAAAATATAAAACAATAGTTAAATTCCAATTAAACTCCAAGAAAAGTAATTCAAATTCCGGCCACCGAGCCAAGTTCCCCAACAAAACTTCCAAAGATTAATGGAAATATTCCAACAGCAAGACTTCTAGAAGCAATAGCCTCTTCTAGCGGCAATACATTGAATAATCTAAAAATTTATTACATTGTTTAGAACTACAACACTAAAACAGAAAAGCCAAATAACTATATTAAACTCATAAAAAGCTTATAATTTATAGGAGAAACTGAAAGTATCAATCAATTTTGAGGCAACCAATTTGACAATTTAATATTAAACTCATAAAAAGCATTACCAGTAGTGAGTTTAAATATACCTGCATCTGTGTCCTTGCCAATTCGATGGGGTAGCAACTAATACATGCTAATGAACGTGCAACAGACCCAGCAACTAAGGGGACATATGGTGTCAACCGTGGAGCATTGCCAGTAGTGAAATTTTCCATCAAATTGCGAAAACTGTCATAACAAGAAAGGTAAATTCCCACCTGAAAAGAGTAATTAACAGAAAAAAAAAGATAATCATCAGAATGCAAAACAATTTCAATGCCACACTGATGTATGGGATGAAATATTTGAAGAAACACAAGCAATTTATGTACAGGAGAGACTTACTGTTGGCACATACAATGCTAAACTTGCATAAGTGCCTCTACATAGTCGGGCAAATCCCTCCTGCGCATGTTTAGCTCTTATGAAACCTTTGATATTAAAGATCCAAATTTAAGATTCACCAACAGTAGCACCAAGCAATCTATTTATTGAAGGCACATTAACTACACAATACAAAATCTCTTTCCATAATATATGTAATCACACTGCAAGTATAATGCAGTACACTAAAATGCCATCAGTTGACTTGTTCTAAAAAATGTCTATAAGACATTCTTTACAAATCCCAGTTCTTACGGAGTTATTTTGCTCATGGATCAAATCACTTTAGGACTAGAAAAATGACGTCATCTAAATAGGAAATCAGGAGTATTAACATGTAATTCCGATTGAATTTAGTTTTTCTTCTTCATAATTTTCCTGTGAACTATAACAACTGCTTTCTAGGATCTCTTTCTTCTTTGGAGATACAATAGCTTTACAAAGATCCAATATAAAACTCTTTAGGATAAAAGTAGTCCAAGGAAAGCTTTTCTCCACAGCATAAACTATACACTTTTGGAAAACTTCAGTTCTTTTTATCAGATATATGTGTAATTTATTCATAAAGTCCTTGTATCCACCAACCTGGCGTACGACTTTGTAGAAAACATCCAGTGTTCCTTTATATCTATTACATTCTGGAGCTGGTTCAGCGCCTGGAACTGCACACGTGCATGATGGAGAATTTCTCATATCTGGAAGCATCTACAGAAACAATTTGAAATACAGCACTCGTCACAAGATCATATAACATAGAGCAGTAAGAATAGTAATGTATATGCATAATGATCATAACATAAAAGAGAATTCATCTATCACATTTATCATTCCAACCCTCTCAAAAGACTAACCGAAGGAAAGGAGGAGACAAATTTAACAAAAGCAAACCAAGGGGGAAAACCAGAGGAAAGCAAAACAGATGACATGCATTTTTAAAACATTTGGATTCATTCTCTTAACAAGTTATCTAACACTTAATAAATTTAGTACCTACAGAAGTTAGACGATGGCAAGAGCTTAGACCACAATAGCAATTGATGAAATTTCATTACGTAAAATATCACTTAGTTTTGGTAAGACTGTTATGTGTGCTCAATATAAGTCATTTTGATATCAGTACACGAAGATTTTTTTCTTGATATGGCTGTTCATGTACAGAGAAGATACCCCACTTTCTCTAATATCAACGTTTCAAGCATTTTCTTTCCTCATAAGATACCATTTTGGATAGTGTACAATGCAAAGTAAAGAATCCCAAAAAGGGCAGTTCACATGCCATCTTACTTTCAAAAGATGCTGTATGACATAGACCCTCATAAGGGACGCCAGTAGCCTGGGCTTGCAACCTTGTCTGAAGATGAAGGCAGGAAATCTATTAGCTTTGTAGCTTCATCATGAAATCTCAAAAGATGAAGCAATGTGAAGACCAAGATTTCTGAAAAAAGCTGGAGAAGAGATAGAGGATCCATGCAACAAGCATCACTCAAATTTAGAAAATAATTGGGCGACTTTAGCCCACGTTTAAAATATTTATAATAATTAGTAAAAGAATTGTGAAAAGTAAATAAAGAAAATTTAATTTTTCAATCTTTTTGCGTCCTTTTCTTTCATTCTCTGAAAAAATCATAGCTTCTCAAGGATTGAGAATAATGACACAACATTTGGATTCTATTCTTGAGATAAAGAGAAACAATAATTAACATCTATCCACAATACGATTCTCACAAGTAGAAAAAATAATAATAATACTAACAATAATAAAAAATAAGAAAATGACAATTAAAGGGAAGAAAAATTTCGATATAACAGAGCAAAATTAGCAATGAATAAGTTAAATAAAGAAAAAATGAAATGAAAATTTAGGTGGAGTAGAGTCATTATAAAACCTTAGCGACATCGAGAGGATTAACAATAACGGCAGAAACGATAGTAGTGCCGGCAGTAGAGAAAGCCCTTTCCGCAAACCCCAAACTGAAATCTTTTATGGCTTCTGAATGCCGTAAAGCTTCCTCTTTAGACGAAGTCTCAGATGATACTGAGACAGACGAAACGCTTCCCTCCAAATCAACCCTAGTCGCCGCCAACCTGAAACGGAATTAAGAAGCGGCAGCGAGCTGACTGAGGAGATCGAAAATACGCATCTGGAAAGTAAAATAAATTGAACAAATCTTGAAAATTTGAACAAACACCCAGAAATTTGAACAATTTTTACGAAACAAGAATCATCAAAACCTAACTCTAGCAAAACTTGAAAATTAAAAACCAAAACAAACAAGAACATCGAAATCACACAAGCTAACCCTAAATAGCGCGAACAAATCAAAGCTTGAAATTATGAAAACACAATCGAAATCACGGCATAATGGATTCACATAAGCGACGAGAAACAACATGCAAATGAGAAATTGGACATGAGGAGTGGCTAAGAGGCCGCTGTTGAAGAAGTGCTTCCTGCACCAGTGCTTTTTGCTACTGTTGATGCTGCTTTAACCTCTGGTACTGCATTTTCCTTTAGAATCGAAGGATTTGTAAACTGTTTGGTCCCGAGAAAATTTCGTTATGATTTCTCGAGAAAATGAAAGAAAAGAAAAAAACAAAGAAAACGAGAGTGACGAGAGAAGCAGCGTTTTATTTTCTAAGTTTGTATTCGTTTAACTCTTAGGGAGAAAAAAGGAAGAAAGAAAGTTTAAAGTACCCAAAACAATACAGTTTTGCTAGCATTTCTTTTTTTTTTTTTAATTATTAAAACGCACCTTTTATTTTTTTAAAATAAAATAATATATAAAATTTGGGTCAAATATGGTTAAAGTAATTTTTCTATCATAATTTTTTGGTAGATTAAATTTCTATCACGATTCTATCATAAGTTCGTGATAAATGATAATCCTATCATAAAGCCATCATAAATTCATGATAGAAAATATTTCTATCACAAGACTATTATTAATTTATGATAGATTGAAAATTATATCACAAATCTATCATAATTTTATAATATATCTAGAATCTGTCATAAATTGTCTGTCATCTATTAGCAGTTTTCTTGTAGTGTCAAAAGAATTTTCAAATATAGTTAAATGATCCATAAAAGCTTCCAAATAATTTTCAACCATGTCACTCCAAATGCTTAGCATGTATCTTTAAAATATTACAGGAGCATTACAGAGTTTAAAAGACATTCTCTTAAATGAAATATTCCATATGAGCGTGTGAATGTGGCCTTAACCTAGTCCTCTAAGGCTATAGGAATTTAATAATAGCCTGAGTATCCATCAAGAAAATAGTAATAAAGATGTCTTGTTACTCTCTCAAGCATTTGGTCTAAAAATAGAAGAGAAAAAATAGTCTTTTTTAGTGGCATTGATTAATATTAAAAATTCCATGTTTATTAAGGGGTAAAAATATTATTTTGTGCTTATATTATAATTTACATTTGTAATTATGTAACATATTGTGAATTTCTAATTATTTTTTTAAATATTTGATTTTTTGTATTTTTATGTATTTATTAGGTAAAAATAATAATTTCACGCAATTTGAGACTCCAAACAAATGTACGGATGTCAAATTTAGATTCTAGAGGTCTGGAAAGTTAGATCATTGTCGACGAATATCCGCGACTTTTGTTATAAAATTATAATTTTTTACCATGGTAAATTTGGTAATTGTGAAATTATAAGTTTTTACCATGTTAGATGTGGTAATTATTAATGAAATGTGTTGGGTGTACTTGAGTGGATTAAGTTAGATTTATATTTTGTTAGTGGGATAAATGTAATTAGTTTTATTTATTTGTGTGGTTAAGATGTAATTAGTTTTATTTATTTGTGTGGTGTGGATTAATCATGTATTAGTATACATAGAGGGGGGGACATCTCTCTACACATTTTCTTCTCTTCTTTCCCCTCAAATTCTTCTTCTCATCTCTATTTGTAATATATTTTCAATAAATAAAATTAGTTTTATTTTTAATTTTCAAATATTATTTTATAATTATGTTTTTTTTTTAATTTTAATAACTAGCTTTATTTCAAATATGTTTAGCTAAATACTAATAGTTAGGGGAATGTGAGATTCTTAGTAAGAAAATATGATTTAATCAAATTTTATTTTTAATTATATGAATTAAATTATTTTCCATCTAATTTTATCCATATTTTATATTTTGAAAATTTGATTTGTTGTAGACAAACATGGGTTTTGGCACAATGAATTCTTAATATCTTAGTATAAATTATGGTAAAATAGTATTTTGACTTATTATAAACAAGTTAAATTTTGGTACACTACGTAGTTAATCCATAATAAAATTATGGGGAAAATAATTGTAATTTATACAATTAATCATTTGGGCAATAAACTAAAAATAAAAAGAATTTATTAAATTGTATTTATTACTGGGAGTGGATCCATAACCCTAATTAATTTAATTTTATAGTTTTGCTCAAATTAAATTGCATATATTCAAATTTTATTTTCATTTTTTAGATAAATTAAAATAAACAAATTAAATATTTTCTCTGTGGATTGATTTCGGACTCACGAAGCTATAGTATAACTAGGCACTCTTATATTTTGGAGTAAATTAAACACTTTTAAGTCGTGTCAGACATCATTCAATTTTCTATAATCAATGAACATACTCCAACTAAATGGGACTCATGTTGATATTAGCTCATTTTTGTTGTTTTTTACAATAGTTATTCCAGATTTCTTTGGTACTACTTATATTAGACTTACCTATTTACTATTAAAGATAAAATGGATAAATTCTACATCTAGATCTCGTTCTTTACCACTTCTTGCATATCAGTATTTAGTCTTCTTTATGGTTGACAGGTTGTTTTGGCATTTTTTGGTAAGTGTATTTTGTGTGTGTAAATTAAAGGATTAACGCACTTTATGACCTTAAAGGTCCAACCAAATACAGCTTTGTGTTTTTTTAGAACAGTCAATAGCATACCTTCTTGATTGCTTGTGAGTTAGGAAGAAATTACCTCTGGATAGATTTATTAATCTCCTAAGTACACATATTTTAATCCTTTTGGTAAGGGCTTTAATTCAAGCTTGGATACTTCCTCTTCCTTTGTCTCTTCAAGTTGTCTCATTTGTTCATGGTTTAATTGGCTACTATTATCTTTCGAAACCTATGTAGAATCAAGTATAGAGCTATGCTACAGGCATTATATTTCGATTTCTTACTCAATTCAAATGAACTAGAAAAATAAATTTCCATAGAATTTGTAAAAATCTCATCCTGAATGTGTTCCTCAATGAGTTTAATTTCCTCATTCTCATTATCTTCATCTTTTACGTCATGAGGTTGTTTACACATTAAATACATTGAGTTCCAATGTCATGTTTCTGAAAGATAATTTCATCACTCAATTCCAACAATTAATCAAAGCATTAGCAGTGGCTAAAAATGGTCAACTTAATATGATGCGAATTTGTTTGCATTCATTAATAATTGGTTCAGTTTTCAAAACAACGAAATCCACAAGACATATAAATTTATTAACTCGAATCAACACATCTTCAATTGTTTCTTTTGGTACCTTAATCGACCTATCTATAAGCAAAAGATTACTGGAGGTTAGTTTTAATTCACCAAGATTAAGTTGCTAGTATACAGAATAAGGAAGTAAATTGACATTAGCATCTAGACTAAGCAAATCATGTTCAAATTTATGCTCTCTAATAATGCGTAAAATATCTAGAAAACTAAGATCTTTATATTTTAGAGCAATTAGTTGAAAGAATGGAACTTGTTTTGCTAGAAAAGATTTCTATTGCACCTTATGCTTCCTTTTTACAATGCACATATCTCTAAGAAATTTAGCATAAGATGGTACCTATTTAACAGTATCTAACAAAGGAAAGTTGACCTTCACTTGTTTGAAAACTTTATAAGTCTCTAGACTATGGTTTGATTTCTTTGGCTTGATTAGTACTTGAGGAAATGGGGGTAATAGAGGAGAGTTGTTATCTCTTGATGGGCTAAAGGTTCGTCAAACAATTCATTACTCTCTGAAATTGATTCCTTATTAATTTCATGAGTATTATGAATGTGTTTTTCGACAACTTTACTATCACGAATGGTCGTAATCAGTTTGACTTGGCTTATGGTTTGGTTTCCTATGCTACCCATTTGAGGATTTTGTTGACTCTTGGGATTTGATTCTAATTGGGAAGGAAACTTACTTTTTCTTAAATAATGAAGGCTAATATCAGTTTGGACATACTATCCATCAAATTGGTTGGTAAGGATTTGCATGGTTTGATTATTAATGGACTCTTGTTTTTCTATGAATGATTGCAATATATCTTGAAGAGCTTTTTTTGGTGGTGGGACATAAGATGGGTAACTTTGGGAGTTTTAGAAGTTCTGACATAGAGGAGGTTGTTATAACGGTTGTGCATGATTGTCATTCTTCTAAACAAAATTTGGATAGTTTCTCCAACCAGAGTTGTAGGGTTGTGAGTATAGATTAAGATTAGGTCTTTTGAAATTGTCTATAACATTCACTTATTTGTGCAAACATTCTTTTAGAGCTAGCAATGTCGGACAATCCTACGCAGAATGGTCAATAGAATTACAAATATAACATGAAATATCTTGAATAAATTTTACATCATCATCTATTTTGACTCAAATGCTTCTACTTTTTTTAGCTAAAGATGCAAATTTGGCTTGAAGGTCATAGTCTTCTCCAATGTTGTACATGCCTTCATCAGATGGAGATGATTGGGGTTTACTTAATGACTTATAAGAACCAATACACTATGTCATAGTGTTGTGTATTCTCTGTTATATAGTCAAGATAATCTAATGCAACTTCATGATTTTTGTCTCTAAATTCTCTATTACGCATCATTTCAATAACCTGTCTACTTTGGGATGTTAGTCCCTTGTACAAATATGACACTAACCTCCATATTTCAAAACCATGGTATGGGCAAATGTTAGAAAAATACCGAGGTTACGAGATCAGCTACTAGTTTTTAAATATAGTCATAATACACTCTCATTCTTATAATTTGCATTTGTTTAGTCAGTTAATTATTATGTCATTTAATTCTTAATTGATTATATGTATAGATAAATATGGGATCAAGTACTCAATGTGCTATAGTTATATTGGAGTGTCGATATTATGTTAGAATTCCATATAGATCCAAAGGAGATCTAGATTTACAAATTAATATGACATAAAAGTAGCCAATAAAAAAATATAAATTATAAACATATAACAAATAAAATAAACTTAAAACTCATTTTGAAAGAGTAATTAATTCTATGATTTGAATCCTTCAGCTTCACCTTTCACTTCTGCCTAGAAAATTTAGTTGCTCATGTTTAAAAGAAAAACACTCATTTTATTTAATAAACTTTGTGAAGTACAATACAAGAAAATTAAAAACAAGGGGAAAGAAAAGAGATTTTTTTTGTAAACTTCACTCTAGATTTACACCCAAAATAGTCACCACTAAAATCCACCACAAATTCTCTCTTTTTTTTTTCTTCTTTCTCTTAAAATCCAACACACCTCAATTGTGAGTGCTCTTTCCATTCTATAGGCAAAGTTTTGAATGATCAAGTGTGGGTATTTACATGATATTTTAGTGAGCTTATAATCACAACATTTAGATGAAATTTAGTAGTACAATCTAAGGGTCTAAAATTTACACCCATTATGGATCGTTGGATTCAACATGATTGACGACTATTTTCAAGTCAAAGTGGGGACCTTTCTTTTGCCCATTTGTCAAGGTTGTTGATCTCATTTGTCAAGATAGTTTACCTGCCCAAATTCGATGTGATAACATGAGTTCAAACACATGGCACAATCTCATATGTTTAGCAATAATTCCAAATTAAAGGGCTAGAAAATCTTTTATGGCTTCTGAGTTTTTGGAATCCAAATTTCACGTCCATTTTTCCGATCCAAGCATCATGATTTCAAGGAATTACCTGCAAACACAAAAAAAAAAATCATAATTAAAAAGATGTAAAAATTAATAATTCATAAAATAGGTTAGGGATTTATTAATGTAGTGAAATTGTTAATGTTATCAACACTGTAAGTGAAAAATGATAATTTTAACCTTTATTAAATGTGCACTTTCTAGAGTAAATCATTAGCGCAAGAGCTATTCTTCTTGTATATGTGTATTTTGCAATTAATACCTCACAGAATTCTAGTTCATTGTTTTCACCCTTCTGCTGCTACTCTTATCTTTCTCCAAAAAATAAAGTGCTACATGCCCAAAAACTATACTAACTTTGTTGTTTTCCAACCATCATATTTATTGCCCTAACATTATATTAACTACAAAAGTTACACAAAATGACCAGCATCATTTCTTGGTGAATATGCTGCATAAAATGAATGATGCTGCCCTACGCCTTCACTTCAAACATACTCTGCAATAAAAACTGACAATATTACTAAAAGCATTTTAACGAAACATAGGAAATTTAACAACATTATTGAATGTGCATTTGAACCAAACAACATATTAAACAACTTATTGCAAATATAAAGGACTGATTTGCCCTTTAAATCTCTTTTTGTCTTTCTTACACGAGGGGCAGATTGTGAAGTGATTCGTGAAGTAGCTGTTTGTTCTATAATCTCAATTCCTATTGCAGATGGCAATGCAACTTCTAATACTTGTCTAGCTTATCTATTTGTTGAACCTTTGCTCATACTTATATATTGAGCAACAAATGAAATACAATTATAAACATGTCTCGAACAAACTTATATCACGTTACTTATATCACATTAATATTTTATCTATGTTAATATTTAAAACAAACTTATATTAATAATCAAACACAATCATTAACATCATCTTTTAAATATTAAACAACATTCAATACCATTTGAAGATAAAATTTAAACAAACCTGATGTAGTTTTAACACTCTCTATAGCACCAGATGGTCGTGTTGGTGTTGGCGCTGGTGTTGGTGCTCGTGTGAGTGCTATAGTTGTTTAGGCATCAAAACTCTATGCTTGTAGGTGTGTTTGTTCTAATCATTGAGGTAAAAGCATTTGTTCTAATCATTGAGGTAGAAGCATCATTCATTCTTGGAAATGATGCACCTAAGCTTTAAGCTACTACCAAATTCTTTCAATGCGTCTAAAGATTATGAATAACATTAACGTTCGTCAGATGGTATTGAAGCAAATGTTGCTAAATGGAAAAAAGACATAAATTGATGGACATACAAGAGAATAGGCTTTACCATCTTGTTATAGTGTTCTTGCTTCTACTAGCTAGATTGATAACTTATTGTATTATGCTCAACGCCTCTATAGTATTCATATGAAACTGTGAATTTTCTCTTATGGGATGGTTATTCACCAGGTTCCCTTAATCTACAAGTCTTGGGCCTATCAGGTTGTCTATAAACATTTGAGGGCAAGATTTCATTGGCCTCTGTGTGTGGTAATTAAAGACTTGTCAAGCAAATGATAAATGATGTCTGAATAACATTTTAAGAAAGCCTCTTTTGTGAAGTAAAGATCAATATATGGTTTATAATTAGTCCTTAAATTAGCAATCAAGGCATTGCATAACTGCATGGTAGACTATTAATCTGCCATAACCCACAGTCATATGTATATCCTTCAAATTAACCACATAGGACTTCTTATTATTAACTATATAAGACTTTTTGTTATCCTTAACTTTAAACAACACTTCACTTATTGGTATAACATGAAATAACCTACCAGCCTTAAGTAATTTGCTCATCATTTTATTAATAAAAGAAGGAACTTTAGTTCTCCATCTTAGACATTCTATTTTTCTATGATTGCTTGCATCATTCTCTTTTTTATATACTTCTCCAAGGTGATTATTGGTGTCTTACTCATATCTCCGGGACATGCATTTCAACTCTCAGTTATGTTGTTTGTTATATAATCACATTTTACCAATTTAACAAAAGCATGAACTGACCACTATTTTAGATCGATTTTCCTCAACTAATTGAGTGTACATCAACTTTCATTATATTATTCATTGCTTTTACAAAATAATCCTTATTTATAGCCTTGACAACCTTCTAGTACTCACCTCTCAGTTGAACATTAGGAAATATTTATGTTAAGTTGGAAAATACATGCCTTGCACAATACTTGTTAAGGGAAAGAATTGATTTTATTTTATTGCGATAGTACATATAAAAGGGTTAATCTCGACCTACCCCTAGGTGAAAGATAAATCTTTTAATTACCCTTTTACTTTTGGAAACATCAAGTTACCCCTTGAAAGCCTTAATTAGATTATATAAAATACTTTAAATACTTAATTAGATCATATAAAGTTGAATATTAAAAAATAATTAATATATTCTTCTCTAAAATACTTTAAATCAATAAAAGTTATTAGTTTTTACACACCTATTTTATGATCCGTAAAACTCCAAGTTCGAGGCATTCAAAAATACCCTTCAGTCTATCCATCATAAAGGTTAAATGCTTTCAATCAACCAAATGCTCCTTTAAATGCCCCAATAACCATGTCTAGCTCTCAGTATTCTTAGATTCACATATACACACTACTGATAGAAAGATCCCTTAGTGTATCAAGTGTAATTGATGATAAGAGTATCCCCGCAAGTAGTCTTTTCAAATGACATCCATTAAGACCAATAGATTATCTACAATCCTTCTTAAAACCATTTCTAAGTTGTGGGAAACTTATAACAAACCTTTAGACCTCACACTTGTTAGCAAGGGTGCCAGATTTTGTAATTTTAAGCATTGACAATTGTTGTTTTATGATGTGACCGTAGTAAGATTGGGCAAAATAGAGTTCAGATAAGCTTGATTGGGTTTTAGGTTGACTGAGTTGAGAAAAGTTCATCCGAATTTAATCTGAACCTATAACCTAATCTAATCTGATCAGGTTGAGTCCATAGGGTTCAGATTAGATATGGTTCGAATTAGGTTTAGGTCAATAGGGTCAATTTAGGCCAGGAAAAGTTTTATGCCCCATGTCTTTGGAAAAAAATTAAAAAATATATATATGACAATATGAAGAAATATGTTAACATGTAGATGTTCATTATATTAATTTTGATGATAACAAACTTTAAATATTTTTGATTAAAATGTTGAATTTTTCATTAATAAACAATTTCTCAAAAGCCGTATAATCTTTCTAAATGTGTTCATGAAATATGGATAATTATTAACTTTAACCAGAAAATCATTCCCTGCGAAATTTGGTTAAAACTGTGATTCTGCAAATAAATGGTCAACTGTAACTTTGAAATGGTTAACCGATAATTTCCAGAGAGGAATAAATCGTTAAGCTTGAATTGGTTAGCAAAAACGGATAAGGCAAATGAGTTTTGCAGGTTACTGGAATTAAACGGCGAATTGTTAACTTCAAACAGCTAACCGATAATTTCCAGAATGTCATTCCATGCTAATCTTCAACCGTTTAGCAAGAATGGATAGAAGAAATTTATTTTGCAGGTCTCTGGAAATTAACGGCAAATCGATAATGGCAAACGATCAACTGTTTATTTGAAATTCAACTCAACGGTCACTTGAATAAGTCAAAACGGTTAACCGATAACGGCTAACAGCGATATGATTTCAGGTAAAAAGGCAATAACGACTATTTTTCAGCTCTAATTATAAATAAAATCAATCAAATTCAAACAAGGTTTGATCACAACGTTATCATTGAGCTTATAATCGAGAATACAATATTCATTGAGCTTCAAATTCATTCTTGTTCATTTATTTACACATTAAGCATTGATTTGTAATCTTATATATTGTCTGAGAGAAAAACAAATTTGTAATCTTTATTTTGAGTGATTGTAAGTGTTGGGATACACTTGGGTTAACAGATTGGGGATAATCTCTGGATGTAAAGATTGATTGACACCTAAGAAGCCAATTGTAAGTGTTCTTGAAGCCTTGGAGGCTTGACCAATGGAATCTTCAACCTCGGTGTGCTTGGAGGTGTAAACGTAGGCAATATTAGCCGAACCACCTAAAAATCTCTGTGTTTGAATTTATCTTCCCTTATCTTTTTTATATTTTGGTTGATTTATTCATTATTGCTTTAAGATTTGCATTAAGTGTTGAGTGTTAGAAAGTGTATATTTATAAAAGAGAAAATCGTCATTTTACACTTCAAGTTTCACTAACATTCATACTTTTATCTATTTAAGTCTTTTGTAATTTAATTATGTGTGTTGTATTATAATTAAGTATTTTATGTATTTTAGGAGATCCATGGTCATTTCACAATGAATGAGAGATCAGACAGCAAAACGGACATCACTTTTGAACTCAGGACAGTCAAAAACCTTAGAAGGAGCATAAAAGGAAAAATGGCACTGTTCACAAGTACGGTACTGTCCATGTTCACATATATGAAACGATGATGTGGCATTGACCGATGATGTGACATTGACTGATGAGGTGTCACGATTCCATTGGACTAAAATTCTTATGTATTGTTGATCGGTGATGTGGCAGCATGTTAATGGACCAAAAATCGTGCATACGGTACATGCATATACATGAGATCATTTACAACCAAATCGTGTCACTATTCAAGCCGTCTCACTGTTCAAACCGCGTGGTCAAACCGCGTACTGTTGACTGATGACGTAGCGCAATCCTGAGCGTCTAAAATGTTTTTAATCTGATGGTCATGATTTACTCAGTGTATCTATAAAAAGGGGACTTCCCCCCAAATTTGATATCCCTGAATTTATTTTTTAGTTCAATTTTCTGTAATTCCTTCTCCATCTTATATTTTCTACGTATTTTAATAAATTTCCATTTTGCCTCTAGTTCAATTATGAGTAGCTAATTTTTTTTAAAGCTTGGGTTGAATGTGAAGTCTCAACATGTGTCATGGACTTTATTTGGTAAATTTACTTTCTCTTCCCCTCTAATTATTGTGGATGTTTTGACTTTTCGTCGACAAATAGTAATAATCTTGTCAAGATACTGCACTGGTTTAACCAGCTCCCTAATACAAGGTTATTATTATTTGGCATGATAAACCCTTAGCACCATATTGATTAGAGTGTGGTTCATGAGGAGTGGAAACCCCTCTCACGATTTAATTGACAATAATAAGGAATATTTAGCCCATGGTGCATGTTAATACAGATCCAGATACCCAAGTGCTTCATTTCAATTGATTTCGCTTTAATTCATTCCCACCATTCTAATTTAAATTTTAGGATAGTCTAAATCATTTTCACTATAAATCCAACCACCCATGTAGAAAATTAATTCTACACATAATTAAAATCCATCTTCTCGTGGGATCGACACTAGTCACCATTAATCTATTCTACAATAAATTCGTACACTTGCGAGTTCAATAAAATTTGCACAACATTAAGTTTTTTTTAAGAATTGCATAATTTTAAAAAACCCCATTTCACCTCCCTCTTGGGTTGCTTAGATATTATTTCAAAATATTCCTTAAGAGCTGCTGAACATAAAATTTAGCAATTGCAATTTAAATTAAAATTAATACATACCATCAAAATTTCCAAAGACACAATTTGGATTACTGGTTTAGAGAATTCGGGATGCTGGGTAAGAGTGGAGCTTAGAGGAACTTGGTGATGGTGGAAGGTTAGAGGCATTGTAGCAGTAGATCCGGTGGCAATATATTTGGCGGTTGCATCTGCAAATGATGATTGACAGATCTTATTAGAAATGATGACCAGTTGTGGCTATACTGTGTTAGTGTCTACATCGAATTGATAGATTGGTAGTATGTTGCGTCCATGCGTCGAGTTACTTTTACGATGTTTGTGAAAAATCCAAACTATGAGCGAGATAGACGACCGATGAACGTGAGGTGAGGCTGTGAAGAGTAAACTGAAGACTAGATAAAAAAATAATAAGAGTGTTGATTGTTGTGTGAATTATGATTGTATTAATATATTTGTGTGTGGACCACAATTTGTTTTTCATTTCATTATTTGTTAATGTTTTTATTTTTTTAGCCAAACTTAATCAGATTTTTTAATCGGGTCAAGTCGAATCGGATCGAATTATATGCCCACCCTAAAGCATTGTCCCAAAGGTTCTTAAAACTCTGAATATGATTTCCACCACCTGCTAAGTCTAGAACCTTTCTTTTAGCCTTATAAGCCTTTTATGAAGTGACCTTAACCAAATACATTTTTTTTTTATATCGATGACCATGTTATCCACAAAAAATGAAGGATCATTAATGATTTTCTTCTGGTACTTCCTGACAATCCAAGTAAAGGAACCCTCTAGATTTTTCACAATCCCCTTACATGTAGAGGTATTATGAAAACTTTTTATATAGAAGCATTCCCTATATCTCTACAATGAAACATATACTTTAAATGGACACTTGGATGCATAACAATGACAAAATATCTTTCTTCTCTCAAACGTCACTCTCTATCTCGAAAAGCTCTTTGAATATAAAAATCTTGAAGAGCTCATGTAAAAGACTTCATGTTTTTCAAAACTATTTCATCCATAAACTCCACTGATCTGTACTATCCTCAAACATTTAACTCTACAATACACGAGGCGTTGTACTGAATTGATGTTGATCATTTGATAATAGCATTGGACTAAAATCATTGTCACCTTTATAACTCTCTAACAAGTCATTATCTCTATCATTGCCATCATCATTATCATCAAATTTATCATTACTTTCATGTCTTGCTTTTTGATCATTGCTTTTCTAAATCAACCCAAAAATATAAAATCATCTTGAGTATTAAAAGACAAATCATCCGTTACTGTCTTTGTTAAAGGACCAACAGTTGAGGAATTTCTAATTGACCTTGTCTTTGTTGGCTTAGGCCTAGTCTGAACAAACTAATAATATATAGAATTTACTTTTCTTTTCTTTCCACTAGTCTTTAAAAACTTAACAGAAACAACTAGTCTCTTCTACCTCTATTATACAATCCTTTAAGAAGCCTTTATCTTGATAGAAGTAGTTTTTCTTTTGTTGGCAAGCATATGAGATGACCGCACTTTACCATATTTCCTCTTGGCCTTATTTGAGTTTTTTGTAGTTGTCTGAGATGGTTAAGATTGATCAACTTAAGATGAAAATTAAGAAGGTAATGCAAGTTCATGATTGGGACTAGTTACTTATGATACAATTACTGTTGCTGTGTAGGTTCAGAGATTAGCTGCAAAGGTGTTGATTTTGTAGGAAGCATGGGTACTATGATAGGATCTGAGATTGATTGGCCTCTTTGTAAGTATTGTCTTCATAAAATTGGGATATGGTAGACTTATGTAATCACCATCCACGCTAATGTCATTATTTTCATTTTCATCTTCCATCATAAAATCATAAAAGTCGTTAGTAACATTAAAGCCACCGAAGTGGTCACTGTAAACTGAAAGGTGTATGGATTCAGAAGCACCATTATCATTTTTTTTTATTTGGTTGATCTATATGGGTAGTTGCAAAGCTACTGTTTGGCCAATTTTTGGGTTAACTATTGGAAGTAATGGGTTTGGTCATAGGCTTTGTGTATGTCATTAAAGTCACTGCCAATGTCTTTTGTAGGTATCAAAGATTGATCCTTTTGCAGATTAGCTTCTTTTGGTGGTCTAATTTTCTCAAGAAGTTGTTGTGTGGTTAATAGGTTAACTATTGCTATAGTAGATAGCTTAGGTTTATGTATGATTAATAGTTTAGGATCAATTATAACTTGTTGAGCTCTATGTTGAGGTTCAGTTTTAGTTTCATGTTTAAGCTAAAGTTCACGGGGTGATAGAACGACAGGTTTAGGTGCAAGGGGTGATAGAACGATAGTTTTAGGTGCAGGGCAAGGGTAGGTGTCTTGCCTTTTTTTTCACTTTCTTGGAACACTCTTAATCTTTCTACCACTCTTCTCAGCAGGTGTCGGTTTAAAAGATTATGGTGCTTTTGCAGCAGTAGTTTGAATGTCATCTTCAAATAATCTCTTTCTGTCCACATTCATCAACTTTAGTGGTAGTAGCTCTATATGAAAGTCAATTTTTGTGTATTTCTTCTCATTAAACAAATGTCACACTTGATATACTTTATTGTCATTCTCTATTGCCCTATTTTTTTCATTTCAAGGCAATGTAACCTTACTCACAAACCTTTCAAGAGGTTAACTATTTCTTCCAAAAGCTTGTCTTATTGCACTATTGATCAAAACCATTCTACTTATAAAATCTGGCTTTATTAGGCCAACATCCCTCTTTACTCTCATAAAGTTAATGAAAGCTGACATCTTAAATCTTGTTTCCTGTATATCACGACAAACTGACAAGCTTTAAAATCTATAGTCCAGATACATACTAGTACCACTCAAATAATTTGCAACAAACTAATAATTGTAACACACAAGAAAAGCAAACAACAAATTTTGTGAACAAGTTAAACATGTTTATGTAAAATTATGCCCACATAATAAGCATATACACCTTCATTTCACAACAAAAGTAGAAGTATTACGGTAATTAAACAATAAGCACAATGGAATAGAAACAATGTTGAACAACAACTACCCACTCAAAATTTCAAAATCATCACCTAGACTAAGCTTCACAGAC
Organism: Citrus mangshanensis; assembly: GCA_030449895.1. Lineage (NCBI taxonomy): Eukaryota > Viridiplantae > Streptophyta > Magnoliopsida > Sapindales > Rutaceae > Citrus > Citrus mangshanensis. The sequence goes on along the minus strand of JASUUJ010000215.1, from coordinate 11,076,295 downwards.
ATAACCAACAATAATAACTTGCAATGATCATAAAAACATACACAAATAACACAATTTCTAGTTTTCTTATGTGTTTTCAATCTTCTAAGTGCAAAAACAAGAAAAAGTTTCTTATATTTTTTACTACAAGCAAAAACCTCCCAAATTCGTAGAAACCTAGGGTTTCCAACAATATTTCAAAATCAATGGTTTAACACACTAATGTAGTGTGATTAACGTAATATTATTAAGCCTAGAAATTACATAAATACTACATATAGCCCAAAATAAAAAAAAATGATAGTAAAATGTTAATAAAAAATCCATTTTTCTTACCTCAGCTGTTGGAGGAGGCTGTTCAAACTTAGATTCTCTATTTCTACCACTTGAGTTTATCTTGCTCATTCCAAATTCGTATTCAGAGTGTCTTCAATGATACTCTATTTTTTGTCTTAGAGAAGTCTTAAGCATCCGCTTTTTCTACCACTTTTTTTTTTTTTACATCAACAACACACATTTACTTGGATAAGCAAATGAGGATTAGGTAAAAACACTAAGTGATTACATGTTTGCAAATACTGTTGTCATCCACGTGGCTCTATGCCTCACGATTGTTATAAATTTATACAAGTACCATCTCACCCTTTTTGTCATTTAAATTAATAGAGAGATTACGAGTTCTAGAGGATAACTTGATGTTTTCAATAGTAAGGTGGGTAATTTGAAGATTGTCACTTGACCAAGGGGGTAGGCCAAAATTAATCATTTTTTGTATTAGGTTATAGGTTGGAGAATTGTGATCAGGCGCTCTTAATCAGTTAGGACTCTTATGAGTCTATTTGGTGCACCGCATTGTACTGGATTAGAATAGATTATGGTGTATTATGAGTGTGTGGTATATTTAGTATAGTTGAACGAACTACAGGATGAATTTCAAGCTGATTTTTTTTACTTGCACGTAGACATTGGCAAAACAAGATCATAGGAACAGATGAGAGTTGATTTTAAAGACCAGGTGAAGCATCATGTTAGGTGTTGTATGGTCTTTGTTACATATATTAATATTTTATGTTATAATTAATATTTAAGTAATATTATTTTAATTTGTTAACTAAAAATAAAATAACTGTCAGAGCAATCGTTGACAACCGTTGCATTTTGTAGATGTTATTTGTTGACGTCCTAATTGGTACCATTCGGAATCATCATCACGGGCTCTACAAAACAGTACTAATATTGCCAGCAATGGAATCTCCATTGGCCATAGATCTACAGTTTATAGCCAAAGTTCATCATAGATTTACTGTTAAAATTTTGATTCTAGAACTTTAACTAAATATTAACGACAAATGGAAGTTTTGTTTTACCGTTGATTGGTGACTAGGTGATGCATCATTTGCTAGCTTTGTACCACAACTTTGTAAATATATTACTACTTTCCCAAAATTAAGTATTAAGAAAAAATGAAATTTATCAATAATAGTTATGGAAAAATTATAAAATCATATGATGTTAAAATATTTTTTAATTATTTTTCATTATTTTTTCAATTGACTATAATATTATATGATGTTAATGTATTTTTTCATTATTTTTCAATTAATTGTAAAATCAATAGTTCAATGCGCATTCCGCTGTCGTTTTGAAATATTTTCTTGTATTTACATGTTGCTATTAGTATACCATTATTTACGTCATCTTTATAAGCATACCATTGCCATCTAAAAATAACCTCATCAATTTTCTGCTATTAGTATGCCATAACGGCTCTTACAAGTCGTACTCGGTTCTATCTTTGATTTCAAGCCACCAAAACAGAGTGCTTGAGGAACGATCAAGCTAACATTTTTATTTTTATTATTTTGCTATTTTTCGCACGAAATGCAGATAAGAAAGCCAGTTTGTTGAGTTAAGATTTTTCACATCTTTCATCGTCGAGCAACATACAACATCAACAAAAAGTAATGAAATTTGATTTCATCATTTCTTTCCTTCTATATCATTCCCAGGAAGCAAGTTAAGCGTTATGCTACAAAAGGATATTGGGTGGGGTGTATTATGGAAGATTACTTGTGGTCGTTGGTAATTTCATGATAAAAGGGGTTTTGTCCCCCCAAAAAAAAAATGCAATTTTCTTCTTGGTTTTGTTTAGTTGAGTTTTCCATATCCATTTACTGACATGTTAAAGGCTTAAAGCTACAAAGCATTAATCAAAATAAAAATGTGATGGTGGCTGCTAAAACAGCCTTTTTTCTTATTTAAAAGTTTTTACTCTTAGATAATTTTTCTTTTTTATATCTTTGTAAATGCTAAAATTTTGAAAGCAGAACATCATCATCATGAGGGGAAAAAAAATTTTCATTTGATATATTGGAGGAGACTATAAGAGTTAACCAGTAGAGAAGATTATTTGATATGATTTCAAAATTGAAAATAAGATTGAAGAAAATTCAAGCAAAAAGGCAGGATACTGTATTATCTAATACAAATATATTTTAGACTTTATTAATTTCAAGAATATTTTACTATTAGTATCTTTTAGTTGATTTTATTAGTTGCAAGATTATCTTACCATCTATTTTTTTAATTGTTTAGCAGACGTTTTGTAATGTTTGAAGTAGAAAATTTTCAATTTCAGTTTTGTAGTATTTGAAGCAGAAAAATTTTCAATTTCAAACTCTTCATTTTCATTTCGATAATTTGTTATTTTTCACCATTTTGTGGAATCAATAAGAATTTATTTTTATTTTTATTTTTTCTTCATCATCATCATCAATGACATTAATAATAATAATAATAATAATAATAATAATAATAATAATAATAATAATAATAATAATTAAAATAATAAATTTCAAATGCTACCAAAGCATTTGAAATGAAGAGATATAGTCAGAATCACGGGAAAGATTAATGACTTTAATAATAATAAAGTTGATGCCTCGGTGCATAATAATGGTTTTGAATTTAGGACTTCCTTTCTTCTAACAAATGATATCCATCATACCGTTATATTAGGAACTCCCTTCATTAACCTTATTACTCCTTACACTGTCAACTATGATAGTATATCCTTTCAAGCAAAAACCAAAAAACTTGTTTTTCCTTTTATTGAGAAACCTAAGACAAGAAATTTGAATATTGTTAAATCTTGTTCTGTTTACCAGAACCAAATCAACACACTCCTCAAATCAAAACAAAATGACCTGATTTGTTTAAAAAAAAGATTTGAGTTTACAAAGAATCGAAAACCAATTACAAAATGAACTTGTAAAAAGAAAAATCTCTGATCTTAAAGACCTCATTGAAAAAGAGATATGTGCGGATCTACCATCTGCTTTTTGGAACAGAAAACAACATTTGGTTGATTTGCCTTTTGAAAACTCCTTTGATGAAAAGCAAATACCTACCAAAGCTCGTCCAATCCAAATGAACATGGAATTGGAACAACATTGCAAAGATGAGATAAAAGATTTAGAATCTAAAGGTCTCATAGTCAAGTCTAGGTCTCCATGGTTTTGTGCTGCTTTCTATGTCAATAAGAATTCTGAGATAGAAAGAGGAACACCCATACTAGTCATAAACTACAAACCCCTGAATAAAGCATTAAAATGAATTAGGTATCCCATACCTAATAAAAAGGATTTGCTCCAAAAACTTCATTTTGTTTTTATCTTTTCAAAATTTGATATGAAATCAGGTTTTTAGCAAATTCAAATTCATACAAAAGACCGTTATAAAACTGCATTTACTGTTCCTTGTGGACAATATGAATGGACTGTTATGCCATTCGGATTAAAAAATGCGCCTTCCGAATTTCAAAGGATTATGAATGATATTTATAACCCTTTATCTGAATTCTGCATTGTTTACATTGATGATGTGTTGATCTTTTCTCAAACAATTGATCAACATTTCAAGCATCTAAAGACTTTCTATCTTGCCACTAGGAAGGCTGGTCTAGCCATTTCTAGTTCTAAAGTTTTCCTGTTTCAAACAAGGATCAGGTTCCTTGGTCATTATATTTCCAAAGGAACCATAACACCTATTGACAGATCTCTTGCATTTGCAGAGAAATTTCTTGATAAGATTCTAGATAAAACTCAATTACATAGATTTCTAGGTAGTTTAAATTATGTTCTTGATTTCTGTCTAAACATCAATAGGATTTCAAAGCCATTGCATGATAGACTAAAGAAAAATCCTGTTGCTTGGACTAATGAACACACCAAAGTTGTTAAATTAATAAAAGATTCTGTTAAACATATTCCATGTTTATTTCTTGCAAATCCTGCTTTACCTAAGATTGTTGAAACTGATGTATCCGATTTAGGTTATGGAGGAATACTAAAACAAATTGATAATAGTAAAGAACAGATAGTACAATATACTTCTGCACATTGGAATGAATGTCAAAGAAATTATTCTACTATCAAAAAAGAAATTTTATCTATAGTGTTATGCATATCTAAATTTCAAAGTGATTTGTTAAATCAAAAATTTTTACTTCGAATTGATTGCAAAGCTGCAAAACATGTTTTAGAAAAGGATGTTCAAAACATTGCATCAAAACAAATTTTTGCACGATGGCAAGCCATTTTAAGTGTTTTTGATTTTGACATTGAGTTTATTAAAGGCGATACAAATTCTATCCCTGATTTCCTAACCAGGGAATTTCTCCAAAACAGATAATGCTGCCCAAAAAGAAAGACAAAGGCAAAGCCATTCTTAAAGACTCGACACCTAAAACAATCCCTAAAGAAACCCAGACAACCCCTCCTAAAGAAAAATTACTTTCTTCAGCCATGCCTATTAAATCATGGATTGACATTATCGAGGAGCAAGAAGCACAGTCTAAAGCCATTGCCTCCAATGAGCAGGTAAAAGAATGGATGAACTTCATTACAAAGTCTCCTGAGCTTATGTTAGCTTTACAAAGTATTTCCCAAAATAAAGCTCTTTCTCAAGTTCCTGAGAAAAAAAAATATGTTTCTAAAGCAATTTCAAAGCCTTCTTCTTCTAAAGAAGTTATTTCTTGTGAAAGCTCTTTTTCACAAATTATTGTTTCTCAATCAAAGCTTTCACAAAAATCTTCAGATTGGATTAATAAAACTTATCATCAAAATGTTTTATCTATGGAAGATGGGTTTTATCACTCTAATCCATTTCAAGCCATCACAAAGATTTTTCTGAAAGGCTGGTTTTCCAAACTATGAGATTTGTTAAAACCACAGTCTTTCTATCAAAGTATTCTTGAGTTCACTGAGTCTGTAAAATTCAAACACTTTTTCCTTAGTGAGTCTCACCATGAGTCGGCTTACTCTACAGCCACCATCTTAAAAGTCTTGAGCCCAAAACAGTGGGGTGGCCAACTCCACAAACCAAAGACTTTTCCCGCCAATTTCCAAATGCGTTTAAACCATTGCCTATATTTTTCTTACTAGGATTACCAACAGGCTTGGTTTAACACATTTTTTATTCAAAACCCCAAAAAGACACATTCTTGGTTATTTTTCTTTAACTCAAAAATAACCGTACAAAGCCTTCTAAATTGGTTCCAACAATGGTGGAATTACTTTGGGCCAAGCCCAGACATCCTAACCCCAAATGCCATAAATTGTTTAAACTTTTTTAAAGCCCATTATGTTCCTTCTGAGTCCGAGAAAAGGTTTCCTCCTTTTCTCTGCTTCTGTACAAATTTCTTTCTTTCTTGCGTCTGGATGTGGAACTTCAATTACCACACTCAAAAAGCCCAACTTATTTTACAAAGAACCTTTAAAGTTAAATGGTGGTCTAAGTTTGATGAACAGTCCAAACTATTAGAAGCCACAATTCAAGCTTGGCTTTCTTCAAAAGACCTCATTGCCCCAAGTATACAAGATGTCAAAGCCCAAAACACATTCCTCACCCCAAAGATCCAAGGCCCAATCTCTGTTGGCCAGTGCAAAGACTGAAGAGGAATATTTTAAAGTAATGCAGCAACTCCTTGCCTCTAGATCTGAACCATCTGTTGCCAGCTCTTCAGACGAAAGGGAGGAAGAAGAGGAGCCGTTCATTTCCCTTGGAGATGATAACGAAGACGATTGCTTTGAGATCCTACCTCCGATAAAACATTGTAAATGAAAAAAAAAAGTAATTTTCCATTTCTTTTATTTGTATCTGTATTTTTTGAGATTCTATCTTCCTTTACTCACTACCCTTTATGGGAAAAACTGTGAAGACATTTCTCTCCTCTACCAGCAAGTCAAAAGCTCATTATGCTGTCTCCACGTGAAGACCTTTTGCCAAAGTTCAAGGACCCACTTACGTGAAGCTTTCCTAAAGTCTACAAAGCAGAAGATGCCTACAATGATGATGTCTCCCACGTTCCAAAAGCACATACTACTGTTGATGACCCCATTCTCCACCAACGCATGTGAAGTCCAGCTGTAGCATTTTCTTTTGTAAAATAATTTTTGTATAAAAGAGTGCATGAAGACTGAGACTGATCACACTCTTACTCGGCTTGTGTTTTAGAATTCTCTCTTCTCCTCTCTATCTTCTCTGAAGGGAAAAAATGAACTGAAGACATAGAGGAAATTTTTCCTGTCTTCTGATTTTCCCTCTTGTTTCCTTCTGTACATCACTTCTTGTTTACCAAGCTTTTAGATTCAAGCAACTCATGTAAGCATTTCTTGTAAGCATTTAAAGTTTCTTTAAAGAATTTGTAATCTATTTAAAAGTATGTATGTTTAAATTCTGCAATTTAAATTATTTAAACTGCTACGTTCTTCTAAGGCATAGAGACCTGATCTCTCCCCTTAGTCGTATTTCTTTTCTCCCTCCATTCAATCAGAGTATTATTTCTGGGATCCAAATCTAATACTATCTATGAGCCTTTGTGTTGCTTAGGTTTGCCTAAAGATATTTAAACGACTTAAATTTATCTTGGTATATCGGCTGGAAAACAGAACGTGCGAGATATTGATCTGTTCTAAGCCAGATCTTGTCTCAAAGGCAGATTAAGTTCTGCATCGATATGGTAACAAATCCACGTACCAATAATAAAACTGACTAAATTCACACACTCTACGATCCCTAGTCTGTCTGGTATCAGAGCTTAAATTCAAAACCATTATTTTGCACTGAGGCATCAACTTTAGATTTGACTTTCAATTTTGAATTATTGGCGGCTGAGAGTCTTTCATTAGTCTTTTCATGAAATCTTTTAAGAACAATGTCTTCTTTAATGCAATTTAAATCGGAACCAGTATTAAAAAGGGCAATGGTGTCAATTTCAAAGTCTTTAGAAAGAATTAAGGTGATTTTAATTAAACATTTTCTAGTGGTGATTTGTTTGAGAACAAAAAGGAAATCATTGGGTATACATTCAATGTTTTCAAGGTTTTGTTCATTATCACCATCAGATTCAATCTCTTTATCAGAATTATCCTCTAGTTGTTTTTGTAACAGGAGTTGGATGGTTTTTGAATCATTTCTTTGTTTTTCTTTTAAGTCTTTTATTTCAAGCTTAATTTCTTTTATTTCTTTTTGAAGATCCTGAATATTAGGAGTTGTTTCTTTGTTTTCTTTTTATCAAGAATTTCGATGAGATCATATGTATTCTTTTTAATATTATGGGGTTTTGAAGTTTCTGCCTTATTGAGTTCTAGGGTTTTAAAAAGTTTATCGAGGTATTCTTTTTGAAGATTAGGATCAGAAATATGTTTAACTAATTCAAGAAAATTTCTTGTTCTTTAGACAACACATTAAGTTTTTTTGTCTTTAATTAGAATTCTGTATCAGAATCACTATCACTGGATACAGATGTATCTGAGCAATTAACTCATCAACCTGTAGAGACTCACTGTTTCCTGTCATGTAAGACTCAGAGTCAGAAGATTCTATAAGCAAAGGGGCCACTTTAGAGAATATCTCTTCATCTAGGTCAAGTTCATGGAGGCTTTTGCTCAGTCTACAGAATTTCGCGGTATGACCTTTCTTTCCATATTTGAAACATGTGACTTCTTTGTAATTGAAAGGAGCTTTTGATTTTGTTATGATATCTTTCTTTTTAGAGAAATAAGGTTTCCTATAAGGCTTCGATGGTTTCCTATAGGAAGGTTCTCTAAACTCATGGAAGGGTTTCCTATGGCTTTTAGATTTGTAATGTTTCTTGTAAGGTTTCGAAGAACACTTACCATGACAATCCTTAGAAGTGGAGACTTTAAATGGGTCATAGTTAAACTGTTTACAGAAACTGCCTAATTCTTGCTTAGATTTTCTAAGTTCCCATTTTAGACGTTTCTGAAGTTTTAAATCTTAACAAATCTTTAAACCTTCTTTGTTAATAAAACTGACAAGTTCACCGTAGGTGAGCTCATCATAGGGAATACGGTTGTCATAAATGGCTTTAATAGAATTCCTAACATTTTCTCCTAATAGGGTAGGTAAACCCGCAAAGAATTTTTGTTTCCAAGTTATATGATTTGCATCATCCCTAAGGAAGAGTCTGGTAAAGAATGTGGTTTTGTAGCTTTGGAATTCACTAAGCTTCCTACATCTCAGGTTGTGTAGTAACTCAGCATTCTTATCCCTAAGGTGTGAAGGGTCTCTTATGAAATGAAGGGATATAGTCATAATCAGGGTAGCAACTGCATCCTGAATTGGACTATTGAATTCATCACAAATGGGGGCTCCATCCTCATCTGTTTGAATTGAATTTAAAATATCCAATTGTTGCTGTTCAGTGAGAAGATGATCCCACCAACCTTTAAGTTGACCAGTAAAACCAGCGATGATAATCTCTGCAATGGCTTTGTCAGAGGTTCTAGACTGAATTTTATAAGCATTAGCTGCCATGGTCATCTGTTGCAACAATCCTAAAATATTATATTCGGACATACCATCAATATTCCACTCATAGACAGAAGATGCATTAAATCTTGATTGATTTAATACACTTGGTCTGTTGTCTATAGTCAAGTCAGGTGGAGAATTGACAGTAGGAAGGACTAATTTCCAATGAATTTTATTGGCTCTAGGCATAGGTTCTTCTTTAAACGCTTCTATATCTGAAAAGGCTATAGAAGTTTGGTCTTGTTCTAGTACACCAATTTTGCTAGATTGAGCACTATCAGGAGATATTTGGATTTTACTAGATGAAGAAGAGGTTTCTATTCGATCTAGTTGTTCTCTAATTGCTTTAGCAAAATCTAATTTTGACTCTTGAACTAACTTTTGACTATTTTTTAAAACCTGAAAAGGTTTGAAAATAGGTTCTTTAAGTTTTTTATCAGAATTCGATCTTGAAGTAACAGGAGAAACAACTATGGTTGACTTCTGAAATTGGTTTTCTATCCTAGTCAACTGTTTTCCTAGTGTATTTAGGTTAGCATTACAGAAATTATTCTGTTGAATAATGCTACCCAAATTTGTTTCTGGATCATTTGGCTTATGGATTTTATAAGGTGGGGCTTTAATCTGAACAGGAGGTTTATCATGATCAATGGTTAAACTCCTAAGTGGAGGATGTTCAGATTCTATTATGTTATCACTATTAGAAAGGTTCCATTAAGTGATTTTCTTCCTAACAGTAATGGGATTTGATTCTTTAAAAGGATAAGCAATGTTGTTATCCGAAGCATACATCTCAAACCAATCAAAAAACAATATATGAATTTTATGTAGATTTACAAACTCATAATAGACTTGTTGGACCTCTTTTCTTTGGTTTAAGAAATGTTTGAAAAATCAAAGTCTTTTTTCTTTATTAGTGTCAGAATAAAAATCATTGTGAATGAGAGTTTTATCTAATTCAAAATCTTTCTCAAGAACATTGATTACATTTTCCGTGACGGCGGAGAATGTAAAAGAAGTTGGAGGAGAAGGTTCCTTCTCTTCCCGGCATTGTTCATGTTGACGGCTAGTGTAAATAGGATGTGGAACACTAGCAGTATAATCAATAGAATGTATAGAAGAACTAGGTATATCCGATGTGGAAAACCTAAGTTAACTTTTTACTGGTTGGAAAGGGAGATTTATAATGGAAGGAATACTTGAGCATGAATCTTTATCAGAGAATCTAGATGATATAAATCTCCTAAAGGATAATTTGACTTTACCATCAGAATACTGAGTCACATTTTGTAACTCTATATTTGGCTCAAGTTGTTTAGGAATCACTGGTTCAGTGGCTCCTTCTAAGATCCATTCTTTAGGGAGGTTGACATCCTTCCATTAGATTGGTCTAGAAATAACTGTATTGGCTTTAGACAAGTCAGTCTGCAAAAGAAGAGTTTCATCTCTTTTTGACTGAAATAGATGTTTGGTATTGGTAAACGCAAATATCATGGCTTTGTAAGATATTCTGAAAATTGGGGCAATCGGAACAGATCCTTCAATCATGTTGTAATTATGGGTTTTGATCTGTAAAATCATACTTTTCAGAATGGTTTTATCTTTAAGGGAAACTGTTATATTTAGATAACAGCTAAAGAAAATGGATCCTTTACAGAGGCTTGATTCAATACTGCTAAGTAAAGAATCATCAAAAGAGATGAATCGTCCATCTCTTAGGACGGCAAGGATGGAAGTGTTTAAACCTTTCTTAGTAAGGGTTTGATGTGAACATAATTAAAATTCTTTTCTTTTAATTTCTTTAATGAATGTTCTGTAAATAATTGAATTGTTTCAAAAGGCTTTGAAAGGGTTATGTCATAATCTTCAGTTTTTATGACATAATCATTTTTTAAAAAATCAAGCTTTTTTGTTTTGTAAATCATTTCTTTAGAAACCTTAGGAAGTTCCCAACAATCAATTGCTTTATTAAAATCTTCAATTACGAATTCTTCTGAATTCACAACATTCTTTGAAGCACTAGTTCTTCTAGAGGAAGAGCTAAAAAAGGACGATACTCTACAGAGTAGAAAATCCATGGGGAGAGATCAAGTCTCTATGCCTTAGAAGAACATAACAATTTAAATAATTTAAATTGCAGAATTTAAACATACATACTTTTAAATAGATTACAAATTCTTTAAAGAAACTTTAAATACTTACATGAGTTGCTTGAATTCACACTACTACTACTATTATTATTATTTTTATTATTATTATTATTATTATTATTATTATTATTATTATTAATGACATTAATAATAATAATAATAATAATAAATTTTAATAGCAATAAAAATAACAACAATAATAATAATGACAACATTATTATTATTGTTGTTATCATTATTAAATAATAATGGACTTCTTTGTAAATAATATAAAGCTTCTAGTATTTTCATAAATTCTGTAGGAAACTAAAATGCAACAGTATTATTATTTATTAACCCTCCCGAGAATGAAATCAATGGGAATGATTCCCAAATTTGTAAGCCCTGTAGGAGTTCGATTTCGATTCACACTCTTATTTCGTGAAGTAAGCAGTGCTAATAATTCTAATTTTAAATCTTGATTTTCCAATTCAGAAAGTAAACACACCTTAAATTTTAAATTTTCTTGTATATCTTGACAATTCATTTTATTTTTCAAACTTCCTTGAGAAATGTAGACATTTTTCTATATTTTTATTTTTCAAAGAGTAAAGGGGAAAGCATGCTCACCCAAATCAATTTTTTTAACATTTAGTTAGTCATAATTTATACATATTATTCATTTCAAGTAAGACTTAAAAATGAAAACGAAAATCATAATCATAATAATAATACAGTGAATTGTTGCATCTTGATGGGTAGATAAACAACACAATTGACAACAGCGATCCCTAGAGGAAAACAAGTGACCAGCAACAATGATGCAAAAAAAGCACAAAAATTCATACAAATTGCTTCAGAAACTCAGTAGCCACCAACCTCCCACGCGTGTTCACAGACATTTTCAATTCACTTATCTCTTTATCGATATCCTGCAATTCAAGATTGGTCTACAGACTGGGGGGAAAGGAAAAAAAAGAAGCATACAAATTGAAAGAACAAAAGCACAATGGATACAGACAGATGATGCCTAGTCTTAAATTATAGAATATGACTTATGCTTGACGTTGATGGTTAAAATCATCCAATGCTGTTATTTAGTTTATTTCATTTCCTACTCAGGTGTGCACGGTAATCTATTCTTTCTTTTGGTTTGTGTTTTGATGGGTTAGAGAAGAGGGCGAGCTAGGCTTATGTCCCCTATCATTCCAGCTGTGTCCACAATTTTGTTGGCAAAAAATTTACTGAGATTCGAACATTATATATCATACTGTCCTGACATCGAGTTCTTTTTGCAACAATAACATAGAGGGGCGAAGCCCATTCTAAACTGAAGCAAGTTGATAAATTGGTTTAAGAATGGTAGTCGTCAAATCCGTGGCTTGAATCTTTTACAACAAGCATTAGTTGGCACCAATTTCAAATGGTAATGGAGATTTTGTGGTAATTTGTATAACAAATATCAAGCAGCAGATGGAAATAAAAGAAGGAAGAAAGCTATAGAATCATAGAAATTTGATAGCAGTTAGAGAAAAAAGATAAAAGGCAGCCTTGAATATCAGATCCCAGGCAGCGGAAGCAACAAAAAGTCAGTAGCATTTACATGCCTCAGCCATTTTAAGCCATCGGTTACATAGAATCAATCTCTAAAGAGTTATTAGCAATATACGGCCCCAAATGGGGTTGAATGTCCAAACTAATATACAAAGCTATACTACACAGCACTAAGAATTTTTTGAGCACTAATTGAGTAAAAATATATTGGAAGACAAACATATTTCAGAATATTTTATGTGACACAAAAAGCAGACAACAAACAGAAAACTGACAACATTTTGCCATTGCAGTAGAGAAGAACTAGAGAATCATTGGGAAATAGTATAAGGTCCTGTTTGGGATTAAGGTGCTGTAACTTTTAAGTTGTAGCTGCTATGGAAAAAAAGCTATATTTATAAAATAAAAGTTAATAATATTCAAAATTATTAAAAATATAATAGATTTTTTATCATACAAGTGAAAAATCATATTAACATAACTTTCAAGTTACAACAACTAGTGTTTACCAACCACTTTAGTGCTTTATCTTCTAAGCTACGGCTGCCTAACCTCAATACCAAAAGCACCCTAAGAAGGTCAAGAATTACAACGGACAGTTCAACCAAAGTTCTGAGAACAAGCCAACTGGTCAGATTTCTTGGGGTGGTAACAAACACTGAGAACAAACTAAATCACTAAATCTAGAAGACAATCAATGTACCTAATCCCCTTCAGTTTTAGCAACCTACACAGAGAAGCAGTCTTTTCCAATCCTCTGAGCAGATTCATGATTAAGGCAGGAGATGTCTCCGCACTCTAACATAACAGCAAGTTTACTAACTAATTTGGTCAAACATCGCCAATGCACAGTATGCACTTGGTCATTATGCCCATAGGACTTTTTTAAGTGTTAAATAGATATTAAATTTCAACAGCATTTAAGTGTGGGATAGTTCAAGTGAATAATAATATGGTAGAGCCAGAAAATAATTTAAAGTTTTTCTATCAGACAATCATGCGGACAAGGGAAAAGCAACTGATAAGATTCAACAGAATTCTTACCTCCATGAACTGCACAATAAAATCTATGAGCTTGTGTTTCTGCATCTCCTCACAATGGTAGTTAGTGATAAGAAAGCTGATATCATAACCCTGCAAAATAAAGGCCAATGAAGCAAATATGTCAATGTCTCCAATTCTAAAGCGAAAGAGAATATCTGTTGAACCTATAGTCTGGGAATATACTTTATAGATTTATTAATCAAGAAATCTAAAGAAACCAAAATGAGTACTGAAAAATTTATCCGATCATGCAGAAGTTCAGAGATCTGTCGCCAAGTGCTAACATAGAAATGGTTCACAGAACTCTGACAGTTTCCAATTACTATTCATAAATACAAATTCTCATTATTACACCACATTAAGCACAGAATACATTTAATCAACAAACAAAATTAAGCAATGCATGTATTAAGTTTAGTTAAGTAGTATTAAAACCAAGCACAAAAGGAATAATTTTGTCGTATCACAAATATAAAAGCTTTCAATTGTAGACAGACTTTATATTTATTGCTCATTTATATATTAAAAAGAAGATCCGGGCACTTGCACTGGAGGAGGTATACAAGATACAAGAAAAATACCAAGGTGATATATATATCACAGCAATGATACTTGAAATTTTCATAGCTAATTGTCACCAAATTCTCATGGTCATGAATGTTTATTGACCATCATGTTATACAATAAATAACTATCAAAGGGCGTTCAATCCCAAAGAGATCCTTTGAATCTCATGGAAAGGTTCTTGTACCCTTAATTGCTAAGCATGGCACATCAAGGCAGAGCGTCATGATTTTTGACGGAAAGTCTAATGTTGACCCACCAAGATAAACACATACCTGTACTGGTTTTCTCCTCAAAACTTGAAATGCTTCTGCTCTCATTGACAAAAATCTAAGAAATTTTTTAGTTAGTATGTTTTCAAGTTCATCTGCCTGCTTTACCTACACAAAGAAGAACAAGTGTATGAGGGAAAAAAAAAATTGGAAGACCGTGCAACTCTATTTAAAGTTCAAAAAATTATACCAGGTGGCATCCGTGTTTTAAATATTATGGATGCTGAATTGACCACATGCTTTGTTGTGTACGCAATTTGTATGACTCAAATTTAATTGACATGACAGTGAAAACCAAGAAGCCATTTACCAATAAAATCTTCTCATGTTGAATAACAAACTTCTCTTAGGCAAAGTGATAAGTTATTTCATTTGGCTGAACCACATGCAAACTAAAATTATTTTAAACCAGCTGTCATTTGCTTATCATGGAACAGTGCCTACAATCTTTGAAAGTCATAACAGTATGCTATGAAGTTAAAGCAGCAGGTTTATTTTAAAGAATTGTATGTTGCCGCCATGAATTTAAACTTTAATTTTTTTGCTTTTGTTTATTTGCTGTATAAGCAAGAAAAAACATAAAAAATCAAAAAATTTCTTTTTCTAGTATTTTGTTCCATCAAAGAAAAACAAGAAATATGATTAACATTCACCTTAAGGCTTATTCGAAGTGAGTTGATAGATGTCTCTATTAAGCATTTTTCAGCCTCGTTTCGACATATCAAAATCTGCATGGCAATTGCCCATATGAATATACAGCCGTCAATAATCAAACATACACAAAAAAATGCCTGCAAATAAAACCTTTTCCACATTATTTTGTATGAGAAGGCAACAAACTAGTCATCCCATCTGTAACTGCCTAGATGTTGTGTAAGGCATGGAGAAGTCCCAAGAGGAAACTATCAATACTAATGCTATGAAATCACAAAAGACCGAGAAGATGTGTTTACTGTTAGTCCAACTAGGTAGATTATTTTCACTTTAGGAAAATATGGTAACCAACAGTTAAAACCATTAATATTTTGTATCAACAAACCATTAGAAAAAAATGTAAAGCAAATCTCATTGAAAGAGGTAAGACATGTTAAGCGTGGAGGTAAATTCCCTGGCTCTAACAATATCGATTAATGGTAAACTCTAGTGAGTATAGAGGTTTTCAAGACTACAAGTTCGAACAAATCAATAACACAGGCCTACAAGGTCATACATAGACCTCCCAAGATAAAATTCAACTAGTTGCGGTGTACAGAATTCAAGAACTTTGAAAACTAAAATCAGCAGTTAACAAGAACAGGACACAAGCTATATGCCTATATTTAAGGTCCATAGGATAATTCTTACAGGATTCAGTAGAAGTTCTGGGCTGGTCCTGCAAAAAGCGGAAAAAAAAAAAATCATCTAGATGGAGCATATGATGTATGCAGGAAGAAAATCAGAACACAAATGCGGCATGTTAATGGGAAAATTGTCAAGTTGACTAAACAGCACAAGAAACTTTATGCTTGCTATATATCAAAGAGGGTAGCATCTAATAACAAACAAACTTCACACAATCTGATGTTGTGCTTCAAAATACAATGTCAACAGAGAGAAAAAAGTCAGATAGGCAAAGAGAAATCTAGAGACCATACTATTATTGAGTGCATTTTTAATAAGAATAACAAGAAATATATAGGCTATAGACACAGAAACAGAGTAAAATAGGAAGTAAAACTTTTTGCCAAAATATGACTACTACGCTACAATTAGTGACACCTAGACTTTCCTAATTTAGTTTCTACATACACAATTTTGCGTAAAGGCCTACAAATCACCCCCAGACTTTAGATTCCCCTGTTGGCATCAAATTCCTGATAATTCAAAAACCAAAACTGAGAATGTCCATGCACAGTAACGTGTCATAATTAACTTCCTTAATAATGTCATGAAAGAGAAACGCTTGTGATTAGAACCTAAGACTGAGAAAAAATGAGTAGCTGAGCCACTAGAGCACATAAAAATTTGGTTGTAAAGCCATTTCTTCCTTATATTTGAATGGTTATAACTTCAAGCTACCTCACATAAAAAAAATCTACTTTTATGCATGCATTTTTGTACTTGACCATCTACATAATAAAACTACAAATTGGAAATTAAGCATATATATTATTGCCTATGCTTACACTATTTCTTTTATTCACCATTTATACAACAATATGGAGGCATTCTCCCTATTACCTCCCAGTCGCTTTTGAGGATCAACTATATCAACCTTTTTAGTGTTAGAGTTTGCTAATTCTGGTCTAATTTATCAGCTTAAGAGGAATCATTTAATACACAGGGAAGTTTCCAATAGCAATGACATTCACTTGAATTTAAAGCAATGAAACTTATGAAAGGATCTATTTCTATAAATCATGACTAAATTTAAAAACTACCACGAAACAACAGCATAAGATTAGAACAGATTCACCAAACTATTTTGCAAAAAATAAAAGCTGTAACAGACCAAACTTGAGCCAGAAACTTACTTTAGTTCAACCTCTGGTTTATTATGCCTTTCAACTTCTTGACAAGGAAAATTCTGACAAAATTAAATTAAAATGTCAAAATATCAAATGAACAAAAACAACGCAATCGATTTAGACAGATGACGAAAGTACAGTGTGAACCTGCAAACACAGGGCGGCGTCTAGCGTGTTCCGTATGCAAGCCAAATACAATCGCAATGTGTTTGACTGAATTTTGATTCTCAACATTCGAACACAAAATTATTCATCGAATTGAAAAAGGTAAGAACAAAATAAACAAAAGCGTTTGAGATCAGTCATCATACCATGTTTCTGCGTGTAGCGATTTGAAATGATCCTAGAATAGCATCAGACGCCGTCGTCGTCTGTCTGTGTTGTGTTATTTGTGAGATAGGGAATGCGGTGAAGAGAGTTGAACGAAGCAGTGACTTTCAAGTGAGGAGTTGTTGCTAATGTGCGCATGTGATGTATATTTTAAGAATAAATTTTCTAAAATGCGCAGCCTCAATCATAACTTAATATTTTTGGGAAAGGGAAATCTGAACCGCCGGATTCGAATCGAGTCAGTCAAAGGACTGGGGTCTACGCAAGTAAATATCCGGATCCGGGTTTGGCCTTACCGGATTCGGAGCTGGTTTTTTCCTACAAGGTTATTTTTGGATTTCAATCAATCAAAAGGTCAGATCATAATGCCCTTTCAACAGAACATATTGATTTTGGTGAATCGGTAATAAAAATAAAAAAAGAAGATTGTGAGAATTAAAGTAATTCTGATAATGTTATCGTTAAAGCTAAACTGTAACATTGTCACTTAAAATTGGCTAAATAAACATCTTCTAACAAGACTTTCAAGCATATTTAACTTTCATTTAGCTTCTCATCTTCGTTTCAAATCAAACACAAGTTAAAACAACGTTCATTCACAACATATACATTCATTGCCATTTCCTTTCATTTTTAACTTAAGATTCACACAACATTTCATCACTCATTCCACCAACTCAACTCTAGACACACTTGAATGTGTATGGATTCCTAAAGCTCAAACACATCAAGCAAATCAAACATTTTTTTAGCCAACTTAGAGAAATATAGTTAGGGGCAAGCTCATTAGATTTTCTAACAAAATATGAAAGTGCAACATAATGGCTAATTTGAAGATTCTAGACTCTGATGACAATCCACAAAAACTTTATTATCAATGACCTAACAAAAATGGGTGTGGACACTTCAAATGATCGGTTCCAGAGAGGGATAACTTCACCTATGGAGCTATTTTTTAAGGGGTTTTAGCGACAGTTATGGATAATGAGCTCCTAAGTGTCATTGACATTGAGGTGAAAGATGTGAAAGCTATCTTTGAGGTGTCTCAATAACTTAGAAAGGGTTTAGCTATAATGTAGATTGTGAATTTACAATTTTTTTACATTCAATTGTTTATTGTACTTAATCCAATACCTCTAGATCTAATGTTTTAAGAGTTGAAAAAAGTATTGCATTCTAAGTGTTTGTTAGCTACGTATGTAATCCTTTTGTTGAAGTATGCTTATGTAGCCTTATCTTGGAAGAATATAGCTAAGTCTAGTTTCATGCACTATTTAAAAAGAATGCAGATTTCATAATCTAATCCAATGTTAACATGCTTATTATATTACTTAGCAAATACAATATTATGCTAAATAATTTCATATTTGAACATAAAGGCAACTAAAGCTAATAAATTTGTAAAGCTATCAAATACCATTATCAGCACAGCCACTATGAGTAAATAGCAATACAATAAAACCATATTAGCTAAAATGAAAATAGATATATGTCATTTATGTGTTAAATACTTAAGTATTCTAGTTGCAAATTAGAAGTGCAGACAGTCTTCTAAACAACCCATATATATCAACAGAGGCCTTTATTCACTTATAAGCAATTATTAAAAGTTTGCTATGGTTAGGATTAACAAAAGGCAACTATTAATGGTGTAAGTTTAATAGTATCATATTATGCACAAATTATACAAAAACTCAACCTATATATATGGCTAAGTAATAAAAGATGATACAAAATCTCTATCATTTTAGTGAATATAGTTGAAAGGAGTTGTATCATCTGATCCTACAAAAAAAATGTATTATATAGCATTAGTTTTGGCTTTGTTGCTAGTGATCGTTAAATGCACATTCTGTCTCCTATGTTGCTACTATGTTAACTAATTGGGCTTAAGTTAATTGCCCTACTTGAATAAAAAATCTATAAAGATTAGTATGTATTTCATTGCTCAAATTAGATAAGTCTATACGATTATGGAAATAAAAAAGAAAGTAATTTCAAATTAGCATCATGATAGATGTTTGTGTTGCTATAGCAATATCAACATATGCATTCTTAGTGCTTGAGCTTGCTCTCATTTGCTTCTTAGTGTTTGAGCTTGTTGGCTTTTGATTCTTAGTACTTGAGCTGTCTCCCATATGCTATATACAAATACATATCATTTTGATTAATATTCATTCAAGTATGTAAAATGAGGCTAATTTATTATTTATAATGAAAGTCAAGTAAATAACCTATATTAAACCCTTAAATGTTCTCTTTTTTGATTTTTTTGTTTAAACCTTTTTAGTTTTGCATGTCCTCACATTGTGTCCTCCTTATAACACTGAAGCTTTTCTGGAATGACTTTCCCTCACTAGCCTCTCTCCTTCTATTTGTTTGAGGCCTGCCATTAGCTGTAATGACAACATGTGCCTGGGAGTTATCATGTGCAACTAGAGGGGTTTTATTTTCATCAAGAACTGGATAATAGTGATGTTTGTAATTATTCTTAAAAGCTTCCTTATTTAGCAAAGGATGCACAAGTCACTAACATTGTACCTCATTGTATTAATGCATCACAATGCATATGGGCAAGCACACCAAAGACATCATACTCCCTACTATCACAGTGGTTGGCCCTCAAATCAACAACTGTTCTTTGGGAGACATCTTCCATTACTTCAAAGGTATCATTTTGGCTTAAAATGATAAACAACGTCCTAGACTCTTCCCTCCCTGTAAGTACTTTCCTTCTAACAAATGGAGGCAAATCATCTTACGAAGTAACAGCTTGCTCATACCTCTTGTAAATTAGAATCATGATCTTTCTTTTTATTTCCTCAAGCACCTTCATAATTGACATTCCTCTACAGTTGTTAATACAATTGCTGAAGGATTCTATCGTACTATCTTCATATGAGTAGAAACTTGTGTGCTTAGCCCAACGCATAACTAGAATCTGTAGCAGCCATATCTTAGTTGCAAAAATGATACTGTACAATTTAGCTGTATGATTCTTAAACTCAACTGCATTGGAGCTTTTGCAAAATCTTCCAGAATTAGAACTTTAGTAGTAAAATAGGAATTTTCCCTTAAAATTGGCATAATTATGCTTACAATAATACATGTTCAATGAAGTTGGAAACACCCTTTCGAAAGCATTCAAAATCCTTTTTTGTCTATCACTCATAAAGTACAATCCTTCCCCATCATCACAACCTATCTGTTTATATAACTTCTCTATAAAGTAGACCCGCGACTCTGTGTTTTCATTCGCTACAGTTCATGGCAAGTGGATAAATACTATAGTTAGCACCAATACTGATAGTAAATAACAACACAACCTTGTATAGCCCCTTAAGTTGGCATTTATCAACTTCTACAAATTATGTATAGCCTTCAAAGAACCCTCTTCTATTAGCATCAAATATAAAGCTAGGAAAACGAGTCACCTAGTCGTGTTCATGTCATGTTAACTTTGTGTTGTATCAAATTTAGGTCGACTCAACCATGACCCATTTAATAATCATATCTAAATAATGAGACCCTAACTTGAGGTAGAAAATAAACAGGTTATCTAATAACCTGCTTAATATCTATATATTTAATAAAATTTACATTAAACATTTGCACACTATTATATATATGTATGTATATATGCATGTACGTATGTCTATATATATATTATAAGATACGCATGTCTACTATTATTTTACATATTTACGATATTAAAAACCTAAATCCATATAAAGTTTTTTATATATATTCATCGTTTCAAAAAAATAAAAAGAAGAGTCATATCATATAATTAAGTTTTGATGACAAGAATATACAAATTAATTTAGAATAATAAATATAGTCATGTCATTGATCGAGTAAATAGATCAAGTCCTCTAACCCTAACCCAACAAAAAAAATTGTGTCAACTAAGACCCAACTTATTTAATAATCATGTTAAATTTGATAACTCATACCCATTTATTCATGTTTTATTCGTGTCGAGTAATCTGGTTATGTCAAATTTTGCCAGCTCTAATCAAACATCACAAAAGGTCTCTTAAAATGAGGAAGCACCGCCTAGTAGATCTCTTTTTGATGATACAATTAAACCAGAATTGGAGTTTAAGATTGCATGCATATATCTGAAGAGTTTGGAGAAGCTTGCCTTAGGATCTTGCTCCAATAATTCAAGAATCTTGTCCTTTGCCCTTTATAGCCTAATCTACAACACGTGACCCACAATTCATGTGTAGCTCAGCACCTATCAATGCTGATTTCAAGGTTGGTCTTGAATAGATAAATTATATGACAACAATTTATATTGAGTTAGCTCCATGATTGTCATTGTTTCTCTCACATGTGTGTTAAGGATAATGAGCCTTCACTTAAAGTGTCTTTTATTCTAGTTAGAGTTAGCATGTATCCTCTATGTGAAACATACAATTGCTTATTTAAGGGTGAGTACTCTTACCTTCTTATTATTTGCCCTCTAAAGTTTGAAACCATTTTTAATTATAAACACCTTTACCACATTTCTGAATTAATTAGTACTCTTGTACAAGTGCCTAGGTATTATGCTAATTTTCGAACCATTTCCACTGAATACAAACCTCCTAGAATTTGTCTCTTATCTGTTACAAGCCTCCTGTGCCCCTTCACTAGTATCCTCATCAGAATCAACTACACTGTCATACCTTGACTCATAATTATCAAGATCAATATCTCATTCATCACCAGTATCATAATTAGTAGGAAAATTCACCATCGCTCACTTCAATGTCATCTTCCACTTCAACACTATCAACTTATAGTGGATTCCTTAGCTCCGCCATTAGAATTTTCAACATGTGACTACTCTTTAACTGATACTTCAACAACAAACTCGATATTTATTTTATCAGCATCTTCATTTAAATCAAGGACTATAAAGTCACCAACTTTAGCAAAATCAAACAATTTTCAAGTATGGTTAATTTGAAATTAAACTTTCCTTAACATCTAATAAAAAAGATAAGAAAGATAATATATTCACATTAAAATTTCTAGAATAATCTCTATGAGACAGGAGGTGTATACGCAAGACCTGGACTTAGATAAGGTATTAAAAAAGGGTAGCTATTGCATTGATTATGTTAATGGGCAGAAATTAGACTATGCCACTCTTTGGAAAACTATTTTGACAGTGAGTTTTACATTGCTAGGCTCATTGTTATATAATGTGGCATTTTGTTGTTAAAAACATCATCCAAATTACATAGGTATATTAGCCGATGCTCATGGGTGAGTATCAGATTCTCGAGATGGTCATATTTAACTACAGCCAAGGTTTATGTTTATGACTCCCTAATAGACTACATGAACGATTTAGATTTTGCCAAATAGTTAATACATGTTTCAGACGTGATACCTCCACTACTTATGTCGTATTAAATGTCCTTTGGCCTACCATGTGAGAATGAAACAGCCCGCAATAGAAATCAAGGTATGCAATTATTTATCTTATATGCTGGTTATTTTTATTAAGAATGATGATTTTATTATTGATATATATAAACTTCATTACTGGTGATTGTAGAGCATTTTTGCTCAAGTACTTGGAGGTCCTAGCTCATGGCCATAACACCAACAAGTGTTGCCAACAGGATGATGTTACATAATATCAAATAACATTAGCCATCAAATTATTTTTACAGATCTTGGAAACCAACTATATAGACTCTATGACTTCATTACTATGATTTTTGCAAGTATTTTGGATAAGTTATAATATGATGCAGCAGCTATAATAGAGATATAGTTGACATTTGATGTAATTGAAGATAATTTTGCATCACATATATTTATTTTTTATTTAAATGTAAAATTAAATGAATAAGAGATAGTTTTGCATCATATATATAATATAACAAGAAATGTAATCATTGAAGGAACGTTCAGCTCAATTAAACGACTACATTCGAGTATCTTGATATATATACATGACTATGTTGAATATCTTGACAAATAAACTGCAGTAGGCAAGTAAAGACAAACCAACATTTGATAAAACAACATTTAGTCTAAAATACACAATTGTAGTCGAGTAACTTAATACACAACTATAGTTGAGCAAAATTTATGAATACATAACTGTGATCAGATAACTTCAAAAATATACAACTATAGTCAAGTAGATAGAGAACAAAAACTACCAAAAACACTCATTAGAATGATAACACAATCAACATAAGCCTTATCACATCAAACTTTAATGCATCAAACAACAAAAACTTCTTTATGTCAAAACAACATAGCTCTAATACAGTCCTACATATAGATGAAAAAATGAATTTATTTTCTTCAAATCTAGTTAAAAATTTTGAAAACTTTCTAACTTTTTCAGATTCGGACAAACATCAAGTATTTCGGCAAATAAGTTGCTTCAATTTATAGATCGTCAATTTCTGATAATTTCATATAATTTTTTAGTTGAAATGACATGGTTCAATGGTGGCCAGCGGCGACATGCGGTGGCTCCAATGGCGGCAACTTTTTTAGTTTTTCAAGTAAAAAATTTTAAAATTATAATATATGAATTAAGAAATTATTTCTATTATGCCATAATTTATTTAGAAACAAATTAAATTAATTATAAAATTAAATTATGTTAATAGACTTTTTAAATTGTATTTAATTATAAATATAATTATATTATTTAAAATAATTGTATTAGTTATTTAGATAGTAGATTATATAAATCTATTGTTTAATTTTTAAAATTATATTTATGATAAATATTGAAAGTTTAACAGTAAATGGTGAAATTATCCAAATAAAAAATAAGGCATTTCCTTTCATTGTATAATTTTGTAATAAATTAAACATTAGAAAAGAGTTTCAATGTATTTCCTTATTCTTTCTTCCACTTTCCTCTACTCTCATTTCCTTACTTTTCTTCATAGCAAACACCACCTAAGTATATTGAAAATGCTTGTTTCTTTTTTATTTAGTCCAACTATAGGCTCATTATCAGATAGTGGAATTAGTGCACAACAAGCTAGTTGATTATGTCTTATCGATCTGTACTTACCATACTTACAATGTAACTTCTCTTCATCTTATGACATTATCCAAATTTTTTGTAGCTAACCTTTTTTTGCTTTTCCAACAGGTGGCAAAGTCTTGTTATTATGCACTTACTCTAAAACCTCTCATTCCTCTCGTGCACCAATAGGATAGATTATTTTTACATATGCTACAATCCATGCTTTATTGAGATAGTAATGAGAACACATATTATATTCCTATAATGTCTGTTGATACTACTACATATTCACAAGTTAATTGATCAAGTTAAAAATCCCAATGACTACATGTCAAGTTAAAATTCCTAACAACTATATGTCTTTTTAATAATGTTGACTTGACTATCATCTTCATTATCTTTAACAATAAACTCATGCATATTTAGTCCAGCACTTCATATGTACAAGATTTATCTAATCTTTGGAACAACTTCTTTTCAGCCTATTTTATGAGTTGAACGTGACAATTAACTACCTCTTCTCGCCTATCATAAACCCACTCCTGTAACTTATCAATAATTGAATCTAATGACTTGTGAATAGATAATTCCTGGGAAATTTTAAGGATAAAATTAATGGATTCTGCTGTGATAGTTTTCATAATACTATACCACAACTAGTCAAAATGAGAACAAGCCCTCTTATCATACCTTAGATCATAAAGGTATTTTACAACTTTGTCATCAACCATTTGTATCTCATTCATAAAGTAATTAAATTGCTATAGTCAGTATGCCTTTATAACTAGTTTAACAATTGCACCTTCCTCAATTTCTTTAAACTTAGCATGAAAATTTTGCTTCAAGTGGGATTTCTAAATACATATTCAGAATCTCGGGAATGTAATGATAATGTTTTTCTTTATACTTGGGTGACGGTCAGTAATGAAAACCAAATTTTGAACTTCACATATTTCTTCATTTAACTTCATTATAAACTACTTTCATAAGCTATTATTGTTATTGTCACTAATACTGAATGCAATAGAGTAAAGTTGATTGCTACCATCAAGTCAAGAATGTGCCATCAATTGTAATGACATGCCTTATTGATAAAGTGAATCCTTTTATATAGCTTCCAATTGCCATAAATATTTACAGTTATTTGCAGTTTCAACTTCAAGAAATGTATGGGTGACTGAATTATTCTTTAGCATTACATTATATGAAAGGAGTAATTTAAATGATCCTCATGCATGCCTCTAACTTTTGATAGAACAATAATCATTTGGTAAAAACTATCACCTATAATGTAGGAACATTAATATTGTATCACCAAGAATTAATAAACAAAAATGCGAAAGCATACCTAAACCCGTAATGTGCAATCACTCTTGAAAGTCATATAGTTGCCTTCTAGATCAACATGTTCTTCTGGAGAATCCTTTAAGTTTCTCTGTGCATTCTCTCTGATGATGGGATGCTAGAAAAAATAGAACAACATGTGTGAACTAGGGACCATAACCACTTATATAGACAACTTTTTCTATTGTCTTTAGGTATTCCTATTTGAGTCTATCATAGAAATAGAAATTATCCTTAAGTCTTTATACATTAGAGGTTTACACCGCATTAGACACATTAAAGCCCATATTATCGTAAACCTTAATAGACCACTTTTAATTGGGTTTAACCTTATATTACAATCCGTGACATATGATTATTCACATATAAGCCTAATGTTAGATTAAAGATCCAATAATCTCCCACTTGGGCTATATTGTAACCTTATAATTATACCAAAAATAATTGTATAAGCTCAACCTTACTATCATTACTAAAATGTATTTATAACCAATCTAGTCCATCAATCATATCAACACGAGATCAAAGTAGTTTTTGATACAATTATTGTACCTCAACCTATCACTAGTCACTATGCCAATACAACTGAATGACATGGATCAGGATGTGGAAGAATAACATGAAAATTTCATGCAATGTGATCTTAACATGCCTATTTTTAACTAGTCCACTCTTAGACCTTAGTTAGATCAAACCATACCAAAATCAGAGTGTGAATAAACCAAAGCTTTATTTCTGCAGAAAATAACCATAAATATCCATAAATTGAAATAACTGAAAAAGTCTATAATATAAAATCATATAAAATAAAAACGTTCCGCTAAAAATTGAATATATTTTAAAAACACGACATCCATATGAGCAGTGTGCTCATGAAACATCTTAGGTGTCAATCCCTTAGTAAGTGGATCCACAATCATTGAGTTTGTGCCAATGTACTTTACAGACAACTGTTGACTCTGAACTTTTTATTTAACAACTAAGAACTTGATGTCTATATACTTTGACTTCGTCGAGCTCCTATTGTTATTAGAATATAGCATTGCTAACTTATTGTTACAAAATAATTTGAGAGGTCTATCAATACCATCAATTATAGACAGGTCCGTGATAAAATTCCATAGTCATACTCTATGATTAGATGCCTTATAACATGCTATGAACTTTACTGCCTTCATACAAAAGGCTATAAGAGATTGTTTAACACTCTTGCAGGAGACAACAACCCCAAATGGTAGATAGATGTAGCCCGACTTGGACTTCATACTATCTTGGCATCTAGCAAAATTAGAGTTGATATACCCAACGATCTCAAGTCGATTTGACCTCTGATATATAAGCATATAATCTTTTGTTCTCTATAAGTTTCACAAGACTTATTTGGCTACTTTCCAATAGTCTACTCCTGGATTACTTAAAAATCTGCCTGGTATCTAGTAATGTACGCGATCGGAGAACACATAAGACCTCATTTAGCTATAGGGTATCATCTGGTTTGTAATTACGAATAGCATTAAAATCCGGATCTGGCTGCATCCGTAAGGATCCAGAAGATTCGGATTCAGATTTGAAAAAAAAATCTACATGGATCTGGATCCTGATCCGGATGCATCTGCATCCGAAAAATTGGATATTTGGATTTGGTTGATTTTTGTTTTAAATTAAAAATTAATTAAAAATATATATACTAACTTAAGTTAAAAAAATCCAATCTCTAAATCAATAATTAATATCGCATTCAACTTTCACACACACTACACTCACTTCACCAGGAAGCAGTTGTAACCCTTAAATAGTCAAATCCCTAACGCCCAAATTTGAGGGGCTTGTAATGTTGTCAACTGGTCGTCATCCTCTTTGCAGCACGCCAGAGACTTGCATTGAAGCTTGCCTGAGCATGTTGTTGTCGCTGCACTCTGCACTCCTTGCGGTCTTTGAAGCCTTGTCATTGTTGAAGTGTCACCACGCTGCTATTGATGTATGCGTCGCCATCGTCCAGGCCTCACTTGGTTGGCTCCTTCTCGCCGATAATTTGCTCTATTGTTTCTATTAATTTTATGTTCTTTCTATTAATTACATTTTTTTCTAGTTAATAATTTGGTATTGTGGTTAATTGTTTGATTGTAGTTAATAAGTTTAATCTAATGTAAATCTCTTTAAACTTGAAAATGTTGCTGGCTTAATTTAATCTCCTTGTTGATTCAATTTTTTCTTGGTGTTGTGGTTAATTGTTTGATTGTATTTAATGAGTTTAATCTAATGTAAATCTGCTTAAACTTGAAAATGTTGCTGGCTTAATTTAATTTCCTTACTGATTTAAAATTTTTTCTTGTTAATAATTTGGTATTGTGGTTAATTGTTTGATTGTATTTATTGAGTTTAATCTATTGTAAATTTGTTTAAACTTGAAAATGTTGCTAGCTTAATTTAATTTCTTTGTTGATTTAATTTAATTCAATTTTGATTAATTGTCTTTGCTGATTTGTTTAATTATTTTAATTAAATGCATTAGTTTTCAATATAATGTAAATGCTTAATCTCATTTTTTCTTCACATATGCTAACTCACTTTATGAATTACTTTAGTTAGGCTTTAGGATTAGTTGAACATGGTCGAAGAGGAATAAGGAAATAATTTTTTATTCTCTCAAATAGTGTTAATAATGCCAATGTTAGATTGGAGGATGTCAGCGAACTTGAAAATGACAATGTTCTTGAAGTTGTACTGGATGTAGAAAGTGTCAGTGGTCGTGGTCGTTGTAGCCATGGCCGTGGTAGTCATGGTCGTGGCTATACACGTGGTGTTAAACAAAGAGGAGGTAATGATAGTGGAGGTGTAGCAGAAGGGTCTACATAAACACAATCTAGCGGTGGTAGGCTAACTTCTGATATATGGAATCATTTTAAGAGGTACAAAGACGTGTATGGGGAGTATCGGGCAATTTGCAATTATTGTAGTAAATTATTGATAGGACATTATTCTAAGGGGACTACACAGTTAAAAAATCATTTTATTAGTTGTTTAAGAGAGAATTTCAAGCATGCTGGCCAAATGCTTTTTGCCAAGAAAAATGATGGATCCATTGCAGTTGAGAGCTGTTCTAAAGTAAAATGTGATATGGCGATGGTGAGGATTGTTGTTGCAAGGACGATCATTTTGCACAAGCTTCCACTTTCATTTGTTGAATATCAAGGGTTTCACGATTTGATGAAATTGGTTCAACCGTCACTTGATACAATAAGTAGAAACACCATCAAGAATGAAAATTTAAAGCTTCATGATGTTGAGAGGTCGAAGAAAATGATTTTTTTGGATGCTTGTGAGAGTAGAATTGCAATTACTATAGACACGACTCAAAAGTGTATTACTCCCAAGTATAAGAGTATATAGTTATAATATAACCCGGTGAGTTCGGGGTCGAACCACAGAAAATTTTAAATCCAATAGTCAATTTATTAAAAAAAAATTAATTGTGGGGGAAAAGAAATTATTTGAAATTAATTTAAAAATAGGCTAAGGTTACGGGATCCACTCTCTGTATTCAAATTATAATTTTAATACTCTCTCATTTATATTTTGCCTCACTTTTACCAGTTAATTATTATATCATTTAATTTTATGTGTGTGGATAAATATGGAATAAAGTACCTAATGTGTCACACTATATTAATGTGTCGATATTGTGTCAAAATACCATACAGATCCTAAAGAAATTTATAAATTAACATGACATAAAAAATAACTAAAAAAGAATAAACAAACTTTAAAACTCATTTGAGAAAATAATAATTTAATGTTTGAAACATTGAGCTTCTCCCTTCACCTCAGCTTAGTAAAATTAGCCACTCATTTAAAGAGAAAACACAACACTCTTTTTAATTGATAAACTTTTGAAATATGTTACAAAAAAAATTGATACAGACGGAAACAAGAAAAGAAAAGAAAGAAAGACAGAAATTCTTCAGTTCCCTCTTGGCTACAACCCTCTCTCTCGGCTTAAGCTTCTCCATGGCCTCTTAATTCATCGGCTTTTATAGGCAACAATTGCCTCCTCTTCATTTTTTTATTATTTAATTTATTATTATATTGTTATTTTATTATTTTATAAATTAAATGAATGTTGAGAAGTGTGATGGCCAGGAGGCATGATGGCCTTCTGACTATCACCAACATGCTTGCCAATCCTTTTTTTTCTTTTTTTAATTTTTAATAATATCTCCTCGATTGATGAATTCCAAATTGCTCCAGCTGTCCTTCTTTGTTCTTACTTTCAACTCCAATTCTATTTTTATTCCTGATAAACATTTACAAGATAAAAATTAACAAATTACGAATTAATTTAACATAAAATATATTTGGAGAGTATTAAAATAATTTAGAAATACTGAACACATTAATCGACACAATAAGTGAAAAACTAATAATTTTATCCTTATTAAATGTACACTTTTTAGTTCAGTAAAATCCTATAAAATCCTATAAAATGATCAATTATCAAAGCTATATTAATCAAGTCACTTTCAAGAATGATACATCAAGCCCCAAAATCTCACGATTAAGAGTGACTCTCTCAAAAAAAGATATACCCTAAATTAAATTGTCACTCTAAAAAAAATGGTAAATTTGAGAGAATAATAAAACAATATCACACGCTCTCACCAAGATGAAAAAAATAATGCCCACAGCTTAGAAATAAAATGATCTCAAGTCCAAGAAATTACTAGCAAAATTTATTTTTACTTTTATGCATCACCACCTCTGTTAGTCCATATCACCAGCTTTACTTCAGATTATAGTTCCCTAAAATCAAGAAAGAATTTTATTAGGACGTAACGTAAGCTAGGGTCATGGCTAACAAATAAGGGTAATAGGAAAAACAAAAGTATATGTTTTGAAAAATATGGGACTTTTTGGAGGTATCAAGGTGCTTTTTTTTTCGCTTGGATTTTTTTTGTTGCTTTTTTTATTTTATGTTATTTTATTTATTTATTTATATATACATATCATCTCTCTTTTTTTTCATAGAACAATTATTAGGAATACATAACCATCCATATTTTCAAACATAATTAGGTGATGGAAAACATAAAATATAAGGTGATACTCCACATTGGAGTAGGAAAAGATGATAGGTTACCATAGAAAAAGTTTTTTTTTTTTAAAGGCTCAAAGGGGTTAACTATGGATTCTTTATAATAGGGTTGGCTAGAAAAGCTCAAACGGATCAAAGATGACATTCTGTCATTTTTTAGCTTTAAATAATCTTCCATGTCCACTAGTTCAATGGACTTTTAGATGTGGCTGCATAAACTATTTTTTTTTTACTTTTACTTTTTTTTAAGAAAATATTGAGATCTTGTACAATAAATTGTGAAGTTGTATAGGCAAACATGGATACTCTCCAAGGATAATAGGTTCAAAAACTCGCTTGGACTTTTCATAACATGTATATTCTTCCAAATGACTTAATCAATTTTACTCATCAAATTTCTCAATTTACATTTCAACATGCAAAGGGGAAAATATAGTGTAACATAACTCAAGGCTAAAAATAATACAAATACCAAAATTTAAAAATCATCATGTTATCTAATGTTAAAAGATCACACCGAAAAAGAAAACTCTTTTTTTTTTGTTAAAGAAACACTAAAAAATTGGGACTGATTGCAGATACTTAAGGGAGATAATTAAGAGAAAAACAGAAAAAGAAAGAAAAAAAAGTTAGAAAACATTTTTTTTTTGGGAAAACAAAACACTAAATTTAAGAAGATGTGTTTCTAGAGACACTACATTCTATATTCTGTCATCTTCGACTCAAATTTTTATCCAAAGTTAGTCTTTACAACAAAAATTAGTAAAAACATCACCAAGACTGAGACATTCCACAATTATCAACTATTCCCTCCCCCCAACCTGAAGGAGATATTGTCATCAATGTCTAAAAAAAGTAGTGTTTAGAAGATATCACCTGGCCACTGCTGGAAATATTTACAAACGGAGAGTTAAATCTAATTTACACTTTTTATGAGAGTTGCTGCCATCGCCATTAGTTGCCCAATCTAATGCCAAAGTCATGGGATCTGGCTCTAGTTTGTAAGCTTACAAAAGATCAAGTAACTCATTAGCAGTAGGAGCACAAATGAAGAGTTTTTTCGCTGAGGATGGAATGAAATAAATTTTAACTGCATGATTAAGAAATGTTATTAAGTCATCATAAAAGTTATTAACATTTAACAAACCGATTAGTTTTTTATGGATATTCAAATGGGCCCAAGAAGCAAATCTAATTAGCGCCTCTAAAGTTGCAAGATCTCCTGGCAAGAAAATGAAAGCGTCAGCATGATTTAACATTTCAGATATTCTTTCTTACATACCTGAGACAACTAACTCTTCTCCAGTTGGTGGGTCTGGTAGACATCCTAAAGGTTTTAAGGTTTTTGGAATGATGCCTAGCACTTGGCTTCCTCGAATGAAAGCAGCTTCAAAGACAAGTTTTGATAACCCTCAGTCACTTCCTCCATATACAAGATGTAGTTTCCTCTCTGCTATAGCAAGACCAAGATCTATGGCTGCCTGAACAAACTCTTTATAATTTCCATAGCGAAATCCAGAAAGCACACAAATGTTCTTTAGTTGTCTGCTTGAAGTTGTTGCCATTAGAAAAATTCTAAAAAAAAATAATTTGTGAGTGCTTGAAAAGGAGTTCCTATTTAAGGATCTTGGTGACAGATATAATGATATACATCTGTAAATGGGGTAGTGTGTTTGTCAAATGACGCGTAAAGTTTTTAGCTTAATAATTCAAAGGCAAATAGTGAAAAGGAAAAGCAAACAGTGATTAGATTAAAAAAACACAATAATAATAATAATGCAAAAGATAAAAGTATAGTAAAATAAAAGGATATTTACTGGTAGTTGTGATTGTGGCTCACATCTTCCTCTGGTTTTAGATCCAGTAACGGCTTGAACGCCCTCTATGGGTCGAGGATAGGCTTCCTATCTAGTTTTCTTATAAACTAGCAAATAAGGTCTTTTAGAGTCAGATTCTCAAGATTAAACTGTGCACTTTACTTTTAGAACAACTTCCACAAATTTTGAATTTCACATTGAACATATCCGCTCGAATGTGTCTCAAGAGATCGTAAGATATCATCCAACGATTCTTTACTCATGTCATCCTTAACGAATTTGATTTTATCTTCACGATTTACATAAATCATTCCTAAAGTTTTACAACGTGACTTTTTGCAAGCAAGTCTTACACAATGAGAACATTCAGAGCAAAGTCGCTTAACTCTTCTTTTCTTAGCAAATATACTTTTACCAAAACTAGGCATGTAGGAAATGAATGGATCAGAAAACTCACCTGTCAGTCGGACCTTTGCTTCAATTAACCAGCGAGTGTCAGCAGGAATCCTATTGATCATTAACAAACGCAGTCGTTCACAACGAGCTTTGTAAATCTTCTTAAGAGCATTTTGAGGGAGAGAAGGAAAACGTTGATGTAAATTTCGTTATATTTCTTCCATGCTTGACATTGAGGTTTCAGTTATTGTGGAAAACTGAGAATACTGACTTAAAAAGTCACGGAGTACCGTTATCCTTAAAAAGTCACGGAGTACCATTATCCACCATTTATATAGGAGAGTGAATCAAAACAAAACGAATCAAATCTGCAAAATCAAATCAAAAGTGAAGAAGAACAAAAAAATAAAACAAAAACACACAAGGAATATAACTCACCTTCGTCCTTTTATTAAATTTACCTCCAGTTTCAATTGCAGATTATAAATATCATCCTCTATTTTCTTGAGTTGTCTTTCTAGATCTTTCACATGAGATACTAACTCTGGTGGTTGTAGATCCGAAATATGATGTGATTTACAAAATTTGAGCAATTTTCTCAAGTGAAATTTTACATGTAAAAGCTCTTTAAGATGATCGAAAAGGAAACTTCTCATTGAGGTACTCATGACAAGTATAAAAATTTGGTGAGTTAAAATACAATTGTCAAACAACACACAATTAAAGACAATGCAATGCACTCCATTCAAGACATAGGGAAAAGGAAAAAACAATCAAACAATTCAAACAATAAAGTAACAGTAAATCAAATTCACAAAAAGTTAAAATGAAAAGGCTTAATCAAAATTTGGTGGGTCAATCAAATTGATTTTGGTATCTGATTCACGTGGTTGGTATTCCAGATATGGTTTTAATTTTTGACCATTAACTTTAAATGTGACACTATCCTTTGGGTTCTAAATTTCTACGGCTCCATATGAATACACATTTTTTTACAACAAATGGACCATTCCACTTTGACTTTAACTTCCCTGGAAATAAATGAAGATGAGAATTATAAAGCAATGCTTTTTGATTAATTTCAAATGTTTTTCGAAAAATTCTTTTGTCATGAAAAAATTTGGTTCTTGCCTTAATAATTCTGGAATTCTCATATGCATCATTCCTTAATTCCTCAAGTTCATTTAATTGCAATTTAAGTACATTACCAGCATCATCAAGATTTGAATTAAAAGCTTTAATAGCCCAAAATGATTTATGTTCAAGTTCAACTGGTAAGTGGCAAGATTTTCCATAAACAAGCTGATAGGGTGACATTCCTAAAGATGTTTTAAAAGCAGTACGATATGCCCAAAGTGCATCAGTTTGTCGAAGAGATCAATATTTACGGCTTGGATTAACTGTCTTTTTTAAAATTTATTTTATCTCCTTATTTGCTAATTCAACTTGACCACTTGTTTGAGGGTGATAAGGGGTATCAACTTTATGTGTAATTCCATATTTCTTCATTAAGGACTCAAATGACTTATTACAAAAATGCTTACCTCCATCACTGATAATGGCTCGAGGTATTCCAAATCTGCTCAAAAGATTTTCTTTTAAAAAGCGGATCACAATTTTGTGATCATTGTGTCGATAAAGAATTGCCTCGATGCATTTTGAAACATAATCAACAGCAACTAAAATGTATACAAATCTAAATAATGATGGAAAATGACCCATAAAATCAATTCCCCAACAATTAAATATTTCAATGACAAGGATGGGGCTTAAAGGCATCATGTTTCGCTTTGAAATATACCTTATCATTTGATAATTCTTACACACTTTGCAGAATGTATGTAAATCTTTAAATAATATAGGCCAATAAAATTCACACTGCAATATTTTTGCAGCTGTCTTTTTTGAAGAAAAATGGCCACCGCATGCTTTAAAATGACAAAATTGAATTACCTTACTTACCTCGCCATCTGGTATGCATCTTCAAAAAATTTGATCAGAGCAGTATTTGAACAGGTATGGATCATCCCAGCAAAATCATCTCACTTCTGTTAAGAATTTCTTCTTGTCTTGGGAACTCCAGTCACATGACATTTCACCTGTTGCAAGATAATTAACAATATTAGCATACCAAGGCATTTTGTTTATAGAAAATAAAAATTCATCAGGGAAATAATCATTGATGAGTGTTGTTTCAATTGAAAACTCATTCGTAAGTCTTGAAAGATGATCTGCAAGAACATTTTCAACGCCCTTTTTGTTCTTGATTGTCAAGTTAAATTCTTGAAGTAGCAAAATTCATCGTATTAACCTTGGTTTGGCATCCTGTTTTGACATTAAATATCTCACAGCAGTATGATCAGAATAAACAAGTGGAAGAACCAATTAAATATGAACGAAATTTATCCAATGCAAATATTACAGCAAGTAGTTCTTTCTCTATTGTAGTGTAATTCATTTGAGCACTATTCAAAGTTGTACTTGCATAATATATGACAAAGGGCTTACCTTCCTTTCTTTGACCCAGAACAGCGTCAATGGCATAATCACTTACATCAAACATTAGCTCAAAAGATAAAGACCAATCAGGGGGTTGCATTGTTGGAGCTGATTTCAAAAGAGTAGTTATTTTTTCAAAAGCTTGTTGACAATCTTTAGTCCATTCAATAAGTGTCTTTTATTAGGAGGTTACAAAGTGGTCTAGAAATGGCACTAAAGTCTTTTAAACCTC
This sequence comes from Citrus mangshanensis, assembly GCA_030449895.1. Taxonomy (NCBI): domain Eukaryota; kingdom Viridiplantae; phylum Streptophyta; class Magnoliopsida; order Sapindales; family Rutaceae; genus Citrus; species Citrus mangshanensis. Next base: position 11,040,692 of record JASUUJ010000215.1, on the reverse strand, counting down.
CTATAAAATCATGCATGTCCTAAAAAGGAACAGACTTCTCTAATTGTCTTTGGTGAGAGTAATTTTGAAATGACTTCAACTTTGGTTTTGTCAACTTCAATTCCTTTTGAAGACACAACATGACCCAAAACAATTCCAGAAGTGGTCATGAAATGGCATTTTTCCCAATTTAAAACTAGTCCTTTTTCTTTGCACTTTTCCAAAACTTTTTTCTAGATTATCAAGACATGTATCAAAAGAATTACCAAATACATTTAAATCATCCATAAAAACCTCTAGACAATTTTTAACCATGTCACTAAAAATGCTTAGCATGCACCTTTGAAATGTTGGAGGAGCATTACAAAGTCCAAAGGGCATTCTCCTAAATGCAAATGTTCTAAATGAGCATGTGAATATGATATTTTCCTGGTCTTCTAAGGCTAATGGATTTGATAATAGGCAGAGTAGCCATCAAGAAAGCAGTAGCAGGGATGTCTAGCTACTATTTCGAGAATTTGATCTAGCAATGGAAGGGAAAATGATCTTTTCTAGTGGCATTATTTAATTTTCTGTAATCAATGCACATGCGCCAACTAGATGGAATTCGTGTTGGGATTGGTTCACTTTTTTCATTTTTTTACAACAGTTATTCCAGATTTCTTTGGTACTACTTGTGTTGGACTTACCCATTTACTATTAGAGATATGATAGATAATTCTTACATCTAGTAGTTTAAGGACCTCATTCTTTACCACTTCTTTCATATAAGGGTTTAGTCTTCTTTGTGGTTGACGGGTTGTTTTGGCATTTTCCTCTAAGTGTATTCGATATGTGCAAATTGAATGATTAATGCCTTTTATATCTTTTAAGATCCAACCAAATGTAGTTTTATGCCTTTTTAGTACAGATAACAACTTACCTTCTTCATCATGAGCTGGAAAGAAATTACCACCGAATATGTCTGTTGCTTTCCAAGATATACATACTTTAATTCTTCTGATAAGGGCTTTAATTCGAGCTCTGGTGCTTCCTCTTCGTTTGGTTCTTTAGGTTGTACCGTCTCTTCAATTCTTCAGGTGTGGGCAAATGTTAAGTAATTCTTTAAACTTATCCCAACATTGGTAGAGTGTTTCTCCTGGTTTTTGAGTGAATGCGGTGATTTGTCTTTTGAAAGAATTAGTTATGTGGGATGGGAAGAATTTTTTCAAAAATTGTGCTTGCATTTCAGCCCAAGTTTTGATGGATTCTGACCTAAGATTTTGTAGCCAAGTTTTAGCTTTATCCTTTAGTGAGAAAGGAAAAAACTTAAGCCTGATTATATTCATGCTACAATTTTGATCAGTACATATGTTACAGACTTCCTCAAATTCCCTTAAATGCACATATGGATTTTCATACTCAAAACCATGAAAAGTATAAAGAAGTTGAATGATACCAGGTTTGAAATTAAAACGTGATGCATCATGAGGGAAAACTATGCATGATGGTGACCCTGTTCTTGTAGGATGCACGAAGTCTCTAAAGGTCCTAGGTTGTTCATGAAGATTTTACAAGGCTTGGTTATTTTCGTGCTCCGAAAAAACTTCAGCTCCTATGTCAGTCATATCTAAGGATGGTGAAGGTGATCTTCTAATTAGTTTGCCACTATTTGTACGAGACCAATGACATACGCAATGCTAATGATGTGTGCTAAACCAATGATGCATAAAACGCTAAATGAAAATTACAGAAAATAAAAATAAACTAGAAATTAAATAAGCAAAAATGCGAAATAAAAATAAACAAACTGAAAAATAAATAAAATAAATAAATTAGGCGGTGAAAGTAGCCATAAACAAAGAAATTAAAAGAAACAGTTTAGGCGGTATTTTAAAACCAGCCATATAATAAAACATAAAATTAAATAAATTAATGCACAAAAATAATAAACTGAAATTAAAATGCTAGGCGGTAGAACCGATCATATAAACAAAAATACATAAATTAACAAAATTTCAATAACAATCAGGCGGTAGAACCGACCATTTAAAATAAATACGTAAAGTAAATTGCAAAAATTTAAAGAAATAAATTCGATTTGGGGACTGATTTGCAAAGGTTTCTGGGCTAAAATAAAGTTTCTCACAAATTTTATGGATAATGTTAAAGTTTGAAAAGATGAGGGGTGCTAACTGAAGTTTTGCAAATAGAAAATAAAATAGAATCACGGAAAGATAGTAACGACAAAAATAGAATAAAATAAAATAAAATAAAAATAAAGCAAAGACAAACTAACACCAAGAATTATTATTCCAAAGTATAAGAGTGAATTTTAAATCCAGTAGTCAATTTGTTAAAAAAAGAAAAATAATTGTGGGGGAAAAGAAATTATTTGAAATTAATTTAAAAATAGGCTAAGGTTACGGGATCCACTCTCTGTATTCAATCTATAATTTTAATACTCTCTCATTTATATTTGGTCTCACTTTTACCAGTTAATTATTCTATCATTTAATTTTATGTGTGTGGATAAATATGGAATAAAGTACCTAATGTGCCACACTATATTAATGTGTCGACATTGTGTCAAAATACTATACAGATCCTAAAGAAATTTATAAATTAACATGACATAAAAAATAACTAGAAAAGAATATAACAAACTTTAAAACTCATTTGAGAAAATAATAAATTTAATAGTTTGAAACATTGAGCTACTCTCTTCACCTCAACTTAGTAAAATTAGCCACTCATATTAAGAGAAAATACAACACTCTTTTTAATTGATAAACTTTTGAAATATGTTACAAAAAAAATTGATACAGACAGAAACAAGAAAAGAAAGAAAAACATAAATTCTTTAGTTCCCTCTTGGTTACAACTCTCTCTCTTGGCTTACGCTTCTCCATGGCCTCTCCATTCATCGGCTTTTATAGGCAACAATTGCCTCCTCTTCATTTTTTTAATTCTTATTTAATTTATTATTATATTATTATTTTATAAATTAAATGAATATTGAGAAGTGTGATGGCCAGGAGGCGTGATGGCCTTCTGACTATCACCAACATGCTTGCCAATCCTTTTTTTTTTCTTTTTTTTAAACTTTTTTTTTCTTTTTTTATTTTTAATAATATCTCCTCGATTGATGAATTCCAAATTGCTCCAGCTATCTTTCTTTGTTCCCGCTTTCAACTCTAATTTCATTTTTATTCCTGAAAAATATTTACAAAATAAAAATTAACAAATTGTGAATTAATTTAACATAAAATATATTTGGGGAGTATTAAAATAATTTAGAAATAATGAACGCATTAATCGACACAATAAGTGAAAAACTAATAATTTTATCCTTATTGAATGTACATTTTTTAGTGTCAATCAATTACAAACATGTGAACAGTCAATAACCAAAAAAAGGGTTATATGGTTATTACGACATATTATATTGACAACCTATGGGTGTTACGGAGTCATATTATGAGGTAACACTTTTAATATTTATATTATGTTTATTTCAATATTAATGCATTGTAAGTATCTTTATTACATTATTCTTTTTTTTTTTTGTATTATTAGGTCTATATATGTGCCAGCTCCTAAAGTGGTAAAGTAATATGTAATGTTCTGTATGATTGTTTGATTGATTGGAATATTGATAGAAGAGTGTCAAGTATGACTATGGATAATTATGCTGCTAATGATGTGATGATTAATATATTGTTGGATAAATTTTTGCCAAGTTCATTGATTTTAGGGGGGGGACTTTTTCACATGCGTTGTTGTGCTCATATCTTAAGTTTGATTGTGAGGGAAAAGATGTATGTGATGGATAAAAGTGTTGAAAATATAAGAGATAGTGTTAGTTATTAGACCGCTATATCCGAAAGAGTTGGAATTTTTGAGGTTACAGTGCGCTAAATATGTATTAAAGAGACCAAACATTTGGCTCTTGATTGTAAAATTCGATGGAATTCAACTTACTTAATGCTCACTACTGCTTTGTTGTATAAAGATGCATTTGTTCAGTTAAGTAGGCTTGATAAATAGTATAAATATTTGCCTAATGAGTCGGAGTGGGATTTGACAAAGGTTTTGTGTGCCATTTGGATTTTTTTGTATGTTGACAGAAATTTTTTCTAGATCTCAATATCCCACCTCTAATTTATTTTTTCCTAAAATTTTTGAGATTAGATTGTATATAAATTCATGGAAGACGTCACCTAATGTGGGGATTAGGCAAATGGCAGAAAATATGATTGCCATATTTGAAAATATTGGGATGTTATTCATGGAGTATTAGCCATAGGAAATATATTAAATCCTAGGTTTAAAAAGATGATAATTCGCTTCTTGTTTCCTAAGATTTATGGAAATGAAGCTACTTATCAAGCCGAAAGGGAATTTAACCTTCTTAGTGAAGTGGTGAAAGAATATGAATCAAAGCATGTAGCAAGTGAAGATGGAGGAGATTTTGAGATGGAGAGTTCTTCTCAAGGTATGTCACAAGCTCCTATTTTTAAGGATTCAAGTATGGCCAGTGAATGAGATTCATTTGTTTCCAAAGAAATCAACTATAAACAAGCTAAGTCTGAATTGGAGACCTACCTAGATGAGGGAGTTTTGACTACTACTAGCAATTTCGATATTTTGTCCTGATGGAAGAATAATAAGGGCAAATATCTGATACTTGCTTAGGTTGCTAAAGATTTCTTGGTCATTATTGTGTCTACTGCTGCTTCTAAGTCTGCTTTCAACAGCCGAGGTAGGCATTTGAGTACTCATCATAATAGATTTCATCAAAACACTATGGAAGCATTAATATGTACTCAAATTTGGTATTGGACTAAAATCAAAGGTAAAAACACTAACAAAGCACTTAATGAATTTTTTTTATTTTATGTTTTCATTGTTAGATCATGAGCTGCTTAAACGGTTTGCAGAACAAATTATGAATGATGGAGTAGAAGATCCTAATGATTGAAAATATAGTGGCATAATGTGTTCGACTCGAAGCTTGCAATTTCCATAGATTTGTAGTGTTTTTATTTGTGGATTTTAATGGCGGTGTTCTTGAATTTATGTTATTTGTTATTTTTTATTTATATTGTAGTATTTTTATTTGTGGATTTATATGTTATTATATGTTATTGATGTTGAATTGTTAATTATTGAATTATGATTGAATTTTATTTAAAATTATTAGGTAAATAGTTAGAGTTTTAAATTATATATTAAATTATTAAATTTTAAGTTTTACAGATTCGGATATCCGGAATATCCGCCCCCATTCGTTGTGGATATTACCCGCATTCGGATCCGAATGCCTAAATGTAAATTTGGATCCGGATTTTGCCAACCCTATTTGCAATTTTGCATGCCATATCTCTTCAAAACTGTTTTGATAAAGCTCTTTTGTGATAATTTAATAATACCCCAAGAACGATTCCAATGTACCTGCATGCCTAATAAAAAAGAGGCATCACTAAGATCTTTCATCTCAAAATTCTTAGATAGGAATCTCTTAGTATCGTGTAATAAGCCTATATCATTACTGGCAAGCAAAATGTTATCGACATATAAAATGAGAAAAATATACTTGCTCCTATAGAATTTATGGTATATGTAATCATCAACCAAATATATCTCGAAACTGAATGAGATGATCACCTGGAGAAACTTAAGATACCATTGTCGAGATGTTTGTTTGAGCCCATAAATGAATTTCTTAAATTTGCAGACCATATTTTTGAATCTCCGGACATAAGGTTTTCTTATTATACCATATAGATCATCTCCTCAATGTCACTATTGAGAAACATTGTGTTCACATCCATATGATGTAAGTTAATATTGAAATGCACTATTAATGCAATTATGATCCTGAAAGAGCCTTTTGAAGAAACTAAAGATAAAGTCTCTTCATAGTCGATGCCTTCTTTTTGTGTAAAGCCCTTTTGTGACAAGACATGTTTTGCACATTTCCGCATTGCCTTTTAAACCCCTGTTGGTCTTAAATATTTACTTGCAATTAATAGGTTTTGCATCATCTAGCAATGAGACAAGATCTCATACATCATTGTCCTTTATGGATTTCATCTCCTAATTCATGGCAACAATTTACTTCTAAGAGTTAGAACTTTCTATAGATTGATGGAAATTGATTGGATCATTTTCTATTTCTTTATTGTCTACCTTACATTCTTGGAGAAATACAATGTAGTCATTTGGCACTATACTTTTCCTTTCTCTAGTGAATCTAAATGGCATAGGTTCTTAAGATGGTAGAGTTTGCTCTTCTAAAAAAAATTCTTGTATAGGGGTTTTTCAATATTATCTTGATCTATTATGTCTTGAACAAAGTCAAAAATGAGACCTAGATAAATGTTAATAATATTTATGGAAATATCAACACATTCATCTTCAAGGACAAAGTCACTGTATCTTCCCTGCAAGCTCGACATCCTCAAATAATTGAACATTTTCTTACTCGAAAATCAACTTAGTCATGGGATCATAAAACCTAGACCCCCTGGATCGTTTAGGTTATCTAATAAAATAACAACTCACCGTTCTTAAATCCAATTTCTTCTTATTAGGCCAATAAGACCTTGCCTCTGCTGGACACCCTCAAATATGTAAGTGCTTTAGACAAGACTTCTTGCCTATCCAAAGCTCGTAAGCGATTTTGACAGTTGTTTTAATTAGAACCTGATTAAGGATATATGTTGTAATCTTAAGCGCTTCTTCTAATATTGACTATAGTAAGGTAGAATGACATATCATACTACTCATTATGTCTTTAAGCATCTTATTTTATCTTCTAGCAACACCATTCATAGTGGGAGAAGCCGACATAGTGTGTTGTGGGATGATACTACATTCCTCTAGGAGCTTAATAAATGGTCCTAGATGTTGTTCACCTTAATTGTCGTATTTGCCATAGTATTCACTATTACAGTCAGATTCGATGCTTTTAATTCTTTTGCTGAGTTAGCTCTCAACTTCAGCCTTAAAATTGTTTATAAACGTCATAAAATATTGTTGACCATTCCAAGTAGCCAAGGGGAATAACCTACAAATATCCGTCTAAAGTCTTGTTGGTCTCAAATCTCCTTTTACTAGTTTATTTTCCCTTTATACAGTTAGCATAAATATTAAAATATGTAAAATCTAAGAGGTCGAGAATTTTGTTTGACACAAATTTCTCTATTTTCCATCTGAATAAATGACTCAATCTCTTGTGCCATAATGCAGTCTAATTCTCATTGGTTAATCTTCTTCTTAAACCTTGTGTGTTGAATTATAGGGATTCATTAAATAAAGTAATTGTATCAAGCATATAAAGATTATCATCGCTTGACAAAGAACAGGAAGCAATTGATTTTGAATCATGAAACAAACTAAACTTTTCATTTTCAAATGAATAAAAATAATCAAATTTCGTCTAAAAGCCGAAACAATAAATGTTTTATCAAGATTAAAATAAAATCCAATCCAAATAAAATTCGGTCATTAATAATAATACAAAATTTTCAATTACTTCAAATTCAACCTTCTAGCCATTGCCCACATAGATGTATCTTCACCGTCATTGGGCTTTCAGTAATTCAGGCAACCCTAAATAAATACACTAATGTGAGTTGTTGCATTAGAATCTATCCACCATGTGTGTCTGGGTACTGAAATTAAGTTAACCGCAAACCAAATGAAACCATGCCCTTTATCTTTGGAACAGAAACAAGTAGTACCTTTCAGATCATCTAATTTTTGTTGTTGTTTCTTTTGAGCTGCTATATATGCAGCTTTCTTATCCTTCTTCCTTTTTTTGCCCTCGCGCTTTCCTTTATATCTTATTAAAATTAAATTTGCCAAAAGAGTACATGTTTATACCTTTTCATTATTAGCAAATCTCCTTTAAATGTCTGCAAGGAATTTCTTAGTCATAATTGTCTTTTTAGACATTAAGCCATTGATGCTTCCAGAATGGTTTTTTTCATGATCATGATGCACATGCAATTTAATCTTTCCTACCTTTCTATTTCCCTTTTATCATCAAGGTACTCTCATCGGTAAGAGGTGGGTGAGAATCAAATTTTAACACAAGGTTAAGATCTGTGACTGCAACTAAGAGGTTCTCTTGCCATAACTTAAAGTTAGAGCTATTTAGAATAAGAATAAAATTGATGTTGGTCATACTATTAGCAGAAGTCATAATTGAACAGAGAAAAACAAATAATCAATACAAGCTCATATAAGTCTTAAAACAAAAAATAAATTCAAATAAAGTAAACCCCATCTCAAGATATCGGGCACTCCATTAATATTTTATCTCTAAAAAAATATTAACTTGTAAATGATATCTTGTGTAGTAATTAAATACTGATAATAATAACATGACAAATAATAAATCTTCCTTTGGGTCGGTCTATTTGCATCCTCAGAATATTATTAAACTCTCCTAGAACAGTACATCTTTTCAAATAGCATCTTTACTTATGATAAATAAATGGAGTTAATTGAGATTTATGCACTAATTTAGGATGTGATACAAGGAATTTTGTGAAAGAGTTGAGAATCAAATCAAATTTTACATGATGTAGAAGTATATTATTTAGAGTTATGTGGTCAGAATCTATAATATGATATACAATTTTTATATTTGACAATGAGTGAAATAACAATGTGACAACAAAGTGGAACAACTAAATATTCATTATGTAAAAAGGGTTATCTTACTACCATTATTTGAATATTTATTTTCCTTGCTAGGAGAATATTTATTTTCATTAAAGTCTTCTTCCATCATTGTAACCTACAAATATCACCACCATGCTTTGTCTTCTTACTTTTCATTTGTTAATTATATAATTAACATAATCTAAAAAGTTAATCACAAATGTCGCTAACAATTTCTCCAACATGACTTTTACAAACCTCAGATTTTTCTTTTCTTAATCAGGATTTTTTGTTGCTGTCATCTTCTCTTTGGAAGATTTGCCTATGGACAACAACTTATATAGTAACTTGAAATCTTGAACAAAACTTTGTAATCAATAAATTGAAAAATCATAGAAAGTGATGAAAATAATGTTATTTACTTTTTAAGTATATGTAGTACTATCTTATTTTTTATATAAGTTGTATTTAGAATTAGGGGTATTCTAGTTTTCAATTTTCATAAGCAAAATTAGTCAGATTCATTGTATATAGTAGTATATTGTACCATGTGAGATCTCATCATCTGTCAAATTTAATAAGCTAAATTGACTTTCACATCTAAGATTCAAAATCAGATTTAAATCAAATGCTTGTTTTGTTTTGGTCTATCTCAAGCCAAATTCAGTGTGTCCTATTAAGACCAAATTTTAGTTATGAATAAAATGAACACTTTATGTTTATAGTAATTTCGATGTGTTGATATTGTTTATTGCATTTTTATATAGACATGAAAAGGAGAAATTATGACCATACAAAAGCTATTTGGGATACTAAGTCTCAAGATACATTTATTAAGATGTGTATAAAGAAGGTTGAAGTTGGAAATCGTCAAGGGACTCATTTTTCTAAAGTTGGATGAACTAAATTGACTATAAACTTTAGTAAAAGTAAATCATCGCACCTATGGTCCAACCAATTAGGAGAGCATCAATGTATTTCTTTTTTGGAGCGATTCATCCTTCCTGAACACAGTAATGTTAGAAGATCACGTACTAAAGTTAAATTGAAAAATAAGTGGTATAACCTACAAAATGAGTGCAAAATCTAAAGGAAACTAAAACAAAAGGAAATGGGTTTAGGATAGGATCTTGATTCGAAGACTATTAGTGCATCTTTAGAATGGTGGAGTACTACACTAAAGGTGTGTATATTATTTGATAGTTTAGAATATTTTCCTTCATTAGGATCTTGAATTCACTTTAATATAATATCGACATACGAAGGAATTTCCTAAATCAAGTAGAATAGGAGTGGAAGGTATTGATCCAGAGCTAGGGAAAAAATTAAATAAAATGTTCTTAAATACCACAGCCATGGGTAAACCATACTTGGGGACCGTATGAGAGTACTAAAACATCTACTACCAATCATATTAAGTCGAAGAAAGTACTGGTAATTCCGATGAGTTTGTTTCCACTAAAGCTATTAAAGGGGAAAAAATGGTAAAAGAGCAGTTACAAAAAGAAGGAAAATGGGAAGAGCTATAAAGCTATCACGACAAATTGATGACCATGTTGATGTTGTAGAAAGTCTAAAAGATAAAGGAATAATGAAAAAGCTTCAACTTTATTCAATGATTTTTCACCATTATATTTACACGAGTGAAGTAAATTAAAAAATGAAAGTTTGACTATAGACAAGCTATATTCTAAGAGCTATTTACGTAATAATGATCAATATACAAGTTGGAAATTAAAAAGTCAAAGCCAATAATTATGGAGACCATAATCATTGGAATGTGTTGGCGATAATCATGGAGACTATAATGATTTGATTCCATCATGGGGACCATATGTTTGACTATAAAGGAATAATGAAAAGCTTCAACTTTATTCAATGGTTTTTCATCATTATATATACACGAGTAAAGTAAATTAAAAAAGGTAAGTTTGACTATAGACAAGCTATATTGCAGGAGCTATTTATGTAATAATAATCAATATAAAAGCTGGAAATTAATAAGTCAAAGCCAATAATTAGGGAGACCATAATCATTCGTATATGTTGGCGATAATCATGGAAACTATAAAGATTTGATTCCATTATGGGGACCATATGTTTGACCAAAGTCATTGAAATATGTTTGGTGAGAATTCCTCCTTAATATGCCCCCTCAAGATTGATCTTCCATCAAGAACGTCAATCTAGACCGCAAATAATCAAAGCGTTGGAAAGAAAGTGGTTTAGTGAGAGCATCAGCTAGTTGATCTTTTGTGGAAATATGAGACACCTATAGAAGGCCTTTAGACACTTGATCACAAACAAAGTGATTATCAATAGCAATGTGTTTCATTCGAGAATGAAATACCAGATTTGCACAAACATAAGTGGCACCAATATTGTCATAATATATGGTTGAAGGGGAGGGTAGTGTGACATGCAATTCTCTTAAAAGAGATTACACCAAATTAACTTCGGTAGTAGTAGAAGCTACAGCCCGATATTCAGCTTCAATGGATGATCGAGCTACAGTATGTTGGTTTTTCGAGCACTAAGAGAATGGATTTTTACCAAGATATAAGACAAAGACTATGGTAGAGGTGCGATCATCACGATTTACAACCCAATCAGAATTACAAAAAACCATGAAGAATTAATGGACATTGTCGATGTAAAAAGAGACCATGATGGAGTGCATGTTTGAGCTACTGCAATAACCTTTTATGGCGGCCCAGTGAGTTTGTGAGAGAGAGTGCATGAACTGTGAAAGTTTGTTCACAGCATAAAAGATATCCAATCGAGTCAAAGATAAATATTGAAGTGATCTAATCACACAACAATATTCAGTAGCATCTGCAGGTGGAGAATTATCCTTTAAGACAAGGGTAGTTGAAGTAGAAAGAGGTGTAGTATTGATTTTAGCCCCATCCATTTTTGTACGCTCAAGGATATCTCGAATATATTTTTGTTGGCTGAGGAAAAGACCATTATTGGTTGAAATAACTTCCACACCTAAAAAATAATGAAGAGCGACTATATCTTTGACCGAAAACTGGGATGAGAGAATCTGAATGAAATGTGCAACCAAAGTAGAGCAACTCCCAGTAATAATTAAATCATCAACATATACAAGGAAATAAATTATGATGCCAGCCTTGTGATAGACAAATAAAAAGGTGTATGGCCATGAATTAACAAACCTATAGACAAGTAAAAAAGAACTCATCTCCTTGTATCAAGCTCAAGGAGCCTGTTTGAGACCATAAATAGCCTTACACAACCTGCAAACATGTGAGGAAAAGTTAAGATCAACGAAACCAGATGGTTGAGCCATATAGACCTCCTCTGATAGACTTCCTTGTAAAAATGCATTATTAACATCTAATTTATATTCCAGCCTCATGCAAGAGCAAGACATAAAACCATCCGAATAGTTGTAGGTTTAACCACATAACTAAATGTCTCAGTAAAATCAAGGCCAAGGTGTTGATGAAAACCCTTGGCGACTAGTCTTGCCATAAATCGCTCAATACTCCCATTTGGTTTTTGTTTGATTCTGAAAACCCATTTGCAACCCACAACATTTTGAGATGGATTTGGAGGCACCAACTCCCATGTGCCATTTCAAACAAATGTCGTAAACTCTTCACGCATAGCCATTCTCCATTTAGGATTATTTAAGGCTTGAGCGACACAAGATGGTTCATATGATAAAGGTAGCGGTTGTTTGGTGGTTACATGAATCTGTTTGTGTTTGAAAATGTTATTTTGAGAGCAAATTGTCATTAAGTGAGTTCGTAAGGGCACAAGTGGGTGCAATGGTAAAGGTAGCTCAATAGGTAATAGTGGGGTAAATTCAGCATGTACAGAATCATTAGTGGATGAAGATGAATTATGAGAATCTGCACAAGAGGCAACATGATTAGAGGAACTAATAAAGACATTACCTTTTTGAGTAACCTTTGATGAAGCATGTAAATTACTAGCATCATGTTTAAGCAGTTATGGTAACGCACTCTTAGGCAATATGTGTGAAGCACTAGGAATAGAAAAATGTGGTGGAGTTAAAGAAGTAACTAAAGACTCAAATAAACCCCAAGAATTGATGCTAGAAGTAGTGACCCATGATTTATTTTTATCAATTAATTGGAATGGATATTCATTTTCATTAAACTGAACATGACGAGAGATAAAGACATGGTTTGTGATGGGATCAAAACACTTATATGCACTTGGTGAAGAGGAGTATCCAACAAAAACACAAGCACGAGATTTTGGTTCAAGTTTATTTTTAATGTAAGGTTTTAGCCATGGATAACATAAACACCCAAAAATTCTCAGTTTTTTGTAAGGGAAATTATCCACCGTTCACCCATTTTTTCTAACTTTTTCAAAAATTCACAAATCTTTTTTTTTTTTTTGCTAGAATCCACCTGAAATTACATTTCTTTTCACTTTTCCACTTCTGTTTGGAGACCGTTAAGAAAACTAAGGGAATATTGTGTAAATGACATTTTAACTCTCAAATGTAAAAGATAAATTATCCGCCGGCCACCTTTTTTTGTATTTTTTCAAAAATACACAATTCTTAATTTTTTTAACTCCACTTGAAGTTATATTATCTTGCACCTTTCCACCATTGTATCGTTGTGAAACAACAATTTTACCCTTATGATGTCAACAAAGTTCTAACGGTGTTATAATGAGAGTGAACCAATGAAAAAAAATGTTAACTTCAGGTGGATTCCTGCAAAAAAAAAATTCTGTATTTTTGAAAAATGTGAAAAAATGGGTGGACGGTGGATAATTTCTCTTTTGGTAATTGGGTGATAACCTAAAAAGTTTTTAAAATAGTGTCTGATAATTAAGAGTAGCAGTAGGGTGACGATTAAGTATGTAGCAACTTGGAAGGCATAACTCCAAAATGACAAAGGCATAGAGGCTTGGTGAAGTAGAGTTGGCCTAGTTTCAACGACATGGCGATGTTGACGTTCAGCAACACCATTATGTTGAGGTGTATGGGGAGGAGTGGTTAAGTGAGAAATCCCATGGGAAGTAAATAATTATTTTAATTTTTTATACTCACCTCCACCATCGGAATAAATTGAAATAATGGGTGTTTTGAAAAAAAATTCCACCAAAGCTTTAAACTTGAGAAATACATCAGACACATTAGATTTCAAACAAAGTGGGTAGAGCTAAACATATTTAGTAAAATGATCCATAAATATTACATAATATTTGAAATCGCCAACAAATTCAATTGGAGTAGAACCCCAAACATCAGTGTAAAGAATTTCTAATAGACCTTTACTACGAAGTGTTGACATATGAAATGGAAGCCTATGGCTTTTATTACAAGAGCAAGACTCACATGAAACGAAAGAAGAATTAGAAGACAGTGACGAGAGAGAGTGCCTTTTAATGAGAAATTGCAAAATTCAACTATATGGGTGACCAAGACGTCAATGACAATTAGTAGTTGAGTGTTTAACGCCTACAAAAGCCACTGGAGAGGTACAAGTAAATTCATGTCGCATCAATCGCCACTCATAGTTATTATTTTTGTTCGGTCTTTTGAACAATGTCGCCCATGTGCGCAAATCCTTCACAAAAAAGCAAGTGGGTGAGAACTCAATAGAAGCATTATTAGATTTACATCATTGAGAGACATAAATTAAATTTCTTTTCATAGAATGTACACAAAGAACATTTTTAAGGAAAAAAATGTGAGAGGGTAAAGAGAGCTAGGTTGTCCCAATATGAGTTGTTTTTAACCCAGATCCATCACTTAATATGATATCATTAGGGCCTTCATAATTTGAGTGAAGAGACAAATTTTGCAAATCTATAGTGACATGATGAGAGTCTCTTATATCAAACTGCCAGTTTGGATTCTGATTTTTGGAAGAAGTGGCATAGTTAGCAACTGGAACAATTTTAGGAGCAGGCTTAACACGAGGACATCATTTTGCAGAGTGACCCATCTGATCACATAACTAGCACTTCACTTTAGACCAATCTACTTTACTATTTTGGTTTTTTGGAAAATTGTTATTAATATTGGACAGCCATTGGTTTCCAGCCTTGCCATTTCTTGATCTGTTTTTCTGGGTGAAATTGGCTGTTATAGGAGAAAAGGCGCCTTTGGAAGATTCACGATGGAGAAAATCTTTATACTCCACAATTTTTTTCGTGAAGAGCTTCAAAGGATATAGGTTGTTCTCTGGCACGTATTGCTCCTACAATTTCTTTGTACTCCGATCCAAAACCATTAAGACAATGAAGAGTAATATCATTATCATCCAGCGGGGCCCCAACTAGAGCCAATTGATCAGCAATAATTTTGACTTCTTGAAGAAATTTAATGACAGATTTGTTACCACGAGTTGTGTTTGAGAGCTTTTCTTTAAGTGACATAAGTCGAGACCGAGAACATTTGCATAAGTTTGAGCAATCTTGTCCCAAGCCTTACGAGAAGTTGTTGCAGAAGCAATGAAAGGCATGAGAGGCTTAGATAATGAGGCAAAAATAGCATAGAACAGAAGTTGATCATGTTGAACCCAATGAGAATAAAGTGGATTCGGAGTAATGACCCCATTTTGGGTTTCAATGGCTTCTGGACATGGAGTACCACCATTTAAATATGTAACCAAGTAAAAGAGAATTAAATTGAGTACACCAAGAGGGGTAGTTTGTTGGAGTAAGTTTTAATGGCAATTGAGCGACTACGTTAATGATAATAAGGGGAGGTAGGTTGATGTTGGAAGTGGCTCCAATTGTTGGAGTGGTAATCTTAGAATTTTGATTAGTATTAGCAATTTTTTCAACCATGATAAAATTAGGTTTGAATCACTCGTTGGAGCTTTGATGCTCTGATACCATGAAAAAGATAAAGGAATAATGAAAAGCTTCAACTTTATTCAATGGTTTTTCATCATTATATATACACGAGTGAAGTAAATTAAAAAAAGGAAAGTTTGACTTTAGACAAGCTATATTCCAGGAGCTATTTACGTAATAATGATCAATATACAAGTTGGAAATTAATAAGTCAAAGCCAATAATTGTGGAGACCATAATCATTGGGATATGTTGACGATAATCATGGAGACTATAAAGATTTGATTCCACCATAGGGACCATGTGTTTGACCATAATCATTGAGATATATTTAGTGAGAATTCTTCCTTAATAGAAAGAAGCGCTATAATTACCAACTCACAAGATGATACAAGTGGTGCTAGTGTTGTTGAAGCATTAGGCATTGTTGCATCTTTACTTAAGGTTGAGGCTAGGATGTTTTATGATTATTTGCTAGTTGACTGTTTTTAGACAAAGTGAAAAGTCAAGCTTAAGTGGCTCAATTATGAGAAAGTTCAGGGCCTATAAACATTGCTTTGGAGGAAATAAAAACTTATTGTTGAGTTGTAATGACTATCACTTTTTAGTATATATGTATAACTTTATTTTAAAGTTTCAATTTAGAAAAAACTTCTGCATGTTGAGTTGACATTTGAATACAAATTTTTCTTGAAAGTTTTAATTTGTAAGTTGCGTTTTAGTTATTGTTTTAAAGTTTTGTAGTTGTTGTGATGATGATATTTATAAAAACAATTATTACAGGTTTGCTTTAAATATGGATAAGTTAGACAACAATGAGGAGTTTGATAAGCTTTTGTGTATCACAACTAGTTTCATTGAGTATTACCATCTCTCTTATATACACAATGATCCATGCATGAATTTTGCTCAAATTAGCTGTAAAGGGATAGTGGATGTCTTAGAAGGAAATAGAAATCGATTTCAAATATGTTTGAGATGGAGAAGGATTATTTTTTTAGACTTTGCATTGATTTACAAATTAACTATTACTTGAAAGGTTTAAGGAAAATGAAAGTTGTTGAGAGCTTATAGATGTTTTTGCATACTCTTGGACATGGTGTTGGAAATAGGTCATTACAAGAGTGGTTCCAACACTCTGGTGAGATTGTAAGCAGATGTTTTAGCTAAGTATTAGATGTTGTGTGCCTTATGACTAAAAATATAATAAAGCCATTAGATCCTGAGTTTACTAACATTCCAGCAAAGATTTTGGAAGATCCTTGACATATGCCTCATTTTAAGGTAATTATTTCTACACTTATTGCTATTTATATTTTGATATATATAGATAAAGACACTGGAAGCTTATATATATATATATATATATATATATATATATATATATATATATTTATTTATTTATTTATTTATTTATTTATTTATTTATTTATTTATTTATTTATTTTCAGGATTGTATTGAAGTTATAGATGATCAAATTCCTGCAACAATACCTCTTAAAGGTCAAATATCATACATCGGCAGAAAATGAATACTAACTAAAAACATTAAAGCTGCATGCAATTTTTATATGCAATTATATTTGCAATTGCTAGATGGGAAGGTACTCATGATGTAAGGATATTTATGACAACCATTCGTAATTGTAGGTTGAATTTTCCATGACCTTTAGAAAATAATATTTTTCAATAAAATTTTATTCTTTATTACTATTATTATTTGTGCATTTTTTTTATTTTTTTAAACACATTACAACTAAACATATCTTAATGTAATAGGAAAAAATTATATTTAGTAGATGTGGGATATCCTTAAGTTAAAGGATACTTGGGACTATACAAGGGTGAGAGATATCATTTGGAAAAGGTAGCCAACCAATTGATCAATGAGAAGTGTTCAACCATGTGCATTCTTCACTCAAAAGTGTTATCAAATGTACTTTTGGAGTATGGAAACAAAGATGGAGAATTCTAAGAGATATGCTAAGATATCCGTTCAAAAAGTAAGTGAAGATAGTCATTGCAACTATGGCATTGCATAATCACATTAGGAAGTTTGCTTCGCATGACCATCATTTTGAAGAAACTAAAAATGACTCGAATTTGGTTCCAGATGAAGAGACAAACATGGAGGTCGTCATTCAAGAAAAAGATCATGGTAGTAAGGCTCCTGAAGATCGGGAGATGGAGAGATTCAGAAATACCATTACTATAACTTTAATGAGTGGATAGTATTTTTGTTATACATAAACATATCTATAGTGTTACATTTCTTTGAACTACTTTGATTATGATAGTTTAAGTACATGAGGGTTTATATAAAGATTATCTATCATTCGAATATTATTTCCATGAATTTAATTGCTCAGTTATTTATATTTTTTTGCATTTAATTTATTAAATTTTTTATATTAAAAAACATTAATTAATTAATTTAATAATAATATATTAATATATATGTATATTATGTGCTGTAGATAATAAAATTTTTATATGTAGAATTTATTGCAAAATGAAATAGTTAATGGAAAAATTATTAAATAGTTAATGAAAAATTATTTAAATATGTAATAAAGAAAATAGATATACCATAAAAAAGTAGTAAATAAAATAATTTAAATAATAATATTTTAAAAAATTACAAATAAGTAAACAAGTTTATTTTTATCATTATAAATTGAACATTACACTTTTTACTCCATTTACCAAACATCTATAGCAAACCATTCCTAAGGATGGCAATGGGCACCGCCCGCAGCGGGTTTGCCATTACCAAACCCAAACCCGCACAAAATTTAAATTACCAAACCCACCCGCAACCCACAACGGGTTTTAATTTTTTAAAAAAAACCCACCCGCAGCGGGTTTTAACAATTACCAAACCCGCAATGGTATCTGACGGATTTTTTGCGAGTTTCCGTATTTAAAATCACAAATGTTTAATATATAAATTTATAATAATAACCTCAAATTTCATATAACATACTCAATTTTATATTTAAACAATGTAAATGAAAAATTAAAATTTCCACATTAATTCAAAACAAATTCTCAAATTTAAGTATAAATTACACAAATCTATTTAAAAAACACAAACTAGTATCTAAAAATAATAATTACATTTCATATTATCATTTAAAATAAGCTCCAAGAGAAGATATTCATTTCATTCACCAAAGCATCCAACACAATGCCTATAATAATAATTAAGATTAATATTTTCAAATACTAATTCGAAGGGAAATGCCTTTAGTTTTCTTTAGATTATGACTTTAGAATAGGAGATCACATACTGACATTTGGTAATTTGATTAATGACATTATTTTCTTTATATATTTTTAGATTAAAATCAAATTAAAAATATTTAGAAAAAATATTGCGGGTTTGGTGGATATCTATGTATCCATTTGGATATATAAAAATCCACCCGTCCATGCTTTAATTTATAATACTAAAGCCGGTAAAATTATGATTTTGGCGGATGAATTTAGACGGGTTTACGGATTTGCGGGTACAATTGACATCCCTAACCATTCCAATAGTGATTGTCAATTAATTTTTATTTACCAAACATCCTCCTAAATTATTTATAAAACTGATTTTTAAAAAATCAAAGAGTTAACTCCTAGCCAAAGCCAAGCAAATGCAATTCCAAACATGCCCAAATGGGTCGACCCATCAGTGCCATCAAATCCCATACCCAATCTACCCATCATCCCACCGCCAAGTCCAACACCTAATTCTCAGATTTAACATTTTCTCACTGACTTGATGGAACAACATTACAATTTACAAGTGCTTTAGCTCAACAACAGCAGTACAGTAGCCACGACATACAAGAAGAAAGAAGCCTCATCATCATCAGATCTCCAAACAATGAGGAGGTACAAACAAATTATTTTCCCGGAAACTTAAAAATTTTCCATCTAAACAAACAAAAATTCAATATTTAATTTATTTATTTATCATTTATTAATATTGATTGATTTGTTCAATTCTTTGCAGGTATGGCCACCACAGATTGCACGGGAAGCAAGGAGGATTGAAAGGAATGGTAGGGAAGTTATCGATTGCGGTTGTTGTTCTACTGATCTGCACTCTCTGTCTCTTGTATTCTGCTACTACTATTGGCGGAGGTCACGGATCCTACTCTCCATCGAAGGTTACTTTAGTTACGTTAGAAGTGATTTAAAGTTGTTTGCTTGTTTGTTTGGCTGCTGAGAAAATGCAGGAAAATGAATCGAAAGCATCAATGGAATTAGTAAAGTAGGATATTTTATTATTTTATATGAACTGAGGTTAATTATGAAAAATATGAAGGTCAATAATATTAAAAGTTTAATTTAACTACTCACCAATGAATCTGTAGTAGTGAAATTTTCAATTGGAAGTGATTTGCTTTTGCTTTTAGCAAAAATGTTTAGAAAATGCAAGGAATGTTTGCTGATCTGTTTTTGTTTTAAACAGTGACTAGGTGTATGCTTACAGAAACATATGAAGCTTTTCTATTGACTATATTTTCTTTTTCTTTCAGTAATTTACCTTAGGCCTGTAAGATATCTACTATATGTGATAGATATAGGTCCTGCTCCTTTTGAGGTATCAGTGTTGTGCTTATAACCGCTGCAATTAAATTCACTACACTAGCATATTGCTGCATCTTTTTGGGGACTCTTTTGAAGATATGTCAGTTTCATGAACTTCATACATGGAATATGGATCCACGAGACACTGGATAGAGTAAATGCAATTTGTTTGAACATAAATATATAATTGCAGAAACATGTTTATATTTAAGCTCCTTTCCTTTCTGTGAGCTTGCTTCTCATAATTGTTTTTCCTTAGAGCTTATCTATTCTTTTGTTGCCATACTTAAGCAGATCAATGTAGAAGAACTCTGGGGAAGTGCTAAATCTGGCAGTTGGAGGCCTTCATCTGCTCCAAGATCTGTCTGGCCCCGTATGGTGTTTCTTTTTTTTCTTTTTTCCTTTTAAATTTTCTAAAATAGATGTCAGAAGCACTAGGTTATTGAGAGATACATTTCAGCTAATTCTGATTACACTATTCTATACTCTTTAAATTGTGGCAGCTCCCCCACAAGAGAGCAATGGTTATCTGCGTGTTCGTTGTAATGGTGGTCTGAATCAACAGCGTACTGCAGTTTGTACCCCATTCTTCCTGTGAAATATATTATAGATATACCTATGCAAGGGTTTCTCTTGATAATTCTATCGGGGGAAAGAGAGTTTCTCTTAATAATTCTATTGGGGAAAAGAGAGATTAACATTTTACTTCTTGCAGTCGCTCCATGTTTTCTTCTTTTCTTTATCCTTTCCTTTTCCATTTTGTAAATTTTTGATAATGCAAATGAATTATTTTTTTTTTTTGTTGATGTCGCTAAGCTGGATTTTTTTAAAAGATTGAAAGAATGAGTTAAATGGTGGTAGAAATTTTAATTGATAATCTTACCTATTTAATGGATTTCTTTGTTTTGGATTTGATGGGGTTAATTTGTGTAATTAACATGTATTCTTATGGATGTTCTAGATCTGTAATGCGGTTCTTGCTGCCAGAATCATGAATGCTACACTTGTGCTGCCTGAATTGGATGCAAACTCCTTCTGGCATGATGACAGGTATCTTGTTCTCAGTGTTTTTAATTCTTTTGTACTTTTTTAATCTTTTTGATTGTTTAAAATATCTTACTAGTTTGCACGGTAGGTTTCACTTTCTTAATGGACATCTCTAGGTAGCAAAATACTGCAATCTGTTAAGTTAAAGATTAATTGTGATTGTCAGATTACGCCTTTTGGCATAGATGGGCAACAAATTGTTGGAAAGCCACTACAGCACCGCTTACGTAAAATTCATTTTCTAGTATTATGATGATTTTTTAGAGATACCTGATGAAATTATCTCTTTCAACAAAGGACATGCACCCAACTAATAGCTATTTGCCAGATGAAGCTCTTTCAGAATACCCTCCATCTTTAGATTTGAAATTTTGTACTTGGTGTCCTCTTTGGGCCGTAGATGAGATCAGTATTATTGCACTGTAAGCTGGTAGTTTAGCTTTTAATGGACTGTTTTTGTTGACCTTGTGGACCTCTTGTTCTTCTCTCTTTCTCTTTGTGAATAGGATACTTATGTTTATATAAAAAATAATAAAATAAATAATTGAGGTTATGCTATTTTGTTGTGAACAGTGGTTTCCAGGGCATCTATGATGTTGAGCATTTTATTCAGACCTTGAGATATGATGTTCAAATTGTGGAAAGCATACCAGAAATTCACAAAAATGGAAAAACCAAGAAAATAAAAGCTTATCAGGTAGGAATTGAGTATATGCAATTGTAGTGTCCATGAAGTAAAATCTGCTAGTAATGATTTATTCTGAAAATTTAAGAAATTTTAACTTTTAATTGCTCTTTCTTAACTCAGCTTCGGCCCCCTAGAGATGCTCCCATCAGTTGGTATTTGACAGAAGCTATGGAACAGATGAAGAAACACGGTGCTATTTATTTGACTCCCTTTTCCCATCGATTAGCTGAAGAAATAGACAACCCTGAGTATCAGCGACTGAGATGCAGAGTTAACTATCATGCTTTAAGATTCAAGCCAAATATAATGAAGTTAAGTGAGTCGATAGTTGATAAACTCCGTGCAGAAGGTCATTTCATGTCAATACATCTTCGTTTTGAGATGGATATGCTAGCATTTGCTGGGTATGTTCCTATTTAATATATCCTACTTTCTGGAGACAATTATTCACATGGGTTAGGGTTTCAGGATGCACAAGATGTATTTTGATGTATTACTTGATCTACAATTAAGAGTGCTGAGCAATAGGATTTGAATGATTTGCAGGTGCTTTGATATATTTAAGCCAGAGCAGCAAAGAATATTGAAGAAGTATCGAGAAGAAAATTTTAAAGAAAAGAAACTTGTTTATAAAGAAAGAAGGGCCATTGGGAAATGCCCATTAACTCCAGAAGAGGTGATTCTTCTTTTGTTTATCATTTCCCTTATCTGTTGCTTTCTATTAGTGTTTGTTTTTAACGACAATTAATTGAGTTCATCAAGGAGATGAAAGATTAAGAACTCCAGGGCAACTTTTACATTGCACACTTTTTATTTTCAATATTGGCAAATCATGCAATACATACAATTTTTTCCTCTCTTCACTCTGCAGGTTGGTCTTATCCTACGTGCTATGGGGTTTGATAATTCTACCAAGATTTACCTAGCTGCTGGTGAACTATTTGGTGGAGAGAAATTCATGAAACCGTTTCGGGCATTGTTTCCTCACCTTGAGAATCACAGTTCTGTGGATCCTTCGGAGGAGCTAGTTACGAACACCAGAGGATTATTAGGGTCGGCTGTGGATTACATGGTTTGCCTCCTCTCTGATATTTTTATGCCAACATATGATGGACCAAGCAACTTTGCCAACAATCTTCTGGGCCACCGTCTCTACTATGGCTTCCGGACTACAATCAGACCTGACAGGAAAGGTCTTGCCCCAATTTTTATTGATAGGGAGAATGGGCGAACAGCTGGGTTTGAGGAAGCTGTAAGGCATGTCATGCTCAAAACAAACTTTGGTGGACCTCACAAGCGGGTCCCACCTGAATCTTTCTATACAAATTCTTGGCCTGAATGTTTCTGTCAAATATCAGCACAGAACCCTACTGATGAATGCCCACCAGACAATGTGTTGGATATTCTAAACAGCCGTTTGGAGAGTGAAGCAAGAAGTAATTCGCAATCGTTGACCCAAGGAAATTTCTCAACATCTATACTAGAAAGATAAGATTCTTTCTTCAAACCTTTGCATTTGCCAATCTCCGGATAATAAGCATTACATATTAAATTGGAAAAGGGAGTGGATTTTAAATGCTACGCTCGGCCTTTCAGGTACGTGTCATATCTGAGATGTGTACATTATGCTGCTTTATATTGGTTTAGTTATATTTTGCTAGTGCTTGTGGTACCTTTTTTTTTTCCCTGTTTTGAATTTTCTTTATAGTTTTTAAATTTAAATGACAGTACATTAAGGGTGCGTTTGGCACACGGTATTGCAATAGTTATATAACATTAAGGTGTATTACATCAAGGTGTATTAAGCTGTAATGCAATATCATGTTTGGTGCAATACATACGGTAATATATGTAGTAATATTTTTTATCATTGTTTATAGTACTATTTATTTTAAATTAATATTATTCAAAATTTATTCATATTTAAATATTTATAATTAGTTATATGAAATTATTTTAAAATAATTAATTTTTATACATTAGTATTTTAATATTATTAAATAATAAATTATTAATTTATATCAATAATTATAATGTAAAAATAAAGAAAAAAGGAATATTTTATAATATTATATTAAAAAATTAATGTGGCAACTGCCGCATTAGCTAAACTTGACTCCTAGTTGGGTTTAGCTAATGCAGTAAGTGGCTGCATTGTGCAAACATTAGCAACGCAACCTCATGCAATGAGGGGTGCTTGATAGCTAAACTTGACTCCTAGTTGGGTTTAGCTAATGCAGTAAGGGCTGCATTGTGCAAACATTAGCAATGCAACCTCATCTAATGAGGGGTGCCAAACGCCCCCAAGTACGATCCAACCATGTAGGCAAAGCTAAAATGAAACTTGATGACTTAGATTACTAATAGAAAGATTAGCATATTAGAAAATTTTGATGAACCATAAGAATTCGATTTTCAGAAATAGAGTGAAGGTGAAAATGCTAAAAGCAAATATGAATTTTGTTCATAGGCCCACTAGTAAGATTTTTTTCCACTTTAGGCTTCACACACGCGTCCTTTACCCTTAGGGTTTTGTTTTTATTATGGGCCTAATGTTACGGGCCGCTCAAAACTCTACGATCAGAGGTTAATTTGCGCACACGGGCTCACTTAGCACTCAAAGCGGGCACACTTAGAAGTGGGGTTAGCTTAGAAATGGGCCGCCAAGACACCTAACTAGCCGTGGTGCGCTTAGCAACACAAGCCCGGCCCGAGATCTAGAACTCTCTACATATTACACATACACTAGAACATTCTAGGACTCACCACTTGGGTCCCTAAATATTTTGCCACTTGTAATAGAGCTCTCTAGAATTAAGCACTCCACTCCCTATAAATATGGGTGAGCACCCATCATTTGCACCACCACCAACACACCCACACAACACACCTAGCACACTAGCACACAAGCTCTCTTGTACAAGCACCCTTGTAATTATTCTAAGTATGTATAATACAATCATACTTGGCCATCCCACTCTTGCTTCCCATAACATTTTCTACAAGTGTGTGTGCTTGGCTTGTTTGGGGAGTAATCAAGGCTTACTTGGCGACTCGCGCACTAAGGTCGCTCAAGTGCCGCACGGGATTTTGCTGCGCAAAATTATCATCTCGTGACACCAAGCCCACCTAAAAGGCCTCTTCTAGTCTAAGGGTGATCATCCTTATAATCGTATCACTTGTATATTTCCCAAATGATGTGGGATGTCACAATCTACTCTTTTTGGGCACTGCATCTTGCTAGTTGTGACCATTCGCACACTTCTGGTTGGGAGTGGCTCTGATACCATTAGAAAGACCCATTGCCAGCATATTTCTCTGTAAAATCTTAGATTACTAATACTATTCTTATCTAATCATGCTTCTCTATAAAAATTATCAAAGACTAAGAATCGAAACTTAGTTTCAATCTTCTCTCTTTTATCTCTCTCAATACAATACTACCTTCAATTCATACAACTTGGATGTTGTTGAATAAGTTCACTCCAAGATATCAATCAAAATCAAGACAATTGAAACACAAAGGCCTTCAATGAATCTTAAGCTCTTCATCCGCATCTCTTTTTGCTCAATTCCTTTCCTTACTAAAAACAAAACAACATTTTCTTTTAATGCTTAGAAGTTGGGGTTAGCTAAGGGTTAAAAAAAGACTAAAATACCTTGAACTTAATAAAGCGACTAAAATATCTCTAAGCAATTGGGGGAATTACAATGAAATCACAATGAGTTTATGACGGATTGGGTCCACACCAACAACAAGACCATGAGGGTGAAAAATGCGGGCGTGAAACCCAAAGTAAATTTTTTTTTTACTAGTGGACTCGGTCTTATAATTGATATCAAAGCACTCCTATCCAAATATGTGTGGATGATTGTGACATCCCACATTGCTTGGGAGGGATGTTATTAGTTGATCAGGGCGTTTCATTTGGATGATTGATTTTTATTTTTATTTTGTAGACTTGATAGTAGGGATGATTGGAATTAGGTTTGTGCCAAACCTTTACGTTTCATAATTTATTGCCAAGAAATATATATTTGAGGTATTACAGTTTCATTTAGATCTTTATATGCTTTTGTGGATCATAAGTGATATTGAGGTTTAAAAGTTAATTTTGAGGACGAAATTCTTTTAAGGAGGTAGATTGTAAAACCCCAATTGCTTAGCGGTACTTTTGTCACTTCATTAAGCTAGGGGTGTTTAAGTCTTTTTCAACTCTTAGCTAACCCTAGGTTTTAAGTGTAAAATGAAAATGATATCTTGTTTTTAGCAAGGAGAAGAAGTGGGTTGAGAGAAGAGGAAGAAGAGCTTTAGGGCAAATTTATGGAAGCCCTTTGAGTTTCAATTATCTTGATTTTGGTTGATATTTTAAAGTGATCTTGCTCAACATCATAAAAGTTGTATCAATTGAAGTGAATTTTTTTTTTTTTTTTTTTGGGAGAGATAAAAGAGAAAATTGAAGGTAAGTTTCGATTGTTGGTCTTTGATAATTTTTATATCGAAACATGATTAGAAAATAGTAGTAGTACTAATCTAGGAGTTTACAGATAAATATGCAAACTAAGGAGCTGTTTGGTTTTCTTTTTTTTTTTAACTTAATGACTTAATTTCAATTTGTTAAGTCATTAAGTTCGATTGCTTTTTTGACCTAAATGAAAATTTTCAATAACTAAGTCATTAAGCTTTTTTTTAGCTTTTTGTTTAATCTAAAAATGTTTTAATAATGTTATAAAAAGGTATTCTTCAAAATATTCCTATCTAATTAATTAGCATCCTTACCTAAATAAAATTTTAATAATTTGTATTATTATCCATCTTTATAACTTGTGATAATATTGTAATAGACTATTATTTTTTTATTTTCTTGAAATTAACATTATTTATCTTCATAATTTTTATGAATATTTTTCATATAAAACATCAAGAACTAGAATAAAATTGGTTAACATATACTAATTTAGAATATAAAATGTTGTATTCAATTGAACATGATTTATGTTATGATAATATATTATCTTATTTAAATTCTTTGAAATGTTTATTATTTGTTCAACATTTACAATTTGTTATAAATGTAAAATATTATTTTTCAGACTTTTTTAAGTTAAAAAAAAACAACTTAATATTTATTTTGAGCAATTCAAAAAAAAAAAAACCGAACATGTCATTCAGATTTAGAATTTAGGCTAATTCAAGTCTATTTAGATTTCAAATGGAAAAATAAATGCCACCGAGGACACTTTTTTTTTTCGCCCCAACAGCCTAGTTTCACTTTTGGCTAGCTGTTATGACCTCACCGTCCGCCAGTGGTGTCTCTGCCATCACCTGGGGTTTCCCCAAGACACCGGCTGACTCCCCACTGAATGGCAGGCCCTCCGCCAGTCGCAATACCCACCACTCAAAACCTGTAGATCGCAGCTTCCCTCCCTTCATGCTTCTCAAGTCGACACCACCACTTTAGCCACCTCTTTGGTGATTTACAGCCACTTGATTCTGCCATTTCCACCTTTCAGACACTGTCCAGCCGCCATGTTCACTAACTCTCATCAACGTCGTCCGTCTCGCCTGCATCAAACCTGCGTGAATCAAAAAACCTTAGCCAGCTGCCACAAATTCATCCCCATCAGCCACATTCTTCGTCCTTGCAGCCACCAACAGATCCCACTGATCTTCACATGGCTGACGAACACCTATCATCACTCCCACGATCTCAACAGCCACCTTTTGCACACCAACCGTCATCCATCTCTTATAACCCAGCTTGCACCCTCAGGTACGAGCCGCCACCATGCAACCCAGCAGCCTTCACATACCCGTCACACTCTTCTCATGTCGATATGGCTTCCCCAAATCCTCCCAACACTGCTTTGCATTCTTGTAACCAGCCACCTGCCAACTACAAACCCTAGCCAACCTCCTTCACAAAACCTAGTTCTTTTGCGATTTCTCTAACCCAAGCCCAAACCCAATAGAAAAAAGAGCCTCAGTTTATAGAAGTAGCACAAGTAGCAAAAGAATTAGAGTTTTGTGAAGTAACAGCTGGCCGGAATTGAAACTAGGTTATTAAAAAAAATATATTGTCTTAGTTTGCAATTTATCTGTAAAATCTTAGATTACTACTACTCTTATCTAATTACATTTCATGTTTCCATAGAATTATGTTAAGATTATTTCGCTTTTGATGATTGTGTTGAACAAACACCTAAGATAAATAGTAGGAGCCCATAATTGTTGTGGTGTTTTGAAGAAACTATTAAGATATGCAATTTTATTTCAAGTTGCTGGGTCGCACAATTTTAGTTACATTTGTGATATAAATAATTGTAGATTTTTTTTTTTTTTTTGGAGAGGTAATGATTATAGATTTTCAGTTCATGCCTTTTCCTTCCAGTTTCCAATCATATATCCTGCATTTAGGGAACTATGCACATAGTTTCTGATTTCTAGATTTATCTCATGTGTTCCATAATCGGATCATTTAAATTGAATGCTAAATAGAAGTTTTTGGTCTCTGCAGATTCATTACTGGGACCTCGATCAACTGGTTATCATTTGGACGAGAACGGGGCAACCTTATATAGTGTAGTGCCAGTCTCAACATACAACCTAAACTTTGTGTACAAAAGGAATATTTTATACTGTATGATATTGATTGATTTCACACCTCATTTCTGTAAAAACAAGCACCTTAACTGAATGTTCAGTCCTGTTGTATGATTTGTCGAGGAATTGAATCACCGAATTCTCAGGGTTCAATTCTTATTTCAAATATTAATACATATTTGGCCAGCAGATGCAGATGATGAGCAGAATTAGTCATAATCTGGCCAGGATGTCTTTATATATATGTAAAGAGATTATTTATTGAACAATCAATGTTTATCACGAGCAAATATACTAATTCTGTGTAAGGGGGAAAGATAAAAATGGAAATCCAATCACAAAAGTGCAAGCACTCGGTAAATATCAGCACAATGCGTAGAAGATGCATTTAGGATCAAACGGATGAACACATGTTGATAAATCTCGATCAGAGGAGCCCGTCAAAATAAATAACCGCGGGAAAATTCTATAACGCTGTAATGAAAATTACGGCATCAATGCTATAATTTTATATAGAATTAGTAAATATAAAATAAAAATAGTAAATTCATAAAAGATTCTTATTTAAAAAATTAACATTATTTTTATAAAATTTTAGTGAAAAATATTTTATTTATTTACAAAAAATATTTTCTTTAATTAAACAAAGAAAGGAGCAAACGGATGAACACATGTTGATAAATCTGGTTCAGAGGAGCCCGTCAAAATAAATAACAGCAGGAAAATTCTATAACGCTGTAATGAAAATTACGGCATCAATGCTATAATTTTATATAGAATTAGTAATTATAAAATAAAAATAGTAAATCATAAAAGATTATTAATTATTTAAAAAATTAACATTGTTTTTATAGAATTTTAGTGAAAAATATTTATTTATTTACAAAAAATATTTTCTTTAATTAAACAAAGAAAAAAATTCACGTACGGTTCGGAGGGCGGGGATATCCCGACCCTTAACTCATTAGTTAAACAAAAAAAATTATTGAAAAAAAGGGAATAAGTTTTATTGAATTGATTTAACCATAAATTCTATATTTATTCTAGGACATTTGTATATTTTTTCCCATTTTCTATAATAATATCTATATATTACACAAGTTAATTAAGTACAATTATTTATCTTGATATGGATCAAGCAGAACTAAAACAAATATTCTTATATTACTAGACGCATATATGATATATCAATAAAATTACATCTAATTTTGATTTTATATATACTTCATATAGTTTCAAACCTTTTTATTGGTACTTACAGGACATTTAGGGTTGTTAAGGAAGTATAGAAATATGCAAAATAACGTCATCTTACAACAACTATGAAAGATATTAAAATAATATTTTTTTTTAAATCCGATTTTGAGAATAAATTTTCATCCTTAATAAAACATTATACATATTACATAAATGCAAAACGATCATTATTCAATTTAAATTAAAAAAAGTCAATAAATATATAAGGTAAAAAACATTATAATGAGTTCTTATTTTACGATTATGATTTTTGTTTTTGCAGTAACTCTTATATTAATTAATTTATTTGACCTTTTATTCATAAGTCTTAGGCCTAATCTACAAATTTTATGTTTTATTTTTGCACTTAATGTTGATTTACTTGTTTTATGTTATATTTATAAGTTTTCGTTTTATTTACTAATAATACATCAATTTACCAAATTTATAGTAATATATTTATTTTACCTTTCTTTTACAAGTCTTATATTGCATTTCCAAAATTTATATTTTATTTTATAGTTGGTATTGATTTACCAATTTTATGTTATATTTGCAAAGTTTTTATTTTGTTTACCATTAATACATTAATTTATTAGTTTTATCTTAATGTACTTGTTTTACTTTCCATATATATAAGTTTTAAGTTCCATTTCCAAAATTCATATTTTATTTTGCGCTTACTAGTGATTTACTAGTTTTATATTATATTTATAAGTTTCTATTTTATTCACCAATAAAAAAATCAATTTATCAGTTTTATAGTAATTTACTTGTTTTATATTTTCTTTACAAGTCTTTTGTTCCATTTCCAAAATTTATATTTTATATTTATAGTTAATGTTGATCTACTTTTTTTTAAGTTATATTTACAAGTTTTTGTTTTGTTTACTAGTAATATATCAATTTGCTAGTTTTATATTAATATACTTGTTTTATCTTTCATTTACAAATCTTATGTTTAATTCTTAAAATTTATGTTTTTATTTTGCACTTAATGTTTATTTACGAGTTTTATGTTATATTTGCAAGTCTTTGTCTTATTTACTAATAATACATCAATTTACTAATTTATATTAATTTACTCGTTTTACCTTCTATTTACAAGTTTTATATTTAATTTCTAAAATTTATGTTTTATTTTATAATTATTGTTGATTTACAAGTTTTATGTTTTATTTATATAATTTATATTTAATTACAGTATTGATACCTTAACTTTAATTAAAGCATCATAGAATGATCCCCACAATGGTGTATAATCAACTATCATTTAAATACATCGCTAAGTTAATGGTTTAACGCGTGAACTTATAAGCATTTGGGTCCTCTTTTCCGGGCGGGATTTTGAAGACGAGTTGTACTCAATGTATGTACTATGTACTTAATAATTGGTAGCAAGCCTTCTTTAAGGAAGGGCCTCGTCATGGACGGAGTAAATTGGGGAGTTTTGTATGATTGAATGTAACGACTTTAATTAAGTCTTATATTGCTAAGTGAAGGCTTAATATATGAGCTTAAGAGCAACTCCAAAAGCCTATATAAATTTTATTCTTCAAATACATATTTGCTTACCTATGTGGCAAATAGAAGGGTGAAAAATTTTGATATTCTCTAAAAAATTCTTCAAATAGAAATAAGTTAATATTATTTTAATCATATAATTAGTTTTTTAAAGGAAAAGTCAATAGCAATTAAAGTACTTCTCTCTCTTTCTTCAATGAAAAGTAATAAAATATAAATTGAAGAGGAAAAAATTAACTCTCTAAATTTGAAGAGAGATAATTAATTCTTATTTGAAGAATCTTAATTGAAATGTCTTTTGGAATTTTAAATATTGATGTAACTCTTCAAATACGTAATAAAATCTTATTTGAAGAGTTTTTTTATGATGCTCTTATTGTCACTTTTAACTTATTTATCTTTCTTAAAGATAAATTCATTCAGTTTGTAACATACTATTGACCCATTATGTGGAAGAATTCACTCATCAATGTAAAATTGGAGATGGCCAACAAATTGGCCCGGCACGGCACAGCCCTTTCTGTGCCAAGCATGCCAACAATATTTCACGCTAACATAGTTTAGTCTTTATATATCGTTACTATACTTTCCTGACAATTAGATTTCTTGAGCCAAGTGGATATGGGCATATAATTTTTTAAATATAGCTTCTTATTTTCTCTCGATTTTCTTGGTTCAAGTGAAAAATTATATGTCCATATTCCACTTGGCAAAACAAATTTAAATGTCAAGAAAATAAAATAATAATATATAAATAATAAACTATATTTTTTTTAATAATTCATTAATTTAAAATATACTAATTTCTTTTAATAGTACTAAGAATTAAAAACATACCATAACTTTTATAAGAATTAAAAAAAATCATGTGATTCATTAAATAATAAAATTTTAATTCTAATTTGATAGCAAAATTTTTAATTTTAAAAATATAAAACGCTAATTAGTTATACAACTCCAATTTTAATTGTAATTTGACAAATTGATACTAGATTTAAAGTTGCTAAATTTGATTACAGTTAAGTTATAATATTTGAAGCATATTAAATTAGTTTCCAATAATAAATGTTGATGTTTGATCAACGATAAACGATAAATAACATCAACTCATGGATTAGATAATTGAAAACGTAAGCTCAAAAATAAATAAAACAACAATTATGCGCGTTAATAAATTCAAATCGAGATAGACAACGATTGACATTATGTTTTAAGCTTTACTATTAAAGTAATAATGTATGATAATTAATTTGGTTGAATGAAAATATAAATTAATAAAAACAAATCAAGTGATATTTAATTAATCTTTATCAAATAAGTTTGTGTATTATTACTGTGATAAATATTTTTGCAAAGATTGCACTTAAGCTTTTGCAACCCTTCCTCCAATTCAATTAACAAAAATGTTTGAGAAACTAATCCTTGACAATGGTTGATTATTTTATTTTATTTCTCTCTTTAATAATATTATTTCAATCTAATTGAGTAGGAGTAATATTTTTATTTATTCTTTAAAGTTTAAATCATCAATATTGATTCAAATAATTCAATTAAATTTAGATGAACTCATTCAATAAATCTATCAATGTGAGTAGGGAATTAATTTTTAAGAAATAAATTTGAAAATAGAATATAATGTAAAATTTCAAATTTAATTTTTGAAGTTTGAACTTGTGTTTTTAAATTCGTATTTTATTTACTATAACAAAATAAAAAAATAAATAAGAAATATTAAAAAAAAGTGTCATTATGTTGTGCTCAATTACTGTCCATGTCATGCCTGAGCACGGCTTATTGGCCAACTCTAATATAGCATATTATTGACTCATTGTAATCATTTCAAATATTGTTAGTCATAATATAATATGTTCTTTATTTTTTATTTTATTAACCATCAATCATTCACACGTTTTGTTAAAAAAAAAAAAATTCTATTTGGAATAGCATCGACGTCCATTTAGTAAATTAATTTAATAAATAACCAACCATTAAAAAGGACAAAAAAAACCATGTATTGGACTAGTTGGGATGCATTTGAATGTGAAATACTGTAACTTTTAAGCTGTACCTGCCTGTAGAGTAAAAGAAATAGTTGTGGAGTAGAAACGGATGATATTTAGTAGATTTTAATAACTATGGAGTGGAAGTGATGAATATTTGTAATAATTAATTTCAAATAACATTATTTTCAACTGTTAACTAATCAAATTATTTTTCATACTTTGAATTATTATATTAACAAATGATCACGTTTATTACTTTGACAAATTAAATGAATATTTAATTAATCAAATTTATTTTTCTGCACAAGTTGTAATAAATGGTTTTTAAAATAAAATAATTTAACAATGAAAATAAATAAATCTAATTGAAGAAATAAATTATAATAAATATGTCTAATGAAGATCATACAACATAAAATAATAAAATTAAAATGTAATTAATTATAAAAATCTTATAAATATTTCCATTGTAATGCCTTCATGCGTGCTTTTAAAAAAACAAAAACAAAATGGCGTTGCAATAACTTTAAATTAATCTAATATATATTAATTTAAGCTATAGCATTCATAGATTCGCTCAACATCTCCACCTTTAGCATTCATAGATTCACTTAACATCTCCATCGCCCAATAATTTATTCTATACAAAAGCTCCCTCCAGCACATTATGAACGAAAAAGGAAGAAAATAAAAAGTTACGACCATGGGCAAATTGCATGTAACAGAGTAAAGGAAAACTGAACAACTGGTAAAGGAAAATGCACTTTTCCTTGAATTGTCAAACACAACTACACAAAGATAGAAGAACATAGCTGTATTAAGAATGACCGGTGTCGGAATCACATCGATGAGAACTACCAATATCAAAATCGTGCTGACAAGAACGTAAAAATGGGTGTCTAGGGTTTGTTTTATTGAAAAATCGATTTGAAATTTAGCTAAAAAAATGAGGGGATGAAATTAAAATTAAATAACATGTAAAGGTAATTTAGTAATTTATTACACAATTGGGAAAAAGGCTAAAGCCGTGCTGCAAGGTGTATAATCTAATCACATTTCTGAAAAATGGATACAAAATAAAAAAAAATATATATTGAAGCATCCGAAAAACTTAACATTAAGCATGCCACATGATATTACACAAAAGTAAATATTAATCGAGAGATACACCAATCTTGAATCAAAGAAATGTCAATTCCATGGAAAAAAAAAAAAAAAAAACAACTAACATAAGTGAGGTGGGGGAAAAAAATGAAAAACACATATCCCTGCATGTTAGCCATTACTATCCACCAACATTTACATCCAGTAATATACAAACATTAAATGGAGAATAACAAACAGATGTAAAGGGGAGAAGGCAAAAGGATAAAGAAACATTAAAAAAAAAAAAAGGAGAAGTGAGAGGATTAAAAAATTAGCCTAAGGCACGCAACTTGTTTGCAACATAGAGCAGATGGCTTATGTTTGTTGGTGGATAATTTTGGAGTAGCTTGAGATTAGAGGTGAAATCCCCTGCTAGCAGACGCCTCCGAATGAGAATCAGCATTGCACAGCATACTCGAAGCAGAGTCTCCTGCAATATGTCAGAGTTTCGTAAGACTACACATTATTCTCTAGTTTCAAAATTATGAAACCCTGATAGTGGTCCACTCATCAGCGAGCATGAGCAATCCATGATGCTCCAGTTGTTTACCCATAAGAGAAGGAAAAAAAGAAATAATTGGAGTTAAATGGCTGACAGATTTGAATACCCAGTAGCAACTTTAACAGGAAAGGAAAGTATGTCGATGGTTCCACAAACTAAGTTCATGGTTTTTTTCATCAAAGCTCCCAAGGGCAATTGCTCTTATAAAGGATCAATTATTACATTTCGCAGTTCCAAGAACATGGCATCCTTCCATAATATCAACAAGATTAAACAGGAAAATATAAAGAGAAAAAACATCAGTCGTACCTGGGGGCCGTCAGGGTCACTTAGAAGTGTGTCCCAAATGTGAAGGCTGTCCGCAAAGTTGAATTCTTGCGTCAAGAGCAGAGTTATCCACCTAAATGCATAAAATTGGGGGTTGACCTGTCATAAGACAGACCCGCGAGGCATTTGAAATGATCAGTTGACCAAAAGATAACATTATCACTAAATGAGTAACAGCCCCTTCGAAAATCCTAGTTACAGTGCAGAATTAATTAAAAACTAGAACTAATGCAACAAAAAAGGAGAATAGAGCAGAAATTTAACATAGGAGCATCATGGAACTGAAATTTAACAGAATAGCATCTCAATAGTCTACACCAAACTAAAAAACCATGCAGTCAACACATATATTATAAGTCTATTTAAGTCTCACCAGAAAACTATGAAATCTGTATTAATAGAAAAGAGACACAGAGAACATCTAAAACTAGAAACTATTTAACCCTAGCAATCTGTACCCGCCAACACTTAAAAACAAACCTGTTCCTGCATATACAGTTTTAAACCACAACCTCTTCCAAGTTTAGGAGTACATAGGGACAACGTGGTAAACCCAATCACGCCAAATCAGTAAATCTACTGCGAAATGAAAGTAGAATGATCGTTCATCTATATTGGATTGTGCTTCTAAATAAAAGGTACTAATATTTTAGGAGTATTTGACTAAATCCTTAACGTAATAAATTTGAAACAAGGAAATTTCTTTTTAAAAAAAAAAAAAAATTATGGTGCCAAAATGCATCAAACTTAAATTTCAAATTACATCTTACTTTGGTTGTGACCTCAAGGTGACGCCAAAGCTCTTCATCATGTTCCTTCAAAAGCTGTGACAACCTTGTGATTGTAGATCGGATTCCCACAACACTGTTATCGAGTTGCTGACAAAAATTATCCCGGAATCCACTCAATAACTCAACGAAACAAAAGAATGTGTCTGCTTCAGCCGAAACCTGCAAGACTTAATTGAAAAATGATTAAAAAATTAAAATAAAATTGACCACATAAAATTATGATGACAATATATCTGATCCACATTAAGGGGCCTTTATTTTTTTAACTTATTGACTTAATTAACTTAATTTCAATCAGATAAGTCATTATGTTTGTTCCTTTTTTTCAACCTAATAAAAATTTTCATTCATTAAGTTATTAAGCCAATTTTTTTAGCTTTTTGGTTAATCTAAAAAGTCTAAATGACCCAAACTATCCCTATCGAATTAATTTATTTTCATGCTTACCTAAATAAAACTAACTAATTATTCATCTCCATAACTTTTGATAATATAGTGATAGATTACTATTGTTTTTATCTTTTTATATTCTTCAAAATAGCATTATTTATCTTTAAAATTTTTATGAATTATTTTGTATAATACATCGTAAAATACAATAAAATTGATCTACATGTTCTAATCTATAATATTAAAGGGTTCTATTCACTTAAACATAACATATGTTATGATAAAATATTATTTTATTTATGTTCGTTGAGATGTTTATCATTCATTTAACATTTAAATTTTTTATGGGCACAAATGAAAAAGTACTGATTTTCAGATTTTTAGGTTAAGAAAAGTAATAATAATACTTATAATGAGAGATTTAGACTGAAAAAAATGTCGTTCAGATTCGGACATTTAGCTTTACTAAAAATTCGGATTAATTCAGGTCTATTCAGATTTCAGACCATAAAAAAAAAGCCTCTAAGTTTATGCTAACATCCAAGAGCTTCTTGTTAGCAGGATATAACTACTCCCCACTTAAATTAGAAGCTGACTGAAATAAGATGACCTCTGGCTCACAATTCCTCTTCTCTCAGATTATATTATAAAACTGCTCTATATCTTAGCAAGTGAACAACATCATTACATAAATGAATCAGACTGATTTTTTTTTCTTTGGAACCACAAGTGCAGGCTAGAAGTAAACCAGTGTTATTCCGTAGACATGAAGGGAAGATAAAAATCATCAGCATTTTTTAATTTTTGTCGGTCAAATTTCTAATTCTGCTAATCCTTTGAGGGAAGGAACTCAAAAGAAAAAGGAGCTAGCAATAAGAATTTACAAAACCAATGACAAACAGAAATGCTATGGGAAAAACATACACCAGTGACCATCAACTTGTGGATTTGTAGTACCATCAACTCATGTACATCACTCTTATAGTTTATATATCATCTTTTGTTTGTTACCCATAAAAAGGGGAAAAAAGGGGAAAAAAATGCAAATGCAATCAGTGACCATGAATGCTGAGATAACCATCACTGAGATATTATCCACAAAGAATAAGGGTTTGGATAAATTGCAGTAACACAAGTATTATACATCCCAAGCTTCTTAGATGTACTTACATGCATTCACTTCAGCCAGATTTTGCTATAACATAACAGCATAATACAAGACAAGATAGTACGAGTATTTTACTTTCTCCTTTACATTCGTAGTGGAAAATTTACTATTTACAAGTGGTTGCCTACAATTGACTCTGTTGTATTGATGCAAGTTTTCTCTGCCACTGTAGACTTTATATGGTTTCAGCAACTCCAGGTTTCTATAAAGATTCATGTAAGTACATGGTCTCTGCCAGAAGGGTACATCCAGGATCTATTTTCAGACTGGCGACAGAGAAAACTTGGATCTATTTGGATCTACTACAACAACGATGAAGGAGCAATTCGAAAATCATATCGACATCCTCTAGCAATAAGTACACTTCAACGTTGAAAAAGAGCAATTGCTAACATAGCAACCTTTTTATCCCAAACAGTAAAGAATGAAATATAAAATATTATGCAGATTCCCAAGAGGCGGAAGTGGAGGTGGACATTCTATGTAAGCGAGCTGGCTAAAACTGCCGAATTTCATGGGCAACGACAACAGGCATATATGAGCCTCCAAAGTAACATCTATAGAAGACCAGCTTATACAGTAATAAATTTCTGTTATACAAAGTCGAAACGGTGTAATATGTCCTAAGACCACCAAAAGACCTAGCTCCAAAAGCAAATGAGAAACCCTAAGGAAAAAAGACAAAAAAGACATCAGGAGACAAATTTCTTTCTGAACTGATAGTCAAGCCATTTGTTTCAACCCAAATTTAATTCACACTTAGTTAAAAATAATAATAATAATAATAATTAAAGGCCGACCAATCCTTGATATAATTTACTTGAGGTTGTGATTTAACAACATTTCCAGAAAAACCAAGTATTTAATTGCATTTTCGGGATACATGAATTATTCTTGTAGATTATTTTCTCACAACCTAGAGAAAGTTAGCTAAAATTACAAACTCTGACTCTGGTAAAGATACAGGATATGCTAAAATACAAAACAGAAACATATTTCAGAATGGGATGAAAAGTTAACAAAAATGAAATGTGCTTACCGAAAATTCCTCGTCCGGGTCACTTTTGAATACATAATATAGAGGTGCCAAAATTTCATTCATCCCTTGAACGTATCTAATGCCAGGATTTAGCTTTGCAAACACAATTAATATATTCTTCAGAGCCTCCTGAGGATGAGAGACATAGACGAGTCAGCCAAGTGGCTTGTATTTTTGTTGAAGTCTAATCCCAGATACAACAGCACACCTGATTAGATTTAGCAAAAGACGAGTCACCCGAAAAAAAGTGCATGTCTGGATGTGTGCGCTTCACATCTCGATCAATTTGTTCCATGATTTCTGAGTCCTACGTGAGGTTCATAATGGAGTCAGATATATCATAAGAATGCACCTGGTACCACTACTAAATTACACGTCAACAGCACAAGTTACAAAAATTCCACTTTTTTTTTTGAGAAGACAAAAATTCCTAATAATATGGCTGAAATATCACATGGTCAATGTATAAGCTATGATCTCGGCATATTTTAATACAAATCTAATGCAAGTCCAGATCAAGCCACATTGGGTATATTTCTAGGAAGAGAACATTGTATTGCATAACATGTGAAATATGGAAGGACGATATAAAGTCATTGCGTATTTGCTCAAGCCATTAATGAACCATGCCAAGGATATCTCCCCTCCACCCCCAAAAGAAAAATGGGAAAAAAAATTTACAAAGCAGAAGCTGATTCACAAAATACTAAACAAAAACAATAAGATGGGTCATCTATGGAACTAATATCTGATCAACTCCAGTCAATATGATACCTGAAAGAATTGATTCCAGATGCTGCTTTTCCCAAGGCTCAAAGGATGCTCATCATGGGTTATTTCGGATCTTGAAAGGAATCCACTGCTTTCACATTTCCACTCTTCACTCTCATAAATTGTGGATTTATCCAGCCTCCTCGTGATTTCTGACTGACTAGCCACAGAAACATTTAGAAATCCAAAGCATTTGCCAAACATTCGCAAGATTAATGCAACACGGAGTATATATTAGATGGCCATAAACTTAAGATGTCAAAGTAACTGTGTTTCTACCATCCGACCTATTGATGCAAAGCACCAGACTCGAATAATCTTATTCCTAATATGAACGACAATGAAATTTATATCAACATTCTCCTACGAAATTTCACCCCTAGACAAAAAGGTTGACAATTGCAAATTCAAGATGAGTTAAACAACCCAAATATCAAGGTCGATTACAAAAGAAAACATTTGAACAAAACATCACTTGCAGCTGGATAAAAGAAAACCTCAAGAAATCACTCCAGTTATACTGCAATGCTTTTGCTCTAGCTACTACTCCATTATATTTAAAATGATCCTTATAATTAGAAGTAAAGGCCCCATATCCAAAAACCAAAAGCAACATCAAAAAAAGAAGAAACTCACAGGATTCACCAAAAGATCGTCCTTAAAATGCTTGTACTGAGACCTCTTCTTAGCTAGTTCAGACGGCCAAAGCCCTCGATCAGGTGGTAAATAACCCAGTAACAACTGATAAAAATCAGTACATTAGCTGAATCCTTAAAATTCAAACAATTTGCCAAAACACTATCATTCATCATTCCTTTACTAGTCAATGTATCAATAAAAAGGAAGAAGACTAATTATGAATGATTACCTTCCAAACAGTGGAACGAATACCAGCACCATCTGGTATTCCTTGCATCGCTATCCTCCTCAATTCCCTCACATTTATCACTTTCTTCGATAGCTGCAAACAAAAAATAAAAATAATTTTTAGAAAATTTTTAAAAAATGCTTTTTTTTTAATTAACTTAGATGTGCAAACTACGAACAACTGAAAGTAAATAATAAAACCTCGGACAAGAGCTGAGGCTGAACAAAGCTCCCGTTTTCATCATCATTCCTGTCGCTATTGCTAGGTCTGGTATCGCTTACTATTATGACTTGAGGCTTTGGCGGCTCTTGTTGCACCGAAACAACGTCCCGAGGGGGAACAGGAACAGGAGCATGAACGTGAGTGGGAGCCGGTGCCGGTGGAGCAACGACGGGAACGGGAGGTTCGGCGGCGGAAGCGGCAGCGGCGACCAGTTTAGGAGCGGCATAACGTTGGGGGCGATCGTCGTCCGGCGGCGGAGGAGCGGTCGTGGTTGACCAGAGAGAACTGTTGAGCCAATCCGGTACTTTCTTCTTCACCATTTGATTTATTTCTTTTTTTAATTATTTTTTCAATTTTACAGAATATTTTAATCGATTTTTGTTAGGGTTTGTTTAGGTGATTTTTGTTTCTGTTTCTACATTCTATTGTTCGTCAAAATCGGTGACAGGGGGAGCGGAAGAAGCACACACTCTCTTTCCAAATGGAGATATGACGGGTCGGTTAGTTAGAGAATTTGAAGGACCAATCAGCAAATCACGCGTTAATTCTTTGGATTAATTATTATTATTAATTATTTATTTGATAGGTCTAGATCTAATTTGGAAACTCAATTTATCAACACTTGTCTTAATTTAATAAATTTCACTTTATTATTATCCCATGAAACAAATTGAAGTTACTTTATTAATTAGAGAGCCTTGATTACCAGTAATGCACCACTACACATATTATTATGCACAATGAATTAGGTATCACCTGATTATTGGCTAACATCGAATGCACTTGATCAAATTTCATTAATTACATTTAATTTTTTTAATGATTTAAGATCACGATACAAAAATGTGTATAAAAAAAAAGTTGTTAATCAAATATATAATAGATTTTATTAAGTTACAGCTGTTATAATTTATAGTTCCATTAAAAATATACGGATCCCACTACTTATTATTATTGTTCATATTATTTTGAAGGGGTTAACTTAGCAGCACCCATACATATAACATAATACATATTATTCTCAGTTCAATGAGAAAATTTAAAAAAATAGAGTTTGGCCCCCTTGTTTAATTTTTCCTCTAAAATTATCAAATAGTTCCCGTTAACTGTTTTGTTTTATTTTTGTTGGAACAGACAGTGTGTGATGATTAATGGAAAACACCATAAGCTACCAGCCACGTAAAACACAGTAGCTAGAATAATCTTTTGGATTGTAGCTTTTGTTTTTCTCCTTTTTAATTTTTTTAATTTTAAATACACGTGTTAACATAATTACTATCTCCACTTTTAGAAGTAAAGGACCATGTGAGATGCACGTGATCATATGCAATGGATTGCATTTATTAAATTGCAAATCCTCCGAGTAAGCAAGCAAAACTTTTGGGCTTTATTTATTTGAATTTTTTTGAAAAAAAAAAAAAGCTGCACTGAACTGGAAGTTACAACTTTTGAATACTTGGATCCACCTATGTTACAACAGTTGCACCATACCACACTTTTTGTCTCTATTTGGCAGAGCCGTTGGATGCTTTATTGTTCAATCTAACGGCTGCAAATATTTTTTTTTAAATCGAACAGCCACTGGTTAACGGTTTAGGCGGTTGTTTTAATACAGATAAGATTTGCCGGCCATGGATACTTGAGGCAATTGTAAACTGAAATTGGTATAAGAAGATCGCAAACATCAAGTAATTGAAACTAAAAGTGATTCCGACATCGATCTTCACTTGTTGAGGCAACATATATGCTGAAAATTGGTACAAGAGATTTGTAAAATTAGTTCAACAATTCCGATCATGAATAAGAACACGGTCTCTCATGTGCAGGCAACCGACGACTGGATTGTTATGCTATTAGAACGAGTGATTCGGTTGTTTAGTTGTTGTTGGGTGGTTTTGGTGTAGGAGTCAAATTGAAATTGAAGAGTCCAAACCAAATTGGTTTTTGATGATTTAATAGCTAGATACAGTACCAAGTGCTCCTCCAAATTCTAAACTTCAAAACACTAAATTTGCCATTAATCGGTGGTTGTTGGTGTGCTTGGCATTAATTTGGTGCTTGTTGGCCGTTGATTAGTCATGAATTTGGAGCCTGGTGTCCATTGATTCAACCATCTCCATGACGGCAGCAAGGCAAGAACCCTAATTGTATAAAGCAGTTGACCAGTGGCTGTTCGATTTAAAAAAAAATATTTGCAGCCGTTAGGTTGAACAATAAAGCATCCAACGGCTCTGCCAAATAGAGACAAAAAGTGTGGTATGGTGCAACTGTTGTAACATAGGTGGATCCTACTTATATTAGATTGGTGACATGTCATGATCACAAATTTATTACTACTAAATAATTGATTACAAAGTCAAATACAAGACTGACTTTTTCAAAAGTATTTTCAAAATTATTTCCCCTTGCTCATCCGCTTTCAAGACAGAATAATTTCCTGCTTGAATTGGTGCCCAAATCGTGCTATTAAAACCAATTCGATATTCTTCACACTCTTTAGCTTTCATTTTGAGACTCCGTAATA
The DNA here is from genome assembly GCA_030449895.1 of Citrus mangshanensis. NCBI lineage: Eukaryota > Viridiplantae > Streptophyta > Magnoliopsida > Sapindales > Rutaceae > Citrus > Citrus mangshanensis. Next base: position 10,997,793 of record JASUUJ010000215.1, on the reverse strand, counting down.
TCACAGGCACAGCAATTGCGGGTTTATTAATCAATGCCTCTATCGCATCATCACGCCATTTATCATACAATTTCTCTATGCATTTAAACTGTATAAGGCTCAAATGTTCCCGGACGTTGAGGGTTTTATCATTTTCACTCATGGTCGTGATTAGCTTTAATATCTTTTCAATCTTCACAACACACGATTTCAAACGATTCAATGATATGTCAAGTTCATGCCGATTATCTTCACATCTATTTAATATTTCTTCCTTCAGAGTTATTGTTCTGTTCTTGAATTTGTCATCTTGTACAAGTGACCTCGATACCCATTCATCATTTAATACATTTAATTCAGGAGACCCGCAGCAATTTGTGTTATTTGTGGGTATATACCAATAACTTGGAGTACAAGTCTTCTTTTCAATTTTTCTCCTCTTACTACCAATGTCTTCACATTGCTCTAAAAACTCCTCTTACTACCAATGTCTTCACATTGCTCTAAAAACTCCTCAAACTCAGCTTTAACTTGAGAATTCTTTGCAATGAATTGAATGACAACATCAGACATTGCAACTCTGCTACGATTGTAGCCGTGAATTTGCTTCAGGAATTTCATATACTCAATCGAATCATCACCCGTAATATTTTCTCTAACTCTCTCAAACTTTCATACAACCTTCAGAATCTTGAACCCCAGTTCCTTTTTTGCCTTCAAGATTTTTCATTGCTTCAGAATTATTGCATGACACAAGTCCGACAAACTTTTGAAGCAAATCCGGATAACCAGCCAAAATTGATGCTGCTTTATCAAATCTGTTCTCAGCTAGTGCATTCAGAAAACCTTTGTATGTAAATTCATCCTCTCGAAAATGAAGCCTTACCATGTTAACCAAATTGATAGCCGATTCAAGAACTCGATTTTCATCGGCGATTTGGAGCTTGTTGACACTTATTTGATATCTCTCAGGTAAGAACGTGTTGAGCCCTACAATCAAATCCTGACGATCTCTAAAGATGTTGTTGACTGTCTTTATAAACTTTGGATCATTCATTCTTCTGGGATTGCGAGAGATTTCTCCAAGAAGAGATGTAAATTCTGCAAAGTCTATACCAACTTCTGCTGTGAAAGCCTTCACTTGAGCAACATATTTGCAGGCCTCATTTTAAGTCAGATGAATGTAAGTGCGAGTGTGATCTTCTCATTACTCTTTGCATTTCAGAATCTGTTTAGCTCCCAAAAAAAAAAAAAAAAAGGAGCAACGAAAACGCCGCAAAAAAATAATAATGAGTAACCAAAACGCGCAGAAATAGTAACGCACCGAGTGACGAGAAACAAAGAGTGAACGGTTAACAAGGAGAGAGATGGCGCGGCAAGTGATGAGAAACAAAGGGTGAAATTTGGTAGATCTTTTAATAGGAGATTATTAATATAATTAATCCTTTGCCTTGTACTAAAAGGAATGGAGTCCAGAGTCCTCCCTTTTTTATTGTCGTGTATTAGGAATTGAGGAAAAGAAAACACAATATTGATTACCGTTTAGCTTTAGGAATATGCTTGCTTCTGTCACGCTTTCTAAGTCTCGAGGACTATTACAAATCTCCGATCGGATTGTTCTAGACTAAAAGATTTCTATAATTGAAGGTTGAGTACAGTCCACTTCAGTCTGTTTTTCATTAAAAAAAAATGATTAGAAAAGGAGAAAAGCGGTGACTGCTGGAGCGCACTGCGGCAGAGACACCTGAAGCTCGAAAATGTGTGTGGGAAGGAGCGATTCCGCTTCAGATTCCTCTCCATGAATCTGAAATCACCACACACCCTCCTCCTCCGGCTTTGGTAGTTTTTTTAACTCTCTCTCTCTTTAATTTACTGGAATATGTTGAATTTTTTTTTTCTAATAACATTTTTTAGTTTTAGGGTGCGTTTGAGATTGAGGTTGGGTTACTGTAATTACAACTGCTATAATTTAAAAGTTATGTGCATGTTTGGATTAGATTAATTAAGCTCTGGAGTATGAAAGGCACGGTGGAAAATTTTGCAACATATGACTAATTTCAAATTTGATGAGCAAGTAGCTGTTATTGCCACATCATTGGCTCTAAACAACTTTATAAGGAGAGAGACTATTACAGATTTGGAGTTCGAGTCTCATGAAGGAAAAGAAGATTATATTCCAGATGATGAAGAATCATCAACTAACATTAATGTTAATGAAAATGAAGTAAGTGAAATGAGAGTGGTTTGTGAAAATATTACTAGGGAACTTATGCTTAGATAAACTTAATCTAATAATTTTGGTTTTGTCTTTTTACAAAGAAATGCAGTACTTTAATTTGTAATAGTTTAACTAGATTGACCAAATAATTATTTTGTTTGTCATTGATTTTTAAATTTGATAAGTATTTGTTAGACTAAAATATTAAGGGTATTAATGACTTTATAATGATTAAAATGTCTTTTTTAAATGGTCATCCAAACACTTCAAAAAAAACTTCTCATTAAAAAAAAATGTCTTTTACTATGGTCATCCGAACAACAAAAATAAACTAAAGCTTTTACTTATCTTTTACTTTTAAGAAGAAGCAAAAGCAAAAGCTAACCCAACTCAAACAGATCCTATGTTTATATGATTTTTCTCTTATATGATAGAAAATCTATTATATGCTTAATAATTTTATCAAAATAATTATTTAAAATTTATATCTACTACATATAATTAACTTTTATTTTATAATTACAGTTTTTTTTACAATAATTGTAACTTAAAAGTTACAGTACCTCAATATCAAACAGAACTTTAATCTAGACATTAGCGCCAAGAATTGGTTACCTTCCGTTGTCGGTTGGTCTCATTAAGCCCATTTTAGTAGTTCACTTCCTCGTGGAGTTGACACCGTTTGGTTTGAATACAGAGGCTTGCCTCTCAAATGGTATTCATTTATTTGCTAATTTTTATGGATTATATTTGTAATGGCTGGATATTTAATCACTTGGAAAATTAATTCCTTTCGTTTTTTGCTACTGGACTTCTCTTTGATCTTCTATGTCCAGAAGCAGTAAGACCTTGGAATCTCACGGAATCTATTTAATGGGTATTTTATTTTTGTGATTGCTGCTCCTGGAATTGAAGGTTAGCATTTGGTTTTTTCTCTAGGTTCATTTTAGAGGGTATCCAGGGCATGTATTGATCCCATGTGAAGGCGAAGATTCTGTAAAGTGGAGCTTTATAAATTCGTTGAAAGAGGTTAGCTTGTTTGGCTGCTTCTCTGATTTGATAGAACTTGGTACATTGTCTGTGTACTGAAAAGAAGCCTTATACTGGTAGATTTAGAACAAAGTTTCTATTGAATCTGTTATTGCACTTAGTAGCTGAATGATTAGACTTTAAATAGAATTGGCATGTTATATTACCTTTGCCACCTCCACTTCCAAAACCATTAAAGCCACTAATAAATCCACCAGTATTATATCCTTCTCTCCCTTGATTACCACCTGATTTGGAAGCCGATAGGGATTGCCACTCCATTATCCCCTTCCTGAACCAAAAACATAACCTATACTACCTAGGGTTGGCAATCGAATGGGATTTGTTGTTCTCAGTCAATGCGATAAAAAATTTCTCTTTCTCATCTCTTTTTTTTGGGGGAATTTGTTCTAGTGTCATCCTGTTAAATATTTCATCCTATCCCATTATCATAAACAATCCCAAATGTAAATAAATAAATTCTGATTTTTTTCCTTTAAGGATCATAATAATTCAATATAGAAAAAGTGTTGAATAAATACAAAGTAAAATAATCAAATAATAGTTTTATTTTGATTATATGCATGTTCGAATATAATTTTATACTAATATTTTTTAATTGCCTATCTGCTTCCACTACACATTAGTACTAAGACTTACGCTTCAAACTATAGATTTATTTTACTACATGCATATTCTATAATTTTATGTTAGCATTTTTTAACTTCCTATTTACATCAATTGCACATTATATTAAGACTTATGTTTCAAAAATTATAAATTTAGACAGTAACCAACTTCAACCATGTTAAAATATCTAATAATTTAATAATATAATAATATAATAATAAACCAAACCAACAAGGTTGACAATGAGATATGATTCGTCAATTTCATCATATCTTGTTTATGCAAGTGGGATAAAAAAATCTCATTCATGCCCCTTTATTTTATTTTGAGACAAAAATATGTCCTAATTCCTTCTGAACATCCCAATAAGAAAATTTGCCGTCCCTAATACTGCGACCTCTTTTAGATCTTGAACTTCCCTTACCTCCATAGTTTCCATTCCAATTCCACCTTGGTGCTTGTTCACAAAATTCCCAGTCCAATTTCCTTGGCTGCTATTGTTCTATCCAGCATTGTAACTCCCTTTCCTTTGATTATTTCTAGTTGAACCAAATTAGTAGAATAGTTCATTTTAGCCTCTTTACTAGCATTAGAGTGATTACTCTCTAATCTAGCCTCCCGAGTTAACAGCCTCACGAGTTAAAAGCATAGAGTAAGCTTCACTAACACTCATCTTAAGAATATTAGCCTCAACATATATTACACCATAATAGTAAGGTTGTCCCAAGCCATAAATTAAATGAGTAATGAATTCTAAATTGCTGACTGGACTACCAGCTCCAGTTGACTCATCAGATTTAGATCGCAATATACCAAAATTCTCAGTTATGGACACGTAGCCTTCGTTGAGATTATTCAACATCATTCCCAAGTGAACCTTTATAGCTGTAGTTTCAAATCCAAACTGTTGCTATAAGCTAGTCCAAAGTTGAAAAGAAGTTTTAGAAGTTACCACTAAGATGAGAATTTCAACACTGATGAAGGACGGAAGCCAACTTAAGAGCATCTGATCTTGTTTCTCCCATGTCATGAATGCTGGATTTTCACGTGAAGCATCATTGTAGTTTCCAGATTCATCATTAAGAAGCTGATCTAGACAAGTTTTAGATCCATCAAGAAAACCTTCTAGATTATTAGATCGAACTAAAGACAAGATCTAAGATTTCCAAATTATATAATTTGAGCGATCAAGTTTGATTGGTATTACGAACGTGAATGATAAAATGGATGAATAAGTTTGTGTTTGAGCGAAAAGAAGCAATTGAAGTGTTTGATCATAACATTAATACCAAATCATATTTTATGTGATATTGTAATGATGTTTGGTTAGTGGAAAAATAAATTTTAGTAGCTAAGAGAAAACCGAGGCTTTGAGAAACCGTATTTCAGTGTTATTGATCTAAAAGTGAACGTAGAAAACACAAGCTTATTTGTATGTGTTTCTGGAAGATTCTACTCATACATACAGCTGTATCTAACAAAGTTAACCAATAACAGAGTTGTAACAAAACTTAGCTGGCAGCCATGTGAGCGAATATCTTAACTAACTAATCTAATCAGTTAGCTAAGCTCATACTTAACGCACTTTGTGCCAACACTGTTATGTTCTTCATAGCATCCTCAAAACACAAATTAAAGCCTAGCTCTAAAGTTTCTTAGAATTTAAAACACAAGGCCACTCACTTGTGTGAAGGTGGATCGAGATTTTCTGATGGATTTTGAGGCGTGGTGTTCGGTGGCAGGTTCAGTTTCACTGGCCGGATGAGCTGTCTCCGACCCGCGTGGGGACGATTTGGGTGCGTTTTAGGTATGGTATTTGGAAGAAAGCAAAAAAAAATAAAAATGATTTTGATTAATTTTTAACTACAAAGCTAAAAACAAAAAAGATATCAAAACGGCATGTCGAGCGTTGTATCAAGAAGCAAGCTTTATTACTACTAAGTAGTTGATTACAAAGTAAAATGCAAGACTAATTTATTCAAATGTATTTTCAAAATTATCTCCCCATGCTCATCGACTTTCAAGACCGAATAATTTCCTGCTTGAATTGGTGCCAAAATCATGCTATTAAAAGCAAATCGAAATTCTTCACACTCTTTTACTTTCATTTTGAGACTAGATAATATCACAGACACAACAATTGCACGATTATCAATCAACATCTCTATGGCATCATCACTTCATTTATCATACAATTTCTCTATGCATTTAAATTGTACAACGCTTGAATATTGATTATTTTATCATTTTCACTCATCGTCATGATTATCTTCAATATTGTTTCCACCTTCCCAACACAAGGTTTCAAACGATTCAATAACACATCAAGTTCATACCTATCATCTTCACATCCATTCAATATTTCTTCCTTCAAAGCTATTGGTTTGTTTTTGAATTTTTCATCTTCTAGAAGAGACCTAGATACGCATTCATCATTTAGTTATGGAGACCTTCGGCAACTTATGTTTTTTTATGAGCATATAGCAATTACTTAGAGTACAAGTCTTCATTTCAATTTTTGGCCTCTTATTACCAATGTTTTCACAGTGCTCTAAAAACTCTAAAAACTCAGTTTTAACTTCCAAAGAATTGAACAACAAATTAGACATTGCGACTTTGTTACGATTGTAGCCACGAATTTGCTTCAAGAATTTCAAATACTCAAAGGGATCATCCAACATAATATTTTCTCTAACTCTCTCAAACAAATCCAACTGTTTTCAATAAACCCTTTTCATAAAATCTTCAGAATCTTGAATTTTGTTTCCCTTTTTGTGTTTTGAACACTACTAGAAAAATACTCTTTATCAGAATGGCAAGTACATATTTTTGAATGACATTAACAATGCTGTAACTTTTCTTATTACAATATTCACACATCTCTTAATACAATCAATCAGAAAATAACTATTATAAAACTCAAACGCAGGGTGCGTTTGAGATTGAGGTTAGGCAGTTGTAGTTCAAAAGCCACAGTACTAAAGTGTTGGATAAAACACTAACTGCTGTAACTTATAAGATATGTTGATATGATTTTTCATTGTATAATGAAAAATCTATTATATCTTTAATAATTTTGATAAAATTATTATTTAAAATTTATATTTATTATATATTATTAATTTTTATTTGATAATTATAACGTTTTTTTTCACAGCAACTGTAACTTAAAAACTACAACACCTCAATTCCAAACGAAACCGTAATATCATTCACTCATTACCAGCCTGTTCACCATTTGATTCTTAAGTAATCGCTAATCATACATATATAAAATCTGCATTCTTTTACTAAAATATTGATTTTTCTTTTATTTTTCAGTGCAGATTATAAAAATACAATAGAAAGAGTTCCCTCATTCATCCTTGGATAAACAAATGTAGATTTCTTTAAGGGAGCGCCTAAGTTACGATCAATGTATCGTACGTTTTTTTGTTTTATTCTTCTTGGCAAATTTCATTTAAGTCCCTCTATTTTTTCTTTATTTTTTATAATTGAGGAAGTATTTGTCTTCTTCCATCTCTTCTACATCTGTTTTTTATTCTTTCTTGAGTTTTATTTATTTCTTTTAATAAAAATAAATGATTATCAAATTCATATAGGTCCATAAATTCATAATAAACTTCTGGTCCTAAATTTATTAATCCTATTCTTTCTTGTTCCAATAAGTCTATTTTTTGATTTATTAAATTTATATATGTATTTACTATGTTTTCCCATTCTAGAAACATTCGTTCTATGCTATTTGTTAATTCTTGTATTGTATTAACAGCTTGATTCATAGTGCTTCCGTTTTATACCAATATACTAAAAATTGCATAAATTTATCAATAAATTTCATTTTCTTTTCTATCAAGATCTCACCTCCTGTTGTATCTATATTTCTCTCTCTAAGTTCCTCAGTCAACTCAAGTTCTATATTCCTTATATTGTTTTTATCAGTTTTTAATGCTTTTATTAAATTCTTTATTTCTTCTTTATTATATACTTTTAATGTATATAAACTATTGACTATAGATTGTATTGGATCCATATTTATGATGATTGTACGGTTTTTAGAAGTACTGGCTCTGATACCATTTTGTTCTTGTTGAACTAAAATGTGAACTAAAATGTAAACTAAAATGTAATAAAATGTAAACAAAAATTTCTAAAAAGTAAACAAAGTAAAAAAATCAAAGTTAAAAAAAAACAAAATTTAAAGAGTATATTTAAATAATTCTAATTATAGCTACAAATTATTTTATTATTATTGTCTAATTTTATAGGGTATATCTATCGTATCCTATATTATTATTATTTCTTAAATATAAAGCTATAACTTGTTCTTCTTCAATTATTCTAGGTATATTACTAGGAAAAGTAGGAAGATAAAACTCATAATAATTACTATTAGTTTCTAAAATATATGTAGGGTTATTAATCAGATTCAAATCTGGGCTTTCTTGATTTTGTCTATCATCTTCTAAATAATAGAATATTTCTACTTTTATAAAATATATATCATTGTTTATTATACTAGTATAATATCTGATTTCCCTATGAGTATCCATATTTATAAATTATTTTGATTATAGGTACGTGGCTTGTTATCCCAAAGTACAGAGGATACTAATGCCCCATCGGGATCATCTATCCAATTTATGCCATGGGTTGCATGCCGATATACCTTATATGCATTATTATTCTTATATTTCAAATTCTTCATTATCTGAATTTTCTATGTAGTTGATATAGTGTGGTTCAATTTCCTGATTATTATGTTCCATATATGCTAAGGCTATGTCAATTTCTTGTTCTATAGTTAACATAACTATATTATGTTTTAAATTTTCTACTTCAATATGTTTTATGATTTTCCGTTTTATTTCTTGTGGTAAATAATCAATTGTGTAAACAGCCTGTAGGTCTTCTGTTCTAACAAGTTCTTGTTTACTAAAAAGATAAGAACTTTGTCTAATAGATCCCAAGTTAAAATCTATTATCATCATATAATTATTATATGTAATTCTAGTTGTTGAATTCAACATGTATTCTTTAGAATTTCCTAACAAAACATCGTTATTCATTAAAAATTTCTTCTTCTGGAGATTAGCTCTTCCTCCATAAATCTCCTCATCATCAATCATCAACAAACTTCCACCAACAGATAAGGGTTGAGAATTATTACCTAAGTTATTCTTGTTTCTCTGCCTTCTGACCTTTTTCCAGTGACCTGCAGCCTGGTTGTCCTTATTCCCTCAACGGCCTCCTTGCCTCCACGGGATCAGCGGACTCGATCGGCCTTACTGTATGGAACTTGGTCGTTGTGCTTTGAAACGATGAATAAGTTTAGGTTTCTCTTTCCTTTCTATGGTGAATTTTTGTGTTTTGATTAGTGATGTATTGATTTAGGATTTAGAGCTATGGGGTTGTTTAGTTCTTCATTTTTCAGAGGATTGAGAATAGTTGGAAAAAGGCTGAATTATTCTAAATAATGAGCTCTGAGAGCTTCTTCTTCCTCTTTCCCTTTATTTATCTTGAATTTGTTACATTATTACCCTTGCATTATTGGGCTTCTTACATCATTGCTTACGTTTTATTACATAAAAATACATTTTGCCCTTACATTATTGGGCTTCCTACATCACTGCTTACGTCTTATTACATTGCTCATCATAATCACATGCATTATCTTGTCGGCCATCAATCTTCTTTATACTGTTTGCTTTTATCTTGTCGGCCATCAATCTTCTTTATACTGTTTGCTTTTATCTTGTCGAGCATCAGCGCATCAGCCGGGCATCTTCTTTATGCTTTCTGCCGCTTCTATGAGTTGGTAGGCTTGCTCCATGGTTTTACTGCTACTGGGGAAACGCATAGTACTTATCTCATTGATGAAGTCTAGTAATAGATTTGAAGGTGTATGACCATCTTCAGAAGTTATAAGGATGTAATTTTGAAATCTGATAATGGTTCTGAAATTTCTTTTATGCAAATCTTTGGCTATGCTCCATATGGCCTTTATTCCCCAAGCTCTTCGTGTTCTGATCCAAGACTCATTTATGTGTGGAACATTTGTGTATTCTGTCCCGACTTCGATCTTGAAATTCTTTGTGAGATGACCTATAGAGATCATGTAAAAGGCTTGGTATTCTATATTCTGATAGTATTCAGGGCTTATAGTGTAGAACTTTAGGTATATTGGCCTCTTTTGAGCAAACCTTGATACTTCTTTTACTAATAAGTCATCAAGGCTGCCTATCTCCTGAAGGTTTATGCCCGGATATACTAAGTCTAAATACTCGTATTTTGCTATTTTCCTAACAAGGAGTGGACCGGCTCCTTTTGTAACAATCATTCTAGGGTACATATTTTTCCCTGGTGCTTTAAAAATTATGTTTTTATAGGAACAAGTGGAGTATACCCATGTGGAGAATTGTTTATACTCTTCTTCTTTTGGGTTTAAGGGTTTCTCATCCTCTTCTGTGTAAGGGGTGTTTATTTGGATAAACTTTTTTGAAGGATTTGATTTTGGTGACTCAACTTCTATAGAAATGGTCTTATTTGAAACTAGATCAGAGATTGGTTTATCTTCTTTGAAGGGTCCACTACTGCTTCCTATACTTATCGGGTTAATATTTATTGGGCTCGTGTTTATAGAGAGTGCCTTTGTTAGGTCGTCTATGTATGACTCTAACAAATTTACTCCTTTCTCATGGGCCTCTGAAGCCTCTTTTAAATAGTTTATGGCATCAACTATGTCAGATGCTTCAGTTTTGAGCCTTTTTATTTCGGCTTCTATTTTGCCGATAATTTTATTTACTTTTGGATTCATTCTCCGAATTCTATGTTCCTGCTTAAAAAATCTGCAAGGAAATTGTTAGTTCCTTTAATATGTATTATCTTAAAATTATAATAAGACAAATAAGCTTGCCATCTATGCAGTCTTCTATACTGGGGTTCATTTGGTAAACTTCTATTAATAAGAGAACTTACCTGGGAATTATCTGTTTCTATAATAAACTGTCTTTGAAGTAAAAATAATGAAAATTTTTTGATTCCTTTATATATTGCAAGGAGTTCTTTTTCGTGTACAGGATAATTTATTTGTGCTTGGTTAAAAGTTCCACTTGTATATTGACAAATTTCATTTATATCAGTTTTAAGAATTGCTCCCCAATATAAATCAGATGCATCCGTTTGTATTATGAGTTTATCACTTTCTTCTGGTAATCTTAATGCCGGTAGATTCTTACATTCTTCCTTTAAGTTTTTTACAGTTTCGGTATGTTCCTCACTCCATCCTCTAGTATTATTTTTCCTTAACAATTTGTGAAGTAAATTTCTCTTTTTTGCTAAATCTTTTATAAATCCTTCTGCATAGTTTAAACAGCCTAAAAATTTTTGTATTTGTTGCTTATTTTCTAATTTATCTGGAAACTCAGTTATTTTTCTTCCTATATGACTCTGGAGTCTGATACCATGTTTATCAAGAATCATTCCTAAAAATTCTATCTTTTTATATTCTATAACCGCCTTTCTTTTGGATAATACTATACCTTCCTTGATACATGTATTAACAAATTCTTTCAAATGGTGTCTATGATCCTCTAATGTTTCTGAGGCTATTAGTATATCATCAACATAAACTATAATATATGCATAATTTCTAAATATTTTATCCATCCGGCTCTGAAAGATTTGTGGGGCATTTTTCAGTCCAAAGGGCATAACTAACCATTCATAATGACCCTGGGGTGTGCTAAAAGCTGTATAAGGAATGCTATTTTCTTCCATTTTTATTTGCCAGAATCCTGATTTACAATCAAATTTTGAATAATATGTTCTATTTTTACAAGATTTATTAATACTTCTTTACTTGGTAAGAAATAGCCATCAAATTTTGTATATTTGTTTAATTCATTATAATTTATCACCATTCTCGCTTTTCCTCTTATTTGTTCTGATATTTTTCTAACCATAAAAGCAGGACTATTATGTGGACTATTACTATTTCTAATGAGCTTTAAATCTAATAATTCTTTTATTTATATTTTAAATTCTGCTCTGTCCTCTTCAGTACACATCATGGGTTTTAATCTTATTATCCTATTTTCAGTTAACTCTATTTTTGCTTTGGGATGGTCTGGTTTCCATAACGCTAATGGATTTTCCTTATAGACTTGTTCTAATTGTGATTTGATTGTTTCTAATTGTATATTATAACTTTGTCCTTTCTGTATTAAATAATGTTTTTCATAAATGGTCTGATCACCACGCTGGGCTGGCTGAACTCTGTAGGGTTTAAATTCGCGAGGAATACGAAGGATATGATTACAAGGGGTTTTTAAAGTGATCATATGGGTAGTTTGTTGGTAATATTGAAATTGTTGTATAAAGTCATTTCCTAAGAGTATATCACAATCCATATTATTATATTGGAAGACTTGGTTTATACGGATAACTTTACTGCCTAACAGTATCTCAAAGTTTATCAAAGATAAGTTGACTTGTTGTTTATCACTTGTGATGCCAATAATTTTTAATTTTCCATTTGGTTCTCATTTTGTTGATAAAAAGGATTTCATTATAGTAATTTCACTACCTGTGTCAATTAAGGCACATGTGTCAATATCTGTTTCTGTTATATTTATTTGTATATAGACAGACATAGGATATTTTATATAAGCTTGTTTTAACATGTTTCACATACTATTTTTTGTCCATGTATAAGGAAAGTTATTCTATTTGGTTCAATTTTATAGTATTCTAAATCATTTAAAAAACTATTGCCTAGTACTATATGTTTTTCTGGATCTGTAGTCATAAATGAGTCTATATAACAGGCTACAATTATTCTAAGTCCTTCTATTATTATAGGGACTTTAACTTGTTGTTTGCAGATGTGTTTATTCCCATTGAAATCAGTATATTCATAGGGAATTTCCTTTTCTTTTACTAAGAGTCCTTTATTTTTTGTATGGTTCATATAATTATGGCTTGTACCAGTGTCTAATAGTATAGGTATCTTTGATGTATAGTTTATTCCATTAAAATATTGCCCAAGTATTTTTACCACATTGTTGGTTGGTAAAGCTTTGATTATTTGTCTATCAGTACTTATTCTTCTAGAAGAACTTCCTCTTACTAAGGTTCTTCCAGCAAAACTAATAGGGATTATGGAGTTTTCATTACTATTATCCAAAAATTATTTTTTATCATCTATATTTAACTCATAATTAATAGGGATTTTATAATCTTGAATTACTGGTTCTATAAATGTTGCAATATCTTCACAATCTTTATTTATTTCAATGTAAGGTTTATTACTATATATTTCTCCATAATTCGAATTACAAAAGCTATATAAGGCTGAGTAATGTATTGTCATTATTCTATTACCTTCTTTCATTAGATTCTTCTTCAATAATTTAAAGTGTAGGCTTAATGTTTCATCTATGTTTTTATCCTTTATATACACACAATATCTAGGGTGACAAGTAAATAATAATTTAGTATAACATAAATTTCCTTCTATTGTTCCTAAATGTCCTATGTTAGGATCTGTAAATCTTTGATCATGTAATGATAAGACTATAGGGCTATCTATCCCTTCTTTGAAAAGAGATTTTATTAAGATTTGTAATTCTGCTAAGTATACATATTGGATTTTTTCCTTAGTCGATTCGCTTTTTATTTTTCTTAATGCTAAATCTATAGACCTCTTATTTATTAAACTAAACCTAATATTTCCTTCAGCTTGTGTAATTGTTACAGCTTTTTCTTGTTCATAATATTCATGTAATATGATTCTTTTTCTTTTAAACATGTCTCTAAATCTATGGATTATGCCATATTCTGGTTTTTTCATATTTAATTTTAAAAGCTTATTATATTTTTCTTTGTTGAAAGTAGCAACAAGGCTGTATCCACTTTTGTTTTCTTCTTTTTCTATTTCTTCTATTTCTTCTATCTGTTCATTATTTAATAACTCTTCTTTATTCTGACTCATTTTCTGATTTTTCTGGCATATAAACTTCTTCTCCTATATAGTCAGATAAAGGCTGTATCCACTTTTATTTTCTTCTTTTTCTATTTCTTCTATTTCTTCTATCTGTTCATTATTTAATAACTCTTCTTTATTCTGACTCATTTTCTAATTTTTCTGCCATATAAACTTCTTCTCCTATATAGTCAGATAAATGACTTATTTCTTTTAAGTCACTTTCTATTTCTTCAAAATCTTCTTTGAGGAGTCTAGCCTTCTTTTTTGTACAACCTGTACTAATATGTCCTATTTCTCCGCAATTCCAACATTTACACTTGGATTTATCTAAGATCTTTCTTTGGTTTTTATGTTTTCTTTTATAATATTTCCTTCCTGATTTTTTGTATTTTCTTTTAAAGTCATTGTATTTTTTATATCTTTTTTCTTTATGATAAGACTTTCTACGTCTTTTATGGGGTATATAGCATCCCCATTGAGTAGGCATTTCCGTTTTCTCACAACATATTTTTGTTATATTTTTACTATTTTTTATTAAACTTCTTTGAATACATATTTCACTTAATCTTGTATTTAAGAATCTTATTCTAGCTCCTAATGTATCTGGGAGTCTATTATCACTTTTACTAGTGTATTTTTCATATTCATTAATAAAATATCCATTCTAAGGGTACGGTAGTTTAGAATAGTACAAATTTTTATATATGTTTTGATCTTCATGACTCATGAATTGGGTATAATAATATTTACTAAATTCACATGTATATTCTTTTACAAAAAACATATTACAAATCGTCAAATTTATTAATTTCATTCTAGCGTCTAATTTATCATGTTTTGTTTCATTTTCTGTATTTTGTAACCAATCTTCTCCTAGGAATTCACTAGCAATATATTCGATTATCCTTTCTATACCTAATCCTTTATCTCTTCCTAATGCTATTTTGGTTGAATCTTTTATTAATTTTTGTGTATCATCACTTAATCCTTTCCACCAGTTAAATACATTTCCTGTGAAACTTGCTATTAGAATGTAGCAAATATATTTATTTTTTCTTCTTCTGTTTCTACATTCCAATCGTCTCTAGATCCATTGAATATAAAAAATAGTTTCATCTGCATTCCCCATTCTACTAAAGCTTTTCGAGAGTCTACTTTGCAATCTAAATCTAAAAATGTTCCTGCATTGCTTATTGGCATTAAGTGGTCATTATTAGGTTGGTATTCTTTTTTCCACGGGGTATTTTTAATGGGAGGATAGTATTCAAAAAATGGTCTATTTTTCTTTTTACTTGTTCCATTCCTATGGTTTGGTTCTCCAATATTAGGTTTTAGTTCTGGAACTCCAGCAACATTCATTTTTATGCAATATTCTTTCTCAAAATCTTCTATATCGCTAAGATTTATATCACTAAATTTTTTTGTTAATTCTTCTAATGTATTTTCCATTATTCTGTATCACTAGGTACAGTTTCCTTTATTTCTAATTTTTCTTTTCCTTTTTCCTTTGTTTTTAATTCTGCTTTTAATCTTTCTGATTCCTCTAATATTTTCGGGTATTGGGTTTTTATAAACCAATCATCATAACTTCCTGGTTGAAGTTTTGTTATTTGTTTTTCAAAACTTGTCCCTATTATTCCTGATTTTATTATTTCAAGTTTTTCCACCTTTTTATCTTTTTTCCGACTTATCTGTATTGTAGATAATTTTATTTTTATTTTTCCTATTTCTTGTTTAATTTCTCTTATTTCTTCTTTAAAGTTTAAAAGTATTTCTTTTAATTCAATTAGAGTAGTTTCTATAAAATTTTGGGGTATTGATGGATATTGTCTCTCTCGAGTGTATGTTACATTCAACGTAACATAGTGTTAGCCTTTCTTTAATAATCTAATAAACTAGAACAGTTTCGTACCATCATCCCCTTTATCATATGTCAAGTGCAATTAAAACTGCATTAATTATCATATAAAGAATTATTCTTTCTTTAGCCCATTTTTTCAGTTCTAAAATTAAACATAAAGACTTAACGAAAAAAAAAAATTGCCGAATACATAAAAAGTTCTAGAATCAAAATTTGTTGTAGAGTTAATGCCAATTAAGGCCATTTTGTAACAAATTAACATCACCTTTTTTTTTAACTTACAAAAATCAGATCCAATAATATTATAAGTTGACTAATACTAAATGGATTTGTTCAAAAAAAGGAATTAAACCATGATTGTCGATTGTCACCGACAGACAAACAAATATTATAGTTTTTTTTTTTGATACAAAACAAATATTATAGTTATATATATATATATAGTTTTAAGGGTGGCGATATTTCTAATCCATATTTTTTTTGCAAACTCACCTTACCAACATAATTATAAAAATTTCAAAGAAAGAAGAATCTTAGAGAATTAATTGATTAAATCTATTTTAATGTATTTTTTTGATATAGATTCTTTTAATTATATTTGAGTATTAAGATTGCTTTAATTTAAGTTTAAATTGAATATTTTACCCTTGTAAGGTCAAAATATAAAAAAATTACTTTAACTTTTTTCATATAAAACTCATCATTGGTGTCAATACTACTTTTATTATTAATCTTTAATTAAAGAAACATAATATCTTTTACAGTACAATACTCATGTAAATTATCAAATTGTCAAATTAATGTTATATACATGCGGAGTACCTTTGGCATATTGTATTGTATTATTTAATATAAGCATAGAACATTATGTTGTATTATATTAACATTGTATCATATTGACATTGTATAGTATTTGACACTATATTGTATTGTATTAATTTTTAATTATACTATGTTTCATGTTTCACTACATAGCACTATATTAATTTTTTTGTGATTAATTTAAATTATATCCTTGGAAAATAATATTTGCTAGTATTTGGAAAAACAATAAACATAGAAGTCTTAGATTTTAAAATTTTTACATAAATTTATTTAGTATAAATTAAAAAAAATGATTCTCATAATTCTTCATTGAACATACATAAAACTAACAAATTTTAAAATTTTTGGTAGCATAACATTCAATTTTTCAACATTTTCATATCTTGTGAAAGAAAAGTCCAAGCAAATAAGTTATTCAAACAACATCCTAAAAAATATCATAGCGTAAATAAATAGTTAAAATATACAAAATTCATTCAAAAGTCATTTTAGAATGATAATATAAAAGTTTAAATATTTCAATATACTACAACATAGTCACAAAATAATAAAATGATACAATAGTTGCAATATAATTATAAAAAAATAAGGATTGTGTTAAATAATCCAAGTATAGATGCACATGCCAAAATTCTACTGTAAAATATCATTGTTAAGTTATAAATGCATACTCCCTAATCAAAAGTATACCTAACTAACAGAGAGTAAATTCCTAACACCCTCTACATCTTTCATTGCAGCAAATTTCTCAATTGATTTATTAAAGACGAAGGAACCACCAACATGTCAATTCCTTGACGAATGACAGCAGTTTTTATTCTCCCTGAAACCACTGTCATAGGCTTTGCGCCATCAGCTTTCACAAGTGTCACATTTGTTTCCTTACAACAAGTTTCATCTAACGACTTCGGTTTCACAGTCCGCAGTCCTGATCCTTGCCAATAGGTATTTGCAACTATTTCAGACAATACTGTTTCTTTGAAACTCAAAGATACGACACTTTTCCACAAGGAAATTTTAGAAGCCAGCCATCTAAGATGCTTTAATAGTTCAGTCTCTTCAATTTGTTTCAATACTTCGTTCTGAGATACCAAACACTAAAGCCTAAATATCAGAAAATAAAAATTTAATTATATAAACCTTGATAATTAAAAAGCCTTAATTACTCTCTCTATTTCACTTCAGAAAAAAACCGGCATATTCTTATCTCCAAAACTCCGCAACACACTTGACCAAGTATTTGAAACCAATGGGCGTTGATTTAGATAGAATGGAGTGCAAATTCTCAACACCGTTTACAAATAGAACAGAGTGTAAATTCTCAACACCCTTTACATTCTTCAATTTCACAGTAAGATATTATAAATGCAAAGAAAACAGTGAGTTTGGACAACTGTGTGCAGCCAAGAGGCCAGCCAACCGTGAATATCACCAAAATTCAATATGCACTTGCACAGCTTTCTCTTTAGTTAGAATGATTGAAAAATTCCAACATATATGATGATGATATCGGTCCACCGACATTAAAGCTGGCATGAAATTTGGTACACCCAACCCAAATAAGATATTAAACAATCCAAAAACCCAAATCACCATGACTAAAATAATTCAAAATATAATTAAAAAAAGTTTATAATTTACCTTTATAATCTGCTACAATTGTGCAGTGAAGCTCCAGTGAAGGATTCGTCAACAGAATCAGGAAGCTGCAGCTTGGATTTGTATGGCAAAGGTGAAGTAAGTTCAGGTTGCAGGCAGCAAAGGTGCAGTGCGGCAACTGTGTTCTACTGGCATCTACAGTGAAGCTTCATTGATGGATTATTGAGGGAATTAAGAAGCGGCAGCGAGCGGATTGAGGAGATTGAAAATACGCATCTAGAAAGCAAAATAATTTGTTTTCTATTTGTTTTACGCATACATACACAAACACAGTTCTGCCTTGGGTCTAGTTTATGCAGGTTTGACCACATAATTGGCAGGAGGTATGCAATGTAATACAGGGTTAAAAATATTGCCAAACATGTGTATGCATAAATCTAATACAAATAGTATGTAGGGTATTAAAGATTATTAGGTTTCATCTAAATTTTAGATTATTAAAGCTGAAAGAACTCTATTGTGTTCTTTGACATGTAAAGGTGAAATATTGTTAATGTATATTTCACAAAAATTTTATCAAAACAGCAGTAATACTCATATATATCTGGATCCAAACATTGCAACCACCTGCTCATTTATTATAATTTAATTAATATAAAGGGGTTGATCATTACTCAAACATAGGACATCTGGTTCAAAATGTATCTAACACCATGTTGAAATACACCATTAAATTCAAAAGCTAAAGTTTTAAGGAAATGACCCAAATATAATATTCAAATTTTACCATAAATTGTTCAAATATTTCCAAAAATATACTCCATTATTGTTAATAACTTCGTCCATATGCTTGATTTCTTTAACACAACATGTAGGAAGTGTTCAAGTCATCCACGTGTACACGGGGAAACTTGAAATGTGAAATTGCATTGGCATTGCCCTTGTTCAAATATAATCTCAAATTTTTAATTGCACCATATCTTGCAAAACTTCGCAGCTACAACAACACTGATAGAGTGATAGAAACTATACCGCCCATGATTCCTTAAAATTACTTGTAACAAGAATTAAACAGAGAAATATAGTAGAGAACATTACTTAATATTTCACTTTTGAGAGGGATTTTTGACATCATCTTTTCTTCTAACATTTTAATCTATGAAAAGAGGCGGCTTTCTCTCATATCTCTATACATTGTCTCTTGAGGTAGACTACTCTCTTGTGTCTCTTTACACAACTTGGACAACTCTAGCTATTTATAGCCGCTAAAAAAATCACCTGAAGCGTTAAATGCACTTCTACATCTGATCTAATATTATCCTATCTTCAAGGCTGGAAGATGATTAAGGGAAAATGGAAATAAGTCAATGCAATGGATAATGGCAACGTCAGTATAGAGTATTATGCAGAAGAAAAGAATTGCTTACAATGAATTGTTACCAATAATCTCTGCATGAGCAAGTACCATCTTTGAAATAATGGAATCTTGTATCTCTTAAGACTATCTCCCTTTGGCTTATTTTACTTGCATATTTCATTAGAGAATGACAATCCCCACAAATTGTAAGCTTCTTCACAATCTTAATGGTTGTTCCCGGAGTGGTTTGAATGAGCCCAAAAGCAAGAGCTAACTTCTCACTGTGACATCCCAATGCTTCTTCCTTCTCTTCTTTAATGTTATGAAGTACCCACTCAGTTCCAGGCATGTATCCTTGTTCCCTAGCACCAGCCATTATTTCCTCTAACTTTGAGTGTATCTCCTTTGCAAGCTTATGACCACCTGCTTCAAATCTATGCACATGCCCATTAACCTCGATATAACTCCACCCTGGATCTTTCTTTATGCTTCTCCTTCGCATCAATGTCCTCACTCTCGCCACGTCCTTCCATCTCCCTTCTGCTGCATAAATGTTTGACAATAAGACATAGCTTGAGGGATGCTTAGGTTTAAGCTGCAGGAGCCTTTGTAAAGCTATTTTGGCTATTTTGGTATCCTTGTGAGTCCTACAAGCACAAAAAAGTGCTCTCCATATCACGAAATCAGGAGTTTCTGGCGTTTTATTAATGAAGTTCAAAGCCTTATCTACCTGGCCCACCCTGCTTAACAGATTGACAACCACTGTATAGTGCTTCACAGAAGGCTCAATGAAGTAATCGAACCTCATGCTGTCAAAGAAATTAAGTGCCAACTTTACTTGCCCAGAATACCAGCATGCAGTTAATATGGCAAGGAAGACTGTCCCGTCTGGCTCTATACCTGCAATAACAGGGAGTAAAAAGGAAATAAATACTTGAAAGTAGTGGATCAGAATGAAATATCACAAGGTTAAATACCTGAATACATCATCTTTTTAAAGTATTGGATGGCTTGCTCATAATGTCCGTGGATCGCCAAACCCCATATCATAGCAGTCCAAGTAAGAAGGTCTTTTTCCTTTGTCTCACCAAAAACCAAACTTGCAGCCTCAATATTCCCACACTTTGCATACATATCTACCAAAGCAGTTCCAATAGCTCCTTTCAGCCCAAAATCATTACATGAAATATAATTGTGAACTCGTACTCCAGCTTCAAGAGCTCCAACTTTAGCACAAGCCGAAAGAGCAGAAACAACAGTAAAATCATTTGCCCTAACACCTGCATCCAACATCTGAAAAAACATTGCCAATGCCTTTTCAGCTTCCCCATTCTGAGAGAACCCATTGATCATCGCAGTCCAAGAAACCACTCCCTTCCCTGGCATTTGCTCAAAAAGCTCACCTGCTTTCTTCAAATCCCCTTTCCTCATAAACCCATCTATCAAACTAACCCATGAAGCCGCGTTCTTCTTTGGCATCACCCCAAAAAGTTCCACCGCCTTCCTCAAATACCCAATTTTACTACACCCATTAATCAACACATTCCACAACAAAACACTCTCGCTCTTATTTCTCTCGGGAGTTTCATCGAACACCTTAAAAGCCCCCCTCGTTTTTCCAAGTTTAACATACATGTCAGCCAAATGAACCCGAACAAACGCATCATACTCAACACCAGACTTCACAATCAGACAATGCAAACCTCTACCAAGACTTAACAAACTCAAACTAGCAACCGATTTCGAAACAAACGGGTAAGTTAGTCTATTGGGTCTAACACTCAACCTCAACATGAAAACAAAATGGTAAATGCAACTCTGGAAATGGGAATTCTCCAAGAGCCCACGAATCAAAACATTGAATATATGCAAGTTCTTGGGAGTAAAATGACCAAAGATTGAGAGAGCGTAATCTATTGATTTGTGCAGAGATGCAGAAGATATCAACTGGGTTGTAATGCGGCTGCTTGCAAAGAGATTGTGGAGAATGATTTGAGCGTGGATTTGACGGAGCTGTTTGGTGGAATTTGAGGAGTGAATCAGAGATATGATGTGGGTTTCTGTGATGTTGTTAGAGGGTTTATGAGAAGATTTAATGGTTTTCGTTGGTGCTATGGCTGTAGTTAGTCTATTGAAAACATGGCCTTTCATTGTATATTATCAACAAATAGACAGATAGATTATGGTTTTATGATTGTGATTGATCAGGAGTCATTTCAAAATTTCTCAGTTTTTTTTTTTTTTTTGTATTTTTGTTTACCCGTTTTGTGATTTTTGTTTTCCCGCCAATATTTTGTTGCCTATATAACCGTTGGAATTGGATGAACGGAAGCAAATGCTAATAAGATTCAAACTTTGTTTTGACAGAAATTATTCTATGCTTTTTGTATACTAAATTATTGCAATCGATAAAGAGAATCCAATACAATGATAACATAACGACGAAGAAATATACCGCTTGCGGGTATTTTTGTATATCTATATATGATATATTATTTTACATCTCAATTAATTCAAGAATTGAAATGACGTGATAATCGGATGATTTTTTTATTAGTTTTGAAATAATATTGGAAAATGAATAATATTTTTATTTTGTGACTAAACATATATTTATAATACAATTTATCTTACGCTAGACATTTAGTCAAATAATTTTTAAATAATTTTATTTAATTGATCAATTCGAATTCATTTCTCCAGAAAGGCAAAGTAATTAATTTGAACTTGCTCACACATCTATCGTTAAAAAGAAAAAAAGAAAATTGCAGGTGCTGGAATACGAAATTCACTCCAAAACCGTAGTACGACTACTGCATATCTTCAAACTTTGTCTTAAAAATTCAATTCAAATGAATATGGATTTGCTCCAAAAAATAGTATAAACTATTTTTAAAATTTATTAAACAAAAATCGCATTTTGAAGCATCGCATAACGAGAAACTAAAATCACTAGATAGAACATCAATGAATTTCTTCTTTGTTTCACTATCTTCATTTTTGGGCACAAAGAGAGGCTATCAATGAATTTGACAGCTGTTCTGTACAGTTCTATACAGTAATTGACTTGTTTGTGAATGAAGCAACACCAAACTATCCCTAACAACAAGGAAAAGAATAGTTGAATGCAAACTGTCACACGGTGTTCACTTCTGGAACTCTGACGCATATACACATATAAAGGAAGTAGTCGGGGTTCATTAAGTTGTTTACCACCCAAGAGAAAGGTATTTCCAATTTTGGTTCAATTCCTTGAATGCGCACAAGCTTGATTTCAGCATTTCTGGTCACATGTTCATACAAAATTTCTTCCACTTCTGTATTTTTATTGCTGCCCGCATCTTCAGAAGAGAGGTTCATTTCTTCATCTTCTAGTTTTGGGGATTCATCGCTGAACAAGGGTTTGTTGGTAAAATATTCTGGCAGAAGAGTTTTGATAGCATCATGTAGGGTGAAGCATTTACCTGCTGGTCAAGCATAATAAACAAATGAGCATTCATGAGAATGCTATACGGGAACAAAGATGATAAGTGTTCTGAAAGGCAGACTGAGTTGCATGCCTTTTTTAAACCATGAAACGAAAGTGTCTGGGTATTTTCTAACTAGCGATATCATTATCATAAACTCTTTCTGGATTGTAGGGCACCCTGTACTTAAGTTGACGGAAGGAAGGCTCAAAATAGTCTGAAAATTACGTCTCCTTTCTAGAAAAGGGAAGGAACGGAATCAAATTTAATTTGGCATGTCAAACTGCATTCTAACAACAATCAAATGTGATTCTGCTTCTGATGAAACAAATTACCATCCTGACACATCTTCTAAAAGAGCAATTCTAAACACAAAAAACTAGCCATATAATCTCATCTATACAAACTAACATGTAATAAAATGATTGGAAAGATGAGAATAAAAAAGTCTATGCGATAAATGAGACAAGAAAAATTTGACAATAACATTTGACTTTATAAATTTACGTTCCAAAATCATGCATGTTCAATTATATGAACAAATTTGTATGACTAGTTTGAATATAAAATTACTATTCAGATATGGGGTACTAGGCAAAATCCACGGGACTTTATGGGACATCACAATAAGAAGATAACAGACATAAATTCATAATAATTTGTCACATGGACAACTGCTATATATCAATTCTCTAATAAACAATTTTTCCTGCTTTCACCAGACTTCTTACACTAGACAGATCAACATGGAAACAAATAAAGCAAAATAGACAAAATGCAGAACAGAATGCATCATCACTCCACAAATCCTGTTCGGAATCATTAAATAGAGCAAATAACATGGCTTACCTTCTTCTGTGCGAACCTCAACAGGTCGGGTAATGAAAGAGATTTTATCCCAGCAGTCAATATCAGGAGCATCTTCTAAATCATCAAAATCCTCACTTACACTCCAAACATACAATCGTACAGGAATTCTACCTGACAAACAGTTGGACAATAAGAGAAACAAGCATTTGACTAGAACAAGTAACAAGAAAATTTTTTATTTTCATTTTCTTTAGAGTATCATTTTCAAGCAAACATTGCAAGCCACAAGAAAAGGGTTTTCCGGGTAATGGGACCCGGGGGGGTGTGGTGGGGGTTGGTCGTAATGTGTGAAAGACAATTTGTTTACCCTCTTAGCTAAGCATCGCTTTGATGCCAATGGGACACAAGAGCCAGCAGGCACAGCACACAAAATGCATTCCTTTTTCTTAATTCCTAACATTTTGCGTTTATAGGCAGATGAACATCCTTTTCTCTCTTTCATATAAAAATCTTTTCACAGTTATCATAAGTTAGAAAAGAATGAAGCTACCTCCCTTGACTTGGGATGGGGGGGGGGGGGGGGCGCTAGTTTGGGAGAAGACGGTTTATCCTCTTGGCTAAGCATCACTCCGATGCCAATGTGACAAAAGGGGCCAGCAGGCATGGCACAGAAAATGCATTTGTATTTCTTAATTTCTAACACTTGCATTTATCAGCAGATGAACATCCTTTTCTCTCTTTCATGTAAGAATTTATATCTTTTCACAATATTAGAAAATTAGAAATGAATGAAGCTACCTCCCCTGAAGGAAAGCTGGGGAAAAAAATGTATATAAACCCCAAAAATTAAATACTTAGAAGTGAAATTAAACCCAAAAATCTGGCATGCCATTAGCTTCTTAATGAATGAGAATTTTCGGGCAGTAGTGATAGTTGATTTCTGGTTACTTCATGACAAAAGAGCTTCTACTGCATGCATACTTATGCAAGTTATTAAACAAATAAATATGAATAATAGGAGAATAACTGGTCTCTTAGCAAAGACCTTTGCTGACATTGTGTAGTAGTGTTGACTGCCATCAGCATGTGTCATGTATCTTTAAAGACATAAGAAAACCATAAATATTTTCCACAGTCATTAGGAGGTATCTTGGTTATATAAGACGCAGAAAAGAAGTGATTAACCAACCAAATAATTCATTGATGCGGAGAAATATGCCCTCAGTAAATTAACATTTCTACTCTCTCATATTCCTATATTTTCCAAAGCAAATAAAGGAACAAACTACATCAGTGACCCATCTCATAAAGGGTAACAAGTATGAACTCATCAGCCATTCTTCAAATGCAATTCTTTAAATCAAGCATAAAATTTGCTAACCTGTCTTGACTTGTCCAGCAAAATCTGTCTCGCCAGTGCCTTGTTGAGATTTTGACGATGAATTCAATTTTACTGTGTAATCATCTTCAACTGTTACAAGTTTAAGCTTAGAAGACACCCGTAGGTAAGCTTCCAGATTACCTGCCACTTAAGCGCACAAATTGTATATGAACACACAAAGCAAATAGTTGAAATTGTTTCCCTGACAACTGAAAGGTAGTGAGATTCATTTGTGTTATAAGAGGATCTTGCTATGAGTAATTCAATCAAAATGCTAAAAATTTAAGATATAATATTGTATGAAACTCCTAATGGTTAAGAAGGCATACCATTCATCACAGAGCGCCAAAGCTCCACCTGGTCAGATTGGGACATGTTCATGACATTCTTGCAGTTTCCATTAATTATATATGCTGCCTGTAGGCATAATTGAAAAATCTTAATGACATAACTGGATCAAAGCTTCCATCATGTACTTCAAATGGAAATAAATAAATGAATATGAACTTAAATAAAGAAAAAAGCCAGAAAAAAATTAGAACAAAGATTTTGATTTCATTTTGTCCCATTCTCTATATTTCAGCATAAATCCTATGAACACAGGAAATCATACTGACATTGTATTTAAACCTTTTCCTGCTTCATTATGTAAGAGAAAGAGAGAGAAAGATCAAAGAAAGGAATAAGAGCATTGCTTCGGTCATTTTATATGTCTCCAAGTAACATCAAAACATAAAGATTGTAATCTTCAAATAAAAGATATTAATTCACTAGGTCACAATAAAAAGGAAACTAAATAACCACCTGCCTCTTTCTAATATTGTCGCTTTATACTAGTGGATGAAACCAGTTGATATCCACAGTGTAAACTTTTAGCAATATCATAATTCTACATATTGGCTTAAATGGGTAGGCATAAGGCATCGTACTTGAACAGGCCATAATGGCCGAGCTAACAAAAATCCCAACTGGTGATTCTAAGCCAATGCATAAATAGTCTATGCTCTTGCATAATTTTGGAATGATCATGTTAGCACAAAACAACCAAGTTTAGAGGTCACTCTAACAATGTTAATTCATATAATGGAAGAAACAAGTAACATGAAAGGCTTTTGCTACATATTTTGTGCATATATGTGTGTGTAGCGTAGAAAGATGCCTTTTATTTCCACCTTTTTTCTTTTCTTTCGTAAACTATGAGAGGGTTAGCAATCAAGTGGTTGATCTTCGAATAACATTAGTAATAAAATTAATCATAAAATTTACAAGTTCCATGTTAAAGTTATACAAGATACCGAATGCAATACAATATACCAAGTTCTATCAAATCAGAGAAGCAGCTATCACGAGCTAACCTCTTTCAATGAATTAATAAAGCTCCACTTTACAGAATCTTCGCCTTCACATGGGATCAATACATGCACTGGATACCCTCTAAAATGAACCTAGAGAAAAAACCAAATGCTAACCTTCAATTTCAGGAGCAGCAATCACAAAAATAAAGTACCCATTAAATAGATACCGTGAGATTCCAAGGTCTTTCCGGTTCCGCGCATAGAAGATCAAAGAGAACTCCAGTAGGTGTGTACCTGCAAAAAACTAAAGGAATTAATTTTCCAAATATCCAGCGATTACAAACATAATCCATTAAAATAAGCAAATAAATAAAATACCATTTGAGAGGCAAGCCTTTGTATTCAAACCAAATGGTGTCAACTCCAGGAGGAAGTGAGCTACCAAAATAGGGTTTAATGAGACCAACTAACAACGGAAGGTAACCAATTCTTGGCGCCAATATCTGAGATTCAATAATATTATTAGAAAAAGATAAATAAATTCCAGTAAATTAAAAAAGAAAAAGAGTTAAAGGAGATATTACCAAAGCGGGGGGAGGAGGAGGGAGAGTGGTAACTTCAGATTCATGGAGATGAATCTGAAGCGGAATTGCTCCTTCCCACACATATTTTCGAGCTTCCATATGCATGTTTCTGTTACGATTTCTAAGGCTCGAGGATCATAGAAAAAAAAAGATTTATATAATTGAAGGTTGAGTACAGTCCAATTCAATCTGCTTATTCTTAAAAACAAAAACAACCAAATAAATAAATAAAGATTAGAAAAGGAGAAGAGTGGTGACTGCTGGACCGAGCTGCGGCAGAAAGAACAACTAAGTTGCCACTTGCCACGACAATCCGGATCCTGGTCCGGGATAGGCATCCAGGTTCCGGATCCGACCGGATAAGAACCCGGATTTCTTAACTCCCGGTCCCCGAATTGCGGGGTTTTAAATCCAGATAGTTCTACAAAGGCCAAATTTTCACACATAAGCTAGAAATTGAAACTCACAGAGAAATGCGGTCACGGCGGCGATGATGCCTGATGATAGATGATGTATTGACGATGATGATGAATTGATTTGACGATGATGGGGGATGAATACGATTAGAGGAAACGGCAGTTGTACGGTTTTTCTGTTTTCTTGCATCTACATATATAATAAATAATTAAAAATGACTTTAATAACATTTGGAAAATAAAGTAATTTGGGTCCGAGTTTTGGAAATACGGGTTCAGCTGAACTCGGATTTGTGCCCGGATAAATTAGACTTTAAAAAAACACTATCGAAAACTGTACAATATTTGTATTTTGTGTGGTGGAACTCGGAACATGCAATGGGGGTCAGGGGTGGCTTTAAGTATAGGCGAATAAGGCAGTCGTTTAAGGTCTCATATTTTAAGAATGTCTATTTTTTGAGTATTTCTTTAATAATTCTTTAATTAATAAAAAATTTTAATACGTATTTTAAGAAATTAAGAGTTATTTTTTATAAAAAAATCTATTTTTAGAAATCTTAATTTTAAAGAAGTATAATATATTATTTAACCATTAGTTGATTCATTATTATTATTTTCAAAAAAGTATTTATCTTTTTAATTATTCAATGTTAGAATCTTTGATTTTTAGTATTTGTTAGAATCTTTGATTTTTAGTATTTCTTTTAATTTCTATTAAAAACCTTATAATCTCAAGAATTCGTAAATGAAAAAAATTTCTTATTCTTTTCTCTACAAAAAAAATTATTATATTCATTGGTTCATGTAAATAATTAGTTTCTTCAAATATAAAGTCCATTTTTATTTTTGAACATCAATTCATCATTTCAAAATTTTGTACTCTATCATTTTAAATATTCTATTTGAAAAAAAATATTTTTTTATTTATTTGTTTGTTTGTTTTTAACGGTTTTAATGGAATAAAAAAATATCTTCTTGACTATTTTTTAGGTTTTATTTTTAAAATTTTTAATTTTTTTATTATTATTGAAATTTAAAAATTAAAGATGAAATAAATTTTAATTCTTTTTATATGTCTTTGAGTATTGAAATTACAAAAGAAATAGAAGCCTCATAAGAAAATTTCGCCTAAGGCCCCTTAGACTCTAAAACCGGCCCTGATGGGGGTATTTACTATTGGAAATGGAAATGAAAATGAAAATCAAGTAATGGGAATAAATGGTATGTTTATTTATTGTCTTGTTTAGATGAGAGATAAAATGGGAATTGAAATGGTGAATTCTATCTAAAATTAGAAATGATTACTAAAGTTTTTATTTATGTAGGAAAGGTGGGAATAAGAATCTCATTCCTTAAAGTAATCATATAACTCCTACTTGAATTTTTAAATTCTCATTTTATCATTATTTATTTATTTATTATTATAATTATTAGTAGCAATAGCAATAGTAATAATAATAATAATTATTAATTATAATGATTAATAGTTATAATTAATATTAATAGTAACAATTATTATTATTATCATTATTATTTGTATTGTTATTATAGTAATTTTATTATTAATATTAATGATTAATAATTATAATAATATTACAATAATAATAATTACTATTATTAATGTTATGATGATGATGATGATGATAATAATAATAAAATTATTGTTGTTGTTGTTATTATCAGCAGGAATAATAATAAGTATTAATTATAATAATAATAACAACAACAACAACAACAATAAGAATAATAATTACTATTATTAATATAATGATTATAAACAATTATTATTAACAATAATTATTGTTATTGCAGCAACTACACTTTCACTGACTGGGCAAATCGACCCTCAATTTCAATCACGTAATTAAGTTTGTTGATAAAAAAAAAATTTAAAACAATAAAGAAATAAATTATCTAATACAGTTAATTTTATGTCATTTATAAAAGAATGAGGTGCAAAAGTAAAAAAATTGGGTTCTTTAAGAATTTTAGATGTATGTCAGAAGCTTCAAGCGAGTCAATCTCTTTTGATCGTGGCCCAAACCATCCAAAAAAACAAGGCCAGTACACTTAACTGCAAAAAATTCAAGAGCACCACCACCACACGGCTTATTCATTTTCTATATTATAAGCTTGTTTTGAATTGTATTTGGATGATTCAAAAGTAATTTTAAGAAATTAAAAGTTAATTTTGGTATTTACAAATTTTTTTAGAAATTATTTTTGATAAAATTACTTTATCCTACAATAAATTTTGAAAAGAAGGGAGGAATAATTTTTCAAAATTTAATTTTGAAAAGCACTTTTATAATTAATACAATTCTATATATATCCCCTTAGATATTATAAAGTTCAAATTTATCATTGAC
Source organism: Citrus mangshanensis (assembly GCA_030449895.1). Taxonomy (NCBI): domain Eukaryota; kingdom Viridiplantae; phylum Streptophyta; class Magnoliopsida; order Sapindales; family Rutaceae; genus Citrus; species Citrus mangshanensis. Next base: position 10,967,985 of record JASUUJ010000215.1, on the reverse strand, counting down.
GGCTACTATTTGGCTATCGCTCTATTATTTTTTTATTAATTATATTTCCTCAATAATACATTCTAAATGACTCCACTTCTTTTTTATTTATCAATGCAATCCATCTTCTTTGTCTCTTCCTTTCAACTACGATTTTCTCTTTATTTTTTAAATATATCTACAATATAAAATTAAGATAAAATTAACATACTATCACATAAAGTTTATTAGGGGAGCATTAAGATAGTTTATAAGTATGAGCGCATTAATCAACATTATAAATATTAAAAAAATGATAATTTCAACCTTATTAAATATAAACTTTCTAGTGTTAATCACATCCCCTTCTCCAACCATCTTAATGATAGTCCCTAGCAAATTAAGTGATAATATCTAACAAATTTCAATCCCAAATTGAAGTCTGTTCTCCAAATAAATGAATTTTCTGAAAATTCTATCCTCCTTCCTCCACTCGACCATCAATAAATGATTTAGCAAACTTTCTTTTGTGCCCAGTGGTGTTTGACATAATGATATCGAGGTATTATTAGAATAAAGCAATACTTTCGTTCTTACCATCCCGTCAGAGTTTCTTCCTTTGGTAGCAGGTTTATTTATAATATATTTTTAACCAATTCTAACTATTTTATGTGAACACCCTCTTTTGATTAGGTAGGAGATCTAATTACTAAGAGAGAGCTAGGTTGAACAAGTCGAACTCTCATAATTTTATATGACTACGCTTTGCTGATTAGACAGGAGATCCGATTACTAAGTAGGAACTCACACATAACATGAGCTTGATAAACTCTTTATGTTTTACGCGAATACGCTCTGCTGATTACACAGGAGAGCAGGTTACTAAAAACGGGCATCTCTTTTTTTTAAAATTTTATTTTATTTTATAGGTAAAATGATTACTGCCTCTGTTTGTTGCACACGAATAAAACGAAAGGACTAGGTATTACAAAATCTCAATTTACTATCACCATCACCTGTCATGCATGTATGTCTAGGATGGTTTGTCGAGCCTCTCAAGCTATCCAAGATAGACAAAAAAAGTTAGTCAATAATATCATAATCAAGAATTCACAAACTGATTTTTTTTTTATAAATTTTTTAACAAACAAAATAAAAAATTTCAAAACTAAGAAGATGTATTTCTAGAGTCAGTACACTGCATATCCAATCATTTTCAACTCAAATTTATCTAAAATTAGTAAAACATCACCAAGACCGAGAACTTAATTAAAAAAGTACAATAAACACAACTATCGATTATTCCGCAATTGTCTACTATTTCTTCTTACCAACCAGAATGAGATATTATCCTTAATGTCTTAAAGGAAAGAAATAGAGTTTAGAAGACATCATTTGAATGCTGTAACAGAAAATATCTACAAATGAAAAACTAAATCTAATTTGCGGTTTTCATTAGAGCTACTGCTACCATCATCAGTCGACTAATCTAACATCAAAGGTCATGAGATATGGCTCTAGTCTGTAAACCTATAAAAGATCAAGCAACTGATTAGTAATAGAAGTACAAATAAAGAGTTTTTTCATTGTTAATTATATGAAATGATTCTTAGTTGCGTGGTTAAGAAATGTTATTAGGCCATCAAAAAGTTTTTAACAATTAACAAACCAACGGGCTTTGTTATTAATGTTCAAATTGACTCAAGATGCAAATGTTATTAGTGTCTCTAAAGTTGCAAGATCTCCTGATAAGAAAATGAAAGCGTTGGTATGATTTAGCATTTTAGATATTCCCTTTTGCATACTTGAGACAACTAACTCTTCTCAAGTTGGTGAACCAAGCAAACATCTCAAACCTTGGCTTCCACTAGTATAAGCATCTTCTGAGACAAGCTTTAGTAATCTGATCACCCCATTCATACACCAGGTGTATTTTTTCTCTGTTAACACTCGACCAAGATCTATAGATACCCAATGAACTCTTTGTATTTTCCACAGTGAAACCCAAAAAGCTCTCAAACATTCTTGAATTGTCTATAAAAGTTGTTGCTATAGGGACAAGTCTAAAAAATAATTTGTGATGTTTGAAAAAGACGCTCGTATTTAAAGAAATTAATGACAGATAAAATGTTACACATATGTATATAGGTTGGTGTCTATGTCAAATGATGCGTAAAATGCTTGACTCAAGATTTAAAAGCAAACAGTAAAAGAAAAAAAAGTGGTTAGATATAAAATCAATTACACAATTAAAAACAATAATACAAACTATAAAAAAATAGTAAAATAAAAAGATATTTACTGGTAGTTGTGATTGTGGCTTATATTTTCTTGTGATTTCACGTCTAAAATTAGCTTGAACACCTTCTATAGGTCAATGATAGGTTTTTCATCATTCTTATAAATTGGTAAATAAGGTCGTTTATAGTCAGATTCTCGAAATTATATAGTGCACGTTTTTTCTGGAATAATGGCCATAACTAGGCAATTACATTATGAATGTATCTACGGGGATGTGTTTCAAGAGGCGAAAGGACATTGTCCAATAACTCTTTATTCAGGTCGTCCCTAATAAATTGAATTTTGTCTTCCCTGTTATCGGACACCATTCTCAAAGACGTACAAAGATGTCTATTGCATTTTGTTCGAGCACTACTTATAATAAGAAACATGAAGTCGTCTAACTCTTTATTTTCTTGAATTGTTTTCTTTCCCTTAATTAGGCATGTAGATAGCAAATTTGGAAGTAATTCCCTTACCAATCATATGTTATTCATCATAAGCAATCGTAAGCATTTGCACTGAGCTTCATAGATTGTGAGGCTAAATTCTTGCAGCAACAAAATCCATTGTATTAGTCTTGGCTTGGCATCCTATTTAGACATTAGATATCTAATAGTAGAATGATTAGAATAAACAATAGTAGATGAACCAATTAACACGATCGAAATTGTCCAATGTAAATATTACAACAAACAGTTCCTTTTTAGTTGTAATGTAATTCATTTAGGTACTATTCAAGGTTCTACTTGCATAATAATTAACAAAGAACATACTTTCTTTACTCTGTCCCAAAACAACTCCAACAGTATAATTGCTTATATCATGAATTAGTTCAAAAGGTAAAGACCAATCAGGGGATTACATTATAGGGGCTGATGTTAAAGATTAATTATCTTTTTAAAGTCTTTCTTACAATCTTCAATCTACTCGAATGATGTGTCATTCAATAAGAGGTTATAAAATAGTCTGAAAATTTTACTAAAGTCTTTTATAAACCTCCTATAAAGCCTAGCATGTCTTAAAACTTGGCATGTCTTTGCTGAAACTAATTTTGAGATGACTTCAACTTTGGTTTTATTAATTTCAAATCCATCACAAGACACTACACGTCCTAAGACAATCCCATAAATGGTGATGAAGTGACATCATTACCAATTTAAAATGAATTTTTTTTTCTCTGCACCTTTCTAAATCTCTTTCTAAATTATCAAGACATTTATCATAAGAATTTACAAATACAGTTAAATCATCCATAAAAACCTCCAAATAATTTTCAACCATATTGATAAAAATGCTGAGCATGTATCTCTAGAATATTGTAGGAGTATTACAAGTCCAAAAAGCATTATCCTAAATGCAAATGTTTCAAATGGGCATGTGAATGTGGTTTTTTCTTGGTCTTCCAAGGCTACAGGAATTTGATAAAAGCTTCAGTAACCATCAAGAAAGCAATTTTAGGGGTGTTATACTATTCGCTTGAGAATTTGACCTAAAAATATAAGGGAAAATGGTATTTTCTAGTGGCATCATTTAATTTTCTGTAGTCAATGCACATGTGCCATTTAGATGGAAGTTGTGTTGAGATTGACTCTATTTTTTCATTTTTCGAAATAGTTATTCTAGATTTCTTTGGTATTACCTGTGTTTAACTTACCCATTTAGTATTCTTTGTAGTTGACGAGTTGTTTTAGCATTTTTCTTTAAATGTATTCTATATGCACAAATTAAAAGATAAATGCCCTTCATGTGTTTCACGGTCCAATCGATTATAGTCTTGTTCCCTTTGAGAATGGCCAATAATTTACCTTATTGGTTACTTGTGAATCGGGAAGAAATTACCACTGGATATTTTTGCTAATCTCCAAGGTAAGTATATTTCAATTTTTCAAGCAAATGCTTTAATTCAAGCTTTGGTGCTCCTTCTTCTTTTATCTCTTCAAGTTGTATCATGTACTCAAAGTTTAATTGGCTACTGTCACCTTTAGACACCTGCGTAGAATCAAGTATAGAGTATATATTAGCAGTATTATATTCTAATTTCTTACTTGATTCAAAAGAATCATTAAAACAAATTTTGATAGAGTTTATAAAATTCTCATCCTAAATGTGATCCTCAATAATTGGTTTGATGAGGTTAATATCTTCATTCTCACTATCTTTATCTTTTTTATCGCGAGGTTGTTTGCACGTGTTGAATGCATTGAGTACTGAAAGACAAATTCATCACTCAATTCCTACAATTAATCAAAGCTTTAATGGTGACTATAAATGGTTGGCTTAATATGATAGGAATTTGCTTGCATTCATCAACAATTGTTCAGTTTCCAAAAAAAATTCACAAAATATATGAATTTATCAACTCAGACTAACACATCATCAATTATCCATTTCGGTACTTAATTGACTTATTGGCAAGTAAAAGAGTGGTAAAGGTTGGCTGAAAATGAAGTTTTCACAAGTTTTATGGGTATTATTAAAATTTTAAGAGAAAGAAAGGGCTAAGTGAAGTATTGCAAAATAAAATAAAATAAAATAAAATTATGAGAACTAAACAAAGGAATGACAAAGGGAGAATTAAAAAGAAAAAAATACTAAATAAGAAAAGAAAATAACAAAATAATATGAATAAAATTGATGCCAAATTTAGAAAACTCTCCAATAACGACGCTAAAGACTTGATACAATTCAAAAGTATTCATTACTCCCAAGTATAAGTATTCATTACTCCCAAGTATAAGAGTGTTTAGTTGTTACATAATACTGCGAGTCCGAGGCCGAACCACATAGAACCTAAAAATCTAGTAGTTGATTATTAACTTAATTATGGATAAATATAGGGATAAATTACATAATGTGCCATAACCATATTGATGTGTCGACATTATTCTAAATACCATACGGATCAAAATAATTTTGAAACAATGAAGAAATAAATTTTCTAATAGAAATAATTTTTTATGAAAATATAAGTTCATAATTTAATTTCTTTATTGTAAATGATAGTAACATTTAAGTAGTATTAAAATCTCAATGTAAATTTATGTCCTTTTTTTGTAATTTCATAAAAAATGTATAAAAATAAAGGGTGAGACTATTTGAACTCATAAAATTCCTTATTAAACCCATTATCAAAATTCAAAAAATTAAAATTTTACTTTACAAACCTCTCGCAATTCAAGTAACATCAATCAATAATTCATTTTCTTTCTAAATCCAGAAAATTTGCTTAGGCAATAATCAAACTCATACTTCTTTTCTCTATTTTTCTCCACTATAACGATATTTTTCTATAAAAACCAGAAAACAAATTTCTTTTCCTTTTTTTTTTCCTAAAAACTCTAAGTTTAAAAATACAAAAAAGGAAAATATTCGTAGAATGCATTCCCCTAATGAATCATTCATTACATTTTATTCTAGAACACTGGTTATATTCTTTTTTTTTTGGGTACTAAAACCCAACAATGTAAAGATATAAACATCTGAGGTTTTGGACTCAAATAAAAAATGTGAAGAAGTTAAGGAGCTTTGTGCAAATTGACTTCAATTGCAGGGGTTTGTTAGATATTTTGCACTAACGTGGCAAACTTAGTTATAGTATCTTGTTTGTGGAAATATCAATATAAAGGGGAGCTGACGAGCAGCGCCTGATATCATAGCTCTTTCTGCTTTGTTTGTTAACCAAATTGTACAGAATCTATTTCATTGCGATTTGTGCAATCTCTTCTATAAAATCCAATTGTATTTTAAAAGTTTTAACCTCACAACAAAATGTTGTTGCGGAAATGAGGAATAGAACATTACTCGAGATGATTGGATCTAAGATAGTGCAAGCAAATCTTCCAGTTTCTTACGAGGAAAATGTAATGTTTACTGCTACTTATATACTTAATCGAGTTCTAAGCAAGTCATTAAGTTCCACTCCATATTAGCTATGGATGGATAGAAAGTCTGACCTTACTCATTTATGTCACTGCAACATATGTTCATCAAAGGAACGATTCTATGTGCTGTTTTAATGATTGTAAATATTTTATGTTTTCCTTATTTAGGATATACAAGTTGTAGGCTATTTTAGATAGATCTGTATATGGTAGTTTAGTTATGTTTAAGGCTAAACACAAGCTTGTATTCATAGTATATAATGGGAATTCTCCTCCAAGAGAAAGAACAACTTTTGCTAAAAAAATTCTCTGAGTTTATCATGGTATCAGAGCCTTGGTTCTGAATTCTCTTCTTCCTAGTTCAGTCCCTTGTTCTTAGTTATTTTTTTTTATCAAGTTATCTCAGCCTCATGTCTCTAGACAAGTATGATGCCTTCTTGATTCGTTTTAATGGCACAAACTAATCAGCCTGGGCATTTCATTATGAGATATTTGTCAAAGGCAAAGATCTATGGGGACATGTTGATGGCAAGAAACCTGCCCTTGACAAAGACATAGACCAGGATAGGCACACCAAGTGGGAAGTCAATGATGCTCAAATCATAGCATGGATTATATGATATGTGGAATCCAACTTCATCTTGAATCTTCGACCATTCAAGACTGCAGTAGAAATTTGGAATCATCTGAAGAAACTCTATAGTCACCACAACACTGCTCATCGATTTCAGCTTGAACATGAGTTAGCCAGTCTCCAACAGGGTAGTCTCTCTATCTCAGGTAAATCACTCACTACATCTCCTTGGTACTTTGATTCTGGGGCTTCCCATCACATGACAAACAATGCTAAATTCCTCACCAATGTAAGTAAATACATTAGGAATCTAAAAATTCATATAGTTGATGACAACTCTTTACCTATCACAGCCACCGGTGATGTTTCTTCTTCCATAACCAATGTCTTTGTCTCTCCTGGCCTTACCACTAATCTTGTTTCAGTCGGTCAGTTGGTTGACAATAATTATAAAGTAGAATTCATTGAATCTGGTTGTGTTATTCAGGATCGACAGTTAGGGAATATTATCGCCAAGGGGCCTAAAATATGACGTCTTTTCCCTCTTCAATTTGTTGAGTCTCGATGTTTCTCTTTACCCGTCATCACTTGTAATTTTACTTTTGTTGATTATCGAGCATGGCATAAACTTCTAGGACACCCAAACTCTAATGTACTTCATGCTTTGCTAAATTCTGGTTTACTTGGGAATAAAAGATCTCTATCTCTTAGTGCTGTTCAATTTGATTGCAATTCTTTTAAGCTTGGAAAAAGTAAAATTCTGCCATTTTCTACTCACACACTAAATGTTGTCTAGCCTTTTGATTTGATATATAGTGATGTGTGGGGTATGACGCCTGTTACATCTCGTGCTAATTACAAGTGCTTTGTCACTTTTATTGATGACTATAGTCGCTTCACATGGATTTATTTTCTACATTCTAAAGAAGTGTTCTATGTTTTTAAGTTTTTTCATGCACATGTTCAGACCCAATTTTCTACTAATATCAAAATTCTTCGCTCTGATAATGGGGTATATGTCTCATTTATTTCAAGAATGTTTGCACACCAATGGTAGAATTTCTCAAAGATTTTGAAAAAAAATAACCGCACGATGTTCTGCACTCTTAGTCATTTTGTCATTTTTTGTGTAAAGCTCTCTCCACTGCTGTCTATCTCATCAACAAATTGTCTTTTCTTTCCTTGAACCATGTCTCCTATTTCTTTCGGTTATTTGGCCATACACCAAATTACTCTCATCTCCGTACCTTCGGTTGCGTGTGCTATGTTCATCTTCTATGAAAAGGTTTTCATTAAGATCCTAATTTTCATTGTATAAGGGTTTCTCGAAATGTGATTTTCTTTGAAAATCAATATTTCTTTTCCATACATCACGACGATCTTTCTCTTTCATTTTTTGTTTTGCCCTGGATTCTAAACCTTTCATAGTCTATCGATGCAATTGAACTTCCTCCCTCCAACCTAAATATTGAACCTCTCACACTTGGGTTCGTAGACCACCAGATAAGTATGGTTTCACCTCTCCATTATCTCTGAAAGCCACTTTGTCTTCTATTCATATTCCTTCATCATATAAACAGGCAATGGAGCATGAATGCTGGCGAAAAGCTATTGAAACAAAACTTCTTGCACTTGAAGAAAACCAGACTTGGGATATTAAGTCATGTCCCCAATCTGTGAAACCCCTTGATAGTAAGTTAGTGTTTTCTATCAAGCTGCATTTTGATGGGTCCATAGATCATTACAAGGCTCGGTTGGTGGTTCTTGGTAACAAGCAAGAATATAGCCTAGACTACGACAAGACCTTCGCACCGGTAGCCAAAATGACCACTGTTCGAACAATACTAGCCCTTGCTGCATCACAATTATGCCTTTACATCAAATGGATGTAAAAAATGCTTTCCTACATGGTGATCTCAATGAGGAAGTTTACATGAAACTTCCTTATGGTATGACTACTTCCTCACCTAATGATGTTTGGAAGCTAAAACATTCTTTGTATGAGTTGAAGCAAGCATCACGAGCATGGTTTGAGAAGTTTCGATCAACTCTTTTCGGCTTTTCATTCATTCAAAGTCAGTATGACTCCTCCTTTTTTGTCCAATAGACATCTAAGGGCATAATTGTTCTCGTTGTTTATGTGGATGACATCATTATCACTGGTTATGATATATAGGAAATTTCTAAACTTCAGAATTTTTTGCACTCCACTTTTTACATGAAAGACCTTGGTCGACCCACTTATTTTTTGGGGTTAGAGGTGCATCATCAGCCTCAAGGTATCTTCTTGAATCTGCACAAGTATATTTAGGATTTCATTCAATTAGCTGGACCTATGGACATAAATTCTGTTGACACCCCAATGGAACTTAATGTGAAATATCGATGAGATGAAGGGGAACTACTTCAAGATCCTACTTTATATCCAAAGCTGGTTGGTAGTCTTATCTATCGAACTATCACTCGCCTAAACATCTCTTATGCTGTCTACACCGTCAACAAGTTCATGCAAGCCCCTCGACATCTCCACTTATCCGCTGTCTGCCGTATCATTAGATATATTCTTGGCACTCTTAGCTGTGGTTTATTCTTTCTTGCTGGTTCTTCACTCCAACTACATGCCTACAGTGACGCAGATTAGGATGGCTGCCTGGACATAAGAGAATCTACTATGGGATGGTGTATGTTTCTTGGTGATGCCCTTATCTCTTAGAAATGCAAAAAGGAAATGCAAAAAGTAAGACTTAATCTCCAAATCATCCACTGAGGTAGAATACCGCGCCATGCCTGCAGCATGCTCCGAGATCATTTGGCTACCTAGTCTCTTGACTCACAATATCAACCTACTCACACATCCAAATAATCTTGTCTAGCGCATGAAACACTGACTACCACTCTATTTATGAAAGGCCAAGTTATCACCCTCCCATATATCTCCACCACTCTACAGATTGCGGATATTTTCACCAAATCTATGACACGTCAGCGATATAACTGTCTTGTTAGCAAATTTATGCTTTTAAATTTACCAGCATCAATTTGAAGAGGGGTGTCAAAGGAATTAGCAAATTTTATGGCAGATTCTAGGCATGTACAGTTGTAACAATTATCTTTATGATTTTAAATCTTTTATGTTTTTCTTATTTAGGATATATTAGTTGTAGGCTATTTTAGATAGATATGCATATGGTAGTTTAGCTATGTTTAGGGCTAAACATAAGCTTGTATTCATAGTATATAATAGGAATTCTCCTCTAAGAGAAAGGAAAACTTTTGCTAAAACAATTCTCTGAGTTTATCATTCACAACCCATCTTACAAACATGGGAAATCGGTTAATGAAACTATAACACAGATAGAGTCAAGAGGTGTCACATCCTTGGAGAATGAATTCCTTAGCATTTCAAACGTCAACAAAGACATTTATCTATATGAGTTGATGATCCAGAGATTAATGACACTTTTGATTTAAAAATTGAGAGAAACTTATATTTGGGGATTCTAATCCTAGTGAGAGTCAACCACAAGATAGGCTTGCTCCACAAGATAACTTAATTCATAGAAATAATTGCACACCCATCCCACATTGTCATTTTAAGATTGAGGGGGAGGCATTTATAATTGCTTTACATGATGGTGATGAGCCAAGAACTTACAGTGAGGCTATTACATTATCAGCTAAAGAATTATGGATTAAAGTAATGGATGAAGAAATAGAATCTATGAGATAAAACCATAACTGAAATTTGGTTTATCTACCACCTAACCATAAGGCCATTGGAAACAAATCGATTTTACATTTTAAACGAAAGGCGAATGGCATATTTGAAAAATCCAAGGTATGCTTGGTGGTAAAAAGGTATACCCAATAAAAGGGTATAAACTATGAGGAAAGAAATTTTTTTCTTCAATAGTAAGGTTTGCTTCTATAAGATTAATTCTAGTTAGCATTCATATATGGACTTTGAATTACATCAAATGGATGATAAAACAACATTTTTTAATGGAGAACTAGAGAAAGAAATTTACATCAAACGACCTGAGGGTTATATAATTAAAGACCATGAGCACAAAATTTGCAGGCTCAAAAGGTCTATATATAGGCTAAAACTAAGGTTTTCATGAATATGTAATGACTTATGTATTCTCAATGACCAAAGAAGATTATTGTGTATATGTTAAAAGATTTAAAGGTAGTCTGGTTATCTTATCATTATATGTGGATGGCATATTGTTGGTTGGAAATAATATCGAGTTTGTCTAAGTCATCAAGGAATGGTTACTTTCAAACCTTCAAATGAAAGATATATATGAAGCATCTTATATCTTAAGAGTTAAAATCCATAGGGATCGTTTAAGAAAACTTCTAACTCTGTCATAAGAGTCTTATATTAGAAGAATTCTTTAAAAAATTAAAATGGATAAGTGTAAGCCCATGGATACTCTCATCTCCAAACGACAAACTCATAGCCTTGAGATGTGTCCAAAGACTCCAAAAGAACGTTGTGAAATGGCATAAGATCCATACTTTAATGCTGTTAGAATTCTCACATACATTATGATGTGTAAAAGGACAAATATTTGATATGTTGTGGGTTTGGTAAGTAGATACCAATCAAATCTTGGATGCAAATATTGGAATGCTGTCAAAAAGATTTTAGCATATTTGAAAGGCATTACCAACTATTCTTACTTAGTCGCAGTGCAATCTCATGGAGTAGCAAGAAGCAAACATGCACAACTCTATCGACTATGGAAGCATAATATATAGCATGTTTGATCGTAGTACAAGAGGTTATTTGGCTTAAGCATTTCCTAGATGATCTTGAGATCGTTACTAGTCTTCCTTGGTTAGTGATTATATATTGTGTTGGCCAAATAGCTGTATCCTTTACCTAGGATGCAAAATACAAGAGCAAGTCTAAACACATAAAGACTAAGTATAAGTTTATGAGAGATATTGTGGCAAGAAAGAAAGTGTTGATGCAACACATATCGACACACTTCATGGTTGCAGACCCGTTTACTAAAGCCATGACACAAATGGTTATCTCGCACATTCAAAATCATTAGAGTTACATAGATTGTAAGGTTGTACTTGATAAGATTTTATTCATTAGTTTTTGGATAATTTTAATAAGATTTTTTATCCATTTCTTAATGATATTAACATGATTACACACATATATGATTACTAAAAGATATGTCTTTAGGTTTTGACTGGCTTTCCCACACAAGCGGTTGCCTTAATTGCTAAGAAAAGCAAGCTGAGATGAGACACAAGATTAAGAGAAAGCATTGGGTACGTTCTCATGGAACTTATATCTTGAAAATATTGTCTTGACTAGGTCAAAATCAGAACCTAATTAAGCTAGATACGAGTTCATTTGGAGCCTTACAAGGCGAGCTTATTGAGACTTGAATTAGGCAGTCGAATGGCGACTAATTTTATATCTAAATAATAAATTGTTAGATATATGCTCTTATACAAAAGGAATTCATTGTAACTTGTGATCCATACCATGCATGTTTTTGTGACCAAAAGGAAAATGAGTGAATGAATCCTTGCCTCCTCATTGTGTAAGTTCCTTCAAGGTATATAAAAGACCTCGACAGTTATACTTAATCATCATCGTCTATATCTTGAAGGGAAAGATTAGTGTTAGCTACTTTAGCATTTTTTTCTATGATTGTGAGGTTATGCAGTCTATAAAACATGTCTAAGAAAGCAGTTAGCCTAGAACTAAAAGATATAAGTAGCATATGAAAATTTATTCTCCTTACATATGACTTATGCGTTTATTGGTTGACCAGTTGTATAATTAACTTAGGGATGAATATAATTGTCAATACATAGAGTGCATTGTCAAACATAATTTTGGTTGAGGGATTAAATATGTTTATACCGATATAACGAAATATGAAATCTAAGATATATGTTGAAAAAGTTATTTAAGTCTATCACAAAGAGTGCAATTGAAATTTTTAGCTTTGCAAGCTCCAACTTATGTTGTTGATGGGTTACACATTGCACTTGCCCATATGATACTACTGTAATGGCTTTGTGGCCAAATATCCTACTCTCGTTACTCTAATTACTCGGTCACCTCATCACGTGCGAGTGAGAAATGTTAGATTTAGGCTCCTATGATGGGCTGACCTCATCCAATGTGAGAGATAAGTTTAATATTATATAACTTATCTAAAATTATTCTAAGATAAACTCAGAGTTTTATTTGGATCCTAATGACATAGGGTGTGGCATATTCAAATAACTTTGGGAAGTTTATTTGAATTAAACTACACTCATTTTACTATATAAGCACTGCATAGGTGGGTGCGAATACGCACAAAAAGAATCAGAGTAACATCATAAGGACAGTGAGAGAGAAAGGGAAAAATAAGGTAATGGGTTCTTGTTTCGTGAATTGAGAGGATTTTCTAACTCCGTAATTGTCCACTGACCATCAGTGACATAAGCTCGTTATGATCCGTTCGTGAAAGTACTTGAAAATCCGTTCTTGTAGATTTGAGGAGTCTATTCTTTATTCTTATAGATTTGTGATGATTCATTTTCGCATCAACCAACAAGTTATGACTTCGGTTGATAAAATAAATTGCATGATTGATTTAGAAAGATCAATAGGATCTGACTCCATTGGAAACCTTGCAATGAACAAAGTTGGGACTTCAACTTTTGCTTGTGGCTTTAGCTAGTATCATGGCAACGAGTGGCTCACAGGCTCAACGACTGTTGGTTAAGACGTCCTCGATGTGAAGCTAAGGCATCAATGACTTGAGAGTTAACAGCAAGTTGGCTTTTTCTCCAAGAGATTGGCTGGATTTGTGTGGCTGCAAGTGCTTCTTTGATTCTTTCTATTCCGAATTAGCATTTTAAGGATGTTGGGTTGTCTTTTAATTTTTATTTCTTATTTATAATTCAGTTATGTATGTTCTTAATTTGAAGTGCAATTCGATCAATTAATCCGATTCAAATCAAATCCAATTAGATTGCAAGATTCTTATACAATCGGATTTAGCTCTAAATTCGAATACGATCCAAACAAGATCAGATCGATTCGGATCGATCTGAATCCCATCAGATGCCAGCCCGAACCCAGATTGTCTAATTAAGGATCTCACAGCGTGGCTCTTCTGAATAGAAACTTGCCATCACCATAAGATGCACTGACTAGGCGAACTTAACCGTATGGTATGTGACTGCCTGTGAGTGCCTGCGCCTAATCCTTATGCTCAATTTCTTATTTAAATGTTCTAGTTGAAGCCAGATGTATGTTGGCTACACCTCCTGATATGTCTATTTATTGGCTTGGAATGCAAAATAAGGAAACTGTATTGCTTTAGTATTCATCCATTTATAGAAATTATAATAGTGAGCAAGTGAACTGCACCTTAATTCAATCATATAATTATTATTTTTTGATAAAATCAAAATAATTTTGAAGCAAGAAGAAATAAATTACATAATAAGAATAATTTTATTACGAAAATATATGTTTATAATTTAATTGTAAACGATTGCAAAATTTAACTAGTATTAAACTCTGATTTGTATTTTTCTTTTTCTTAAACTCTTACTAGAAAGAAATTTGTTTCCTTAACTAGCATCATAACACATGTTATTAATTTGTATATGTTTATAATTTTTTATATGAATTATATACTTATTATTTATCATATATCAATTTTTTATCATAATATATCATCATAATCGTTTGTTATTATTTATATATTACTTTTTTTTAGGTACAAGGACCAGATTGGTAGCTAGAGGGCCTGTCTCGAGATCCTAGAAATGTCTGAGAGCCTAAACATTCCATCAATCTCCCACATCTAAATGAAGATAAAAATTCAGATACCTCTAATGTGTCTTCAGTATCTCCAAGCTACTATTCACATGGACACACTCAACCAGTTCAGAATTCACCATCTCAAAACACTAATCCACAACAAGAACATAACTATCCTATTTACGATCCGTAGCCGGAACATATAATTATACCCCTTATTATTATTATTCTAATCAGAATCCTTAGTCGGAATACGATACTTCTTATACTCATAAATACAAACTGTTGGAGGATTAACAATTAAAACACACAAAAAACACACTATTTTATTTCTTCAACAACACTCCTCACCAATTACAACTCTTGTTTTTCACTCTCTACACCTTAGAGATTTTGCTGCTTCACTTGATGTTTAAACCAAAGGGGAGAGGGGGTATTTATACATGAAACAAACTAATCACAACCATTCATTTATTCAACTAATAAACACATCATCACCATCCATTAAAACCTACCACTCACCTACTTCACCAACCACACCTAACACACCTAACACAAATAATTCAAACCTCACCAACCATACCTACTCATGGAACCTTCCATGAGTTGGGCTTGATTTATTCATCTTGGATCAAGTTTATGATCCAACACCTCCCCTTAAACTTGATCCTGTGACACCAAGCAAACTTCTGAATCTTACAAAGTCTTCTTGTTTGAGTGGTTTAGTGAAGATATCAGCTGCTTGATCTTGTGATTTTACATACTTGATTTGCACTTCTTTTCTTGCAATACACTCTCTTATGAAATGATAGCGAGTGTCTATGTGTTTACTTCGATCATGAAAGACTGGATTCTTGGATAGGCAATTCGATTTGTTATCAACACAAAATCTCTTCTTCAAACTCAACTCCTTTAGCAAATTTCGAGCCAAATTGCATGACAAACACTTGATGTGGCCTACATATTCAGTGGATAGCGTGACAATTGGTTGCTTTTGACATCCATGTGAAAGCGTATCTCCCATGAAGAACACAAATCCGTGGTGCTCTTTCGATCATCTACATCTCCACCCCAATTGCTATCGCTTATATCCAACAAGCTTGTAGTCATTAGAAAATGAGTATAGCAAGCCGAAATTAGTTGTACCTTTGATGTAGCGAAGGATTCTTTTACTGACTTTAAAATGGGTGGTCTTTGGATTCTCCATCGGCTCACAAGTCCAAAGATAAAGGATATGGTCTTGTGCATGTCAAATAACGTAGGCTTCCAACCAAACTTTTAAAGAATGTTGGATCTATATCTTCGCCTTCATCATGTTTGGATAACTTGACTCGCATTCCAGGCGTGCTTATAGGCTTACAATCATTCATCTTGAACTTGAGAATCTCCTTTGCATAGCTTTCTTGGGAGATAAATATGCATTCTTCCTTTTGCTTGACTTCAATGCCGAGGTAATATGCCATCAGTCCGATGTCAGCCATCTCGAACTCTTTGATCATCACTCTCTTGAACTCTTCAAACAAGCTTGGATTACTTCCAGTGAAGATGAGATCATCCACATACAGGCACACAATCAAAATATCTCCATATTTTTCTTTGGACGAGAGCATGTTCATAGGTGAAGCCCTTCTCTTGAAAATACTTGTCAATTCTGCTATTCCATGCCCTTGGTGCTTGCTTTAACCCATAAAGAGCTTTCTTCAATCTCAAAACTTTGTCCTCGTGTCCTTTCACCACATAGCCTAATGGTTGTTCGATGTAAACTTCTTCTTCAAGGAATCCTTTCAAGAAAGCAGACTTCACATCCATTTGAAAAATCTTCCATTTTTTAAAGAAATAATAAGTCTAATAGTTTCAAGTCGAGCTACAGAGCAAATACCTCGTCATAGTCTATGCCTTTTGACTATAGCCTTTTGCAACTAGCCTTGTGCCTTTCAATTTCTCCTTCGCATTTCTTTTTGTTTTATACACCCATTTGACACCGATCGCCTTGTGACCTTTTGGAAGAGTAGTAAACTCCCAAGTATCATTCTTCACAATGGCTTTGATTTCTTCATCCATTGCAATTCTCCACTTTTCATCTAGTGCCTTCGAAGTTGGTGCTCACAATCGAAAGAGGCAAAGAGAGTGAGATTATCATGTCTCTCTTACCTCAGAGATCTTGAAGACTCATGCGTTCTTCTTCTTTCATTTAAGAAAGGCGGTGAATCTCCGCATGTGGTTGGTGCTAGTGAGATAGGTGGAGTGGCAGGCTCTTGTTGTTCGTCTACTTGTTTTACCTGTGTATGATCATCTTCTTCAATGGGAAAGAAGTTGAAGTCGTCCACACCAGAGCCAAAATCCCATTCTCCTTCTTCATCAAAATTACATCTCGATCACGATCTTTCCGTTGTTTGGATTGTAAAGTTTGTATCCTTTGGAGTTGTTGTCGTGAAGATGAAGCGCTCACTTTTGTCATCTACTTTCTCTGTACATGTACATGGGCAAGAAAACTCTTAGATGGGTGATGCTGTTTTCTTCCACTCCAAGCTTCTTGTGGCGTCTTCTTGTTGGAGATCGATTGGATAAGCGCACATGCAATCAAAATTCTTTAGGTAGCCTCTTACTTTTAAGCATGCTTCTTGCCATGTCGAGGATGGTTCTGTTTCTTCCTTTCGCAACACCATTTTGTTGGGATCTTGAATCAAATGGCGTCGAATTCCATTTGCTTCACAAAACTCTAAAAATTCTTTAAGTGAACTCTCCACCTCGATCGATCTCATGGCTTTAACTGGTATCCACTTTCTTTTTCAGCTTTAAACTTTTGAAAGCTTGAAGACTTCGATTTTTGCTTCAAAAATACACCCAAGTTTTTCTTGAAAAATCATCTATGAAGAGAAGGAAGTAGTTACTTTTACCAAGGGAATTTGGCTTGAATACACATCGGTATGAATAAGCTCGAGAGCTCTTGAGTTTGACTCCTTTGGAAAGCTCTTTCTTGCCAGTAAACATCCTTCACAAAGTTGATCGGTGATTGATGTATGGTAAGCCTTTCACCATGTTTTTCTTAGATAGTAGATCCACCTCCAAAGTTGAGATGCTCATATCGAAGATGCCAAGTCCGGATTGATCTTTGTGCTTTGAGACATTTTGCAACATCATTTTGAATATTTAAAGGAAACATTCTATTCTTTGACATTCTCACCTTTGTAATTAGATTTCCTTTGTCATCTCTTAGGAAAAGACTATAATCTTTTAAGTGAATATCATAGCCTTTTCTAAAAGTTGACCTAAACTAAGAATGTTGCTTTTCATATGGGCACATAGTAAACATTCGAAATTATTTGGTGGCTACCATCTTTGCGAAAAGAATGTTACCTCTACCCTTCAGTACTTTTGAATCATCTCCAAAGCGACATTGCCATTGATTCACTTAGTTGCGAATATGCTGTTTCCACTCATATGATTGCTGTGTCAAGATACCATGTATTTTCTTGACCTCCACTTGTGTCATTGCGTGCTAGTAAAAGTGTGCCATCTTCACCATTTTCTCTTCATAGTTCACTCTCTTCGTGCTTGGAACTCGCATTCAAGCATAATGCCCAAACTTTTGATAATTATAGTACTTGGGATTTGTCATACCTCGATCTTGGATCTGCCTCGTCCTCGGTTGAGCTTTCTCCTTTGGCATAATTGGAGTTGTTGTTAAAATTCCAACCTCGTCCATGACCACGACTCTACTGCCGTCCTCGACCTCTACCTGACATAGTGCCTTCTCTCGTTGTCGGAGCTTTCTTATTTTCTTTGGATTGACTTCCATCTTGAGAAGTTGTTCTTCGATTCCTTGCTTTTTTGTTTTCTTCATAGGCTTGCAACCTTCCTTGAAGTTGCTCGATCGTCATATCCTCCGATCTCTTGTTTCTTCAATTATCACAACAATATGATCAAACTTGAGTCTCGATCGAAATATCTTTTCAATGATCCTTACCTCTTTTAACTCCTCGCCATTTCTTTTAATTCATTGGAAACGGTCACAACCCGAGTAAAGTAGTCGAAATTGACGCCTTCGTGTGTAAGGACTCAAATTCTCCTCGTAATGTTTGGAGACGAACCTTCTTAACTTGCTCCGCTCCTTTGTAAGAAGTCTCTAGTTTCTCCCATGCTTCTTTTGAGGGAATCTTTTCAAAAGCATCTTCATCTAATGATTGAAAGATGAGATACTTTGCTTTATTCTCTTCTTCAAGTCTTTTAAATTCTCTCCTTAAAGTGGCTTCATTTTCTGCACAATAAAGCATTTCTCCACGACATCCCATACGTCATGTGCACCCAATAGAGCCTTCATTTTAATACTCCTCAAACTTACTTCCTTTTTAACTTGAAATGACATCATACCACCGTTTGCCATAACTCACAAATTGAGTGAGAATTTGGAGATTCTGAATGCACAGATGGATCCGGCACGTCGAAAAACCTTGGGAAGGACTCGAGTCAACTTTCGGTCAACGGTCAACGCTGGTCAACGGTCAACGTCGGTCAACGGTCAACACCGGCTTGGTAGTCTCGGTTCGGTCCGGACTGGTTCAGCTCGAGTTGGCTCGGTTCGACTTGATTCGGTTCAGCTCGGATCGGCTTGGTTCAACTCGGTGAGTCGACTCAGCTTCAGGACAGAAAACTTCCGGCGGCAAGTGTGGGCGCGTCCAGTCTCGGATCGGGATGATTTTTGCGGCGTCACGTTCCTCTCGTCGAGATCTTCGATTTGATATGCTATATGACTATATATAGCATCAAGCACTAGCTCTGATACCACTTTGTTGGAGGATTAACAATTAAAACACACAAAAAACACACTATTTTATTTCTTCAACAACACTCCTCACCAATTACAACTCTTGTTTTTCACTCTCTACACCTTAGAGATTTTGCTGCTTCACTTGATGTTTAAACCAAAGGGGAGAGGGGGTATTTATACATGAAACAAACTAATCACAACCATTCATTTATTCAACTAATAAACACATCCTCACCATCCATTAAAACCTGCCACTCACCTACTTAACACACCTAACACAAATAATTCAAACCTCACCAACCATACCTACTCATGGAACCTTCCATGAGTTGGGCTTGATTTATTCATCTTGGATCAAGTTTATGATCCAACACAAACTTTCTGAATCTAGTTATCCTTATTATACTCTTGATTATGACTTACCTTCGTATAATTATCACAACACCGACCTGAGAAACTGACCATGATGATGCAAAAGGAATTTTAGAATGGTTGTGTGACCCTAATCCTGGTGATTATTTGTTTAACTCTAATTCTCATGGTCGCTTATGTTAGTTACTCTTCATGGCTTTACATTTTTTTTTTTTCGTTTGATTAGTTTTAAGTAGAGTTTAGAACTTGATTTGGAATTCAGAATTGCTACTTTGAGTCCTTTTGCATTCTTTTCTTTATTCAATTAAATTCAGGAGCTTTATTAGTTTTAAAGTGATGTGTTACATAATTTCATATCATATCGTATATCCATAGCGACTACTGTCTCCCAGTTCACTTCCAGCTGGTCTTACCTAAAAGAAAAAAAAAAAGGAAGAAAAGTGATTAGCAAAGGGGAAGAGCAACAACTTTGTAGTGATTATACAACTCCCTAGAGTAGTTTATTTTGAGTGAAAAGTTTTTAATAATGAAAATTTTTTTAATGAGGGTTTCTACACTTTAAAATTTTTACAATATTGTAAAAAATATTTATAATGTTGTAAAAATCGTTCCTATATATTAATAATAACTAAAATAAAATACTCACTTAAAACACTTTTTTAACAAAAAATCAATCACGACCAATAGCTTTGTAGTAAGTAATATAACTGCCTAAAGTTGCATTTGAAAATAATTGAATTTTCACTCATAAGGTAGAAATTTGAAACTCACAGGGAAATGCGGTTACGACGGCTATGATGCTTGCTGATGATGAAGAAATGATTTAATGATGGAGTAACAGACAAACTTATTTTATGGCTTGAATTAAATATCACATGATTTGTTTTATTAATTTATATTTTCATTCAACCAATGAATTAATATAAAAAATAGAGTTTGTGGCTGTATCATTACTCTTTAATGATGATGGGGGATTGAGAGGATTAGAGGAAACGGCGGCTGCGTTGAGCTTAATGCAGTGTTTATTTTTTAGGGATATTATCATTTTACTACCCAAGTTTTACTGACATATCATGTCAGTACCAATGTTTGCCGAAAAGTGCATTTTACTATCAAAGTTTTACGCCGTTATCAATTCACTACCATTCCGTTAACAACGTTCAAAATTTGTTGATGTCATAAATGCATCAAAGACATTTCCAGTCGTAAGAGTAAAATTGTTTGTTAATTTGATAGATAAATTATCATTTGATTACCAAGTTTTTAGGGGAATTATTATTTTACTACCGAATTTTTAGGGCAATTAACATTTTACTACCAAACTCTTAGGGGTAAAATCGACTTTTAACTCAATTTCCGTTAAACATTAATTTTTTCTTAACGGAATGGTAGTGAATTGATAACGGCGCAAAACTTTGGTAGTAAAATGCACTTTTCGGCAAACCTTGGTACTGACAATGATAATTTCACTATTTTTTTTAATTTTTTACTTTTATAATATAATTAAAAATTAGTTTAAAAACATGTAAAAATAAAGTAATTCGGTCCGGGTTCTAGAAGACTTGTTTCTACTAAACCCGAATTTAATTCGGATAACTTCATGTATAGAAAAGCACTACTAGATTCTGCATAAAATTTCTGTCTAATACGAATTGAAATCAGCAGGAATCATTTGGCTCCAGACCGTCATAGCACGACTCTCCCAACAAAATCTTGCCATCACCAAAAGAAGCGCAGAGTACGCGAACTTAATTGTATGGTGCGTGATTGCACACGCTTGATCATTTTGCTCTGTCTCTTATTTAAATGTTCTACCCAATACCGAATTTATATTGGTTATACATCCCTGAATATGTATTTCTTGACAATGCTAAGTAAGTAAAAAAAAGAAAAAGAATATATATATATATATATATATATATATATATATATGGATCAGGATCCTCTCCTTTCCTGATCTTCATCTAAGTAAATTATATTAATATGATTGGTGGTTAATAAATTAAAAAAAAAAATTAGTTAAATCTTAATCATCCACTAACATTAAAATACAGGTGGCATAAGATCTGTAAAAGATCAGGAGTGCTCAGATTAGGAAAGGATTCCTATCCTATATATATATATATCTCCAGTTTGCGTCCATTTGTAATAATTATACTTTTGGTGACCAAGCGATTCGCCCCTTAATTTCAATCACATATCTATTTTTTTTTTTATAAAATCAAAATAATTTTGATTTGAAACAATGAAGAAATAAGTTGCCAAATAAAAAGAATTTTATTATAAAATTATATGTTTATAATTTAATTGCTCTATTGCATGTGATAGTAAAATGGAAGTAGTATTAAAATCTTATTGTAATTTTATGTGCTTTTTTGTAATTTCTTTGAAAAAAAATAAGATAAAGGGTGATGCTATTTGAACCTAAAATGTTCCTTATTAAATCCATTTTTTTATACACCCATTATCAAAATTCAAAAATTAAAAATTTTACTTTGCAAACCTCTCGTAATTCCCAATTAATCTCAATCAATAATTCCTTTTATTTCTAAATCAACAAAATTTGCTTATGAAATAATCAAATTCCTACTTCTTCTTCTCTTTATTTTTCTTCATTATAACAATATTTTTCTATAGAAACTGGACAACAAATTCTTTTCCTCTTTTTTCCTTTCTCAAAACTCTAAACTTAAAAATGTAAAAGAGGGAAGATTGCATTCCCCCAATGAATTATTCATTACATTTTATTCTGGACATGAGTTATATATTTTTTTAAATTTTACTGAAACCCAAAATTTAGTTTTATCAAATTTTTAGTTTTTCTTTAATCAGAACTTCCGAACTCATCATAGTTTATTATTGGTTTTTGAAAAGTCTAAAGCTGGTCATTATTCTAAAATCTTTATCATTGTTTCCTAGTTTTTTATGTGAGCAACTGAATTAAAGAAATAGATTTAAACATAATATTTGTGTAAAGTAAAATGATGAAAATTTACTAATGTGCATATTAGTAATTTTGTTTATGGGCATATTTGTAATATAATTATTTATTAAGGATGGGGCTTTTTGTACCCACTAATTTTCTATGCATCCTCTTTCTAATTAAGAATTTTATTATCTAAATATTTTCTAATAAAATTACTCATTTAACCCTTTCTTCTCTTTCTCATCAATTTCACAAATTCTCATCAATTCATTCAGATGTATTATTTTAGCTACAAGCAATAAATATCACAAACTAAGAGGAATAGGACCCACTATTTGAAATTGAACATCAGTGAATTTTTATCATCCACAAAAGTAAATAAATATCAAGAAATTAATTTTTACCAAACACAAAATTTAATGAATATATCGAGAACTATATGAAAGAATGAAATAGAGATCATAATCTACTAAGAAAAGGAAAAAAAAAATTCAAAAGAGAGTAAAAATTGTAGTATTTAGTTTACAGAATGTGAGAGTTGAGAGTGGAAATGCAATTGTAAGGTAGACAAAAATATATTACTGAAAGGTAATTTTGAGGTCTTTAAATTTTAAATTTTTAATAACGAATTTATTTTTTAAAGTAGGTATAGAAAAAAAAAAATTGGTGCATTCAAATAGCCCTACTGTTTGATTAAAATATGGGTCTAGTAAGTAAAATAATGGGTTCAAATAACCAACAAAAAATAAAAAGTGAGATTTCTTAAGAGTTCCAAAAGTGAGTGAAGCTATTGGTACTCATCAAACACCACTTTTGCATGAATAAATCTATATTTGTTTAAAATTATATAAAAAGAAAAATAGAGTTATATTAAATACTTTAATCTCTTCCGAACTTTATATCTTCAAATTTTCAATTAATCTCCTTTCATTATAATATCTTTTTTACACTCACTAACAGTCCAATTGATTTGCTGAGTATTAACTCAACAAAAATAAGTTGAGTGACAAAGATTTTTAAGTGCCTGTGCTGGCCTGATGAATTTTTTTTTCCATCTCTAATTTTGTGAAAATTTAAAAACAATGACAAAAGGGTTTTTGACTTGAAATCCTCAAAACAAAATAATAACAAAAAATTATAATTATAAGCGTACTTTCTGCATAGATGTTTAAGATTTGTGAACGAGATTTTTATTAAAAAAAAAATGAATTGGGATTTAATTTAGCCAGATTTATGGTAAAGATCGGAGTCATTGATGGTCAGCAACTCAGCAGTTTTACACCCACAATCATATCTATATCTAACAGCAGCAGCTCCAATGAACAAGCCGATCCCAAATATTGATCTTTCGATGCCCAAAGTCTCCCTCTTCAATCTAATAGAGTTTAAGAGAAGAACTCTTCCTTTTAACCAAACCCTTATCAGCCCCTCAGCCCTCCCTAGCTCATTCTCTGTTTCCAAGCTTTCTGCTGTGACTCTGAAAAAGGGTCCAAGAGTTTGAAGCTGGATCTCAAGCTTCTTTACGCTCATTGTTAGGCTCATTGGGTGTGGTTGTTTTCTGCCGAGAATTAAAATGGGTTTCTAGTTTAATGAGTGAAATTTGAGAAAGGGGGATTGGCAGATGTTATTAACTTGTACACTTTTTTTTTGGTATGATTTGTATGTTCATTATTTATTATATCTCAATTTTTGCATCATAATATATTATCATAAACCTTTTTTATTATTTGTGTTGCTTTTTTCAGTATACGGATACGGACCAGATTGGTGGCCTAAGCGTTTGCCTCGAGATCCCAAAGATGTCCCAGAGCATCCACATCCCAAGAATGTCCCAGAGTCTCAACGTTCCACCAATCTCTCTAATCCAAATGAAGATAAAAATTCAGATACTTCTAGTGTATCTACAGTATCTCCGAGTCATTATTTACCTGAACACACTTCAATGGTTCAGAATTCACCACCTCTAAACACTCCGCAGCCAAAACATCAACATCCCGAGGATGTCTTAGGGCCTCAACGTTCCACCAATCTCTCAGATCCAAATGAAGATAAAAATTCAGATACTTCCAGTGTGTCTACAGTATCTCCGAGTCACTATTCACCGGGATACACTTCAACGGTTCAGAATTCACCGTCTCTAAACACTAAACCATCACAAGAACGTAGTTATATATCCTATTCACTATCCACAGCCAGAACAAAGTTATCCCTATTATCCTCCTCAGAATCCTCATAATTACCAACTTCCTGAATCTAATTATCTTTATTATACTCGTGATTATGACTCATCTAGATATAGTTATCACACGCACCAATCCAAGAAATCTGACCATGAGAACGCAAAAAGAATTTCTGATTGGTTGTTTAACTCAGATCCTAGTGATAATATTTTTAACTCTAATTCTCATGGTCGCTCGTATTAGTTACTTTTTATGGCTATAAATGTATTGCCGTTTGATTAGTTTTAAGTAGAGTTTATAACTTAACTTGGAATTCAGAATTGCTAGTTTGATTTTTAAGCTATGCGTGCAATATGAGTCCTGTTGCGAACTTTTCTTTATTCAAATAGTTGAGGAACTTCATTAATTTTACAGTGAATGCGTTACGTAATTTCAGATTATATTGTATTGCTAGTTTGGATTATTATTATATAACTATGCAGCCAACACGAGGATTTCGTACAATATATTTCATCATATGACAGCGAACTAATTACATTGGTAACAATTTAACTTATGCTATAATTTGTGATGAATATAGTTTAAAATTTTCAAGCTGCCACGTGTCATATCTGTAAAACTGCAGAACCAAATTCTGTAAAACATAGCAAGATTTTTGAATGGCGGCGGCCATAATTCTGATCTCTGTATATCATCAATCATCCTATTCTCTTCTACGCTCTCCCTGACAACTCCGTCAGCAATGCCGTCGAAATCTTCAGCAACTACGGTCTGGTTGGGTCCCATCCACTTCAATCTCGTTTTACTATAAAAAAAAAATGATTAGAAAAGGTTTATTTAGACCGAAAAGCTTTTAATAATTGAAAATTTTTCAATGGGAAATTTCCGCACTTTAATATTTTTACAACGATGTAAAATACACTCTCTCTCATTGGAAGAGCTCGCTCTCTTAAGCATATTTTTAAAATAAATTAAATCAAGAACAAAAAACCCCTGTAGTAATAATATATATAACTCCCTAAAGTTGCTGTTCAAATAATTGAATTTTCACGCATAAGCTAGAAATTTAAAAAACTCACACAGAAAAGCAGTTACAATCGCGATGATGCCACTACAACAAAAAGTGTATTACCGACCAAATATTTCCGAGAGCATTGTTTGCTCTTGGTAATAAACATTTTTTACAAGGACATAAAGGAGTTGTCGGAAAATCATTAAAAAATAATAAAGTTTTTCAAGGGTAACTTGCCCTTTATAATAATGAATTTTTGGTAGGAAATATAATGTTAAATTAAAATAAAATTTTTAAAAGCCTAAAATAATCATCTTTAAATTCTTGGTTACAACCTTATTTGTTGTATTTACGAAATTTTTTGTTTTAAAATAAATCCTATAAATATAAAAAAATTATAAATAAAACAAAAATAAGATATTATTAGTTGATACAAAAGTAATAAAACTAATTAAAATAAAGCCCAACATTTTCGTAGTAATTAAAGCCCCATAAACAGAATATGGCATTTTAATTTATACAAATTAATTATAAGAAAATTCAAACGAACAGATGTAGACGCTACTCTTTCATCTCAGCATCTGCCGCTCTCTCAATCTGTCTTTCTCGTTCGCGTAGAAGCACCTCAAGGTAAATTTACTTTTCCAGAATTTTTAGCTTGTAAATTTTTAATTCCTTTTAGCTTTTCCTACAATTTCTCTAATCATCTCCTTCTTCATGATTTTGCTTTAATTTCATAAATTTTCTAGGGTTTAAGAGTTATAGATTCACAATTTTGTGCATCTTCCATGCCTTTCTGAGTCAACTCATCAATTCTTTGTAGTCATCTCTTGATCTAGATTCGATGCCTATAATTTTCTTTTTTCTTTCGGTTGTTTTGCTTTCGTTTCAGGCATTTCAATTTATTTAGGTCTTACTTTCTAGGCTTTAATGACTTGAATTTTACCAAGGTCCTTAAAATTTAGTTGGTAATTATTTGATTCATTAACATGAATCTGTAATTAAGTGGTTTTTGTGATAATTCTGGTGCAGTTTATGTGTAATTAATTTAGGATTAATGTGTGTACTAAGCAAGGGTTTAGCATTCAGATTAAAGTCTTTAAGTTTTACAAGGAGCTTTTTCTCAATTAGCCTAATATAATAGCATCAGCATTTTTTTTTTAATTTAGGAGCACGGAGTGCACAACCGTTGCTTATTTGGTTAATTGAGTGTTCACTTATTTGCTTTATTTGATTAAAACATCTTAGTAAGGTTGAAAAAGAAAGTCAAAACTTTGTTAATTTTTTTTTAGGCTTCTTAAGCAGATATTGGTTATAGTGCTTATGCTTAGTTTTATACAAAGTGATTGTTCAAATATAGCATATTGTTATACCTGTTACCGATTTGATAATTTAATGGTTAAAAATTTCTTCCTTCACGTAGGATATTGCTTTGTGGGATGAAGATGATGATGGGGATGGAGAAGGTGAAGTTGAGGCAAAAATTTCAGAGAATAAGAAAAAATTTAAGTGGAAGATGCTCGTGAAATTCAAGATATGAGATCATTTGTGATTGCATCTAGCCATTGGATGCAGTTGGATTAATGGGGTCCACTGACATCCAACGGCTAGATGCAACTGTGGCACGGTGCCACAATTGCACCTAAGGTTTGCCCCATTTTGTGTATGCATTTTGGATCTTTTTTCCCCAAAAATTGATGTGTTGTTCTACTTTTTATTTGGTGGATGTGATTTCTAGCAATTTTTGAAATTAATGAAGGTACATTCAATTCATTTTGTGTATCACTATCACTCTTTTTTTATTATGTTGCATTGGTAACACAAATATTTTCAAAAAAAGGCTAATGAAATAATAATATTAAAAAAATTAAATGGGTCGTTGAAAAAAAGAAGCATATCGTATCTTGTATTTTTTTAGGATAAATTATGGTTGGAACAGTACTATTTTTTAGGGTAGTTAATACCATTTTCAAGGGCAAACATAGTTGAAATTATGTAGTCATTTGGTTTTTTAGGGATTATTTCCGAGGGCAGTTGAAGTTATTTCCGACGGAATTTCCGTTGAAAATAGTTTTTTTCTCCAACGACTCATTGGAAATAATGTTTTTCCGATGCGACTTAATATGACGACGGTCGATGGCATGACTTTCTCGGAAATGACTTTTTTCGAGGGCATTTGTGTATCTGGTAGTGTGCCTTGCGGCTGATGAGAATTGATTTGATGATAACGGAGGATGAGGAGGCTTAGAGGAAGTGGCAGCCATGTTGAGGTATAGTGAAGGGTTTGCTTTGTTTTTCTGATTTTTTTTGTTTTTATGTTTTAATTAAAAATTAGTTTAAAAAATTTAAAAGTAAACTAACCTAGTTTGGCTTTCGTAAATCTTGAGTTTAATTCAGCCTAGATTCGGATCTAGATAAATCTGAGTTTGGAGAACACTACTAAATTTTGCATAATATTTTCATTCACAAGTGGAATTCGGCCCAAATTGTTTGGGTGCGGAACCCACAACATGGCTCTCCAAAATAGAAACTTGCCATAACGATAAGGTGTGCCGACTAGGCGAACTTAACTGTATGGTGCGCAACTACCTGCACTTAATCATTATTCCCAATCTCTTATTTTTTGAAATATTAATATATTACAATTAGAATTCTACTGATATTTTATTGGTTTTAAATAAAGAAAAGAGAACACAAAGAAATTAGGGTTGTTAATTGTATATTATTCATTACTGCAATATTTGAATTTATACAAAGAAAAGAAACAAACAAAGCCAAAAAGTCAGCCTACATATCTTTTACATATATATGATATCATAAAATTAAAAAATAAATTATTCCTACAATCTTGCAGGATATTATTGACAGCATAATCAAATCTTGCTGTTTTTATTTTTGCTCAAATCCTGCAGCAAATATAGCATTGTCATCACTCCTCCTTGCTATTTTTGCTGCAGACACCAATTCCTTTCTTCAACAACTCAAATCTAGACTTTGACAATCTCTTTGTCAAAATGTCAGCTAGCTGATCTTCAGCCTTGCAATACGCAAGCCTTACTTCATCATTCTTCTGGACTTCTCTAACAAAATAATACTTAAATTTTGAAATGCTTTGTCTTCCCATGGAACAATGGATTGTTAGAAATTGCTATGGAAGCTTGGTTATCAATAAAGATTTCAGTTGCCTCATCCTAAATCATTTTCAAATATGTCATTAGCTTCCTTAGCCATAATGCTTGATTGACTGCAGCAGCAGCTGCAACATACTCAACCTCGGCAGTAGACTGAGCTACAATTTCTTGCTTTTTTGAACTCCAACAAAAACAACATGAACCAAGACTAAACAAGTAGCCTGATGTGCTCCTTATATCATCACATGATCCTACCCAATCACTATCATCAAAACCATGCAAGACCAACTTGTCTGCCTTCTCAAATTTTATTCCATAATCCAAAGTTCACTTGATATACCTGAGCACACTTTTAGCAGCCTTGTAGTACAATTCACTTGCACAATGCATATACCTAGACATCAAACTTACAGTAAACATTATATCAGGTCTTGTCGTTGTCAAATACATCAAGCAACCTATAATACTTCTATATAATGCCTCATCAATCTTTTCAGCACCATTATCTTTACTAAATTTCTCATTTTGAGCCAAAGAAGTACATACTGACTTGCAATCCTCCATGTTGAATTTCTTTAGCGCTTATTTAGCATATTTTTGCTGTCCAATGAAGATTCCTTGTTGTGACTTTTGAATCTCCAAACCTAAAAAGAAAGCCATCTCTCCTAGATCGGTCATTTCAAATGCTTGCAGCATTTAAAGCTTAAATTGCTTCACCAATTCTTCATTGCTTCCTGTGACAAGTAAATCTTCAACATAAAGTGAAACAACAATCAATTCATGATTAATTACTTGAATATACAAAGTTGATTCACTCATGCTCTTGTTGAAGCCTATGTTCAGTAAATGATTATCAATCCTGCTGTACCAGGCTCTTGGGGCCTGTTTCAAGCCATGTAATGCTTTTTGTAACAAATATACTTTCTTTGGATCTGCAACAAAACCCTCAGCCTGCTCAACAAATATAAAAAGGTCCAAATAGCCATTTAAAAAGGTCCAAATAGCCATTTAAAAAGGTTCATTTTACATTAAGCTGGTAGATTTTCCATTGCTTTTGTGCGGCAAGTGCTAGAAGCAATCTGATGGTGTCCAACCGTGCTACAGGTGCAAAAGTTTCAGAAAAGTCAACACCAAATAGTTGAGCATACCCTTTTACAACCAGTCTTGCTTTAAATTTGTTTACAGAACCATCAGCATTAAGTTTGGTTCTATAAACTCATTGCACACCAATAGCCTTCTTGTGTAGTGGTTTGTCCACCAACTCCCAAGTTTGATTCTTGTGAATCATCTTGATCTCATCTTCCTTTGCTTCAAGCCACTTTGGATCCTTAGTAGCCTCATCATACCCTGCAGGTTCAAGCACAACCATATTGCACTTTTGATAAATTTATGTAAGTGGTCTGGTACCTCTTATTGGCTCATCATCAATTATATCATCATCTTGCAATTCTGGTGCTTTTTCTTCCGCATAAACTTGTTCAGGTTCAACTGTTGCCCAATTCCATCTTCCGCCTTCATCAAATTTAACATCTCTACTTATTATGATTGTTCCCATCAAAGGTTGATAAACTCTGTAACCTTTAGTGAAAGTGTTGTATCTTACAAAATCTCCATATTCTGCCTTTTGATCCAACTGCTCTCTTTTTGCATCTGGAACATGAATAAAACACAAGCAACCAAAAATTCTCAAGTTATAAATAGAGGGTTTAAAACTAACCAGGCTTCAAAAGGTGTTTTTCCCTTTAAAGACTTTGTTGGTAACATGTTTCGCAGAAATAGAACAATATTGACAACCTTAGCCCAAAACGCTTTTGGCATTTCCTTCTCAAACAACAGACATCTAGTCGTCTCCATAATTGTCATGTTTTTCCTCTCACTTACTCCATTTTGTTGAGGTTTATAGATTGCTGTAAGTTGATGTTCAATCCCTACAGCTTCATAAAACTTAGCAAATTTATCAGCTATATATTCAGTCCCATGATCAGACCTAATCACCTTGATTTTACAGCCACTCTGATTTTCAATCAATGTTTTAAACTTCCAAAACACACTAGCAACTTCAGACTTTTGTTTGAGAAAGTAAACCCAATACATTCTGTTAAAATCATCAATAAGAACTATGAAGTACCTGTTACCATTTAAGGATGCAGTCCTCATAGGCCCACAAACATCTGTATGGATCAACTGAAGCTTCTCAACTGCTCTCTGTGCCTTATCAACAGGGAATGGCAATCTAGCTTGCTTTCCCAGCTGACAAACTCCACACACTGGTGCTCCTCCTCCATTTAAAGTCATTCCTTGCACAAGATCACTTTTCTACATATAATCTAATGCAGAATAATGAAAATGCCCCATCCACTTATGCCATAACTCAGCCTTGTTCAGAGTACATTGATATGCATTAGATTCATTCTTGTTCCAATTTAAGCTGAAACTTTTGTTGTTCATTTTCACAGAGAACAACACTACGCCATTTGGGTCAGGAATGACACACACGTTATTCTTAAATACAACAGAATAACCTTTCTCAAGCAATTGTCCCACACTTAGCAAAATTCAATCAATTTTAGGAACAAGTAATGCATAAGAAATTAACTTTATACCTGCTGAGCATTTTATTGCAACCGTCCCTTTACCTTTCACTTTAATATACTGCCCATTGCCAACTTTAACCATTGACACTTCTGACTTTGTGTTACTTTTTTGAAAAGAGATTCATCGAAAGACATGCGATTTGTGCATCCGCTGTCTATAAGCCAATCATCACTTAAACTGTCACTCGAAAAACAAGATACAACTAAAAGTTGCTCATCCTGTTGTTGTTCTGCTGCTTGAGCTTGGTGTCCTTCTTACTGTTTGTTTTTACACACCCTCTCCGTATGCCCCATTTGCTTGCATGCCCTGCATTGAATGTCTGGCCTAAACCAACATTTCTTTTGCGGATGAGAGGTTTTCTTATAGTGAGGACACGGGGAGTGCTTGCCCTTGTTTCCTTCATTGATGCTACTTTCCCCCTTCTTGTAATTCTTCTTAGTCCACTGTTTCTTTTCTTTGCTGCCTCCTTAAGCTTGATCAACTTCTTTCACTTGAAATGCTCCTTTAATTATCTCCTCATTTCTATAAGCTCTCATTTGTTCTTGAGCTTACAATGCATTGACGAGCTCTGCCAATGTTATTGTTGACATATCTATGGACTCTTCAAGTGAAGAGATTTTATATTCAAATCTCTTAGGCAAGGTCACCAAAATCTTTTCTACAACCCTTCTATCTAAAAATTCTTCCCCTAGCATTCTAATTTTATTGGCAATCATCATCAACTTATCTTTATAGTCGTTAACTCTTTTTATCTCCTTCATTTTCTACATTTCAAATTCCCTTCTCTGGTTCAGGACCTACATTTGTTTTGTCCTGACGTTCCCCAGATATTCTTACTTAAAAAGATCCTATGCCTGTTTCACTGTTTCACAAGTCACGATCTTTGTAAAAATTGTCTCTAAAACTGCAGAGTGAATGCATGTCTTGGCCTTATATATATCTTCTTTTTCTTTCATCCCTATTATTCCTCATATGAGCTATTGGTGGATCCTCGGGATCTGCTTCCACCAAGTCCCATAGGTCACATGCTTGCAGGTATGATTCCATTTTCACAGCCCCATATTTGATAATTTTCACCTGTGAAAATTGGAAGAGCAGATAAGAAACCATTTCCTGCCGTATTAAAGTGTAGGAAGCCTCTTAGGATTAACTCACACGTTATAGGCCCCTTTAGAATAAGGGTTCTGATACCACTTTGTTGGTTTTAAACAAAGAAAAGAGAATACAGAGAAATTAGGGTTGTTAATTGCACATCATTCATTGCTGCAGTATTTGAATTTTTACAAAGAAAAGAAAAAAACAAAGCCAAAAAATCTTCCTACATATCTTTAACATATATCTGATATCATAAAATTCAAAAATAAATTATTCCTGCAATCTTGCAGGATATTATTGACAGCATAATCAAATCTTGTTGTTTTTATTTTTGCTCAAATCCTGCAGCAAATATAGCATTGTCATCATATTTACAACCAAATAACAATCCTCAATCTTTTTTTTTTGAAATATTGATAGATTACAATTAGAACTCTACTGATATTTACAACCAGATAACAATTAGGACTCTCCATTATGATTCAGGTATAACACAGCCCGAACAACAACCCTCACTTAATATTGGAAGGAAATATATTCTATCTCCAAAGTAGGGTGTCAAATAAACCTATATTAGAAGGGGAGTCGAGTCCCAGCCATTGCTAGGATTCGAACTCATGCGCCCAAGGTTATTGGGTGCATGAGTTGCCATTGGGCTATGAGTCCATTGGCTCCCCAATCTCTTATTTAAATGTTCTACTCGACGTTGAATGTATGTTGGCTATACCTCCCAATATATCTATTTATTGGCTGGGAATGCAAAGTAAGGAAATGATAATGCTTTAGTATGCGTCCATTTGTAGTAATTATAACAGTGACCAAGTGATTCGCCTCTTCATTTCAATCATATAATTATTTTTTTCTAAAATCAAGATAATTTTGAAGCAATGAAGTAATAAATTACCTAGTAAAAATGATTTTATTATGAAAATATAAGTTTATATAATTTAATTACTTTGTTGTAGATGAGAGTGAAATTTAAGTAGTACCAAAATCTTATTGTAATTTTATTTCATTATTTTTTATTTTGTGAATAAATAAATAAATGTATATAAAATAATTTTTTGGTCAGAGATCTTAAAGTGCGGGAAAAGTTTGGGAAACTTTAAAATTATGGGGTTTTAAAGGTTTAATATTGCGGAAGTGTGTGGTTGAGCAATTACCAATATTATGGTGATTGCAACTTTGGAGAAATATAAATGTGGTGTAAACAAATTAAAAAAAAAGACAATAATTTTACGTCGTTCAAACTAAAACCTACGTCCACGGATAAAGACTAGAAGATAATGTTACTAACAAATAAAAATTTACAAAAGTGGGAAAAGCTCTCAAAACCCACAACCCTAATACACCGAATTGAATCCTCACTAGAAAACTCAAGTGGAAACTCTCTCATATCTCTCAATTTTGCTTCACTTGTAATTGCTCTCAAAATTGAGATGGGATGCTAACAATTGCAAAATGCTTCTCTATTTATAAGGAGTATCGTTCACCTACCACACAGTTTCAATTTGGCTTCAATTAGCCAAATTGGAAAACTTGGCAATCGGTGTCAACTTTCTCATGCAATTGTAGTCAAAACTAGTTGTCTCTTAACAATTGCATGCTAGTTGTCTCATGCAATTACTCAACAATTGCATGCTTGACTTTTCTACATTTAAAACTTAAAGCACTTAAACTGAACGGTTTATGCGTTTTTCCGAACTTTCTTACACTTTAAAATTCCGAATTGGAATGTTTATATATATATATATATATATAAGATGGGCATGGCCGAAGAAAGTAATTTTTCTTTAGAGGGAGTTGATTGGGGTTCTTTGGAGGTTTTTTGTGATTCAGTGTCTTTAAGGATAACTTTATCTTTGTCTTTCTTCTTGGGCGACATTATCTGTTTTGAAGAAATTTCCTGGTTAGAAAATCAGGGATAGAGTTTGTATCTCCTTTAATAAATTCAATGTCAAAGTCAAAAATACTTAAAATAGCTTGCCATCTTGCAAAAATCTGTTTTGAAGCAATATTTTGAACATCTTTTTTCAAAACACGTTTTGCAGCTTTGCAATCAATTCTAAGTAAAAATTTTTGATTTAACAAATCGCTTTGAAATTTGGAAATGCATAATACAATAGAAAGAATTTCTTTTTTAATAGTAGAGTAATTTCTTTGACATTCATTCCAGTGTGCAGAAACATACTGTACTATTTGTTCTTTATTATTCTCTTTTTGCTTTAATATTCCTCCATAACCTAAATCAGATGCATCTGTTTCAACAATTTTAGGCAATGCAGGATTTGCAAGAAATAAACATGGAATATTTTTAACAGAATTCTTTATCAGTTTAATAGCTTTAGTATGTTCATCAGTCCATACAACATGGTTCTTTTTTAGTCTATCATGCAAGGGTTTTGACATCCTGTTGATATTAGGACAAAAATCAAGAACATAATTTAAGCTACCTAAAAATCTTTGCAGTTGTGTTTTATCAAGAATTTTATCTGGAAATTTATCAGCAAATACAAGAGATCTCTCGATAGGTGTGATTGTTCCTTTGGAAATGTAATGACCAAGGAATCTAATCCTTGTTTGAAACAAGGAAACTTTAGAACTAGAAATGGCTAGGCCAGCCTTTCTAGTGGCAAGATAAAAAGTCTTTAAATGTTTGAAGTGTTGGTCGATTGTTTGAGAAAAAACTAATACATCATCAATATAGACAATACAAAATTCAGAGAAAGGGTTATAAATGTCATTCATGATTCTTTGGAATTCTGAGGGTGCATTCTTTAAACCGAATGGCATAACAGTCCATTCATACTGT
The DNA here is from genome assembly GCA_030449895.1 of Citrus mangshanensis. NCBI lineage: Eukaryota > Viridiplantae > Streptophyta > Magnoliopsida > Sapindales > Rutaceae > Citrus > Citrus mangshanensis. The sequence goes on along the minus strand of JASUUJ010000215.1, from coordinate 10,932,588 downwards.
CCAAAAGGAACAGTAAAGGCAGTTTTATAGCGGTCTTTAGGATGAATTTGGATTTGCCAGAAACCGGATTTCATATCAAATTTTGAAAAAATGAAAGCAGAATGAAGTTTCTGGAGTAAATCTTTCTTATTAGGTATGTGATACCTAATCTATTTTAATGCTTTATTAAGGGGTTTGTAATTTATTATGAGCCTGGGTGTTCCTCTTTCTATTTCAGAGTTCTTATTAATATAGAAAGCAGCACAAGACCATGGAGACCTAGATTTCGTTATGAGTCCTTTAGATTCTAAATCTTTTATTTCATCTTTGCAATGTTGTTCCAATTCCATGTTCATTTGGATTGGACGAGCTTTGGTGGGTATTTGCTTTTCATCAAAAGAATTTTCATAAAGCAGATCAACTAAATGTTGTTTTCTATTCCAAAAAGCAGATGATAGATCTGCACATATTTCTTTTTCAATGAGGTCTTTAAAATCAGAGATTTTTCTTTTGACAAAATCATTTTGTAGTTGGTTTTCAATTCTTTGTAAACTTAAATCCTTTTTTAAACAAATCAGGTCATTTTGTTTAGATTTAAGAAGGGCATTGATTTGGTTCTGGTAAACAGAACAAGCTTTAACAATATTCAAATTTATGGTTTTAGATTTCTCAATGAAAGGGAAAATAAGTTTTTTGGTCTTTGCTTTAAAAGATATACCATCATAATTGACAATATAAGGGGTAATAAGGTTAATAAAGGGAGTTCATATTATAACAGTATGATGGATATCATTTGTTAAAAGGAAGGAAGTCCTGAATTCAAAACCATTATTATGTGCCGAGGCATCAACTTTAGATTTTATCTTTAATTTTGAATTATTGGCAGTTGAGAGTCTTTCATTTGTCTTTTCATGAAATCTCTTAGGGACAATATCTTCTTTAATGCAATTTAGATCAGCATCAGTATCAAAAAGGGCAATGGTGTCAATTTCAAAATCTTTAGAAAGAATTAAGGTGATCTCAATCAAGTATTTTCTTGTGGTGATCTGTCTTAGAACAAAAAGGAAATCATTGGGTACTGATTCAATATTTTCAAGATTTTGTTCATTATCACCATCAAATTCAATTTCTTTATCAGAGTTATCTTCTAATTGTTTTTGTAAAAGGAGTTGAATGGTTTCAGAATCATTTTTTTTTTCTTTTAAGTCTTTTATCTCACGCTTAATTTCTTTAATTTCTTTCTGGAGGTCTTGGATACTGGGAGTTGTTGTTTTCTTTGTTTTCTTTTTATCTAAGATTTCAGTTAGATCATAAGTATTCTTTTTGATGATTGGGGCTTTAGAAGTTTCTGCTTTATTGAGTTCCAGAGTTTTTAAAAGTTTATCAAGGTATTCTTTTAGGAGACTTGGATCAGAAATATGTTTAACTAATTCAAGAAAAGTCTCTTGGTCTTTTGTTAACACATTGATTTTCTTTAAGTAAGATTCTGAATTACTTGTATTAGAACCACTAGAAGATACAGAGTCAATGTCATTCAACTCATCAATCTGTAATGGTTCACTATCTCCCGTCATGGAAGACTCAGAGTCAGAAGACTCTACAAGCAAAGAGGCTACTTTAGAAAGTATTTTTCTTCAAGGCCAAGCTCATGGAGCTTTCTATTTATTCTACAAAATTTTACAGTGTGGCCTTTCTTTCCACATTTGTAACATGTGGCTTCTTTGTAGTTAAAAGAGGTTTTTTGTTTGGATTTAAAATCCTTCTTTTTAGAGAATTTGAGCTTCTTATAAGATCTCGAAGGTTTCTTATAAGAAGGTTCTCTAAAATCTTGAAAGGATTTTTTATGGCTTTTTGACTTGTAATGTTTCTTGTAAGGTCTCGAAGAGCACTTACCATTACAATCTTTAGAGGTGGAAGTTTTAAAGGGGTCATAATTGAATTGTTTACAGAAACTGCCTAATTCTTGCTTAGATCTCCTAAGCTCCCATTTTAGACGTTTCTGAAGTTTCAAGTCTTGACAAATCTTTAAGCCTTTCTTATTAACAAAACTGACAAATTCACCATAGGTGAGTTCGTCATAAGGGATACGATTGTCATATAAGGCTTTGATGGAATTCTTAACCTTTTCTCCTAGAAGGGTTGGTAAACCTGCAAGGAATTTCTCCTTCCAAGTTATATGATTTGCATCATCCCTAAGGAAGAGTTTGGTGAAGAATGTGGTTTTGTAGCTTTGGAATTCACTAAGTTTCCTACATCTCAAGTTATGTAGTAACTCAGCATTTTTGTCTCTAAGGTGAGAAGGGTCACTTATGAAATGGAGGGATATAGTCAGAATTAGGGTGGCAACTGCATCCTGAATAGGACTATTGAATTCATCGAGGATGGGGGCTCCATTTTCATCCACTTGAATGGAATTTAGGATATCTAATTGTTGCTGTTTGGTGAGAAGATGATCCCACCAACCTTTAAGCTGACCAGTAAAACCAGTAATGAGAATTTCTACAATGGCTTTGTCAGAAGTTTCCGACTGGGTTTTATAGGCATTGGCTGCCATGGTCATCTGTTGCAACAATCCTAAGATGTTGTATTCAGACATACCATCAATGTTCCACTCATAGACAGAGGATGCATTAAATTGTGATTGGTTTAATGCACTAGGCCTGTTGTCTATGGCCAAATCAGGTGGAGATTTGACAGTAGGTAGGGCTAAGTCCCAATGGATTTTGTTGGCTTTAGGAACATGTTCTTCTTTAAAGGCTTCTATGTCAGAAGAGGCTATGGACATTTGGTCTTGTTCTAGTACACCAATCTTACTAGATTGTGCACTATCAGGAGCTATCTGAACTTTACTATAAGAGGAAGAAGAAGCTTCTATCCTATCTAGTTGTTCTCCAATGGCTTTAGCAAAATCTGATTTTGACTCTTGAACAAGCTTTTGAGTAGTTTTCGAAACCTGAAAAGGTTTGAAAATAGGCTCTTTAAGATTTTTGTCAGAATCCGATTTTGATGTAACAGGAGAAACAATTATGGTCGACTTTTGGAATTGGTTTTCTATCCTAGTCAACTGTTTTCCTATCGTGTTTAGATTAGCATTACAGAAATTGTTCTGTTGAATAATGCTATCTAAATCTGTCTTTGGATCTTTATGGATTTTGTAAGGTGAGGCTTTAATCTCAACAGGAGGTTCGCCATGGTCAATGGTTATGCTTCTAAGGGGTGGATGCTCAGATTCTATAATTCTACTACTACCAGAAAGATTCCACTCAGTGGTTTTCTTTCTGACAGTAATGGGGTTTGATTCTTTAAAGGGATAAATGATTTTGTTATCTGAAGCATATATCTTAAACCAGTCGAAAAACAAAATATGAACTTTATGTAAATTTACAAACTCATAATAAACTTGTTGGATTTATTTTCTTTGATTTAAGAAATGTTTAAAAAGTCAAAGTCTTTTTTCTTTATTAGTGTCAGAATAAAAATCATTGTGAAGAAGAGTTTTATCCAATTCAAAATCTTTTTCAATGACACTAATTACATTTTCTGTGACAGCAGAAAATATAGGAGAAGTCGGAGGAGAAGGTTCCTTCTCTTCCTAGCTTTGTTCATATTGACAGCTAGTGTAGATTGGGTGTGGAACACTAGTGGCATAGTCAACAGAGTGTATAGAGGAACTAGGTATATCCGAAGTGGAAAACCTAGATTGGCTTTTTACTGGTTGGAAAGGGAGATTTATAACAGAAGGAATTTTTGAGAACTTCCTTTCTAACGAAGGAATGCTTGAGCATGAATCTTTATCAGAGAATCTAGAAGATGTAGATCTCCTAAAAGATAGTTTGACTTTACCATCAGAATACTGAGTCACATTCTGTAACTCTATGTTAGGCTCAAGTTGTTTCGGAATCACTGGTGCAGTGGCTCCTTCAAGAATCCATTCGTCTGGAAGATTGACATCTTTCCATTGGATTGGTTTTGGAATAACGGTATTGGCTTTAGACAGGTCAGTCTGCAAGAGAAGAGTCTCATTTCTTTTTTACTGGAATTTATGCTACGTGCTAAACGCAGAAATCATGGCTTTATAAGAGATTTTAAAAATTAAGGCAACTGAGACAGATCCCTCAATCATATGATAATTATGGGTCTTGATTTGTAATATCATGTTTTTTAGGATGTTTTTGTCTTTTAGAGAAATTGTCATGTTCGGGTAGCAGTTGAATGAGATAGGACCTTTACAAAGACTTGATCCTATACTACTTAGTAAAGAATCATCAAAAGAGATGAATCGACCATCTCTCAGTACGACAAGGATGGAAGTATTAAGACCTTCTTTAGTAAGGGGCTTTATGCCGACTTGTATTAAGCCGATATGAACATAATTAAAATTTTTACCTTTTAATTTCTTTAAAGATTGTTCTGAAAACAAATGAATTGTTTCAAAGGGCTTTGAAAGGGTAATGTCACGTTTTTCAGTTTTTATTACATAATCATTCTTTAAAAAATCAAGCTTTTTTGTTTTGTCAATCATTTCTTGAGAAATTTTTGGTAATTCCCAATTATCAATAGCTTTGTTGAAATCTTCAATTACAAATTCTTCTGAATTCACAATATTCTTCGAATCACTAGTCTTCCCGGAAGAAGAGCTAGAAAAGGACGATGCTCTACAGAGTAGAGAATCCATGGGTAAAAACCTATATTCTAGTTTTAGTCTTGTTGGTATGGCTACAATCCGAGGCTAAGAATTGGTTTTACTGCCCTTCAACCAAATCGGGACTTACGACCAAATACTACCGAGGCACCCAGAGGTAAACACTCACCACACAAACAATTTTCAAATAAAATATAAGTCTTTAAACACAAAGTCTCTAATCTATATTACACTATATATATATATATATATATATATATATAAACGTTGTATTCCTTAAGAACTTCTAAGAAGTGTTAGAAGCTCTAGGCGTGTCAACCTCTTTTGGATCCTGGCCGAAGCTCATCACGAAAACTAGGCCAGCTAACAACAAAAAATTCAAGAGCAGCAGCACCTCATAGCTTATTGACTTTCCCTATTAATTTATTTTTCATTATGTTTGGTTCCCTATAAGTTATAAGCAATAAGCAAGGATACCAATTAATAACCCTGTAATTCTCCATTTTCCTAAAACTATTGGTCAAATTACTGTCGGATTCCAAGATAGAACTCTTTTCCTCCTTCTAAGTGGGGCTTCTTAATTAATTTTTTTTTCTCTTTGCACTTTCCCATAATGAAGAAAATTTCTGAAACTCTACTTGCTTGTAAAAGGCAGATTTCTTATTCCAAAAATAAGGAACACAACCACTATATGTAAATAACAATCCCTAGACTCACCATTTCTGCCCTTCTTTAAAGCTTAACAAATTACTATTAACCGAAGATATAGGAGCCAAGATCAGTAAGGTTCCGTTTGGGATTGAGGTGCTGTAACTTGCTGTGGAAAAAAGATATAACTATCAAATAAAAGTTAATAATATATAATAAATATAAATTTTAAATAATAATTTTGAAAAAATTATTAAAGATATAATAGATTTTTAATTATACAAGTGAAAAATCATATCAAGATAGTTTACAAGTTACAGCAGCTATTGTTTACCAAACACTTTAGTGATATAGCTTTTAAGTTACAACTGCCCAATTTCAATCTCAAACGCACCCTAAATCTCAACCTCGCCGGTTTGGTATATACGATTTTATTTTATGTACTTACATAGAGCTATTTTTGCTATTTTTATTATGCTATGTTTGGTTCTCAATTTTTTCAAGTTTTTAATTGAGTTTTATTCTTTTTTTTTTTTAGAAGCGTTTTATTCAAGTTTAATTTACAGTCTTCAACCATGTTTCTATTAATATATATAATGATGTTGCTTTAAAGCAAATAGTTATTTAAATTACACTTTGATTTGTATTTTTCTTTTTCTTAAACTCATATTAAAAAGAATTTTGTTTCCTTAACTAACATCATAACATATGTTATTTATTTGTATATGTTTATAATTTTTTATACAGATTAAATGTTATCATTTATCACATATAAATTTTTGTATCATAATATATCATCAGAATTATTTGTTATTGTTTATGTATTACTTTTCTTTTTTTAAGTATACGGACCAGATTGGTGGCTTGAGCATTTGTCTCGAGGTTCTAGAGATGTCTTAGAGGCCCAACGTCCCACCAATATCCCAAATCCAAGTGAAGACAAAAATTAAGATACTTCTAGTGTGTCTACAATATCTCCGAACCGCTATTCACATGGACCCATTTTAACCATTCAGAATTCACCACCTTAAAACCTTAATCCACCACAAGAACATAGTTATTCTATTCACTAACCATAAACAAAGCATAATTATCCCCTTTATAATTATTATCCTACTCAGAATCCTTAATCGGAATATGATACTTCAATTATCCTTATTGTATTGACTTGCCTGGATATAATTATCACACACACCAACCTAAGAAATTTGACCATGATAATGCAAAAAGAATTTTTGATTGGTTGTTTATTCTTAATCCTAGCGATTATTTATTTAACCATAATCCTCATGGTTACTCGAACTAGTTACTCCTTATGGCTTTAAATTTGTTTTCATTTGTGTTGAGTTGTGTCCCACATTGGCTAGTAAATGGGAGATGCTTGGGTTTATAAGGTGGTAGGTCACTCCACCTAAAAGGCTAGTCTTTTGGGTTAGATACCTATAAATCTTATGCTAGGTCCCCCAAACAAACGGTATCAGAGCTAAACCCTAGTAGCTGGAATGTGGTAGTGGAACAACTCAGGTGTGTTGGACGAAAGAACCAGAGTCCGGCGGTGGTTTCGTCCGAGGGGGGGTTTATTGAGTTGTATCCCACATTGGCTAGTAAAGGGGAGATGCTTGAGTTTATAAGGTGGTAGGTCACTCCACCTAAAAGGCTAGTCTTTTAGGTTGGATACCTATAAATCTTATGTTAGGTCCCCCAAACAAGACACATGGTATTAGAGCTGGAGTCTGGTTCAATATATGAAAGGTTAAGATGGAGGAAGTGTTAATAACTCATGGTCTTGGAGATGTCTTGCTACCAGTAACCAAGAAGGAGTGGAAAGATATCTCTACATTAAAAACTCCAGAACAGATGGCAGAGATTGATAAGAAGGCCGATAAAACTATCATCTTGAGTCTTTGCAGATTCTGTGATAAGAGAAGTGGCTAAAAAACCTACTATTGCTGACCTTTGGGCAAAACTAGAGAGCATTTACATGAAAAAGTCTCTGGCCAACAGATTGTATATCAATAAGAGGATGTTCACGATGAAAATGCTTGAAGGCTCATCTCTAGATGAACATCTTGATGAGTTTAACAAAGTGTGTGACACTTTTGAAACCATAGATGCAGCATTTGGTGATGAGGATAAAGCTTTGCTTCTGATAAGTTCTTTGCCTAAGTCATGCGAGCACTTTAATGATGCCTTGATGTATGGAAGGCAGACATTGTCACTGGATGAAGTGAAGTCAACTCTTAGCACTAAAGAATTGCAAGGGAAGCAAAAAAGCCTTAGAAATGGCTCTAGTGAGGGGTTAACTATAAAAGCAAGACCAGAATGGAAGAAAAAGAAGCAAGGAAAGAATAAAGAAAAACAAAAGAATCTGAGATGCTTCTTGTGTCACAAAGAAGGGCATTTCAATAACGATTGTCCAGAAAAGAAGTTTCAGAAAAAAGGAAAAGATGGTGATGCAGCTGTTGTAGAAGAAGAAGGATATGAATCTGCTGGTGTGTGTGTAGCAACAGAGAGTAAAGACAGAGGTAAATGGGTACTTGACTCTGGTTGTACTTTCCATATATGCCCTTATAAAAATTACTTGACTGAGTATCATGACTTAAATGGGGGTAGAGTTATGATGGGTAATAATGCCATGTGTAAGATCATAGGTATTGGAAATATAAGACTTAAACTCCATGATGGATCCATAAGGGAGCTTAAACATGTGAGGTTTGTACCTGATCTTAAGAGAAATTTGATTTCTTTAGAAATGCTTGACCAAATGAGATATAGTGTTAAGATTGAGTTTGGTGAAATGATGATAATTAAGGGCACTGAAACCATCATGAAGGGTTTAAGGAAGAATGGTGTATTTGTCTTAGATGGGGAAGTAGTTACTGGTGAAGTTGGGGTGTCAGTAAATGCCAATACTGACAAAGCTAGGCTATGGCATCTGAGTTTAGGGCACATTGGGGTGAGAGGGCTCAAAGAGTTAGATAAGCAAGGTTTGCTCGAAGGTGATAAGATTGGTGATTTGGAATTCTGTGATAGTTGTGTCTTGGGGAAGGCAACTCGAGCTAGTTTTAATAGGTCAGTATACAAGTATAAGGACAAGCTGGAATATGTACATTCTGACTTGTGGGGACCTACTCAACAAGTATCTCTAGGTGGTAATAGTTACTTCTTATCCATTATAGATGACTACTCTAGGAGGGTGTGGGTTTATACTCTCAAGAGCAAAGATCAAGTTTTTGAGAAGTTATTTGAATGGAAAAACTTGGTTGAAAATCAATGTGGAAAGAAGATTAAAAAGCTCATATGCTGATCTTATCAAATAGACTAGAAGGTACGGATATGCTGATCTTATCTCATATGCTCTAGCAGCTGCACATCAGAATGAGAAAGATGAACCAAAGGTCTACAAAGAAGCAGTCCAAAGTAAGTTCAGCAAGGAGTGGCAGCAAGCCATGGATGAAGAAATTATGTCCCTCTATAAAAACAACACCTGGGAACTGGTTAAGAAACCTGATAAGAGGAGGGTTGTAGACTGCAAATGGATCTTTAAAATAAAAGATGGTTTGACAGGAGATGAACCAAAGAGATTCAAAGCCAGGCTGGTGGCTAAAGGGTATAGACAAAAGGAAGGGGTTGATTTCAAGGAGGTATTTTCACCAGTTGTCAAGCATGCCTCCATAAGAGCGATTCTAGCTCTAACTGCAGTACAAGACATGGAACTTGATAAACTCGATGTAAAGACTGCATTTTTGCATGGAAGACTCCAAGAATAAATCTTCATGACTCAACCTGAAGGGTATGTGGACTCCATGAAACCCAGACATGTATGCCTACTCAAAAAGTCTCTTTATGGTTTAAAACAGTCCCCAAGACAGTGGTATCTCAGGTTTAATGAATTCATGATTACAAATGGATTCATGAGATGCAACTATGGCTGCTATGTGTATTTCAAGCTGCTGGAAGATGATCACTACATCTATCTCCTCCTATATGTAGATGATATGCTGATAGCTTGCAAAAGAATTGATGAAATAGAAAAGTTGAAGGTAATGCTGAACTCAGAATTTGACATGAAGGAATTAGGAACTGCCAAGATTTTAAGTGTAGAAATTAAAAGAAAAAGAACAAAGGGAGAAATATTTCTCAGTCAGGAGAGATATTTGACTAAGGTTCTGGAAACCTACAAGATGCTGGATTCCAAGCCTGTACTAACTCCTCTAGCAGCTCACTTCAAGCCGAGTAATCAGTTGTGCCCAAAAACTAATGAAGAGAAGCTTGATATGAAAATGGTTCCCTATGCTAATGTTGTAGGTTGCCTAATGTATGCTATGGTACTCACTGACTATCCCACTCAGTGAGTGTAGTTAGCAGATATATGGCACAACTAGGGAGAGAACACTGGAGAGCTGTTAGATGGATCATGAGGTACTTAAATGGTTCTTTAAACCATGGATTAGTATATGGAAGATCCAGAGGGAGAGGTGATGGGCTGCTAGGGTTTGTTGATTCAGACTATGCAGGAGACTTAGATATAAGGAGGTCACTCACAGGCTTCATGTTTATGTATGAAGGATGCCTCATCAACTAGAAAGATACTCTGCAGCATGTGGTTGCTCTCTCAACCACAGAAGCTGAGTATACAGCTATTACAGAAGCTGTAAAGGAAGCTTTATGGCTGCAGGGGTTGTTTGGTGAATTGGGCGTGAGGCAGAAGTCAGTGACTATACATTGTGACAGTTCCAGTGCCATTCATTTGTGCAAGAACTCTGCACACCATGAAAAAACCAAACAGGAGACTTAGATATAAGGAGGTCACTCACAGGCTTCATGTTTATGTATGAAGGATGCCTCATCAACTAGAAAGCTACTCTGCAGCATGTGGTTGCTCTCTCAACCACAGAAGCTGAGTATACAGCTATTACAGAAGCTGTAAAGGAAGCTTTATGGCTGCAGGGGTTGTTTGGTGAATTGGGAGTGAGGCAGAAGTCAGTGACTATACATTGTGACAGTTCCAGTGCCATTCATTTGTGCAAGAACTCTGCACACCATGAAAAAACCAAACATATAGATAAAAAACTTCATTTCATCAGAAACGAAGTGTCTAAAGGAGCTGTGAAGATGGCCAAGGTGCATACAGACGAAAATCCAGCAAATATGCTGACTAAAGCGGTTCCCTCAGCAAAGTTCAACATGTGCTTGGACTTAGCTAGTCTGAGCAGCCACTAAGTTGATAAGAAGAAGGAAAATGAAGCAGGAAATGAGTTTTTGATTCAAGGTGGAGAAATGTGGACTTGAGTGCAATGAATTGAAAACTCAGAGTCCCAAAACGGCTTCGTTTTGATCAAATGGTTTCAGTCATTTGTCACGTGCAGCACGAGGCGTTTAAGTTTAAAGACGAAACGACTCAGCCTCTGTCATTTTGGATAAACTTAAGTAAAGCACGTGAGCCAGCTCGTGAAGAAGCGAATCAAGGTTGTTAAAAGCCGTTACACACGTGTCCAGATTAGGTGCAATCTGGGTTTCAGCATCAGGAGTATAAAACTGGTTGCTGAGGGAGAAAGACGTGGGATTTAGAGAGAGCTTAAGAGAGAGATAGAGAAGTGAGTGAGGTTCTTCTTGTTGCTTGTAATCTCTTGTTTAGAAGCTCTGTATTTGTCTTCTTGATTCATCAATAAATCTTTTCCTGTGGCTTTTCCCGTGGATGTAGATTGTGCATGAAATGCACAATTGAACCACGTAAGATTCTGTTTCTTGTGTGTTGTGAGTTGTTTCTTGATTGGGTTATACACTGTGATATTAATCATTAGATCTAGGGCTAATTGGAATTGAGTTGGGGTCTTGGTATCAAAGCTTGGTTTCTTCTGCAACTTGTTTGATCAAGAACTAGAGTCTCCTAGGCAGTGGTTTAGCATCTTGAGTCTTAAGGGGTGCTAAATCACTACAGTTTGATTAGAACATAATTTGGAATTCATAATTGCTACTTTGAGTCCTTTCGCATTCTTTTCCTTATTCAATTAAATTGAGGAACATTATTAGTTTTAAAGTGATGTGTTACATAATTTCATAGTATATTGTATTGCCAATTTGGATTCCTTTATAACTAAATATGTACTTCGTTCAATACACATCATTATAAGACTGAGCTAATTACATTGGTAAGAACTAACAATTTAACTTACAGTACAATTTATGATGAATATAATATAAAATTACCGATATACCACTTGTCATATCTTTCCCGCCAAAACTATAACTAACTCTATGCAAGGCGAAACTATATCTATGTTCAAAACAAACCGCAGAACCAAATTCTGCAAAAGACAGTAAGATTGTTGAATCTCCCCCCCCCCCCCAACAGCAATTAATGGCGGCCATAATTCTGACCTATACGTATCATCATTCATCCTCTTTCTCCTACGTTCCCCCTGACAACTCTGTCACCGATGCCGTCGAAATCCTTAGCAACTACTGTCTCGTTCGGTCCGGTCCACATCAAGCTGGTTTTACCAAAAAAAAAAAAAAAGAAGAAGAAGAAAAATGATTAGCAAAGGGTAAGAGTAACAACTTTGTAGCAATTATCTAACTCCCTAGAGTAGTTTATTTAGAGTGAAAATTTTTTAATACTTCAAATTTTTTCTAATAAGAGTTCATTTATTTTAAAATTTTTACAACGTTGTAAAAACCATTTATAATATTATAAAAATTGTTCCTATATTTTAATAAAGTACGAGAATCCTTATCCAAAAAACACTATCTAATAATTACTAAAATAAAATACTCACCTAAAATAACTTTTTAACATAAATTCAATCAAGACCAATAGCTTTGTAATAAGTAATATAACTCGCTAAAGTGGCATTTGAAATAATTGAATTTTCACACATAAACTAGAAATTGAAACTCACAGAGAAATGTTGTACGATGGCAATGATGCCTTGCAGATGATGAAGAATTGATTTAGGTAGCATTTATATTTTGGATTGGAGTGAGAATCCTGAGGAGTGGGAATCCTGTTATTAGGAGTGTGGAATGGAAGTGAGAGTAGGTTGTTTACTTACACTAGAGTGGGAGTATGAAATTATCTTGGATTAGGAGTAAATGGTTTTAAATTACAGTTTTACCCTTATTTAAAGAATTATAATTTTTAATTACAAAATTAATAAAAAATATATTTGAAAAATAAATAAATAGTTTATTATATTTATAAATTAATAATAATTATTAATATTTTTAACTATGTAAATCATAATTTTTTATTAATTTGAATTTGAATTATGTAAATAAAAATTTATTAATAATAGCAACGCAAATGAAACATTATAATTGATAATATAATACAAACTAAATATTTTCTTAAAATAAAATATTTATTATTATTATTATTAATTAAATAAATATAATAATATTATATTTTCAAATAAAGATAGAACATAGTAATATTATTAATTCTCTATGAGTATAATAATATTATTTTAAAGTAATTTTAACTTAGAATCAATGTAAATTAATATTTTAACTAAATATAATAATATTATATTTAAATATGTTTAATATTATTATTTTAATAAATTTAATTTATAAAATAACATACTAATATTATTTAAATAAATATTATTTTATTTATTTTATTTTATTAAATTTCATAAAATAAGTATGTTTATTATTATTATTATTTTTAATAAATGTAATTTATAATATAATATAATAATATTATTTAAATAAAAATGATATTATTTATTATTTATTTTAACTTTAATATAAAAATGATATATTACAGTTATATAACTATATATAACTTTAATATATAGTTATATTTTACCATAGCCATTTTTGTGTGAATGTGGCTTTTGATTGTGATATGATGATTAATGATATAATTGCTTGAGTTCTTGAGTGCATGATATCCGTTATTGCTTGTTTGTCATGACTATCATGAATGAGTTTTGGATTTTACATTTTATTATTATAAACGACGAACAACAATATTGCCAACTCTACTGAAACTTCCAGTAATGCACAACTTATGAAGGCACAGTCGAATGCAAATACTCTAGTTATATTATGTGATTTGTGTATTTCGGAAGTAGAGGCGGGACATTGCCCTGGAACTCATTTTACTATTGTTGGATGGGAAAGCTTAGTTGCAAATTTCATTAAGGCAACTGGAAAAGAGTATACTAAAAGACATTTGAAAAATAAGTGGGATGCCCTTAAAAGTGATTGGAAACTATGGAAAGATCTTGTGGGGAAAGAAACTGGTCTAGGATGGAATCCCATATTAAAGACTATTGATGCAGTGGTGGCAGAAGAAAATTAAGGTATGAATGCTGATTATTTTGCCATTCACAACATTTTTTTTATTATGTACAAAATAAGTGTTTAACTTCATACAATGTATATATACAGATGTATCTCAAGGCAAGCAAGTTTCGTAAAGGAGGCATTGATAAAGAATTAGAAGGGAAGTTGGACAGAATGTTCATGAACACTGCAGCCACTGAGAGCATGCTTGGGCACCTTCAGCTGGTGTCTTTCTATCTGAAAGTCGTGAACAGTTAGATAAAAATGTCGTTCCTCTAGAAAATAATGGTGATTCAGATGAGTTCACTGATCAATTAGAATCTGACAAAAGTATTGAAAATTCTGAGAAATTGGTGGATAAAAGAAAAGCTGAAATACATGAGATAGCAGATAAAAAGGCGAAGAAAATTGAAAAGGTTGGATTAGGAGGGGCAAAGGTGGGAGCCGCTACAAAATTATCACAACAGATTGATCGTCTTATAAATGTTGTTGAGGATAAAAAAATGATACCAATGGTTGTAGTATTCCTGATGTGATTCAAATGGTTGAATCTTTGCCTGGAGTGGAAGTTGGAAGTGACTTATGGTTATTTACCACTCGACTATTTTTATCTAAAGAGAAAAGAGAGATGTTTTCCATCATGAAAGATCCAGAGACAATGCTCAAATGGCTTCAGTTTGAGAAATCATCGGCTTATAATCTTCAAAACATTTTATTGTAGTAATCTTATTAGATGATGTTAGATTTTCCTTTATGCTTTTAGATTTTAGTTTCTTTTAGGAATAAGGTGTTTTCATGAACAATTAATTTTACTATATTGTTTTCATACTACTTTTCATCAAACATTAGTTATAATAATAATTATGAATGATTTTCATAATTGTTTATAGCAACATTTTATTTTTACTTATATATTAATTTTGCTACATGTTTAGTGATACTTTTTGAATAATTTTTTACAGGTTTATTTTAGAAATGGATGCATCTGATGATGAGGTGTTCGACCAAATTGTATGTATCTCTGCACTTCTTGTAGAAGACTACTATCTTAAATATATTCATAAACAACCATGTATGAATTCTATGCAAATTAGAAATATGTGTTTGAAGGAAGTATTAGAAGGAAATGATAATCAGTGCCACAGGATGTTTAGAATGGAACAGGCTGTATTTTTAAATTATATGCTGACCTAGAAACAAATTATGGGCCGAAAGGTTCAAAAGAGTGGGGGTTGCTGAGATATTAGGAATGTTTTTGCATACTTTAAGACATCGGGTTGGAAACATGTTAGCACAAGAACAATTTCAACACTCAGGTGAAACTATCAGTAGGTATTTTAGTCAAGTATTGGATGTTGTATGTCTTATGGCAATACATATAATAAGGCCAAAAGATCTTGAGTTTAAGGAAGTGCCTAAAGAAATATTGAGAGATTCGAGATACATGCCCCACTTTAAGGTAAGTAAAAGAAAATTGTTTTTAATTTTTGTTTTACAAAGTTACAGATTAGTGATAAATATGTTTTCATTCTATTCTCAGGATTGAATTGGTGCTATAGATGGTGTGCATGTTCCTGCGACAATATCCCCAGAAGATCAAGTACCATATATTAGTAGAAAAGGAATATTGACTCAAAATATAATGGCTGCATGTAATTTCGATATGCAATTTATTTTTTGCACTTGCAAGTTGGAAAGGCAGTGCACATGATGCAATGATTTTTCTAACAGTTATTAGAAGTCCTACAATGAATTTTCCAAAACCTCCCAAAGGTATTTTACTTTATTTAATATTTCTTTCTTAAATATTTAATATTTTTCTTCACAAAGTATTTAAGTCAAATTATAACTTAATCTTTTAAAATATTATGATACAAATTTACATGTTTTTTGTTCAATAGGAAAATATTATTTAGTGGATGCGGGATACTGGGATCAATGGTTTTTTAGGTCTATAGAAAGGTGAAAGATACCACCTTCCAGAGTTTCGTCAAGGTGGTAAACCCATAGGTTATCAAGAATTATTTAATCATGCTCACTCATCTCTTAGAAGTGTTATTGAACTCACATTTAGAGTATGGAAGAAAAGATGGAAGATTTTAAGAGATTTGCCCAACTATCCATTCGCCAAACAAGTGAAAATAGTTATAGCAACCATGGCATTGCACAATTATATAAGGAGACATGCGCAACGTGATCTTCATTTTGACAACATTGAAGATTATCCTACTTCAAACATTGAAGATTATCCTACTTCAATCTTTGATGAAGGAATAGAAAGAGACAATAACACTCGAGAGTATCACAATGTTAATTGCTCCGGGTCCCAAGAAATGGAAAATTTGAGGAATTTTATAGTAAAAAATTTATTGTGAATGTAATATATATTACCTTTTATTTTATTTAGATTATGTAAAAGTATAAATTTTCATCAAATTTTATGTAATAAATTACGAAGTTCTTTAGGTTTTTCTTAATTGAGTTTTTTTAATGTAATTTTACATATTTAAGAAAAAAATTTGTCTGGATAATTTATTAAACATAAAATAAAAAGTAATTAAAACGTATGTCTATTTTGGTCATTTTTATAATACAACAGAGATTCATAATAAGATTTATCAAACGCATATACTATACTTTTCAAACTCAAAATAACCGCAGCAGTACAATTTACCAAACATCAAACTACTTTTTTAATCAGCAGCTTATTTCAATTGCAGAGCGCAAGCATTTTATTTCATCAGCAATCCCAAACTGGCCCTAAGAGGATTAGAGGAAACGGCTGCTGTGTTGAGCTTAACGTAAGGTTTGTTTTGTTTTGTTTTTTTCTTTTTGCTTTTATAATATAATTAAAAATTAGTTTAATAACATTTAAAAATAAAGTAATTCGGTCCGGGTTCTGGAAATCTTGTTTCAACTAAACCCGAATTTAATTCGGATAAGTTCGTGTATAGAAAAGCACTACTAGATTCTGCATAATATTTCTATCTAGTATGAGTTGAAATTAATAGGAACCATCTGGCTCCAGACCCTCATAGCACGACTCCCCAATAAAAACTTGCCATCACCATAAGAAGCACCGACCACGCGAACTTAATTGTACGGTGCGTGATTGCACACACTTGATCATTTGGCTCTATCTCTTGTTTAAATGTTCCACCCAATACTGAATGTATATTGGTTATACATCCCTGTATATGTATTTCTTGATGGGGAATGCTAAGTAAGTTAAAAAAATATATTTAGCTCCGGTTTGCGTCCATTTGTAATAATTATACTTTTGTTGACCAAGCGATTCGCCCCTTAATTTCAATCACATATTCAATTTTCTTTTGATAAAATCAAAATAATTTTGAAACAATGAAGGAAGAAGTTTCCTAATAAAAAGAATTTTATTATAAAATTATATGTTTATAATTTAATTGCTCTATTGCAAATGATAGTAAAATTGAAGCAGTACTAAAATCTATAATTTTATGCGCTTTTTTGTAATTTCGTAGAAAATATAAAAAATAAAGGGTGATGCTATTTGAACATAAAAGTGCTCCTTATTAGACTCACTTGTTTTATGCACCCATTATCAAAATTCAAAAATTAAAAATTTTACTTTGCAAACCTCTCGTAATTCCCAATTAATCTAAACCAATAATTCCTTTTATTTCTAAATCCACAAAGTTGGCTTATGAAATAATCAAACTCCTACTTCTTCTTCTCTTTATGTTTGTCCACTATAACAATATTTTTCTATAGAAACTAGACAACAAATTATTTTCCTTTTTTTTTCCTTTCTCAAAACTCAAAACTTAAAAATATAAAAGAGGGAAATATTCATAGATCACATTCCCCCAATGACTTATTCATTACATTTTATTCTGGACATGAGTTATATTCTTTTTTTTTTTTTAATTTTACTGAAACCTAAAATTTAGTTTTATCAAATTTTTTTATTCGGAAGTATTTTTCTTTAATCAGAACTTCCGAAGTCATCATAGTTTATTATTGGTTTTTGAATAGTCTAAAGCTGGTCCTTTATCATTAATTCTTTCATAGTTTTTTGTGTGAGCGACTGAATTAAAGAAATAGATTTAAACATAATATTTGTGTACAGTAAAATGATGAAAATTTACTAATGTGTATATTAGTAATTTTGTTTATGGGCATCTTTGTAATATAATTATTTATTAAGGGTGAGGCTTTTTAGACCCACCAATTGTCTCTCCTCATCCTCTTTCTAATTAAGAATTTTATTATTTAAATATTTTCTAATAAAATTACTCATTTAACCCTTTCTTCTCTTTCTCATCTCAATTTCACAAATTCTCATCAATTCATTCAGATGTATTCTTTTAGTTGCAAGCAATTGATATCGCAAACTAAGAGAAATAAAACTCACCATTTGAAATTGAATATCAGTGAATTTTTATCAGCCACAAAAGTAAATAAATATCAAAAAATTAATTTTTACCAAATACAAAAGTTAATTAATATATCGAGAATTATATAGAAAGTATGAAATAGAGATCATAATCCACTAAGAAGAGAAAAAAAAAATTCAAAAGAGAGTAAAAATTGTAGTGTTTAATTCACAAGATGTGAGAGTTTAGAGTGAAAATGCAATTGGAAGATAGAGAGAAATAACATTACTAAAAGCTAATTTAGAGGTCTTTAAAATTGAAATTTTTAATAATGAATTTGTTTTTTAAAATAGGTATAGAAAAAAATTTGGTAGGTTCAAATAGCCCTACTCTTTTATTAAAATATAGGTCTAGTAAATAAAATAATGGGTTCAAATAACCCAACAAAAAATAAAAAGTGAGATTTCTTAAGAGTTCTAAAAGCGAGTGAAGCTATTGGTATCTTTCTAATAGTCTCATCAAACGCCGCTTTTGCATGAATGAATCTATATTTATTTAAAATTATATAAAAAGAAAAATAGAGTTACATCTTCTCCAACAAAACAAAAAAAGAGTTACATTAAATACTTTAATCTCTTCCGAACTTTATATCTTTAAAATTTCAATTCATCTCCTTTCATTATTATATCTTTTTTACACTCACTAACAGTCCAATTGATTTGCTGAGTATTAACTCAACAAAAATAAGTTGAGTAGCAAAGATTTTTAAGTGCCTGTGCTGGCCTGGTGAATTTTGTTTCCATCTCTAATTTTGTGAAAATTAAATAACAATGACAAAATTGAGTTGAAATCCTCAAAAAAAATTATAACAAAAAATTATAATTATAAGCGTACTTGCTGCAAAAATGTTTAAGATTTGTGAACGATATTTTAATTTTAAAAAAAATGAATTGGGACTTAATTTAGCCAGACTTGTTCATGTCCTTGAATGTAATTTTATCTAGTGATTAAACTATAAATAGTAAAGGACGGGGTTTTATAGGGATAATGTGGGAGTGCCAAACTGCCAATAGCTCTACTCTTTAAGAGGATGTTAGAGCTTATTAGAAGCTGCAGGCGAGTCAACCTCTTGTGGACCTAGGCCGAAACTCACGACAAAAAAAAGGCTTTTGCAAATAACGGCAAAAAATTCAAGATTTAATTTCCCATTATGTTTGGTTCCCTACGAGCATTAATACCAATAAGCTTCCATTTTCCTAAAACTATAGTTCCAATTAGTGTCTGATTTGGATTCTAAATGCTAAAAGAGAGATAAATTAGCATTTTAAGAAAGAGATTTTTCTCCTTTTAAGTGAGACTTATTAATGACAACCTATATTCATTCTTTTTTCCACTTTTCCGTAATGGAGAAAATTTCCTAAATTTTACTTGCTTGTAAAGGGCAGATTTCTTCTTCCAAAATTAAGCAACGCAACAACTATATATAAACAATAATCCCTAGACTCACCATTACTGCAATTCTTCAAAGCTTAACAAATTATTAGTGACTGAAGATATGGGAGCCAAGAGCAGCAAATCTCGCCATCGCCGGCCTGGTATATATGATTTATTTTACGCCCGTAGCTTTTTCTGCTATTTTTATCAACCTATGTTTGGTTCTAAATTTTTTCAAGATTTCAATTGAGTTTAATTCTAATTTTAAAATCTTTAATATGTTTCTAGTGATACGTAGAATGATTTTGTTTAAAGTAAATAGTTAATTAGATTACACTCTCGAAAAGATGTTTTAGCAACAAGATCATTGTGAAATCAATTCTGTGGCATGAACCTACAGCACCAATTTAATTAATAGAAGCTCTTCGACATTAGCATCCATCTGGGTCCCAATTCCACCCCATTCTAGCATGTGAGCCAACTCTTCCATTGTTGAACCAGTCACTTCATGCACAACGTTGAACCCCCTATTCTTTTGTAAAACCTGACGAGCTTTATGGTAAAGATCTGAGTCATTGATGGTCAGCAACTCAGCAGTTTTACACCCACAATCATATCTATATCTAACAGCAGCATCTCCAATGAACAAGCCGATCCCAAATATTGATCTTTCCATGCCCAAAGTCTCCCTCTTCAATCTAGTAGAGTCTACGAGAAGAACTCTTCCTTTTAACCAAACCCTTATCAGCCCCTCAGCCCTCCCTAGCTCATTCTCTGTTTCCAAGCTTTCTGCTGTGACTCTGAAAAAGGGTCCAAGAGTTTGAGGCTGGATCTCAAGTTTCTTTGAGCTCATTGTTAGGCTCATTGGCTGTTGTGGTTTTCTGCCGAGAATTAAAATGGGTTTCTCGTTTAATGAGTGAAATTTGAGAAAGAGGGATTAACAGATGTTATTAACTAGTACATGTTTTTTTTTTTTGTATGATTTGTATGTTCATTATTTATTATATCTCAATTTTTGCATCATAATATATTATCATAATCCTTTTTTATTATTTATGTGTTGCTTTTTTCAGTATACGGATACGGACCAGATTGGTGGCCTAAGCGTTTGCCTCGAGATCCCAGAGATGTCCCAGAGAATCCACCTCCCAAGGATGTCCCAGAATCTCAACGTTCCACCAATCTCTCTAATCCAAATGAAGATAAAAATTCAGATACTTCTAGTGTATCTACAGTATCTCCGAGTCATTATTTACCTGAACACACTTCAATGGTTCAGAATTCACCACCTCTAAACACTCCACAGCCAAAACATCAACATCCCAAGGATGTCTTAGGGCCTCAACGTTCCACCAATTTCTCAGATCCAAATGAAGATAAAAATTCAGATACTTCTAGTGTGTCTACAGTTTCTCCGAGTCACTATTCACTGGGATACACTTCAACAGTTCAGAATTCACCATCTCTAAACACTAAACCATCACAAGAACGTAATTATCCTATTCACTATCCGCAGTCAGAACAAAGTTATCCCTATTATCCTCCTCGGAATCCTCATAATTACCAACTTCCTGAATCTAATTATCTTTATTATACTCGTGATTATAACTCATCTGGATATAGTTATCACACGCACCAACCCAAGAAATCTGACCATGAGAACGCAAAAAGAATTTCTGATTGGTTGTTTAACCCAGATCCTAGTGATTATTTTTTTAACTCTAATTCTCATGGTCGCCCGCATTAGTTACTTTTTATGGTTATAAATTTATTGCCGTTTGATTAGTTTTAAGTAGAGTTTATAACTTGATTTGGAATTCAGAATTGCTAGTTTGATTTTAAGCTATGCATGCAATATGAGTCCTGTTGCGAACTTTTCTTTATTCAAATAGTTGAGGAACTTTATTAATTTTACAGTGAATGCGTTACGTAATTTCGTATTATATTGTATTGCTAATTTGGAGGATTATATAACTATGCAGCCAGCACGAGGATTTCGTACAATACATGTCATTATATGACAGCGAACTAATTACATTGGTAGCAATTTAAGCAAACTAATTACATTGGTAACAATTTAACTTATGCTATAATTTATGATGAATATAGTTTAAAAATTAAAATTTTCAAGATGCCACGTGTCATATCTTTCCCGCCAGCACCATTACACAAACGGCGGAACCAAATTCTGCAAAACGTAATTCTGATCTCTGTATATCATCAGTCATCCTATTCTCCTCTACGCTCTCCATGACAACTCCGTCAGCAATGTTGTCAAAATCTTGAGCAACTACGGTCTGGTTGGGTATTAGAAAAGGTTTATTTAGACCGAAAAGCTTTTAATAATTGAAAATTTTTCAATGGGAGTTTCCGCACTTTAATATTTTTACAACAATGTAAAATACACTCTCTCTCATTGGAAGAGCTCGCTCTCGTAAGCAGTTTTAAAAATAAATTAAATCAAGAACAAAAACACCTCTGTAGTAATAATATATAACTCCCTAAAGTTGCGTTCAAATAATTGAATTTTCACGCATAAGCCAGAAATTGAAAAAACTCACACAGAAAAGCAGTTACGATCGCATTGATGCCTTGCGGATGATGAAGAATTGATTTGATGATAATGGAGGACGAGGAGGCTTCGAGGAAGTGGCAGCCGTGTTGAGCTATACTGAAGGGTTTGCTTTGTTTTTCTGATTTTTTTTATGTTTTAATTAAAAATTAGTTTAAAAAATTTAAAAGTAAAGTAACCTAGTCTGGCTTTCGTAAATCTTGAGTTTAATTGAGCGTAGATTCGGATCTAGATAAATCTGAGTTTAGAGAACACTACTAAATTTTGCATAATATTTTCATTCGGTACAAGTGGAATTCAGCCCAAATTGTTTGGGTGCGGAACCCACAACATGGCTCTCCAAATGGAAACTTGCCATCACCATAAGATGCGCCGACTAGGCAAACTTAATTATATGGTGCGCAACTGCGTGCACTTAATCATTATCCCCAATCTCTTATTTCTTAAAATACTGATATATTACAATTACAATTCTAATTATATTTACAGACACATAACGATATATTACAATTAGAACTCTATTGATATTTACAATTAAATAACAATTAGAACTCTCCGTCATAATTCAGGTATAACACAATCCAAACAACAACCCTTACTTAATATTGGAAGGAAATATATTATATCCTCAAAGTAGGGAGTCAAATAAACCCTTATTAGAAGGGGAGTGAAATAAACTCTTATTACAAGCGGAGTTGAGTCCCAAGTATTGCCGGGATTCGAACTCATGAGCCTAAGGTTATTGGGTGCATGAGTTGCCATTGGGCTACGAGCCCATTGGCTCCCCAACCTCTTATTTAAATGTTCTACTCAACGCCGAATGTATGTTGGTTATACCTCCCAATATATCTATTTATTGGCTGGAATGCAAAGGAAATGGTATTGCTTTACTATGCGTCCATTTGTAGTAATTATAACAGTGACCAAGCGATTCGCTCCTTCATTTCAATTATATAATTAATTTTTTTTTATAAAATTAAGATAATTTTGGAGCAATGAAGTAATAAATTACCTAATAAAAATGATTTAATTATGAAAATATAAGTTTATATAATTTAATTACTTTGTTGTAGATGACAATGAAATTTAAGTAGTACCAAAATCTTATTGTAATTTTATTTCATATATTTAATTTCGTGAATATATATATATATATATATATATTTATATTTACATATATATAGTAGTTTTTCAGTCTGGGATCTTTAAGTACAGGAAAAATCTAGGAAAGCTTTAAAATCGTGGGGTTTTAAAGGATTAAAACTTAAAACGCATATAAAAGCACTTAAACTGCACGGTTTATACGTTTTTTCAGACTTTCCTACACTTAAAAATTCTGGATTGGAATGTTTATACATATATAAGTAGTCAAATCATAATTATACGCTAACACTAAATATATAGGTAGCACAAGATCTATAAAAGATCATGAGAACGCAGATCAAGAGAGGATCTTGATTCATATTTAGGGACTGCGATCCTCTCCTGATTTTGATTCCACTCAGTGGTTTTCTTTCTGACAGTAATAGGGTTTGATTCTTTAAAGGGATAAATGATTTTGTTATCTGAAGCATATATTTTAAACCAGTCGAAAAACAGAATATGAACTTTATGTAAATTTACAAACTCATAATAAACTTGTTGGATTTATTTTCTTTGATTTAAGAAATGTTTAAAAAACCAAAGTCTTTTTTTTTATTAGTGTCAGAATAAAAATCATTGTGAAGAAGAGTTTTATCCAATTCAAAATCTTTTTCAATGACACTAATTACATTTTCTGTGACAGTAGAAAATGTAGGAGAAGTCGGAGGAGAAGGTTCCTTCTCTTCCTGACTTTGTTCATGTTGACAGCTAGTGTAGATTGGGTGTGGAACACTAGTGGCATAGTCAACAGAGTGTATAAAGGAACTAGGTATATCTGAAATGGAAAACCTAGGTTGGCTTTTTACTGGTTGGAAAGGGAGATTTATAACAGAAGGGATTTTTGAGAACTTCCTTTCTAACGAAGGAATGCTTGAGCATGAATCTTTATCAGAGAATCTAGAAGATGTAGATCTCCTAAAAGATAGTTTGACTTTACCATCATAATACTGAGTCACATTCTATAACTCTATGTTAGGCTCAAGTTGTTTCGGAATCACTGGTGCAGTGGCTCCTTCAAGAATCCATTCGTCTGGAAGATTGACATCTTTCCATTAGATTGGTTTTGGAATAACGGTATTGGCTTTAGACAGGTCAGTCTACAAGAGAAGAGTCTCATCTCTTTTTGACTGAAATTTATGCTACGTGCTAAACGCAGAAATCATAGCTTTATAAGAGATTTTAAAAATTAAGGCAACTGAGACAGATCCCTCAATCATATGATAATTATGGGTCTTGATTTGTAATATCATGTTTTTTAGGATGTTTTTGTCTTTTAGAGAAATTGTCATGTTCGGGTAGCAGTTGAATGAGATAGGACCTTTACAAAGACTTGATCCTATACTACTTAGTAAAGAATCATCAAAAGAGATGAATCGACCATCTCTCAGTACGACAAGGATGGAAGTATTTAGACCTTCTTTGGTAAGGGGCTTTATGCCGACTTGTATTAAGCCGATATGAACATAATTAAAATTTTTATTTTTTAATTTCTTTAAAGATTGTTATGAAAACAAATGAATTGTTTCAAAGGGCTTTGAAAAGGTAATGTCACGTTCTTCAGTTTTTATTACATAATCATTCTTTAAAAAATCAAGCTTTTTTGTTTTGTAAATCATTTCTTTAGAAATCTTTGGTAATTCCCAATTATCAATAGCTTTGTTGAAATCTTCAATTACAAATTCTTCTGAATTCACAATATTCTTCGAATCACTAGTCTTCCCGAAAGAAGAGCTAGAAAAGGACGATGCTCTACAGAGCAGAGAATCCATGGGTAAAAACCTATATTCTAGTTTTAGTCTTGTCGGTATGGCTACAATCCAAGGCTAAGAATTGGTTTTACTGCCCTTCAACCAAATCGGGACTTACGACCAAATACTACCGAGGCACCCAGAGGTAAACACTCACCACACAAACAATTTTCAAATAAAATATAAGTCTTTAAACACAAAGTCTCTAATCTATATTACACTATATATATATATATATAAACGTTGTATTCCTTAAGAACTTCTAAGAAGTGTTAGAAGCTCTAGGCGTGTCAACCTCTTTTGGATCCTGGCCGAAGCTCATCATGAAAACTAGGCCAGCTAACAACAAAAAATTCAAGAGCAGCAGCACCTCATAGCTTATTGACTTTCCCTATTAATTTATTTTTCATTATGTTTGGTTCCCTATAAGTTATAAGCAATAAGCAAGGATACCAATTAATAACCCTGTAATTCTCCATTTTCCTAAAACTATTGGTCAAATTACTGTCGGATTCCAAGATAGAACTCTTTTCCTCCTTCTAAGTGGGGCTTCTTAATTAATTTTTTTTTCTCTTTGCACTTTCCCATAATGAAGAAAATTTCTGAAACTCTACTTGCTTGTAAAAGGCAGATTTCTTATTCCAAAAATAAGGAACACAACCACTATATGTAAATAACAATCCCTAGACTCACCATTTCTGCCCTTCTTTAAAGCTTAACAAATTACTATTAACCGAAGATATAGGAGCCAAGATCAGTAAGGTTCCGTTTGGGATTGAGGTGCTGTAACTTGCTGTGGAAAAAAGATATAACTATCAAATAAAAGTTAATAATATATAATAAATATAAATTTTAAATAATAATTTTGAAAAAATTATTAAAGATATAATAGATTTTTAATTATACAAGTGAAAAATCATATTAAGATAGTTTACAAGTTACAGCAGCTATTGTTTACCAAACACTTTAGTGATGTAGCATTTAAGTTACAACTGCCCAATTTCAATCTCAACCTCGCCGGCTTGGTATATACGATTTTATTTTATGTACTTACATAGAGCTTTTTTTGCTATTTTTATTATGCTATGTTTGGTTCTGAATTTTTTCAAGTTTTCAATTGAGTTTTATTCTATTTTTTTTAGAAGCGTTTTATTCAAGTTTAATTTACAGTCTTCAACCATGTTTCTATTAATATATATAATGATGTTGCTTTAAAGCAAATTAGTTATTTAAATTACACTTTGATTTGTATTTTTCTTTTTCTTAAACTCATATTAAAAAGAATTTTGTTTCCTTAACTAACATCATAACATATGTTATTTATTTGTATATGTTTATAATTTTTTATACAAATTAAATGTTATTATTTATCACATATAAATTTTTGTATCATAATATATCATCAGAATTATTTGTTATTGTTTATGTATTACTTTTCTTTTTTTAAGTATACGGACCAGATTGGTTGCTTGAGCATCTGTCTCGAGGTTCTAGAGATGTCTTAGAGGCCCAACGTCCCACCAATCTCCCAAATCCAAGTGAAGACAAAAATTAAGATACTTCTAGTGTGTCTACAATAACTCCGAACCGCTATTCACATGGACCCATTTTAACCGTTCAGAATTCACCACATTAAAACCTTAATCCACCACAAGAACATAGTTATTCTATTCACTAACCACAAACAAAGCATAATTATCCCCTTTATAATTATTATCCTACTCAGAATCCTTAATCGGCATATGATACTTCAATTATCCTTATTGTATTGACTTGCCTGGGTATAATTATCACACACACCAACCTAAGAAATTTGACCATGATAATGCAAAAAGAATTTTTGATTGGTTGTTTATTCTTAATCCTGGCGATTATTTATTTAACCATAATCCTCATGGTTACTCGTACTAGTTACTCCTTATGGCTTTAAATTTGTTTTCGTTTGTGTTGAGTTGTGTCCCACATTGGCTAGTAAATGGGAGATGCTTGGGTTTATAAGGTGGTAGGTCACTCCACCTAAAAGGCTAGTCTTTTGGGCTAGATACCTATAAATCTTATGCTAGGTCCCCCAAACAAGACACATGGTATTAGAGCTGGAGTCTTGAATTCCAAGATCCAAGTATGACTTCTACCAAGGTTGATCTCAAGAAGTTCAACGGGAAAAACGATTTCAATATATGGAAGGTTAAGATGGAGGAAGTGTTAATAACTCATGGTCTTGGAGATGTCTTGCTACCAGTAACCAAGAAGGAGTGGAAAGATATCTCTACATCAAAAACTCCAGAACAGATGGCAGAGATTGATAAGAAGGCCGATAGAACTATCATCTTGAGTCTTTGCAGATTCTGTGATAAGAGAAATGGCTAAAAAACCTACTATTGTTGACCTTTGGGCAAAACTAGAGAGCATTTACATGAAAAAGTCTCTGGCCAACAGATTGTATATCAATAAGAGGATGTTCACGATGAAAATGCTTGAAAGCTCATCTCTAGATGAACATCTTGATGAGTTTAACAAAGTGTGTGACACTTTTGAAACCATAGATGCAGCATTGGGTGATGAGGATAAAGCTTTGCTTCTGATAAGTTCTTTGCCTAAGTCATGCGAGCACTTTATTGATGCCTTGATGTATGGAAGGTAGACATTGTCAATGGATGAAGTGAAGTCAGCTTTTAGCACTAAAGAATTGCAAGGGAAGCAAGAAAGCCTTAGAAATGGCTCTAGTGAGGGGTTAACTATAAAAGCAAGACCAGAATGGAAGAAAAAAAGCAAGGAAAGAATAAAGAAAAACAAAAGAATCTGAGATGCTTCTTGTGTCACAAAGAAGGGCATTTCAAAAACGATTGTCCATAAAAGAAGTTTCAGAAAAAGAGAAAGGATGGTGATGCAGCTGTTGTAGAAGAAGAATGAAATGAATCTGCTGGTGTGTGTGTAGCAACAGAAAGCAATGACAGAGGTAAATGGGTACTTGACTCTGGTTGTACTTTCCATATATGCCCTTATAAAAATTACTTGACTGAGTATCATGACTTAAATGGGGGTAAATTTATGATGGGTAATAATGCCATGTGTAAGATCATAGGTATTGGAAATATAAGACTTAAACTCCATGATGGATCCATAAGGGAGCTTAAACAGGTGAGGTTTGTACCTGATCTTAAGAGAAATTTGATTTCTTTAGAAATGCTTGACCAAATGAGATATAGTGTTAAGATTGAGTTTGGTGAAATGATGATAATTAAGGGCACTGAAACCATCATGAAGGGTTTATGGAAGAATGGTGTATTTGTCTTAGATGGGGAAGTAGTTACTGGTGAAGTTGGAGTGTCAGTAAATGCCAATACTGACAAAGCTAGGCTATGGCATCTGAGTTTAGGGCACATTGGGGTGAGAGGGCTCAAAGAGTTAGATAAGCAAGGTTTACTAGAAGGTGATAAGATTGGTGATTTGGAATTCTGTGAGAGTTGTGTCTTGGGGAAGGCAACTCGAGCTACTTTTAATAGGTCAGTATACAAGTATAAGGACAAGCTGGAATATGTACATTCTGACTTGTGGGGACCTGCTCAACAAGTATCTCTAGGTGGTAATAGTTACTTCTTATCCATTATAGATGACTACTCTAGGAGGGTGTGGGTTTATACTCTCAAGAGCAAAGATCAAGATTTTGAGAAGTTCTTTGAATGGAAAAACTTGGTTGAAAATCAATGTGGAAAGAAGATTAAAAAGCTCATATGCTGATCTTATCAAATAGAATATAAGGTATGGATATGCTGATCTTATCTCATATGCTCTAGCAGCTGCACATCAGAATGATGAAGATGAACCAAAGGTCTACAAAGAAGTAGTACAAAGTAAGTTCAGCAAGGAGTGGCAGCAAGCCATGGATGAAGAAATTATGTCCCTCTATAAAAACAACACCTGGGAACTGGTTAAGAAACCTGATAAGAGGAGGGTTGTAGACTGCAAATGGATCTTTAAAATAAAAGATGGTTTGACAAGAGATGAACCAAAGAGATTCAAAGCCAGGCTGGTGGCTAAAGGGTATACACAAAAGGAAGGGGTTGATTTCAAGGAGGTATTTTCACCAGTTGTCAGGCATGCCTCCATAAGAGTGATTTTAGCTCTGACTACAGTACAAGACATGGAACTTGATCAACTCGATGTAAAGACTGCATTTTTGCATGGAAGACTCAAAGAATAAATCTTCATGACTCAACCTGAAGGGTATGTAGACTCCATAAAACCCAGACATGTATGCCTACTCAAAAAGTCTCTTGATGGTTTAAAACAGTCCCCAAGACAGTGGTATCTCAGGTTTAATGAATTCATGATTACAAATGGATTCATGAGATGCAACTATGGCTGCTATGTGTATTTCAAGCTGCTGGAAGATGATCACTACATCTATCTCCTCATATATGTAGATGATATGCTGATAGCTTGCAAAAGAATGGATGAAATAGAAAAGTTGAAGGTAATGCTGAACTCAGAATTTGACATGAAGGAATTATGAACTGCCAAGATTTTAGGTGTAGAAATTAAAAGAAAAAGAACAAAGGGAGAAATATTTCTCAATCAGGAGAGATATTTGACTAAGGTTCTGGAAACCTACAAGATGCTGGATTCCAAGCCTGTACTAACTCCTCTAGCAGCTCACTTCAAGCCGAGTAATCAGTTGTGCCCAAAAACTAATGAAGAGAAGCTTGATATGAAAATGGTTCCCTATGCTAATGTTGTAGGTTGCCTAATGTATGCTATGGTACTCACTCGACCAGACCTATCCCACTCAGTGAGTGTAGTTAGCAGATATATGGCACAACTAGGGAGAGAACACTGGAGAACTGTTAGATGGATCATGAGGTACTTAAATGGTTCTTTAAACCATGGATTAGTATATGGAAGATCCAGAGGGAGAGGTGATGGGCTGCTAGGGTTTGTTGATTCAGACTATGCAGGAGACTTGGATATAAGGAGGTCACTCACAGGCTTCATGTTTATGTATGAAGGATGCCTCATCAAACTTTAAAGCTACTCTGTAGCATGTGGTTGCTCTCTCAACCACAGAAGCTGAGTATACAGCTACTACAGAAGCTGTAAAGGAAGCTTTATGGCTGCAGGGGTTGTTTGGTGAATTGGGAGTGAGGCAGAAGTCAGTGACTATACATTGTGACAGTTCCAGTGCCATTCATTTGTGCAAGAACTCTGCACACCATGAAAAAACCAAACATATAGACATAAAACTTCATTTCATCAGAAACGAAGTGTCTAAAGGAGCTGTGAAGATGGCCAAGGTGCATACAGACGAAAATCCAGCAAATATGCTGACTAAAGCGGTTCCCTCAGCAAAGTTCAACATGTGCTTGGACTTAGTTGGTCTGAGCAGCCGCTAAGTTGATAAGAAGAAGGAAAAGGAAGCAGGAAAATGAGTTTTTGATTCAAGGTGGAGAAATGTGGACTTGAGTGCAATGAATCGAAAACTCAAAGTCCCAAAACGGCTTCGTTTTGATCAAATGGTTTCAGTCATTTGTCACGTGCAGCACGAGGCGTTTAAGTATAAAGACGAAACGACTCAGCCTCTGTCATTTTGGATAAACTTAAGCAAAGCACGTGAGCCAGCTCGTGAAGAAGCGAATCAAGGTTGTTAAAAGCCGTTACACATGTGTCCAGATTCGGTGCAATCTGGGTTTCAGCATCAGGAGTATAAAACTGGTTGCTGAGGGAGAAAGACGTGGGGTTTAGAGAGAGCTTAAGAGAGAGATAGAGAAGTGAGAGAGGTTCTTCTTGTTGCTTGTAATCTCTTGTTTAGAAGCTCTGTATTTGTCTTCTTGATTCATCAATAAATCTTTTCCTGTGGCTTTTCCCGTGGATGTAGATTGTGCATGAAATGCACAATTGAACCACGTAAGATTCTGTTTCTTGTGTGTTGTGAGTTGTTTCTTGATTGGGTTATACACTGTGATATTAATCATTAGATCTAGGGCTAATTGGAATTGAGTTGGGGTCTTGGTATCAAAGCTTGGTTTCTTCTGCAACTTGTTTGATCAAGAACTAGAGTCTCCTAGGCAGTGGTTTAGCATCTTGAGTCTTAAGGGGTGCTAAATCACTACAGTTTGATTAGAACATAATTTGGAATTCATAATTGCTACTTTGAGTCCTTTCGCATTCTTTTCCTTATTCAAATAAATTGAGGAACATTATCATTTTTAAAGTGATGTGTTACATAATTTCATAGTATATTGTATTGCCAATTTGGATTCCTTTATAACTAAATATGTACTTCGTTCAATACACATCATTATAAGACTGAGCTAATTACATTGGTAAGAACTAACAATTTAACTTACAGTACAATTTATGATGAATATAATATAAAATTACCGATATACCACTTGTCATATCTTTCCCGCCAAAACTATAACTAACTCTATGCAAGGCGAAACTATATCTATGTTCAAAACAAACCGTAGAACCAAATTCTGCAAAAGACAGTAAGATTGTTGAATCTCTCCCCCCCCCCCCAACAGCAATTAATGGCGGCCATAATTCTGACCTATACGTATCATCATTCATCCTCTTTCTCCTACGTTCCCCCTGACAACTCCGTCACCGATGCCGTCGAAATCCTTAGCAACTACTGTCTCGTTCGGTCCAGTCCACATCAAGCTGGTTTTACCAAAAAAAAAAAAAGAAGAAGAAAAATGATTAGCAAAGGGTAAGAGTAACAACTTTGTAGCAATTATCTAACTCCCTAGAGTAGTTTATTTAGAGTGAAAATTTTTTAATACTTAAAATTTTTTCTAATAAGAGTTCATTTATTTTAAAATTTTTACAACGTTGTAAAAACCATTTATAATATTATAAAACTTGTTCCTATATTTTAATAAAGTACGAGAATCCTTATCCGAAAAACACTATCTAATAATTACTAAAATAAAATACTCACCTAAAATAATTTTTTAACATAAATTCAATCAAGACCAATAGCTTTGTAATAAGTAATATAACTCGCTAAAGTGGCATTTGAAATAATTGAATTTTCACACATAAACTAGAAATTGAAACTCACAGAGAAATGTTGTACGATGGCAATGATGCCTTGCAGATGATGAAGAATTGATTTAGGTAGCGTTTATATTTTGGATTGGAGTGAGAATCCTGAGGAGTGGGAATCCTGTTATTAGAAGTGTGGAATGGGAGTGGGTTGTTTACTTACACTAGAGTGGGAGTATGAAATTATCTTGGATTAGGAATAAATGGTTTTAAATTACAGTTTTACCCTTATTTAACGAATTATAATTTTTAATTACAAAATTAATAAAAAATATATTTGAAAAATAAATAAATAGTTTACTATATTTATAAATTAATAATAATTATTAATATTTTTAACTATTTAAATCTTAATTTTTTATTAATTTGAATTTGAATTATGTAAATAAAAATTTATTAATAATAGCAACACAAATGAAACATTATAAGTGATAATATAATACAAACTAAATATTTTCTTAAAATAAAATATTTATTATTATTATTATTAATTAAATAAATATAATAATATTATATTTTCAAATAAAGATAGAACATAGTAATATTATTAATTCTCTATGAGTATAATAATATTATTTTAAAGGAATATTAACTTAGAATCAATGTAAATTAATATTTTAACTAAATATAATAATATTATATTTAAATATGTTTAATATTATTATTTTAATAAATTTAATTTATAAAATAACATACTAATATTATTTAAATAAATATTATTTTATTTATTTTATTTTATTAAATTTCATAAAATAAGTATGTTTATTATTATTATTATTTTTAATAAATGTAATTTATAATATAATATAATAATATTATTTAAATAAAAATGATATTATTTACTATTTATTTTAACTTTAATATAAAAATGATATATTACAGTTATATAACTATATATAACTTTAATATATAGTTATATTTTACCATAGCCATTTTTGTGTGAATGTGGCTTTTGATTGTGATATGATGATTAATGATATAATTGCTTGAGTTCTTGAGTGCATGATATCCGTTATTGCTTGTTTGTCATGACTATCATGAATGAGTTTTGGATTTTACATTTTATTATTATAAACGACGAACAACAATATTGCCAACTCTACTGAAACTTCCAGTAATGCACAACTTATGAAGGCACAGTCGAATGCAAATACTCTAGTTATATTATGTGATTTGTGTATTTCGGAAGTAGAGGCGGGACATTGCCCTGGAACTCATTTTACTATTGTTGGATGGGAAAGCTTAGTTGCAAATTTCATTAAGGCAACTGGAAAAGAGTATACTAAAAGACATTTGAAAAATAAGTGGGATGCCCTTAAAAGTGATTGGAAACTATGGAAAGATCTTGTGGGGAAAGAAACTGGTCTAGGATGGAATCCCATATTAAAGACTATTGATGCAGTGGTGGCAGAAGAAAATTAAGGTATGAATGCTGATTATTTTGCCATTCACAACATTTTTTTTATTATGTACAAAATAAGTGTTTAACTTCATACAATGTATATATACAGATGTATCTCAAGGCAAGCAAGTTTCGTAAAGGAGGCATTGATAAAGAATTAGAAGGGAAGTTGGACAGAATGTTCATGAACACTGCAGCCACTGAGAGCATGCTTGGGCACCTTCAGCTGGTGTCTTTCTATCTGAAAGTCGTGAACAGTTAGATAAAAATGTCGTTCCTCTAGAAAATAATGGTGATTCAGATGAGTTCACTGATCAATTAGAATCTGACAAAAGTATTGAAAATTCTGAGAAATTGGTGGATAAAAGAAAAGCTGAAATACATGAGATAGCAGATAAAAAGGCGAAGAAAATTGAAAAGGTTGGATTAGGAGGGGCAAAGGTGGGAGCCGCTACAAAATTATCACAACAGATTGATCGTCTTATAAATGTTGTTGAGGATAAAAAAATGATACCAATGGTTGTAGTATTCTGATGTGATTCAAATGGTTGAATCTTTGCCTGGAGTGGAAGTTGGAAGTGACTTATGGTTATTTACCACTCGACTATTTTTATCTAAAGAGAAAAGAGAGATGTTTTCCATCATGAAAGATCCAGAGACAATGCTCAAATGGCTTCAGTTTGAGAAATCATCGGCTTATAATCTTCAAAACATTTTATTGTAGTAATCTTATTAGATGATGTTAGATTTTCCTTTATGCTTTTAGATTTTAGTTTCTTTTAGGAATAAGGTGTTTTCATGAACAATTAATTTTACTATATTGTTTTCATACTACTTTTCATCAAACATTAGTTATAATAATAATTATGAATGATTTTCATAATTGTTTATAGCAACATTTTATTTTTACTTATATATTAATTTTGCTACATGTTTAGTGATACTTTTTGAATAATTTTTTACAGGTTTATTTTAGAAATGGATGCATCTGATGATGAGGTGTTCGACCAAATTGTATGTATCTCTGCACTTCTTGTAGAAGACTACTATCTTAAATATATTCATAAACAACCATGTATGAATTCTATGCAAATTAGAAATATGTGTTTGAAGGAAGTATTAGAAGGAAATGATAATCAGTGCCACAGGATGTTTAGAATGGAACAGGCTGTATTTTTTAAATTATATGCTGACCTAGAAACAAATTATGGGCCGAAAGGTTCAAAAAGAGTGGGGGTTGCTGAGATATTAGGAATGTTTTTGCATACTTTAAGACATCGGGTTGGAAACATGTTAGCACAAGAACAATTTCAACACTCAGGTGAAACTATCAGTAGGTATTTTAGTCAAGTATTGGATGTTGTATGTCTTATGGCAATACATATAATAAGGCCAAAAGATCTTGAGTTTAAGGAAGTGCCTAAAGAAATATTGAGAGATTCGAGATACATGCCCCACTTTAAGGTAAGTAAAAGAAAATTGTTTTTAATTTTTGTTTTACAAAGTTACAGATTAGTGATAAATATGTTTTCATTCTATTCTCAGGATTGAATTGGTGCTATAGATGGTGTGCATGTTCCTGCGACAATATCCCCAGAAGATCAAGTACCATATATTAGTAGAAAAGGAATATTGACTCAAAATATAATGGCTGCATGTAATTTCGATATGCAATTTATTTTTTGCACTTGCAAGTTGGAAAGGCAGTGCACATGATGCAATGATTTTTCTAACAGTTATTAGAAGTCCTACAATGAATTTTCCAAAACCTCCCAAAGGTATTTTACTTTATTTAATATTTCTTTCTTAAATATTTAATATTTTTCTTCACAAAGTATTTAAGTCAAATTATAACTTAATCTTTTAAAATATTATGATACAAATTTACATGTTTTTTGTTCAATAGGAAAATATTATTTAGTGGATGCGGGATACTGGGATCAATGGTTTTTTAGGTCTATAGAAAGGTGAAAGATACCACCTTCCAGAGTTTCGTCAAGGTGGTAAACCCATAGGTTATCAAGAATTATTTAATCATGCTCATTCATCTCTTAGAAGTGTTATTGAACTCACATTTAGAGTATGGAAGAAAAGATGGAAGATTTTAAGAGATTTGCCCAACTATCCATTCGCCAAACAAGTGAAAATAGTTATAGCAACCATGGCATTGCACAATTATATAAGGAGACATGCGCAACGTGATCTTCATTTTGACAACATTGAAGATTATCCTACTTCAAACATTGAAGATTATCCTACTTCAATCTTTGATGAAGGAATAGAAAGAGACAATAACACTCGAGAGTATCACAATGTTAATTGCTCCGGGTCCCAAGAAATGGAAAATTTGAGGAATTTTATAGTAAAAAATTTATTGTGAATGTAATATATATTACCTTTTATTTTATTTAGATTATGTAAAAGTATAAATTTTCATCAAATTTTATGTAATAAATTACGAAGTTCTTTAGGTTTTTCTTAATTGAGTTTTTTTAATGTAATTTTACATATTTAAGAAAAAAATTTGTCTGGATAATTTATTAAACATAAAATAAAAAGTAATTAAAACGTATGTCTATTTTGGTCATTTTTATAATACAACAGAGATTCATAATAAGATTTATCAAACGCATATACTATACTTTTCAAACTCAAAATAACCGCAACAGTACAATTTACCAAACATCAAACTACTTTTTTAATCAGCAGCTTATTTCAATTGCAGAGCGCAAGCATTTTATTTCATCAGCCTCAGCAATCCCAAACTGGCCCTAAGAGGATTAGAGGAAACGGCTGCTGTGTTGAGCTTAACGTAAGGTTTGTTTTGTTTTGTTTTTTTCTTTTTGCTTTTATAATATAATTAAAAATTAGTTTAATAACATTTAAAAATAAAGTAATTCGGTCCGGGTTCTGGAAATCTTGTTTCAACTAAACCCGAATTTAATTCGGATAAGTTCGTGTATAGAAAAGCACTACTAGATTCTGCATAATATTTCTATCTAGTATGAGTTGAAATTAATAGGAACCATCTGGCTCCAGACCCTCATAGCACGACTCCCCAATAAAAACTTGCCATCACCATAAGAAGCACCGACCACGCGAACTTAATTGTACGGTGCGTGATTGCACACACTTGATCATTTGGCTCTATCTCTTGTTTAAATGTTCCACCCAATACTGAATGTATATTGGTTATACATCCCTGTATATGTATTTCTTGATGGGGAATGCTAAGTAAGTTAAAAAAATATATTTAGCTCCGGTTTGCGTCCATTTGTAATAATTATACTTTTGTTGACCAAGCGATTCGCCCCTTAATTTCAATCACATATTCAATTTTCTTTTGATAAAATCAAAATAATTTTGAAACAATGAAGGAAGAAGTTTCCTAATAAAAAGAATTTTATTATAAAATTATATGTTTATAATTTAATTGCTCTATTGCAAATGATAGTAAAATTGAAGCAGTACTAAAATCTATAATTTTATGCGCTTTTTTGTAATTTCGTAGAAAATATAAAAAATAAAGGGTGATGCTATTTGAACATAAAAGTGCTCCTTATTAGACTCACTTGTTTTATGCACCCATTATCAAAATTCAAAAATTAAAAATTTTACTTTGCAAACCTCTCGTAATTCCCAATTAATCTAAACCAATAATTCCTTTTATTTCTAAATCCACAAAGTTGGCTTATGAAATAATCAAACTCCTACTTCTTCTTCTCTTTATGTTTGTCCACTATAACAATATTTTTCTATAGAAACTAGACAACAAATTATTTTCCTTTTTTTTTCCTTTCTCAAAACTCAAAACTTAAAAATATAAAAAGAGGGAAATATTCATAGATCACATTCCCCCAATGACTTATTCATTACATTTTATTCTGGACATGAGTTATATTCTTTTTTTTTAATTTTACTGAAACCTAAAATTTAGTTTTATCAAATTTTTTTATTCGGAAGTATTTTTCTTTAATCAGAACTTCCGAAGTCATCATAGTTTATTATTGGTTTTTGAATAGTCTAAAGCTGGTCCTTTATCATTAATTCTTTCATAGTTTTTTGTGTGAGCGACTGAATTAAAGAAATAGATTTAAACATAATATTTGTGTACAGTAAAATGATGAAAATTTACTAATGTGTATATTAGTAATTTTGTTTATGGGCATCTTTGTAATATAATTATTTATTAAGGGTGAGGCTTTTTAGACCCACCAATTGTCTCTCCTCATCCTCTTTCTAATTAAGAATTTTATTATTTAAATATTTTCTAATAAAATTACTCATTTAACCCTTTCTTCTCTTTCTCATCTCAATTTCACAAATTCTCATCAATTCATTCAGATGTATTCTTTTAGTTGCAAGCAATTGATATCGCAAACTAAGAGGAATAAAACTCACCATTTGAAATTGAATATCAGTGAATTTTTATCAGCCACGAAAGTAAATAAATATCAAAAAATTAATTTTTACCAAATACAAAAGTTAATTAATATATCGAGAATTATATAGAAAGTATGAAATAGAGATCATAATCTACTAAGAAAAGAAAAAAAAATTCAAAAGAGAGTAAAAATTGTAGTGTTTAATTCACAGGATGTGAGAGTTTAGAGTGAAAATGCAATTGGAAGATAGAGAGAAATAATATTACTAAAAGCTAATTTAGAGGTCTTTAAAATTGAAATTTTTAATAATGAATTTGTTTTTTAAAATAGGTATAGAAAAAAATTTGGTAGGTTCAAATAGCCCTACTCTTTTATTAAAATATAGGTCTAGTAAATAAAATAATGGGTTCAAATAACCCAACAAAAAATAAAAAGTGAGATTTCTTAAGAGTTCTAAAAGCGAGTGAAGCTATTGGTATCTTTCTAATAGTCTCATCAAACGCCGCTTTTGCATGAATGAATCTATATTTATTTAAAATTATATAAAAAGAAAAATAGAGTTACATCTTCTCCAACAAAACAAAAAAAGAGTTACATTAAATACTTTAATCTCTTCCGAACTTTATATCTTTAAAATTTCAATTCATCTCCTTTCATTATTATATCTTTTTTACACTCACTAACAGTCCAATTGATTTGCTGAGTATTAACTCAACAAAAATAAGTTGAGTAGCAAAGATTTTTAAGTGCCTGTGCTGGCCTGGTGAATTTTTGTTTCCATCTCTAATTTTGTGAAAATTAAATAACAATGACAAAATTGAGTTGAAATCCTCAAAAAAAATTATAACAAAAAATTATAATTATAAGCGTACTTGCTGCAAAAATGTTTAAGATTTGTGAACGATATTTTAATTTTAAAAAAAATGAATTGGGACTTAATTTAGCCAGACTTGTTCATGTCCTTGAATGTAATTTTATCTAGTGATTAAACTATAAATAGTAAAGGACGGGGTTTTATAGGGATAATGTGGGAGTGCCAAACTGCCAATAGCTCTACTCTTTAAGAGGATGTTAGAGCTTATTAGAAGCTGCAGGCGAGTCAACCTCTTGTGGACCTAGGCCGAAACTCACGACAAAAAAAAGGCTTTTGCAAATAACGGCAAAAAATTCAAGATTTAATTTCCCATTATGTTTGGTTCCCTACGAGCATTAATACCAATAAGCTTCCATTTTCCTAAAACTATAGTTCCAATTAGTGTCTGATTTGGATTCTAAAAGCTAAAAGAGAGATAAATTAGCATTTTAAGAAAGAGATTTTTCTCCTTTTAAGTGAGACTTATTAATGACAACCTATATTCATTCTTTTTTCCACTTTTCCGTAATGGAGAAAATTTCCTAAATTTTACTTGCTTGTAAAGGGCAGATTTCTTCTTCCAAAATTAAGCAACGCAACAACTATATATAAACAATAATCCCTAGACTCACCATTACTGCAATTCTTCAAAGCTTAACAAATTATTAGTGACTGAAGATATGGGAGCCAAGAGCAGCAAATCTCGCCATCGCCGGCCTGGTATATATGATTTATTTTACGCCCGTAGCTTTTTCTGCTATTTTTATCAACCTATGTTTGGTTCTAAATTTTTTCAAGATTTCAATTGAGTTTAATTCTAATTTTAAAATCTTTAATATGTTTCTAGTGATACGTAGAATGATTTTGTTTAAAGTAAATAGTTAATTAGATTACACTCTCGAAAAGATGTTTTAGCAACAAGATCATTGTGAAATCAATTCTGTGGCATGAACCTACAGCACCAATTTAATTAATAGAAGCTCTTCGACATTAGCATCCATCTGGGTCCCAATTCCACCCCATTCTAGCATGTGAGCCAACTCTTCCATTGTTGAACCAGTCACTTCATGCACAACGTTGAACCCCCTATTCTTTTGTAAAACCTGACGAGCTTTATGGTAAAGATCTGAGTCATTGATGGTCAGCAACTCAGCAGTTTTACACCCACAATCATATCTATATCTAACAGCAGCATCTCCAATGAACAAGCCGATCCCAAATATTGATCTTTTCATGCCCAAAGTCTCCCTCTTCAATCTAGTAGAGTCTACGAGAAGAACTCTTCCTTTTAACCAAACCCTTATCAGCCCCTCAGCCCTCCCTAGCTCATTCTCTGTTTCCAAGCTTTCTGCTGTGACTCTGAAAAAGGGTCCAAGAGTTTGAGGCTGGATCTCAAGTTTCTTTGAGCTCATTGTTAGGCTCATTGGCTGTTGTGGTTTTCTGCCGAGAATTAAAATGGGTTTCTCGTTTAATGAGTGAAATTTGAGAAAGAGGGATTAACAGATGTTATTAACTAGTACATGTTTTTTTTTTTTGTATGATTTGTATGTTCATTATTTATTATATCTCAATTTTTGCATCATAATATATTATCATAATCCTTTTTTATTATTTATGTGTTGCTTTTTTCAGTATACGGATACGGACCAGATTGGTGGCCTAAGCGTTTGCCTCGAGATCCCAGAGATGTCCCAGAGAATCCACCTCCCAAGGATGTCCCAGAATCTCAACGTTCCACCAATCTCTCTAATCCAAATGAAGATAAAAATTCAGATACTTCTAGTGTATCTACAGTATCTCCGAGTCATTATTTACCTGAACACACTTCAATGGTTCAGAATTCACCACCTCTAAACACTCCACAGCCAAAACATCAACATCCCAAGGATGTCTTAGGGCCTCAACGTTCCACCAATTTCTCAGATCCAAATGAAGATAAAAATTCAGATACTTCTAGTGTGTCTACAGTTTCTCCGAGTCACTATTCACTGGGATACACTTCAACAGTTCAGAATTCACCATCTCTAAACACTAAACCATCACAAGAACGTAATTATCCTATTCACTATCCGCAGTCAGAACAAAGTTATCCCTATTATCCTCCTCGGAATCCTCATAATTACCAACTTCCTGAATCTAATTATCTTTATTATACTCGTGATTATAACTCATCTGGATATAGTTATCACACGCACCAACCCAAGAAATCTGACCATGAGAACGCAAAAAGAATTTCTGATTGGTTGTTTAACCCAGATCCTAGTGATTATTTTTTTAACTCTAATTCTCATGGTCGCCCGCATTAGTTACTTTTTATGGTTATAAATTTATTGCCGTTTGATTAGTTTTAAGTAGAGTTTATAACTTGATTTGGAATTCAGAATTGCTAGTTTGATTTTAAGCTATGCATGCAATATGAGTCCTGTTGCGAACTTTTCTTTATTCAAATAGTTGAGGAACTTTATTAATTTTACAGTGAATGCGTTACGTAATTTCGTATTATATTGTATTGCTAATTTGGATGATTATATAACTATGCAGCCAGCACGAGGATTTCGTACAATACATGTCATTATATGACAGCGAACTAATTACATTGGTAGCAATTTAAGCGAACTAATTACATTGGTAACAATTTAACTTATGCTATAATTTATGATGAATATAGTTTAAAAATTAAAATTTTCAAGATGCCACGTGTCATATCTTTCCCGCCAGCACCATTACACAAACTGCGGAACCAAATTCTGCAAAACGTAATTCTGATCTCTGTATATTATCAGTCATCCTATTCTCCTCTACGCTCTCCATGACAACTCCGTCAGCAATGTCGTCAAAATCTTGAGCAACTACAGTCTGGTTGTTGGGAAAATATGCTCTTTAAAAGCATATATGTTTATTTAATTGTAATAAACAGTTTTTCTGATTAATAAAATAAATGAGGTATTTTATTCAAATATTTTAATTGCATTAATATTTGTATTAAAGTCCATTTAATCATATTATATGTATTTATGTGATCACCATGTGGATTCACAGAAGACATAAATACAAGTTATCTTATGATTAAATAAATTTAGTTCGCAGTTGATAAATAAAGTGGGGCACTACAAGTTATCTTATGATTAAATAAATTTAGTTCGCAGTTGATAAATAAAGTGGGGCACTTTATTTAGGTATAGACTGTAATAAATTCATTGAATGATTTGTCTTAATCATGTATGAATTTATTGATGTAGTGCGACTACATTGAACAGGATCACATATGAGATTTAATTAACTTTGTAATAATTGTCAGACTTATTAAATCTCATAGGCATTGTTTTACTGTAATCTTAATCTTGAGTTAATTATGATTTCATGATTGTAATTGTTATTCCATTTGAGTTACCAATGGGCACGACACATACTTGTGGTCAAGATTACCCGGTATCTTGGTGGGAGCAATTATGAGTATTGGAGTTATGGATTAACAATATAGAATTTGTACAACACATCTCTTGATGGGTTTTGACTTGATCATAGAATTCTGCAGAGTGTGTCAACATATTTAGTATGTTGAAAATGATCATTAGAGAAAACCAAGAAGATCAAGGAATAAGATGTTATTAAATTGATTTTGAGATATCAATTTAATTAACGATGTGGTACAAAGGATTGTGCAAAGAAATCAATGTGGGACGAATTATTATTCGAGCATACAATTATGGAAGTTCCAATCTTTTAGTGGAGTAGATTTGGAATTAAATAATTAGGCTAGTTTAATTACAGGCCTAATTGTTATAGCCACTATTGTATGTTCCCAAATGATTTCATTTAATTGATCGCACCACTAACTAATAAAAGATAACTTATTTGGGTCAAAAGCCTAAATATATCATTTAGTGGGAGGCTCCATTTAAGCTTTTTATAAGGGGCCTTATGTTATTTTACAAGGTGGGTCCCCTATTTAAAAAGAAAATAACGTGAGTTTTATTTGATTATTTGGGCTGATTTTAACTAAAGGAGATATATAAGGCTTATTTTTCTAAAGAAAAATAGGAAGCCATTTTATACAGATCGAGAGAATAAGATTTTTCTCCATTGTTGAGAGAAAAATTTTCGTCTTGCTTTGGTAGTGATAAAAGCGCCACACGTGCGAGATCGTCATAACCTAGAAGATCATTGGTGACAGTTCGTGATCTAGCAAGCGTGGTAGTGACGGATCGTGATCTAACAGGAGTGGTGGTGGCGGATCGTGATCTAGGAGCCTAAATCACTTCAACGGAAAAAGTCCAATCGGATTTTCAAGGTACGATTTCTAGAATATAAATTCTTATATATTATATGAGAGCGATCTTCAAAAGGTTTAATAAAAAATTAAAAACCTAATTTTTCCCCAACACTGGTTGGGTCCCATCCACTTCAATCTCGTTTTACTAAATAAAAAAAAAAAATTGATTAGAAAAGGTTTATTTAGACCGAAAAGCTTTTAATAATTGAAAATTTTTCAATGGGAGTTTCCGCACTTTAATATTTTTACAACAATGTAAAATACACTCTCTCTCATTGGAAGAGCTCGCTCTCGTAAGCAGTTTTAAAAATAAATTAAATCAAGAACAAAAACACCTCTGTAGTAATAATATATAACTCCCTAAAGTTGCGTTCAAATAATTGAATTTTCACGCATAAGCTAGAAATTGAAAAAACTCACACAGAAAAGCAGTTACGATCGCATTGATGCCTTGCGGATGATGAAGAATTGATTTGATGATAATGGAGGACGAGGAGGCTTCGAGGAAGTGGCAGCCGTGTTGAGCTATACTGAAGGGTTTGCTTTGTTTTTCTGATTTTTTTTATGTTTTAATTAAAAATTAGTTTAAAAAATTTAAAAGTAAAGTAACCTAGTCTGGCTTTCGTAAATCTTGAGTTTAATTGAGCGTAGATTCGGATCTAGATAAATCTGAGTTTAGAGAACACTACTAAATTTTGCATAATATTTTCATTCGGTACAAGTGGAATTCAGCCCAAATTGTTTGGGTGCGGAACCCACAACATGGCTCTCCAAATGGAAACTTGCCATCACCATAAGATGCGCCGACTAGGCAAACTTAATTATATGGTGCGCAACTGCGTGCACTTAATCATTATCCCCAATCTCTTATTTCTTAAAATACTGATATATTACAATTACAATTCTAATTATATTTACAGACACATA
This sequence comes from Citrus mangshanensis, assembly GCA_030449895.1. NCBI lineage: Eukaryota > Viridiplantae > Streptophyta > Magnoliopsida > Sapindales > Rutaceae > Citrus > Citrus mangshanensis. Next base: position 10,888,879 of record JASUUJ010000215.1, on the reverse strand, counting down.
ACGATATATTACAATTAGAACTCTATTGATATTTACAATTAAATAACAATTAGAACTCTCCGTCATAATTCAGGTATAACACAATCCAAACAACAACCCTTACTTAATATTGGAAGGAAATATATTATATCCTCAAAGTAGGGAGTCAAATAAACCCTTATTAGAAGGGGAGTGAAATAAACTCTTATTACAAGCGGAGTTGAGTCCCAACTATTGCTGGGATTCGAACTCATGAGCCTAAGGTTATTGGGTGCATGAGTTGCCATTGGGCTACGAGCCCATTGGCTCCCCAACCTCTTATTTAAATGTTCTACTCAACGCCGAATGTATGTTGGTTATACCTCCCAATATATCTATTTATTGGCTGGAATGCAAAGGAAATGGTATTGCTTTACTATGCGTCCATTTGTAGTAATTATAACAGTGACCAAGCGATTCGCCCCTTCATTTCAATTATATAATTAATTTTTTTTATAAAATTAAGATAATTTTGGAGCAATGAAGTAATAAATTACCTAATAAAAATGATTTAATTATGAAAATATAAGTTTATATAATTTAATTACTTTGTTGTAGATGACAATGAAATTTAAGTAGTACCAAAATCTTATTGTAATTTTATTTCATATATTTAATTTCGTGAATATATATATAGTAGTTTTTCAGTCTGGGATCTTTAAGTATAGGAAAAATCTAGGAAAGCTTTAAAATCGTGAGGTTTTAAATGATTAAAACTTAAAACGCATATAAAAGCGCTTAAACTGCACGGTTTATATGTTTTTTCAGACTTTCCCACACTTAAAAATTCTGGATTGGAATGTTTATACATATATAAGTAGTCAAATCATAATTATACGCTAACACTAAATATATAGGTAGCACAAGATCTATAAAAGATCATGAGAACGCAGATCAAGAGAGGATCTTGATTCATATTTAGGGACTGTGATCCTCTCCTGATCTTTAACAGATATTGTACCACCTGTATTTTAGTGTTAGTGTATTATTTGAATTTAACTAATTTTACTTTTTTATTTATTAACTATCAATCACGTTAATAAAATTTGCTCAGTAGAATATCAAATCAAGAGAGAATTTTGATCCATATACATAGACTACGATTTTCTCCTAATCTTTTACAGATCTTGTGCCATCTATATTTGACTGCTAGTGTATGAATAGACTTTGACTACTTCTACTTTTTAATTTATTAGCCGGAAATCACGTTAATAAAATTTGTTCAGAAGAAGATAAAATCAGGAGAGGGTTCTGATCTTTTATTAACGTGATTGGTAGTAAATAAATTAATAAGTAAAAGTAGTTAAATCCTAATCATACACTAGCATTAAAATATAGGTACACAACATTTGTAAAAGATCAGGAGAGCTCAGATTCGAAGAGGATTGTAATCCTTCTATTTATCACCATTCATCCTCTCTCACCTATGCTCTCCTTGACAAATCTGTCAAACCGATTGATAAGGTCCCAGTCAAAAGCTTCCTAACAATCGCAAAAGACAAACTTAGATGCTCTACTTTGGGTGAGAACAAACCACAAGACAAGTGTTTTTTTGATTATTTTTTCTCAATGAATTTTATTGATTATTAGAGCTTATTTATACTTTAAACGTAACCAACTGCTCCGATATGCAACCGAGAGTGAAGCCTTACACATAGCTAAACAAGTAAAGAAGATAATATAAATGCAACAACTTAGCTGCAAATCCGATCAACTAAGCAACAATATATAACTTAAATGCAACAACTTAAGCTATAAATCCTCCACGGCTAGTTGACGTGGCCGACTCCTCTGGCATTTAATTATTCCACATTCTGCATGTTGCAGGCATGAGTTTCACGTCCTGCATGCATACTCTTCATACTTAGGATTTGGTTTAGGCGCCCTTGATGACCTCCATGGCTCCCTTTCCTTATCACCGATGCTGTCGAAATCCTCAGCAACTACGGTCTGATTGTATAGAATCCACTTGTATTTGGTTTTACTATAAAAAATAACAGAAAAATGATTAGAAATCGTTTATTTAGAGTAAAAAGGTTTTAATAATTAGAAATTTTTCTAATGAGAATTTCAGCACTTCAATACTTTTGTACGCACTCCCTGATTGGAAGAGCACTTTTTAATAATAACTAAAATAAAGTGCTCACTTAAAAGCACTTTTTTAACATAAATTTAATCAAGACCAAAGTGGCGCTATAGTAATAATATAACTCCCTAAAGTTGCATTTGAAAGTAATCGAATTTCACCCGTAAGCTAGAAATTGAAACTCATACAGAAATGCGGTTACGATGGCGATGATGTCTTGCTGATGATGAAGAATTGATTTGATGATGATGAGGGATGGGGAGGATTAAAGGAAATGGCGGCCCTGTTGAGCTATAGTGGAAGGTTTGTTTTGTTTTTTTCAATTTTTTTTTTGCTTTTATATTATAATTAAAAGTTGGTTTAATAGCATTTAAAAATAAAGTAATCCGGTCCGGGTTTCGTAAATATAGGTTCAATTGAACCCGGATTCAGACCTAGATAAATTCATGTTTAGAGAGCACTACCAGATTCCACATAATATTTTCATTACGTACAAGTGGAATTCAATTCAATTCGTTTAGGTGCGAACCCCACAACATGGCTTTTCGAATAGAAACTTGCAATTACCATAAGATGCATCTACTAGGCAAACTTAATTGCATGGTGTGTGACTGCCCACACTTAATCATTATGCTCTATCTCTTGTTTAAATGTTTTGTCCCACGCTGAAAGGATGTTGGTTATACCTCAAAATATATCTATTTATTGGCTGAGAATGCAAAATAAGGAAATTGTATTCCTCCAATATGCGTCCATTTGTAGTAGCTGTAACAGTGACCAAGTGATTCACCCCTTAATTTCAATCATATAATTAATTTTTTTGATAAAATCAAAATATATTAGAAGCTATGAAGAAATAAATTACCTAACAAAAAATAATTTTATTATGAAAATATATGTTTATGATTAACTACTTTATTGCAAATGATAGTGAATTTTAAGCAGTATTAAAATCTAATTGTAATTTTATGTTATTTTTTAATTTTGTAAAAAAAATATAAAATTAAAACGTGATATACTGGTATTCCGTATTCCTTAAGAGTTTCAAAGAAGTGTTAGAAGCTTTAGGCGAGTCAACCTCTTTTGGACCCAGGCCCAAGTCAAGAGCAGCAGCACCTCATAGTTTATTGACTTTCCCTGTTAATTTATTTTTCGTTACGTTTGGTTCCCTATAACCATTAAGCAAGGATGCCAATTCATACGCCCGTTTTACTCCATTTTGCTAGAACTACTGGTTCAATTAATGTCTGATTCCGAGAAAGAGAACTTTTTTCCTCGCTTTGAAGACGGACTAATAAGTACACTTTCTTCTTCCTTTTTTCACTTTCTCATAACGGAGAGAATTTCCGAAATTCTACTTGCTTGTATAGGGCAGATTTCTTCTTCCAAAATTAAGAAATGCAACCACTCTATAGTCTTCACCGCTTTCTTTCCTTACTTAACTCTAATAACGGAGGGCCCACGTTAAACGGATTGGGCTCACAGAATACTTCAGGGCTGGAGTGAAGAGCCACAAAAGCACCTGTCAGGACTCGCCATTACTGTATTTTTTCAAAGCTTAATAAATTATTAGTGACTGAGGATATGGGAGACAAACCAGTACTTATCGTCCTCGCCGTCCTAGTGTATATTATTTATTTTATGCACGTACACAGAGCTTTTTCCGCAATTTTTATTAGGCTATGTTTGGTTCTCAATTTTTTCAAGTTTTCAATTGAGTTTTTATTCTAATTAATTTTACAGTCTTTAATCATGTTTCTAGTAATATATATAATGATTTTGCTTTGAAGTAAGTAGATAATTAAATTACACTCTGATTTGTATTTTTCTTTTTCTTAAACTTTTATTAGAAAGGTTTTTTTTCTTAACGAACATTATAATACGTGTAATTAATTTGTGTTTCCGTTCATAATTTTTTGGTATGATTTGTATGTTTTTTTTATTTATCATACATCAAGTTTTGTATCATAATATATCATCATATCTGTTATTATTTATGTATTTTTTTTCCACATGGACCAGATTGATAGCTTGAGCGTTTGCCTCGAGATCCCAGAGATATTTCAGAGCGTCAATGTCTCAGAGATGTCTCAAAGCCTCAATGTTCCACCAATCTCTTATGCCTAAATGAAGATAAAAATCAAGATAATTCTAATGTGTCTACAGTATCTCCGAGCCATTATTCACACGAACACACTTCAACAATTTACAATTCACTACATCAAAACACTAGTCCGCCATAAGAACATAGCTATCCTATTCGTTATCGGCTGTCGGAACACAATCATCCCCTTTATGATTGTAATCCTACTCAGAATCCTCAGCTAGAATATGATACTTTTTATTCTTATAATTACCAACTTCTTGAATCTAGTTATCCTTATTATACTCGTGATTATGACTAAAATGAACATAATTATCACACACACCAACCCAAGAAATCTGACCATGATGACGCAAAAAAATATCTGATTGGTTGTTTAATCCTAATCCTAACGATTATTTGTTTAACTCTAATCCTCAAAGTCCCTCGTATTAGTTATTCTTCATGACTATATGTTAGAAAAATAACAACAGTGAGTTAACAAATAAAACCAGTAGCTAATTACACGAAATTAATTGGCAACAGAATTAAACTGCAACAAGACAGCAACTGAAATTAAACAACAGCAAAAAACAGCAACTGGAAATCAAACAAAAAAAAATAAAATAAACCTGAGGCCTGACAGCGTCCTTAAAATAGATTTACCACCTACTGTAATTCTTTAGGCTTGCTGGTAAGTGCTCTGTGTGCTGGTTTCTGTGTGTGTGAAAAACAAAAGAGGAAGCTTTCTTTTTATACACATGTGCGGATGTAACAGTAGCATAGTATTGAATTTTCGAATTCAATATATGCCATTTAATTATTGTAACAGCCAATTGAATTGTTTAAATTCAATTCAGCCAATTGAATTCAAAAATTGAATTGCATAACAACCCAAAAAATAATTGTGAACTTGTTACAAATCCTTTGAATTAAAAAATTGTGAAACTACTACAAAAAAATTAAAAGGAAATTAAAAACATGTCATGCTAGCTTGGGTGATTTTGGGCTGACATTCGCGTACGCAGGACGTGCGACCGCACACGAGTTAAACCAAATCGGTCTTGGATTCGCACTCCCCTGTGCACGCACGTGTGGAGAGCCTCTATCCTTATAATTCTTGCTCATGCATGGGTAAGTGTCTATATATAAACACAAATCTCTTGGCTTATTTTTCTCTTGTGAGATAAACCTCATTTCCTTTCGAATTTCCAACTTCAAGGGTGTACTTTGAGAGACAATTTCTCATTCACTCAAGCACCATTTTGAGTAAATAAATATACATTTTCGAAGTATTCACGGAGTAGAAGCCGAACTTCACAAGATTTCACACTTTCGCTAACTAGGACCCACTCAGAATATGCCCTCAAAATAGCATATTGATATGCTATTTTTTCAACACTATAAAGTCATTGTTGTTTGATTGATTTTACGTAGGTTTAGAACTTAATTTGGAATTTAGAATTGCTAATATGAGTCCTTTTGCAATCTTTTCTTTATTCAACAGAATTGAGGAACTTTATTAATTTTAAAGTGATGTGTTACATAATTTCATATTGTATTGTATTGCTAAATTGAATTATTAAATAACTATATTTGTATTTCTTACAATGCACATCATCATATCACAGCGAGCTGATTACATTTGTGAGAACTAACAATTTAACTACCCTACAACTTATGATGAATGTAATATAAAATTCCCAAGCAGCTATCATTGATATGACTACCATGCACTACATCTATTGATTGGTCGGATGTAAAAAAAAAAAAAAAATTAGCTTTTACAGAATATAGACCACTGGATTTGATGCCTTACACAATCAGCGGCTGCAAAATAGTAGTGAGAAGTAGAATTTCAATTCTAATTACAATAGTAATTACAATAACAATTGTAATTGCAATTCCATCAATAATTTCAATTGTTATTAAATAATATTTAATAACAATTATAATAACAATAGCAATAACAAAATTGTAATTGTAACAATAATTAGAATAATAATTGTAATCACAACTTTTTTAATGATACAATTGTAATTACAATTTCACTTACCATTGCTATAAAAATTGTATTTTTAAGTGTAATTAAAACTACAAATATAGTTGCAATTATACAAGAACAATTACATAGCCGTAACAATTACAATTACAGCTTCATTACAATGACAATTAGAATTCCTATTGCAATTATAATTCCAATTCCAATTATAATTACATATTCCAATTAAAATTCCTATTACAACTACAATTTCAAAATTTCAATTACAATGTCAATGTTAATTCCAATTATAGTTACAGTTCGAATTTTAGTCTAGTGACAGTTAAAATGATTGACTAATTCCAATTTCAATTGCAATTTATATTAAAATAATAACTAATTCCCATTACAATTATAATTATGGATTTTTCTATCATACTATATGAATTTTTACATAATGGGTTTATAACTCTGGCTTTTCTTTTTTTAATTTATAACTTTTTAACTAATTTGTTAATAAGTTACAATATTTTTGAAGAACTTATATCTTTTATTAATACTAATATTTTATACCATTGATCAAATTCAACAGTGCACATTAGTTACATTATTGATATTGTAAAAAAATAGCAGTATCATAGAATAACCCTTACAATTACAATTGCAAAGGATTGCAATTAAATCTGTTGAATTTTTTTCTAAATGAAAATAGCTATTTATTAATCAGACAATTAATCATCACAGGATAACAAAGCTATGAGCTCCAGAGGAGCTTCACTTAACCAAATACAACAATTTGGCTTTAGCAATCCCAATTTAGACAACTTGCGAGCCACTAAATTACAAACTCTTGGGACAAGCTTAAACGCAACATTAGCAACATCTTTAGCCAGATCTTGGATCTCATCAACTAGCCATCCAATCTCAATCTAATCTTACTCCAACTTGTGAGCTTGCCAATGATCAATCTAATTACATTTTGCAAACTCGATTCGATAATTAAGGAATAAAGCCCAATTAATTTGGCCATTTTTAGAACTTCATAAATAGTAAGTGGTTCAACAAATTCAACATCATCTAAGAAGTGATATCTTTTAGTCGCTACAGCCATGATTCCTCCTTGAAAGTTCTTTATAATTGCTCGTAAGCCAACCAATCCTCTATTATAATTTACTAGAGATGGCAAATCAAGTCATCAGGTCGTGTTCGTGTCGTGTCAATTTCGTATCATGTCAAATTTAGGTCGACCCAAACCCGACACATTTAATAATTATGTCAAAATATTGAGACCTAAACCCGACATGGAAAAATAATCGAGTTACCTAATAACCCACTTAATATCAATATATTAAAACAAAATTTACATCAAACATTTACATACTGTCATACATCCATAATTTATCAATGTTATAAAATATACATATCGACCAAAATATTACAGATTTACACTATTGAAGTTTTAATTATATCTATGTAAATAATATTATATATCGATATTATAAAATATGTATGTCTACCAATATTTTACACATTTACACTATTGAAGCTCTAAATGTATATAAAATTTTATAAATAAAATACTGTGTTTATATTCATCTTTTCAAAAAATAAAAATAAAAGAGAGGATTATCTCTAATATTTGAGTTTTGATGACAAGAGCCTGTAAATTATTTTAAAATAGAAAATATGTAACACTCTACTTAAATATCTATTTTAAAAATGTCTAAAACATAGTTACTTTGAATACAATTTCTACAAGTTTAACACAACAAATAAAACTTTCTTCATAAAGTAAAAGTCATACAGAGATTCCATAGTTTATTTCAAAACTTGATTATTACATAAAGCTAAGATGTTTATTTAAAAACAAAAAACAAAGCTGAGCCCATCTTAAAATTCCAATGTTTGTTATGCCCATATGCACTTCGTCCTGGTTAGGACTTGGCGCTAGCTTGCCCTACTCATCGTTACCTGCAATGTAAGGACTTTATGAGCTAATGCCCAATAAGATAACACTTTTATGCATGTATAAATTATGATGCATATGGATGACCATCTTAAGCTTTTAAAAGAAACTTAGAAAACACAAAATAACTTCATTAGGGCCCTAGGTATGTTGCACTACAAGGTTGGCACTTTACTCTTTAAACAATATGCCCTTAGGCCTCATTAGTTGATCCTTAGGGTGTTACGTATCGCCGTCCCCAAAAGATTTATTTTCACTTAGCTTTGAGGGCTTGCCCTCCTTGGAAACTTTGCCACCAAGTAGTACAACAACCTATTTTTCATAAATTTTTTTTTCTGAAACGTCTTTTCATAATGTAATCCATGATATGCATACATTCAATGCAACTTATGTCATAACATTTGAAGTTCCTAGATGCATAACAGAATCAATACACAACACTATTCAAGAACAAGATTTTTAAATACAGGCGGCATAACCGACCATAACATAATTAAGTATAAGTATCACAGATTAGGCGGCAGAGCCGACCATAACATAACTAAGTATCATTAATTAGGCGGCAGGGCCAACCATAACATAATTAAGTATCATAACTTAGGCGGCAAAGTCGATCATAACATAACTAAGTATCATAGATTAGGCGGCAAAGCCGACCATAACGTAACAAAGTATCATAGCTTAGGCGGCAAAGCTGACCATAACATAACTAAGTATCATAGATTATAACTAATCACATTATAATAGCCATCACAATATAAAGGAATGGTTGAAACTGAAGTTAAGTATGAAAAGAATTTTGTCCTTACATTGCAGTTGAAGTGTTACTTACCTCTTGACCTTGACTTCTCTAGACTTTTCTAAATTGAGGATTTCTCTACTCTTGATATTATAACTTAGAATAGAAGAGAATGAACTTTTTTAGGTTGCATTGAAAATGAATGGGGTAGGGGGTATTTATAGGATTTCTTAAGGCTAATGGATGGCTAGGATTTTGCCACCATAACTCTTGATCAATGGTTGAGATTAACCTTCATAAATAACTTACTAAATTCTAGAATTCTTAACTTTCTCTACATACTTCTACTTACATCATCACTTATGTCATCGCTTATGTCATCATTTCTTATGTCATTGCTTTTGTCATCATTCCTTCAAATTAAATATTATAACTTGTTAGCTTAAAATAAATTCTAATATATTTAAGTGAGAAAATTGTAGCTCACAAAATATAATCGTGTCATTGATTAGGTAAATAAGTTAAGAACTTTAACTCTAACCCAACACAGAAAAAAATCATGTCGACCCCGGACCTGACCCATTTAATAATCGTGTTAAATTTGATGGCCCATGCCCATTTATTCATGTCGTGTTCGTGTCGGATAATTGGGTTTTGTCAAATTTTCCCAGCTCTATAATTTACAACTACATCTACATTCATTTTATACCAAGGAACATTATGGGGAACCAATGTCGAATGGAATAGTTTTCTCTCAAGACTGACTGGTCTAAAGAGTTGGAGAGATCTACAAGAATGCAACAGAACCACTACTCCATTATAGGTTAGTAATGGACAACAATTTCCTCTTCCAAACATCCAATTATTCCTTGAACTCCAAATAATCTAAGCTATCATCTTAAACAAGCCATAATAATCTCTATTACCCTTTTCTATTATAGACCAGGCCAGCTCCTTGAACCTTAAGTGAGGAATTTCCCATAAAGCACCAAAAAATATAGAGCTTTTATATCTTTTTAGCACAACCACACTTTACTAGAGCATGCATAGTAGCCTCACAATGAAGTTTACATCTAGGGCACCAAGATTCAGTCATGATTTTTCTCTTATAGAGATTTTCATAAGTTAGAAGTTGAAAGAAAGTTATATGCAATGCATAGTCTTTGTAAATCTGAGTTTTTTTTTTAATATAGATACAAAATGTACAGATTGCTCTAATCCTATGATTGTGTTTATCACACAAACCATAAACTTCTAAAGAGATTACAATTATCAACATTTATCAAATAAAGCACCCAAGTAGTCTACAATTTATTAAATGGAGACTTTGAACAACACATGTGTCATGACATGCATGAGGAAGAATGCAACATGATGTATGATAAACAAATGTTAACCAAGTGTACTTGCGTTATTACACCCCTGCAAGGTAGACATTTCGTCGTGTACATTAGCTTAAATCATGAAGCAACAAATGAAGTATTGGGAAGACCTTTGTTAAGTGTGTCAAGAGTTGATTTTTAAATGATCTACTAAAAGGAAAACGATGACTTTTATTGCTGTGACAAGACACACATACCTTGAATGAACTTAGTCTTACATGTCCTAATGGAGTTTAACATAGTTTTTAAAATTTCATTCGAGGGGTGACCTAAAAGCTTATGCCAATGATTTAGATTAGGCTTTATTATGATGAAAGAAAAAGTAGAGAAAGATCTATTGGAAGGAAGGCATTTGGGCCACTTGTAAATCCCCTCTCCATTCTAGCCTTGCAGTAGAATTGCCCCCATGCTCAAGTCCTTGACGTGAAAAAAGTGGGGAAGAATTCAATAAAGATATGTAGAATTGTGATGTAAACATTAGATTCCTATGCATGGATGGAAAATAAAGTATGTAATATAAAGAAAATTTTTTACTAAGAGAGTCAAGTAAAAGAGAACTAGTGTGAGAAATGGAAAGATCTACACCCTTGCCAATCATCAAAGTACCATTTCCATGATAAGGACTTTTGACAGAGAGATTTTGTAGATCACTGCGATAACTCTATGAAACGAGAGTTATCATGACACTTTTAGACTTGAATCAGTAACACTTAGAGAGTAAATGATATGTTTTTATTGCATTTTAGTTATATTTTGCATGAATATCCATTTTAGTTTAATTCTAATAAATTTAGTTGTTTTAGAATAATTTATGCTTAGATTATATACATAATTGTAGGTAACCGAAAGCTCAAGTTTGAAAGAAGGAATAATGCCGCAACAAACTTGTATTGACAATGAAAGAACTTGACTACAGAAGAATTGAAACAAGTAAGAAATAGTGAAGATGTTGTAGAACGTTGCTGTAGCACTGTTGCTGCAACAATCCTTGAGCAATGACAGAGAAGATTTTGCACGCATCAACTAAAAGATTGCGATCTGGAGTTTTCAAAAATGGAAGATACGCGCCCTAGACTTCTGGTTGCCTTAATTTTAGGCTACAAAAGGAGCACACATACAAAGAAAAGAAGGAGAGCCATCGCCAAAGAAGAAAAGCATAGAGAAAAACACGAGAAAACATAAATCAAGAGAGAGATTGAAGGCAGTCCTAGAGGAGAAATTACAGACATCAATTGAAAATTAGTTCTTCTTATTCTTTTCTTGTTTTCTATTTATTCATGAAGATATATTGGATGGCTGAAACTCTTTTATTTATTTTACTATCGCAAATCATGAACTAAATTTGATTGTGGTCGAGTGATAAATTATCTTAATGAATGTTTGATTGGCATATGTGTGTTGCTCTGTGTTTGCTATAACATTTTGTCTAAATTGTGCTTAATTTAATTCTCTATTTCGGCTGACCACCCATTTAGGGATACTAACTAAGAAAGAGTCTAAAAAGGTTTGACTTAGTGGATCTAATTAAGACAATACTTGATTTTAGATTGGGTTTCCCAAGTTGAGTTAATTTCAATTTGAATAGGGTCATGCTTAATCTAAAATTAGTGATGAACTAGACATAGAGATTCACCTTGTAGGGTAAATGGAACCTAGATTGATAAATGTTATATTTAATGTTGGTGTAACAATTGGTCACTGTTAGGTCGAATTAGATATAAGATATCCAACATGCGACAATTGAGGATGTATGAGAGATTCTGCCCAATGCTGTATTATATGTTGTAGCAATAGACTGAAAATTGAAAAAAAATAATCAACGCCATTAAGTGAGTTTATTCACTCAACTACTCTATTTCCATTGGTTTTATCATTGTGTTTGACGTGAGAATTTTCTTTACTGCATTCTTATTTATTGTATTTTTATTAGTTTATTAGTTTTATTAGTTGCTTTATTTTCAATTAAAACAAAACTGCATTGTTAAGGTTGGATTAGCAAATCTGATAACATCAATCCCTATGGAGGCGATCTAAATACTCATCAGTATATTACTTGCTATGTACACTTGCACATTAACACTTATAGCATTAGAGATTGCACACACCAAGTTTTTGGCGCCGTTGTCGAGGATTGATTGCTCATTGTGATTTGTGAAATTAATCTTAAATGGTGCTAATTTTTTATTTTATTTTATTTTAATTTGTTTGTTTTGTGGACATGACTAATCTAGCAACCCTTGCATGCGTAAATAAAAACAATGTTGAATTTCAGTTTGATCTAGAAATTAAAAGAACTGCAAGGAGATTAAGAAAAGAGCAAAGAAATTCAAAAGCTGCTATAGCAATGGATGATTTATAAGATATGAGGAATTTGAACCCTCAAGGAGAAATACAATGAATGAATGCACAAAGAAGTCAAAAAGGTCAGAATGAGCATATTATTTATAGGCCACTAGGGAATAACAACATTATTCATATGGCAGATGATAGAGACAGAGCCATTAGAGATTATGCAGTGTTGACTCCTCAAACCATAAACCTTGGAATAGTTAGACCTGAAGTACAAGCTGATAACTTTGAGCTCAAATTAGTGATGTTCCAGATGTTGCAAACAATGCGGCAATTCAATGGGTTATCATATGAAGATCCTCATCTATACATCAAGTTGTTTTTGGAAGTAAGTGATACTTTTAAGATTGCTGGCATATCGCAGGAAGTCTTGAGACTCAGACTTTTCCCGTTTTCTTTAAGGAATCAAGCAAGAGTATGGTTGAATTCTTTACCACTTGACTCCATCACCACATGGAATGACTTGGCTGATAAATTTTTTATGAAATATTTTCCACCGACCAAGAATGCAAAATTAAGGAATGAGATCACATATTTTTATCAATTTGAAGATGAGTTTGTATGATGCATGGGAAATATTTGAGTTACATAGGAGATGTCGTCATCATGGTATTCCTTGATGCATACAGTTGGAAACTTTCTATAATGGTCTCAATCCAAGTACTAGATTAATACTGGACTCTTCAACAAATGGGGCTTTATTATTTAAGTCTTACAATAAGACTTATGAAATTTTGGAGAGGATAGCTAACAATAACTATCAATGGCCATCAACTAGGCAAGTTGCAGCAAGAGGAGCAGCATGAGTCCATAATGTAGATGCCTTAACAGCATTATCAGCCCAAGTAATCTCATTAACAAATATAGTGAAGGCTATGATTACTACTCCAGTAACTATTAACCAAGTTGCTGAAGCATTATGCGTTTATTGTGAAAAAGGACACTTATTTAACAATTGTCCTGAGAATCTAGGCTCGATCAACTATATAGGCAACTTCAACAGACGGAACCAGAACAATCCATATTCAAACACTTACAACCCTGAATTGAGAAAACACCCAAACTTTTCATGGAACAATCAAAATCAGCATGTTGTAGCAACCAGTGGACAAAACAGACCTGCTCAAACACCTGGATTTCACCAGCAAAATCAAGGGTAAAGAAACACCAGCAATGATCAACTCAGTTATCTTGATGAGATACAACACTATCATTAAGTCATCGGGCCGAAGGTAAAGGGGCGGTAGTAATATGGTGGGCAATTAGGTTGGTTTCGAAAATAAAGTTAGTGAAATCTTTGGTAGTGTGACCTTTTTGGTCATAAAGTTGGCAAAAACCCTTATATCCTTTTTTTCTTTTAAGAAAATTGGTTGAAAGAATTTTGGTTAGGTTGGTTATTTGAATTTGTATGATGTCAATTGGAAGATTGTGGAGTCAGTGATGGTGATGCAGATTGGCCACAATTTTGGTAAGTGTTTCATCTCTTTTTAGATACCTTCAAAGTCAACCAACTTGTCATACAATTCATCAACAGTGATGGAATTTTATTGGGCTCAGACATTATCTATGATTTCTTTAAACTCTTTCTTGATAGTGTTGACTATGTGAACAAATAAATCATCATGGAGGAATCAATGAGAGTTAACTCATCAGCTATAGATCATAGATTATTCAAATAACCCGCGAAGGGTTGATTATCTCCACAAGAGCGAGTCAAGCACTCTTTGAGTTTAAAAACTCTACTCTTACTTTTGTTGAAGTATAATCGTTCCAGTTTTTCCCAAGCCTGCTTGGATATTGAACGACTAGCAATCAAGGGTGATACCCTTTCTATCAAGGATGCAAGAACCACATTAAAAATTAATTGATCTTGTCTTTTCCAGAGAGAGTATTCTGGGTTTATATTAGAGACAATGTTGTTACTTGAAGGTGAGATTTGATCAGGACATTGGAAGTGTTCCATTTATGTATTTTATCAAGTCAGAGCCATAAGCTAACGAGGGAAGCTGGGCTATCCAAGAAGTTGTTGGGTGTCAATCGAATTGGGAGCTGAGTTGGAACATCTACAAAGAAGCACTCCTTGATTTGAGTTGCTAACTGTGTGGTTGAAGTTGCTGTAGAATGTTGGCTAATTATTGCAAGGATTGTAAATCTTGTTAGAGGTTCCTCTGATACCATGAAAGAAATTTATATTCAATGCATAATCATTGTATGGCTGAGTCTTTTAATATGGATACAAAATGTGCAGATTGCTATAATCCTATGATTGTATTTATCAAAGAAAGCTATAAACTCCTACAAAGATATACACTTATCAACACTTATACTCCTAAAAAGATAAAGCACTCAAGTAGTCCACAATCCATTAATTGGAGATTTTATAGCACCAATCCTTTAATTGGAGATTTTATACAGCGCACGTATCATGACGTGGATGAGGAAGGATGCCACATGAGATAAAATAAACAAAATGTTAACCAGATGTGGTTGTATTATTAGCAGCAAGTTGTTGATGGCCCTCAAAAAGAGTATTTTAATTTTGTATGGTACAGAACAAGACCGTAACTACTTAAATCCACCTTAAGCACCATTAGGATAAAAAAGATTTTTAGGAAATTTCATCAGTAAAGATACTTAATAACCACTCTTCACTGAATAAATTCCTCTTTTTTTCATAATACTAGGTTAATTTGTTTAGTCTCGAAAAATGAGGAAGATGAATTTTTTGAATAATTCACCATCAATTGGGAGGAACGTTTGTAGACTAGTTGTTTATTCCAATAGCCCCTTCTATCAGTGAGTTCAACAACCATAGTTTCATCAGGCAAAAGCTTTGGTAATACTAGCTGGAAAGTATGAGGCTTTGGTAGTTATCTATCTGAGTAGACAACAATTGATTTACCATCACCTATTCGCCATCTAGAACCATTCTCTAAAACTTATTGGCCCAAAGTAAACTCCTCCATATACATAAAGGGTTTGACCCCAACTTGCTTTTCATGACTCCCCTCTAGGTAAATATATAGTCTTGAGCACCCTTGACAACAGTAATTTTGGACAATGAAGCAACTCCAGTATTGCTTGCTAAGAAGTGCTTGATTAAAAGCTCTAAGATCACAAAAGCCTAACCCACTATCTTTTTTCGACACACACATCTTTTTCTAGTCCATCTGGTGAATGCTCCTTACCTTCTCATTAGATCCCCACCAAAATCTTGCAATGATTTCTTGAATATCATCAATTTTGTGATGGAGGGATAGAGAAGTGATTAGTGCTAAGAGGGATAGAGATGTGATGGAAGCAGGGGCGAAGCTAACACCATTTTTTAGGGTGGGCTAAAATATTTTTAATTACTATCCATACCAGACATGCACGCTACCAACTATGTATAACATGTTTGAGATAAACCAACAATTCATCCAGATTAAAAAGATTTTCTTTAATTACAAGGTCTTCCTTAAAAATTCAAATCAAGCATGCAAATTAGGAAATTTATGTAATTAACTAAAATATTATTTCCAAAAATCTTACCCGGGCTACAGCCCAGGTAAGCCACCCTTTAGCTTCGCCCCTGGATGGAAGTTAACCCACTGTCCTCAAATAAATAGAGAGATTTGCGAAGCTAAATTTTTCCATGATTCCTATTAAGTGTTTAGGTTTGACTGGAGATATCTTTGTTCAGCAACAAATTTTTTATGGAGCTATAAATCAGGATGGTTTGTATGATGTTCATATATCGGCGAAGGTTGGGTTCCACCCCCACTGGCAACCATGGATCTCATTTTTTTGAACATTCGAAGCTTGGATCGGATAATATTCATCTAAAATATTCTAGATTGAATACGAATATTAAAAATTATCCAATTGGATATTGGACAACATGGATTATTTGTTTATTTGTTACCACCAATTTAAATAGAATTAAAATTAAAAATATATATATTTTAAAAAAACTAAAACTAAAAAGCAATATTATCAATAATATTGTTTAATTAAATCGTCAACATTATTGTTCTAGCAGTTACGGTACTGTTACCAGTAGAGACAATGTTGAATGTTGGCAAATTTGACACTACCAGTTTCATATTTATACGGTGTATAGAATATTACTAATTTTGTCGAGCCAAACTAGATGATAGTGGTAAATAGGTCACCAAAAGTAGCGGCAACAACATGTTCCATTGTCTAACTGTGGTGCATTAAGATTCATGGTCACCTTGGTCATATTCATTGGCTGATGGTGAGTTTAGTTCAGCTAAGGGTGTACCTCACTACCCCGCCAGCAGCCATGAATCTCATTTGTTATAACATTCAGGACTTGGATCAGATAATATTCATCTAAAATATTCTATATTGAAGTGTGAATATTTTAAAAATTATCCAATTGGATATCGGACGAACATGGATATTATTTGTTTATCTAGTACTACCCATTTATCTAAAATTACAATTAAAAAATTATATTTAAAAAAAATAAAAAACAAAAATATCAGCAATATTATTTAAGAAGTTGGCATCGTCATTCTTTTAGCAATTACGGTGCCATCACAAGTGGAGACAAGGTCGAATGGTGACAAATTCGACACCACCAGTTTTATAGTTATATGATCTACGAAATAGTACTAATTTTGTTGACCAAAGTAAACAATTGTGGCGGAAAGTCACCCAATGTAACGGTAACAACAAATTCGATCGTCTAACTGTGGTGCATTGAGATTCACAACCACCTTGGTGATACCCGTCGGTTGATGGTGATTTAGTTCAGTTGGCGGTGTACCTCACAGCCCCATCGTTATAAAGAGGAGTTAAGTTGCAGCCATTGTTTAGGGATGCATTTTCACTACATCATTTAGTTTTATCATTGTATAAATCTTAAAATTTTGAGTCTGATGATACCTGAATCATCTTGATTTTACCACCTTAATTTCCATCTTAGAATAGTAACAACAAAGATATTAATTTATTATTATTTTTTGTTTAGGGGTAAAATTGGAATGATATTTCTAGACTAATAAATGAATGACACGTCAACAATTATAAGGGCAAAATAGGCACAATACTTAAAGTAGTATAAAGATGCCTTTCGGAAGAATTTGCTATATTGGATGGACTTGGAAATCAATAGTCAAGTTTAGATGCTTCAAGATATTTATGAGAAAGAATAAACGTAGTACAAAAGGTATATTCTTGTTCTTTTTCCCCAAATATGACACATAGCCTTAAAAATATCTTCTCCTTTTAATCTAAGCATGACATACAGTCTTAACTTTTATGCACTCTCTTTACCACTAGCCTCTACTATATAAATGTCTTATTCACCCATATTAGGGCATGCTCTCTTAAGTTGTCATCTATTTGCCTCCTCTCCTCTTGTCTCACACACATACTCTCACTCTTTCTCCATCTTTTAGATCATCATTCACTTCTCTATTTTTTGGAGGTGCTTTTTTATCTCCACCTTCATCATCTTCTCTACCTTATTATCATTCTCCATAACTTTATTCACCATCTTCATCTTTATCAAGACCAAACATTTTTATATAACTATCTAGCTTATTTTATTCATCTTGTATAATGTAAAATCTTATGTAACCTCTTATTTATACAATAAATTTGTGATTACTTGCTCCTGTGGACGTAGGCTAAAGTCCAAATTATATAAACATTGTATTTTCATTGTATTTATGTTTGTTTTGTTGCATTTTCAATTTGCAGTCGAGATTGTGTTTTAGGTAGACTTGATGTACCCCACTTGCACTAAGTAATCGGTGAGACACCTAAGCTATCCCTTGAGTACATCTAAGCTACGCCTAAACTAACATTACCCCTCATATCAACTACTACAAGGCTCTACTGAGCTCTCCCTATTTTTCCTCACACGACCATCTCAGTTTACTATGCATATTCCTTTAGTTCACCACCTACCCCAAACATCATAAAAACATACCTAAACCCAAACTTAGTGAACGCTCCTACCAAATATAAATTTTATTTGCTTGAATCAGATTTAAGTTAGATCCAGTAAGCACCACCCAATTGGTTCGAATAGGATCCTAGCAAAAATTTGGTGAAAGCATTTTATATTATAAGAATTATCTTTTAATATTAATGATTTAAGGAATACGAATAAGATAGATTTTTTAATTTAAAACATATTATTAATCATGTTATTAGCATATTAATAATACATTAGTAACATTAAGGGTGGCAAAATCTGGGTCCAATTCTGAGTTCAACCTTCCCAATTTCAAACTTGGATATCAATTTTTCTTACCGAATCCGGATTTAAACCTGATTTTTTTTAATCTAGGTCTAGCCCGTGTTCAACCCAAAAAAATCCGGGTTCTCAAATTGCAGGTTTTAGATTTAATCCAAGTGAAAAAATCAAATATTGATTTCATGGTGTTTTTAGTGTTTACCTGGTTGTTGCGATTTTAATATGTTGATATGCTCTAGATTTAAACACAAAAAACAGCAAAGAGGTAAGAAGAAGACAACAACGGGAGGTAGAAAAAAGAAAAGTCGAAGAGGCAGTGGCAAAGGAAATCAAACAATCAACAGGGAAAATAGTTATGTACAATGAAATCATCCTTGGGAGTGCAAATGGAGCTGGGACTGACTTACTAGATAAAGATAATGGAAATTTTCCATATGTAGTAGGTGATGATGCCTCTAATATTGGAGTTACAATCAATGGTAATAGCTCCAGTCGTGGGTTTAAGAAAGTTATCTCTAAAATCTGCCTTAATACAAAATGCTTGTTGATTAATTGGCAAACTTAGACCAGGTTATGCTTGACCATGCTGCATTGCTGTCACTATCTTGAATTTTGCCTGATTATGTTTTCTTGGCTATTTTTTTGATGATGTATTTTCATGATTGAAGCGATGATGATTGATAATAATGATTCGATGAAGAGAAGTTGAAGATAAAGGAAAAGGAATGGCTTTGAGGGCTGCGGCTGTAATGTGAATTAGGGCAATACGATCTTTTTTTTTTCCTACTTATATTAAAAATAATTAAAAAATTAATAGTAAAATAAAGATATCCAAATCTGGGTTTTGGATATGCCGGTTCATCCAAACCCGGATCCAATCGGGGTCGATAAAAATGCATACAGATACTAGATTTATTTTAATTCAGTTCACGTTGAAACCGGTCTGGATTTTTCGGGTTTGTCCGAGTTCGGGCTAGGTGCAAGTTAAATTGCCATCTATACGTATTATTATCTTATATGATTTTTGAATTTAATATATGTGTGTGTGTGTATATATATATAGGGATATTATGGATAATTATAGATTTGCACGTATATGTGCAATATCCATATCTAGCTGGTATTTGCAATCCTTAATTCTAATTACAGTTATAATTCTGATGACAGTTTCATCTCAATTACATTACAAATACCATTACAATTGTATTTTCAATTCCAGTTTCAGTTACAGCTCAATTCCAGTTACAATTACAAGTTCAATTTCAATTCCAACTACAGTTACATTTGCCATTACCATTACAATTATAATTACAATTCCAATTCCATTGATAATTCTGATTATATTACAATTTCAATTCAATGACAATTACAACCATTCACTAAATAAATTGATGTAAGTCATATTTTGTTGACGCCAAAATCTAGTCGAGTTGGTGTATGGGCTACCAACCAAATGTCAACGCTAGCATTTGAATTTGTTTATATTGGGATATAGTCACTACCTAGAAGTCTGAGTAGAAACCAACGACCATGAGCTGAACCTTCACAAGCTCCTGTAACCACAAAAAATGATCAAGCGCGCTAGAAGTTTTTCTAGTGTTAACCCTCCAACGCTCCAGTCAGGTTATGGTGTATTAGAAAAATATAGTGTCTATTTATTTGCACAGATGAATGCATGAAAAAAATAAGAAATCTCTCTTGTTTAAAATAAAAAATAAGGAAAGAAGAACAAAGAATGTAGAAGAGATAGTGTAAAAAATATATAAAATGGATAAGACCCTTACATTTTGATTTCTTTGGGAGTTTGATAGAGGTTAGAATCCTCTCCCCGTTGGACTACAAAATAGCAGTCTAAAGATAGGGCTCAATCCCTATCGGAGAGAACCAAGGAGTGGTTTTGATAGAGTCTGCTCTTGGTTGGCTCAATTTAACTCTCTTCGCTAGGACCCTACTCATTGGTTACCTTCTAACCAAGATGATGTACTTTTTATATATTTACCATTTAATTAGTTCCTATATTTTTAAAAACACCTCAAAACATCCCTACTACTAAATATTGACACTCATGCCATTATTTTTTGTTCTTTTTAACTTGCTTTTACAATATCACACTCTTATAATAATTTTTTTTTATATTAATAAAAAATTAGATTATCAAATTAAACTCAAAAATAAAATAAAAACAAAAAAGGTACATAGTAATTTTTGTGGAAGCTTACGTATGTCTAAAAAATTAATATTGTAAAAAATTGCATTATCAATTTTTTTAAAAAAATTAATATTTTAACTCAAGAGAGTGTTCCACAAAAATTAATTTATATTTATATTTTTTTTTATTTTTTAGTGTTAAACTGGTAATTTATTTTTTTTTCTTTTTAATAATGTCTAAAAAATTATTATAATAAGGTAATTTTGTAAAAATAAGTTAAAAGGAACAAAAGATAATGGCAAGAGTGCCAATAATTTAATGATAGGGATGGTTTGAGGTATTTTTAAAAATAGAGGGACTAAACGGACACTAACTTCAAAATATATGAACTAAACGAGTGTTTATCCTTAGTGCGAAGTGAGCGTAGTCAGGTTTTTAGGAAAACTTGATTGTGGTCGTACTATTCTACCACTCAAACATATTTTAATTTTAATATTATCAACATAATTGAAATAATATTTGTTATATACTTGTATTATTGCTCTAATAATATTCGTATAGAACACTAAACGTAACACATAGGCGGGTAATCTACGGCCTTAGCCTTTAGGAAAAAATTCATTTATCATCTTTTTAGGGCAAAATAACTAGCCTAGTTTTTTACCCAAAAATTTCAATTCTAATATTGCTAGAATGTTGTTATCATCATCGTCATTGTCTCGACTATTTATGGCAGCAACTAGTCCATTCGTAGTTTTCATGTCGATACGTATTATGAAATATTTGAAAATTTTACCTTTTATAACTTGTGACATAAAACTTTTAGTCTTTTAGTTAGTGTTTTTTTTTTTTTTTTGGTCTAATGACTAAATCGATCTGACCCAATTTCCTTTCTGGGCTATTAATCTGCCTTTTAAGCATATTCCAATGCCCTTCTAAAAGAGATATTAAAATAAATGTGATCATATTTGAAATAAAAACATGATGGCTATAGTATAATGATTATGAAGACCTTTTTAGACAACTTAGTTTGAATCTCAACAACCATATTTATTTTTTTAGAATATATTTGATCAATTTTGCACGATTATCTTATATCACTATATTGAGATAAACCTTTCCTAATCTAAGTTTCTGGGTCCACCATTTTATTACTCATTACATCTCCTCTTAATGACTTTGAGTCTATTAAAAAGAGATTTTATACTTTAATACATATCAATAACTAATGGGTTTTTAGATAGTGCTTAGTTTCTTTTTCACTCAAGGGTGTCATCTAGTTTTGGGGCTATTGAGACCTTTGTCTAAATCCCAACAATGTATTTGATCATTTGTACAAGATTGCCATATATTACTAGATTGAGAGCCAAGTCTCCCCATTCTAAATGCATGGTCTGCCATTTGGTGATACAAATGGTAGTAAAATTTACAAAAAAAATTATTTGAAAAAATGAGCGAAACCCTCTTATTTATCAAAACTAATAAAAAATCCATTCATATTTCGAACAAAACACTATAAAACCCCCTGCGATTATACTTATTCCTAATTATTAATGCTTTTGCTTCAATTACTGTTTAATGATTGAGGGGCTGCAGGAGCCCCCCCCAGTTTTAATAAATAATACAAACATTTATAATAAACATTCTTCATTAACAAAAAAAAAGCACTCAAAATATTTAAATATAGTTTAGGAAAAAAGATATCTACACCCCTAAAATTTGGAAAAATGGTCACAAAGACCCTAAGTTTTCAATAAGGGACACTAAACCTCCTTTTGAACATAATACCCTTTAACTCTATAAACCCAAAAATATTGACCCTAAAGTTTTACAATAAATAGAAATAGAGCATTAAAATAAATGTAATAATATATACATTTTAAAATAAGTTTAATATTTTTTCAGTGTATTTGACCTATTTTTTATATTAAAGTACTTTTTAATAATAAATAGAAACTTAATATTAAAATAACGAATTAAAATTACTTTGAATTTAATATTATGTAAAAAATAATTTTGATGTTATAAATGGGGAGACATTTGTTAATTGTAAAATTTGTTTGACCCACGGATTTGTTTAAAAATTTCAATAATAAATATAGATATATTATTGAAATAAATATAATAATTTAAAATTTTTAATATTATTTTAAATGTTAAAAATAATTTAATAGTATTAGTCTACTAGATAGATTATATCATTTATATTAAATTTGTATTAATTAAAAAATTTTAAACACAATTTCTAATTACTATATTCAAAGGGTATTATGGTAAAAAAAAATGGAGTCTTAATATCCCTTTTTAAAAACTTGAGAGTCTTTATAACTATTTTCCCAAAACTTGGTGTGTAGGTTTCCTTAATTCCTTTTCCCTTTAATCTAATAAAAACTAAAACTAAAACTAAAAAATAAAACCAAAAGCTAATCTTATCTTAGTCCTAAACCTAAATCTTAATCCTAATCCATACATTTCACACGTTTCATGCATACACAGCCACTAGGGGGCCGCCTCCACAATGCTCTCACATCCAACAACCAGCGAGCTGCACTTTCGCCCTGACTACCAACGATCATCAACCAGTGCATCCACTGCTGCGAGGTGCGGCCACCACCCCCAACCACATCAACAATAAGCTGCTTGTATGTTCTAATATTTAATAGATAAAAGAGAATTTATAGGAAGAAAACAGGTTATTCCGAGTGAACCACTCTCTAAATCAAGACTCCACAGTATAGAAAATATTTATCTTTCCTCTAGTACATTTATCACAACATATGTATAAACAAATAGATATCTACTTTTAACTCACAAATAAAGCACATCTAAATTAACTGTAACACAATAACGATAGGCTAGCATGGCTCAAATTTTTCACACCAATTAAACGTGCTTTTATCCTCAATGCAAATAAGTGTCCCCTCAATCATAAAAAATTGGGGATTTTGACATTTATGGCCAGGAGCATATTTTCTATGACAGTAATAGTAAAGTGCACAGTCTTTATAATCCTTCACTTCAATTGGGGTTAAACATCTGATGATTGGTGGTGTATGATTGATGGGTAAAAGTCCTAACAAACTTTGAGTTATAGACTGGATTTGAGAGGGTTGGTTACAAAGGTTGCACTTTTCTTCAATAAGTCTAGCAAGTCCAATGGTTGTTGATAATGACTGAAGAATTTGAATAACTCAAACCAAATTTCATCTTTGAGTCCTCCAACAAATCTATCAATTAAGAAGTTTTCAGATACATCCTCTACCATCTGAAACAATCTCTCAAATCCTTCTTGGTATGCCAATACGGTGGTTTTTTGTTTTAATTAGAATAAAGTCTTTAAAGTATCATCGAACTCAGTTGATCCAAATATTTTAAGATAAGCTTGTGAAAACTTAATCCAAGAAACTGGTTCTTTTGTTTTCATTAGCCAACGAAACCACTATGGTGTAGTTCCTTTAAAATGGAAAGCCGCCAATTGCACTTGGTATTCCTTTATAATCTTCTTATACTCAAAATTTTATTCGACCCTATAAATCTGAGTATTTGGATCTTCACCATTGAAATTTAGGAATTTTAATATTGGATGAAGGACAAATTTATTTTTCTAATAGATTAACTAGATTCTCTTGACATCAGACTTTGTATCACATTTGCACTGACTTAGGAATATTGGGAAGTTAATTGGTTATACTTGGTTCGACTCTAAAATTTGTTAAGAATATCTTAAATAATTGCATCTTGATTTTCCAATTTTTTTTTATGGTTTGGTTGCATCAGCCATTGGGAACTTGGTTTTGATATCAAATGTTATATACGTTCTAATATATAATAGATATAATAGAATTTATACGAAGAAGAAAGGTTGTTTTGAGTGAACCCCTCTCCAAATCACTACAAGAAAAATAGTATTTATTGACTTAAGAATAGTGTTAAAAATTACTTTCACTGACACTTACTAATTGTGTCAGTAATCTGGCAGTCAGAAAAATAGTAACACTTGTAGGTGTTTGTGATTACTATTATTATAGTATTACTAGATTTATGACACTATGGTATTAGTAGTTACTGATAATGATCGCTTGTTAAAAGTTACTTTCACTATAGTATCACAAATATTATGATACTATAGTGATAGTGTTTACTAACAATTATTACACGTCAATAGTTTGTTTTACATCGAGGAGATGACATTATAGAATGAACGGATACTAATACTTTAGTATCAGCAATTTGTAATACTATAGCATCACTAATGTTATGACGCAATAGAGCTCTCACTTCCTAATACATTTTTTAGCGTCAATGGCTTGAAAGAAAAGATGTTCATACATTATTGTTGTTACTCTATTATTTTCATTGTTCTTTTAGTTTTGCCAATCAAATAATGGTATTCAAAGAAAATATTAAAATTAAACTAAAGTACGAAACTGAATAATTAAATATAAGTATATAACATTCCTACTAAAATTTAAATAGGTATCAAATAAAATACAAATACAAATATCTAAAATATTGTTTGAAAACATCTCAAATATTTACATGAAACAACATAATGACAGTTTGCGGAAAACAAACATCCTCAGTACATCTACTCTTTGACCTTCGCCTTTCCCACCTATAAGTGTAGTATATAGAATCAATTAGCAACTATGCTACAAAAATCAATTCTTTGGTATTTACAAGCAAAAATATAATTTACCTTATTATTGTATGTTACAATTAACTTTGCAACAGACATGGCCCACTGATTGCGAAGTTGCGAGAGATCGGCCATAGTGTACTCATCACAGCCCTTGAACTTCAAAAATAAAGCAACAAAATGTATTAATAGAGACCCACTGCACAGCCTTCTTTCTATTACTCTTCACTCGATGCATTGTTATCCCACTATAAGTAATAAATAACAGATGCAGCAAATTAATCCACAACATAAAAAATTAAAAAAGAATTAAGTAAACTAATTAAACTTACTCATTCACCATCTGCTTCAACTCATCATCAAGATTATCACCTAATGGATCAAGATAATATATTTTTCGCCTCACCATATCAATTGCTACTAGCACCCAGTGGCCACTAAACAAACCATTAAAAAAATAGATTACAAGATAAATTTAAATAATTTATGTTAAAAAAAGAAAATAAATAAAAAATAAATAAACTATACCTTGGATTATATAGGAACACAATCATGTGGGTTATTTCTATCTTGTCCAAAAGGTTTGAAATATAGGAACACCTATTTGGGTAGCTTGCTTGACTTGAATGTAACTTGGCTATACATCCAAATTGAATTTGAGTAACATCACTGTCATTATCCATCTCCTCATACAAGTGTCTATTAAAAAAAGAAACTTTTATGACATGAATATAAGAAATAAATTAATGACAGTTTGTAAAATCAGAAAACATAATAAAAACATAAATCAAGTTTTTTATTTCTTGCTTGATCCATATCTCCAAAATAGAATTTGAGAGCTCTGTAAACTCAATGACTTCATTGCAAATTTGCTTGTCAAATCTACTCTCCCAGTAGACATCAAAAGTCTTCAGATCATGTGCAACATAATCGACCGTGGCAGTGAGCTCTCAATCATCAAAGAAAAGATGTTCATCTGTGAACTTTGGTTCTCATTTCATGCTTTCACAACTCCACAAGTATTCTTCCTCAGAACAAGTTTCCTTGCTGTCACTGATTTTGCAACAGCGGGTTCCTTTGTTGTTTCTTTCTATTCATACAGATATACCACGGTGTTTGTAGGAGACTTTCGGCCATCGACTTTTCTCTTTGAAGGAGTTAATCTTGATGATCTTCTTGGGCTGATTTTTTTAAGTAGCTTCACAATCTACTGGGGGTGGATTCTATGCAGGGGAGGTGTGTTGATGTTTTTGTCAGGTTTTGGACAAACAATGGGGACATTGGTCACTGACTTTGGGGTAGCTTTAGGGTTGTTAGGAACTGACTTTCAAGTAGCTTTAAGGTTGTTAGTCACCGACTTTGGAGTAGCTTTGGGATTGTCAGTCACTGACTTTTGAGTAACTTTGCTGGGTGATCGACGATCTATCTCCATCTTAACACTGCAACCACCTTTGTAGTTAGGAAAGTTGGAACTACCAACTTTAGTGTTGTTGCAGGCGTTTATCCTTGCATTCATTTAATCTAATTGAGCTTGCATGAACTGAAAACTCTCTTGATACATTCTCCATTCTCGCGCCAACTCTTTAGGGTCAGGAATATTGAAATACATGGATGGGGTGATGAATTGACTCAATCTTTGTACCCGACTTCCATTAGGCTTCTTTTGAAGGGCTTCACCCAGGATATCATTCGGTCCTTGGGATTGGAACGTTCCCTGCTCAACTTAGCTTCTTAGCTCACTCTAAAAAATAAATACCAAAATATTTGATCAAAATTAGAAATAAAAAAAAAGTTAAATAATGACAGTTTATACATACATTGCATTACTAGCATTTTTCAAAATAAACAAAGCAACCTAATCTATTAGTTCACCTTATCTTGGATTATAAAATAATTCAGGCAGCTTTCAGTTTCAAACTATTTGCATTGGTAATTTTCAATAGTGGTGGAAACTTACAATTCTCTCAGCCACTTACTGCACTTCAGGTGTATAAGTTCCATTTTTTTTCTGTGAGCCAATAACCAGGCTTCACTACGGTCAACCTCACGCTCAAAAACTTCGAGGTCCAACTACTGCAATAATTCAATAAAAATTGAATTCAAAATTGCTATAAATCATCATATTATTTGTATTGAAAATGTCATAAGTTTGTATAGAGTGGTTATTGTACTTACTCTTTTATGCAACAACCTAGCATATCCTGTGCTGCCCAAGTGATGATTGTACACATTCTTCGCTTTTTTTTTTCCTTTGCTGCCTTACTTTTTTCTGCACAAAATAGATATTGATTAAAATGGTTACATGAACTCAATAATATTACTAACAAACAAAATTTTAAACATACCTAAAAGTTTTCAGATAAAATCTTATCAACAAAGCTCTTCCAGTCCTCTTTTCTAATGCCTTCATACCCAAGAAGAGGGTTTTTCAGTGAACTCAAGTTGTTTGCATTGGGCAGAATATATTCATTTGCCAACTTACATCTAAAGCCCCTTAATGCAATTCCCATCCACTTAAACACTTGGGTTTTCGCCTTAAGACACAACTTGAACTTTTCCTGAAAATGAATCCATAACGTCTCCTTAATGTCTAGTGGCACTTTCCTCCAATCATCATATATAATTGGAACTCTTTCCTGTACAATCAACCCAATGTAGTTCCTCAAATCGTTTCTCTTTTTTCCAACTGGAACTCCATACAAATTGTACATAACCTCAGCCTCATCACTAACTCCTCTCTTCAAGTCTTTCTTCTTTGTAAGGTTTCGTCTTGGTCTTCCTTTCAGATCTAGATCATAAGTTGGCTCCTCATTTTCTACCATGTCTCCAACAAACCTGCAAATACATAAAAGTGGATGAGTGCACCAGATACCAATATAATATCCTAATATAATAATAAAATAATAAATTAGTTGCTGACTTACGGGAAGTAGTGCTAATAAGGCATAATAGTTGGATTATTCATTTTTCGTACCAATATTTACATGAAAAACATCAACAAATGATCTTACACAAATTCCTCATCACCCAAATCTAACTTACATTATGGAAAATTGTTGAATAATGGCGCATACTCATCAATGCCATCACACATTGCCTCATTTGAATAATTACATTTTTCACTCACTGAACAAACAACTGATTTACTATTATCTAACTGATCTTTCACATAAAACACTTGCTTTGCATGACCAACTAGAATGAAATAGTCAGATTTGTAGCCTATTCGATCTAAATTGACTATAGTGAACCCTAACTCATCAACGTTAACCCCTCAATCATCTACCCAATCGCACTTGAAAAGGACCTTCTTAACCCCCAGTTAATGAAGCTGCCAAATTAACAACCCCATAAAAAGGCATATCTGCAGAATAGGAATTTTTGTCTTTCGAATTTGAAATCTGTATAGTGTTAGCAACCACATAAACACCACTGTTTTGTGTTCTGTGGTTGTCCCGATCTCTCGTATCAAAATGAAAACCATTAATACAGTAGCCTTCATATGTAACCACGCTTGAGTGGGGTTTGTTTGCCAGCCACCATACTTTTTCGTCAACTGCTACATTATTTGCTTTATCAGTTATTACTTATTGTTCAATTAATGAAACCACAATAATTAGATGAAAGAGAAAAGTTTGTTTACTTTTACTTGGATACTTTTATTAGACCTAATGAAGCTAATATAACTTTTTGTTTCAGCCAATCAGCAAACGTACGGGAGTGCTCGTTTGGCAACCATAAAGGCTTTTTTAATTGACGAGGGTGTTTTGATTGCAATAAGGCCAAATGCTCCCTAAAATTATACCAACGGAATTAATAAAATTGAAAAAAAAAAAACTTAACGAAAAAGAGGTGCAAATTTTTAGTCGCATACTCTATGTATGGTTGAATCTCGGGGGTGTTCACCAAAACACATTTGTACCTCCGAGTGGCCTTTCCACTGTAAAATCAATTAGACAACCAGTAGATACTCCGATTGATTTCCAATTTGAAAGGTATTCAGCACAAAATTCAAGTGCTTCCTCAGCAATATAGCACTCTGCAATGCAACCTTCAGGACGGTATCGATTGCGTACATAACTCTTTATAGGTTTCATTTCCCTCTCCAATGGATACATCCATTGAAGGTAAATCGGGCTACATAATCTAACTTCTTCAACTAGATGGACCGTTAAATGGACCATTATAGCAAAGAAGGCAAGTACGAAACATTGTTCTAAATTGTATAATGTGATAATAAGTTCCTTTTGTAATTGGTCTAGAGAATTGGGCTCTACTACCTGAGAACACAAAGAATTAAAGAAGAGGCTAACATCATTATGACATATCTGACATTTTGAGGTAAACAATTCCGAATTACTAATGGTAATAGTTATTGCATCAAGGTATGACAATCATGAGATTTAAGCCCGTGAAGACAACAATCATTCATTGAAACAAGATTTCTAAAATTAGAACAATAGCCATCAGGAAATTTGACACCTTGCAAGGTTTCACAAAACATTTTTTTTCTTTCTTACTTAAAGTATACGGGGCAAGGGACAGGACTTTGTTTTGTTCATCAGGAGCTAATGCAATAAATTCTTTGTTAATTTTCTCTCTAAGCTCTAGATATGTAAGATCTTTTCTAGCATTAATTTCATCTTTTGTTTTCCCCGGTTGATGGAGAAATGTCCCATAAATGCTCTCACATACATTTTTCTCAATATGCATTACATCTGGTTGATGGTGAACTACCAAATGTTCCCAATATTCTAAATCAAAGAAGATTGATCTCTTTTTGTATAGCAACTGAGCTACATCCACATTACCCTCACCCTCACCTTAAACTTCATTATCACCCTCACCCTCAACTTCAACCTTACCCTCAACCTCACCTTTGCCTTCACCCTCATCCTTACCATCACCATCACTCTCACCCTCATCTTTATCCTCACCCTTACCTTTACCCTTACTGTGACCCTCACCCTCACCCCGTTTTCATTTTTTTTAGACCTTTTTTCCCAAACTTGGTGTTAATGTCAGCCACCAAGTTTAAGATCTTTGTACCAGACAAAGGCTTAAGAGGATTTTCAATAAACAGCCTATGGCCCATATATGACATTTTCCAACTATACGGTAGTCAACATACACGTGTGTTTATCCCACAAACTGGGCAACCATAGTACCCTTTAACAATACACCCATACAGGTTTTCATAAGCTAGAAAGTCACTAATCGTCCACATTAACACAGCTTGTAAATTAAAAATTTGTTTCTTATAAGTATCAAACACATCAACACCTACATCCCATAGGGTTTTCAAGACCTCAATAAATGGTGTTAGGTATACATTTATGTCATTTCCAGGTTGTTTAGGGCCAGATATCAGTAGAGACAACATCATAAACTTCCGCTTTATTCACAGCCATGGAGGGAGGTTATATGTTATCAATGTAACAGGCCAACAACTATAAGTAGTGCTAAGTGTGCTATGCGGGTTAATCCCATCATATGATAAAGCCAACAGAAGATTTCTCAGCTCTTAGGCAAAATTAAGACATTTCTTGTCAATTAACTGCCAAGCTAGTGAATCTGTCGGGTGGCGAAGCTTGCCATCTCTAATTCTTTTATTTTCATGTCATGTTAAGTTCTCAGCAGTTTATGGTGATTGAAACATTTTTTTGAACCTAGGAATTATAGGAAAATATCATAACACCTTTTTAGGGACCCCTTCTCTAATTTTTTTTTATCCATCTTTTCTTATTTGCCACCTAAATGCTCCACACCTTGGGCATTCACTAAGATTCTTGAACTCATTTCTATAAAGAATGCAATCATTTCGACATGCATGCAATTTCTCATAATCTAAGTCTTATAGCTTCATTATTTGTTTGGCCTCATACATGGACTTAGGCAAATTATTATCATTTGGCAATATCTCATTCAACACTTCTAATAAAACTGAAAACCCACTATCAGACCAGCCATAAAGTCCTTTTATATTGTACAGTCTCATTAGACCCGATAACTTTGAATGCTTTGCACCCGGATATAGGGGCTTTTCAGCATCTTCAAGCATATCTTTAAAAGAGCTAGGATCTTTATCACAATGTTCAAAAGCATCATGAACCATGTCATCTACATAACTATAATCCGAACATCTAAAACGCTGATTTTATGGCTGGTCTTGGCATTTTACAGAGGTAGGTTTTGAGTCCGCCTCACCGTGCCAATTTCAAACTAAATATTTTTCTAGAAAATCTTTTTTAAATAAATGTAGCCTCACTTGTTCATGAGTCAAAAACTCTATATTACAACAAGAGGTACAAGGACATCTAATTGACATTCTACTTTCAGAATTAAGAATGGCAAACTCCAAGAAATCATCAACCACATCACTATACTCATCAGACAATCTATCACATAATATCCAAAGTTTTGTCCATAATATGTATTGTTACCTATTCATTTGTTAGATGTTGTTAGTTTAATAAGTTTAGATAAATTGCACAAATAACTTCAAACTCTTAGGTTTAAATTAAAAATAAAAATTGTAAAATAAATCTAAGTTCTATTTGTTTAGAGTCACTTAAATACATGTATGCATTCAGCAACCCTACAAAGCATATATGTAAGCATCCAGCAACCCAACAGAGCATATATGTAAGCATTCAGCAACCCAACAAAGCATACATGTACACATTCAACAAGCCAACAGAGCATACATGTACACATTCACCAAGCCAGCAAAAATACATGTACACATTCAGCAAGCCAACAAAACATGCCACATCCACATTTTTCAAAATTTCATTTTCATATTAGAACAAACAAAAGCATATATTAGAACAAACAATTTAATTCCAAAAGAGTCTATGCAACAAAAACGAAACTAAAACCATGCATGTCAATATTTAAAACATGTCAGTACAAGTAAAACTCAAAGCACAACAATAATAGAAACTGAAAGAAAGTGAGTGATTTAAAAGAATTACCAAATGAAGACAGTTGTTACACCATAAACTTTTGTGATTCTTCAAAAGCGAGAGATTGAACTGAACATATTAATTCAACTGATTAGAGCTGCTCAATTGAAATAAACATGCAAGATATAAGAAAAAGTAATAACAAACTAAACATTCTAGTTGAAAGTCAATAATTCAATATTAAAATGCAAACAAAAGTTTCCTATACAAACAAACAAAAGGTCCCTTTCAAAAGTTTATTAATTTGAAGATCATGTAAAAAAAATAAAAAATAAAAACAAACAAATTGCATGTGGTTGTGACACTAAAATGGCCAAGGCTATTATATCCATCAACATATGAATGAAGATTTAATTATATTGTTAATTACTATGTCAGAGAGCTGTACGAGGGAAATCACATTAAAAAAACAATTAAGGACAATGTTTGTTGTTGTTGAACGGTTTGCATGTGAAATATTACATTTATACCAAGTCTAGCAAGGGCATTATAGGGAAATGATTGATGAATTGACCCGAATTGAATATGTATCTTTATCTATGGCTAATTAAATGGAACAAGTTAGGCTCAAAATTGAAAGCATCATGCAAAATTTTAAATGCAATTTCAATAAATGGGGAAAAGGAGAAAACCCCAAATCTGCATGGACATTGTATCCATCAATTCCAGTTAAAGTGTACATGAAATTCAAAGTCGAGTGACATGGCAACTAAAGAAAGAGAGGAAAGAAAACTGATTTGAATCAAGCACTTATAAAACCACTCTTAGTTAAAAACTCTGGTACAATAACTCAACTTTAATTGCCTTTACCTCTCTGTTATGTTTTCCCAGGTCCCAAATTATAAAAAATCAAGATTACAGAAAAAAAAAAACTAAGAATTTTAAAACCCATTCTATAGTTAAACGGCAACAAAACTACATGCATGAGGAAAATAGGCACTGTAAATTGGAAACATAATAATTAAAAAAATATATAAATAAATAAATAAATGGTACCTTCAGAAATGAATTTATCGCAGTGGAGAGAGAGAGAGAGAGAACCAAATCGTGATAAAAAGGAATTCCTCTGCTGCGGGCTTGGTTGGGATTAACGTGAAGTTTCATTAGAATGTACAGTATCAACAGTGGAGGATAGGATTTTAGGGTTTTGTTTACTTAACTTTGACAGAAAAGGAGAACCGAGTGGTGAAGAATGATGAGTGAATGACTTCGAAAAAAATTTGGTTCGATTTTGGTCTTAGGGTTAGGATAAAACGATGCGTTTTACTTATCTTTATTTTTTCTAAGTGAAACGATACCATTTCTAACTAAAAATTTATTATTTACTTGTGAAATTTCAGCCAAACCCGCTAAAATTTTCACTCATGAGTGCTCAATACATTTCAAGTTCTTCATATTACAAAAATAATATTCTACAAATTCAATAGCATAACTAACAAAAAGTCACAACGGTTTTAATTTTAAACTTAAAAGCTTTGGCTTTGAAAGGTCTTGGGTTCGAATGTCAGTTTGAAACGAGATTCAAATTTTATTTTCTTTTACTAATACCTTAGTGTCACCAAGAAAAAGACCATTGTCTTTTTCTTAAACTTAAATGCTCCGATGTTCGAGGTCCCCGGTTCGAATTCCATCTGTTACATGATTAGAATTATTTATTTTTATTACTAATACTTTAGTGTCAGAGATTTCTGATGTCTAAATTTCAGACACCATAGTATTATTAATTTGTGATACTTATGTGTTAAACACGGAATATAGCCCATATGTATAAAAATACTGATATTTTTTAATAAAGTGTCACAAACCAAGTGTCAATAAAAACTATTTTTCTAGTAGTGAATTAAGACTTCGTAGTTTAGCGAGTACTTATCTTTGTTCTAATACATTTATGATAATATATGTAAAAGAAAATAGATAACTGCTTTTAACTCACAAATAAAGCATATCTAAATTAACCGGAACACAATAACTGTAGGCTAACATGATCATACTATCTACACTAATTAAACATGATTTTATCATCAAAGCAAACAAACAGGCTCTTTTGCATGTATCCCAGCATGCCACCACGCCATCACTTGCACACTAGCTCCGCAGCAACCACCACACGGTCCTTCAGAATCACACCACCCTCACCACTAACAAGAGCGCCATAACTCTCTTTGTTGCTGTCGGCTTCCAAATTATGATTATAGCAAGTGAATTTGATTTAATTTTGGGAATTGAAATAGTGATTTGAGGTTAGCCTTCGTATAGACATGCTTTTGGAATTTTTTAAATTGAGATTTTCTTGAAACTTTTTATCTAATACTAATTATTATCTCAAAATTTGTCAATATTAAAAGACTAGAATGCCCTTCTAAAGGTAACTATTAATGTTGACTTTGTATGTACGACTTTATAACGGCAAGGGAGTTTTACAATATTTTGAAACATGAGGGAGATTTGATTAGTTTTGATAAACAAGAGGGAATTTCAATGATTTTCTTGTTTTCATTTTTTAGGTTCAGAATCCATCCAAAAAAAAGAAAATAAACGAAAATATAAATTTAACAATACTATGGTTCTATAGTTCAATGGCCATATAAAATAAGAAATAATATTCTTGCTAACACTAAATTAGAGCATAAAGCTTTTATGCCACCTCTAAGACATCTTCATTGACACAATTTTTTATTTTCTTCCATAAGTTTTACGATACCAGTTCAAAGCCTCTTGCATCCAGATCTCACTTTACAATCTTGTGCTCCACATGGTTCAAATTGTTTTTCTCTATTGATTTCAATTCAGCTTCCATCCACTAAAAAAATCACTTGGAAAAAAAATTAATTGGAATTACGATTATATTAGTATAAATTGTAACTTAAAATATATTACTTGGAAAATGTAAAACCAAATTTGCATAATTTAATTGTTAAATAATTTACTTTTTTTTATTATGTCGACATTCCTTGCACTTAGAACATATCACAGTTCTCAGTACATCCTTACCATCAAGATGGTCTTTTAAGCTCCAGACAAGAACCAGGAGATCGTTTTGCTATTGGTGGGTTCACCTTCAACTCTAGGATGTCCTTGTTAGTGAATAATAAGAATATGGAGGCAAAGAACAAAGAAAATTTCTTAGGATTTGAGACGTGTTTGCACACTTTCCTTTAAGGTTTTATTTGCCCTCACCAATCTTGGTTTGCTATAGAGTTTTAATGGCAAATTACCCCCAAGATATATCAAATTCTGAATACAATCTCTAGCAAATAAGATTATATTTCCAGAACATATATGAAACCTGCAAAAATCTGATATTAATCTAATTGTATTCTTTTCTTTTATGAAGAAGATGTTTTATTCAAAAGAATGCAACCATTCGAAATGGTACTTCTTCAAAAACACTTTTTGGTTTGAATTTGCAACGATTAACACATGAAATTTTCAAGCTTGCCAACCGTTTTCTAGTTGACGCCTTTCTGGAAATAAACGGTTAGCCGTTTTCTCAATAAACGGTGAGCCGTTTTGTTCCAAAATGTTAAATATGTTGCTCTCTGTAAATAAACGGTTAGCCGTTTTCTCAATAACGGTGAGCCGTTTTCTCTAGAACATAAAACATGCTCTCTGGACTCAAACGGTTAGCCGTTTTCCAAAAAATGGTAAACCGTTTTTGTCCAGAATATCAAACCAATGATTGAAAAAAGTTACAATCTCTCTTACAATCCCCACTAAATTGTAATATTTTTTCAGATTTATTAACGATAAACTTATACATACAAAAAGGTATCTTTCGATTTTAACCTTTAATTAGTAAGTATATTTCAAAGCATTTACAAGACAATAGTGTGCTAAGCATTAAACTTTGTCTCTTAAGTAAATACCGGAGATATATCACATATAAGTTATCTCAGATTTCAAAGTTGTGTTCCAATAGTTAGCACTATTCCGGCCTTGTGCTCTATCTTGGATTCATGAACATTTACAAGATTAAACCATGACCTTGTTAGAAACAGCACCATTTCTTATGTTCACTTAGTTGAAGTTTCAAATCATGTCTTTAGCTACTATAAGACTTGAACTTCATTAAGAGTAAATACTCAACCTCAACCTCGTAGCTATTTGCACCGAAACTCTCGAATGGGATTATTTATTACTCGGTGTCAAACCAGTCACATAACAACAACTTGTTATTACCCATTTAACTATGGAGTAATGGTATAACTACTACATAGTTCGTTGGTGACTTTATTATATAAAGGTTTCAATCCCATTCCAAAAGATGTAACCATAAATAAGTATCTTGAAAGACCTTTTGTTAAAGGATCTCACAGTTCTTATTAGTCCTAACATAAACAATATTAATAACACCATCTGCTATTAATTGTTTCACATATTCATGTCTCAAGCTAATATGTCTAGACTTTCCATTATACACTTTATTATAAGCTCTAGACAATGTAGCTTCACTGTCGCAATACAAAGAAATAGATGGCATCGGTTGTGGCCACAACATTATATCAAACAACAAATTTCTCAGCCATTCTACTTCTTTGCCTGCAGATGCAAGTGCTATAAACTCACTTTCCATTGTTGAATGAGTTATGCACGTTTGTTTCTTTGAAGCCCAAGAAATCGCTCCTCCAGCAATTGTAAAAATCCAACCAGAAGTGGATTTATTATCTTTTGTATTGGTTACCCAACTAGCATCTGAATATCCTTCCAGTACTTCAGGATAATCATTATAAAACAAACCCAAATTAATGGTCCTTTTAAGATAACCAAATATCCTACCAATTGCTTTCCAGTGTTCAACACTAGGGTTACTCGTGAATCTTGATATTTTGCAAACTGCAAATGCTATATCAGGCCTCGTACAATACATAGCATACATCAAGCTACCAATAGCACTAGTATATTCTATTTGTGCTACTATTCGGCCTGAATTCTCTAGTAATTTAATACTAGAATCATATGGGGTATTAGCTTCTTTAAATTTCAAATAATTGAATTTAAGAAGCACTTTCTCTATATAATGAGATTGACACAACGAGTAACCCCCACTATGTTTATTCACTTTGATACCTAAGATAGTATCTACTTCACCAAGATCTTTCATCTTAAATTGTGAAGTTAAATACTTCTTTGTATCATCTACTCCTTGCATATTTGTTCCAAAGATAAGCAAGTCATCAACATACAAGCATATAATCACACCAAAATCATTCGTAAATTTAAAATATATACATTTATCAGCATTATTATGCTTAAAACCATGAGATAAAATTACCGAATCAAACTTCTCATGCCATTGTTTTGGTGCTTGCTTTAAACCATAAAGAGATTTGACTAACTTGCATACCTTTTTCTCATTTCCTGGCAAAACAAAACCCTCAGGTTGTTCCATATAAATTTCTTCATCAAGATCACCATTAAGAAAAGCTGTTTTAACATCCATTTGATGCACATACAAATTGTTCAATGAAGCAATTGCAAATAGCACTCTTATAGAAGTTAACCTAGCTACCGGAGCATATGTATCGAAATAATCAATACCATTTCTTTGCTTAAACCCTTTGGCTACTAATCTAGCCTTAAAAGTTTGCAAAGAACCATCACTATTGTACTTTCTTCTAAATACCCTTTGTTGCTAATTGGTTGAGATCCTGGAGGAAGATCAACCAAGACCCATGTTTGATTCGACATAATCGAATCCATTTCATCATTTACCGCCTCTCTCCAAAAGGAAGCGTCTCTAGAAGACATAGCCTCGCTAAATGTCTTTGGATCTTTTTCAATATTTAACAACAATGGTACTTTGTTAAGTACATTCTTTCTATCCTCTTCAACCAAGAAGAGTAGTGCTTGTGATGAAATAAAATCCGGAGCTAAACTCTTTTCTTTCTTTTCACGTTGACTCCTCCTTAGTTCGAAAGATGTCATAGACTCTTTCCTTTTATTATTGTTAGTGGAGGGAGTATTAACACATGGTTGATCAATAATTGATTCTGATTCAATATTAGAATCATGTTGAAATTTATTCTCAATAAATTCAACATCTCTAGATTCCACAATCACATTAGAATCTAAATCTAACAACCTATAAGCCTTGGAATTTTCAGCATATCCTATGAAAACGCTTTTTATACCTCTAGCACTCAACTTTGATGACTTAGGGTCATGTATTTTATAAAAAGCTAAACAACCCCAGACCCTTAAATACATCAAGTTTGGTTTTCTTCCTTTCCAAATTTCATAAGGAGATATATGTGTTTTCAAAGATGTAATTATGTTATGAATATGACATGCAGTGAGTAATGCTTCCCCCCACAAATTATTCGGTAGTTTTGCATTAAGGATCATGGAATTTATCATATCCGTGAAGATCCTATTCTTTCTTTCAGCCAAACCATTTTGTTGAGGAGTAAATGGAGCTGATCTTTGATGAATAATTCTAACTTCTTCACAATAATTATTAAATTCAATTGAGGAATATTCACCACCTCTATCACTACGAACCATTTTGATTTTCTTATCTTTTTGGTTCTCAACTTCAGCTTTGAAAATTTTAAATTTATCAAAAGCTTCATCTTTTGTTCTAAGTAAATACACATAAGTGTATCTAGAACAATCATCAATAAAAGTGATAAAGTACCTCTTACCTCCTCTTGTTAACATGCCATTATACTCACAAATATCTGTATGTATTAAATCTAATATTTGAGTATTTCGTTCGGCTTTAGGAAAAGGTTTCTTAGTTAATTTAGCTTGGATGCAGATTTCACACTTATGACCTTTAACATCATTGCAATTAATCAAACCATGCTTAGACATGTATTTCAAAGATCTAAAGTTCAAATGTGCTAATCTAGCATGCCAAACATCACAAGACTCAACAATATAAGCTAAGTTGATATTATTATTATTAATGCTGAGTTTGTACATTCCATCACAAGAATACCCTTTCCCAACAAATAATCCATTCTTTGAGATAATACAAGTATTACCCTCAAGCACAATCTTAAGCCCATGCTTACACATACAACTAGCAGAAATAAGATTCTTCCTAACGGAAGGTACATGAAAGACATTATACAATGTGACTTTCTTTCCAGAAGTGAAGTTGATCTCAACTACTCCTTTCCCTGCTACTATGGCTGCATTATTATTCCCCATGAGAACCATTTGTCCTTCTGTTTCTTCTTTGTATGATAAGAAAAATTTCTTATCATTACAAACATGAATTGTTGCACCCGAATCGAGCCACCAATCATAGGACCTAGTTTCAGCCATATTGGTTTCGGTAATCATGCCTATTTGCATTTCAGAAACCATATCACAAATCTCTTCAGATTTGTTTTCAATAACATTAGCTTTATGGGAATTCACTTCTTCCTTTTTCTTCTTGAATCTGCAATCACTTTGGCGATGGCCTTTCTTACCACAAAAGAAACAATTTCCAGAAAACTTTTGTGTGCTGGACTTCTTGAATTTCTTGTCATTCTTGACTTTAAAATTCTTTGAGAATTTACTAGCTTCAACAACATTAACTTTAGTAGAATCATGCTTATTCTTGGATTCGCGAGACCTAGTCTCTTCTTCAATTACTAAGTGTTTTTGCAATTCTTCTAAAGTTATGTTCTCTTTACTATGAAGGAGTTTCTTTCTATAATCATTCCAACTTTGAGGCAATTTAGCAATAATAGCCCCAACTTGAAATGATTCAGAAATTTTAACTTTTAACTCTCGAAGCTTAGCAACAATAATTTGTAACTCATGTATTTGATCAAGAATGGATTTTGTGTCTACCATAATAAATTCAAAATATTTAGATACAAGGAATTTTTCAGTACCTTCTTTCTCCGTTTTGTATTTGTATTCAAGAGCATTCCAAATTTCCACCGGAGAAGTCATAGAATTGTAAAGATCATATAATCTGTCAGAAAGTGTATTGAGTATGTGGCCCCGGCATATCAATTCATCATCTTCACGACGTTTCCTTGCAACCTTAACAACTTCGGTATCATCTTCTCTTGGT
Organism: Citrus mangshanensis; assembly: GCA_030449895.1. Classification (NCBI taxonomy): domain Eukaryota; kingdom Viridiplantae; phylum Streptophyta; class Magnoliopsida; order Sapindales; family Rutaceae; genus Citrus; species Citrus mangshanensis. The sequence continues at coordinate 10,848,282 of JASUUJ010000215.1, read as the reverse complement.
TCTGGAAATGGTTCCAATTTCGGATCAAGAACATATGCCACTTTAAGAACAGTAAGGAGAAAGAACAATTTTCCCTTCCAACGAGTGAAATTAGTTCCATCAAAACGATCGAGATGGACACTAGGATTCAGAAATGATGTCAAACTCTTCTCAACCTCCATTTGATAATTTAAAACCTTAAAGATTGTTAGTGAATAATAAGAATATGGAGGCAAAGAACAAAGAAAATTTCTTAGGATTTGAGACGTGTTTGCACACTTTCCTTTAAGGTTTTATTTGCCCTCACCAATCTTGGTTTGCTATAGAGTTTTAATGGCAAATTACCCCCAAGATATATCAAATTCTGAATACAATCTCTAGCAAATAAGATTATATTTCCAGAACATATATGAAACCTGCAAAAATCTGATATTAATCTAATTGTATTCTTTTCTTTTATGAAGAAGATGTTTTATTCAAAAGAATGCAACCATTCGAAATGGTACTTCTTCAAAAACACTTTTTGGTTTGAATTTGCAACGATTAACACATGAAATTTTCAAGCTTGCCAACCGTTTTCTAGTTGACGCCTTTCTGGAAATAAACGGTTAGCCGTTTTCTCAATAAACGGTGAGCCGTTTTGTTCCAAAATGTTAAATATGTTGCTCTCAAATAAGCGATTATTTTCTCAATAACGGTGAGTTTTTTCTAGAGCATAAAACATGCTCTGGATTTAAAATTTTCAATAACGGTGAGCCGTTTTCTCTAGAACATAAAACATGCTCTCTGGACTCAAACGGTTAGCCGTTTTCCAAAAAACGGTAAACCGTTTTTTTCCAGAATATCAAACCAATGATTGAAAAAAGTTACAATCTCTCTTACAGTCCTATGGAACTTTCTAAGAGGTAATGCACCAACTGAATTGACAAGTACTGCATATGCCTTCAATAATAATTTCTTGGAGCAAAAGTAAGAACAGAGACATATGTAATCCACTTGAGCCTATAGGCAAGCAGCAATTGAATGAGCACAAACAAGTAGATCAAGTGGAATAATTTATAGCTATAAGTCTTGTAACTTATGTCGAATAACCCCTCTTTCACACTACCACTTCAAATCTATAATTTATGCTTAGACACAGGATGAATGTTCATTCTTCAACCTGAGCCTTTCTTTCAGCTACTATTTTGTTTGCCCATGTCGTTAAAGGAGTATCATTGTTTCTGCCACCTTTTTCCTATTGTAAAATCGTTGTTGTAATGCTTTTATGAAGTGGTTAATCAAATGAGTTATGAAAAAATTTTGCAAAATCGTCATAAAAGAATTCACATTATCCACAGTGTTAGTAGTTAGAATAATGTACCCCCACCATCAAATTAAGATCGCGGCCACTTACACATGCCCACGTTATTTTTTAAGCAAATAGCTGCTCTTGAATATATCCACTACAACCCTTCAAGTTGTGTTCTAATCTCTTTACATCTATATCACTTTGCTACCTTTATAAACATGGGCTCAAACTTACCCCAAAAAGCTTTTGACATCTTAAATTTTGACTTGACATTATCTTTTATATATTAAAACAAATGCCATGGGTAGCAATACTTATTAGTATTAAAAAAAATTTTATTATCAAGCGATAAAAAATATTATTTTGTACTTATATTATAATTTATATTTGTATTTATGCAATATATTAGGGATTATTAATTATTTCTTAACTATATTTAATTTTCTATAATTTTTGTGTATTTATTAGATAAAATATTAAATTCACGTAATTCGAGACTCCAAATTGATAAACAAATGTCAAATTTGGATTCCGAAGGTCCGAAAACCTTAAGATGAGTCAAGATCGGCTTAAAATTGAACTTGTGCAAAAAGTTGACCTTTTCTGTTGACTGAGTACTGATTGGATGATAAAATGAGCTTACAATAGATATAAGTGCATTGGATAGCTGTCAATTTTGAATAAATCTCAACCACTCATGATTCAATGGTCACGATCGTGCCACGTGGCAATGATTGGTGAAGTAAGTTGTAGGATCCGAACCTTTGTATTCAGGTCAACCCGATCCACCCATTAATTCGCCAAATCTCAATTGTTTTTTGACTGAATCGAACGTTTCACATGCTGCCACGTGTAATGTTGACTTTTGAAGTTTGACCAGCCGTTGGAGCTTGATTTAATGGCTATGACGAGCGCATGCATAAAACTTGTGATGAATCACAAAACACTGAATTATGAATGTATTTTTCTATAAATAGAGTCTCATTTTATGTTTTGGGCATCTCTTTTCTTCTCAATTTCCCTATAATCTTATTTTTCAAGTGTTTTTTAATATTTTACATAATTATTTTTATAAATAAAATTAGTTTTTTTTCAATTTTTTTTCTTTTAATTATGAGTAATTTAATTTTAATAATTATTTTTATTTCAATTATTCTTAGCTAAATAACAATAGTTAGGGTAAGGTCAAACTCTTAGGAAATAAATATGATTTAATCAAATTCTATTTTTAATTATATAGATTAAACTATTTTTTATTTAATTTTATACATATTTTATATTTTAAAAATTTGATTTATTGTAGACAAATAAGGGAGTTTGACACAATAAGTTCTCAATATCTTAATATAAAGTATGATAAAATAGTATTTTGACTTATTGTAGACAATTAAATTTTGGCACAATAAATACTTAATCCATAATAAAATTAATGAGAAAATAATAATAATTTATATAATTAATCTTTGCTGCAATAAACACAAAAATGGCCAAAAAAATTTATTAAATTTTATACTACTAAGAGTGGATCCATAACCCTAACTAATTCAATGTCATAGTTTCATTTACATTAAGTTGTTTATATTCAAGTTTTAGTTTCAATTTTAGATAAAATAAAATAAACAAATTAAATCTTTTCTTTATAGATAAACTTCGGACTCACCGAACTATAATATAACAAGACACTCTTATACTTGGGAGTTGAAAATCACTTTTAAATTGTATTAAGTTTTTGGCGTTGTTGCCGGGGAAAAATATTTATTTTGTTTTAATGTTTTGTTTTTGACTTTTATTTTGTGTAAAGTTTCATTTATCCCCTTTTCATCTTCTTAAATTTTTTTTTGTCCACAAAATGTTTCAAAATCTTCACTTTCATCCCATATGGACATGGCTTTGTTCTAGACTTCTAAAAATTATTGTGTGCCCATAAAATTATAAAGAATTGGCAAAAAGATCCCTGGACAAAATTTCTAATAATAATCAGACTTGGACTTACATCTTGGACTTATTTGGACTCAATTTGGACTAAGCAAACTGATTATTGACTCTTATTTTTTAAAAAATTTTAGTTATTTAATTTTAAAATTTATTTTATTTTATTTTATTTTATGGCTGGCTTGACCGTCTAAATTGTAATTTAACTTTTAGTTTTTTTATTATTTCGCATTTATTTTATTCTTTATTTTATATTGTTAATTTAAATGGTCGGTTCAACCACCTAAATTGTTATTTAATTTTCATTTTCATTTTTGTCACTTTTTTTGTACACTTATATTATTTGCATATTTAATTTTCATTTTTTTGGGTGCAATTTTCATTTAGTTCTTGTGTTACTTATTATTTTGAATATTATCTTTGTGACATAATCATTGCATGAGACGATGATCTCTAACTTCAAGTAGCAAATTAATTCGTAGATCTCAATCTCCATCATCAATCATGGACGAGATCCAAAACGAAAACTTTTTGGCCAAACTTAATCCTCAGATTGATCAAGGAGACGATCATTCTCAACATTATGCACGTTATCAGAATCAATCAAGGACTTTGAGAGACTACATGAATCCAACCAGAACGGGAGCACCGTCGTGTATAGTATTTCCTCCAGAAGCATCTCGATTCAACTTCAAACCAAGAATTATTTAACTTTTACCAACATTTCATGGTTTAGAATCTGATAATCTATACTTACATCTAAGAGATTTTGAGGAAGTTTGTAATATATACGTAAACCAAAATGGTAGCATGAACATAATTAGATTAAAGCTTTTTCTTTTTTCATTAAAAGATAAAGCTTAAACTTGGCTACAAAATCTTAGATCTGGATCAATAAGAACTTGGAATAACATGAAAAAATAATTTTTGAAAAAATCCTTTCCACTTCATGAACCAATTTCACTCAAAAAATTGGAGAAACATTATACCAATGTTGGGATAGGTTTAAAGAATTGCTCAACATATGTCTACAATATGGTTTTGAAACTTGATTATTGGTCACTTATTTCTACGAGGGCTTGACAGCCCAAAGTAGACATGTTGAAATGATGTGAAATGATGAATTTAGAGATAAAAATCCTGAAGATGTACTAGATTATCTTGATCAATTAGCTGAAAATGCACAACACTATGATACTGTTGGAACTTTTGAATTGACAAATAAACCACAACCATCTCCATCCAATGGAGGAATCCACAATATGAGGGAAGATCATGATTTACAAGCAAAATTTTGCATCCCTAGTTAGGAAGGTTGAAGCTTTAGAGCATAAAAAGAGTGATCAAGTAAAATATGTTCAAGAAATTGCATGTAATGTTTGTAATTCTAATAATCATTTCACTCAAGATTGTCTCACTCTGCCTGTAATTAAAGAATGTCTACATGATCAATCTAATGCTATTAACACTTTTAATAAGCCAAACCCATATTCACATACTTATAATCCTGGTTAGAGAAATCATCCAAATTTTAGTTTGAGGAAAAAATAATAATGCACAATCTTCACAAGCACCACCTTCGCAAAATTTCAAAATGCTCAGTCTTGTGTACCATATGTTCCACCACCATGGAAAAATCTAAAAGAATCAATGCATTCATTCATCAGAAAGCAAGATGTTATTAACAATCAAAATGCACAAACTTTTTCTGATTTGAAGGATACTCTTGATAAAATTGTTTATGTACTCACAATTCAAGAAAAAGGAAAATTTACAGTTCAACCACAACCAAATCCTAAGATTCAACAAAATCCACCTGTGGACCAAGTCAAGTCAATTATAACTCTTCGTAGTGGTCAGGTTACTGATAAACTTATTCCTGAACCTTGTGAAGATGATGAAAATTCAAAGGGTAAGGAAGGACTAAAGGAACTTACACCTAGTGAAGAAATAACTAGTGTTCCACTTGAACCACCATTTCTGTATGCATTAAATAAACCAAAGAAATCAAACTATTATTCTGAAATTTATGAAATCTTTAAGCAAGTTAAAGTTAACATTTCTCTATTAGATGCAATCAAGCAGGTACCTTCATATGCCAAATTTTTAAAGGACTTGTGCACTGTTAGGAGGAAATTAAAGATAAGAAAGAGTGCTTTCATAACCAAAAAGGTAAGTACCGTTCTATCTACTAATAATAAATTGAAATTTAAATATCCTGGTTGTCTTACTATTTCTTATGTTATTGGTGATCACAGAATTGAGCATATTTTACTAGATCTTGGTGCTAGTGTAAATTTGCTTCCATATTCAGTTTATTTTCAACTTAATCTCGGTGAGTTAAAATCAACTTCAACTACACTTTTGTTCGCCAATAGATCAGTTTAAGTACCAAAAGGAATAGTGGAAGATGTTTTAGTATAAGTTGATAAACTCATATACCTTGTGTATTTTATTGTCTTAGAAACTGAACTTGTTGTGAATAAATATAAACTAATTCTTGTAATTTTAGGTCGATCATTTTTAGCAATTGTTAATGCTTTGATTAATTGTAGGAATGGTTTAATGAATTTATCCTTTGGAAATATGACTCTGGAATTGAATGTTTTCAACATGTGCAAGCAACTTAATAAAGATGATACTGATGAACAAAAGAAATTGTTTGAATCTTGTATAGAGGAAAATATTCGAAAAGTGAATTTTTCTGAACTCTCTGATGTTTGTTTAGTTAATTCAATTGAGTCAAATAAGCAGTTTGAATTTGATATTTCTAATATAAATTTGTTGCTTGATTATGTACTGACTTTACAAAATTATGATGAAGAGGCAAAATTTGAGGAGCTTGGAATGATTCTGAAAAGTAATTTTTAGAAGTGTAGAACAAAGCCATGTCTATGTGGGATGAAAGTGAAGATTCTGAAAGACTTTGTGGACAAAACAAAATTTAAGAAGAGACATAGGGGGTAAATGAAACTTTACACAAAAGAAAAGTGAAAATCAAAACACTAAAACAAAATAAATATTTTTCCCCGGCAACAACGCCAAAAACTTAACACAACTTAAAAGTGATTTCTAACTCTCAAATTTAAGAGTGCCTTGTTATATTATGGCTATATGAGTCTGAGGTCGATCGACAGAGAAAAGAATTAATTTTTTATTTTATTTTATCTAAAATGAAAATAAAACTTGAATATAAACAACTTAATTTAAATAAAACTATAAAATTGAATTAGTTAGGGTTATGGATCCATTCTTATTAGCAAATAAAATTTAATAAATGCTTTTTGCCATTTTTTTAGATTTATTGCCCAAAATATTAATTATGTAAATTATTTTTATTTTCCCATTAATTTTATTATGTATTAAGTATTTATTGCGCCAAAATTTAATTTGTCTACAATAAGTCAAAATACCATTTTACTATACCTTATATTAAGATATTAAGAATTTATTGTGCCAAACTCCCTTATTTGTCTACAATAAATCAAAATTTCAAAATATAAAATATGTTTAAAATTAAATAGAAAATAATTTAATTTATATAATTAAAAATAGAATTTGATTAAATCATATTTATTTCCTATGAGTTTCACCTTACCCTAACTATTGTTATTTAGCTAAGTATAATTGAAATAAAAATAATTATTGAAATTAAATTACTCAAATTAAAAGGAATGAAAACAACTAAAATTGAAAAAAAAAACTAATTTTATTTATAAAAATAATTATGCAAAATATTAAAACACACCTGAAAAATATGATAACAGAGAAATTAAGAGAAATTGAGAAGAAGAGAGATGCTCAAAACATAAAAATGAGACTCTATTTATAGAAAAATACATTCATAATCCAGTGTTTTGCGGTTTATCATAAGCTTTATGCATGCACCCCTCATAGCCATTAGATCAAGATCCAACGGCTGGTCAAACTTCAAAAGTCAATATTACACGTGGCATCATGTGAAACGTCCTATTCAGTCAAAAAACAGTTGAGATTTGGTGAGTTAATGGGTGGATCGGATTGACCTGAATACAAAGGTTCGGATCCTACAACTTGCTTCACCACCTATTGCCACGCGGCACGATCGCGACCATTGAATCATGAATGGTTGAGATTTAGTCAAAATTGACAGCTATCCAATGCACCCATATCTATTGTAAACTCATTTTATCATCCAATCAATGCTCAATCAATAAAAAATGTCAACTTTTTGTACAAGCTCAATTTTAAGCTGGTCTCAACTCATTTTACTTAATAAACACAAAAAAAATACACAAAATTAAATATAGTTAAAAATAATTAATAATCCCTAATATATTGTATAAACACAAATATATATTATAATACAAGCACAAAATAATATTTTTTATTGCTTGATAATCTAACAATTTTTATAACGACACTCTTGATGGAAATAACAACTCTTTTGATGGAAGTGCATCGAATGAAGGTAATTACTAATTCTAGAGCATCACTAATTACATCATATAATTTCATCATAAACCATTCCCAAGAATCATTGTTTTTGGAATCCCCAAACTCAGTAGCTAGCACATACAATTGATTATTTCCATTCAAGAGTATTGTCACAAACGTAGTTAAGTACTATCTATTGCAATCACTAGCTTGATGCACTATAAAAAACCATTGATGCAAGATCCAATAGCTACAAAATAGCACAAGAAACTATTATCGCCATTCAATTTCAGGTGAGTAATTGTACCTTTATTTTCCTTCTCCAATACATGAAAGTACTTGAGGAGTAAGTTATATGACTCCGATGGACTTCCTTAAATCATTTCAAGAACAAGTTCTCTAGTCCAATATGCCTGCTAGTATAATAAGTGAATATTGTGCTCCTATTGCATATATGCCAGAATGTCATTTGGAGTATATATTTACTTCTCCTGAATAAATTTTTTTACAATGAGATGACCGACAACCCAATTCCTTGCCTAACAAAGAACACTGGGCAACACCTCATTATGAAAAGTGTCTCTTGTCACATCTCATCACTACCTAATTGACATTCTTTTGATTTGAAGTTCTCTTTGCACAAAGACACCATTTACATGATTTTGAAGCATAATGCGCCTCGAAACGTATTAATATGGATCTTGCAACCTTTAAATTGAACTTATCTCTAAAGAAAACTTTGAGCAATTATAATATTAAATTAAACTTGAAATCAAACAACTTCCCCACACAAACATCATTAGACCTACAACTTTGAACAAAGTCTAGAGTAACAAAGTCTGTAGGAAAAACTGCAGTAATACTAACAAAGGGGTCAACTACTAGCCCTTTAGAATAGGGCTTTAGAGTAACAGTCAACTTTAGTGTGCTTTATGCTCATTTTGAAAGTGAGGCAAATCTTTCCTATCACCAATTATACCTTTATCATGCAACTGTTCCTATCATCGATAGTATTATCAAAATTACTATCATCACCATCATCAATAAGAGCATCGAAAACACCATCATCCCTATCATCAATTAGACTATTGAAAAGACTTTCATCCCCATCATCAATAGGGCTATCATGCGATTCAGCATTAATGTTCTCTACTAGGGTATTATCCATCTCGTTAATGGGGTTATCATTATATTGAAAGGAAGAGTAACCTTATAGCAGCAATGTCATCGGTGGTACCACCTCTTTTTCAACAACCGTCAGCGTAATGTTGTTCTCATCAATGGGATCATTATTATAGTAGATTCAAGATTAATGTTGCTACATTAATGTCATTACTGGTAACACCTCTTCTTGAATATCAGGGATGTAGATGCTTGCTCTGTATGAAGTTTGAGTATCTTGCATCACAGGCTTTTGATCCGGTACTTTAGGGGATGTGATAACAAAAATAGCTATGCACTCATATTTCAATAGATTAGAGCCCACATATAACACAACATTTACCATTTCATTATCAAGTATGTCCATAGGTAGTGAACACGCGGGTTGGGTAGAAAAAACTCGACCTTGAACTTGTCTTCACTATGATGCTAACATCATTCAAATTTATTTGCAAAACCTCATACACTCTTGCAAGAAATTGATTAGACATACAATCTTTCCAAAAAAAAAAAATTCTATTCATGTCATTCATGTATTCAAAAACAATCATCTGCCAATTTCTCCCATGATCCATCAGAACACATTTAAAGAACAACTACTCCATTAAGCTTGAATAGTTATGAAAAGAATAAAAAAATTATTATACAATTAAAAAATGAACCTATATTTAGGTGTGAAGGCACATGTCGTACAAGCTTGTTCGTTTTTTTGGTTTCATCTCTTAGGTTGCTTTTACTCAAAATACTCACATAAATTAAAAAAAAAAACGAAATCAAAAACCATATTTGTAATAAAAATAAATACTAACTTTAACATCTTTCTTTCCAATTGATGATTTTATTTATATAACTACATTTGTTTCATGAAGGTCATTTGTTGACTATGGGTGAGGTTTGATATTTTGTTGAGAATGACATTTGTTTTGCAATTTATTAATAGGTTTGAGGGTATTTAGGTCTAAAAATTAGATTTTTTGCTACAATAGATTTTGAAAGGGTTGGGCTACTTTAAACCCACTAACTCCCTCTCTACGCTCTCTATTTAAATTAAGTTTTTATTTTGAAAATAATTTTTGTTATAGTTACTTAATCAACCTTATTTCTCTTTCTCTCCCACAATTTCACAGTAAGCAATTTAAACTTTTATCTTTCAATTTCAAATAAACATTGACTCGTGCTTCTCAACTTCTAAAAATCAATTTCATAATGGCTATTACAAATCGAGAAATTAAAAACCTACCATAAAAAAGAATGTCAATCAATTTTTACTAATTAAGATTCTATGGATTTCTTATTTATTCTTGAAACAACAAATTTAAGATTAACAAAAGGAATAAAATAGTAATAGGAAGAAAGAAATAAAGTTTTATTACTAAGAAAAGAAAAAAAAATCAATGGCCAAAAGAATGAAATTCAGATTTCAAGATGCATAATGTGATAATATAGGGAAAATACAAATCTTAAAATTGAGAGAGAACGAGTACGAATAATCTTGAGGTATTAAAATTAACATATATATATATATATATATATATATTAAGGTGGGTATAAAGAAGAATTTGATGGATTCAAGACTCACCCCTTTGAGAAGCACAAAAGTTTTTGGCTAATTTATGTAAATTTTCCAAAGACAACTAAATTTGGACACTGCACTCATTCATTGAACTAAAGCGAGATAAGGAACCGATGTTGCCAGTTATTTCAAGGAACCGATAGGAAAATAGCTTCTATTTTCTTTTTAGTATGCCTTCTTTAGCAGCAGAAAATACGACTTCAACTTAAATTCATTCCATCAACGTATAAACTCAAGAAGATTATAGTTACAACAAACACACAAAAGGGCATAAATACCGGAATGGCAAAAAATATTTTCAGATATAAAGAGATACAAAAATTAAAGAACTCCAAAAAAGGGGTTATTTATTGCAGAGGTCAGCTCAGAGCCTGCTGAATTGAGCACTGCCATGTCAACCTTCTCTCTTGGTAGAAACAAGTACTCACCCCCTTCGATTTTCTCAAATCCGCACAGCTCAAGAAACTCTAATCCCCCCTTCAGTGCACCAACTCTATCCTGGTAATTGCAACACAGCATGACATTTAGCGAAAACAATTAAGGAAAGCAATCAACCTCGTATTACTGTATCATGGACCAACAGAAATCTTTGTATTGCATACGGGTGGGAAAACAAATTGGTAAACCAAACTTCTGTCAAATCCTAAACCAATCAAATCAAAATTTAATGGATTCGGATTTCATTTATTTAAGAAACAAATATATTCATTTAATTCCTTTACCATACAAAATTAAATTAAATAATAAATAAAAGCAATAAATAAAGAATTCAATGGATTCATCTAAATTCGATTAAAATCTAATCAATAAAATTGATTTATTACAACTAGATCCAAGCTAAACACAATTACAATCAAAAAACAAGAGGCAAAAGAAACTCAAAAGGCATATGGATGACTTTGACAGTTGTCATAGCCATAGCTATTCAAGACCTTGTCACTGACACAGCAAAGAGACGTGAAGCTAGCCAGAAAATGTTGGATGAGAGCATTGATCTGATTTTTGGGATGTTTGGTTTGGCTTTCGTTTGGGACAACGAAGAAACGGGTCTTCAAATTCAAGTGAGAGAGATTACAATAGAGGAAGGAAAATGAAGAGTGGAGCTAGCGCCGGCTGATTAGTGATGATGTCGTTGCTTTCATTTTCTTTTTTGTCTTATTATCATTTCATAATTAAAAAACTCCCTTGTACCTTGAAAATGTTCAAACAATTTTTTTATTTAATTTTAATGGTAAATAAGTAATTTTATTAAAAATGTCATTTATTAATCTATTCATTTATAACCCATTTAATAAACGAATACGAATATGTGACCTCAAACCGGGATTCAATTCATTTATTTAACGAATCAAATCGAATTCACCTATTTATTAAATAAATCAATTTTTTCAAATCCAAACCCATTTATTTCGACTCGAATCGAATTAGATTAATGAATCCTGACCCAAATTGCCACCCATAGTATTGCATCATCATCATTGGGATTTTTGGCAACAGAAATCTACTTACTTCAACAAGTATCAAGATCTATTGTGAAAAAGTTCCATACCTGAAAAGTTTGATTACTGAGTCTGATTTTTCTGAACTTCTCCTCATTAGGATTTTTGGCAACATTCCCTATATATGTTAGAAGGGTCTGGAATGCTCTCTTCACTTTAGCATCATCATCCTAGTCCAACAGAAAACAAAGTGAAATGACTGGACGTGATATAAACCAACTTAACAAGCATTACAGAATCCCCACGGCAGAAAATTGAATTTTAAGGGGAAAAAATAAAAAGAAAAGCAGCAAAAGAGATGTTAACATAGAAATGTATATGCATAGTTCCAAGTAACAATATTTTCATTGAAAAAAATTCAACCAGAAATACTGATTCCATTTTTACTGAGCAATTTCTTCCTTGCAGAAGGAAGGCAATATCCATAAGACATAATAAACACATATTCCTTTTGTTTAATGTTAAATAGAATCCATTCATCAGCTCTACTTGCAAACTACCAAGCCTTCAGCAGGTACAGGGTATTCTGCATGATCACCACATGTTAAAGGTCTATATTCAAAAGATTCAAAAGCTGACTTCACAAATGTTCAAGAGAGACCTTCAAGATACTCTCTTAAATTTAGTAAAATGTCCAAGATGAGACCTTAGTAATTTAATCAACCATTTTCATTGGTCCATCCGCCACATATGTTGGTGTCCTTGTGAGGGTGCATGGAATGCGTGAGCATGTATGTGTAAAGAGAGCTTATACTTCTCCTCATATACAAGAGACTCTCCGTGTAAAAGGCTGCTGGTTGCTTCAATAGGCAAAATCTCTAGGGATGGTACAAAAGGCCTAGAGTTCAAATCTTGCTCACAAGAAGGTTGGGAGGGGCTTTACGTAATATTTTTTTAAAAAAAATTATTGTAAAATGTATCTTTTGCAGAACCAATCACTCTACTTAAAATGTTTATCCATGCGCATCATCCATTTGATATTTCTGGTCAATCAGGCATTCTAAGTCTCAGATCTAAGTTTATGAATTTTTAGCAATTGATAATAGATGATTTCAAACTGGACCATTACTAATTGTTCAAGCAAAAAATAACAATTCCAAATTGTCTACTAGCACAACCACTGAATGACACCAACGGATCATTTATTGAAAGCCATTGAATATGACTGACTATGTATGCTTAAAGTTCTTTTAAAGTATTTAATAGCCAAGAAATAATCAAGAGCATGGTGTGCTGATCAAATTTACCTTGTGATTTTGTTTAAGAGATCGCAAACACTCTCTCATTTGCTCTACCTTTGTGGCAGGCCTAATAGGCAACATGCTCTGCAATTCAGATGCAAAAATGATGTATTTTCAAAATACATCTGGAGCATATTTTAAATGAATACATCAGAACCTGAAAAATCAAACAACCTAATACCTTTTTCTCCTCGACAACGGGTGCCGAAGATTTCGTGGTTGCAGGATCTTCTGGGGGCAATCCAAGTCGCCTCCTCCGTTCTGCCTGTGAAGATATAATTACAGTAACTAAACTATAATAGGCAATTCCGAATGAAATGTAAAATAACTTATGGAAAGCAGTTTGTAGACAAGGACAATTAAAAATCCTATACAAGCAAATTTTCACCATTGCCATTACTTACATGATAAGGAGCTAGCAGGTCTTTGCCCACTCAATAAAAAGAGAAGTTTCAAAATTTCCTCTTTCTTTAAATGAAAAATTAAATGACCATTGATGAACATAAAGCTAAATATATCAAATACATTACTTAAGATTTGGGGGGGGGGGAAGAGGAGCAGTAACCTTATCTTCTTCCAATTTCTGACGAATTTTTTCCCTAGCTCTTTTCTCCTCCTCTTTCTCAGCTTTCCGCAAGGCCAATATTCTGGAGAAAATAAATTGTTCAATCCCAATGAAGAATGAAACAAAGGAATGCTTATCAAAGAGCATCTTATATTATACAATATTATTTTATTGGAACACAAATTCCTTGAAGTAGTATAAAAAGGATACACTAAATCAAGACATACCGTTTCCTTTCATTTTCTTCCTCAATCCGTTTTGCTTCTATCAGTTCCTTGCCTATTCGAATTCTTTCCTGCCAGAAAGAAAATACTAGAGCTGAAAAAAATTTACCCAAAGACAGGAAACAAATTTATGGAGGTAAAATTAAGGATACAGGGCAATGTATCGCAAATATAGTGAAGTTATACATGAAAGTTGTCCCGCCTGTCAAAATTTAATCCCTTAGATGACTGCAAGTTTATACGTTATTACAAACGATAGTCGCATCTAGCTGAATGTCATTCTCAAGTCAAAGATAATTATGGAAAGTACTGAAACAAAGCTATCAATTGACATAAGCCAAACTCCAGAAAACATTTTTCTCGTTCAGCAGTATGCTGTTGCCACCCCCCTACCCTCCACTCACTTTGTCCGTTTGTCCCTCCCTTTTGATCACTTGTGCAACACAACAAAAACACGAATTTCCTCCTTTCTACCCATAATTTCAGGGTATCTATTACAGCAACTGTGGAGCAATTACAAATTAAGGGGGATGGAAAAAAATTAAAGCTGAAAACAGCAGGCTATATTTAAGTTCCCACTAAATCAAAAAAAGAAGAAAATGAAGAAGAAGCAATATGTAAATGATACATATACAGAAATTATATGGGCTTATTTCATCAATGCCAGGAAAACAATGACATGCCTACATAAAAGAAAGGATTATCCCGTTTGTCACAGGCTTACACACAGACATACATATCAGCACATGCATAGGTATTTATGTATCTGCATTTGACACTGCAGGTAATTCTAAGATAAGCGATAAAGAAAATTAAGAACCACCTTTTCCCTCTCTCTTTCCATTCTCTTTTCTTCTTCCTCTTTCTTCTTGCGAGCTCGCTCCCTTGAGATATTTACAAGAACAAGTAAGAGATAGAAAAGATTGATATGAAAAGTTGAGAATAAGCAAGCCTCAATACATTGGAGATGGGAGTTTACTGTTTCAAAGAAAAATATTAAAGCATAATTCAAAACAGTCAGAAGATATGGAAGTTTACATATGTGTCGTGCATGTATAGGAAACTGAACAATATATGAAAGTTTACATTAAAAGTTCAAAAAGTCTAAAAGAACAGAAAAATTAAACCTCTGGAAACCAAAAAAATTACAAAAAGATAAATTTTATTTAATAATGTTTAACCAAGGAAAACAAGGGTCAAAAAAGAAATAAGAATCTAAAAACAGATTATTTTACTGCAGGCAAGATTTAAGCTCTATAACCTAAACTAAAGCCACCTATAGAAACATTGCCTACTAGGATGCAGCCAAGAACCAGAAAATAGTGTCCAAAGATGCATTCGTAATGTAAGATAGCATGTAGCAATTACAATATCCATCACTGAAGAAATAGACCGCATAAAATATGCCATACCTTAGTTCTTGTGCTTTGAGCTTAATTTCCTCTGGTGTAAGAGAAGATTTAGAAGCCTCACCACCACCACTGACAGATACCTGAGCACAAACAACCCAACAAGATTAAGACCATTTTGAACCACACAAATACACACACACACATGTGTGTCAACATATGCGCGCATGCACACACATATATATAAGCATAGATAGATACATAAATATACATACATGTATAGGTACATGTATGTACGTACACACTCACAAACACATGAAATCTCAAAGCAAAGGTCTTCACTCCTCTCCATCCATCTTTTCTAGGCCTATAGGTTTAGAAAGCTAGAGTTGCTGCCCGCATAGAAATGCAATGACTACACCAGCACCAATGCGAAGGAGCCATTGTCATCTCTGTCTGCTATTAATGTAACCATAGGGAGTCAAAGGAAAATAAAAAGCTCTTAGTATTCAACTATTAGGAAGCTGGTATAATGTAAGTAGTTGTTCTAATTAAAATAATAAGAACAAATATTTAAACCGTAAACAAGGTACTAATTAAGTACCTTGTAAAGGTTATTAAACCATTTGTTTTTGTATTGATAGTGATAACTTATATAAAAAGCCCTTGTTTATATATATTTCAAGCCAAAGGCAAAGTGTAACTTTCCAATGTGGGACATTTGAATTTTCATGTCTGATCTTGTAAAAATTTTTTCATCATATTTCTATTGGGTTGATGAGAACTGGTCCAAGACTTGCCACCATTTTTTTCTTCTCATTTGAGATATCATGTACAATAATGTTACGGATCCCAATATTTGAGTCCAAACTTGAGTCCCATTACCATGTGTCACTCATCTATTGAATGATGGATTTCACAGCTGTAAAATTACTTAACCACCATTGAATGGATGAATACCACATCTGTTGGAACTCAAATTGGGACTTAGATGTTGGGATGTCTAGCATTGCTCTTATGTAAATGAATCCACCACTGAAACTAATAAGTTAAAAGTAAATGGTAAATAAAACAAAGCAATTCCCATTTATCTACTGCTGGCCATGTTGGAAGGAAAGAGACACCTTTTTTCTGCTACATAATTTATTTCGTACACTTCAGGAGGCTCCATGCCTTCTAGAATACTTGAAGACTAAAAAAATTTCAATTGAAGGTACTGATATTCTTTCAATTGGTAGGGTCTTTTTGCTTATCCTCATATCATTCAAAGGATAGCATTGGGCATGAAATGCTATCATTTTATTTTGACCCAGTTTAACAGTTTTTTTATTTCTTCTCTGAAGTTTATGTTAAACAAAAAATAAAATAAGTAAAATAATTGAATTCTAACAAAATAAGAAAAGAAGTAAAATAATTCAATTTTAACTGTGATCAATGCCTTTGGCTTTTGAAAGAACTTTTTGAATCATTTCAAATGTCCCAATCAAAAAATTAACTTTTTCCTTTGGCTTTGTAATATATATTAGTAGGAGTGTCATGTCATTATAAAAAAAAAAAAAAGCTAACAACCTTCACAAGGTAATTATTTTATAGTACCTTGTTTCCAATTTAAATATTGTTCTTATTAGTTTATTTATAGTTGTCAGAAGGGAAAAAATAAAAAATTCCATCGGACTCCTAGGAAGCTATCGTACTATCAGTATGTACAAGCATGTGTTTGTACATACATATAATATATATTATGTGCATTTTGTTTGGGGGGGGGGGGAGGGGGGAATTTGGAGCTTCTTTTTTTATCCCCTCTCTTTTAAATATTACATTAACGCAATCCCAAGATCTTCCTAACCTATTGTGCTCAAAATGCAGACCTCAAAATTCAGACCTTTGTAATCATACCACCCCAAGATATAGTACAAGTTGAAACAACTAGTACTCACATGGAAAAAAAAATTATTTACTATTTAGAACAATGAGAACTAAATATTTATAATATCTTGCTCTAGTAAGCATGTTACTTGCCTCACAGCTCGCTACACCATCACACAACAGCATGCTAACCAATCACATCTTGATTTTGTGAGTGTGAGGGTGTGCCAGTGGGGGGTTGGGTCATGCTCTCAATTCTCAAATGATTATATAGTAAAAAGGCTACCATGTCCAAATATGTCAAGGAATGAGTTGACTCCATGCATTCTTTATTTGAACCCTTTAACATCAAGAAATATAACCTTGAAGTAGGGAGCCTACTTTCTTGCACCAAAAAAGGCTACGGCAGCCTTTATCTTCCACTTAAAACAATATAATATATAAACAAATTGCCAAAGGTGTTGGAGGAATCTTTAATAGGATAATAGCTGGTCCAGAATTTAAGAAAATCAACACATGCATAGATATGAGTAAGCATGCATATCATACCATGGGCATCTCATCGATGTCTGGGTCATTCTCATGCTCGACTACCCAATTTACAGCAGCCTCAACACTAGCATTACCTGAGATTGAAAGCACTTTTTTTTTTTAATAAGAAACTCAAAAATGTATGAAAGAAGAAGATTTAAAACAGACAAAAGGACAAGCTGTCCACTGAGAAAACAAGGTCGAAACATAAAATTAAAATAGCTGTAAATGAATAATTAGCCTGTAATCAAAAGAAAAGATAGACATAATGCAAACAAAATATTTGAAGAAAACTACCATTATAAGGCATCCGCAAAACCCATATACATAATATAACTTTGAAAGTTGCACAATCTTATAGTACACAAATCACTAGACAAAAGTTCCATCAGTTAATTTTATTAATCAACTAATAGATAAATGTAATAAAAATAATAATAATACAACACATATATAGAGGAAAAAGATAATGAAAATGTTGTCCTTCATCTGCTAAGCATTAATCTACGGACATTTTCCACTTCTTGTGAAACCACTTTTCTACAAATAGTCTATCCTAATTCTTATAAGCCAAAAAACATATCACCAAACAGAACCAATAGAGAAAGTAAGAGGATTGAACAAGTTCCTTTCCACTTATACAAAGGAAATTCAAAAGGACACCTAGCCAGTTGTCATGATTAACAAACAAGCTTCATTAATTATGTATAAACCAATAAGCAACATCAAATGGAAACCATCTGACAAATAGACTCCAAAGAATAGTTGGTTCCTCTTATGCAATGGAAAACAACAACACAGTGAAAGTCAATCAGGGAAATGTGCCTTTCCATGCTCCAAGCCCACAAAACTAATCTTAGAGGTACTCTCTGTAATACCATAATTTTCAATTATCAGATTTCCTTTGTTCAGAGATGATGGATTATAACTAAAATACCCAAAATTGAAGCCTCAACCTCAGTCAAAGAATTATTATTATAGTCTAATAAAAAATCATATGATAATATTATTCAATGACCTCACCAGAATAATGAAGAGCTCGGGTTGCCCGTGCAACTGGAAAACCCATTGCTTCTAGTTCCTTGAGCAGCTCTTTGTCAACTTCAGGTTCAACCATTTCTACAGTAGAAAAAAGGCAATTACTAAAGACAAAACAAAGATGATAAAGAGCACCAAGAACCATTTGGTTTCAAAAGCAAAAAGGAAAAAAATTACCTTGAAACCCATTATGTTCCTAAACATAGGAACCCTAGCATAACAAATGCAAACAATTAAATAGCAATGTTTTTCCAACATGACAGGATGACCAGTATCAAATATTCATGATCTAGAACTATATGCCACTTCTTGAAGCAACCAGAGACCTTGGAAAAGAAAAGGTGCTAGAAGAAAACATATCATTCGAAATAGGCAAAAATCAAAGGGATGGTGGACCTTGTGTACAAGGGCTGGAAATTGAAATGACACAATAATGGAGAAATCCTTCCAGAATATTACATAAATGAATCCATTACGAGTTGGCCAAAGAGATTAATTGACTACTCAATCGCAATGCATACAAAACACTAAACTTCAAAAATACCTTCTGGTTGGCTACCACTCATATCCACATCTATGGCCTCTCCAGAATCAGCAGTTGCTTTCGGAACTTCTAAGCTTATAGGCTTTGCAGCCTCAGAAGTCTTATCTACAAAATCGGTATGACCAGTTCTCTTCGTATGCAGATCAGTTTCCTACACAATCAAATAAAACCAAACCCCAACAGTTACAAACAATGCATAAAAAAGAAAAAAAAAACATTTTTTGGAGTTGTTTCGGAGAAACAATCTGTCGTTAACCAGGAACATTCATTCACAAACACGATCGCAAAATTCTAAGTCCTAATATGGTTTCAATTAAGCAGAAAGTTAATGATCAAATCTCAATTGAATACATAGAAGTTGCAGCAGCATAGCATAAAGTTAGGTGAAGAAAAAGTGCATGAGATGGAACGGCGGGGAAGGGAAGGGAAAACGGTACCGTTTTTGATCGGCAAGGTTTGCCGCAAGTAGCGCAAACGAGATTGAGAACAGCTTCGGTGGATTCGGAGAAGTTGGAGTGAGAGGTCAGCTCCGCGTGCTCTTGCGCTTCCTGTACAGACCTCAAAAGGGCCCCACAGTCGCCGCACTTCAACGAGACCCCCGCCATACGTCACCTCGCCTCCAATTCAATTGGATCTCGAATTAGAGAATTAGATTTAGCAGAGTGAGAGAGCCCCTTGTGTTGTTATTTATTAATTAATAGTACTACTGGCGATGATGCTTCACTTTGTTGTTCGTCAACTTGTTAGTCAGGTAAACGATGAAAAATTTAATTTCGATTTTCTTTTTCTTTTTTAATTATAATTGGAAAATAATTCTTGTAACACTCATGAACTTTTAAAATTTAAGAATAACGTTGGTATTATTGTTGACTAATATTTTTAGAGAAATTATTTATCATTTACCCTTAAACTTGTTCTCCCATAAAAAATATTACAATACTTTCAAGTTGTATTATTTATATATCCTAAGTATTTCTTTGTAATTGAGATGTTATACCTTTAAGGTACAGTTATTTTAAAAATAACTATAAAATAAAAATTAATAATATATAATAAATATTAATTTTAAATAATAATTTTGATAAAATTATTAAACATATAATAAATTTTCTATTATACAAATAAAAAATCTTATCAACATAACTTTTAAACTTCAACAATTAATATTTATCAAATACTTTAATACTGTAACTTTAAAACTACAACTATCCAACCTTAATTTTAAATATACCATAAATTTATAATATAAACTATTCATCCACCAAACCATTAGTTTTCATTAAAGAACTAAGAAAAAAGGTAATGAGCCCCCTAATGTTTAGAAAAATAAACATAAAACCCCTTTTTATAAGTAAATTATTTTTAATAATAAATTTATTTTTAATTTATAATTACTATTATTTCCTTATGATAAATAAATCAATATATTAACTGGACATATTTGATTAAATTCAATAACCAATTGAGTAATTTAGACCTCAACGGCATGCGCTTCAACATCAAGATTAGAGCTGAACACAGAAAGCAAACAATGACAGCCGCCATTCTAGAGGCTATTCCTGCAAAACATCGAAGTCGATCACAAAACTGTCCCCATGTTGCCTTATTCATCGATGAATGAAGCCCGAGGAAATTGGTTTCACATCCAAGAATGGAGTTAATTTTGGTGACAATTTCATTTAGGGTAAATTCCACTGTGCCCCCTACTAGATGACTATCTTCAAAATACCCCCAAGGATACGAGAACATCACTCTACCCCCCCCCCCCCGCCAATTATCGTGATCTCCCTATTGAAGTTATGAGCTTAAAGGGCAAAGTCGTGTCTAAACAAATACCATAACGAGCATTATCCTAGAGGAGTGTGAGATGTCAAATCAAGATAGTCTTTCAACTACTTCCTAGAATTTTATAATTTTATATAGGGTCATAGTTTATAATAAGTTATTTTCAAAATTTTAATTGAGAAAATATATAAGTGGTTAAATATAAAAATAGTAAAGTATCCTTTTCTCTTGGCGCGAACCATCATTTTGTTCACAGTTTAGAGAGAGAAACTTTTAAACAGAGCATCAAAATATTAGTCATAAACAACGCATTTCTGTTTGAAAGACTACAAAAAAAGTGACCATTGGAGAGTGGTTGCTGGTAACAACAACCTTACGATGGCAAAGGTAAGAAAATTTTTTTTTTTCATTCAGTTATTTCCATTAAAATGGGTTTAGCAGCATTTTTTTAAATGTAGGACAATATTAATTAATAATGTTCTATATATATGAAAAATTTGTGCTATTACTGTTATTATTTGAAGAAAATTGGTTTAAACCCTAATGATTAATGAATTGGGACATTTTGTTTTCATTTTACCATTAATGAAATTTATAGTATTTCTTTTACAAATAAGTTGCTGGCTGGAGATAAAAAAACAAGCATATACATTTTTATGATTTTTTTTATATATATTGTCTTGAGTGGTTGTTTAGTAAACATAACTAAGAAACTAAGTTATTAATATATACCCTGTATGTTTTGGTTTTAGTGATGGGTATTTTGGTTTTGTTTTTCATTTTATGATATCATGACTATGTTGGTGTTGTTATTGATATTTGTAATGCTTTTGTTATGGAAGGGGCACTTGAAGGTGAAAGGCTTTGTCAACCTTTTTAGTGAAACTTTTGAGGTTGGCCTCATTGACCCTGACTTTTTGAGTTGTTATGATCAATACTGCAATGAAAAGAATGGTTTGGAGAAACAATTATAGAGATGAGAGACTCATCATTAAAGTTACACTACCATGAAATGGAAAGAAAGGTACAACAAATAATAATCATGAGTTGTATCAGATATGGCACTTGCATAATGAGAAGTATATAGGTATTGTGTTTGACATGACCATCATAGCACTTAATGTGACGAATGTGATTAAAAGAAGGTTGTTTAAGGATGATATAGAAGATGTTGCTGCTAGGCTTAATGCAGAACCTTAGAGTATGTTCTTTGTGTTTTAGAGGTAACCAACTGACAATGTTGAAGCACAACAATAAGTACATGTAATTGCTACTGGAAAAAAAATGTTAAAAGAAAGTCACTCGCGAGAAAGAGTTCAAGAAGAATTTCATAGACCAAATTTTATAGGCTCTCTATTCCAAAACTAGAGTCCACAACTAAGGCCACCACTGCAACAGAAGATGATATTCAAACACAAACCACAACTAAACTTGATACTACAACAAAAGTTGACAATCCTAAAACAAAAACCACAACTCAACCCACCACTGCAAGAGAAGCTAAACCTGAAACACAAACCACAACTCAACCCACCACTGCAACAGAAGTTGAACCTGAAATATAAACCACAACTCAACTCACCACTACAGCGAAATCTGAACTTAAAACACAAATCACAACTCAACCCACAACTGCAATAGAAAGTCACTTGGAACACAAACCATAACTCAAATCATTATCTTCAAGTCCAAACCATATCCGGATCATACTCATGGATCTCCACCTGAAGTTGAACTTGATATTCAAACTACACAAAATGTACTAGAGAAATTAAAGGCACCTATCAGAAATAATATACAACCTAGTGTGTTTAATCTTTTTGTTACACCTACAAAAGAGACTTTGTCACACCTACAAAAGAGGTTGTAGATAAAACATTCTTAGATTTTGATCAAGTCACAATAGAATTACCACCACAATTTGACCAAACCTTATTCCCAATACCAACAACAACAATACTACCTTAGTTTGACAAAACCCCCCATCATCAATGCCTACATTTAACCATCCTTCAGGTGATGGTGGTCCAAGAAAGGGTGCTGATGAGGATGAGGCTACCTTACACCTTTCAAAATATAGTGATCACTTATCTAATTTTCATGTTACTGATGAAGGCCCGGATAAGTTTGCAGTGGAAGTTAATGAGGAAGATGTTGAGATTGTTAATCCACCACTGTCTCAATTCTTAAAGAATAATACATCCCATAGGTCTAAAAGATCAATTGCTGCATATTTTCAAATAGAGGTAGCAACTTAAAAATCAAAAGATTTAGTGCCTACTGAGAATTTACCATCAGAGGTTGTGCAAATTGAACCTTATAAAAGAAAAGGGAAAAATGATAGCAAGTCACTTGTTACAATCACCCCTTTACATAGGAAAGCTAATAAGATAAGGACTACTGATGTCCAAATTAGAGCTTATCAAAGGATTACAAATCAAATATGCCTCATTCTACTACAATAAAGGTTGATAAGAAGTCTGTAAAGAAAAAAGAAAGAAAGACCAACTTTGTGGATTCTGAGCAAATCATGAGTAGGCCCAAGGTAGGTAAGAAGAACAAATCAAGTAGGAAGGATGATGGTGCTAGTCCAACAAGACATGCAAATGAAGATGATGAGCTGCTACCAATTAAAGAAATTGACTTACAAATCTAGTCATAATAAAAAGATGACATGTGTGGTGCCACAAGAGTAGATAAGAGCCAGCCTGAAGAGGAGGATGACTTACTTGATGGATATAAAAGTGATAATGGTGACTATGTGTTACTTTTAGACTCAAAGAATGAGCATCCATTTAGCAAAATGTCTCATGCATTGGGTGGGCAAATGTTCTAAGAGAGTACAAAACTAATAAAATTTAGAGAGGGAATGATGTTCAAGAATTTCAGAGAATTTGCATGGGCTTTAAAGAATTACTATATTCAACAGAGTTTCAGGGGTAAGAGGATCAAGTTCAAGAGAAAAATGATTTTGTGTGGCTACTATACAGACAAGTGCCTATTTAGAATATATGCTGCATTTCATAATTGGGCAAGTGTTTTCAGATTCGGTCCTTGCACAACATACTCACCTGTGAAGGCCTTGATAACAATCATGAGGTAACTAAAGCTTGGATAGCAAGAAAGTACTACAATAAAGTGTCGTTGATCCAATGATATGAGTGGACACGTTGTGGATGATCTAAAGAAATTGCATATGATGACTATTGTTCCACAAAAGGCTTACAGGCAAAGAGAAGAATTTTAAAATCAAATGCTGATGGTGACTATATTAACAGCCTTAAGTCATTGTCGGATTATGCAAATGTCATCAAACAACAAATGCCAGGGCATTGGCCTCGCTGAATATGACAAAGTATGACATACCTGCTGATAAATGCAGGTTTTAAAAGGTTTATAATGAGCTTCCCAAACCTTAGAAATGGGTTCAAGAAGGGTTGTAGGCCGTTCATAGGGTTTGATGGCTGTCACTTGGAGGGGCCATTTAAAGGTGTGTTGTTATCAGTAGTAAGTTTAGATGCAAATCAGGAGACATTTCCCATTGCAATTTGTGTTTGTGAATATGAAAATACTCAAAGCTAGACTTGGCTTTTAGGCCACTTGCAAGAGTATTTAGCTGATGAAAGGCAGTTGACATTAATAACTAATAGGCAAAAGGAAGTACTTAATGCACTTCATTTGGAGTTCATTGGAGCACAAAATAGGCTCTATACAAGACATGTGTTTACGAACCTCAAGCCAAGATTCCCTCAAGTAGAGTTGAGGGATTAGTTTTAGAGGGCAATTAAAGCATCAACTAAAGATGTTTTTGTAAAGGCAATGAATGCATACAAAAAATTGATAAAGATGTATTTTAGGGGTTGAGAAAGTTAAACCCCAAGTATTGGTCAGTACATGCCTTTGATAAGTTTGTAAAGTGTGATCACACAACAAACAACATGACAGAGAGTTGAAATACATGGCTTGGTGAAATGAAGAAGCACAAGCTATAGCTTTGGTGGATCATGTTAGGAAACAGATGATGAAAGTAATAACTGGGAGGAGATAAACTTCTTGAAGTGGCTAAATGATGTTCTTGCTATTATTAATAAGAAGATGAATAACGTGCAGAAGATTGGTAGGAATTATCATGTCATACCAGCCAGTGATGCCTTATATAAAGTTGAAACAAACTAAAAGTCTTATATTGTCAACCTTCATGAGCCTACATGTAATTGTGGGCTATGCCATATTAGTGGCTTATCTTGTAAGCATGTAATGTTTTGTACAGCTCACACTAGGGGTACTTATGAGAAGTACCTTGCTCCTTACTTCGTAAAGGATGCATATTTGAGATGTTATTTTGGCATAATTCATTAATTGCCGAACAAATCTAAATGGCCACATGTTGAAGCTGATGAAATATTACCCCCAATTGTTCAAAGACTATCTGGTAGGGCCCAAGACATGTAGAAGAAGGGAGATTGATGAACTACCAACACATAGAAGAAGTTTTGCAATATATTGTTCATACCGTTGAGGTATTAGTGACAATATAAAAGGCTGCCCTGTTAATCTAGCCAATGCACATAAGAAGACTAGGCATATATTGGTTAGTTTGAGATTGCTTATAATTTTTCAATTTTTTTTGTTACTGTTAGGTTATCTTTAAATTGCCCCCACTTAGAGTGACTACATATGGGGGATAAATTGATGTTTTCACATTTTTAGGGTGTAAATTGAAGTTTTGCCATTATATATTGGGAGTAATATGAATTTAACCATATTCAAAAGATTAAGTGTACTTACCTTACAAAATTTACTTCACTGTGCTAAACAAAAGCATTGTAAGAACTTGACAACAACCTCAAGCTCAGGAGCATCATTTACAGGAGTGGATGCTACTGGAAACTCAATATCTAGTGGATCTGCATCAGGTATGTGATGTTTGATAAATGATAATAAAGTTAAAAGTCAATATTTAAACTGAAATATAGTTTTATTTACATGAGTTAAAATCGTTAATGATAGATGATGGATTATAATCAGCAACTGAGCCATCACCTAATACTTTAACGTCTGTCCCAAAACAATCAATAAAGGGTTCAGCAACAAAGAAAGCACCAGCAACAAAGGAAGCATCAGGAATAAATGAAGCAAAAGAGAAACCAAGGAAGGCATCAACAGCAAGAAATGCAATTTTTGATCAATTTTTCAGTGCCACCAACAAGTGGCATTGAAATTAGAGATGGAAGCAAATCTGATAGGGTTACTCCACAATCTACCTCAGTTTAAACAAAGAAAGATTTGAAGAGCAAAGCAATGGCTCAAAGTGGTTGTAAGATTTTTTTTTCTTTAAAAATCAATCTTTTTATTTACATGTAAGATATTTTTTTGTCATCATGGTAACTACGAATTGGGGCTTTATGTTGTAGAGAAATACTGCTACAGTAAATGGCATAATAGCAGTAGTACGGACATTTCTAGAAAATCATACTACTGATTTAGATATTTTGATACTTTTGAATACACTGCTACGACAATGCTATATATATATATATGTAATTACAACCCAATTGTAGACTTCAAAAAACTGGGGTGCAGTATGTGTGCTCATGTTTTTTTGGAATTGTTAATTTCATAATTTCATTAATTATTTAGGCTAAATTACTATTTTTGGGGGCTATTGCAGTTAATATTTGGTCTGTAATCCCTTGTCATAGAAGTTGAAAAGCCAAAATGTAGTATGTTGTCGGTGATGGTGAATATTAACTGGAGTGTAATATTTTGTTGAATTGAAAATACATATCACTAAATGTAATACATAAGCTTTTTTGGTACATGTTGTTGAGTGTTAGAAAATGTATATTTATAAAGGAGAAAATCATCATTTTACATTTCAAGTCTTACTAACAACCTTTACTTTTATGTATTTAAGTTTCTTGCAATTTAATTATGTGTGTTTGATTTTAATTAAGTATTTTATGTATTTTAGGGGTATTATAGTCATTTCAGAATAAAGGAGAGATCATACGGAAAAACGGACATCACTTTTGAACTCAGGACGGTCGAAAACCTTAGGAGGAGCATAAAAGGAAAAATGTTCACATATACTATTCACATGTACGGCATCGCTTCACGCATTCACATAGACGGATCGATGACGTGGCATTGACCGATGACGTGGCATTGACTGATGAGGTGTCATGATCCTGTTGGACTAAAATTCTTATGTACTGTTTATGGTGACGTGGCAGCATATTAGTGGACGAAAAATCTCGCGTACGGTACATGCATCACATAGGATTATTGTCAACCAAACCGCGTTACTGTTCACCCGGGTCAAACGCGCTATTCAAAGTCGGGTCAAACCGTATTCACCCGCGTGGTCAAAACCGATTGACTGATGACGTGGCGCAAAGGCCCAAATTTTTAATCCGATGGCTATGATTTACTCCATGTATCTATAAAAAGGGCCTCCCCTAATTTGATATCCCGAATCCATTTTTGACTCCATTTTCTGTAATTCCTTCTTCATCTTGTATTTTCTTCGTATTTTAATAAATTTCCATTTTGCCCCTAGTTCAATTATGAGTGGCTAATTTTCTTTCTTGGGTTGAAGGTGAAGTCTCAACATGTGTCATGGGCTTTATTTGGTAAATTTATTTTCTCTTCCCTCTAGTTTTTGTGGATGTTTTGACTTCTCGCCGACAAATAATACTAATCTTGTCTAGTCGCCTTGGTTTCACCCTCTACAAGGTTATTATTATTTGGCACGATAAGCCCTTAGCACCATATTGATTAGAGCGTGGTTCATGAGGTGTGGATTCCCCCCTCATGATTTAATTGGCATTAATAAGGATTATTTAGCCCATGATGCATGTTGATACGAATCCGATACCCAAGTACGTCATTTCAATATAATTCTCACAATTTATTCTCGCCATTTCAATACCAATTTTAGAATTTATTCTCGCCATTTTAATTTAAGTTTTAGCATATTCCAAATCATTTCCACCATAAATCCAATCACCCATTTACAAAATTAATTCTACACAATTAAAATCCACCTCCTCGTGGGATCGACACTCGTCACCATAGATCTATACTACAATGATTGCAGTACATTAAAATTTGCACAACAAGTTTTGCGCGCGAGGTAAGTAATTTTAATTAATAGAATTAATTCTTGTTAATAATTTATTTTAATTGTTTTCTTGTATTTTTTTTATAAAAAAAAAAAAAGTGAATCTACATTTAAAGGTTAGTATTTCTTTTCTTTTTCTCTTCTTTAAAAATTCTGTAATTTAATTTTCAAGTTATTTTTTTTTCTTTGTAATTTTTGTTTATTTTATTAATTTAATTTTTAGTTAATTTAATTTTTAGTTAATTTATTTCATGTATTTGTTTTTGTGTATTTTTTATAGTAAGGTTGTAATAGCGCAATAAGGTTAGTATCGTAATTTCTCCCTCTTCTTTATTTTTATTTGTTTTGTTCTCATCTTTATTTTTATTTTATTTGTTTTGCATGCAGGTCATTATTACCTAATTCAACCTATGAACTTGAGAAAACACTTCGCACACAAAAGCACATTAAAAATAAATTTGAAATGGATTTGCAACCACAGGAGAGGCCATTTAAGGATTATTTCAGTCCTTTAGCAAATTTGAGCACATCATGCATAAGATACCCAAATGTACAGGAGCTTTGAACTAAAACCTAGTGTGCTAAATTGTCTCCCCACATTTTATGGCCTAGAAAATGAGGACCCATATAATCATCTAAATGATTTTCATGCAATTTGTCAAACATTTAAATATGACAATTTTTCAGATGATGATGTAAAGCTTAGATTATTCCCATTTTCTTTAAAAGATAGAGCTCGTTCATGGTTAAATACATTGCCTGCCAATAGCATTTCATCATGGGAACAAATGGTAACTAAATTTTTAAATAAATATTTCCCAGTGCATAAAACCAATGCTATTCGCAGGAAATTTGAGTTTACCCAGAGAGAGGACGAGCAATTTTTCGAAACATGGGAGAGATTCAATGGGCTACTCTTGAAGTGTCCACATCATGGGTACGAGAAATGGCACCAATGCCAATACTTTTTGGAGGGATTATTGCCGAATGTGCAAGAATGGCTAATGGCAACAAGTGGAGGAGAGCTAATGTCAAAAAGTGCATCAGAGATTTGGGAATTCTTCCAGCGACAAGCAGATAATTCCCAACAACGGAGTCGATCACTCAGGAATACTAGAAGAATTAAGGGAGTAAATGAGGTTCAAATTGGCGAGTCAACTTCGGGAATCAAAGAAGTCAAGGAGATGGTTGAAGGTCTTGCTCGACAAATAGCATCGTTATCGACTGCTAAATCAACAGAACCACATGACCATGACTCATACTCAGATCAAGCCAATGCCATAGGTGTAATGAGAAAGCCATCAAATTACAACCCATACTCCAACACATATAACCCTGGATGGAGAGACCACCCCAATTTTTCATGGTCTCAAGGATTCCAACAGAATGGACCTGCAGCTCCAGCTCCACCAATGCAACAAATTCCTCAAAATCCTCAAGCCTCTCAGCCACCATTTAGACCATACAATCAGAACCAGAATTACTCTCAACCCAGACCATGGGAGGATTCATTCCAATCTCAAGAATGTTACTCATTCTACCATTGAGCAACAGAATCGCACTATTGATGGACTACGAAATGAGTTGAGAGCAGGCTTCAATTCACAAGCCCAATCAGTTTCAAGCCTCGAGAAGATGGTGGGACAACTTGCTTCTTCAGTTCAAACCTTGGCAATGATGAGAAAGGTAAATTTCCAAGTCAACCAAAGGCCTAATCCTAAAGGAGTGCATGAAGCAAGTACCACCACATGGAGAAGTTAAAGCGGTCATGACCTTGCGAAAAGGAAAAGAAGTCGACAACAAAGTGGAGTGACAAAAGAAAATCAAATTGTACTGTGAATGTCAAGACTCATCACCGGAGGAGAAAGAAGAAACCAACCCACGAGAATACGTTCCCAAAGCTCCATTCCCAGAGGTTAGCCAAAGGCAAGAAGGAAAATCCACAGTGAGATTCTCGAAATCTTCAAAGGTAAGTGTTAACATCCCTTTACTTGATGCTATTAAACAAGTTCCATCTTATGCCAAGTTTCTTAAAGACCTTTGTACTAAAAAGAGAAATATGCATGTTCAAAAGAAGGCATTTTTAACAAAACGTTAGTTCTATACTCCAACATAAAATTCCTTTAAAATGCAAAGCAGGCTCCCCCACTATCTCGTGTAGTAGGGAACCACACAATTGAGAATGCTTTGTTGGATTTAGGAGCTAGTGTAAATTTGTTGCCTTATTCGTATTTGTGAAACTTGGGAGAATTACACGCAACTCCAGTGGTGTTACAGCTTGCAGATCGGTCCACGAAAATACCTCGTGGCATTGTGGAGGACGTGCTTATCCAGGTAGACAAGTTTTATTTTCCTGTTGATTTCATTGTAATTGACACTCAACCAATACAGATTCAAGCACATCCCCATTATTCTAGGCCGACCTTTCTTGGCAATGCGGATGCTCACATTCAATGCAGATCGAAATATGCAGTTGTCCTTCGGCAACATGACTATGGAGCTTTATATATTCAACATTGACAAACAACCTCACATTGCAGATGATGGAATTTTTGATGTTGATTTAATTTAAAAAATAGTTGATAATACTTTTATTTCAAACCTTAGTGATGATCCTTTACAAACATGTTTAACTCACTTTGGTTTGGATTTTAATATTGACAGATCGATGAGGTCAACGCCTTACTTGACTCAAGACCATCCATGGACACTAATAAATGGAAGTCAAGAGTTGAACAACTAGCACCAAAAGAAACTCATCCCATCATCGAATCACCACCAAAACTCGAGCTCAAACCATTGCCCAACACATTGGAATATGCATTTTGGGGAAGAAAGTACTCGTAATCATCTCATCATCCCTCAATGACGAACAAAAAGGTAAGTTGTTGGATGTTTTGAAAGAGCACAAAGGGGCATTAGGATGGACCATAGCAGACATAAAAGGTATAAACCCTGCAGATTGCATGCATTACATTCACCTCGATGAAAATGCCAAATCTACTAGGGAAATGCAACGTCGGTTAAATCCTAATATGAAAGAAGTTGTTAAAACTGAAGTCCTTAAGCTATTAGATGCAGGTATCATTTACCCCATTTCTGATAGTTCATGGGTCAGTCCTGTACAAGTTGTCCCTAAAAAGTCAGGAGTCACAGTAGTTACCAATGCTAATAATGAATTGATACCAACTAGAGTAACTACAGGATGGCGTGTATGCATTGATTATAGAAAGTTGAATTCTGTCACACGTAAAGACCATTTTCCTTTACCATTTATCGATCAAATGCTTGATAGATTAGCAGGCCATGAATTTTATTGCTTTCTAGATGGCTACTCAGGATATAATCAGATTCCCATAGCACCAAAAGATCAAGAGAAAACCACTTTCACTTGCCCTTTTGGCACTTTTGCATATAGGAGAATGCCATTTGGATTATGTAATGCACCTGCTACATTTCAACGATGCATGTTGAGCATTTTTTCTGATATGGTTGAACGATTCCAAGTCTTTATGGATGATTTTTCTGTCTTTGGTGACTCGTTTGATCAATGTTTACGTCATCTAACACTAGTTATGCAGAGATGTATCGAGAAGAACTTGGTCTTAAATTGGGAGAAGTGCCATTTTATGGTAAAACAAGGTATTGTCCTCGGTCACATCATTTCGAGCAAAGGTATTGAGGTCGACAAAGCCAAGGTGGATCTCATTTCTAATCTTCCTCCACCCAAAACAGTCAGAGAAGTAAGATCTTTCCTTGGGCATCTTTGGTTTCTATAGACGTTTCATTAAAGATTTTAGCAAAGTTTCTAGACCCTTATGCAATTTACTTGCTAAGGATGTACCTTTATCTTGATGATTCATGTCTTATGGCGTTTGAAAAATTAAAGCAATTGTTGACATCATCACCCATCATTCAGGCCCCAAACTGGAGCTTACCATTTGAGCTCATGTGTGATGCATCTGATTATGCAGTAGGAGCAGTATTAGGACAAAGAGTTGATCGAATTCCCCACGTTATTTACTATGCTAGTATGACATTAAATGATGCACAGTTGAACTATTCAACTACTGAAAAAGAAATGCTAGCAGTAGTGTTTGCATTGGAAAAATTCCGATCTTATCTCATTGGTTGTAAAATAATTATATTCACAGATCATGCTGCTCTTAAATATCTTCTCACAAAGAAAGATGCAAAAGCTAGACTAATTGGGTGTTACTTTTGCAGAATTTGACTTGGAATTCAAAGATAAAAAAGACGAGAAAATGTTGTGGCGGACCATCTCTCTCGTCTACATTTTGACACAATTACAGAGCCATTACCATTGAATGAGTCATTTCCAGATGAACAATTAATGAATGTGGAAGTATTACCTTGGTATGCTGATATAGTTAATTATCTTGTTACAGGTAAACTTCCAGAGCATTGGACCAAGCAAGACAAGGCCAAATTCTTTGCAGAAATAAAGAATTTCTTTTGGGATGACCCGTACTTATTCAAGTATTGTGCAGATCAAATTGTTAGACGATGTGTCTCAGAAAGTGAAATTCAGAATATCCTTTCATTCTGCCATGAACAAGCTTGTGGAGGCCATTTCAGTGCTAAGAAAACAGCGACTAAAGTTTTACAATGTGGTTTTTATTGGCCAACTATATTTCGAGATGCTTACACTTTCTGTTCTTCATGTGATAGGTGTCAACGAATGGGGAGCATTACACGAAGGAACATGATGCCACTAAATCCAATTTTAGTGGTTGAGATTTTTGACGTATGGGGTATCGACTTCATGGGACCCTTTCCCCCTTCTTTTGGCCATCAATACATATTGGTTGCTGTTGACTACGTATCAAAATGGGTAGAAGCAATTCCATGTAGAACCAATGATCACAAGGTGGTGATAGGATTTTTGAAAAGCAACATTGTTTCACGCTTTGGATTCCCTCGAGCGATAATCAGTGATGGTGGTGCCCACTTTTGTAACAAAGCATTCAAAACTCTTTTGACAAAGTATTCAATCACACACAAAGTGGCGACTCCGTATCATCCGCAAACCAGTGGCCAAGTTGAGATCTCCAATCGAGAAATAAAGCACATATTAGAAAAGACGGTGAGGCCGGACAGAAAAGATTGGTCATTAAGACTTGATGATGCATTATGGGCATATAGAACGGCTTTCAAGACCCCGATTGTGATGTCACCCTACAAGTTAGTGTATGGAAAAGCTTGCCACCTGGAACTTGAGCATCGTGCGTATTGGGCCATCAAGAAATTCAACTTTGACATGCAAAGAAAGAAGATTACAACGTAACTTGAAGAAATTCGCAATGATGCATACGAAAATGCCAAGATTTACAAGCAACGAATGAAAGTCTTCCATGACAAGCACGTTATGAGAAAATCGTTCACCCAGTCGAAAGTGCTTTTATTCAACTCGCTTGCACCTATTCCTGTAAGTTACGTTGGTGGTCCCTTTATTGTTCATACTGTTTTTCCACGGGCAATTGAAATTAAGGATCCAAAGAACGGTGTCACGTTTAAAGTTAATAGTCAAAGATTAAAGCCATATCTGAGTACCAACCACATGGAAAAGACACCAAATAAATTTGAGTGACCCACCGATTTGAATTGATTTTTTTCTTTTCGTTGATTTGATTTTTCTTTCTTTCTTTATATTATTCTTTTGTTAATTGAAATTATTTTTGCATAAGTGTGTTTGTTTAACTATTAAGTTTTCTCTTATCATTGTTAATCATGAGTCTCATACTTAGACCTCCTCCCGAACATTCTTAAACCACTTCAACGTGTCAAAACTCATCTCAAAAGGCATTCAATTTTGTAAAACACATCGTATTTGGGCTCTACAACCACCGAGTTAGTAGCCTATGTTGAGGATTTAGAAAGCCAACTCGAGACATTGAGAGAAGTGTTTACGACATCCATGGAGCTTGAGGTAAATTCAATAAGAGGACGATTTTAATTTTCTTTGTTTGTTTTAATTTATTTTTCTGTTTGTGTGCTTTAGTTTGTTACCCCTAAAGTGGCGGATAACGGTACTCGTGACAATCAAGTGCTACTTCAGCTTCCCATAATAACCGACATTCGAGGCGAAAGTATGGAAACGAGATTCTAGCGAAGCTTCACAAGCGATTCCCTTCACTTCCTCGAATGCCCTCCTTACGATCTATAAAGCTCGGTCCGAACGCATGCGATTGCTCATGAGGAATAACATACCGCGATATCCGTTGGTTAATCGAGGCGAAAGTACGATTGGGTGAGTTACCTCCAAAATTTATTGCATTCATGCCTGTTGTGGTAAAGGAAATTATGCAAGAAAACGACGAGCTCGAAGAATTTCATTGCTTGTCATAAGTGTGCCGAATGAGTTGCGATAGAAACCCATGTTCTTTAGGAATGGTGTCGATAACAGGAAGATAAGATTCAATTCATTAGGGATGGCTTGAATAAGGAGTCATTGGATGATATTCTTGTCTCTTGAAACGCATCCCTGGATATGTGCAAGGAGCGATTCTCCGTTATGGCCATTATTCCGAAAGAGCATGCACGATATAGTCTCGGGAATCGACTATAAACGACCCGCTTGCTTTATAAGAAAAGCTGGATAGGAAGCCTATCCTCGACCCATGAGGGCGTTCGCCGTTTCTGGACGTAAAACCAGAGGAAGATGTGAGCCACAGTCGCAACTACGTGTAAATATCCTTTTACTTTATTGTTATTTTATTTCACTATTGTCTTATTGTTTGCATTATTGTCTTTAATAATTTTATTACTGTTTGCTTTTTCCTTTTTACTGTTTTCTTTTTGACTTGCGAGCCACGTGCTTTACGCGTTATTTGACACTGACATATTACCTCATACACAATCATGACCCACTATCACCAAGACTCTTAAATGTGATATCTTTTGACAAGCACTCACAAATTGTTTTTGAGAAGTATCGCAATGGCAGCTACTCCAAATAGACAATTCAAGAACATTTGTGTGCTTTCTGGATTTACCTATGGCAAACATAAAGAGTTCGTTGAGGCAGCCATCGATCTTGGCCAAAGCATAGCAGCGAGAAAATTACACTTGGTGTATGGAGGAGGTAATCGAGGGTTATCAAAAATGGTCTCGGCCTTTTATCGGGAAGTCAAGTGTTAGGCATCATCCCAAGAGTTCTAAAACCATTCGGTTTCGACTCATCAACTGGAGAAGAGTTAGTCGTCTCAGGTATGCAAGAAAGAATAACTGAAATGCTTAATCATGCTGATGCTTTTATTTTCCTTCCAGGAGATCTTGCAACACTAGAGGCACTTATCACACTAGCATCTTGGGCCCATCTACACATCCACCAGAAACCCATCGGTTTGTTAAATGTCAATAACTTTTATGATGGCTTTATCGCATTTCTTAACCATGCAATAAAAAACTATTTCATTCCTTCTAATGTGAAAAAACTCTTTATTTGTGCTCACACTGCTAATGAGCTACTTGATATGTTACAAGCTTATAGACCGGAGCCCAACCCCTGGACCTTTGTGTTGGAGCGACCAAATAATGATGGTAACAGTAGCAGCAGTAAGAAGTACAAATTAGATTTAACTCTCCGTCTGTAAATATTTTCTTCTGTGTTGCACCACCCAGGTGATGTCTTCTAAACTCTACTTCTTTCCTTTTACACATTGAGGACAATGTTTCGTTCTGGTTGGGGGGAGGGAATAGTCGACAAATGTGAAATCTTGGTTAAGTTTTTACTAATTTTTTTGTTGTAGAAACTAACTGTTGCTAACTTGTTGTGTTGAAGATGGCTGAATATGGAGTGTAGTTACTCTAGAAACGCATCTTCATTGTTTGAAAAAAAAAACAACAAAAAAAAAAAAATTCTTTTTCTGTATTAAGTTTTGATGTTCATTTTTCTTCTTCTTTTTATTTTCTCCTGTATAAATATACATTTTCCAACTTTTGAGTCGAAGATGGTGAATATGGAGTGTAGTGCCTCTAAACGCATCTTCTTAAAAAAAAATCATTTTCTTTTCTATCATTTTAAGTGTAACTTTTCTAATTAGTTTTTCTACATCATTTTCACATTTCGCATGCATATTTTCCTTTCATGTTTAGAATAGGTTGGGGGTAGAATGTTGTTTAAAAAAAAAAAATTTGTGTGATTTGTTTTAACATTGGATGACATGATTAATTTCAAATTTTAGTATTTGTATTATCTTTTGGTCTTAAGTGATGTTACATTATGTTTGCTACTCTACATGTTGATGTGAGACAAATGAGTTGCTTGAAAGAATGAACATATCATAAATA
Organism: Citrus mangshanensis; assembly: GCA_030449895.1. NCBI lineage: Eukaryota > Viridiplantae > Streptophyta > Magnoliopsida > Sapindales > Rutaceae > Citrus > Citrus mangshanensis. The sequence continues at coordinate 10,811,849 of JASUUJ010000215.1, read as the reverse complement.
AGTGCCAAGTGAGTTGTTGAGCCTATCATTTTCTTGGAGAGTAACCCTTTGCCCATTCTCATTTATTATTTTATACACGATCTCTAGATTTCTTTTGAGTTAACCCTTTAAAAAAAATTGTAAAAAGAAAAAAAAAAAGAAAAAATGTGTGTTGTTACATTGGGAGGCCCATCTAACTAGTAGATATGGATGATTATTTAGAGTCCTAAAAGACGATGGAAAAGCCATCTTTGATCCGTTTGAGCCTTTCTAGCCATCCTTTTTATTAAATATCCGTAGTTAACCCTTTTGAGCCTTTAAAAAAAAAAAACTTTTCTTTGTCCAACTTATCATCTTGACCCACTTCGATTTGGAGTATTACCCGATATCTTACAAGTTCCATCACCTATTTATGTTTGAGAAAAATGTAAATAATTATTTTGTTCAGTGAAGTTATGCCAAAAAAAAAAAAAAACAAGAGTTGTTGTTTCAAAAGAATAATAAAAAAAATAAAAGGTGAAATCCACCATGCAACAACCAAAAAAAAAAAAAAAATCTCTCGCATTTTTCTCAAACATACACTTTGTTTTCCTTATTTTCCTTCTTGTTAGCCATGTCCCTAGCCTACGTTACGTCCTAATAAAAGTCCTTCTTGATTTTAGGAACTATAGTTTGAAGTAAACTAGTTATATGGGCTAAAAAGATGTAGTGGTGCATATAAAAATAAATAAATAAATTGGGTTGACTAATGCTTTTATTTGACTTGAGATCGTATTATTTCTGCATATTTCTTTCATCTTGGTGAGAGCATGTAATATCACTTCGTATTATTTTCTCTCTTAATTATCATTCATTGGAGTGACTATTTTTATTGGGTTTAATTTTTTGTGAGAGTGTCACTACTTCCAAAGTGAGATTTTGGGGTTTGATATGTCATTCTTGAAAATATATAACAAAGTCTCGATTCATGTGAATGGTTGATGTGGGTGTGATGTTTCTTTAAGGAGATAATGCTTATACTTTTATTTGACTACTATCATTAATCCGATTGAATAAACACGAGTGCTTCTAAATAAAATAAAAAAATCATTTTGAATTTGAATTTGAATTTTATTTTCGCTTCATGGGGGTGTGTTGAGTGTTAGAAAATGTATATTTATAAAGGAGAAAATCATCATTTTACATTTCAAGTCTTACTAACAACCTTTACTTTTATGTATTTAAGTTTCTTGCAATTTAATTATGTGTGTTTGATTTTAATTAAGTATTTTATGTATTTTAGGTATTATAGTCATTTAATAAAGGAGAGATCATAAAAAACGGACATCACTTTTAACTGAAAACCGGAGGAGCATAAAAGGCTTATTCATACTGCATTCACGCATCGCTTCACATAGACGGATCGATGACGTGGCATTGACCGTGGCGAGGTGTCATGATCCTGTTGACTAAAATTCTTATTTTATGGTGACGTGGCGGCAAAATCTGCATACATCACATAGGATTATTGTCAACCAAAGTCGGCTTCAAAGTCGGGTCATTCACCCGCGATGACGCAACTCGAGGCCCAAACTGCTTTTAATCCGATGGCTATGATTTACTCCATGTATCTATAAAAAGGCCTCCCCTAATTTGATATCAGAATCCATTTTTGACTCCATTTTCTGTAATTCCTTCTTCATCTTGTATTTTCTTCGTATTTTAATAAATTTCCATTTTTTTATGAGTGGCTAATTTTCTTTTGTCTCATGGGCTTTATTTGGTAAATTTATTTTCTCTTCCCTCTAGTTTTTGTGGATGTTTTGAAACAAATAATAATCTCGGTACAAGGTTATTATTATTTGATAGACCATTGATTAGAGGTGTGGATTCCCCCCTCATGATTTAATTGGCATTAATAAGGATTATTTAGCCCATGATGCATGTTGATACGAATCCAGATACCCAAGTACGTCATTTCAATATAATTCTCGTCAATTTATTATCGCCATTTCAATACCAATTTTAGAATTTATTCTCGCCATTTTAATTTAAGTTTTAGCATATTCCAAATCATTTCCACCATAAATCCAATCACCCATTTACAAAATTAATTCTACACAATTAAAATCCACTCTAGATGATCTATATACTACACTGAGTACATTAAAATTTGCACAACACATGTAAGTTCTTCATTCAACTATTTAATTTAATTTCTACTACTTTCTCGCCTCATACTTTAGTTATGAGCAACATTAAGCATATACATCATGCAAAGTACCAGCATGAATAAGATAATATGCAGCAGCCTAATGATTAAATATGATTTTACAGCAAGTCTCATCTCCAGCATCTTCTTGTCTTTAATTCCCATATCACCATCACCTTTCGAACCGTCATGCAACTTTCCCAATCCTCTTATAACTACTCTATACTCGTACATACTTAGTTTCCACAATTTGAAGAAATCACAGCCTTTATTGTCGCAATTGTAGTACAACTTCTTAGGATTTGCAACAAACTCTGAGATGTATATAGATACACATTTAATGCAATCTCTGCATTTTTTTTTTTTTGAACTTAAGCATCTTCCCATTGATCTCCAACTTCTCTTTTTCATCTTCATCTTCGTCTTTAACATCAAACCAACCAGCTCTTAAAGACGACATACCTGTTATTATTATTTTTATTTTTTTAGTTATTTCATGCTTGTGATTTTGCCAAGTATGAACCTTGTTCAAATCTGTAAAATAATGGTCAATTTAATTTTTGAATTCGAATTGTTATAATCATGGAAAGAGAAGGATGATTTTTTTTTTTTTACAAAATGAGTACTTGAAATCATACTGCAAATCCCAACAAAAAAAGCGTTAATTTAATGGCACCCCTTGTAATTTTCTAGAATCCAAAGCCCAAATAAGGAACCAACTTTTAAAACTTTTTGACCAAACAAGTAAATATACATTTCTGATATTATAAGCCTAACACTCCCACGTTTTTTTGACAAAGATGTTACATCAATACCTTTGTAAAACTCAAATGTTCACATAATAACACTGTTAGATAGAATATTATGTTTCTTACAAGGATAGTCCCATAATTTAATTAGTCAACGTCAGTCAACCATTTAAAGTAACGGCAATTGGGGGGAGGGGTAAAATGATGTTTTTGTAGCCTTGAGCTTATTTTGAAGATAGTCACTTCAATAGGGGGCACAGTGAAATTTACCCTTTCATTTAAAACATTCTTATTATCAAGTAAGAGTTCAATGGAGTTTTGTATCATGAGATCATGCATGCAAGACAGTGGAACATAAACAATGCTCCCAATATTGGATGGCTTATCAAAGGGATTGCTGATTTTATGAGGCTAAAGGCTAATTATATGCCTGAATGTTGGGCGAAATAAGGGGAGGGGATCATGTGGAATCAAGGATACAATAGTGTTGCTGCTAGGTTTTTGGAATATTGCAATGATCATAGAAATGGGTTTGTGGCTGGCTCAACAAGAACATAAGAGATGGCTGTAATGATAATTTATTTATAGAGCTGCTCGGGAGGAGTATTGATTAGTTGTGAAATGACTGCAAGGCTAGTATGGGAATTAGTTAAGCTTAATTATGTAGCTACTTTAGTAATTGTAAATTATGAGGACATAATAGTAATTATAAATTAAAAATAAATTTAGTGTTAAAACAAATGAAATTTACTAATAGGAAGGAGTTATAAGTCTTTTTCAAAATATTAAGGAGTTTTATGTCTTTTTTCCCAAATATTAAGGGATTCACTATCATTTTCCTAAAAATTAACATAGTTGTAACAAATTGACTATTTTGCTCTTGAACTCGAAAAAAATCATAGGAAAATTATTAATCATATACCCTAAGTTTATCATGTTATAAAAAATATTAGGAAAATTTGAATTTATTTGATTTTCTACCTTTAATTTATAATTTGTATCAACTATCCACCAAAACGACAACATTGTTATAGTATTTAACAAAATTTAAGTAAAATGGTCATTTTACCTTTGAATTCAAGTAGGGATGGCAAAATCTAGATTCATAAAAAAAATGCGGTCCAGATGTGGCGAATATCCGCACGTACTTTAGGTGGATTTTCCAGATATATGGATCCGCATAATAATAATTCAAATATAATTTTAAATATGACAATTTACCTAATAATATCAAATAAAATCCAATTATAATCAACAACCAACTATTCAACATCAATTCGACATAAATAACATACGACAACACCATAAATCCACAAATAAAAAATTTTCAACATAAATCAAAGATAAAAAAAAAATTCTAAGGTAAACCAATTCATTACAATAATCTCTAATTATTATTATTATTATTATTATTATTTTAGCTTCTTTACATATTTTTCAAAGTCAATGAAGATTATAGAGTTAATTATGCTTACACGTATTAAATAAATGATTTAACTTATATATTTTTCAATTGTAATTTAGTTAAATAAATAATTTAATTATAAAAGAATGCGAATATAGATATCCAATTTTTTTTATGAATTTGCGTCTTGTTCTAGATCTGGATCCACATGAATCTTAGATTTTGGGCTCCAGATCCTCATTTTATAATATACGAATCCAATTTTTTTTGGATTTGGATCCGGATCCTCTCGATTTTTTATGATGCGGGCCGGATCCAAATTTTCTTGCTATCCTAAAATTCAGGAACATTTTTGGCTTTTTATCATAAATAATAAAAAAAAAACTATTTTTTAAATTATAAAGTTGAATATAATGATTGGATTAATTGGATGTTTACAAATTAGGAGTTTAAGATTAATTTATAGATTTAGTTTGATTATATGAATTTGTGAAGATAAATTGAGAAGACAAATTAAATTTTTTTAATGAAATATGTAAAATTAAGTGTATTAAATTGATTCGGCTTCATTAAAAGCAAAACGAACGTCCAACAGTATCCATCTATTCTTCATTGTAAATAGACAAATATTAAACTCAATGTTATGAGAAATTTGAATCGTTTTGAAAGTGAATTTAATTAAAATCTGAATAAGGGGTAAAGAGGACATTTAGTTGTGTTTAACGAATCAGTAGGTCGGACAACTAATGTTTTGACATAAATACCCCTTTTGAAGGAATTTTACTTTTATTTGTGCTATGACGTAAAATGTCTACTTTGCCCCTGAGATGATTGGAGCTAACTTATGACAAGCCCAATTTAGAGACCACCAGGCCCAAAAAAAAAAAAAAGACAAAGCAAAAACCACAAAATACAACTTTGAACAATGTACAATTGCAAATGTGATGTGATTCAACAAACAAAATCCCAAAATTTGATTTCCATTTGTCTTTCTTTGTTTTTCCAATATCCAACCAAACCGTCGATATTTTCCTGAGAAAAAAAATCAAACAAAACCAATCAACCCCATGACCCAAAACCCTATTACTACTGAGCGTTAGAGTTATAGGACGATGAGTTCGAGGCATGATCTCTTCTTCTTGAACTCACCCTCTTCATCGATTCTTGATGGAACAACGACAACGACAACACCTCCAGCACCCCACTTCCACTTCCAAGGCAATCGATCCCGAGAATGTCAAAGTCATCGAATGGGAAGATTATGACCAAGAGCTTGCCCGGTTGTGGAGTCTCTCTTCTGCCCTCAGTCAAGCTAACGACAAGAAACAAACCCTTCAACAGAAGCTACAGTCCCTTATTCAGGTACCCTCTTGTTGGTTTATTGGAAATTTGATTCCTTTTTGGAAAATTCAATTATCAAATTATTAGTTTGCAATTGCGGTTGTCTAATTGTGTTAGGGTTTACCATTTGAATTAATGAACTATGTGTTTTTTTTTTAATATAGAAATATGTTAGATAATTCTTGAGCCTTAATTGATTAACCCGCGGGTTAGCGGGCGGAAATGTGGTTGGGCAGGTCAAGGCTGAGTCATTGAAACGATCTAATGAGCTTGAAGAGATGAGAGAGAGACTGGAGGCTAGAAGATTGTTAATGGAGAAAATGTCTATGCGTTCTAAGGTTGAAAAGGAGGATGCTAAAAACCAGGAGGAGAGACTTAGTATGGAAGTTAGATCTCTATTAGTGGCTGGGACCGCTTTATCTGTTGCGAGGAAAAGATTGCAGGTAAAAATCTTAATTTAATTGAATGTTTGTCTAGATTACCAAATAAATTAGGTATTTCATATGAGATTCGAAGCAATGTTGTATACATTTTCATTTAGTTGTGAAATGCGTAGAGACGTTGTTATTGATAACTAGTTTGAATTCAATGCTTATACTTGATCATTGTTGAGTAATATCAATGGAAGGATCATGAATTGTTAATGTCTTGGACATTGAGGTGAATATATTTCATTGCTACAATAAGTTTGTTAGCCCAAAAACAAAGATGAAATCATGGAGTTGGTACTCATTCCTGCTAGAAGGCAACCAGTAAACCTGATTTCATTATTTGAAAATAATGCTGATGCTACTATACGACTTCTTTAGAGATGCCTTGTGAGTATTTCAGACCGACTTAAAATTTTTTTTGATGAATGAAGTATCAAGTGCTAACTCATTTATGTGTGATGATTGTGTGCCTGCTCTAGTGTGGAAGTCATAATATTTCCAGCGGTTTGCAAAGTATATTTGGCTGAAATGTGACACTTGAGGTGCAACTTGGTCCTTCTATGAATATGATGAAGTCTAGGGAGAATTTTCCTAGGACTCGTAATGGGGGCACTTTATTGTATATTGGTGTAATTGAAAATTTGACCATGCTTTACTGCAGGAATCAAATAGGTTACTTGCTGGAGAAAAGGGCTATGGTCATCTCCAAAAATTGCAGAAAATGTTACGAATGAGGCAACAATTTATGATTTCACAAGTTTCATTTCTCTATCCTGTAAAGATCTTGGTTGGACCAAATCAAGAGCAAGAGCTTGAATCATTTCCAAGCGGTAATAGATCAGGTGATTTGCAAGTGCATAAATAAGCTCCCTAATGGTAGATATAATAGAAACAAGAAGACCTAGTTTTAGAATTAAGATTATATTATAAAACTACCCCTAATGCTAGTTATAATAAAAACAAGAGAACCTAGTTTGACATTTAAGATTATGTAATAAAATTAAGTTTTATTTTCTTGTATCAGGTACCAACATCATTTGTGCATTAAAATGTTTGTGGGATTCCTTTATGTCCCCAGGGATTCTTCCTTGTACTCCCTGGGAGAAAAAAAGGAGAAAAAAATGATACTCTGTTGCGGGACCTCTCAATTAGTCTGAATTGGGCTGCTTGTTGTCATTTAAAAATAATAGGTTTTCATGTTAGATTAGTAGTAAGAGTTTTTTTTTTGGGTTCACGTTTTATATTTGGTTCTATCAGGGAATTCTGCTGCTTCTAAACCTGTAAACCCAGGATCCTTGACGATTTTAGGCCTGCATTTGACAATCCTTCCTTTTACAAAGATGAGTCTCTTTACTGATAAGAAGGAGGTTCAGAGGTCTGCAACTGCCTTGGGATATATTGCACATGTGTGTTCTTTCTCTTTGCTAAATATAAATTCTTCAACTCTTAATATTATATTGTCTTAGCGGGCATCAAGGATTTATCTATATCTCTGACTTCGATGCATATATAAATACACACACACACACACACACACACATTATTATAACCATTTTTGGAATAGGAAATCCAAGACGGAACTTATCATTTGATGTCAACTTTAAGATTTTAATAATAACAGGAAATAGTTCCCTATAACTCTGTAGAAACCAGCGCCCAAAGAGATCCAAGAAAATGCACTTTATTCCAAAGGAAATTACTGCCTTCCCTTTTAGCAGCTTCTTAAATCCTTCTATTCCTGGCCAACCAAATCAACGAAAAAATTGCATGAAAGAAACATGATAAAATTGTTCTGTAAATTACTTCTCAAAAGTTTGATATTTAATGTTTTTGCTGATTTATGTCACTTAGAAAGAATGCACTTCAATAAGTAGTACTATCTATTGGTTATTGTGGTTGCTGTTAAAGTGTTAATTCAATAGGAATGTACTTAACTTGTTAAGCTTTTCTTGTAGGTTGTTTCACTTATTGCTTCCTATTTAGAAGTTCCTTTACGCTATCCTCTGCGCTTGGGTGGTTCTCACACATATATTAATGACTATGCTCCTTCAATAGAGCCTACATCATCTGATTTGTTATCAAATATAGCACTTTCCACAAATACGAAGCCTGCAGAATTTCCTCTCTTTCTAGAAGGTCAAGATGCTACAAGAGCTGCTTATGCTGTATTCCTGTTAAACAAGGTATTCTTTATTTATATGTTATCTTCCGATCAATATTGCTCGTGAACGCAAAGTCAATATCCTTTGATGTTTTGCTATTACCTTCAAGACAGTTAAATCTACATTATTTTTCAAGGTTTTGTGTTACTGCTTCATCATCCGCCGTCTAAATTTCAGTATTTGTGTGTCTGTTATTTTCGTGTATCTCCACTGGTGTATGATCTTCTTTGTCTTTTGTTTATTTATTTGGTGTTTATGTTTAGAGGTTGAAGGTGTCTTGTCTTAAAGTCATTGCTTTCTGTGATAGAGTGGTTTTTAAATAACAGAAGTGCAATCTAAAGCTCTCAACTTCTGGATGTTGCTAATTGGGATGCACATAAATAGTTGTGGTAGTGGGAGCTGGGAGTGTCACCCAATGTTGCATCTTCCTGCAGTGGTGCAACTAACTGTAATTGTGCGCAAAATATTGCATGGTTATTGAGTACTAGGCATGTGTTCTGGTGAAACAGTTCCAAATTTTACTATTGGCTTAGTCTATGCTAATATATAGCAAAGACTCTGTTTGGTCTCTACATCTGAATTCCTTCAAATATGTTGTATAATATTCTTTGTTCTACTTTAAGTTACTGTGAACAGTTTTAGAGTTGTGAAAATGTCACTCTTTGTAACATTAAATAGGGAACTTTCAATTTGAGAAACAGAATCAATAGGTCATGGATAGACTACATAGTAAGATGCACCTGCAGCTTGTGCCTTTTGGATACTTCATAGATAGAGAGAGATTAATTCTATTGGAGAGGTAGGTATGATAAGTTCAAGCTTATGTTATCCAATGTTCTTTTCTTTCTCTTTCTCTTGTAAATTTTGTGTCGGGCATGCCTTAATTGTCTGGCTACCATCCTAAGATGTTTCTTTATCAATCTTTATATGTTGTGAATAATATCTTGTACATCCATAGTGAATTAATAATCTTTGATTTCCATTTATACTTTTACGTGATCTTGTTTTAGAAGTTTGTTTGCTTAATTGGAATTTGAGATGCATCTGCTTCTCAGTGTGACCTATTTTATATCTTCCTATTATTCCAGGATATAGAGCAGCTTTTAAATTACATTGGTGTTAAGAGCTTAGGACCACGACACGTGCTGGCTAACTTGAAGGAGCTTTTAAGGACCATCCAGTCTCCGGAATACATAGATACATGATATAGTTAGCGAATAGATCTTGATGGTAACTCGGCAACTTTAGTGTATATGGATTACTTGTTTTCTTCTTATACAGGTGCATATTTTTAGCGTAGCACCTTCCATAAAACCGTCAATCAACATCTGATTTTTATTTTTCTTTTCAATTTTATGGGGGAAAATCATTTCCCAATTCTTTGAGTATATTGATGAGATTTGATTGGCAAAGTTCCTTGTTGTGAACCACTCTTTGGAAATATCATTCAATATTGATACAGGTTGATCTTCTTTTGAATTTTTGTTAGTAAATCCGGCTAATTTTGAGTCTAAATATCTTGAATTGCAGCATCATAGAGTTGATATGCGAATGTCTTTTTGATGCAATATTTAAAGAAGCAATCATCCAAGGTATTTAAGAGCCAATGATACTACACTTATAAATGATATTACAATCATATATAATTAGGGATTCACAAGAAAGAGAAAAAAAAAATCAACATGAATAAAATTGTTTGAAAACTACTTGACTAAATCTTTGGAATGACACTGAATTGCTTGACGTTTTATTCAAAATGATGTATAAGGTATATAAATAAAACAGCTTAAAAATCACATTTGACTAACTCTAAAGAGTAAAATTGCTTAAAACTATTTGATAAAATCCTTGGCTTGTATGAGATAATCTTTACCATGTATGTGATTTCTTTAGTCCAGAACAAATGAGGATATTGTTCACAGTCAAGGTTCCTGCCAAACAACAAATCTAATCTATAGGTGTTTTCACATCAAGCCAACAGATGATGTTTCCATTTATATCTGTTTCAGAAGTGAAAAACAGAAGAATCATTTCCTTCTAATTATTATTGTTGTTAAAAATCATACATCAAAGATGGGCATCTCATCAAAGGCAAACTTGATACCAGCTACACAATGTGTCCATTTTTCGCTAAGCTTATGCATCCAATTCCCTGGGAATCTAGGAATTGCTTCTTCTTGAACTTGATATGTTGTATTCCTATTCTCCACTACACCATTTTGACCATTAAACAAGTTTCTACTACTTTCAATGCCTTTATTATTGTCAAACTCCATTGGAGTCTCTGGTTTTACCTTTATCTTTACCGGTTTCCCAAGCTTTGATTTATCTTCCATTCTTGCAATCTCAAGAGTCTTTTTACATACAGGGAAACCCTGATCATCCCAAGCCTCCAAAATCACACCAGAGCCAAGACATCTTCTTCCCTGGTAGAAGGCTGCAAACTGGCCGGCTGCTAGGCCTTGATCATCTTCCGATAACTGGACAACTGCAATGTCCTCACCACCATCTTCACAATGCTCAATCGTCAAACTGCAATTGTAGAAAACCGAGCTTACAGTGAGTCAGTTACTACCATTAAGGACTAGGGCAATAAGGCATCATAATTGCAAGCATCTGCAAAGACTGTCATAATTACCAAGACCATGATAATCATGTAACAACTAGTCCACATTTGATGCGTTATAATAAAGTGGTAATCTTTTCCTAGAATACCTATCACACCATTAGTATCCATGTTTATTTCAGTTTTCCTGAATGGCCTAGCATGCAACACATTCAAGAAATGGGCAATTTTTTAAAATGCTCCCTTGAGATTTGAGACAGTTGCAAGTAGATGGTGAAAATTGATTTATTTGTAAACATTCCCTTGCATTTTGTTCCGTTTAATCCGCGTTTAGGTAGCTGGGGGCATTTATGACAATTCCTGAGAGAACCAAAAGTGTTGCAACATTTGTTGCCTCCAGCACAATAACTGAGACTTGCCTTTTTAGTCCCCATGCTCTGATATCCAAATTTCTTAGGTTTTCAAAAGCCTTTGATCGAATGCGTTGAGCTCATTGTTAGCAAAGCTTGAATTGTTGGACTATTAACGCTTGAGCTACAAAGACATATTTGTTGAATCTAATTAAAGAGAAGCTATTGACTGCGCTGATTGTTCTATTAAACCCTTTGAAATGCTGGGGTTACAGAATCATTTCAAGTAATGAAAAAACATTTGATTTGAGCACCAAATCTTGCAACTCGCGATTGAAATCTTGCGAGACTCCGCCCTCAAATTGAGTCAACAGCTTCACAAGTCGTCCTCGCTGCCACCATCTCCATCCAGAGCTTTCAAAGCCTTTGTGAGTCTCTTGACATGCTCTTGTGTTGAGACCCGCCGAGTCAAGAAGCTTTTGAGGCTATTAACGCTTGACCTACAAAGACATATTTGTTGAATCTAATTAAAGTCTAATTAAAGAGAAGCTATTGACTGCGCTGATTGTTCTATTAAACCCTTTGAACTGCTGGGGTTACAAAGAATCATTTCAAGTAATCTATGAAGGGTTTTGACGAGGGTTTTGAGGTCAGCGATGTGTTGAGAGAGAGTAGGGAAATGTGGGTCCTTGGAGAGGAGGGTATCGGATTCGGTCTCGAACTTGAGCGGAACTAATGGCGGATGGGTTGAACTTAGCCGAGTCGGAGCTAGGGTGCGCTTGGAGGTCGACTTCAACCGAGGCTTGCTTAAGAGCTTCTAGAACGTTGAGCACTCATGGAGGTTGTTCCTGCCCGGATGGGTCTTCCATGATCACAACTCCTTTCCTTTGATTTTGTGCTGTTTTGATTGTTCACGGAGTTACATGAAATAAAGGCAACGACAACTCACTGAGTCACCGTCAACCAACCGACTGACCAACCAATTTGTCCTGAGGCTTAAAATTTCCCTGCTAATCTTTTAGCAGCGTCAGGTATACAAACCGTCATTAGGGTAATTTCATCTTTTCAAAGTCAACTAACTGTCAACTAACTGCCAACTATAAATTTAACTAACGGTGAGGGAGTGCTTCCAAATAAATCTATTTTCACCATCTACTTGCAACTGTCTCAAACCTCGGGGAGGTTTTTAAAAAATTACCCTTCAAGAAAATGTGTCAAAAGAGTTTAGACCAGTTGATCAATAACTGAAATTGTTCCTTGAAGGGATTATGCAGGGTGTTAGCTGAGATCACAACTGCTTTCTCTTAACCAGAAGGGGAAAAAAGAGTGACTGTGTGGAATGTTAAAGCAGAAATTAGTGCAGATAAATCATGAGAAGAATTCATCCCTACCTTACACTGAAGCTGACTGATCTTCTCTGGAGGCAATCCACTGAGCAATTTCAAAGAGCCAGCATGAAATAGATGTCGTTTCTTGTCAAATGAATAGTAATTTCTTGACACAAACACTACAATGTTCTCAATATCCTTCTTAACAACATACCTGTAAACAATGTACAACAACCCTTACGCGGTGAAACTGAAGAACAACAAAACAAGGAAGAAAACAAAAGATCCTAATCAGCGACAACCAATAGTAAAAAATATTGATAAGAAGATAGCAAAATATATATTCAAATGAATTATCTAAAGTATGAAAGAAGTTATTGATTGATTCAATTTTAGCAACTGTCATTTAAGAGGATCATACCCCAGAAAAATAATATAGACAGTTACTTAAAAAAAAAATACTATCTTTGGCAATAAGAAAGAGTGACAGCATACCCCTCAGGGTCCTCCAAGGAGACCTAGTTCTTGGTGTTGACCAATTGTGTAGAACCAAAATCCCCGATGTTTTTCAAGGAAGTCCCCTGTCTCAGCTTCCAATATGATACCTTCCACTACCCAATGTGTCTGGCAACAAATTCACTAAATTTTATCTACAGAAAATTAGTTGTCAGATGCAGTCACAAATTACAAGCCCATCTTTATGCACTTGGAAGGTATAAACATTTTTACGTAAAAATTATGATGAGGGGGTCGACTTCTGTGGAATAGTGTACAATTCCTTGCATTTATGTGCATCAGTGCCTTACAAATCAAGACATAGGTTCATTTTTTTATTATGTTTTGTGTTCTTCTTTGCTGGTTGTTTGAATGAAATGCTTTGGTGCTTTGTGATTTATAATATTTTGACCTTTAACCTTTTGGCTTTCACCAAATATGAAAATTAGAGAGCTTTATCATTAAGAGGATAACATCAAGAAAAAAAAAATAATTATAATAGTAATAATAGCAAAGGTAATATGCTCAAACAGGTTCAGAAACTATTATACTATATAGTGCTGTAGAAATTGGATTATAACTTAAATCTAGAAGAATTTTAGTCTAAAAACAACAGCTTGCAGAGCCTACCTTCCCCAGGAAGCAGATTCCCCATGAATCCTTTTTATCCTTGTTACGCAGATCAAATTTTGTAGCAAGCTTGCGAACTTCTTCCTGCCGATAATTTGGTAGAGAGAATTTACAACAATAGAACTGAAAAAGAAAAGAAAAGCACGTGTATGCAAAACTTCCGCACAATGGTAAGTAAAAACTAGGACATCCAATCTGCCTACAAGGTAACTACATTGATAAAATTCATCATTTGGCACAAGGGAAGAGAATCCCCATCTAAGTCCCAGATTCACATTTTAAATATGTGAAATTCAATGGTAATTGCACTAACATGGTTTGCATATTCTAAGGATTTCAGCCCTAGACTTGGAAGATGGACAGCTCTTGCAAGCATTCAATAGACTCAGCACTGACATATTATGAGATTTTTTTTTCCAATCCAATTCTCTTTTCAATCAAAGTGAAGGTGTGTGTGTGTGTGTGTGTGTATTTGTCCTTCTTGAATGAGGGTATCCCCGCCACTTAAATTTCAATGCATTGGAAACTGTATTTTTTCGTTTGTTAGTGGCATCGTCAATTTTTTAAAATGTTGGTGTCCTCATTAAAGAATTACTCTCTCTCTCTGTGTGTCTATATATATATATATATATATATATATATATTGGAATATTACTCTATATCATAGGAACAAGCCTGGACAAGAAAAGCCTCAGGATCTTTTGGGAACAATCCATTGTCAACACTCACACAAATAAGGAAGAAAATGAAAAGTTATGAAAAAATGTGGGACCTGGGCATCTCAAACTTTCCCAACACAGGGCCTTACATTTAACTCTTTCACAACCACACTCTATAATACTCACTCACCACTTCAAATGCCACATTATTAGCAACTGCTCAATTTCATTAAATATGAAATAAATCACATGTAAATTGATATTAATAAGGCAACATAAAGGTTTCATGGCAATGAAACTAGGTATTGTTAACCTTGGGTATAGTACCAAGTGGAAAATAAGTCATCTAAGCTGGGCCTGTGACAGATGTGAAAGGAAGTACATTTGATCCTTGACCTACAAAAAATTAAAAGGATAAATTTATCAAATACTGGAATAGATGCAGGTTGAAGAACTAGTACGCTATACAAGCATGACATATAAGCTCTACCATGAATGCAGAATGAATTAGCTTACTGTAGGATGCACAATCAAATCATTCAACTTTTCAACGGTATAACATCATTAAAAAATTAAAAAAATGAAAAATAAAAATTATAGAACTATATATCAAATCTGGATGGAATCTGTTTAAATCTCAATCCTATGACTGGCCATAGAGTATGATAAAAGAGATTTGAAAAGGATAAACAAATTGGGGATGAATTCATGGTGCCTCTGGGCTTTTCATATTTAAGTGACAATCACTATTTTTTATGTGAATAATGGTCATAATATCTAATAAGAGCATTTATAAAAGCAAAAGCTTCAGCAGAATTCCTTAGAAAAACATGCCAAATGGAAACAATCAAGTCACCAATACAGGAGAGAAATAAGAAAGCACAAATGTTTATCCAGAATAAGCAACTTGTCTTTTGATAATTCTACACAGAAGGCTTATCCTTATGATCCGCAGATGAGTGGACAACATTGGCATAATGCCCAGAAGCAACGTAATCAAATTCCATACTGCTGATGGCATCCATGAACACACCTGAACAGTTAAAAATGACATAATTTGAAAAAGCAAGAATAAATCATTGGAATTAGTAGAACCCTTCAAGTTAAGATGATACACACCAAATTTTATTCTTGTATTACAAAGGACATCTGGGTTGGGTGTACGGTCGCATCAATATGCTTCAATAATGTAGGATACCTGAACAGAAGACCAGATGCATTCATACAAGACTGAAAATTAGCTTTCCTGATCTTTTCTAGATCTCACCGAATAAGATGGCAATAAGGAAGATCAATAACATAAAAGATAGTTTGAATTAATTTTCTTAAGGTACACAAGAAAATATTAACAAGTTCCTGATTGAATAGAGCAATCAATAAAAATAAATCGAAGAAGCTACATTAAAGGGGCAATACATACCACATTTTTCCAGTATTCATCTGTTAAATGCACTTCTAGTGGTACATCAACCTGAATGAAAACATACGTCATTTAATTTCACTTGTGAAGGTGTTCCGTCTGCAATACCTATAACAATAAGATCAAGACAAGATTTTGCAAATCATAAATAAGAACTAGATACTTTTATAAAATCATGAAGGTAAAGAGCCAGTATTGCATAATAAATAAGAAAACATAAAAATGAAGAAGCTTCGTTGGACTAGAAAACAATAAATGTAAGTCCTACTTCCTTGTTAACCACCCCGACACCGCCAACAAAAAAATGAAAATCCAAATCTTGCTTCCTAAATCATTTTAAACTGCACATGTATTTCAAAGCAATTCAAAATTTATAGCTTAGGGGTAAAACAATTGAAAATGAGAAGGGCAACCTGATCATAAACAGCTTTTGCATACTTCATATCTTCTTCCCATGGGCATTCGGTCCAAAAGTTCTCGAAGTCTTCCTACACAAAACGAGGAATTAGAAACAGCCTGCTCTACTGTCTTATAGACTACAAGATTTAATATTTTTAGGGTAGTATCATGTGTTGAAAAAAACAACTGTTTCTATGCATAGACCAATTTTAATACATTGGCGAGGAATATTGACAAACAATTTGAACATAAATATATTTTCAATATGCCGTCAAAGAACCAAAACTAAAACCATGCAGAAGTTCAAATGATTGCTCAAACAATTGCGACATTAATCATAAAAAAAAAACCTAAAAAAATAGCGACATTAAAAAGAAAAACAACTTTCTATTTAAATAATTCAAAATGCTAATATTTCTGCACCCAATTTCAGCTTAACTTCGCAGAGAATTCATATTACCAAAACTGAGTCACAACACACACATACAACAAATCGCCATAAGAGTATTGATTATCCCATTATTTGAAAAAAATTCAAACTTTCAACAAATTCAAATGATGGAAATATTTATCCAACACTGCTTCACCAATAAACATAAACATGCCAAATCTCCAAATATATCACACACGCAAGCATATACACCAATACACTTGAATCATAAAGTAATTAAAAGGTAAAAGAGTAAGACATACTTGAAACCAAATTTTGAGGTAAAAGGCTATGCAAGAATGACCAGCAGCATGAAGAAGTCTAAGTGCAACACTGCTATCAACGCCGCCGCTCAAAAGAACAGCAACCTTAAGGCCCTTTCGATGGGACATGCAGCAAGAGAGATAGTGGGGTTCAATTTCAACACTAACATTCGAATTAGCATTGTGTTGTAAAGAGTGTGAGCTGGGTTGATGTTGACAGAGAACAAGAGTTAAGGAAGATTAGTTTTTGGTTACGAGAGTGAAGAAGGGTTCTAGGTTTTGGAGAAGAGAGAGAAAGGAAGGGCTTAAGGTCAGAAAGTAGGGGAGACATTGGTGGTGACTGGTTTTGATGTCAGTCTCTGTTCAGTATTTCAAATTGTAGGATGATAGAAACTCAAGAGGGAGGTAAAATCCGGATCCGGATCGTATATGGCTACATCTGGATAGAGCATCCATATCTGCAAAGGATCCGCCTAAGTTACATTAAATTAGGGGTGGTAAAAAAAAGCCATGCTTAAAACTTGACCAGGAGGTGGACATACTAAAAATTATAAAACCCGTTGACAGAAAAGAAAGAATTTTTCTAAATTTATGAATAAAAAATAAATTTAATTTAAATAAAAAAAATCAAAATATTAAATTAGTTTAATTTTTTATATTAGTATTTGTTATTTTATTAGGTTGTATTGCTAATATTTAATGTATTTGATTATTATTCTATTTATATATTATATTATTATCTTTAATTTAAATATTTTTCTTAATTTAAAAAATATTTTATAATTAATTTAAAAAGCCCTAAGCGCCCGGCCCTGAGTTGGACGGACTTTTGACATCGTTTGATGTGGGCTTAGGCCAAGCCCACAAATTACCATCCCTACATTAAATGTATTTTACGGCCTGACTGTGAAATTTCATCTAACCCCCCATATTCGATGTTATTTATATTATATTCATGAATATTATAAAAATTTCTGATTTAGAAAATGTCGTTTAACCCTTTACACTCAATTTTATTTTATTGAAATCTTAGAGTACGAATTCGCCCCCTATAATTTTAAATTCTCAAAATAACCTCATTTAATTAAATTTTTTAATTATTATTAATTGAATTATAATTATAATTATAATTTTATTATAATCATAAATATATATATATATTTTAAATAGATTATTGTTATCATTAATAACAAGAATAAAAAGTATTACAATTAATTAATCTATTAATAATAATTTTTATTAAATTGTTAATAATAATAATAATTAACGATAATTATTATTAATAATTAATTTTTGAATAATAATAACAATAATAATGAAAATAAAAAATAATAATTATAATAAAAATTAATTAAGGATTTTATAGTAATTGGTTTACAATTTTAACTCATTCTGATTTTGTTTCTAAAATAAAATAAACACATAAATGGTAATACAACTTATTCTAATTACGATTTCTTCAGTTTAAGTAAATAAATTATAATATTATTTTGTTTATTTATTTATTTTTATCTGAAACGTTTTCTAGAGAGAGAGAGAGTGTGTGTGTGTGTAGATTTTTTTAACTTTTGAAAATAATCACGTTTTGTAAGATCTTACAATAGAATAAGATGTAGATCAATTTTAACTCGATGAAAATATATTGGTTGTTAGAAAAAAAAAAGTAAATTAAAAATAAATATTTGAGAAAATATATTATTAAATGAATTATAATTATAATTATTATTTTAATTTATTTACTTGAACTGAAGAAATCGTAATTAGAATGAGTTGTATTATCATTTATGTGTTTATTTTGTCTTAGAATTAAAATCAGAATGAGTTAAATTATAACCAATTGCTATAAAATCCTTAATTAATTTTTATCATAATTATTATTTTTTATTTTAATTATTATTATTGTTATTATTATTTAAAAATTAATTATTAATAATAATTATTTTAATTATTATTATTATTAACAATTTAATAAAAGTTATTATTAATTATTGTTAATAGATTAATTAATTGTAATACTTTTTATTCTTGTAATTAACAATAACAATAATCTATTTAAAAAATATAAATATATTTATGATTATAATAAAATAATAATTATAATTTAATTAATAATAATTAAAAATTTTAATTAAATGAGGTTATTTTGAGAATTTAAAATTATAGTGGGCGAATTCGTACTCTAGGGTTTCAATAAAATAAAATTGAGTGTAAGGGATTAAACGAAATTTTCTAAATTAGAAAGTTTTATAATATTCATGAATATAATATAAATAATATTGAATATGGGGGGCTGGATGAAATGTCACAGGCAGGCCGTAAGCTACATTAAATGTAACTTAGGCGGATCCATCTGGAAAAAGGTATACAGACTTGGATGCAACGAATTTTTTAGATGAGTAACGATATAGCCACAAATTTTTGTACAAATTTATTTTGTATAAACTGATGTGGCACGATAAGATTGGTTGAATTAAATATCATTTGGCCCACATGATTTGTTTTTATTATTTTATATTTTTATTCAACTAATGAATTAATAACACATCAGTTTGTACAAGATAAATTCGTACAAGAGTTTGTGGTTGTATCATCACTCTTTTAGATATAGGAATCTGTATAATACTAAATTTAAATTTAAAAAATTCAACGAATTGATGTAATAAAATTAAATAATATTCAGTTATAATTCAACAATCAATCTTTCAACATTTAGAATAACATACAATAACTCCATAAACTCACAAATAAAAATATCACAACGTAAATCAAACATAAAAAATAATATAAATTCAATTGTCCAACAGTTCAAGTCTAATGTTAGTACAAATCTGTAAATAAAACATCACATAAATTCCAAGTTGGTGTGCTTTACTTTTAGGGTTATGTTAGGTTTTTAACTTTAATATTAGCATCTAGATCTACATTTTCTAATATGTACATTTAAATTTTTTCAGATTCAAATCTTCCGAACTTTTACAAATGCGAGCCAAACACGGATTTTTTTTTTTTTTAGCCGTCCCTACTCAAAATATTGAACATAATGAATTAAGTTAGTTTTGGTTGGTTACGTAATTAGTACAATCATGACAAATAAATGATAGGAGGATATGCCTTCAATCTCGTTAAGAAGTTTTTTAAGTAATTTATTTATCCTAATGATAAGAGTCCGCCTAAGTTACATTTAATGTAGTTTACGGCCTGCCTGTGACATTTCATCCAGCTCCCCATATTCAATATTATTTATATTATATTCATGAATATTATAAAACTTTCTAATTTAGAAAATTTTGTTTAATCCCTTACACTCAATTTTATTTTATTGAAACCCTAGAGTACGAATTCGCCCACTATAATTTTAAATTCTTAAAATAACCTCATTTAATTAAAAAAATTTAATTATTATTACTTGAATTATAATTATAATTATTATTTTATTATAATCATAAATATATTTATATTTTTTAAATAGATTATTGTTATTATTAATTACAAGAATAAAAAGTATTATAATTAATTAATCTATTAACAATAATTAATAATAATTTTTATTAAATTGTTAATAATAATAATAATTAAAATACAAAATAATAATTATGATAAAAATTAATTAAGGATTTTATAGCAATTGGTTATAATTTAACTCATTCTGATTTTAATTCTAAGACAAAATAAACACATAAATGATAATACAACTCATTCTAATTACGATTTCTTTAGTTCAAGTAAATAAATTATAATTATAATTATAATTATAATTCATTTAATAATATATTTTCTCAAATATTTATTTTTAATTTACTTTTTTTTTTCTAACAACCAATATATTTTCATCGAGTTAAAATTGATCTACATCTTATTCTATTGTAAGATCTTACAAAACGTGATTATTTTCAAAAGTTAAAAAAATCTACACACACACACACTCTCTCTCTCTCTCTCTAGAAAATGTTTCAGATAAAAATAAATAAATAAACAAAATAATATTATAATTTATTTACTTAAATTGAAGAAATCGTAATTAGAATAAGTTGTAAATTACGATTAAGTTGTATTACCATTTATGTGTTTATTTTATTTTAGAAACAAAATCAGAATGAGTTAAAATTGTAAACCAATTGCTATAAAATCCTTAATTAATTTTTATTATAATTATTATTTTTTATTTTCATTATTATTGTTATTATTATTCAAAAATTAATTATTAATAATAA
Organism: Citrus mangshanensis; assembly: GCA_030449895.1. Lineage (NCBI taxonomy): Eukaryota > Viridiplantae > Streptophyta > Magnoliopsida > Sapindales > Rutaceae > Citrus > Citrus mangshanensis. Next base: position 10,790,840 of record JASUUJ010000215.1, on the reverse strand, counting down.
TTATAGTTAATTATTATTATTAAAAATTATTATTAATAGATTAATTAATTGTAATACTTTTTATTCTTGTTATTAATAATAACAATAATCTATTTAAAAAATATAAATATATTTATGATTATAATAAAATAATAATTATAATTCAATTAATAATAATTAAAAAATTTAATTAAATGAGGTTATTTTGAGAATTTAAAATTATAGGGGGCGAATTCGTACTCTAAGATTTCAATAAAATAAAATTGAGTGTAAGGGGTTAAACGAAATTTTTTAAATCAGAAAGTTTTATAATATTCATGAATATAATATAAATAACATTAAATATGGGGGCTGGATGAAATTTCACAGCCAGGCCGTAAGTTACATTTAATGTAACTTAGGCGGACCCTAATGATAATAATAGTCAGAGTGGTTTACAAAGTGAAATATAGGTAGGATGACACAATTATTTATTTAGTTATCTAAGCATAATATATTGGTAATTTAAGGTTCTTGTCACCTACAAACTAAGAGATTTTATTAATTGGTCTTTCTTGTGTCACTTAAATTTAGGCAGTGCTATATAAGGATTAATATAAACTAGTTCCAGTAATTGTCTGATTGTAAATATCTGTTGTAATTTTATATAATATGAGCATTACTCTCATGTAATTAAAAAAAATAATATAGGAATTCTTAAATCCAAGAGTTTAATAAAAAGTTTTTCATCACAAAGCATATAATCACTTAGAATAACGAAGCTAGTAATGATTTAATTCATATCGTGCGTATGAATTATATATTTAGGCTTTCATAAAGTGATTATTATATATTTATGTTAAGTCTTAACGTTTATCAAATTGGCTATAAAGAAGAAAAGAGCTAGCGTAGCTTATCTATAGGACGAAAAAATATTTAGCATCCTTGGTGAGAAAAGGGAAGATATGGATACAATATGGCTTTAGTTCATCACATGATCTCCACATTAGTTGTTCTTCTTGTACAATTTTGACATGTCCGCAAACGGCCTAAAGTCACTAAAACCCACACTCAGTTTCAAACAACTAAACCAAATCCATGCCCAAATCATTAAAATTCCTCAACCCCACATCTTAAACACATTGCTAAAACTTCTAACACAATCATCCACCCCACAAAATGCAATTCCCCTCTACAACAAAATGCTCAACTGCCCATCTTCATATAATCACTACACCTTCACTCAAGCCTTAAAGGCATGTTCCTTAGCCCATGCACACCAAAAAGGCCTAGAGATTCATGCCCATGTCATAAAATATGGCCATTTGCATGATATATTCATCCAGAACTCATTGCTTCATTTTTACGTAACTGTAAAAGATATTTTTTCTGCCCATCAAATTTTTAACTCCGTAGTTTTCCCAGATGTTGTTACTTGGACTACTATCATTTCTGGGCTTTCTAAATGTGGTTTTCATAAAGAAGCCATTGATATGTTTTGTGGGATAGATGTTAAGCCTAATGCTAATACACTTGTTAGTGTTTTATCTGCTTGTTCTAGTTTAGGGTCCCGTAAGTTAGGCAAAGCTATTCATGCACATAGCTTGAGGAATTTAAATGAAAATAATATAATTTTGGATAATGCAGTATTGGATTTTTATGTAAGATGTGGGTCATTGGCGAGTTGTGGTTACTTGTTTGTGAAAATGCCTAAGAGAGATGTGGTTTCTTGGACTACAATGATAGGAGGTTATGCAGAAAGAGGATTTTGTGAAGAAGCAGTGAGTGTTTTTCAAGAAATGGAGAAAACAAAGGAAGCTGAGCCTAATGAGGCCACTCTTGTCAATGTATTGTCAGCATGTTCATCGATTAGTGCATTGAGTTTTGGTCAGTATGTGCATTCCTATATAAGTACTCGATATGATCTTTCTGTGAGCAATCTTGTGGGGAACGCTGTGATTAACATGTATGTTAAATGTGGTGATGTGGGTATAGCAATTCAAGTCTTTAATATGCTTGCATACAAGGATACGATCTCATGGAGTACTGTAATTAGTGGCTTGGCCATGAACGGCTGTGGCAGGCAAGCTTTGCAGCTCTTTTCTTTGATGATCATTAATGGGGTTTTTCCTGATGATGTAACCTTCATTGCATTGATATCCGCATGTAGTCATGGTGGCCTTGTTGATCAAGGATTGATACTTTTTAAAGCTATGAGCACTGTTAACGAGATTGTGCCCCAAATGCAGCATTATGCTTGCGTTGTTGATATGTATGGCAGAGCTGGACTCTTGGAGGAAGCAGAGGCTTTCATTAGAGAGATGCCAATCGAAGCTGAGTGGTCAGTTTGGGGAGCTTTACTGAATGCTTGTAGAATTCATCGGAATGATGAGATGTTTGATCGAATCAGGCAAGAGCTTGTCAACAAGAAGGGAGTTAGCGTTGGGACTTTTGCATTAATGTCAAACACTTTTGCTGGTGCTGATAGATGGGAGGATGCAAATAAGATCCGTGATGAGATAAGACGCATGGGGTTGAAGAAGAAGACAGGCTGCAGTTGGATTGAAGTGAATCCATCTATCTTTTAAGAGGAAAGGGTATCATTCGAAAAAATAAAAAACATGTGAAATGCTTACCGCGGTGAAGAAAGTCTTTTTACAAGATTCTGTTTGGTGCTTAAAAGAATGTTAACCAATGGCTACTTGTAAACAGGCATTCTCCAAACTCGATTCATGATCAATAGTTCCCTTTTTCAATCGTGTTGTTAGTGAGCATAAATTGGCACAACACCTGGTCCAACTCTTCACCATCTTCGGGTCTCATCCCTTCTTTTTGATCCATGCCATCGAGCCAGCCCTGTACAGACTCGTCATATATGATAAATTTTGCTTCTAACTTTGCCCGACTGGGCTGTAATTTGCAAATCGTTTGACAACCGGAGAAGAATTATCATATATTGGCAGAAATTAGAGCCACTATGCAATTATTAAACAAAGATGTAAACTCAGGTTAAATCTTTGTCTCAACCAAATAAAAACAGTAAGGTAATAACCTTCAGAGATTCAAAATTGCTCTAACAACAACATTTTTAGCTCCTCCACCCAAAATCTCTTGACAGTTCAGCAAACAGCAACTACAGAACATAGACGTATACTCAGGTCAAATCTTTATCTTTTTTTTTTTTAAATCCCCCCAAACAAATAAAAAAACAGTAAGGTAACAACTGCTCAGATTACATCATAACTCAAAATAATGTCCCAAATTCAAAATCGCCCTAGCAACAACATTTTTAGAAAGAGGAAAAGGAAAACTCCTCCACTCAAAATCTCTAGACAGTTCAGTCAATGGCAAGTACGATTCCATTGTATGTGCACCACTGCAACACAGAAACCATTCTCCATAATAAGGGAAGCCATATTGATTGCTCAAAAGTTTCAATCCCGCGATGCAATACATAGACCATTCTTCTCTGCAAGAAAAGAAGCAATATTAATTGCTGAGATGACCCAAAAAAAATAAATTGCAATTACAAAGAAAACCTCTAAAAAGGACTGAAAGGAAATGAAAACAGCACTACTTCGATGGTTTTTATATGGAGTGGATTTAAGAACTACTAAGGGGGTTAAAGTCCATTGACTTATATAAATGTCATTTATTCTCTTAGTTATTCATTGTTGTCTGAGCAACTCACCCACCAAAGACTATCTCGTGAATAGAAAAGAATGCACATTTCATATCCATTGACATCAACCAAAAGGAGTTCAAAAAGTAGCTGCAAGAAGTCTACAGATAATTTCCATGAAATAAACAACTAAGATAAACCAACATAGAGCATTTTCAAAATAATGAAAATCAACAAGGGGCAGAATATTAAAGGAAAATGCATCTCCAAAAAATATGCGGTAGTATGACTAGGTGAAAATCCTCAAATTGCCAATTCTATCAACTATGTGATGTCTCAATAATAAACCCAAAAAAAAAAATTAGTAAGGATTAACATACACATTTAAGATTGTAAACAACAAGGTGCACTCACGTGTATTCTTGTAATGAAAGAAGGGCTCAACGCCCACTAAATAAAAAACTACTTGTCAGGCAACTGCAAATTTTCATTCTCATCTAATAATCACAGAAACAGCAAACAGTAAAAAATCAAACAAATTCTAATGGCTAAAGATGATTGGCATATCAAACATTTTCTCATTTACAAACATAAATAACAAAAACTCATATGGAATAGACACACAGCTAAGCACAGAGAAGAACAGAAAGATACAAAAGACAAGCTGAAGCAAGTTACCAAAGAGTAATGCAAGAAATATACCTTAAACATTTCAACGTCTGTCAGTTTTTCCAATGGAACGTTTTCCAGAGAATAAATGCTTTGGCTTCAGTGTAGGAATAACTCTATCAGCTTCTCCACGACGAGCATCCTTGTTCCTCTTCTTAACAGATTTTTTGCCGAGTTTAATCGCCTTAACCTTTTGAGCAGAATCCTTGAAGCCTTCACCAGGGGCAACTTCACTTGGAGGCCGTGACCTTGACCTTGACCGAGGTCGGGACATTGACCTCAACCTCAACTTCTTGTTAGGTTGGTCCATGTCCATATCCATAGCATCACCATTATCCTTGTCTCCCCCGTCAACAGACCTCTCCCTTTTGCGACCCCTAGACTTGCTTCGGGCACGATCGATAGCCATAGAGGGATCCAATCCCAAAGAGGATAGCTGCCTACCCATTCTCTTAGTTGTAAACTTCTTGTCTTTATCGAACTTTCTTGGTACAGAGGGCCGACTTTCTGCAGTGCTTTTCTTGATCCTGTGCTGTTGGATGAGCAAGCTTTTCTTTTTCCTGATCTCTGCCAACGCTTCTTTCTCTTCTGGCGTCAGCTCCTTGCCATCCATTTCAAAATCATCGTCTTCCTCCTCTTCCTCCCTAAGACCTTCTTCTCGTTCCAGCTCTTCAAGCCTCAATAAGATATCAGGATCAACAAAGTCATACACATTGTGACCATCAAGAATTTCGGGCATTACATCGTCTTTCCATTCTTCATTAGCCAAGATATAATTCTTCTTCAAACTAGCAGAATATACACCAGCTCCACCATTCTCATCCTCCAAGTCTTTCTCAGTTTTTCTCCTCTCCTTCTCAGCTGCTTGCTTAGCTTTAGCTTCCAAAACTGCCTGAGGGATACAAGGTGGCCTTTCCTTCTGGTCACGCGGCTTTGGTATTGCAACATGAAAGCGATTCAAGCAGTCATTTATCTTTTTGGTTTTCATCTTTATTTCTACCCTTTGATTCAATAACCTCTCACAAGCTGCATTCTTCACAGCAGCTACCCCCTCTTCATTCAAAGTGCTCATTGTCAATAGCACTCCCTCATCATCACCAACTTCACCTCCCTGACCCATCACAGTCTTCATTGCTTCAGCTTTCATCTCCATGACCAATTTCTTGTCTTCCTCCGAAATCCCATCCAGCGGCTGCAAATCAGTCTTGTTGCAGACAATAATCAAGGGCTTATTCATAAACAGAGACTTAATGCTGTGGAAAAGAGCTGCCTGTTGAGCAATACTGTAACCACAAGACCCAGATATGTCTAAGAAGAACAATACGGCAGACCGTAGATGTGCCAGCGCCGTTATACTGCACATTTCAATAATGTTACGATCCTCAAAAGGCCGATCTAAGATCCCTGGAGTATCAATCACTTGATACCTCAGGTACTTATAATCTGTATGACCTACAAAGAGTGACTTTGTAGTAAAAGCATAAGGCTGTACATCCACATCAGCCCTTGTGATCTTGTTCATAAATGAGCTCTTGCCAACATTAGGGTACCCACAAATCAAGATTGTACGAGTGTTTGGGTCAATTGAAGGCAACCTTGCCATGTGTTGTCTGATCTGTTCTAAATAAGCCAAACTAGGGCCTATTCTCTTCACCACCGTACACATACGGCCAAGAGCAGCAACCTTAAGCGACTTGCAACGATACAACGAATCACCATACTTCAACAGCTTCACATAGTCTTTAGCAATCTTGCTAATAAGGTTCCTTGCAGTATTTATTTGGCCAAGTGCAAGTTTATAATGATCCTTATTGTAAAGGACATGCAAAAGATCTCCATAAAAAGGATGGATATCATCTAGGCGAGGAAACTCATCTATGATTGTAGATAGCTTCTCAAAAAAATTCTGTTGAGTGTATTTCACCTTACGCATGTAAAACTGACGGAGCCGGGTAATGGAATACCCTTTGTGAACAACAGTTGGTGTTTGCCGCTGAGTACGGGATAGAATAATGTCAACAATGTCTTTCCCATTGGGTACCACGGTAATCTTCTTAAAGTTATATTGCACCATTTTTTACTATTTTCCTGGTAAAACAGATTAAATAAATTCATATCATACAAACGGCAAACGCCTAATCCAAATTCAAAACATTAAAAGTTTACTCATGACAGTAAAATAAAATTCAACAATCTCTAACATTTTTATCATAAATGAAACTGAACCAGTCAATATATTCATGATATTTCCAATGAAATACAAAAACGTATGAAATATAATAACATCAAAAACCCAGAAAACAAAAACATCAGAATTCACTACAGTGCTAACAGAATCAAATCATTGAATATCAAAAAATAAGGTGAAGTAGAGTGCAGATAAAAAAAAGAAAAAAAGCGCCGTTTGGTGGTAAAAGAAAGTGGGGTTATCGCTTACCAGGTGCTGTGGCGGCAGTCGATAGAAAGAGAACAATGAAGAAGAAAGGTTTTGTAAAACCCTATTTTCGTTTATTTTCATGGGCTTTTATAGTTTCTGATATTTATAAAAGTAACCCTGGAATGTATGTAATTTGCATAAAAGCCCAAACATTTTATTTTCTTTTTAACCCATAAATTTGTTGCTAACTTGCTGTTACATCCTTCATACTTCATAGAGTAATGAAACAGTAATAAACTGTTTTATATAATTATGTTGTAGAAAATAATCTATCATATTATAATTTGTTAAACTAAAATCATGGTAAGATCTACATGATTTATTTTTGTTTTATATTTTTAATTAACCAATTATATATTATCACATCAGTTTGTATGGTGTTGTTTGTATAAATGTTTATGACCTTACAATTATTTTTCTTTATATAATGTATATTTGTTTAAACTCTTGAATTTCATAATTTACCTTCTTAGTGCATAAGTATATGAAAATAAAATTGAGAACTCTATTCATAATTGTGGTGGTGGAATTCTCATTATTTAAAATGTTGTTGTGTCCCACTACGTAGTTGGATATAAGGAGCGTTTGTCTTTTTAACTTAATGAGTTTATTAACTTAATTACAATAAGTAAAGTCATAAATCTGTTTTCTTTTAATTTAATAAAAATCTTCATTTATTAAGTCATTTAAGTTATTAAACTTATTTTTTTAACTTTTTACTTAATATAAAAGTCTAAACAACATTATTAAAAGATATAATAATGTAAAATATCTCTATCTATTTAATTTATTTTTATCCTTACCTGTATAAAACTTACTAATTAGCATTATTATTCATCAATATAACTTGTGATAATGTAATAGTAGATTATTATTATTTTTATCTTTTTATATTCTTAAAGTTAGCATTATTTATCTTTACAAATTTTTACCAATATTTTTCATATAATAGAACATAAACTACAATAACATTGATTAAAATATTCTAATTTGTCAAGGGTTGTATTCACTTGAGCATTATTTATATTATAATAAAATGTTATCTTACTTATGTTTGTTAATATTTTTATTTTTTTAATATTTAAATTTTGTGAGAGCACAAATATAAGGGAGTGCTTGGCGTGTGGTATAAAGAGAGTACGTGGCGTTGTTATACAAAAACAATGACGAAAAGATCGTCCTTTGGACCAGTAGTCCGCATGCTTGGGTTCCAGTCGATATACTCAGGTGGAAAACAAAAAACTTTAAAACATTTTCATTTCAGGTTATATAACCCAAAACAGACTTTTCTTTAGTCTAAAACAGGGTACCAAACCAGATAAGAAATTATCAAAAGTTTTCTGATGCACAGGATCATTGCTAGAGGCAAGTGCAGAGCATACTTCCTTTAGTGTCAAAATGAATAGATGTAAGTTTTCTTCTTATTTTTAAACCTTTTAGAGCTTCATTAACAGAGAGAAAAGAGAAGTTAGAAACTCATGATGATAGAAGGCGAGGGATATTTTTTAATATTGTGCTCTGTCCTTACAACAAGAAGCTGAGGTGCCTTATATAGAAAATCATCAAGGACAGGACCCCTTGAATGATTATAATCGACAAATAGGCACATGCTTTTGGAAAGTAAAGCACACATTTTGAGAAAGTAAAGCACACCAACTAAGACTTTGACAAATGCAAGCATGACAAGGATAGGACAGAGCTCTTATCACTTTACAAACGACATAATGAAAAACGACAAGCCAACAGGAAAAAGCAGAAGATAAACATGACAAGCATGACTCATGCTTTAATTATTACAAGCCAAATTTGAAAAAGCAAAAGTTGCCAAGATGCGTGAATTACGGAGATGAGAGATTCATGTAATCTTCATCGGATGAGCTGTCAGTTGCATCTTTATCTTTGGAAAAGAGGACTTTGAGTGATGGACGTGGAGTTTCGGGTGGATGTTGATGACCTGGGCGACAGGGTGGCCAAGGGAAAAATATCTTGCGCCAATCAGAAGAGGGGTGGTCATTGGATCCGGATGGTTTGCTAGAACTGGCTTTAGTCGTTGGATCATCTGAGGCATGCGGTGGAGGAGTTTGTTGGAGGTTTTGGAGGTGTTGGCTTAATGGCAAGAATGCTTCCCATGGGTCTTGTGCATCTTGGTATAGAAAATCAGTGAAGTCTGGTTTTTCTTCCTTGATGATAATACCCGTGGATTTAGGCTTTGAAATTGCTGAAGGAGTGGGGATCATGATGATATCATGTTGTGGACCGAGGGAGGTGTGAGAAATGTCTTTGTGTAGAGCAGGTTGGTGGTTCAGTTCACAAAGGAAATTATAGAGTTCTTTTTGAACTTTATCGTCTTGTTCCAGAATGGATGGGTGTGGTGTGGTGAACCATTCAAAAACTTGGTCTTGAGTCCAGAAGAAGTGTGTGTCGGGATGTTGGAAGTATGGTCTATGAATAATGAACACAGATGTGAACATTTTTGCTTCTGATGCAGGCATACGTTCCAAATTATGGAATTGTGACAATTGTTGGAGTTTTATTCTCCACCATGGAATTGGAGAAAACCATTCAAGAAGTGTCCATATGAAGGAGGTTGATTTGTCAGGATTGAACAAATGTTCTAAGGTGGCTGTGACTGGAACAATCAGTTTGGTGGCATAGAGGACAGTTAGGCACCAAACGTACCATAATTCGTCTTTTGAAATGTCTCTGGAGGGATCCAGGGTTAATCCTGTAAGAAACAAGTTTTCTGGATGGAAAGTGGAAAATGGAAATGAGTCTGATAAGAGATAGGCTTTCATGAAAAACCTAAATACAGCTTTCTTTGTAAACTCTTGTATGGCAAAGACGGTGGTGAAAGTTTTCCCAAGGGGAAAGGTTTTTTGGGTAAGGGCTTGTGAGGGGAGTGAAGTGGCCATGAAGATGACAGAAAAATGGTGTTATGAAGATATGAAAAACAAGGATTTATTTGGCTTAGCAAGTCTGGAGAGCATATCAGGAATAAAGTTGTGGTCTCCTTTTATATGCTTCACAGAGAAATCATATTTTGAAAACCAGTCTTTTAGCCTAAGCAACATCTTTTCTGGAACATTTTTCCCTTTGAAATTCATGATGTTGGGAAAAGCTGAGTTGTCCATTCTGACAAGAAAGTGGTAGCCGATAAGATGATACTCGAATTTTTGAATACCATGCTTTACAGCTAAATTTCTTTAAACACATTGTGGTAATGGATTTGTGTGTCAGAAAAGTGTCCACTGGCATAGGCAATAAAGTATTCTTTGCCATCTGTTTCTTCAAGGAGGATGGCCCCCCATGATTCGTCACTTGCATCAGTCTGCAATATTCGTCTGCCATCGGTGATGAGCTTTAATGATAGCGGATTTTGCGCAATTTGCTTTAAAGTTGTGACAGCAAGTGTGTGGTTGTTGTTCCATAAAGGTGGATTCTTTTTCAGTAGAGCTGACAGCTGGCGGGTGTGGTGATCAACATGAGGAATAAAATCCCTGATATAATTAATAACACCAAGGAACTGCTGAATTTGCCTTTTGGAAAGATTCTGGTCTGGAAAGTGGATAAGCTCTTGGGCAATGTGCTTTCCTAGTTGATAGTGGCCATATTTGATAGTCATTCCAAGGAATTCAATGTTATTGGTGGCAATTGTACTTTTCTTAGCTGATAACATGATTTCATGAGACTGAATAATATCAAAGAATTGAGTTAACAAATGGCGATGGCCATCTTGTGTACCTGAAAACAACAAAATATCGTTAATGTAAATCAATGCACTATGCAGAATGGGTTGGAAAATTTGGACCATAGTTTTTTGAAAAATGGATGGGGCTGTTTTAAGACCAAAGGGTAAAACTGTCCATTGATAGTGGGCATTGGGAATGCAAAAGGCAGTTTTATAACGTTCGGACGGTTTAACGCCAAGTTGCCAGAATCTGGATTTAAGATCAAATTTAGAAAAGATTTGAGCATTTTTGAGATAAGTGAACATGCTCTGTCTTTTTGGCAAAGGGAATTTGTCATCTTGTAAAAACATGTTTAGAGGCTGATAGTCTATAACCAATCGTTTTTTTCCTCTAACAATCTCATAATTTTTTTCAACATAAAAAGCTTGACAAGCCCATTGAGAACTAGTGGGTTCTATAAGACATTGGGCTAGCAGCTGAGAACATTCTTTTTGGGCTAGGACAAAGTCAGAATGACTCATTCCTGGATGGGTGGCTTTGGTTGGATTGACATCTTCATTCAACTTGAAAGGTAATTGAACAAAGAATTGTGGATTTTTCCACAGAGGATTTGGATGATGAAAGTCAGCATGAGACTCAGGACAAAACTTCAAAAACTTAGTGGAAATATCTCGGAAAGGCTGAGAGGTTTCAGACAAACCATAAAGTTTAAGAACATTGGTGAATGGTTTAAACATGGACTTGGCTCGAATTCCAGTAGAAATGATTTGGAGGTGGTTTATCTGGTGAATGATATCAAATCCTAACAAGATATCCTTATTAGGCAGGTAGAAACCAATGACTTTTATCCAGATAACACAATTTGGAAATATTTGAATACCAATTGGTTTTTTGGTAATCAACTGGGTGGTGAAGAGTTTTCCATTGACTGCTTTGAAATTTTCTTCAGAATGTTGCCAAGATTGAGATGGGAGAATGTCTGGGTTTATCATACTTATTTGGGCTTCGATATCAAGAAGTCCAATGGCGGGAATTGGTCTTTGGAATTTAGAGGGTAAGATGTGGAGTTTTATGGAAGGGATAGGGATGGTAGTGTCGAGAGACAATAGTTGTTAGTGGAAAACAGTCTGAAACTCATCATTTTCAGAATCATCGGATAAGTTTTGCAGTGTGAACACTGTTTCATCAGTAGGCTCCTCTTGTTATGAGAAGTAGAACTCAATTTCATCTTTGTGGGGAGAATAATCAGTAGTGGCCTGTAAATGCTCAAGAAGTCTGATTGCTTTATCTTTTTTATTGGGGGCACTCTTTAGCATAATGGCCTTTCTTTTTGCAGATGAAGCATTGGCTTGACTTTTTCCTTTTTTATTCTCTGAAAGAACTAGATCTTTTCCTGAAAAACCTGTATGATTTTCGCCTGGATTTTGATCTAGGAAAAGGATATGGATTTTTGAGTTTTCGAAAATGCTTCTTCCTTTTGGTGCTGCAATCACAATCATTTTTTTCTTGCATTTGATCTGCAAATAAGGCTTTTTGCATGCATTTCGGAAAGGCTCTTTATCTTTTAATAATTATTTGAAGAACTGTTTCTGTTCACATAGTTTTTCCAAGCATCCTTTGGCGATCTGAAAGATCTTTCCTAAGGAAATGTTGTCTATGGTGAGATTGAGACTCGTAAGCTGCCTCTGTATGTCTGGTTGCAATTCTTCAGGTAATGATGGCAGAAAGACATGTTTGAGAGTCGGATCATTGAACCCATTGAGTTTATAAAATAGGATTGACATTCGTTTGTAATGGAAATCAAGATCTTTAGAGTTGAGGGAGCAGCACTTCATATTGAGGTAGTCTCGTCTTGCAGCTTCAAAGACTGCGGCTGATTCTCCAATGAATTGCTCATGAAAGACAGAAAGAGCAGATGAGACATTAGGTAGTTGCACAAATTGTAATTGTCTGTACTCTCCTAAAGTATCAAACCAATCTCTTAAAGATCCCGTAAAACGGGTAGCAAGTTCTCTAAGGACGGATGCGGTAGTAGCATTTGCTCTTAACATTTGGAGATCTGTCCAAGCAGCCATTTCAGATAATCTGTCTCTCCATTTAGCAACAGGGATATCATCAAAAGTGAACCATGGACCATTTGAAGGTTTATGATAATTTTGGGCAGGCTGGGTTGGGGCTGAGGTTGCTTCTGGTGGATCTTCCTCAATATATGAGGGTATGTCAAAGAATGGGTCAGGTCTTGAGGATTGAGCGGGTTTGGTTTCGTCAGGTTGGGCCATAAGGATTCTAGTGATGTCAGCATAGGATTTTTTAGAATCACTAGATGATATGGAAGATTAGAGGGAAGATTTGGTTTCAGATTCAGATGAATCGGCTGAAACGACTAGATTTGAATTAGAAGTTTGGTCTGTATCGGATGGGTCTGGGATTATCTGTGCACTATATTGTTGCATGGGTGATTTATCTTTGGCCTGAGTCGGTGTTGGTTGAGGAAGAAGTGGGGGATAGAGAGGCTAGTACTGTTCTGAGATGGACAAAGGTGGTTGAAAGGGTTGTTTTTCTGGTCTTGGTCGAGGATGAGGTTTAGATCTATATGGTTTTGGCAGAGGATTGTTTCTAAACAAGGTATGTGTCATGCCAAGTAACTTGGATGGGTCTTGCGGTTTTATGGGAGAAAGCATAGGTGTAAAGGGATGGAATGCTGGACTGAGGGGAGGTAATGGTGGAGATGTGGTAAATAATGTTGGCCTTTGCCTTTCTGACTCAATCTGTTCAAGTTTGGCTTTCAATTTTCTGATCTCTTTTTCTTTCTGATCAAATTCTGGGCCAAAGTATCTATGACTCAGTATGGTTCGTAATTCTGAATCCAGTTGAGAGATTCTGGATTGAAGATTTTGGTAGATTTGCTGCATCTGGGAAGCGATCGAATCCATCTTAAATTCAAGATGATCAGTTCGTAAACTGATATGATTAACCTTCTTATGGATATCAACCAAGGTTTCATTTTGTTTTTGCCAGTTGAGGACAGGTTCAAAAGGTTTGGGATCTTCTAAGTGGCCTGTGGGAGTTATAGCTGAAGGAATAAAGGGTTTGTTATGACTTTTTGTTGGGGATTAGTATGGGTTTCTAGAGCAGGGAAATTGGAGGAATAATCCTGTGAGGTGGATGACAACATCATACAAGCCATAAGCTGTATGGGTGGTGTGAAATGCTGAATATTGGATAGGATGTCAGTTTTGCAATTCTTTGCAATCCAGCTAAGTTCTTTTTGGTAGATGGGTAATGGAGCTGGTGGTGGTGGAGGATTATGAGGTGGTTTATGTTGGTGGTGTGAACACGAAGTTTTAGGTAATTTCTTTTTTGGTTTTCTTCTCCGCTGCGGTTCATCATCATCTTCGTCCCAATCATCCCAACAAGGACAATCTGAGTCACAATTTCCTGATCTTGGGGAATCCCAAAGAAAGTGGCCATTTAGTTTGGCAGGATAGACAGGATATCCTTTTGAATTGAATCCTGTAATTGGCAGCTTTTCTTGAGCTGTCTGAACAGCGGTAACCATTGCAGAATAAGTGAAGGAGAGCTGTAGAGGCTCTTCTGGTGCTGTTGGTGGAGGTCGAAATGTCATGCGGACAGTTCCATCAGTTCTTCTTTCAAACATGCTTTCTATTGTCTGGATAGGAGAAGAATTGGTATGGAACTTCTCATAATTTGAAATCCATTCCAAGGGCATGAGTTTGATGAGTTCATGTCTGGGGATCTGTCTTGGAATTTGTATAATGGTTGGTATTTGATCTGAGTCTACTAACACCATGAGGGCATCAGAATGGTGCTCAGGTGTAGGAAGATCTAAGGCATGGTTCTGAAGCCTATAGACCAATTGGTGATGAAGAGTTGCAATTTTTGCAGAAGAGATTTGTTCTGCACCTTGAATTTGTACTTGGACTTGCAAAGCAGTGGAGAGATTTGGGTCTTGAAGAGAAATGTTGAAATTTGGATAGAAAGTGAGTAAAACACTTCCAGCATGAAGAGTGGTTAAGACAGTACCAATAACAACATCTTGGTAATGTGTGAACTGAGTATCCAGCATAGGAATTCGGGCTGTGACTGGTAATCCTTTCCTACCATGTAAGGTTAGGATGAGTCTGACGCCTCCGATATGGAGATGAGTATAACCTTCTCTTTTCCAGTTGGAAATCAAGTCCGGGCGAATTTCTAGAGTGACATATTGTTCAGCTGTGGTAGCCTGAAGGGAACATTGGTCCAATCGAGATGACTAGATATATTCTTTTGGATGGGGTCTTTTGGTGGCAATAAGAGTGCGGATACTCCGAGTAAAGGAGTGTGGACGTTTATAGAGATGATAAGGACTAAGAGAGGAAAAGAAGATTCATTGATCTGAGCAGATTCAGGGATATAGGAATATTCAACTAAATTTTCTATTTTACTAGCAGTGTGTTTGGAGCAAGATTTGGGTAAAGAAAGAGTAGAAGAAAGGGAAACGGGAGTGATAAGAGAAGAAAGAGAAGCTTCGTTGGAGGAGGTGGATGCCATAAAGAAAGAATTCTCTCTGTTTCTGAAGGCTCTAATAAAAATTGGATCATAAAGAAAACTTCTATCATACCACTTGATTGAAAAGCAGCGAGCGTCATTAATCTTTACCCTTGGGGAATGTGCTAATGCGGCAACTATTGCATTAGTTTTTAATAATAATAATAAATAAGTATAACTTTTTAATTTAATATAATATTATATTATATTTTAATTTTTATTATATTACAAATATAACATAATATTACATTATTTAATTATATTATTGTAATTAATATATAAAATTGATTAATATTTAATAATTTAATATAACTAATAATAAATACTTAATAATATATAAAAATAAAAAATATAACATAATATTACATTATTTAATTATATTATTGTAATTAATATATACAAATTTATTATTATTTAAAAATTTAAAATAACTAATAATAAATGTTTAAATATGAATAAATTTGAAAAATATTAATTTGAAATTAATAATATAAATAATAATATAAAATATTATTACATATACTATTGAATCTTATTTGGGTTATTTCGCACAATTTGTATTGTTAGTGAATGTGTTATAACTATTGTATCACTTTATTATTTTGTGATTATCTTATGGTATGTATAAACTTACTTTTGAACTAATATTGTAGGTTTTAACTATTTATTTATGTTGTTATAATATTTAGAAATTACTTGATTAAATTATTTGTTTCGATCTTTATTTCACAGGTTATATATTTAGAAAATACTGAAAAATAAATGTTATACTTCTGAAAATTTAAGGCTATAAGCGTTAATCTTTATGAAGAATTATGATCTTCATTTATATTAAAAAAATGTTAGATTTCCAAAATTTAAGACTTTTATATTTATTATTTTTCTAAGTATTAATAAATATTATTTTCTAAATATATAATTTATATTAATTACAAAAAATTAATACAGTACAATGTAGTACTAAACATTGTGTAGCATTATCGTAATACAGTATATAGTATAAAATATTATACAGTGTGCCAAATGCATCCTAAAAGTATTGGCTTTAAGACAATTTAAAATAAAAAAACAAATAATTTAATATTTATGGTCATTCTTTAGTGAAGTGACTAAAATTAAGACATCAATGCCGTAACATATGTGAATCATTAGATTTAGATGAAAAATCTCCACCATTAATTATAAAGAAATAGGTAACCAGTTACCCAAGTAGCAGATAATTATCCTTTTTTAGTTTAAGTTGCAGGTTATATTTACTACTCCTATATATGATTTACAAAATTAACGTGTTACTTGAAACTTAGTGTTGATTTATAAGTTTTATATTACATTTACAGGTTTTTATTTTCTTACCATTCTGAAGATTAGTTTAACACTCTTAACATTAATTTACCGCTTTTATCTTCAATTTACTACTTCTAAATCTGCATTACAAAATTTTTATTTTATTTCACACTTGGTGTCAATTTACAAGTCTTATGTCATTTTTTTTAAGTTTTTGTTTTTTTACAATACTGAAGACCAATTTACCACTACAACAGTAATTTATCCATTTCCCTTTAATTTACTACTCCTATATATGATTTACAAAATTTTTGTTTCATTTCACATTTAATGTCAATTTACAAGTCTTATTTAATTTTTCTAAGTTTTTGTTATTTTTATAATTCCGAAGAACAATTTACCACTCCAACATTAATTTACCCCATTTTCCTTTAATTTATCACTCCTATGCGTGGTTTACAAAAAAATTGTTTCATTTCACACTTAATGTCTATTTACAAGTCTTATGTCATTTTTCTGAGTATATGTTTCTTTTACAATCTATAAGATCAATTTATCACTCCAACATTAATTTATCCCATTTCCTTCAATTTTCTGTTGTTATATATGGTTTACAAAATTTTTGTTTTATTTCATACTGAATGTCAATCTACAAGACTTATGTCATTTTTCTAAGATTTGTTTTTTTATACAATCCTGAAGACAAATTTACCACTCCAACATTAGTTTACTCATTTTCCCTTTAATTTACTCCTCCTATTTGTGGTTTACAAAATTTTTATTTCATTTCAAATTTAATATCAATTTAAAAGTATTATGACATTTTTTTAATATTTTATTTTTTATACAATCATGAAGATTAATTTACTACTACAACATTAATTTTTCTATTTTCTCTTTAATTTACAGCTCCTGTGTGTATTTTACAAGATTTTTATTTCATTTCACACTTAATGTTAATTTACAAGTCTTATGTCAATTTTTTAAGTTTTTCTAATAATTCTGAAGATCAATTTACCACTCAAACATTAATTTACCTATTTTCCTTCAATTTACTACTTCTATGTGTGCTTTATAAAATTTTTGTTTCATTTGATACTTAATGTCAATTTACAATCTTATGTCTTTTTTCTAAGTTTTTTCTTGAGTGCTGGAGAATGATACATTTATAAATGCTAAAATCATCATTTTGCACTCTAAATCTTACTAATAATTTTACTTTTATGTATTTAAGTCCTTTAAACTTTGATTGTGTGTGCTTTGTTATAATTTGAGTATTTTGATTGACACTAAAAAGTGTACATTTAATAAGGATAAAATTATTAGTTTTTCACTTATTGTGTCGATTAATGCGTTCATTATTTCTAAATTATTTTAATACTCCCCAAATATATTTTATATTAAATTAATTCGTAATTTGTTAATTTTTATCTTGTAAATATTTTTCAGGAATAAAGATGGAATTGGAATTGAAAGCGGGAACAAAGAAGAACAACTGAAACACAATTAAAGAGATGTAATAATAAATAAAATAAAATAAAAAAGAACAAAAGAACAAAAACATGTTGGTGATGGTCAGGAGGCCATCACGCCTCCTGACCATCACACAATTCAATATATATATATATACACTTGTAGTCTGTTTCAATCATAAAGGGGGTTAGTGAAAGAAAAAACTGGAACTTTTTTATCCCTTTGAAGACTGCTAAGACTTCTTTCTTTGAGGAAGGGTAGTGGCTTTGAGTGTCGTTGAAATATATATATATATATATATAATATAATATAATATAAAAATAAAATAAAATAAAATAAAAGAAGACGATTCCCTTGCCTACAAAAGGCAAGGGGATGCAAGCGGAGGAGGGAGCCAATTTTGAGAGGAATTTTGAGAGCTGAAGCCGAGACTGAAGATTTTCTTTCTTTCCTTGTTTCTTTTCTTTCCTTGTTTCTTTTCTTTCTTTGTTTCCGTTTGTATCAATTTTCTTTGTAATATATTTCAAAAAGTTTATCAAATAAAAAGAGTGGTGTGTTTTCTTTCAATATGAGTAGCTAATTTTATTAAGCTGAGGTGAAGGGTGAAACTCAATGTTTCAAACTATTAATTATTATTATTTTCTCAAATGAGTTTTTTTAATTCTTTTCTAATTATTTTTATATCATATTAATTTATAAATCTCACTAGATTTTATGGTATTTTGACATAATGTCGACACATTAATATGGTGTGGCACATTGGTACTTTATTCTATATTTATCCACATACATAGAATTAAATGATATAATAATTAAGTGGTAAAAGTGAGGCAAATATAAATAAGAGAGTATTAAAATTATAGTTTGAATACAGAGAGTGGATCCTAAACCTTAGCTTATTTTTAAATTGATTTTAAATAATTCCTTTTCCTCACAATTACTTTTCTTAGTTTTACTAGATTTAAAACTCCATGTGGTTCGACCCCGGTCTCACCGGGTTATATTATAACTAAACACTCTTATACTTGAGAGTAATATACTTTTGAGTTGTGTTAAATTTTTGGCGCCGTTGCCGAGGAATTTTCTAAATTTGGTATTAGTTTGTCTTTACTTTATTTTTATTTTATTTTAATATTTTTTTTGTTTTGTCATTACCTTCTTTCCGTAATACTATTTTATTCTCTTTTTGTAAAACTTCAGTTAGCTCCCCTCTTCTTTTCAAACCTTAACATTATCCATAAAATTTGTGAAAAACTTCATCTTAGCCCAAAAACCCTTGCAAATCAGTCCCCAAATCAAATATTTTTTTTTAAATTTCTACAATTTACTTTCCGCATTTATTTTAAATGGTCGGTTCTACCGCCTGACTGTTATTTAAATTTTGTTAAATTATGTATTTTTGTTTATATGGTCGGTTCTACTGCCTAGCATTTTAATTTCACTTTGCTAATTTATTTATATGGTCGGTTCTATCGCCTATCATTTTAATTTCAGTTTATTTATTTTTGTGCATTAATTTATTTAATTTTATGTTTTATTATATGGCTGGTTTTAAAATATCGCCTAAACAGTTTCTTTTAATTTCTTTGTTTATGGCTGGTTTCACCGCCTAATTTATTTATTTTATTTATCTTCAGTTTGTTTATTTTTATTTCGTATTTTTTTTGCTTATTTAATTTCCAGTTTATTTTTATTTCCGCAATTTTCATTTAGTGTTTTTGCATCACTAGTCTAGCACACATTATTAGCATTGCATGCGTCGTTGGTCTCGTACAAATAGTGGTAGATTAATTAGAAAATCACCTTCACCACCCTTAAATATGGCTGACATAGGAGCTGAAAATTTTTCGGAGCACGAAAATGACCAAGCCTTGCAAAATCTTCATGAACAACCTAGGACCCTTAGAGACTTCATGCATCCTACTAGAACAGGGTCACCATCATGCATAGTTTTCCCTCCTGATGCATCATGTTTTAATTTCAAACCTGGTATCATTCAACTTCTTCTTACTTTTCATGGTTTTGAGTCTGAAAATCCATATTTGCATTTAAGGGAATTTGAGGAAGTCTGTAACACATGTACTGATCAAAATGGTAGCATGAATATAATGAGGCTTAAGTTTTTTCCTTTTTCACTTAAGGATAAAGCTAAAACTTGGCTATAAAATCTTAGGTCAGAATCCATCAGAACTTGGGATGAAATGCAAGCACAATTTTTGAAAAAATTCTTCCCACCCCACAGAACAAATTCTTTCAAAAGACAAATCACCACTTTCACTCAAAAACCAGGAGAAACTCTCTACCAATGTTGGGATAGGTTTAAAGAACTACTTAACATTTGCCTACATTACGGTTTTGAAACATGGAGATTAGTGTCTTATTTTTACGAGGGATTAACATCCCAAGGTAGACAAATCGTTGAAATAATGTGTAATGATGAGTTTAGGGATAAAAGTCCTGAAGATGCATTAGACTATCTTGATTATATAGCAGAAAATGCACAACACTAGGATACATTTGATTCTTATAAGTCGTCAAGTAAAACCCAATCATCTCCATCTGGTGGAGGCATGCATAACCTTAGGGAAGACCATGATTTTCAAGCCAAATTTGCATCATTAGCTAGAAAAGTTGAAGCATTAGAGTCGAACAAAAAATGATCATGTAAAGTCTGTTCAAAATATTTCATGTTATGTTTGCGATTCTACTGATCATTCTACGTAGGACTGTCCAACTTTACCAGCTCTGAGAGAAAGTCTGCATGAACAAGTAAATGTCATTGACAATTTCAAAAGGCCAAATCCAAATCCATACTCCCAAACTTACAACTCTGGTTGGAGAAACCACCTAAATTTCAGTTAGGGAAATGACAACCATGCACAACCTTCACAACCAGTTCCTCCACGTCAAAATTTTCAAAACTCCCAGAGTTACCCACCATATGTCCCACCACCAAGAAAAACTCTGGAAGACACATTACATTCGTTTATTGAAAAACAAGAGTCGATCAATAACCAAACGATGCAAACCTTAACCAATTTGACAGAAACTATCTCCAAACTTACATCTGTTCTGACCATACATGAAAAGGAAAGTTTCCTGCTCAACCTGAACCAAACCCCAAGAGTCAACAACATCCTCAAATGGGAAATTCAGAAAACTAAAATATGAGTCAAGTCAAATCGGTTATAACCCTTCGTGGTGGTAAAGTAGTCGAAAAACACATTGTTGATCCTCGTGAAACTAGTAAAGATTCAATTTCAGAAAATAGGGAAGAGTTTGTCGAACCTTTAAACAATGAAGAAATAACCAACTCTCCTCTTGTACCCCCATTTCCTCAAGCACTGATCAAGTCAAAGAAATCAAACTACAGTCCAGAAATTTATGAAGTTTTTAAACAAGTTAAGGTCAACATTCCTCTACTGGATGTCATTAAACAGGTGCCTTCTTATGCTAAATTTTTGAAAGATCTGTGCACAGTGAAAAGGAAACATAAGGTGCAAAAGAGAGCTTTTCTAGTAAAACAGGTAAGTTCTATTCTCTCAACCGATAGTGCTTTGAAATACAAGGATCCTGGTTGTCCAACTATTTCTTGCACTATTGGGGATCATAAAATTGGACATGCTTTACTTGATCTTGGTGCCAGTGTTAATTTGCTTTCTTACTCAGTGTACCAACAACTCAATCTCGGTGAGTTTAAACCAACTTCTACCACTCTCTTACTTGCTGATAGATCGATTAAGGTTCCAAAAGGAATAATTGAAGATGTAATTAGTTTAGGTCGATAAATTCATATATCCTGTGGATTTTATTGTTCTGGAAACGAAACCAATTGCTAATGAATGCAAACAAATTCCTGTTATTTTGGGTCGACCATTTTTAGCTACTGCTAATGTTTTGATAAATTGCAGGAATGGATTAATGCATTTATCTTTCGGCAACATGACACTGGAACTCAATGTGTTCAACATGTGTAAACAACCTCACCACCAAGAAGATGATGATAATGAGAATGAGGAAATTGATCTCATCGAGCCAATCATTGAGGAACACATTCAGGATGAGAATTTTACAAACTCTGTTGAATTGTTTTTTGCTGGTTCTTTTGAATCAAGTAAAGAATTAGATTGTGATACTGGTAACACATGCCCTACACTTGATTCTATGCCGGTACCTATAGGTGACGATAACCAATTGAACTTTGAAGAAACGGTGCAACTTGAAGAACCAAACGAAGAGGAAGCACCAGAGCTCGAATTAAAGCCCTTACCAGAAGAATTGAAGTATGCCTATCTTGGAGAGCAGCAGACATATCCGGTGGTGATTTCTTCTCAGCTCACGCATGATCAAGAAGGTAAGTTGTTATCTGTACTAAAAAGGCATAAAACTGCATTTGGTTGGACCTTAAAAGACATAAAAGGCATTAATCCTTTAATTTGCACACACTGAATACACTTAGAGGAAAATGCCAAAACAACCCGTCAACCACAAAGAAGACTAAACTCTCATATGAAAGAAGTGGTAAAAATGAGGTCCTTAAACTACTAAATGTAGGAATTATCTACCCTATCTCTGATAGTAAATGGGTAAGTCCAACACAAGTAGTACCAAAAAAATCTGGAATAACTGTTGTAAAAAATGAAAAAGGTGAACCGATCCCAACATGAATTCCATTTAGTTGGCGCATGTGCATTGATTACAGAAAATTAAATGATGCCACTAGAAAATATCATTTTCCCCTTCTATTTCTAGACCAAATTCTCGAAAGAGTGGCTGGACATCCCTACTACTGCTTTCTTGATGGTTACTCTTGCTATTATCAAATCCCTATAGCCTTAGAAGACTAGGAAAAGACCACATTCACATGCCCATTTAGAACATTTGCATTTAGGAGAATGCCCTTTGGACTTTGTAATGCTCCTGCAACATTTCAAAGGTGCATGCTAAGCATTTTTAGTGACATGGTTGAAAATTGTCTAGAGGTTTTTATATATGATTTAACTGTATTTGGTAATTCTTTTGATACATGTCTTGATAATCTAGAAAAAGTTTTGGAAAGGTGCAAAGAAAAAGGATTAGTTTTAAATTGAGAAAAATGCCATTTCATGACCACTTCTGGAATTGTCTTAGGCCATATTGTGTCTTCAAAAGGAATCGAAGTTGATAAAGCCAAAGTTGAATTCATTTCGAAATTACCCTCACCAAAGACAATTAGAGAAGTCCGTTCTTTTTTAGGACATGCAGGATTTTATAGGAGGTTTATAAAAGACTTTAGTGCCT
Organism: Citrus mangshanensis; assembly: GCA_030449895.1. Taxonomy (NCBI): domain Eukaryota; kingdom Viridiplantae; phylum Streptophyta; class Magnoliopsida; order Sapindales; family Rutaceae; genus Citrus; species Citrus mangshanensis. The sequence goes on along the minus strand of JASUUJ010000215.1, from coordinate 10,767,880 downwards.
TATCTAGACCAATTTATAACCTCCTAATAAAAGACACAATTTGAATGGACTAATGATTGTCAACAAGCTTTTTAAAAAATAACTACCCTTTTGACATCAGCCCCAATAATGCAACCCCTTGATTGGTCTTTGCCTTTTGAGCTAATGTGTGATGCTAGTGATTATGCCGTTGGCGCTGTTGTGGGTCAAAGAAAGGAAAGTAAGCCCTCTGTCATCTATTATACAAGTATAACTTTAAATAGTGCTCAAATGAATTACACTACAACTGAGAAAGAACTACTTGTTGTAATATTTGCATTGGATAAATTTCATTCGTATTTAATTGGTTCATCTACTGTTGTTTACTCTGATCATGCTGCTGTAAGATATTTAATGTCAAAACAGGATGCCAAATCAAGGTTGATACGATGGATCTTGCTACTTCAAGAGTTTAATTTGACAATCAAGGACAAAAAGGGCGCTGAAAATATTGTTGCAGATCATCTTTCAAGACTTACAAATGAGTCTTCAATTGAAACAACACCCATCAATGATTCTTTCCTTGATGAATTTTTGTTTTCTATAAACAAAATGCCTTGGTATGCTAATATTGTTAATTATCTTACAACAGGTGAAATGCCATGTGACTGGAGTTCCCAAGACAAGAAGAAATTCTTAACAGAAGTAAAAAACTTTTACTGGGATGAACCATACCTGTTCAAGTACTGCTCCAATCAAATTTTTCGAAGATGCATACCAGACGACGAGGTAAGTAGGATCATTCAATTTTGTCATTCTGAAGCATGCGGTGGCCATTTTTCTTCAAAAAAGACAGCTGCAAAAATATTACAGTGTGGATTTTATTGGCCTACATTATTTAAAGATTCACATGCATTCTGTAAAATGTGTAAGAATTGTCAAATGGTAGGGTCTATTTCAAAGCGAAACATGATGCCTTTAAACACCATCCTTATCATTGAAATATTTGATTGTTGGGGAATTGATTTTATGAGCCCTTTTCCATCATCATTTGGATTTGTATACATTTTGGTTGCTGTTGATTATGTTTCAAAATGGATTGAGGCGATTCTTTGTCGGCACAATGATCACAAGATTGTGATCTGTTTTTTAAAAGAAAATATTTTGAGCAGATTTGGAATACCTCGAGCCATTATCAGTGATGGAGGTAAGCATTTTTGTAATAAGCCATTTGAGTCCTTAATGAAGAAATATGGAATTACACATAAGGTTGCTACCCTTTATCACCCTCAAACAAGTGGTCAAGTTGAATTAGCAAATAGGGAGATAAAACAAATTTGAGAAAAGACAGTTAATCCAAACCGTAAAGATTTGTCTCTTCGACTAATTGATGCACTTTGGGCATATCGTACTGCTTTTAAAACATCTTTAGGAATGTCACCCTATCGGCTTGTTTATGGAAAATCTTACCACTTACTAGTAGAACTTGAACATAAATCATTTTGGGCCATTAAAGCTTTTAATTCAAATCTTGATGATGCTGGCAATGTGCATAAATTGCAAATAAATGAACTTGAGGAATTAAGGAATGATGCATATGAGAATTCCAGAATTATTAAGGCAAGAACCAAATTTTTTCAAGACAAAAGAATTTTTCGGAAAACATTTGAAATTGGTCAAAAAATGTTGCTTTATAATTCTCGTCTTCATTTATTTCCAGGAAAGTTAAAGTCAAAGTGAAATGGTCCTTTTGTTGTAAAAAATGTGTATCCATATGGAGCCGTAGAAATTGAGAATCCAAAGGATGGTGTCACATTTAAAGTTAATGGCCAAAGATTGAAACCATATATAGAATACCAACCACATGAAGCAGATATCGAAATCCATTTGAGTGACCCACCAAAATTTTGATTAAGCCTTTTCATTTTAACGTTTTGTGAATTTGATTTACTGTTACTTTATCGTTTGAATTATTTAATTTTTTTTCTTTTTCCTGTTCCCTATGTCTTGAATGGATTGCATTGCAATTTTTTAATTATGTGTTGTTTGACAATTGTGATTTAGCTCACCAAATTTTTATACTTGTCATGAGTACCTCCATGAGCAATTTCCTTCTCGATCATCTTAAAACGCTTTTTCATGTAAAATTTCACTTGAGGAAATTGTTCCGATTTTGTAAATTACACCCCATTTGGGATCTGCAACCACCAGAGTTAGTGTCTCACGTGAAAGATCTAGAAAGACAACTCAAGGAAATAGAGAATGGTATTTATAATCTGCAATTAGAACTGGATTCAATAAAAGGACGAAGGTGAGTTATATTCCTTGTGTGTTTTTGTTTTATTGTTCTTTTTCACTTTTGATTTGATTTTGCAGATTTGATTTTTTTTTATTCACTCTCCCGTATAAATGGCGGATAACGGTACTCTGTGACTTTTTAAGTCGGTATTCTCAGTTTCCCACAATAACTGAAACCTCAATGTCAAGTATGGAAGAAATACAACAAAATTTGCATAAACATTTTCCCTCTCTCCCTCAAAATGCTCTTAAGAAGATTTACAAAACTCGTTGTGAACGATTGCATTTGTTAATGATCAATGGGATTCCTGCTGACATTCGCTGGTTAATTGAAGCAAAGGTCCGATTGGCAAATGAGTTTTCTGATCCATTCATTTCCTACATGCCTGGTTTTGGTAAAAGTAGATTTGCTAAGAAAAGAAGAGCTAAGCGACTTGGCTCTGAATGTTCTCACTGTGTAAGACTCGCTTGCAAAAATCCATGTTGTAAAGCTTTAGGAATGGTTTTTGTAAATCATGAAGATAAAATCAAATTCGTTAAGGATGGCATGAGTAAAGAATCGTTAAATGATATCTTACGATCTCTTGAGACGCATCCGAGCGGATATGTTCAACGTGAAATTCAAAATTTGTGGAAACAGTTCCAAAAGGAAAGTGCACAGTTTAGTCTTGGGAATCTGACTCTAAAAGACCCTGTTTGCCAGTTTATAAGAAAACTAGATGGGTAGCCTATCCTCGACCCATAGAGGGCGTTCAAGCCGTTACTGGATATAAAACTAGAGGAAGATGTGAGCCACAATCACAACTACCAGTAAATATCCTTAAATTTTACTGTTCTTTTATCTTTTGCATTATTATTATTGTGTTTTTTTTCTTTATTTATCTAATCACTGTTTGCTTTTTCTTTTCACTATTTGTCTTTGAATTATTAAGCTAAAAGCTTCACGCGTCATTTGACAAACACACCACCCCATTTACAGATGTATATCATTATGTCCGTCACCAAGATCTTTAAATAAGAACTTCTTTTCAAGCACTCACAAATTGTTTCTTTTTAGAATTGTTCTAATGGCAGCAACTTCAAGTAGTCAACTTAAAAACATTTGTATGCTTTCTGGATTTCGTTATGGAAAGTATAAGGAGTTCGTTCAGGCAGCCATAGATCTTGGTCGTGCTATAGCAGAGAGGAAACTACATCTTGTATATGGAGAAGGTGACCGAGGGTTATCAAAGCTTGTCTCTGAAGCTGCTTTCGTTCGAGGAAGCCAAGTGCTAGACATCATTCCAAAAGCCTTAAAACCTTTAGGATGTCTACCAGACTCACCAACTGGAGAAGAGTTAGTTGTCTCAGGTATGCAAGAAATAATATCTAAAATGTTGAATCATGCTGAGGCTTTTATTTTCTTGCCAAGAGATCTTGCAACTTTAGAGGCGCTAATTACATTTGCTTCTTGGGCCCATTTGAATATCCATAAAAAACCCATCGGTTTGTTAAATGTTAATAAATTTTTTGATGACTTAATAACATTTATTAATCATGAAATAAAAAATTATTTCATTCCATCCTCAGCGAAAAAACTCTTCATTTGTGCTCCTACTGCTAATGAGTTACTTGATCTTTTGCAAGCTTACAAACCAACGCCAGATCCCATGACTTTGGCGTTGAGTGACGATAACTCTCATAAAAAGTGTAAATTAGATTTAACTCTCCGTCTGTAAATATTTCCAGCAGTGGCTAGGTGATATCTTCTAAACTCTACTCCTTTATTTAGACATTGAGGACAATGTCTCCTTCAGGTTGGGGGGAGGGAATAGTTGATAATTATGGAATGTCTCAGTCCTAGTGATGTTTTTACTAATTTTTGTTGTAAAGACTAACTTTGGATAAAATTTTGAGTCGAAGATGGCAGAATATAGAATGTAGTGTCTCTAGAAACGCATCTTCTTAACTTTTATGTTTTCTTCCAAAAAAAAAATGTTTCTAACTTTTTATTTTCTGTCTTTTTTTTCTTTTCTTTTTCTCTTAATCATCTACTTAAGTTTCTGCAATTAGTTCCAATTTTTTAGTGTTTTCTTAAAAAAAAATATATTTTTTTCTTTTTCGCTGTAATATTTTAACATTGGATAACATGATGATTTTCAAATTTTGGTATTCGTATTATCTTTGGCCTTGAGTTATATTACACTATATTTTTCCCTTTGCATGTTGAAACGTAAATTGAAAAATTGAATGAGTGAAATTAATTAAGCCATTTGGAGGAATGCACATGTTATGAAAAGACCAAGCGAGTTTTTGAGCCTATTATCCTTGGAGAGTAACCTTGTTTGCCTATACAGCTTCACAATTTATTGTACAAGATCTCAATATTTTCTTTTAAAAAAAAAATTTTGTGGAGCCGCATCTAAAAGTCCATTGAACTAGTGGATATGAAAGATTATATAGAACCCTAAAAGATGACAGAAGGCCATCTTTGATCTGTTTGAGCCTTTCTAGCCAACCTTATTATAAAGAATCCATAGTTAACCCCTTTGAGCCTTTTTTTTTTAAAAAAAAACTTTTTCTTTGGTAACCTATCATATTTTCCTACTCCAATGAGGAGTATCACCTTATGTTTTATGTTTTCCATCACCCAATTATGTTTAAAAATAGGGATGATTATGTATTCCTAATAATGGTGCTATAAAAAAAAAGAAAAAGAAAAAAGAAAGAAAGATGATATGTATATATCAATTAATAAAAAAAATTAAAAAAAAGAAGAAAAAAATCCAAGCAAAAAAAAAAGCACCTTATAATCTCTAAAAAGTCCCCTATTTTTCAAACATATATTTTTGTTTTCCCTATTACCTTTTTTGTTAGCCATAACTCTAGCCTACGTTACGTCCTAATAAAAGTCCTTCTCGATTTTTGGGAACTATAGTCTGAAGTAAAGTTGATGATATGGACTAAAAGATGTGGTGATGCATAAAAATAAAAATAAATTTTGCTAGTAATTCATTGGACTTGAGTTCATTTTATTTTTAAGCTGTGGGCATTTTTTTTTTTATATATTGGTGAGAGTGTATGATATTGTTTTATTATTTTTTCAAATCTACCATATTTTTTTAGAGTAACAAATTAATTTGGGGTATATCTTCTTTTGAGAGAGTCACTCTTAATCGTGAGATTTTGGGGTTTGATGTATCATTCTTAAAAAGTGGCTTGATTAATGTAGCTCTAATAATTGATCATTTTACAGGATTTTACTAAATTATTTTGTGCGGGTGTGATTTTCTTTAGGCTGAAGATAATGCTTATACTTTTATTCGATTGTTGTCATTAATCTGATGGAAGAAGCAAACACAATTTTCAAAAAAAAAAGATTTTCAAATTTGAGTTTGAAATTTTCTCTAAAATTTTTATCGCTTAAATTGCTAGGGCCTAGCAATAAGCTAGTTGGGGGGTGTGATTGACACTAAAATTATACATTTAATAAGGATAAAATTATTAGTTTTTCACTTATTGTGTCGATTAATGCGTTCATTATTTCTAAATTATTTTAATACTCCCCAAATATATTTTATGTTAAATTAATTCGTAATTTGTTAATTTTTATCTTGTAAATATTTTTCAGGAATAAAGATGGAATTGGAATTGAAAGCGGGAACAAAGAAGAACAACTGAAACACAATTAAAGAGATGTAATAATAAATAAAATAAAATAAAATAAAAAATAAATAAAATAAAAAAGAACAAAAGAACAAAAACATGTTGGTGATGGTCAGGAGGCCATCACGCCTCCTGACCATCACACAATTCAATATATATATATATATATATATATATAATATAAAAGTAAAATAAAATATTATTATAAATAAAATAAAATAAAAGAAGACGATTCCCTTGCCTATAAAAGGCAAAGGAATGCAAGCCGAGGAGGGAGCCAATTTTGAGAGGAATTTTAAGAGCTGAAGTCGAGACTGAAGATTTTCTTTCTTTCCTTGTTTCTTTTCTTTCCTTGTTTCCGTTTGTATCAATTTTCTTTGTAATATATTTCAAAAAGTTTATCAAATAAAAAGAGTGTTGTGTTTTTTTCAATATGAGTAGCTAATTTTATTAAGCTGAGGTGAAGGGTGAAACTCAATGTTTCAAACTATTAATTATTATTATTTTCTCAAATGAGTTTTTTTTTTATTTTTTTCTAATTATTTTTATATCATGTTAATTTATAAATCTCACTGGATTTTATGGTATTTTGACATAATGTCGACACATTAATATAGTGTGGCACATTGGTACTTTATTCTATATTTATCCACATACATAGAGTTAAATGATATAATAATTAATTGGTAAAAGTGAGGCAAAATATAAATGAGAGAGTATTAAAATTATAGTTTGAATACAGAGAGTGGATACTAAACCTTAGCTTATTTTTAAATTGATTTCAAATAATTTCTTTTCCCCATAATTAATTTTCTTAGTTTTACTAGATTTAAAACTCCCTGTGGTTCGACCCCGGTCTCACCGGGTTATATTATAACTAGACACTCTTATACTTGAGAGTAATACACTTTTGAGTCTTGTCATATTTCATGTATTTCAAGAGTATTTTGGTTATTTCACGATTAATGAGAAATTGAACAAAAGGACAAATAGCATTTTTCAAGCTCATAATAGCTAAAAACCTTAGGAAGAGTGATGAGATTAAGGTCAAAACTATCACAAGCACATGGGAGAGGCATATTCAGATCCTATTCAAGTTCCCATCGAAACCCGTCACAAGAGCTTTAGCAAAAAAATTCAAAGAAGAGCTTAATGGGTTGATTTAAGTAACTTGAGCTCAATCAAATTCGTGGAGCCCCATTGAAGGAATCGCACATGATAAATGCATAATTTAAGCTCTTGAAGTTTTCAAATAACCACTTCCATGAAATAGGAAGTTGGCTTGCATATTATAGTGGGAAAATATACTACTTTCCTTTTTAGATATTTTCCTGTTTCTTGAGGACGCTAGTGGAGAAACAAATTAGTTATTTCTTTTTTAATTGCTGAGTTTCCATTTTAATTGATGTAAGACATTTAAGCCGAATTAGGATTCTGATTTAATTTAGATTCTTTGCTATTCGCTAAGTTTAAGATTTTGATTTGATTTTGGTTCTTTCCTTATTCGCTTTAGATTAAGATTATGATTTGACTTTGGTTTTGAAATACTAACTAGGCAACCCAAGAGGGGGGGTGAATTGAGATTCTAAAAATTTAAGCAGTTAAAACTTAATGCAATTTAAACAAAGCAACCAAATTCGAAATAAACAAATTAATGTGCAATGAAAAATAAAGAGATAGGGGAAGAGAGAGTAAACACATGATTTTTATGTGGTTAGGCCAAACGTGCCTACGTCCATTCCTCCAAGCTCACCGGGCTTGAGGATTTCACTAAGCGAGCCTCCAAGTCTTCAACAACTCTTAAAATTGATTTTAAGGTGTCAATAGACCTTTACAACAAGAGATTATCCCCAATCTCTTAATCCAAGTGTATCCCAGCACATACAATCACTAAAAAATAAAGATTGCAAAAATGTTTCTCTCACACCATGTAAATGGTTGCAAATGAAAGCTTAAAGTGTGTATCAATGAAACAAAAACAACTTTAAAGCCCAATAAGAATTGTATACTCAGTAGCAAGCTTAATGATAACTGTTGAATCTCTACTTGTTTGAATTTGATTGAGCTATTTTATATTTTATTTGGTTCAATTTGAGATATAAATGCATTATGGTCACATGTATTCCTAAGTGATGATTTAGTGGTTACTCCTCGTGAAGGATCTTCTAAGATTAAATCTTTAGGGTGAGAAGAAACATACCTCCACTCCTTAGGGAGTGTTTGAGAAATACCTTCTTGTTGCTCCATGTTTGTTTCTTCTTCTTGTCTATCCTCTTGATTTTCATATGGTACATCCTCTTGTTTATCTTTTGATTATTCTTCTTGTAATTCTTCATTTGCATTATCATTGACAACAACTTTCTCCGCAGAGGAGGGGTTAAACTCATTAAACATAATATGCTTTGACTCTTTAACAACCAGGTTCTTTTATTATATACTCTATAAGCTTTGCTTGTTTTTGAATAATCAAGAAAAATGCTAATATTATATTTTGGATCAAATTTTCCAAGGTTATCTTTTGTATTTAATATAAAACATTTGCATCAAAAGACTTTCAAATAACCAATGTTGGGTTTTCTATCATTCCAAAGCTCATAGAGAGTTTTATTGAGATATGGTCTAATCAGCACACGATTTAAAACATAATAAGTGATGTTGACGGTTTCGGCCTAAAAATACTTAGGTAAAATATTTTCATTCAACATGGTCCTAGCCATTTATTAAATAGACCTATTTTTTCTCTCAACGACTCTATTTTGTTGTGGTGTCCTAGGTGAAAAGAATTGATGTTCAATGCCAAACTCATTACAAAAACATTCAAATGCATGATTTTCAAATTCTCCTCCATGATCACTTCTAATGCATTCAATATCATAACCTTTTTCATTTTGAATATTTTTACAAAACACTTTAAAAGCATCAAGAGCATCATCCTTATTGGCTAAAAATAATACCCATGTGTATAGAAAAATCATCAACAATTACAAAAGCATAATACTTGCAACTCAAACTAGTATATCTAAAAGGTTCAAATAAGTCTATATGAAGTAGTTGAAGTGGTTTTGAAGTGGAAACATGATTTTTGTTTTTAAAAGAGGTTTTGATTTGTTTACCAAACTGGCATGCTTCATAAATTCTATCTTTTTAAAAACCAATATTTGGAAGACCTTTAACCAAATCATTTTTTAAAATCTTTGAAATTAAATCCATGCTTGCATGCCCTAGTCTTCTATGACATAGCCAACCATCATCATGCAATGCAGAAAAACATTTATCAGGGGTAGATGCACATTCTATGCTAATGGTATAAATATTACCATATCTATTTCCAAAGAACAAAACTTTGCTATCACAAGTATTCTCAATAACACATCTAGTTTTATTAAAAACAATTTTACAATCCTTATCACATAATTGACTAGTACTAATCAAGTTGTGTTTCAAATTTTCAACCAAACATAAGTTTTCAATGGGAATTGAGGAAACTTTACCGACATTACCAATTCCGAGAATCTTTGCCTTTGAATTGCCAAAAGAAACATTCCACCATTTTCGATCTTGGTAAAACTTGAGAACTATGTATAATTTCCAGTCATATGCCTTGAGCAGCTACTGTCCAGGTACCATTTATTCTTTTTCTTCTTCAAACCCTGTAGAGAAAATCTTGAGTTTTAGGTACCCAAACCTTTTTGCGTCCTTGAGTATTAGCAATGGTTCCTTTTGGAACCCAAACACATTTTACTCCGTAATGTGCTTTTCTTTTAACTGAACATTTATACTTCATGTGACTACCTTGATTGCAATAGTGGCATACAATTTGATTGTTAATGGAGGTGCTTTTCACAAAGTAATTCTTATAATACTTTTATTTCAAATTTAGCTTATAGCCAATGCCTCCCTTGTCAAATACACATTTTTGTGAATTAAGCAAGTTATCCAACATCTTTTGCCCGTTTGTAAACTTTAAGACAACATCACTAAGTTCAATATTCTTTTTCTTGAGCATCTCATTTTTCTTTTTTCAAATAATTTACATGTGATTCTATATGTTTATATGAAGTGCTAGGTTTCTCATTTGATAATGCAACTTTATGATGCAATTTTTATTTTCTAATTTTAGGCATGTAATCTTTGCACTTAGAGATCCATCTTCATTTGTGAGCTCTACCAATTTCTTTTTAAGACATGCATTCTTTTTACTAATTTTTATCCAATCACCATGCAATTGCTTAAAAGCATCATATAATTCATCATAAGTAGGATCACTTACTTCATCTAGTTTGTCAATTGTTTCATCCCCAATTGCCATGAGAGATAGATTTAACATCTCTTGTTGCTCTTCATTCTCATTTGTTTCCTCATCACTGTCATCTCATGTTGCCACATTGCCTTCTTCTTGAGCTTGTTGAGAAGATGACACTTTGATTGTATGTGTTTAGGCTTCTTGCACTTATAACAAGTGATTGGCTCCTTCTTCTCCTTTTGGCTCTTGTAGTTTCTAAATATTCTGTGCTTGCTGGTTTTCTTGAAGAATTTTCTGAACCTTTTGGCCATCATAGCCATGTCTTCATCATCAAGCTCACTTTCCTCATCACTCTCATGTTTTGATGCTTTGAGTGTAATATTTTTCTTCTTCTTTTCCTCATTGCCTTTTTCTATTGCCAAATCTTCCTCATAAGAAATAAGAGAACCAATCAAATCATCAATGGATAAGTTGTTTAAATCCTTAGCTTCTTTTATGGCAGTTCTTTTGGGTCTCCATTCAATTGGTAAAGACCTAATGATCTTCTTAACCTTTTCGCTGTTTGAAAATGTTTTTCCTAGGGCCCCTAATGTGTTCACAATATCTGTAAACCTAATATACATGGAATAAACACTTTGATTTTGTTCTATTTGGAATAATTCATATTGTTTAGTGTATATACTAATCTTAGACGTTTTGACCTGGTTTGTGCCCTCATAGATAACTTTGAGTTTGTTCTAAATTTCCTAAGCACTTTCACAACTAAACACTCTATGGAACTCTTTCTTATCAAGTGCACAAAATAAGGCATTCATAGCCTTGCAGTTTAGAGACAACTTTTTATTTTCTATCTCATTTCATTGACTTGATGATTTGGGGATATTTTCCCCTTTTTCATTTTCTGATTTAGAGACCATTATCAACAATTTCCCAAATTTTGTAATCTAAAGCCTGCAAATAAATTATCATCCTAGTTTTTCCATAAAAAATGAAGGTCTAGTGGTTGTTTGACCTTCCTTAAATGTGGAATCATTTTAAGTTGCCATTGATCTTTAACTCAAGACGGTTAAGTCTAAATAAGAGCACATTGCTCTGATACCAAATGAAATACTAGCTAGGCAACTCAAAAGGTGGGTGTATTGGAATTCTGAAAATTTAAGCAGTTAAAACTTAATGCAATTTAAACAAAACAACCAAATTCGAAATAAACAAATTAATGTGTAATGAAAAATAAAGAGATAGGGTAAGAGAGAGTAAACACGCAATTTTTACGTGGTTCGTCCAATCGTGCCTACGTCCATGCCTCCAAGCTCACCAGGCTTGAAGATTTCACTAAGCAAGCCTCCAAGGTTTCAACAACTCTTACAATTGACTTCCAATGTGTCAATAGACCTTTACAACAAAAGATTATCCACAATCTTTTAACCCAAGTGTATCCCAACACTTACAATCAATCAAAAATAAAGATTACAAAAGTGTTTTTCTCACACCATGTGTATGGTTACAAATGAAAGCTTAAAGTGTGAATCAATGAAACAAAAACAAGTTTAAAGCTCAATAAGAATTTTATACTCAGTAGCAAGCTCAATGATAACTGTTAAATCTCTACTTGTTTGAATTTGATTGAGCTATTTTATAGTTAGAGCTAAAAACTAGTCATTCTTGAATACTCGAAAATTGAGGATAAAACTATCACAAGTATGTGGGATGAGGTATATTCAAATCCTATTCAAGTTTCCGTCGGACCCGTCACAAGAGCTCGAGTAAGGAAATTCAAAAAAGTGCTTAATGGGTTTGATTTAAGCAACTTGGGCGCAATCAAATTTGTGGAGGCCCGTTGAAGGGATCGCACATGAAAAATGCATGATTCAAACTCTTGAAGTTTTCAAATAATCACTTTCATGAAATAGGAAGTTGGCTTGCACATTATGGCAGGAAAATATATTACTTTCCTTTTTGAATATTTTTATGTTTCTTGAGGAGGCTAGTAGAGAAACAAATTAGTTATTTCTTTTTAATTGACGAGTTTTCATTTTAATTTATGTAAGACAATAAAGTCAAAGTAGAATTTTGATTTGATTTAGATTATTTCTTATTTGTTTAGATTAGGATTCTGATTTGATTTAGATTCTTTCTTATTTGCTTAGATTAGTCTTCTCATTTGATTTAAATTCTTTCTTTATTTGCTTTTTATTTCCTTTAGGATTCCGATTTAATTTTGGTTTAGGATTTATTTCCAAAAATTCTTGTAACCACCCTATATAATGTACTCGCATCCAATAAATAGAGACATATAAGTTTTAATGCAATTAGGGCGAGAGTTAATTCTCTTTGGCTTTTAAACAAACATTTTGAACTTATTGGATTTTCATGGTGTTCAAACTTTTAACTTATCAATCAGACCATCCATAACTGATTGTGGCGACCTTACATACCAATGGTCATGCTTTCATTGAGTATCAGGTCGCGGTTACGTTCAATTCTAGGTTTAAATTCGATTTTGGAGGTTAAATTGATTAGGGTCGCATCAGTTCTTGGTAGAGTTCGTATCAAAGGGCATAAAGGCAAAATCATAATTTTAGGATATATGCTAATTTTGGTGGGGCCCAATTGACGTGGCATCGACCAATGATGTGGCAGCATCTTATTTGACCCATATATGTATTTACTATTGACTGATGATGTGGTAGCATCCTATTCGACCTACATATCATTTACTATTACATGATGATGTGGCAACATATTATTGGACTGAAAAATGTGCGCACGTTATATGCAATGAAATGAATCAAAGCTTGTTGACTTTTGCATTGACTGATGACATTGTAGCATATGATTGGACCATAAAATGCACATACTTTACATGCAATACACTGAATCACAGCCCTAGTGACGTGTTCCATCCAATTAGAGCTTGCCATATGGTATAATCCTGTGCGTCTGAATTGTTTTCATCTGATAGCCATGATTTACCTATCGTATCTCTGAATTGTTTTCATTTGATGATCATGATTTACCTATCGTATTTATAAATAGGAGGCTCCCCACCTAATTCGACAACTCTGAATTCAGATTTGAGCTTTATTTTATATAATTCTCACTCTATCTTGTATTTTTATGTATTTTAATAAGATTACCATTTTACCCTTAGTTCAATTATGAGTGGTTAATTTAGAATGTTTATTCAACCCCACTTTTTGGTTTATGCGAATTATTTTGACTCATCATGATAGATAGTGAATCTTGTCCAGATTTTGCACAGTATATCAACTCCCTAGTACAAGATTATTACTGTTTGGCATGATGAAAACTTTACACTATATTTATTAGAGAAAAAACTTTCCTAAAGTATTCGTAGTTCATCTTGATTCAGTGTTGCAGAGAGTGTATCTAAGTTATTTAGTGTACGATCTTGCCGCATTAGCTACAAAAAGATTGTAATCACTTGGTATATTGTGTACTTGACACCATATTTAGTACAAGATTAATTCTCCTGGCACAACAAGTGTTTGATATCATATTTACGAGAATGAGACATATGAGGTGTGGAAATACCCGCTTTATCAATTAATTAGAATAAAAAAGGAATATTAAGCCCATAGTGAAGTGTTGAGTGTGAATCCAGAGGCTTGTGCTCTATTTGCATTGTTTCACCTTTAATTTATTCTATCCATTTTTTTAGTACTGCTAAAAAAATCAGATCCAACAATTCATAAACTAGCTTAGAAAATTAACCCTAAACATGATTAAATCTACTTTTTTGTGGGATCAACACTCATCACCATAATCTATACTTTTCATGTTCTTGCGAGTACAATAAAATTTACACAATACTTTTTTTTAACAATTTTGAAGACCAATTTACCATTTTAATATTAATTTACTTATTTTTCCTTCAATTTATTACTCCTATGTGGGGTTTATAAGATTTTTATTTTATTTCACAGTTAATGTCATTTTTCTATTTTTTTAAATAATTCTGAAGACCAATTTACCATTCTAACATTAATTTACCCATTTACCTTCAATTTACTACTTCTATGTGTGGTTCGTAAGATTTTGTTTCATTTCAGGCCTAATGCCAATTTACAGGTCTTATGTAATTTTTCTAAGTTTTTATTTTTTCTTTATAATTCTGAATATCAATTTAGCCCTCCAACATTAATTTCCTCAATTTTCCTTCAATTTATTACTCCTATATGTGGTTTATAAAATTTCTGTTTCATTACAAGAAGACATGCAATAGATGACGGGAAATAACTGTCATAAAAGGGGGCGTATGACAAATAGTTCATACATAGGGATGGCAAAATTCCCCATGGGGACCGGTACCCTCGGGGATTTTACCCATTCGGGGAGGGTATGGAGATAATTTCATATCCAATTTCTTATTCGGGGAAGGGAAGGAGAAATTTTTTTACCCAATTTCTTATTCGGGGAGGGGACGAGGATGAAGTGGAATCTCCATCCCCTACCCATTTCCCCATTTTAATTTTTAATTTTTATTTTTTAAAATTACTAGTAAATAAATAATAAAATTTGAATTATAAAATTATAAATATTGGTAAAAATAAAAAATATCAAAATATTTATATTATTAAACTTTTAGGCCTAATTAACTAATTAAAGTCCTAAATTTTTATTTAGGACATTAAAAAAATTGGGTAAATTCTATTAGCCCAAAAAATTTGTTTTAATTTTAATATTCATTAAATGTTTTTAACTTAAATATATTTTTTATTTATTTTTAGATGTTATAATTACCTACAGTGAATCAGAATTTTAATATCTAATTTAATCTAATCTAATCTAATATTTGCTCTTGATTTGCTCCGACTTAACTATTGTGTTGTAAAGGGAATAATCCACATTTATAAAGTACCCATGCCACCATTGAAAAAGTTAATTTTGAATCTAAATTCGATTTTATTTGTAACAATTTTGTATTAGACTATTAATTTATTCACGATAGTTTGTAAAAGAAGTTTGTATCCTTTACATGCTGCGTTACTTACTAATTTAATGTATGTGACTTTTGTAATGGATATTAATGTAAGATATATTTCAAACTTTACTTTTATTTGAATTTTTTATTTTAATATGATTAACTCAAAATCGAAAACAAAAAATGTATTAGTTATTCGGGGATCAGGGACCCTTGGGGATCCCCTGTTATTATTCGGGGAGGGGATGGAGATTCTCTCAAGTAATTTTGACAGGGACAGGGAGGGGACGGGGACATGCGCAAAATATTGGGGATGGGTACGGGGAGATTGGTCCCCTCCCCTCCCCTCCCCATTGCCATCCCTATTCATACATCATCTATGTCAATGTCATTAATTTATAACATAATATTTTCTGTCACGAATTCATGATAGTATTTCATAGTCATATATCTGTTACACAGTATTTTAATGTAAAAAAATAATTAAATAAAAAATTGAATTTATTTAAATTTTCGCTCCATTTTTTTAAATTTTTGGTGGGAATTCAATTATTATTTGAAAATTCATTATTTTATTTTGGTGGGAAATTATTTATGATAGAATATATGATGGTTTTTTCCATAATAAAGTTTTTATTTTTTAAATTATATTATAATTATAATTTATTGATGAATTCCTGTTTACAAATTTAATTAATTAATAAAACAAATATCATAAAAAATAAATATCAAATAACATTTATTCAATCCAAAAATTAATTTCAAAAGAAATACATCTAATATCCAATGTGATCTCCACAAATACATAATAAAACATCCCAAATTGAAAAAACCATCCCAAAGTATAAAATTGGTGTCAAACTCCAATCAAACTCTAAGAAAAGCAATAAGAATTTTGGCCACCAAGTCAAGTTACCCAACAAAACTTTCAAAGATATTAGGGCCTGCTTGGTATTATTTTTGAATTTGTATTTTTAAAAAATAAAAATGAGAATGAAAATGGTGTTTTGCGATTGCTGTATTTCGAATTTAAGTATGCGTCTGGTATGATTTTCTGTATCCTATATTTTAAAACTGAAAACAATAATATATGTTTGGTAGACACAATTGAGAGGATAAAAACAGTGAATATGTGTTTGGTAATATCATTTTCAAAAACAGTTTTTACTAAATATTTAAGTCATATTCATGAATAAAAAGTAATTATTTAACTAATACATACACAACCATTCCATAAATAGTTTAAACAAAATAATTATAAAAAATTACATGATAATAAAATTTGAGTATCATCATTAATTAAAAAAATGAATTTATGAAAAGGATGGTAACAGCTCAACACGTCTTTGATTTTGATTCCTTTCGCCTTCCTTCTCCGGCCTCCCCCCAATCCCCACAGAAAATACTTTTGCTCTTTGCCCCCAAAAAAAATATATATATATATATTATTTATGATTTTTAATAAACCAATCTCCAAGCCAACGAAATAGACACACGCAGCACACTGTATGCTAACATCTCAATCAAACAAGGCTTCCAAGAATTGAAGTTTTGATCGGTCTTCTTTTACCCCCCACTAAAAGCACGAGGTTAAATAAAAATAAGTCAATGTTGTTGGATTAGTCCCCTGTTGAATCTCCCACTCCACCTACAGGTTTTAAACTTTATTTAATTTAACAACCACCAAATAAAAAAAGGCAATTGTAAATTTGTGATTCCGTTAAACCCAGAAGCATCCACTGTGAGACAGAGCAAAGCAGCACCACCGAGACGGAGCATCGCAGCGATCACCGGTTATTCCTCAAGAGAGACAGCGGCACTAGTCGATCCAAAAGAGAAAGCACCACTACCACCAATCGAGAGAAGCTGGGACACGGCAGCAGTCGATTCTGGTTGAAGAGCCGTGATGGAGAGGGAGACAGCTGCGACGAATCATGGTTGAAGAACTCTGACAGAGAGAGAGAGATGTGAATTTCGATCGGGATAAGGAGATTAAGCTTGGGTTTTGTTTTGCAATTTCTTTTGTAATATAATTTGTGATTCATCTGAGAACGTGTTAAACACGTTCTCAGTTTTATAACAATAAAAAAGAATATGAATTATTTGTTTTATAATTCATTTTTGGATCCAGCCCACCGAACAAGAATTACATATGTACTCTCAAAATGAAAATGAAAACAGGGCCTTGAAAATGATACCAAATAGGCCCTTAATTACTCCAACAATAAGATTTCTAGCAAGACTTCCTGTAAAAATTCCAGCAACAATACCATCTTCCGATAGCACTCTAAACGGAAATTGAAACTTACAAAGCGACCTGCAAGCTTCCTGTGAACAAAATTGATTCAAACACCAAGAAGAATAAGGAAAATTAAGAGGCTGCAATACATGTGGGCATCAAATATAGTAATCTAGGCATCTATTAACATTAAATATTTCATGGAAATATTTACAGATAAATTCCACTACATAAAATTGTGCAGTGTGTATGTATAGCTCTCCAATTATGAATAGGTTGAGGCCACAAATTTTCCATCATATTATTACTCAATCAAGTAGGTTAACCTCTAAACTCAAATAAAATCTCATTTGGGGGTTGGGGTTGGGGTGGGGGGGGGGGGGGGGGTGGAAAATAAAACCATTACATCAAAAAGAAAATATATATCAGTAACATTAAGCTACTATTTATATCTAGAACTTAAAGAATTCATTGACTAATTTAAGCTAGCCAATGTACTTCCAATTGTATGTGTAGTAGCAATAGTTTCATCACACAGAGACAGGAGAAAAAAGAAAAAAAAACATTAAAAAAAGAAGAAGAATATAAGCAATAACCAATAATACCAAGATTTTCATACCTGTGCTAAAAGAGAGAAGAGATAACCAATATTTTCAAGAAAGAAGAATATAAAAAAGATGTAAAATTGCAAAAATATGTAGTTTTTTTTTTCAATCCCTTAAAATTCACCATGTAACAAGCTTGTTAACCATTTAAACTGACTTCACTTTTATGGAATGAGCAAAATGTACATACTTACTTGATTAAAATTACTTTTGGTGAATGGGAATTCATCAAAATCAGCAAGCTAGCTTAAAATGCAAAGGAAGCCACAACAATAGACCAGTGTGAGGAGACAAAAATAGATCATAAAGTCATAGAAAGCAATGGCATCCAGATCCAGTTGAACTGATCAACCAATGAAATGGAAACCAAACAACCAACTTTGACAAGCTTATCTCAACCAACAGCACCAATTCTAGGCCTGTAACCTGCCTACATATTTAGAGCCTAATTGTAATTTTACCTCATCAAAAATTCAGCACAGAATCAAGAAAAAGGAAAAAACAGAAAATCTCATACTGTTGAATAGGTAACTAACAAGCTCATGTTGGCCAAATTTGAATTGATGGAAGCAGTTTGGCTTAGTCACTGTTTTGCAGTCATATACTAAACAAACTATTAAACATAACAGTTAGGCTCCTAATTCATCAACTCAAATGTATTCATCAGATTTGAAAATTTAGAATTAAGAAAAGCTTACGCACTGTGATGCTAGCAAAAATGATCGCGGGATATAGGATTTTATAACAAGCTTAAAAAATGATAATTAATTTGGATAATCACATAATTAAGAAAAACAAAAAAAGGTAAAAAATTACCGGTTCGACCACCAGCATTGGTGACAAGAACGGTATTCTTAACCATCGATAAAACTTTCACTGCTTCAGTTTTACTGAAGCAACTCCTTCGGTATCTCGTTGTCGCAAGTGATGTTAGTGAAGAAGGAGAATAAAGAGCATAGAAAGAGTGAGAGGAAAATTCTGGAAGGCCATTGAGGAACGGTATTGATCTTAAACAAGAATGTTGGACCTTAAATTGAAAATTCCTACCAACATTGGTCAGCTTCTCATCTACAGGTCGGGTGAAACCCGGACCGACCTGAACACCCAAACAACGTTGTTCTTGTCCTTCTCCTACTCACCAAAGACATGTCATAAACAACCCTGGCCGTTGGATCCGAAAGAATCTTGTAAGCGTACAAATCAGGATGATAAACCTTCGCCAAATTCTGATATGCTATCTTAATCTCTGAAATCGTCGTCGTTGGCTTCACCCTAGCACCTTGTACAAGCTCCCTCCTGTCCCCGGTGCTGTCACCGGCATCTCCACTGAAACAGAACGGGGACTCCTCTTGTTATTTCCCAAAGCGATAGTGAAATCAAAGGGCAACAAGGGAGCAGCGGCAACAACTTAACAAGTAGTGTGTTTAATTGGGTTAGATTTAGGGTTCACTTTTTCATTTTATATTTTAGAAATTATATAGTGTAATTTTTCACATATTAAGTAACAAATTATAAGTCGACGCGTGGCTAAGTAAAAAATAATAATTTGTGATAAAAAATAACTCTATCATAAAACCATCATTAATTCATGATAAAAAATAATTCTATCACAAACCCATCATTAATCCATGATAAAAAATAATTCTATCATAAAACCATCAGTAATCCGTGATAGAAAATAATTCTATCACAAAGCAATCATTAATTCATGATAAATTAAAAATTATATCACAAGTCTATCATAATTTTATTATATACCCATAATTTATCATAAGTTGTCTGTCATCTATTAACAGTTTTCTTGTAGTGTTTCATTTCATAGTTAATTTATAAGTCTTACGTCATTTTTCTAAGTTTTTAGTTTTTCTTTAGAATTCTAAACATCAATTTATCCCTCCAACATTAGTTTACTCATTTTCTTCAATTTTCTATTGCTATGTGTAGTTTACAAAATTTATATTTCATTTCACACTTGATGTTAATTTACAATTCTTATGTCATTTTTCTATGTTTTTTTTCTTTACAATTCTAATTCAATTTACCTCTCCAATATTAATTTACCTATTTTCCTTCAATTTACTACTCCTATGTTTGTAGGGATGGCAATGGGGAGGGGAGGGGAGGGGACCGACATCCCCAGACCCATCCCCGATATTCTCCACATATCCCCATCCCCTCCCCATCCCCATCAGAATTGTTTGAGGGGATCCCCGACCCCTCCCCAAATAATAAGAGGGGATCTCCGAGGAGTCCCCGATCCTTGAATAACTGATACGTTTTTAATTTCTGAACTTGATTTAATCATATTAAAATAAAAATTTAAACAAAAGTAAGGTTTGACAATATATCTTACACTAACATTAATCCATTATAAAAATCACACTACAACATACAAATCATCAGAATAATTATCTTCGTCAATCTTCATAATCCTATAATAAAAAGAAATTACTTTTACATCAATAATGAAATAAATGAAATGGGAATAGATACTGAAATTAATATTTTTAAGGGAAAATATCACTTGTATACCCTTAAATGATACTTGTATCAAACGTACTACAATACTTTTAACATGTATCACTCGTATACCATAAGTTGACAAAATGTGTCTGCCGTCCACCAAACCATTAGTTGCCATTAGAAAGTTAACAGAATTGTGGAAAATTGATTATTTCACTCTTGAAACTCAAAATAAGGTGAAAAGACATATTTGCCCCAAAATTAACATAAATTTTCAATGCACAATTTTTTTTATTTTGTTATTAACAATACATTTTTTTTATTAAAAAATATGAATTATTAATGGTTCATATTATTAACAATTATCCGTAAAAAATATCCATATTATACCATGAAAAATGATTAACAACATATTATTTACAATCATACATACTATACCATAAAAAATTCATGTTGGAGCTTGGAGGAGTAGATCTTCAAAAATTTAGGTTAAATTTTAGAGGAGTAGATTCGGTTGTGGAGTAACATTTTTTTTCGTAATCCTGTTGAAACAACGTTGTTTTACATAGATGACGTCATCTTTCGATAAATGGGATGATATGTCATTTTTTTTCAATATATATCATATGACATGTCATTTTTTACTAGGTAAATGGGATGACATGTCATTTTTTTAATCAAATTTTCTTCCATCCTAGAAGACTAAATTATCCTTATGATGTCAGTGCTTGCAAACGACAGCTAACGGTTTAGTGGACGGCAGACACATTTTATTAACTTAGAGTATATGAGTGATACATGTTAAAAGTATTGTAGTACATTTGATACAAGTGTCATTTAAGGGTATACGAGTTATATTTTTCCTATTTTTAATAAAAGCATTTACTCTTACGCATCATGCTCCTCCTATTCTTCCTCAAAGAATGTGATAAATTGAGGGATAGCATTAGGTTTCATATCTAAAACAATAAAAATAATATAAGCGAGATGACCTATGATCTAAAATAGTTTTGGGCCAATGTCTTCAGAATAAGGTCTGGTCGAATAGTAATTCAGGACTACAACTAGTTAAGTATGCTTGAAATTTTTATAACAGATTTGAATAAATATTTTGATATTTATTATTTATACTAATATTTAATATTTTATAATTTAAATCACATTATTCATTTATTAACAATTCTAAAAAATAAAATCAAAATTTAAAATTAATACAAGAAAATGGGGAAATGGATAGGGGATGGGGATTCCACCTCATCCCCGTCCCTTCTCCGAATAAGAAAATAGGTAAAAAATTATCCCCATCCCTTCCCTAAATGAGAAATTGGGGATAAAATCGTCCCCATACATACACTCCCCGAATGGGAAAAATCCTCAAAGATCCCCGTGCTCATGGGGATTTTTACCATCCCTATATGTGTGACCTACAAAATTTTTGTTTCATTTCACATTTATTGTCAATTTATATGTCTTGTGTCATTTTTCTATGCTTTTGTTTTTTTCTTTACAATTCTAATGCAATTTGTGCCTCCAATATTAATTTACCTCTTTTTTCTTCAATTTACTACTCCTATGTGCGATTTACATAATTTTTGTTTCATTTCACACTTAATGTCAGTTTACAGTCTTATGTCATTTTTTTATGTTTTTGCTTTTTTCTTTACAATTCTCAACATCAATTTATCTGTTTTTCTTTCAATATCTTCAATCTACTAATTCTACGTGTGATTTTCAAATTTTTTCTTATTTCACACTTAATTGTAATTTAGGTTCATTAGTTTAGTTTTCAGTTAAACTCAATCAATGAGATTTATTAAAAAATTTAGGAAGAATTGAGTAAAATAATGATCATGCGAGGTTTTTGGGTAAGTTGGTTTGACTTGACCAACATCTAGTGTGAAATTAATTAAAGAGTTTGACTATTGACATCATTTTGGAAGTCTTTGAAAACCTTTTTGTGCATTTTATGATTTTAAATATTATCATATTAAAATGTTACTAACAAATTTAGAATAAATATGAATTTAACTGTTGAATTCATGATGAATCTATAGTAGGTTCACATCTTAATTTTTATTTTTATTTATCTAAAGTAGGCATGGATTATTATTTTTTAAATTTGGATATAGAGCTAAAAACATAAATATATGATGGATTTGGAAGAACATGTAAAATCATATCATAAATCTCTTGTGTAAACTTGTTTTTTACAAACTGATGTAATACAATTCATTTAGGTGGATTAATAGCTCTTGACCCACATTATTTGTTTTCATTATTTTGTAATTTCATTTAATCAATGAATTTAGACCACATCAATTTGTATAAAATAATTTTACACAAGAGTTTATATCTCAATCATTACTCATCAAATAGTATTGGTGAAAGCAATAAATGAAAGATGCAAAGATATAATTAAATTGAAAAGAGTCCATATGTTGAAAAATGCCCCATTAAAATGTTATTTTCGAAATCAATAATGATAGAGCTACCAATAATTTCTATAAACTAGTGTGAACAAACTGATGTAACATAAAAACATTAATTGAAAAGTGATAACCATTATTATTTTAATTATGTATGTCTACATAGTTCTCCTTATGTAGGGATGGCAATGGGGAGGGGAGGGGAGGGGACCGATCTCCCACACGAATTATTTTGAGAGAATATAGAATAATAACCCGATAGAATAACTAATATATTTTTTTATTATTTTGAGTTAATCATATTAAAATAAAAAATTCAAATAAAAGTAAAGTTCGAAATATATCTTACATTAATATCTATTACAAAAGTCACATATATCAAATTAGTAAGTAACGCAACATGCAAGGGATACAAACTTCTTTTACAAACTATTATGAACAAATTAATAGTCTAATATAAAATTGTTACAAATAAAATTGAATTTAGATTCAAAATTAACTTTTTCAATGGTGGCGTGGCCACTTTATAAATGTGGATTATTCTTTTTACAACACAATAGTTAAATCGGAGCAAATTAAAAGTAAATATTATATTAGATTAGATTAGATATTAAAATTGTGATTCGCTGTGGGTAATTATAATATCTAAAAATAAATAAAAAATAGATTTAAGTGTAAAATATTTAAAGAATATTAAAATTTAAAAAATCTTTTAATAGAATCTATTTTTTAATGTTCTAACTAAAAATTTAGAACTTTAATTAGTTAATTAGGCCTAAAAGTTTAATAATATAAATATTTTGATATTTTTTTATTTTTACCAATATTTATAATTTTATAATTTAAATTTTATTATTTATTTACTAGTAATTTTAAAAAATTAAAATAAAATTAAAAATTATAATGGAGAAATGAGTAGGGGATGGGGATTCCACCTCATCCCCGTCCTCCCGAATAAGAAATTGGGTAAAAAAATTTTTCCCCTAGAATAAAAATTGGGTATGAAATTATCACATAGAATAAAAAGGGATTTTTGCCATCCCTATCCTTATGTGACATTAGTTGGGTTGAATTGTTTTTTTTTTATACAAGATAATTGTGACTTTACATATATATATATATATATATTAGGTGTATGTATAAATGTCTATAAATATTTCTTAATAAAATTATAAATCTGTTAATTTTATCTTTAACTTCATTGAAAAAAAAGTAATATTATAACAATTATGACATCATCGACAAAAAAATATTGTTTAAAATTAAAATTCACTAAAATGATGCCGTCATTTCAACCTTTTCTTTTTCGATAAAAGCAGTTAAAAAGAGCATGGCTCTCAACTCAAATCTCAACATCACCAGGAAGAGAAAAAGAAAAAAAGAAAAAAAGTTATCTCTTCTTCATTCCCAAATCTGAATCTCCCTCTCAATTCTCCAAAATGTAAAGCCAATATCCGCCAAATTTGAAACACGAGGGCCCGTACAACCGTCGATTGCAAGCCGTGGTGCAGTATCCGATTCCGGACGATATGCATCTCATTTTGGATTGCATTTTGGATCGATAATTCGTCGGGCTCAGAGAATCTCAAGCACATGGATTATATCGGATCCAAACTCAACGGATCTGCTGTTTATACTCTTTCTGTGAAATTACAGTAGATTAATTAGAACATGCAATCACAAATCAATTTGAAAACTTTCAAAGTAACAAATATTTCAAGTAAATGACGCAATAAAACAAGTAATAAAAGTGCTCAAAAAAATGACGCAATAAAAAAGTAATAAAAAATAAAGAGAAAATTATATTTGTGAATATCGCGAAAAATTGAACTAATTCATCTTCTTAAATTTATTTATTTTTTCCTTTCTTTCATCTTGGGCCCCCATCTAATTTCCTTCTCGTCATCAATGCTTTCTCCATCTCATTTTTTTACCTTCCCTTGAAATAGAAGATAAATTAGCATTTTACATTCACCACTTATCACCAATTGCCAGAAAAAAGCCAGAAAAATCTGCATTCTAGTGCATGCAAAATATAGGTTAAGGGAGCCACAACATCCTTTGGCCCAGACAAGTAGAGCCATTTCTTTTAAGTCAAACAATGGCTTGATCTATGTATATGCTGAATCAAAGAGGTAAGTGCAGTAGGGAGGTCATCAGAGATCAAAGTTCTCGTGCCATCATTTGCACACTCATGGCCACACCTATCACTTAGCTACTGTGACTTAAGCTATACACTCTAATATTTACTGACCACCAATATACAATAAGCAATTAGAAAGATTAAACAATTTAATCTTCAAAGTGAAACTGGTTAAACAGAAGATTATAACAAAAAGGATGTTTAATGCATAACTGCAAATCTGGAAAAAAAAAAAATACAAAGAAGCATGATTTCCATTCTAGAATTGCCATCCAACATTACAAAGAGAATGTCCTATAACTTAAATTAGAGCCCCTATTTTCACACGAAAATACAACAAAAGTATGGCCATGAAGCATATCAGAGATACAAAATTTAACCATATTGTAACTAAAGACAAACAATACTCAATTGCTTCCTAGTGTCCTATAGCTTCAATTACACTTTAAGCTCATATCCATATGATTGTGGGATAAAGTCATGGGGCTGATCCAGCATCATATAGGTGTTCTTTTCTACGATCGAATTCAAAATTACAGAAAACTAATTTATTGACTGGAAACACCAACAACTTGAGCTTCAGAGTTTCTTTAAAATTCAGTACTATTTGGAATACTGTGAAAACTTCTAGAATATTATTAGACACATAAATGCACCACATATAAAATTTTCAAGCCATTTGGACTACTCTCCAATAGGTGCTCATAGGATTAAACTAAACCAGTGAAAACTACCTTAAGAATTCTGACGGAAACAGCTGAGATTTGGTGATTTATTAAAATTAAAATACTTAATATATTGGGATGAAAACTTCCAGAACATAAGTAGACATATGACTTTATATCATGTTAAAATTTCAGGTCATTCCGATAACATTAAGCTAGTGTTTCGTAAGATAAAACATAAGACAGCAGTTCTTTCAAAGGAGCTTACTACTGAAGCAGCAAATTTCGGAAAATAATTAAAAATAAATCACAATTTCAATTACCATGAAACTTTCCAGATTTAAAATAGACATATTGGAGTTTAATATTTGAAATTTTTCCTCACTTTGACACCGTTAGGCCATTCGTTTATAGCACCAAACTTGATATATACACAGTTTCTGATAAATTCGGACAGCAACCGACCAATTAGACAAATCCATTAAAAATAAACTATTAGTTCAATTCATTCCAAAATCTCCAGACTTGAATGATACGCATTCAACTTTTATTAGTCAAAATTTGAAGCCGATCAAGCATTGTTTAGTCACATTTCGAAGCAATCAATGTTATGATAACAAAGATATAGATGAAATAAATTTATATTTTTACTTTATTCTCTCCAGAACATCATACAGTTCTCGTTTACGAATAACAAAGGAGTAAATAAACTATTTCAATTGAGAATCAAACTCATACAAAGTATTAAGTAGACTAATATTGTAAGAAATTAACAAAGATATATAGAGATCTATTTCGAGTCTCATCCACGAATCAGACTCTTTCTTCTCTGGAGCCTCTGCTGAATCATCGCAAAGTCGGCACCTGCCACCAATGCCACCAGTAATCATCGCTGATTACTAATTGTTACAGTCGGCACTTTAAGCAACGTACACCCAAGGAAATTAACAAGTCCAAACTTGGTCTTGCTTGTATATTTGGAGGTGCAAAATGTTTATATGTTATGGTAGTGGTATTGTAGGAAGATACATAAAATAAGAGGAACATATTTTGAAATTATAAATAATAAATCAAGAAGTTACAAATAACAAAGATTACAGTTGAAACAATAACTAGGACAGTCAAAGGTATGTGTGATACTATAGTTTCTTCAAAGCAAATTTGCCTGCTATTGTCAGGTGCTTTAAGATTTGAATGGCGACTATTTTTTAGGATACAATGATGATGAATAGTTGTAACACAATACCAAGTTGTTTTACAATAAACTTCTATTATATCTAGACTCCATAAAAAATAAATTTATGACAAAGAAGAAATTAATTTAATATGACAAAGAAGAAATTAATTTATTCTTATTCTTCTATCTATATTCATTTCATCACTTCACTTTCTTGTCATCTCTAAGTCACCTCTTGTGTTTTGTTTCTTAGCCATGAAGAAGAAAATGTGCCAATTTATAGAATCTATCATCACTTTCTAGCAGATGTGGATTGCAACGGCAGAGTATGATACATCTGGCCCATTTATTGTGCACTGAAAATTCTAATTCAATTACATGTCAGATTAGCTATAATAAATTTGCTAGCCCAACGAGAACACGAAAAATTAGGCTTAAAAGATTTTTTAAGGTCACCAAAATCAGATAAAATGAATTAGCCTGATTTAGTAAGGATTTATTTAAAAATATTGATAAATAAACTATCATGTAATGTATTAATATATAAAAAAATCACGAAATTATATGTAGGGTTTGCATTGTGTCGACGATCTGCGAACTCTGCTGCTCAGTGTGTCGCTAGAGTAGGAGGTTCTATGTCAGGTCCTGGAGAGTGGAGTCATGTTCCACCTCCGTGCTTATTAAACAATTTGTAATGGTTTTCCTGGTTTTAATGAATTTTCTTTTCAAAAAAAAAAAGGTGGGTTTGCATAAAATTTGTATATATTAATTAAAGGCTAGGGATTATTTCAACTAAAATTATTTTATTTAAAATTTTGAAATAAATTTTGAACCATTAATTTGAAATAATCGATTAGTAGATATTGAAAATCAAAATAACATTTAACTATGACTATTAATTCACTATTAGATTTCTTAGAATAAATGATTTAAGATCTGTCTCAAAATTTTAAGGACAAAATTTGAATTAGAAGAATAGCCTAATACATTAATAAATATTAATGACTCATTTCGACTCTTAAATAGTTAAATTCATAACAAAAGTAACAATAAATAAATAAATATTCCCGCTTTTGACCGGACCTTGACAAGCCTCCGTGGATTCACCAGCGGCCGGTGGTGGTGCTTTGCCATTGGCAGAGTCTCCTTTTCCGGCCGACGACTTCCCATCTGACTGGTAGCCACGTCCACGGCAGCCACCACTCCTAAAACAGCCCAAAAATCAACCATCTCCGCCGCTGCTAGGTTTTCCACCGTCAGTGACGCCACCCAGCTGTTGCTGCACTCCTCCTTGGCCCATCTCGATCATGCCTAGCTGTCATTGACGAGTTGACAGCTGCAAATCACTAACCAGCCGCAACCTGTGTCTCACCACTCACGCCCCCTCCAAAACTCATTAATAAATATTATAATTCAAATATGTAACCACTAACCACCTTATGTTTCACATTATCAAAAATACACTAACATTTTTTTCTTTTATAGCTATTCACATGAAATTCACAAAGTATATCAATGCTCTACTTTACCTTCAATACAATGAGAAGATTTAATATAATATCAACAAATGACTATTTTGCTTTTGAACATTAAATGACTATTTTACCATAGGTAAACGGCCATGTTATGAAAGTTTAAAGATATTAAATATTTATTTGTTGATATTGATGTATTTTTGATAAAGTGAGAAACATTAAAAAGTCGTGCATATTTATTCTTTTTTTAACATAATTTTTTTCTAAGAAAATTCACGCCACTAGATCAATATTTAAAGAGATTAATAATTATAATGACTTTTAATGATTATTAATAGCTTGTACAAACCATATATATAGAAACGAGTGATGAAATAAAAAGTAGTGCTTTAAAGCAAGTTTGAAAATAAAGATATTACAATGCAATTACAACTAAGACTTTTGACTTATAATTGGTATCTTGGATTCCTTGGATCCCCATGATAATGCCTTACAAACGGTAAGATTGCCTCCTTGAATATCTCAATAAGCATTATTTTGACAATTGATGCTTTCCTTATCATCCCCCCTCAATGTGGAGTGTGGTATGCTTACTACACCTAGATTGCCACAAAACCTAAGGAAAAGGTATTTGCCGAGAGCCTTTATAAGGATATCAGCCACTTGCATAGTTGTAGCCATGTCACGTGTAATGAGAGCACCAACTGCTACTTTCTCCCTTACAAAGTGATAGTCTATCTCAATATGTTTTGAGCGAGCATGAAAAACAGGATTAACCAACATATGTAGAGCGCTGATGTTGTTTAAGAATAATTAAGGTGGTTGTTGAAGAGAGATGCCAATATCACAAAAAAAAAAGGTCAGCCAAGTAATCTCAGCAGCAGTGGAGGCTAGGGAGCAATACCCTGCTTCAGAGGTTGACCGTGATATTGTTGGCTGCTTTTAGAAGACCAGGAGATGCAATTTGCGCCTAAATACATACAGTAGCCTGTCGTACTTTAACAAGTAATTGGATAGCTCCCCCAATTAGCATCGCAAAATCCAATAAGAGTTAGAATGCTTTGATGAAGAAAGTGGAGTCCAGATCTATTATGCCTTTGAGCTACCGAAGTATCTACCTAAGAGCACGAAAATGTCCTTCCATAGGTTCTTGAAAGTGCTGACAAACTTTATTAACAGCATGTTGAATGTTTGGACATGAGAAAGTCAAGTACTATAAGCCATTAACTGTCTTTCTATATTCGGTTGGATTTGTGGCCGTTTGGTCAAGTTCATTGGGTAACGACTTTATGGCCATGGGTGTAGCAAATGAGGAGCAACCAATCATCTTTGCCCAAACAAGAAGGTCTCTAGTGTATTTTGTTTAGGAGATAAAAATTCGAGCATCAAAATACTTGATTTTTACCTCAAGAAAATAATGTAATTTGCCTAAGTCCTTTAAGGTGAATTTCATGCTCAATTTTTGACAAGATCGCCAATAAATTTATCATTATTTCCTGTAATGACAACATCATCAACATAAACCAACATCAAAACAATTAGTGTGCCGTTTCTAACGATGAATAATGATGGATCAACTTTGTTGCAAATAAACCCCAAGTGAAGAAAAAATTGTGATAGATGCTCAAACCATGCTCGAAGTGCTTGTTTAAGGTCATAGAGAGACCGATTCAATTTGCAAACATCATTAGGAAAATTTAGGTCTTTAAATCTCGGAGGATGCTCTTATCTACACTATTTCCTTTAGAAAACCATGGAGGAAAACATTTTTGATGTCTAGTTGTTGTAGAGACCACTTCAATAAAACGGTTAAAGTTAAGATTAAGTGTATTGTTGTAGCCTACGCGACTGGACTAAATGTCTCTTCATAATCTAAACCATGAAAATTCCTTGCTGGCTAGAGGCAATGGAAGATGAAATTAAGGCCTTGGAAAATAACGATACATGGTCATTGGTTACTATACCTGAAAGTGTTAATATGGTTGGCTTAAAATGGATTTTCAAAACAAAATTGCATGAAGATGGGATTGTTGACATGCTCAAAGCTCGCCTTCTAGCTCAAGGAATTTTCATGGTGGTCCTGTATGATTTTGGCTCAGCAATTGATATATTTTTTCTTAGTTGCTAGCGCCATGTGATTTGCTAGTGACGGTTCATTACGAATCTTCCTTCTAAAATACTAACTAGGCAACCCAAGAGGGGGTGAATTAGGTTTCTAAAAATTTAAGTAGCTAAAACTTAATGCAATTTAAACAAAATAACCAAATTCGAAATAAACAAATTAATATGCAATGAAAAATAAAGAGACAGGGTAAGAGAGAGCAAACACGTGATTTTTACGTGGTTTGGGCGACCGTGCCTACGTCCATGCCTCCAAGCTCACTGGACTTGAGGATTTCACTAAACAAGTCTCAAAGGCTTCAATAACTCTTACAATTGACTTTCAAGGTGTTAATAGACCTTTACAACAAGAGATTATTCTCAATCTCTTAACTCAAGTGTATCTCAACACTCACAACCTCTCAAAAAATAAAGATTACAAATGAATTTCCTCTCACACAATGTATATAGTTACAAATAAAAGTTCAAAGTGCAAGCTCTCTCTTACCTTGTATATAGTTACAAATGAACAATGTATATAGTTACAAATGAATCAATAAAACAAAAACAAGTTTAAAGCTCAATAATGGTTGTATACTCAGTAGCAAGCTCAATGATAACCGTTAGATCTCATTTTGTTTGAATTTGATTGAGCCATTTTATAGTTGTAGATGAAAACTATCCATTGTTGACTTTCTGCACATAATCAAATTGCCATTAGCTTTTATCGGACTGCCGTTTTGACTTGAGCAAGTGACCGTTGTGCTATGATTTCAAATTGTCAGATCACCGTTTTTCAGATGTCGGTTTGCAGTCAGTGTCCAGAAGGTAATCTTCAATTCTGTTCACTATCAGTTAGCCATTATCTCTTAAATTGTTAGCCGTTTGCTGCAGTGAAACTATTTTTCAAAATTATAATTTTGCCTCAAAACTCTCCATAATTATACTATAGCCCAAATCTTATAAAACTTTACAAATAAGTTCATTTTTAGAATTTCAAAACAGTACTTGTTGATTTCAAAGTTCTCAAAACTTTTTCAATTTAAACTATTAACTTGAAAATAACCAATTTCATAAAATCATTTTTTCATTAAGTATAAAACCTTTATATTATGAAAATAATGATTTATTTAAAATGTATGAAAAATAATTTGAGTTTTTAAAAATTTAATCATTCTTAATCTTGCTTGTTATCATCAAAATTTACATTATGAATACATATATGTTAACAATCTCTCCCTTTTGGATGATGACAAGCCTTTCATGTATTTAAAGAATGATTGTACAAATTGGTCCCCCTAAATGTAAGCTCCCCTTGAGTATATTATAAGTTTAAACAATTTGCCAATCAGCTAAATTAACAACTTTAAATACATGTATTCTTCTCCCCTTTCATCATAAAAAAAAATTAGTGGAAAAGAAAAAGAGTAGTAAATTTGTTACCCATGTTGTAACAAATTTAAATATATATATTTTTCTCCCCCTTCATCATAAAAAAAAAAAAGAAAACTTAATGAAAAAAAAAGAGTAGAAAATTTTCTACCCATGTTGTTCGAGTAGAAATTTTGACAGAATCTCCCCCTAACAACAATCATCACCTCAAATACAAGTTTAGTAATATCACTCCCAAATTATCATAAATTATGATACAAACCAACTCCATACACAAATCATCACACAATCCATCAACCATAAAAAGATCATGAACCATCATTCCATCAATTACCAAATCAGCACCTCATAAGATAAAATCATCATATAAAACAACCATGCAATCAAATCATTGTCATATTTCAAAACATCACCATAATTACATATCAACCATCAAAACAACCATGCAATCAAATCATCATCATATTTCAAAATATCACCATAATCACATATCAACCATCAAAAGAATGCTCAAAATGCATGTTACTTCTCCCCCTTTTGACATCATCAAAATGTTATATTACTTTGTCCCCCTTTTGGATAACAAAAATATTCAAAATGCATATTATCCAAAATAGAAGCAACGAGAACTAAATAAAGTTGGAGAGACAGCTCCCCCTATCAATAATCAAGAAAACAAGTAATAGATCAAGCAAAAGCATGCAAAAGTCATAAGAGCATATTATCAACTATCCAAACTCTATAATTACTGATCATATTTTAGAAATCAAGACAACTAAACTCATCAAAAATCTAATGTGCCAATTCAATATAACTTAAAAAATCTCATATGCTTAAAAATCTCAAAGTACATTTATTTCTCCCCCTTTCGATATCATTTAAAGCAAGTAATGTATATTTAACAATACGTTAATAAAGTACAAAAATGCATCCATTCACCAATCATAGATCCCATAAGATCAAACTTCATCAAATACAATGTAATCATCAAAGCACAATCTTTATGATAAAAACTTAAGCAAAGCATAAGTACATAATGGCAATATATAGATCATCAAAATCAACATAGCTATTAAGATAAGCCATTATTATGAGCTAAAAGAACAAGTGATCAAATCCATTATTACAAATGCTCACATAGGCCAATTTAATGAATGATGATATAATACAATAAATGACACAAGAATTGACAAATTCAAGCTATTATCAATCCATTATGATCCACTCAACATAATCAATAGGGTAAGAATTGTTACCAAAACAATTAAATAATCTTGCCTCATCTTTTTCTCCTAAATCATGATCAAGTGATTATCCTCACAAGCTTTCATCAAGGAACTCTCCACCATTTCCCGATTATGGTACCTACAAAAAAAAATTCAAGTTGTGCCTTTTGGTACCCAAATACTCTTGGTTCTTGAGTGTTAGCAATGGTTCCTTTTGGAACCTAAATACATTTTACTCCATAATATGCATTTCTTTTAACTGGACATCTATTCTTCATGTGACAATCTTGATTGCAGTAGTGGCATACAACTTGATTGTTAATAGAGGTACTCTTTACAAAGTAATTCTTATAATATTTTTGTTTCAAATTTGTCTTATAGCCAATACCTCCCTTGTCACACACACATTTTTTTGAATTAAGTAAATTATCTAACATCTTTTGCCCATTTGTAAACTTTAAGATAATATCACTAAATTCAATATTCTTTTTCTTGAGCATATCATTTTCCTCTTTCAAATCATCTACATGTGATTCTATATGTTCATGTGAAGTGATAGGTTTCTCATTTTATAATGCAACTCTATCATACAACTTTTTATTTTGTAATTCTAGGCATGTAATCTTTGTACTTAGAGATTCATTTTCATTTGTGAGCTCTACCATTTTGAATGGCTGTTTGGATGGTATCTGATGAGCTTATATTACAATTAGCAACTTCTTTACAATAACATGTCAAAGTAGGTGGGGTTGATTTTGGTACATTGTGTTCAATAGCCGAATCATAATTAATCTCCTCCGTTAAGGCTCCATTGATGTAATTTATTTGTGGTGAAGCTAGATCCCAATTAACTGCTGCCTTTTCTATCTTGCAATTAAGTATTGGTGAGATTGAATTTTGTGCCTCTTATAGATCTCAAATATTTGCTAGTTTGTTGGTTCATGCTTCAACTTCAAGAAAGGTAATCAGTTCGGGGATTTCTCCAATTGTAGTTTTCTGTTTGGCATCAACAACAAAAGGAAGATCAGATTCATCATATACTACATGACAAGATATGTACACCCGATTGATTTTAGGATCAAGGCATCTGTATCCATTGTGATTTGGGTTGTATCCAACAAAAATGCATGGATATGTTTTCTTCTCAAATTTGTTGTGATCGTATTTCTTTAAGTAAGGAAAACAACGACACCTAAATACCCTCAAACTATTGTAATATGGATTTAAATGATTTTCAAAATCCCATGATTTAAATTCACCCCCACCATCACTTTAGAAAGTTTTCCTTTCAAAATGATTTTTTAATAAACCTTTGAAATTTAAGAAAGCACTCATAGAATTCAGATTTTTTCTTTAATGGATATAGCTAAGTGTATCTTGAAATGTCATTAATTAATATAACATAGTATTTGAAACCTTGATTTGATGGTGTAGGAGCTGGACCCCATAAATCATAGTGAATAATTTTTAAAGGCAACTTGGGGATTTTAT
The DNA here is from genome assembly GCA_030449895.1 of Citrus mangshanensis. Taxonomy (NCBI): domain Eukaryota; kingdom Viridiplantae; phylum Streptophyta; class Magnoliopsida; order Sapindales; family Rutaceae; genus Citrus; species Citrus mangshanensis. The sequence goes on along the minus strand of JASUUJ010000215.1, from coordinate 10,733,389 downwards.
TTAATGAATTAAAAGAAATAACTTTTACTCATTTGGTAACTTATACAATTAGCATTTGATTTTTTCTAGCTAGATAAGTCAATTAATTGCTTCGCTTGCAATGTTTCAAAAGCTTCATATATAGGTGTCCCATCCATTGATGCCAAATAGGAAATGAAGCCTTATTTGTCTTGAATACGGCCAGTGCTTGCTGTTCTGCTTCTCCAAGTACAAAAGTCCTCTTTTTTTACATCCTTTGACTACTATCCTGCCCTAACAATCCTTAATCACAAAATCACAAGATGAGAGTTCAATTAAGCAAGGATAATCCGATGTAAGTTGGCCAACAGACAATAAATTTTTCTTAATTTCAGGAACCATCAAAACTTTTTTAAGCCTTAATTCTCCATTATTAATATTAGTCTTAGTCTCTCCAACGTGTGTGATTTTTAATCTTTCCCTATTACCAACATATAAAGAATCATTGCCTTTATAAGGCACAATATGGGACATGTTACTTGTATTATTGGCCATAGGAGATATAACACTTAAATCAGCACAAAATGTTGGGTCATAATTCTTTTTGTTTAGATTGAAAGCAGCCAGTGCTTGTGGGATTTTCTCTGTTTGATAAGAGTAATCAAACCCATGCCAATAATCCATTGCGATGTGATTGGCTTTGAAGCAAACTTGACAAATCATCTTTTCTTTCTCAGATGGATCTTATTACTTAGTCTGCTGAGATGGTTTAGTGTCCTTCTTCTTGTTATTTATATTACTAAATTGTTCGTTTGTATTGCCATTGTGACCAGTATGACTGGCAAAAGGAGATATGTCTCGTCCCCTAGAGTTAAACCTGCTGCCATTTCCTCGATCTCTCCCTCCTTGGCCAAAAAAGGCCTGCTCATAGTTGATTTGTTGTTTCTTCTCCTCAGTCTTATCAAGTAACAATTGTTCATGTCCTTGAAGAGCTAACACAAATTGAGTAAAAAAGGATAGGGAGGCTTAGCAAGCATCGCTATTATGAAATCATGATATTTGGGTCTCAAAACTCTTACTAGCTGAAAATTTTTGTCTAATTCATCAATGAGCATTTTGATAGCTACAAGGCTATCGTATATCATCTCGAATCATCGCAAATATTTCATTAGTTGAATTAAAACCTTTCTTTAAAGACAAAAGTCTGTCAGTTAGATGTACTTCTCTTTCTTCAGTCATGGGAAGTAGTTGTTCTTTGAGGGAACTCTGCACTTGTTAAGCCGTTTTTGCTCCAACAATCATGGCAAGAACTTTTGTAATTATGCCCCGTAACCAGGAGGTTAGCAAGTTGTCGTTGTCATCCCATACTCCAACCTTTGAGGAGCTTGGCGTTTTGCCTGCATCATTTGTTCTATGTGATGGTTTGTTTAACTTTTCAAGATGATGAAGTATCCTTATACCTTTTATAAGTAGAGCATTTGGGACCACTACAATAAGTAATTAGATGTATTGAGTTTGATCAAAATAAAAGTAGAACTTTGGCAAAAAGTTTGGATGCTAAGAACGGGTTCTGTGGTGGCCATGGCTTTTGATTTTTGAAGCTCTAATACCATAAAGAGAATAATAATTGTAATGACTTTTAATGATTATTAATAGCTTGTACAAACCCATGTGTAGAAATAGGTAATGACATAAAAAGTAGTTCCTAAAAGAATGCTTGAAAATAAAAATATTACAATGCGATTACAGCTAAGGCTTTTGATTTGTAACTGATATCTTGGATTCTTTGGATCTCCTTGATAATGCCTTACAAACTGCAAGATTTTCTCCTTGAATATCTTGATAGTCACTACTTTGACAATTGATGCTTTCCTTATCAAATATTCTTGCCATGCCACAACAAAGAATGGGAAATTAATGTGTCTAAAGGACAAAACAGAGAAGCACAATTAGATGCACCTGCACACAAATCGTGGTTCCCTCTATATGAAATACTAGATAACCTCCTCGAGGGCCATTTCACTGAGTTACAAGGATGCATGCAGATGGTTGACAAGTGTGGCCATTTAAGGGTCTCGCGAAAAGAGACCTAGGCCAAATAAACTTAAAGACTCGGTCAGAGGTCAACCTGTAGATTACCTTAAAAAAATTAGGATGCAAACTTGATTCACTAACAGTCATTTGGCAATCCAAGGGTGTGAAATTCTTTTTTTTTTTTTTTTTACAAAACCCTTTGAAAATTCAAACCAAGTAAGTATCCTTTTCTCTCTTTATCACTAAACTGAGGTTGATACTCTTAGAGATTTTTTTCTTTTTTCTTCTTTTTCTCTTTGATTTGCTAAAAAGATTTTCTAATTAAGGTAGTAGTAACTAAACCACGCAATTGTGGTATACATTTTTTCAGAAACCCAGAAAACTGACTTGAGCATCAGAGGGTAAATGCCAAAGCGTTAACGCCATAAAAATCTCCAGTGTCTCCTAATTGCTTTCTACGAGTGCAGCAGTCTTTTGACAAAGTGCTCGTGGTCAATCATATTCGCTCAAGCAAAAATATGTAAGTTAGAATTATCTCTCCAGCTAAAACAAATTTAAGTGTTGGCGCGGCCATCTAGTCACTATACAATTTGACCAGATTTGTACATCAACATTTTAGTGCTGTCTGTAGGGACGGAACAAAAAGCTATAGTGCTTGAGCAAGCTGTAGTAGATAAACAAACAAAGACAAAACAAATATGAACACTAGAGGCAACAATATCCAAAGAACGAGAGTAAAGGTAAATGAAATTGCCACTTTGTGAGAGATCACGAATGAAGCTAGAGATTAGGCGGTAGAGTCATAGGATAGAGCGAACGAAGAAGCACATGGAAAGTCTTATAATAATGTTGCATGAATTAAGGGATAAGCAAAAAAGATCTAGCATAAGGAATTATAAGGAGAATCAGAACCCACTAGAACCCAACAACAGAAGGTGAATTGTAACGACACCAGAAAATGATAATATAGTACCACGAAGGGAAGTGGGTTAACTTCATAGTGAGCCGGACTTATAAAATGCCAAGAGAAGGGTAAATATCAAAGAAAGGGAACTGAGGCAACACTTACAAGATGTGGAATGTGAGCACAAAAGATAGCCGCATAGAACCCTAATGGCACTAGGGAACTAGAAGGAAAGATGTGAAGGTTGGCAGAAATTATCAAAAAAATGCAAGGATACATAAGGGCGCCAAACTGGAGATTAATGTTTGATGATAAGTTCTTAGCTCTTAGTGGAACTTTTAGGCACAATAATTCTAAGAGATTTTCATTTTCGTGACCTCGGGGAAAAATGATCTTTGATGCGTATTGAGTAATTCAATTAAATGACTGGGGTATAAGGCTTGACACAATTGTAGTGGTGGAGAGACTTGAGAAGACTATACTAAAAACCCCTAAGCAAAATGGTGTTGTAGAAAAGATGTATAGAAAAATCAAAGAAAAGATTAAGTGTATGCTTTCTAATGCCAAGCTTCTAAAATTATTTTGGGCAGAAACTGTGCATACTGTAGTTAATTTAATTAACTTTAAAGAGTTTGGACTAGGAATGATGTTTTTTATAAGCACTTAAGAGTGCTTGGTCAGAGCTTATGTTCACATCCCTAAAAAAGAGAGATCGAAGCTTGATAATAAAACCAAAGAATGCATTTACTTAAGCTATGGACATAAAGAATTTGGGTATGGATTATGGAATCCAGTAGTAAGAAAACTAAGAAGTAGAGATATTATGTTCATTAAAGATAAAATAGTTGGTGATGAAGAGAAGAGTGATGAATCTTAGTCATCTCTAGATATTCTTATTATTCCAACTTTAGTTTCTCCACGTATAGTTCATGCTGATCATTAAGGGGTTAAAAAGAATAATATTGACAATCCAACAAAACTAATTAAGCACCTTTAAAACCATCTGCACTACCAGTTGAGACAGAATTAATAAATCCACTAGAGAACAATGACTTTCCAATAGATATCCTCTATATGAGTTTTTTTTATGCTCACAGATAGAGGAGAGCAAAATCTTTTGAAGAAGCTATATCTCATCAGTATAAAAGTAAGTGGGTTAAAGCCGTGTAATAATAGATAAAATCCATAAAATGAGAACCACACTTATAACTTAGTAAAATGTTGAGTGTTGGAGAATGCATATTTATAGAGGGTAAAATTTTTCATTTTATACTTTAAGTCTCACTAACATTTCTACTTTTAGGTGTTTAAATCCTCTAAGCTTTTATTCTATGTGTTTTATTCTAATTTAAGCATTTTATGTGTTTTAGAGATATTTTGCCCATTTCACGACTAACAAGAAGTTGAACAGTAAAACGAATAGCATTTTTGAACTCGAAACAGTTGAAAACCTTATAAGGAGCATAAGCAGGTATTCGATAGTGTTCACTATACGGTACTGTTCAAATATATGGTACTGTTTACATATACGGTACAATTATATGGCATTGACCGATGATGCAGCAATATCCTATTGGACTAATGATGTGGCATTGACTGATGATGTGGCATTGACTGATGATGTGGTAGGATGCAATTGGACCGAAATACTGATGTGGCAGCATTTTATTAGACTGAAATGCTGACATGGTGTTAACTGATGATATGCTCCAGCCAGTCAAAACTTGCCATGTGCCGCAATCTTGAGCATTCAAATTGTTTTCATCCAATGGCCATGATTCAGCATTTGCACCTATAAATAGAGGGCTCCCTCCTAATTTGACGTCCATGAATCCATTTTTGAGCTTCATTTTCTGTAATTCTCTTTTCATCTTGTATTTTCGACGTATTTTAATAAAATTATCATTTTACACCTAGTTCAATTATGAGTGACTAATTTAGTTTAAAGCTTGGGTTGAAGGTGAAGCCTTAAGGTGACCCATGGGCTTAATTAGGTAAGTTTTTTTTTCTTCTCCTCTCTGATTTATGTGGTTGTTTTGACTCATATTCGATAAATAATTTATCTTGTTTGGATTTTGCACGGTATACCGACTCCCTATTGAAGGATCGTTACTGTCTGGTATAATGAGCACTTTGCACCATAATTATTAAAGAGAATTTCTCCTATAGTATTTTATGGGTCGTCTTGACTTAGTGTCGATAGAGAGTGCATCTAAGCTATTTAGTGGACAGTTTTGTCACGTTGTCGACAGAAGGATTATTATCATCTGGCACAGCGTGTTCCAATACTCTGATAGTTAAGGGTCGAGATACTGTCGATCAACCAATTAATGTGACTTGCGAGGTACAGCAATTATTAGGGAATAATCGAGTTAGAGCTGTAGCCATGAGTGCTACAGATGGTCTAACGAGGGGTATGGAAGTAATTGACACGGGAGCTCCTCTAAGTGTTCCAGTCGGCGGAGTGACTCTAGGACGAATTTTCAACGTGCTTGGAGAGCCCGTTGATAATTTAGGTCCTGTAGATACTCGCACAACATCCCCTGTTCCACACTTAGTGAAAGATCATTACCTTCTGGCACATTGAGTGCTTGATAACATATTTATTAGAATGAGGATTATGAGGAGTGGAGATACCCCCTTCGTGAATTAATTGGAACTAAAAATAAAATATTAAGCCCATGGTGAAACGTTGATTATGAATCAAGAGACTCAAGCGTTTCATTTGCATAGTTTTCATTTGTAATTCATTCCCGCCATTTTATTTTAAAATTTAAAATCACTTACAACCAACTCACATAGACACTTAAAAAATTAACACTACGCATAATTAAATCTACGATTTATAACAAATTTTGAAAATATGTAATAGATAAATAAAAATAAAATATTCATCATCATCATTAATTTGATATATACAATCATATATCCGTCACATAATATTTTACTATAAAAAATAATTAAATTTAAATTTACATTTTCACACCATTTTTTTTAATTTTTTGTAGGAAATTCAATGATCATTTGGAAATTTAATATTCAATTATGCCGGAAAACTTTTTATGATAGACGTTATGATGGATATTTTCCGTCATAAAGTTATATATTTTTTTAAAAAATTATATTGTAATTATAATTTATTGATGAATTTCAGTTTACAAATTTAATTAATTAATAAAATGAATATCATCAAAAAAAATAAAAACAATTATATTAATTAACATTCATTCGATTCGACAAATTAATTTTAAAAGGGATACATCTAGTATCTAATGTGTTCACCACCAATACATAATAAAACATCCCAAATTAAAAAAAAAATCCAAAAATATAAAACAACAGTTAAATTCCTTGATAGGTCCTCTTCACAGCTCCTTCACTTTCATTCCATTCAACAATAAATGATTCCCCATCTTTACTTGTCCCGCATGAAAAGAGCCTGCCATATCCACCCACCAATATAGTAAGGGAAAGTGAAACAAAAACAAAGCCATTCAAGCATGAGCCCATGCAACAACAAATAGAATAATACTGGAAACACAAGTAGAATTGAGTCCAGCATATTAACCTTGTACCATTAGCATTGTAGGCCATTGTTGTGCACCAGCGGCCGGGAGCTTCGTAATCAACTCGAGATCCCAAATTGTTATACAATCAAGCTTTAATCTTTCCATCAAGTGCCGTTGAAAAGATGAACTAAACATAAAATAAAAAATAGAGGATTAAGAACTAGAAAACATAGGACAAAAATAGACACATCATGCAAAATAAGCAAGAAAATCTCCAACAATGTAACCAAGACAATGAAGCAAAAATATAACACAGCTACCTGGATATTTTCCTTGTGATGAGGGCAGACAGAATAAACAGGAGCCTTGTGGCCTTCAAATATATACTGCTTCGCACCATTAGTAGCATCCCACACCTAAATTTACAGACCAAATCAGCAAGGAATAGCAACTTATATTCCACAAATAAACATGAAGAAATAATCATATAGAAAAAAAGAAAAACCTTTATAGTTTTGTCGTCACCAAAGGTTATCACGCAAAGTTGCTTATTTGGATGCGAGAAAGCAATATCATTTACTCCACCAACGTGAGTATCAATCTGGATAACAAATTTTAGAATCATTTGCATATGGGAAACTCAAATAAAATAACAGAAAAGTCAAAAAACTGGACATGCATATAACTTAACAATGAATACATACCTCCAAGTGGTGTCGAACTTCATCTCCCCCATTATATGAATAGATTTGGACAATGTGCCTTGAGTATGCAACTCCTGTCAATGCTCATAGGAGATGATCCCTGATTCAAAGTCCTTGTCACAGTCTTTGGCAAGTCTTCAAGTGCACTAAAGGCCTGACTGTGACTGTGACCCGTAAATGACACTGGCAATACATTAACAGGCAGGTTTACCTGAAAAAATGACAAAAGGTTAATTAAAGAAGTCACTAAGAAAATAACTTGTATTAGGAGAAATTACTACAGAACTTCACCATGAGATGTCTAATTTCATGAGTCAAGTGAAAGCCAAAGCCAAATTACCTCATCGGATATTCCCATTGGCCTAGTCCTTTTGGAAAGATGGTCAAAATCCCCTGATGGGTAGTCAACAGAGGGATTAGGAGATGATCCCTGATTCAAAGTCCTTGTCACAGTCTTTAGCAAGTCTTCAAGTGCACTAAAGGCCTGACTGTGACTGTGACCCGTAAATGACACTGGCAATACATTAACAGGCAGGTTTACCTGAAAAAATGACAAAAGGTTAATTAAAGAAGTCACTAAGAAAATAACTTGTATCAGGAGAAATGACTATAGAACTTCACCGTGAGATGTCTAATTTCATGAGTCAAGTGAAAGCCAAAGCCAGATTACCTCATCGGATATTCCTATTGGCCTAGTCCTTTTGGAAAGATGGTCAAAATCCCCTGATGGGTAGTCAACAGAGGGATTAGTTGGAGGAGTTCTGGGGTCTTCAAAGCAGCTGAACAAGGCAATGTAAAACATCCAAAGTTAAAAATATTGCTTATGCATTACATAGATCTCAAACCTTTAATACAGAAAGGGTTGATGCCTACAGTGAGACAGGGATGTACCAGCTGGGATGGATGAACTACCAAGACCAATAGCTCCTCCAGAAACTACTGGATGAGTTACAGTGGGAGGATTAGACATCCATCCTTTAAACGATAATGCCAATTACCAAATATTCTAAAAAGAAAGAGATAATTTCTTTCCCATAACTCTACAGAAAGGAAGCAACTTGAATAAGCAAAAGAGTTCCAAGTACATATTAGGCCCTTGACTTAAGTTTCCAATTTCCAACATATATACATATAAACGTACATTCATAAATAAATAAACATGCATAATAGAAATGAAAGGCAAAGAGAGAAATAGAGAGTTAAATAATAAAAACAAAAATGTTACCTGAAAGAAGTCTAAGTGATACCAAACCAAAAATGAAAAATGATCTAGCAACTGACCTTATACCAAGCTATTTGATAAGTCTCAGAGAATTTTTCTCTGCCAAAACATCAAAAATGTCATAAATACTATAGAACTGTGTCTGGTTGCTAAGAAAACTTAAATTTTCATAAACTAAAAATGCTCATTAGGCCATTACTCATTTTCCACACTTTCTCACCAACCAAATGTACTCGTAAAAACAATAAGCAAGAAGAAGAAAAAAGAAATGAAAGAAAGAAACCCATGTGAAAAGACTTACAGGATAAACATGAAGCAAAAGAATTTGCACATGTACAATAAGTTAGGTTCAAAACTGGTGAGATTATTGTGGAGTTTAATGGAGTTCTGAAACCGACTAAACCAACAACAAAAAGTGAAAAAGAAAGAATTCATTTTTTTTTCTTTTTTTAAGGTTCCGTTTGGTTTGGTGTTTGGTGTTGGGTGCTGGGTGCTTGCTCATTCAACAAAAGAAGTTGTGAGAAGATTAAACGTAGAATATAAAAAATAATAAAAAAAGAAGAAAGAGAACGAATTCATTAACCATTGCACACAACATAGTCTCTGTTTTGAGCATAGTGTAAATTCTCAGCACCCTTTACATCCTTCAATTTTACAGCAAGATATTATAAATGCAAAGAAATCAGGAAGTTTAGACAATCTGTGTGGACCCTTTACACCCATAAATTTAAACAATTTTCACAAAACAAGAATCATCAAAACCTAACTCTAGCAAAGCTTGAAAATTAAAAACCAAAACAAACAAGAACATCGAAATCACACAAGCTAACCCTAAATAGCGCGAACAAATCAAAGCTTGAAATTATGAAAACGCAATCGAAATCACGGCATAATGGATTCACACAAGCGACGAGAAACAACATGCGAACGAGAAATTGGACCTGGGTAGTGGCTAAGAGGCCGGGATGGTAGAGAGACTGTTGTTGAAGAAGTGCTTGCTACACCCGTGCTTGTTGCTGTTGCCGATGCTGCTTCAACCTCTAGTACTGCATTTTCTTTCAGAATCGAAGGATTCGTAAACTGTTTGTCAAAGGATTTGTAAACTGTTTGGTTCCCGAGAAAATTTCATTAAGGTTTCTTGAGAAAATGAAAGAAAAGAAAAGCACAAAAAAAATGAGAGAGTGACGAGAGAAGTCGTGTTTTATTTTCTAAGTGTGTGAATGTTTAACACTTAGGAAAAAAAAGGAAGAAAGAAATTTTAAAGTACCAAAACAGTACTGTTTTGCTAACATTTTCTTTTATCGACAAATTTTGTTTTTTAAATAAAATAATATATAAAATTTGGGTCAAATATGGTCAAAGTAATTTTTCTATCACAATTTCTTGATAGATTAAATTTCTATCATGATTCTATTATAAGTTCGTGATAAATGATAATCCTATCATTAAACCATCGTAAATTCATGATAGAAAATATTTCTATTACAAGACCATCATTAATTTATGATAGATTAAAAATTATGTCACAAGTCTATCATAATTTTATGATATATCTAAAATCTGTCATAAGTTATTTGTCATCTATTAGCAGTTTTCTTGTAGTGTTTATACTACAATAGATTCGTGCGTTTGTGAGTATAATAAAATTTTCATAGTATAAATCATCTAAAGGAAAAGAGGAAGCTAAAAAACAAATGGGTTTACATGTTGAAGACTGAAAATAACTCACAGTAGGCGTACATGGCTGGATTGGTTATGAAGTGTTTTAGTTAAAAGAAAGATGTTGATTTTGAAGAAATATTTTCTCCTGTGTTGAGGATGTCTTTTATTCGAGTTGTTATGGGACTAGTAGCTAGCTTAAATTTAGATATTGAATTCTTGATGTAAAGATAGCTCTCTTATATAGTGACTAAAGAAATTGAATTCTTTATTTTCGGCCTAAAGAAAATAACACCTGCATAAATTAGTCAAGTAAAATCGTGTAAAATGATCAATTATCAGAGCTATATTAATCAAGCCACCTCTAAAAATGATATGTAAAACCCCAAAATCTCATGGTTAAGAATAACTCTCTCAAAAGAAAATACCCTAAAAAACAGTTACTTTAAGAAGTAGTAGATTGAGGGAATAGTAAAACAATATCACAACTCTCACCAAGGTGAAAGAAGCCCACAACTTAGAAATAAAATGATCTCAAGTTAAGGAAATTACTAGCCAAGCTAATTTATTTTCATTTTTATGCATCACCACATCTTTTAGTCCATATTACTAGTTTCTACTTAGAATCAAACTTTTAAGACGTAATGTAAATAAAAAGAAGGGATAATAGGAGAAACAAAATATATATTTGAAAAATAAAGGACTTTTGGAGATTGCAAGGTACTTTTCACTCGGAATTTTTTTATTTTTTATATTATTTTATTCATTTTTTATTTTATTTTTTATAACACTATTTTCACAAATATATAATCTTCCTTATTTTTCAAATATAATTAGATGGTGGAAAACATAAAATATATTGGAGTGAGACAAGATGATAGGTTACCAAAGAATTTTTTTTCTTAATATGACAAAACGGATCAAAGATGGGCTCTAAATAATCTTTATATCCACTAATTCAACGGACTTTCAGATGCAGCTACACAAAATTTATTTTTTATTTCAAAATTTTTTACTTTTTTTTTTGGTTGACTTTAAAGAAAATATAGAGATCTTGTATAATAAACCGTGAAGTTGTATAAGCAAACAAGGTTATTCTCCAAGGATAATAGGCTCAAAAACTCACTTGGACTTACTATGACATGTTCATTCCTTCAAATGACTTAATCAATTTCACTCATTAAATTTCTCAATTTACATTTCAACATGCAAAGTGGAAAACGTGGTATAACATAACTCAGGGCCAAAGATAGTACAAACACATAAATTTGGAAGTCATTATATTATCCAATGTTAAAAGATCACACAAATTTTTTTTTGCTTTTTTTAAAAAAATAAAAAAATAAAAGAAGAGGTTAGAGCGATCACATTTGAACGGATTACAGAAACTTAAAGGGAGATTATTAAAAAAAAGTTAGAAAATAATTTTTTTTGAGAAAAAACTCTAAAACTAAGAAGATGCGTTTCCGGAATCACTACACTCCATATTTAGTCATCTTCGACTCAAATTTATTCAAAGTTATTATTTATAACAAAAATTAGTAAAAACATCACTAGGACTGAGACATTCTACAACCGTCATCTATTCCATCCCCCCAACCTGAAGGAGACATTGTCCTCATTGTTTTAGAAGAAAGAAGTCAAGTTTAGAAGATATTGAAATACTAGTTATGCAACCCAAGAGGGGTGAATTGAGTTTCTAAAACTTTGAACAAACAAAACCACACAATAATATAAATTAATTCCTTAATGAAACCAATAACAATAAATTTAACAATGCACAAAATTAAAAAAATAAGGGATGAGAAAATCAAACGTAGAGAGTTTTATGTATTTCGACCAACCCTGCCTACGTCCACGACTCCAAGCTCGTTGGGCTTGAGAATTCCACTAATCAAGCCTCCAAGGCTTCAAGAACACTTACAATTGACTTTACATGTGTCAATCAACCTTTACACCAAGAGATTATCCTCAATCGCTTAACCCAAGTGCATCTCAACACTTACAATAACTCAAAACAAAGATTACAAATGAATTTTCTCTCACGCAATGTATATGATTACAAATGAAGGCTCAAAGTGTGAATAAATGAAACAAGAAGAAGTTTAAGGCTCAATGAAGGTTGTATTATTAATAGCAAGCTCAATGATAACTCATGGATCTATCTTTATTTGAATTTGATTGAGCCATTTTATAGTTGGAGCTGAAAACTAGCTATTGTTGACTTTTTGAGAGAAATCGGATTTTATTTTTGAATTTCAAATAATTGGTTAACCGTTTGGAATTATCGGTTTGCTGTTAAATTCCAGAATCCTACAAAATAAATTTGGCTTGACCGTTTTTGCTAAACGGTTCAAGGTTAACATATAATTTCATTCTGGAAATTATCGGTGAACCATTTGATATTAACGGTTCGCCGTTTAATTCCACAAACCTGCAAAACAAATTTGGCTTGACTGTTTTTGTTAAATGATTCAAGATTAAAAGTGAATACCTCTCTGAAAATTATCGGTTAACCGTTTCAAATAAATGGTTCATCGTTTTTTTTCCAGAATCAATATTTTCATATAATTTTTGTAGAAAATGATTTTCTGATTAAAGTTAACGATTATTCAAATTTCATGAACATATCTAAAAATATTATACGGCCTTTAAGAACTTGTTTAAAGAAATCTCCAACATTTTTAATAAAAAACATATAAAGTGTTTTATCATTAAAATCAATATTATAAACATATACATTGTAACAGACATAACCTAGTCGCTGTTAGAAACTATTTACAAATGTAAAGGTAAATCTAATTTACACTTTTTACGAGGGTTACTGCCATAATCATCAGTTGACCAATCCAACACCAAAGTCGTGGGATCTGACTCTAGTTTGTAAGCTTACAAAAGATCAAGTAACTCGTTACCAGTAGGAGCACAAATAAAGAGTTTTTTTGCTGAGGATAGAATGAAATAATTATTGATTGCATGATTGGGAAATGCTATTAAGACATCATAAAAGTTATTAATATTTAACAAACCAATGAGTTTTTTTATGGATATTCAAATGATCCCAAGAAGTAAATATAATTAACGTCTCTAAAGTTGCAAGATCTTCTGGGAAGAAATTGAAGGCATCATCCTGATTTAACATTTTATATATTCCTTCTTGCATACTTGAGACAACATACTCTCTCTAGTTGGTGGGTTGGGCAAACATCCCAAAAGTTTTAAAGCTTTTGGAATGATGTCTAGCACTTGTCTTACTCGAATGAAAGCAGCTTCTGAGACAAGCTTTAATAACCCTCAGTCACCTCCTCTATACACAAGATGTAGTTTTCTTTCAACTATAACACGACTAAAATCTATAGTTACTTTCCATAGTGAAATCCAAAAAGCATACTAATGTTCTTAAGTTGTCTGTTCAAACTTACTGCCATTGGAACGATTCTAAAAAGAAAAAAAAAATAATTTTTGAGTGCTTGAAAAGGAATACCTATTTAAAAATCTTGGTAACATACACAATGATACACAATTAGGAATGGGGTGTTGTGTTTGTCAAATGCCGCGTAAAGCTTGTAGCTCAATAATTCAAAAGCAAATAGAAAAATCAAACAGTAAAAAGAAAAAAGAAAAACAGCGATTAGATATAAAATCACACAAAAAATAATAATAATAATGCAAAAGATAAAAGAACAATAAAATAAAAGGATATTTACTAGTGGTTGTGATTGTGGCTGATATCTTCATCTGGTTTTACGCTCAGTAACAGCTTGAATGCCCTCTATGGGTCGAGGATAGGCTTCCCATCTGGTTTTGGAGTCAGATTCTTAAGACTAAACTTTACACTTTCTATTTGGAACAACTTCCATAAATTATGAATCTCACTTTCCACATATCCGTTCGGATGTGTCTCAAGAGATCGTAAGATATCATCTAACAATTTTTTACTCATGTTATCCTTAACAAACTTGGTTTTATCTTCACGATTTACAGAAACTATTCCTAAAGTTGTGGTCTATTACAAGCAAGTCTTACACAGTTAGGACATTTAGAGCCAAGCCACTTAGCTCTTCTTTTTTTAACAAATATATTTTTACCAAAACCAGACATGTAAGAAACAAATAGATTAGAAAACTCACCTGCCTATTGGATATTTGCTTCAATTAACCAACAAATGTCAGTAGAAATCCCATTGATCATTAATAAATGCAGTCGTTCATAATGAACTTTGTAAATCTTAATAAGAGCATTTTGAGGGAGAGAAGTAAAATGCTTATGCAATTTAAGTTGTATTTTTCCATTTTTGGGTTTCAATTATTATGAAAAACTGAAAATACCAACTTTAAAAGTCACATATTATTGTTATCTATCATTTATACGAGAAAGTGAATCAAAACATATCATAGCAATGAATCAAATATGCAAAATCAAGTCAAAAGTGAAGGAGAACGACAAAATAAAAACACACAATTAATATAATCAAACATATAACTCCTCGGCAATGGTGCCATAAACTTAACACGACTTAAAAATGTTGTTGCTCCTAAGTATAAAAGTGTCTAATTATAGTATAACTTGGTGAGTCCGGGTTGAACCACATAGAATTTAAAATCTAATAGTCAATTTATTAAACAAAGAAATTTAAATGTGGGAAAGGAAATTAGTAAGAATTAATATAAAAATATACTAAGGTTACGAGATCTACTCTTGGATTTCAAATTATAGTTATAAAAATTCTCTCATATTTGTATTTTGCATTTTTTTCCAGTTAATTATTATGCCTTTTAATTCTTAACCAACCATTAGTGTGATAAATATGGGACCAAGTACTTAATGTGCCACAACTATATTTAAGTGTCGACATTATATCAAAATACCATATAAATCTGAAGAGATCTAGATCTATAAACTAACATGACATAAAAGAAACTAGTAAGGAAGAAAAACACAAATAAAATAAACTTTAAAACTCACTTGAGAGAACAAAATTTATATGTTTTCCACTGGTAGGCTATTTCAAGCTTACTTTCGAGCATTGTCCTTCAAGTGAGAGAGAGAAGCAAGAGACAAGAAGAGCTCCTTATGCTTCAGCAGTTAGTAGATTGATGTACGCTGTGGTTTGTGGAAGGCTAGATATTGCTTATGCAGTAGGTGTAGTCAGTCATTTCTCTCTAATCTTGGAAAAGGATTCGCAAATATCTCTTAGTCGTTTCAACACTAGCAGTAGTGAAATGGATTCGCAAATATTTAGAGGCACTTTTAGGGTATGTTTATGCTTTGGTGGTGACAATTTTGTGTTACAAGTGTACATAGATACAGATATGGCAGATGATGTTGATTTTAGAAAATCCCTATTAGGATATTTGCTCATCTTTGTAGGGAGAGTAGTCTCATGGTAGTAAAAACTTCAGCAGTGTCTCACTTTTTCTACCACTGAAGCAGACTATATTGTAATGACTAAAAGTTTGTAAAGAAATCTTGTTGATGAAGAATTTCCTATAAGAGCTAGGTGTGAAAAAAGATAGCTTTCTTGTGTACTGCAACAATCACAGTGCAATTCACTTGGAAAAAAAATTCAATATACCATTCAAAATTCAAGCATATTGATGTGAGGTATCACTAGATACAAGATGTGCTTAAAAAGAAATTGTTAGTGTTTGAGAAGATTCACACAATGAAGAATGGGTCAAATATAATGACAAAGTCATTACAGAAGAAGAATATGAGAAATTATAAGTAGAGAGCGGGCTTGGTGGTGCCCCCCACATGACCTAGAGGGGGAGATTTGTGGGTTCATCTTAGTGGGATGGTCTAAGCTCAAAGCTTCCATTAGTATAGCTGTTTAAGTAATTAAAGAAAGAATATGGGTAAGTGAAATTAGCCAATATAATACATAAAGGTAAATAAGCAGAAGCAACGGTAATGTGGGAACAACACAAAAATGAGAGAGACCAAAAAAAAAAAAAAAGAACCTATGGCTGACTATTCAATTTGGGAGTAAGGGTTTCAATCTTTGATTGGACGATTGGAAGGAGAATTAACTATGTTTTCTTCTGAATTTGGAATGTAAGTTCTTAGCATAGTCCTCTACATTCTTATTGGTCTTGATTTTTATTTTATCATTTCGTTGGTTGTTATTTAAAATACTCATTTGTTAGAGAGACAAATATATTAGAGTGTTGTTGTGAGCCAAAATTGTTGAGATTCTTGATGTTGTTAATAGCTAATGTTATCTAAAGAAGAATTTGTGTTTTAGTCCCATTATTTATGTAGTGGAACGTTATATTGGACTACGATCTCATAGTTTTTTTCCGATTTGGGTTTTCTATGTAAAAATTTGTGTCTCTTTTAGTTGATTTATTACTTTGGATTGTATTGGTTTATTATCTGCGTAATAATTTGTGATGCATATCCCATTTTAAGCACGCAAAGAGGGAAAAAGTTTGCTTTCGCTTTCTTTGTAGTTGTGTGTGTGAATTATTTTCCTAACATTATAAAGGACTGAATGCTTTATTGACTTATTTTCTTAGGGTACAGGAATGATCATGTATTTATATCAAGAATAGAGGAATTATATATGGAAGAAATATTTTTTTTTGAATTATTGGGATTCATTCTAAACTTAGACATTGACTATCCGTTGGCTAAGTTATGAAGAAAATCTAGACTTGAATGATAGTTGGCTATCTTTTTTTTTTTTCTTTTGTTGAGTTTGCATGTCACAGGATTGTGTGAGATGATTCCGTTGCAAGCCTTTAGTAGAGTAATACAAATTGCCATATTTGCTTCCAATGGTTTGTTACTTAGGACCAGATGTGACTATTTGAAATCCATGAATTCCACATGTGGTGGGCAATGTATCTCAACATAGCTGTCTTTTATAAGTAGTTTAATTGTATTTTATACTTTAATTAATTACATACTTGCGTGTATTATTAAGTTAAATGATGCTTAGGATCAGATGTTTGAATTTTACAAAATTCAAATTTGAACTAGAATAAAAAAAAAAAAGAAATTAGGGCTAGACTCACTTACATGTAATGTAACATATAATAAACTCATGAGTTGTCACCTATAACAGCTCAAATTGTTTCACTTATGGTAATTTTTATTATTTTGCGTGACAATTCAAGCATTGTTGTATGTGACATATGATGTGACGTAGCATGACCCTCAAAAGTTATATATTACATATTACATCACTGTACTATTTTGACAATTTTGATTCCAAGTCCAAATTAAAGTAATATTTATTTTTTTATCTGAAATTTGAATGAGTTTTAATTTTTCTAAAGTATGAATACAAATATTTGAACAATATTTTTTTTAAAGATCTGAATATAAGTGACTTCTTTTTTATTTTTATAAATATAAAAATATAAAAATATAAAAATAGTTATTTGATATGTATGTCCTTTTAAATCAAAACAAAAAACAAATTAAATTTTATAGTTTAGGAAATAAGTATATTTTATAAAGATAGTTTTGGAATATATAACATTTACTTCTCATTTAGACCTTTTCTCTATTTAGATAAAAATCAAAAAAGTTTATTTATTATATTTAGATGAAAATATTTGAAAATCAGACATAAATTAAAAAAAAATGTAAATTTTAAAAAAGATATGAAATTAATAAAATTTTAGACTTCAAACATTTAATAAACAAGTCTTTAGATTTTATAAAATTTGGACATGCGGACTAGGTACACTTTTGTATGTATCATTTACTGTCACACCTTCAATTTTATTTTGCAATATTATAGAGAGAGCCCAATATTTATTTTCAAATGAAACGATCAACACAATTTCACAAATTGAAGGAAACTTACTGTGAGAAGATGTTATTAGATCCAGAGGCTATTGCATTCTTGTTTCAAGGCAAAACTCTTGATCTTGAACAAACTCCAAATCAGGCATTCTGTCATTTCTTGAGTTCATTTTCTGTTTTTCCGAAAAAATGATGAGAAAAAAAAAATCATAAGGTATTTTTGTCAAAGTGCTCCAAACATAAATTTTCCATTATTTTCGTTTGTACGAACAAGTTTTGTATGTTACAATTTTTTATTATACCTTTATTATTTTCTCAACAAGCTACCAGTTGTTTCTTCCATAATGAAATGGCAATATAAATTGGTAACGTAAACACTTTTCTAGATGCACAAAATTTTTTAGACAAATCTAAAATTCTGTGTGACTATTTCTAAACACAAAAGGACCTGTGTAACAATCTTTGAAAGAAAGATTCTTTCTGATGTCAATGTCTTTTTCTTTTTTCTTTTTTTGAAGAAAAGGAAATAATTGTTTTTAGAAAAAATATGTTGATTTAATCAGAGTCATCTTGGTTTCAATAAATAATTAATCTTCTAGTATAGTAGTCTAGCTGTCAGTGCAATGTACTAATTATTCAATTCACTATGTACAAATCACAAGTCATCTTAACATTATGAACCAAAAAAAAAAGAAAAAAAGAAGCACATCTTGTAAAGCACACTTGTAGAAAAATCATCAAAAATGGTTCCATGATCCAGGTTTACACAAAATCAAGCTAAAAAAGACATGGCCAAACTTCCACAAGATATTGTTACTGATACACTATCGCGGCTACCTATTGAGGTCCCTTTTTAGGGTTTAAGTGTGTATCCAAGACATGGTTTTCTTTAATCTCTAATCTCAATTTGCCAAATTCCAACTCTAACAAGCAATTTTAAAACTCCGGTACCAGTGGTAACATTTGTGGAGTCTTACTCACGACTTCTCCACTTCAATCCAGCGATTATAGAGCATGATTTTTGGTGATCTGAGTAACGGTAATGTAACACGGCAGCTTGGTTATCCTGGGAAAAAAATTCCTGAAGATGATGCTACTATTATAGGATCCTGTAATGGCTTGGTTTGCATATATTTTGATTTCACCAACATGGTTTTGTGGAATCAGAGTGCTCGAGTTTCCAGGGAATTATCAATGCCTGATCCTTTTCCTGAACAAGATGATTTTTCAAATGGGTTTGGTTATGATATCTTTGGTGATGATTATAAAGTGATTAGATGTTTTATTTCAACTATTGGAAATGGAAACGTTTCCAGGGAAAGTAAACTTCTGGTTTTTTTCCCCTGAAAAACAGTTCCCGGAAAGAAATTTAGTACTTTCTTTGGAGTACTGATATCTTCAGAATAGGAGTTCTGTCAAATAACCTACTGCATTGGCTTGAAATGAAAAAAAGAGCTTCTGAGAAGAAGTATGTAATTGTGTCATTCGATCTGATAGAAGAAAGATTCGAAGAGGTTTTGTCTTTGCAAGATCATACTGACCAAAATACGTATGTTGTAAACTAGAGAAATTGGAGAGACCGCCTTATCATTTTCAACGATCAAAAGGACGGTAGTTTCATGGCCTGGGAATTGAAAGAATCACATGGACTAGATTGTTCAGCATCTCAAGTAAGATATTTCCTAAATATGAATATTATCCAACTCTAGTAGGCTTTACTAAAGAGCATAAAGTTTGGTGGAGATTGATGGAGGGAAGTTAGTTTTGTAGAACAAAAAAGGAAAAGACATTCAGAAATTTTGAGATATATGATGAGTGGCATTGATTTGAAGGTATCATGTGCGAGGAAAGTTTAGTTTCTCCAATTGTTGATGAAGCAAGCAAGTTTTAGAAACAATGCTCTAAGGAAAAGGTAATAATGACATTATCAGTTTTGGCCTTTGATTTTTTTTTTTTTTCTGAACACTTATCACTTGCTGCATCTGAAATGTGATTCATAATGGCAGTGGCATCTTTACAACTCTTTAAAAATAAAAAGCGAAAAAATAGAAAAGAAAATTGCCAGATTCATATTCTACCATGTCGTATATTCATTTGCTTGTTTCTGATCAAGATGCATGAGCCTCAAGTGGGTGCATTTAAGGTTGGGTTTTAAAGTTCATTGAAGCACTCAACAACTTGCAACAACTCATAAATGCATATAAGTAATCACTACAAGAAATACACTATTGGCTACAAATTTTATTGCAACAAAACTTACTTTATTGCTAAAATTCATATCTTTGCAACAAAAATTAGTCTTTATCGCTATAGTTAAACAGATTTTGTTCTTCTTAATGATGTGGAATAGGCGAGAAAATTAGATTATATGGCAACAAAATATTTTGTTGCCCTACGCTATTTTTGGCGACAAAAGTGTTCTTGTTGCCTAACAAGCTTAATGAAAGCAAAATATGTTTCGTTGCTCAAGTTTTTCCACAACAAACACTTGAATAAGTTGCAACAAATGAAATATTGCAAAAAGTTGTGATTAGCGAGAAAATTTGTTTTGTGCTCTCATAGTTTTTTGCAACGAGATTAATTTTGTTGCGCAAAGGTTAACAAAAATATTAAATTTCCAATATTGACAATAGCAAATTGTTGCACTAAGTTCTATATGATGTTCAATAACTATTATGTGGCACCATTATATCCTCACGTTTCACTATAATTAGTATAGTATTTCTTGTCAGGCAAACATATTCCTCTTTGACACATCTTCATAAATTGTTAAATTGTTTTAATTATGATTCCAAATTTTGACTTTTTAGGTAATAAGGTTTATAATAATATTTTATCCAAAATTTAAAATGATGACATTAAATCTAAGAAAAACAATGATTTACTTGTTTAAAAAAGAAATCAATGTTAATAACGTATAAAAATTACGATTAGTAATAATATTGATCATAATAATGAATTGAAATATGAATAATGATCATAGTAGCGTTGATGATAATAATTCCAATATAAACATATATATAAACTAAATAATACTAGAGATCTCAATATTTATTTGAATCCCAATTGCAACTTGACTATGTGTACTTTATTAGATGATAAATTCAATTGCTAGTAAAATTTTTATTATACCGTTCAATAAATGAATACGACATTAATAGAGATACAAATTGAGATTTAAAATATTGAGATCGCTAACATTATTCAAAATTTCCCTCTCAAAATAAATAATTATTATAATCTCTATTGGATTCAATAGGCATAAAGTTGAAGGAATATGACAATTAGCCTCTTAGATACATCGTAACAACACATCCTTTTCATTGTAGTATCATTCATTACAAGTAAGAGGAAATTAAATGAATGAAGAATCATTACTAATTACATTAATTTTATTAGACGACTAAATAAATTACTTAGTGGGGTGTGTGTGTATTAGCAAGTTGGTAAATTGGATTAATTCAATTTTTCTAGTAAGTATAATTTATTAACGGATCAAAAAGATCTTCAATAAATTATTATTGGAAAATACTGAAACTAATATTTAAAAAAAATCAATTAACAAAGTTGAAAGTGTATTATTGAATATTGATTGAACACACCACTTAACTAGCTATATATGAAGGTTGGGGAGATTTCTATAAATTAAAAAATTACAAAAATAACATGTAGGCTAAAATTAATAAATAAAAATATAAAGATAATATAAAAGCCAACATGACTTCGTGGGAGGCTTTTTATTTCCGCGCGCTTTATTTAATAAACCACGTGCTAGCAAAAGTAAAGTCTCCATCTCCAATTTTTTCTTAATTAAAATATTGCTTCTAGAATATTTCCACTTTACTCTCGCTTCTTTCTTTTGCCCAGCCATGGAGTTTTTCTCTCTGCCCAAGCTTTAAGCCACTGACGAGTTGTACTTGGAAGGCACCTCTCAAGACAGAGATTTCTTCAAGTAAATTTGGTATTATTTTATATATTGGCTTGCTGAGTTTGACTTTGTTTAGTGGGTTTTTCTTTAATTATTTATTAAGTGGGTCTTTGTTTCAATTTTTAATTTGTTAAATTAAAGTTAATGGATTATTTTGATGTCTATTTGCTGTAATTCATCAAAAGAATTATTATATATTGCAATAATAAAATATTACTTGAGGGTTATATTCTTTCTCAACCTTCTCTCAATAGTTTTTTGAATTTTTAACTCTATTTCACAGGTGAGTTAATTGTTTGGGAGTTCCGTCTTTGCTGAGAACAAAAATTTGAAGAAAGAATTGAATTCTAATTATTACCTTCAGCTTTCAGGTACAATTCATTTTTTAAAAAAGATTTGTCCACATTATTGTGTAAAATTCTTTTTTTTTGTTTTTTTTGTTCCCTACATATATTAATTTATAGTATCTAGCATTGAACAATGGATAGGAGTTGGATGCATTTGAGAAATAAATTATGTAAAGAATACTTAGATGGTATCAAGTCTTTTATGAAGGCTGCTGAGCAATGTGCAAATGAGAATAATCTTGTTCGTTGTCCATGTAAAGAATGTCAAAATGCATTCTTCAAGTCGTTGCATATTGTCAAAGCCCACTTAAAAAGATATGGCATTGCAGCAAGCTATACAAAATGGGTTTTTCATGGTGAAGAACCTGAGTTTGTGGACAATAGTCAAATGAATGTAGGATCTATGCCCAGTAACAAGAGTGCCTTTACATTTGACAATGAAGAGGATGATGATGAAATGTATAACTTAATTCATGATATGTGGGAGCCAATGTCAATGGATGCATTCACTTTGGAGACAAATATTGAAGAGAATGTTGACATGATACACGATGATAATAGAGAATTTAGAATGCGTGCAAAATTGTTAGAAAATGCTGGAAAATTTTATTTCCTAGTTCCAAGTTATCTGCTTTGAGTTTTATTGTCAAGCTAATGCATATAAAAGTTCTTAATAAATTGAGCAACAAAGCAATGGATATGATTCTCCAATTGTTGAAAGAGGCATTCCCAGAAGGCACAATACTACCAAGTACTACTTGTGATGCAAAAAAAGTGTTGAAGGACTTGGGCTTAGGGTATGAAGTCATACACGCATGTAAGTATGATTGTGCTTTATTTTGGAAAGAATATGAGGCATTAGAGAAGTGTCCACACTGTGGTGAACCAAGGTATAAGTTTGAAGGGAGTAAAAAGAAAGTACCGCAGAAAGTGTTACGTTATTTCCCTTTAAAACCAAGATTACAAAGATTATTTATATCTAGGCATACAACATGGGATATGAGGTGGCATCAAGAGAAAAGAGTTGCTGAGGAAGGTATTTTAAGACATCCTGTTGATGGGGAAGCATGGAAAGAATTTGATAGGTTATATCCTTGGTTCGCACAAGAGCCTCATAATGTCAGGATGGGTCTTGCAACATATGGTTTCAATCCTTTTGGTAACATGCACAATTCTTATAGTATGTGGCCAATTATACTTGTGTCATATAATTTACCACCATGGAAATGCATGAAAGATCCATTCATGATGATGTCGCTACTCATCCCAGGACCAAAAGCACCAGGTAGGGATATTGATGTTTACCTATGGCTGTTAATAGATGAATTAAAAGAGTTGTGGAATCATGGTGTTGAAACATTTGATGCATTCACTGGACAAACGTTTCGTATGCATGCTGCAGTGATGTGGACTATTAATGATTTTCCTGCATATGGAAATTTATCTGCATGGAGCACTAAAGGTTATAAAGCTTGCCCGGTTTGTAATGTAGAAACATCTTCACGGAAGTTGAATAGTAAGCTATGCTACATGGGTCATCGTTGACATTTGCCGCATGGTCATTCATGGAGAGCTAGTAGAGAACGTGATGGTGATTTTGAAATTGATCCAGCACCTAAGGAGTATTCAGGAGATGACATTCTAAGGCAATTGGAGAAGATAAATGAAGCTAGGCCTAGAAAAAATGAAAATAACAAAGATAGAAAGCAAAAACGTAGTGCAAGTGATTTAAATTGGACAAAGAAGAGCATATTTTTTGAGTTGGAATATTGTTCCAAGTTGAAAATAAGACATATTTTGGATGTTATGCATATTGAAAAAAATATAAGTGATAGTTTAGTTGGAACTTTGTTGAATATTGAGGGGAAAACTAAAGATACTGTTAAAGCAAGGCTTGACTTAGAGGACTTGAACATAAAGAAAGAGTTGCATCTAAAACAAGAAGGAAACAAACTTTTAAAACCTCATGCTTCATATACACTGACTTTAAATGAAAGAAGAAAATTTTGTCAATTTCTTAAGTCAGTGAAGTTACCAGATGGGATGCTGCAAATATATCTAATTGTATCAGCATCAAGGATGCAAAAGTATTAGGTTTAAAAAGCCATGATTGTCATGTTTTGTTACAACAAATCCTTCCAATTAGAATACGTCCATATTTACAGAAAGATATTTGCTCAGCCATTATTGAACTTTGTAACTTTTTCAGACAGTTGTGTGCAAAAACACTGTATAAGAGTGAGTTAGATAAATTAGAGGAGGGGATTGTATTGATACTTTGCAAGCTTGAGCGAATTTTCCCACCTGCATTCTTTGACATAATGGTGCATTTAGTTGTGCACTTACCACATGAAGCAAAATATGCCGGTCCTGTTGCATTAAGATGGATGTACCCAATTGAAAGGTAATCACATTATTTGATTACAATATTTTTATTATATTTACATTACATTCACAAGTCACTTTTTTAAATTTAATCATTTGTTGTTGAACAGGGCTTTAGGCTACTATAAGAGCTATGTAAAGAATAAAGCTCGATCTGAAGGATCGATTGCTGAGGCCTATATCATAAATGAATCACTGTCTTTTTGTTCATTATATTTAGATTCTATTGAAACCAAATTTAATAGTGTTGAGCGGAATGATGATGGTGGACAAAGAGCTAGAGGACTTTCAGTTTTCTCTCAGAATGTTCGACCTTTTGGTAAAGCTCAGATTGAGTTATCACAATAAGAGATCGACATTGCACATTGGTATGTTTTGAACAACTATGATGAAGTCCAAAAATACCTAGAGTAAGCATAAAATATATTAGTTATTTTATTTAATTTATATAAATATATTTATATATAACATATCATACTATATCTGTTGAAATTATAGTGAGCACAAACGGCTATTACAAAGAGAAAGTGGTGCTAATTTAAATAAAAGATAGCAATTACTTTTTCCTAAGTGGCTTGCAGCATATATAAGTAATTCTAGCTGTCAAATTAATTAGTTATTTTTTCTAGCTCTATTATGACTAGCTTATAATAAATTAGTTTATGCTTTATAGAGAGACAATTACGAGATGAGGGATCTTCAACAATAAATGATGAACTGTATGCTTTAGCTTGTGGACCAGATGTTAGAGTTTTTAGTTATTCTGGTTGTATTGTGAATGGAGTCGGATTTCTTGTCACAAGTCGAGATGAGCATCGTACTGCTCAAAATAGTGGAGTAATGGTGCCAGGGGAGCATGACAATGAAGAAATTGACTTTTATGGTGTACTCAATAATGTTATAGAATTGATATATCCTCTTGGATGTCGAGTCGTTCTGTTTAAGTGTGATTGGTTTGACACTAATCTTAAGAAAAAAAAGAATTAATCGTGATTTCCACCTTACTTCTATCAATATAACTTGAACTTGGTATAAAGAAGATCCTTTTGTGCTGGCTATTCAAGCACAACAAGTTTCTTATACTGATGATCCAAAGTTATGAGTGGGCTGGAGGGTTGTAGAAAAGGTGCAACATAGGGGTTTGTGGGATGTTCAAAAGAAAGAAAGCTTAAATGAAGATGAAAATGGAAGCTGGAGTGCAAATGAGCAAGTGTATCAGCAGAATGAGTCATCTAACTTTGTTCTCTCGGTACAACTTGAACATCCTAATGCACAATTGTATAATAGAAATGACGTTGCTCCGCAAGTAATGTCATCAAATGTATACGTTGAAAGGGCAAGAGATCATGATGCAAATGATTTCAAACTTGTTGAAGAGGAAGACGAAGATGAAACAATAGAGGAATATTTCTCCGGCAGTGAAGAGGAGTTAAATAAGAATTATGATGATAGTGATATTGACTTTTAATCACATGTGTAATGCTTTATTACAAGCTTTAAATGTAAGCGTTCATGTTTTCTTTGTTGTATTATATATAGTGTAAGATTTCTTGTATTATTATTTAATATGAAATTAATTTATTGGTTTACTAACTTTTATATTATAACTCTTATATCTTTCTTTCATGCAGCTAAGTATTCTTAAGGGATTCTTGAGCAATCAAACTGACTTGTCCTTTCACTCTTTCATGCACGGTTGTCTTTTATCTTACTTTTATCTTTTTTGTTTTGTTTATATTATACTCTCTTGTTTAGTTTTAGTTAGTTCTTGTTTAAAAATGTGAATTAATGGTTAACATTTGATAAGTGTGTGTAAGATATTGTGAAGAATACAAGTAGTTGTTATTAATTCAATATAAAAATTTTATTCAAATTGCTTTCATGTTATAATTTCTTTAACAAAATTATAGTTATCTTGATTCATTTTTATGTTGATTATTAATAAACTCTAATGTATATTTTAATAATTACTAGATGGGTCCTGGACATAGAGTTACCAAACGTGTAAGAGCAGAAACTGTTGTCCCATCTACAATTCCCCCATCTCAGCCTGTTATACCCAGCCAAGAGTTTGTGCAAGGTGTTGTTACAACTCTAGAATTTGGAATTTAAAGAGTTTATGTAATATATGTGAATTAAAAATGAAATTAAGACGGTTAAGGACTTTATTAAAAAGAATAGAATAAGTTAGAAACAAGGAACTTATACACACACGTGTGAGAGTAACAGAAGCTATCAACTGACCTAGAAAACCTGACCCGACCCACGAAATTGACCTGGCCATAACTTTCATTTTCGACCACTGTTTTGATCGAGCTTGGTACCAATATGAAACTTAGAACCCACCCCTACCATCCTTAAAAACCTGGATATCGAAGCTTAAAAAAACGCTTTGTTAAGGATCTTCGCCGGTTTTGGGTGACACCACCAGTTGGATTTTGTTCCTCACGACTCCCTCTTCCATTTCCAACCATCCATAGGCACCGGGAGTCACTGTTTCGCTGCTGGTCAATTGTTGGAATTCACGGCTACTGAGCTAGATTCCAGCGCGTTGCCGGTACCATTGAACTCAGCGTGATTGGAACTTTTAGACTTGAGCTTCCCGGCCAGTGTTGACCAAATTTCGGTGACTGTTGATCGTTGACCATTGACCATTGACCATTGACCGACAAGGGCATTTTGGTAATTTCACACTATGAGGGCAATTTTGTAATTTCTGAGCCTGTGGATATATTTAGTAATTCTTGGAATTGAGGATTGGGTATAATTACGATTCCAAGGGTAATTCGGTGATTTAGGATTTCAGAGTATTTTAATGATTTACGGACTCGAGGGAATTTTACTAATTTTATCGACACAGGAGTTGTAAATTATGGATAGATGTCCGTTTCGAGTTTATTGCATAAATTTAGTCGTAATTCAGATTTACGAAAAATAATTATGTCGTTTCCTTGATTTAGGAGGATCCGTGAGCGAGAACCAATCCGCGGACGTGGACGATAACCGAGCGTAAATACCGTCACTGTGAGTGGAATATAAAAACCTATTTTCATAGTTAATTATAATAGTAATGCATGTTTGTGAAATAAGTGTTTTAAATGTCCTAATTTAATGATTTCTCGAAATGGATTTTATTCACTCATTGATATTATATTAAAATGTTTGGTTAATGATTTTTTGTATCGACTTTGAAATAAAGCATGATAGTATTTTAAAGATAAGAAAAGTGGATTCAAATGTGGTATGATTTTAAAATATGGTTAAGAGGTATGTGAATATGAGTATAATGATTGTTTTTGAAATCATTAGACAATACCCTTCCCCTCTAGATACAGTGATACAAATGAGATGATATGAGATGAGAGGCCTTTGGGGCCCGTTGAACACACATGGAGGCTTTGGGCCGTGTGTTTGGGTGTTTCTGCCTTTTGGGGTCATATGCATGCTGTATGATGATTACAGACATACAGATATGAGATACAGACATATATTGAGATACATATGATACATATGAAACACAGGCCTTTGGGGCCCGTCTGAGTACTCACAGAGGCTTGATTATGGATGCACAAATATGATGAGATATGAGATGGTACTTCCCTATCCATTCGTGTAGCTCCGGGGCGTGACGGTACCTAGATAGTGCGTCACTGCCCGTCCGTTGAGGTCCGGATATGACGAGATTTTTCCCCTGGGTACTTGTTTAGTGATGATTTTCATATTTGTGTATTCTATATGATATTGTGATATGATTGCCATGGTTATTTAGTACGATATTATATATGCTTTTCATGATTAGTAATTTGGTTTAAATGTTAAATGATTTATTACTGGTTTCTCGCTTATAATTTGATGAAAACGTGTTCGGAAATGATATGATTATTTCTTTTAAAGTAAGAATTAATTTTCAAAAACTACTATCCACTCAATGATCTCACTGAGTTTTATACTCATCCTATTTTCATTATATTTCCCCCCCTCACTAGGAGGTTGCAGGTACACCAGACCGACCCAGCGATTGTAAATATATTTTGAGTCTTGCCTACGTGATGGTGTTAGAAGATATAGATGATTTTGTTAGGACATCTCAGTTATCTTGTTCTTTTGGGATTATATAATTTTGTTATATTATTCTTTTGGGATTAAGAATAAACTGAGATATTAATATTAGTTATAATATTATCTTTTGAGACTCTGGAGATATAAAACTCAGCATTTCGGTTGAGAATTTTGATCACTAGAGTTTGTTGTATATTGAATTATATTAGGAGTGTTATATTCATATTTGTATATTGAGAGTGTTAAATATATAAAGGAGACTCTGTTGAATTTTCGACAGAATCCTTACTAATTAGATTATTATCAAGTCCGTTTTGATGAGACTAGATTGATTCGATCGGGGGGATTCGAGGTGGGTCGTTTCAGTTGGTATCAGAGCATAGTTTTAGATTCTGTAGACTATACTCTCTTAATAAGAATAAGTTTTATCTTTATTAAAGTTAGAATTTATATCTTGTAGGCACCATCATGCTTCGTCGTAGTAGTAGACGTGGCCGTACTAGGCCAATAGCTGGGTTGACCTCTAGTAGTGTTTCTGCGGGGGAAAGTGAACCCGTGAATGAAGGGATAGTTGAATCCTCCATGCATGAAATTGCACAACAAGCACCGGGGAATGCCCTGAATATTGAGCAGTCATTTGATAGGCTGACTCAGATCATGACTACAATTTTACAAAATCAGACTCAAGCGCATGTCCATAACGCAAACACTATTGAGCGAGTGAGAAGTTTAGGGGCGAAGAGCTTTAATGGTTCTGGAGAACCATCTGAGGCTAAGTCATGGTTTGTTAAGTTAGAGCATATTTTTTACGTGATGAAGTGTTCGAAGGATGAAAGACTATCCTTCGCCACTTTCTTGCTCGAGGATAGAGCTTACCATTGGTGGCAGACGGTGGAGAGACGATATCAGGGACATGCTGCGATTACTTGGGCTATTTTTCGTAAGGAATTCTACGATCATTATTTTCCTGTTGTATATCAGGATATTAAATGGAGTGAATTCATTCGGTTGGTTCAGGGATCTCTGACCATTGAGGAGTATGAGAAGAAATTTTTTTAGACCTCTAGATTTGCTACATCTGTAGTCGGTGATGAGAGAGAGAGATATAGACGGTTCGAGGACGACCTCTAATTTGAGATTTGCACCATCGTGACTGCATCACGATATACTGAGTTTGGAGAGGTAGTTGAGGCACTCAGGAGAATTGAGCACACTATTTTATGACATAGAGTTCATGAACTGAAGCAGAAGCGTAGCCAGAGCTGGGCAGAGGGTGACTCTAGTAGTAGGCCGCCCAAGAGAGGGAGCATTCCCACGAGTTATTCTGATAGTACGCAAAGGAGTTAGGGTACAAGCTTCAGGGGAGATGCGAGACAGGCTATCAGTCATAGCTTAATGCAACCATCAGTGAGGAGTAATACCAGGAATCATGGACAGTACGACCGCAGTGGTGGGGGATATCGTGATGATCGTTCTAGGAGTGTCCAACAGACCTCTTGCCCTTCATGTGGCAGGAATCATTAGGGCCAGTGTCGCGTTTGAGACAAAGTTTGTTATTTGTTTGGTCAGCCTGGACACATCAGGAGATTCTGCCTTACTTTATCTCAAGGTTATAGCTCTGCGGGAGGGACAGCCTCACAATATCGACTTTACTCTGGCCAGACTCAGAGTCAGAGAGGAGGTTTTACATCTACCTTTAGGAGTCAGACGACTGCTTCAGGTCAGAGAGGTTAGCCTGGTCGATCTCATACTCAGGCTCGAGTTTTTGTTTTGACGTAGTAGGAGGCACGTACTGCACCAGAAGTTATTATGGGTATATTTTCTATCCTTGGCCGCGAGGCTCATATTCTTATTGATCCTGGATCCACACACTCTTTCGTTTCCCGTACTTTTGCTATGCATATAGGGCGAGAGCCTGAACTGTTAGATTGTGGTTTAGTTGTTCGTACACCTACCGGAGAGTTATTACTTGCTGAGAGTGTGTATCGAGATTGTATGATTGGAATGAGTGAACATGAATTTGAGGCGAATTTGATTTCCTTAGACATTCATGACTTTGATGTTATTTTGGGCATGAATTGGCTTGAATTTCATTATGCTACGGTGGATTGTTTCAAAAATGAAGTTTTGTTTAAAAAGTCAGGGAAAACTAAAGTGAAATTATGTTGGGAGCATAAAGTTCTACCTTCATGTGTTATATCTGCCATTAGTGCAAGGCGGTTACTGAGAAAAGAATGCTCGGCTTATTTAGCTCATGTGATAGATACATAAGCTCGAGAATTAAGATTGGAGGATATTGCAGTAGTCAAAGAATTTCCAAATGTATTTCCAGACGAACTTCCTGGGATGCCACCTAACAGGGAAGTTGAGTTTTCTATTGACTTAGTCCCTGGAACATCTCCTATATCTATGGCACCATACAGGATGACTCCAATAGAGTTGAAGGAACTGAAGGTTGAATTGCAAGAGTTGGTGGAGAAAGGGTTTATTAGACCTAGTGTGTCCCCGTGGGGAGTTCCAGTCTTGTTTGTTAAGAAAAAGGATGGGACTTTTAAACTCTGCATTGACTACAGGCAGTTGAACAAAGTTACGGTACGCAATAAGTATCCACTTCCGCGTAATGATGACTTGTTTGATCAACTTTAGGGGGCGAAAGTATTTTCTAAGATCGATTTGCGCTCGGGTTACCGTCAGCTTAGAATTAAAGATGTCGACGTTCCTAAAACAACATTTAGAACCCGTTATGGGCACTATGAGTTCTTAGTAATGTCATTTGGGTTGACAAATGCTCTAGCAGCTTTTATGGATTTCATGAATATGGTATTTTGCCCTTATCTAGATCGGTTTGTGATTGTATTCATTGATGATATCTTGGTGTATTCCTGAAGCGTTGAGGA
Source organism: Citrus mangshanensis (assembly GCA_030449895.1). Lineage (NCBI taxonomy): Eukaryota > Viridiplantae > Streptophyta > Magnoliopsida > Sapindales > Rutaceae > Citrus > Citrus mangshanensis. Next base: position 10,702,022 of record JASUUJ010000215.1, on the reverse strand, counting down.
GCATGCAAAGCATTTGTGGACTATTTTGCAGACTTTGAGACAAAAGCAGTTGTATGCCAAGTTCAGCAAGTGCGAGTTCTGGTTGGACAGAGTAGTATTTTTGGGCCATGTGATATCAGCTGAAGGCATTTATGTCGATCCTCAAAAGATTGAAGCAGTTGTGAAATGGGAACGGCCTACAAATGTCACAGAGGTTTGGAGTTTTCTTGGATTGGCTGGTTATTATCGTAGATTTGTGGAGGGATTCTCTAAGATTGCTACTCCTCTGACACGGTTAACCAGAAAGAATGTTAAGTTCTAGTGGGATGATAATTGTGAAAAGAGTTTTCAAGAACTTAAGACACGGTTGACCTCAACACCAGTTCTTACATTTCCATCTAGTAATGAAGGATTTGTGGTTTACAGCGATGCCTCTAGGTAGGGATTGGGTTGTGTATTGATGCACCATGGGAAAGTGGTGGCTTATGCTTCTAGACAACTTAAGAAGCATGAACAAAACTACCCAACACATGACCTAGAGCTAGCAGCAATGGTGTTTGAACTTAAGGCATGGCGGCATTACTTATATGGGGTAACGTGTTAGATTTTCACTGATCATGAGAGTTTGAAGTATTTGTTTACTCAAAATGAGTTGAATTTGAGACAAATGAGATGGATTGAGTTGATTAAGGACTACGATTGCACTATCAATTATCATCCAGGCAAAGCAAATGTGGTAGCTGATGCACTCAGTAGAAAGTCTTCCAGCTCTATAGCTCACTTGCGAGTGAAATATATGCCTCTGTTGATCGAGTTGAGATCTTTGGTAGTCGAGTTGAACGCTGACAATTGTGGAGCTGTGATAGCTAATTTTTGAGTTAGGCCGACTTTGATTGACAAAGTTCATCGGATGCAAGCTCAGGACCCACAGTTAATGGAGTTGAAAGAGGATGTGCAAAAAGGTTTACGAACCGATTTTACGGTAAAAGGTGATGGAGTCTTAATCATGGGTAATAGACTCTATGTACCTGATATTAAAGATCTGAAAGAAGAGATTATGGAAGAAGCTCATTGTTCAGCATATGCGATGTATCCTAGTAGTACGAAGATGTACCGCACCCTGAGGGATCATTACTAGTGGCAGGGTATGAAGAGAGAGATAGCAGAATTTGTTTCTCAATGTTTAGTCTGTCAGCAGATTAAGACTGAACACCAGAGGCCTGTAGGGTGTTCTCAGCTGCTTCCTATTCCTGAGTGGAAGTGGGAGCACATTACCATGGATTTTGTAACAGGACTTCCACATACTAAAAAAGGACATGATAGTGTTTGGGTGGTTGTTGATCGACTTATAAAATCTGCTCACTTCTTACCATTCAAAGCCACCTATTTGATGGACAAGTTAGAGAGTATTTATGTGGCTGAGATAGTTTGACTTCACGGAGTACCTGTGTCTATAGTCTCAGATAGAGATTCCTGGTTTACTTCTAAGGTTTGGACCAGCTTGCAAAATTCTTTAGGCACCAAGTTGAACTTTAGTATAGTTTTTCATCCACAGAGTGATGGACAGTCAGAGCGAACTATTCAAACTCTGAAGGATATGTTGCGAGCTTGTGTTATGGAATTTAAAGGTAATTGGGACAATCATTTACCTATGATGGAGTTTGCTTACAACAAAAACTATCAAGCTAGTATCGAGATGGCACCATATGAGGGTTTGTATGGTAGAAAATGCAGGACTCCAATATGTTGGGGTGAGGTTGGTGAGCGGAGGTTATTCGGTCTAGAACTTGTCCAAGAGACTAACGAGAAGATACAATTGATCCGGATAGATTAAAGGTGGTTCAAGATAGACAAAAGAGCTATGCAGACAAGCGTAGGCTGGAACTTGAATTCGAAGTTGGTGATAGAGTTTTCATATGGATATCTCCTTGGAAAGGGGTGTTTCGATTTGGGAAACGTGGGAAGTTAAGCCCACATTACATTGGGCCATATGAGATCATTGAGCGCATCGGTCCGTTAGCTTATCGATTAGCTGTACCACCCAAGTTATCTAAAATCCACGATGTGTTTCATGTCTCAATGCTCCGGAAGTACATATATGACCCGAGGCATGTGTTATCGAAGCAATTAATTCAGTTGAAGGAAGATTTGACTTACGAAGAGGAACCAGTGGAGATACTGGAAGAGAAACACCAAGTTCTGCGTTCTAAGACCATTCCTCTAGTAAAAGAACAATGAAGGAATTATACAAAGGAAGGAGATACCTGGGAACGCGAGGACTTAATGCGAGCTCAGTATCCCTATATTTTCTTATTAGGTACGTAAATTTTGAGGACGAAATTTTTATAAGGGGGGAGGATTGTAACATATGTGAATTAAAAATGAAATTGAGGCGGTTAAGGACTTTATTAAAAAGAATAGAATAAGTTAGAAACAAGGAACTTATACACACACGTGTGAGAGTAACAGAAGCTATCAACTGACCCGAAAAACCCGACTCCACCCGCGAAATTGACCCATAATTTCCGCCATTTTGAGCTTTCAAGCTTGGCCGTCGTTCCCATGCCATCCTCGCCGCGGAAAACCAACCGGAACGCCGGCGATCGAAGCTTGAAAACCCACGACTGTTTTGTTTTGGGTGACACAACCGGTTGGATTTTGTTCCTCACGACTCCCTCTTCCATTTTCGACCATCCATAGGCACCGGGAGTCACTATTTCGCCGCCGGTCAATTGTTGGAATTCACGGCTGCCGAGCTAGATTCTGGCGTCGTTGCCGCGCGTTGGAGCTCACAGCCGGTACCATTGAATGCAGCGTGATTGGAAATTTCAGACTTGAGCTTCCCGGCTAGTGTTGACCAAATTTCAGTGACCGTTGACCGACAAGGGCATTTTGGTAATTTCACACTATGAGGGCAATTTTGTAATTTCTGAGCCTGTGGATATTTTAGTAATTACTGGAATTGAGGATTGGGTATAATTACAATTTCGAGGGTAATTTGGTGATTTACGATTTTAGAGTATTTTAATGATTTACGGACTCGAGGGCATTTTACTAATTTTATCGACACGTGAGTTGTAAATTATGGATAGATGTTCGTTTCGAGTTTATTGCATAAATTTAGTCGTAATTTCGATTTACGAAAAATAATTATGTCGTTTCCTTGATTTAGGAGGATCTGCGAGCGAGAACCGATCGGCGGACATGGACGATAACCGAGCGTGAACACCGTCACTGTGAGTGGAATATACAAAACCTATTTTCATAGTTAATTATGATAGTAAAGCATGTTTGCGAAATAAGTGGTTTAAATATTCTGATTTAATGATTTCTCGAAATGGATTTTACTCACGCATTGATATTATATTAAAATGTTTGGTTAAAAATTTTGTGTATCGACTTTGAAATAAAGCATGATAGTATTTTAAAGGTAAGAGAAGTGGATTCAAATGTGGTATGATTTTAAAATATGGGTAAGAGGTATGTGAATATGAGTATAATGATTGTTTTTGAAATCATTAGACAATACCCTTCCCCTCCAAATATAATAATACAGATGAGATGATATGAGATGAGAGGTCTTTGGGGCCCATCTTAACATACATAGAGGCTTTGGGCCGTGTGTTTGGGCATTTTTGCCTTTTGGGGGCATATGCATGTGGTATGATGATTACAGATATACAGATATGAGATACATACAAATATTGAGATACAAATGATACATATGTGACACAGGCCTTTGGGGCCCGTCTGAGTACACACAGAGGCTTTGGGTCGTGTGCTTGGGCATTTTTGTCCTTTGAGGACTAGATTATGCATGCACAGATATGATGAGATATGAGATGGTACTTCTCTATCTATCCGTGTAGCTCCGGGGCGTGACGGTACCCAGATAGTACGTCATTGCCCGTCCGTTGAGGTCTGGATATGACGAGATTATTCCCCTGGGTATTTGTTTAGTGATGATTTTCATATTTGTGTATTTTATATGATATTGTGATATTATTACCATTGTTATTTAGTACGATATTATATATGCTTTTCATGGTTAGTAATCTGGTTTAAATGTTAAATGATTTATTACTGGTTTCTCGCTTATGATTTGATGAAAACGTGTTCGAAAATAATATGATTATTTCTTTGAAGTAAGAATTAATTTTCAAAAACTACTATTTACTCACTAGTCTCACTGAGTTTTATACTCATCCAGTTTTTATTATATTTCCCCCCCCTCAGCAGGAGGTTGCAGGTACACCAGACCGACCCAGCGACTGTAAATATATTTTGAGTCTTGGCCACGTAATGGTGTTAGAAGATATAGATGATTTTGTTAGGACATCTCAGTTATCTTGTTCTTTTGGGATTGTATAATTTTGTTATATTATTCTTTTGGGATTAAGAATAAACTGAGATATTAATATTAGTTATAATATTATCTTTTGAGACTCTGGAGATATAAAACTCAGCATTTTGGTTGAGGATGTTGATCACTGGAGTTTGTTGTGTATTGAATTATATTCGGAGTGTTATATTCATATTTGTAGATTGAGAGTGTTATATATATAAAGGAGACTCTGTCGAATTTTCGGCAGAATCCTTACTAATTAGATTATTATCAAGTCCGTTTTGATGAGACTAGATTGACTTGTCCGGAGGGATTCGAGGTGGGTCGTATATGTTTAATTGGTAGGATTTTTTTAAACAAATAACATAGAATATTTTGTTTCTTATACTAATACATGCTTTATATATATATATATATATAATAGATATTCAGCCAATAAAGAAAAGAACGCGTGACCCCTCATGTGGGAAAAAAACAGATGACATTGTGCAATTATTTGGAAAGATAAAATTACATATCTCTCCCGAGACTAATAGGCCAGTAGGTCATAAGTACTCTTCCATGTTATCAAGTGAGTATGGATATTTGGTTAGAAGGTTTGCACCTCTTCAACATAAGAAATGAAGCAAGATTCCAGAATCAGAGAAGCAAGTTTTGTTTGATCGACTATTAGTATTTACTTATGGTTCTTAATATTCTTCATCTGTCATTTTTTTTAAAATTATAAATGGATATATCTTTTTTTTTTTAAATTCAGTCAAAGTTTGAGATTGATTTGAACTTGCCACATGTTCGTCGATGTGTGAATAATATTATGGGTGGGAGATATCGTGATATGAGACATTGGATGTATGATCATTACTTGGATTATCCATCCTTTGAAGAGGCACTTAAGCATCCATATCCAGGCATATGTCCAGATGATTGGGATTGGCTTTGTCATAACATTTATAATTCCGCAAGTTTCCAGGTCTAATGATATTTATATTATGAACTTTAAATTGTCCAACTAGTTGTCAATATGCTTGTGTATGTATCTTATTTTCTACTATTAATTTTTTTTATTGTAGACTCAATCTACCAAAAACAAAGCTAATCATGCTAAGCTCCCATATGTCCATTGTCGGGGATCAAGACCTTTTGTTAATTATCTTGAGGATGACATGATTGATGGTGAAATAGAATTATTTCCCGTCAATCATTTCAGCAAGATAAAAGGTTGGGTGAATGAGGTGGCACACTCAAACCATGTAAGATGCTTTGTTGGAAATAAAATTTTTAATTTTATTATTTCTTATCACCTACATAATGTTGATGAAAGTTTACTCATTGAGTTTTTTTCTTAATTTTTCTTTCATGCTCCAATTTACTTTATTATTTGAAATATCAAATGATAAGATTTATAAGTATAATAACAAGTTTCTTTTATTTATTTTTTAATTAATAAAATTATTTTATTAATTAATAATTTATAAATTTATGCTTTAATACAACTTAATTCCATGACCAATGGATTAAATTTCAACTGTTTAATTAATAAAATTCTTTTCTTTTTTCCTTCATTTACTAACGAAGCTTTATGTATAGGACCAAATGATAAAGATACAACAACAGCAACAAACTGATCTTGAAGAAGCAAAACTACTAACTCAAAGGGAAATATGTATTGAAGTACTTGGAAAGAAATCAGGCTCTTTTTGAGGACTTGGCAACAGACCACGCCCAACTTCAACCCATGGTGTTGATACTTCTGAGGCTAACAGATTGCATGGTATTATATCTTCACAACAAAGTAGACTGGATTTACAAGATGTTGAGCTTCAAGAGCAAAAGAAGATTATTGATCAATTGGAGTCCAGATTGTCCGAATTTGAGGGTATGATGCAACAATTTTTTTCTTCTCAAGGAACAACTTTTCGCTTTACAAATTCAGCTACTCAATGATTACTCATTTCGATGATCTCCTTAGAGTATCTTGAACTTGTTAGTATTTTGAATTGGTCATCACTTGATCATTTTGGTTACTGCTGGTGCATGTCATATCTTTAAGTATTTGGAGTTTGGAGGAGCTATTATTGGAGATCATTCAAAATTTTTGCTCATTAGATTTTTGGGACAAATGACGATTCACTTTTGTATTTGACTATCATTTGTGATTCTAAAAGTTAGTTTTGTATATATATATAGCTTGGATACTGAATGGGCCTTTAACTTTTAAATTAGTTCAATGACACTAATCATTTTTTTGTTAGATTTCTCAACATACATTTCTAGTTTATTATTGTCATGGTGGGGAAAAAAATTGGTATCTTTCCCAACGAATTTGGTTTGTTTCCTTTTATACCATGATATTATTAAAACAAATTGTAGTATTTTTTAACGACAACATTGATTTGTTTCTAAAAATATTTAAATATTTATTGTAAATTTGTAAAATGTTCAACATAAAGAAACAAAGTAGTTTTCTTGCCTAAAATGATCTTAGCCAACAAACACCTTTGTTGGTACGTATTTTTTATGAAATGTAGTTTATTTCTTAGCAGCAAATTAGTTTTGTAGTAAATAACTATATAGAAACAAAATAATTTTGTTGCATAAAACTATTTAGCGTAACAAAAAAGTTTGTTGCCAAATAATTTTCTAAACAAGTTGGAGACACTTTTACAACGAATCTGTTTTGTTGCGAAAGGTTTGAGGTGAGAAATGTTTTGATTTGTTGTTAAACATAGAGGGCGACAGTGCTAGGCTGACGACTTGGCCGACAAGCTTGTTTTTGTAGCAATAACCTATGGCAACAAAATTGGCACTTTAGGCAAAAAAATCTTTTTGTTGCAGAAAGCCATTTCTGTTGTGGTGAATTATTGCCATAATAATGGAGGTATCTTTCAAATTCTTATTATGAGCAAAAGTCATCTGGATTTAATCTATAAATAAAATCTGCATGTGCATATAGTCTCAGTGTCTCTAATGGCTGATATTTAAAAACTATGTCCATCTCAGTTTAGGTGTCGATGCATTGACCAATTAAATCAACCATAAACAGATTATTAGTAAGGTGTGGATCACCACTTATAAATCCAGCATCTCTCTTGTACTTTGCCGATGTGGGATTCGCCTAAGGTGTTACATACAGCCCCCTTAAGGACTCAGCGTCCTTTCTAAGGTTTACCCCACCATCGCTCAAGAGGACACGTGGAGCCGCTCTGATACCATAATGTCATGACCCAACTCAGACTTGGCAAGATATTGTCCGTTTTGGGCCTTAACAAGGCCTGTACAGGTTTTTTTTTCTGGGGCGCCCATACACCTCGGAACGCATCTTGCCAATTAAAGTGTGGATCACCTCTTATAAACCCAGCATCTCTCCCGTGCTTTGCCAATGTAGGATTTGCCTAGGGTGTTACATACACCCCCCTTAGGGACTCAGCGTCCTCGCTGAGATTTGCCCTACCATCGCTTAAGAGGACACGCGGAGTCACTTTAATACCATAATGTCATGATCCAACCCAGACATGACAAGATATTGTCTGCCTTAGGCCTTAACAAGGCCCATATGTGTTTGTTTATGGGGCACCTCAAAGCTATAAATTTCTTATCTTTTCTTATCTTTTTGAAGTTGTCAAAAGATACACTATAGTTTGCAATAAGAACAATGCTAGCTACGTGTTGGCGAGAGAAAGAATTTAGAGATAATTTTTAATAAAGATGGTTAATTTGGAAATTTTATATGCGTTTAGTGAATGAATAATGCTGCATGTATTTAAAATAGCACAAAATTTAATACAAAAGCATAAAAAAAAAATTTCTTGTGCTGTGGCGAATTCTTTTCTTGTAATGAAATTTTTTATTTTTTTCAGTGACGACGTACTATTTTTTATACTATCTTTTTTTCTTATACATTGGTATTGTCAGCCAACTGATGAATAAATGGTAAAATATTGATGTGAAAAATCTCTACACCTTTTCAAATTTTATTTTTTAAAAGATAGAGAGACAAATGATTTTAAATTAATCTTTTAACTCTCTAACTTTTGTCAAATTTAAATTTGAATAGCCAACAAAATAAAATTAATTGAAAACCCTACCTCCGTACTCTGAGTGCAATTATTTTAACTCAAATTAATGTCTTAAAATTTTGAAAAACAGACCAGCACATTGAATATATAAAATGTGCCTGTAAGTACATCACACCCTGCCAAGCATGCATCATTACGAAGTCAATGCTAATAGTGTATTTAGATTGTAACTTGTTAGATTATAACAAATCATATTTGCAAATATTCATCTGAGGAGTCAAAGATGCTTGCATACAGCTAGTCCACATTTGCGAGCAAGCGTGATTATATATAATGTTCTCCCACCCCCCACCCCCCCCAAAATGCATAAATTTCATTTGACAGTGATGTCCTGATACCCATGATCTCAACATGGGAAAGGAAAAAAAATCCATCATAAAGAAATTTCATTTGACATATTATCATTTATCTTGCTTCGCTTGGTATCATTTGTGCATTTTATTGTCTTTGAAGCATATGATTTTTTGTTTTGTTTGGTACTATGTTGGTGTTATTTTAATTTATATATTAAGAAACGTGATTGTTATATGGAAGAAATATTTTGCAGAAATAATGGGATTCATTCTAAACCTAGACATTGACTAGCTAGCCGTACACTATAAGAAAATGGGACATTTATGAGAAATAAAAGATACACTGTCGGAAATAGACTTATTTTGTTGTTTAATGACCATTATTTTTTTTTATTTTTATTGTTGAAATATCTATATTAGGGAATGTAACAAACATAATAATAATATACAAAATATACTAAATGTAACTTCATTAATTTCAAAATTTTATAAAATCACATTCATCATTAAAAAATGCAACAAAAATATCAATTTTATAGTATTTTTTACAGAAAAAATATACCAAAGTATATACAAAATGATATCACCATATCTAAAATATGTTCAATAATCCTCTAAAACAACTTCAGTTGCTGAATCATTTGCCTCAACTTCATCATCCTCATACCCATGATCATCTTCTCCCATCAAAACAATGTCCTAGGTGAAAGAAGGAATTTTAATCAATATTATTACCAAAACAAGAACTTGTATACAATATAATCAAGAAGCTGAGACTAATGAGAAAAATATTGTAATAAAAACAACTTTATATAGATGCATAGTCTCTATTTCAAAAAATCTAATAATTATTTCATCATTCACCTATATTAGAAGCTTGTCCATAATTACTTAAGTTCATCAACTAATAGAGCAATGACAAGTCACCAATCATTTTTTGTGAGAACTCAAAGCATAGAAAAATTCATTCACTTAATCTATTAATAAAATGAAATAAACAACCTATACCTTCTGAGATGATTCTTGTGCAAACTTTCCAAGACCAAGTTTTATCATTCTTTTCAACTTTTTGATTTATTTCTCTAATTCTTTACTTTTACTTCTAAATTACTACATTGATGCTTGTTACCTCTTTGACTTAGAGAACCATACACATCCTTGCCTTTAATGCCTGCTCCCTAACCAACAACACGACCATGTGCTGCTTTCTTGTCGCTTCTCGATATATTTTCCATTCATCCACTGGCAAGCCTTGATATATAACAGTGGATCTCATTGACTCCATTGTTTCCTATAATAAATACGCATACATTTGTGTGAGTGCATATAGTAATGAAATCATGCAAATAAATCAGGAATATTATGAAAATTTAATATCAAATACACATGCGTTTCCTTTGCCTTGTTACTTGCCCATGTCCCCTTACATGAAACATCTTGAATAAATCAAGTGGACTAAGTTCAATACCTATTTGTTACTGCAATAAAGAATTGAAATTCAATAAGATCATAATAAATAAACACACTTCTTTTATGATCAAAGTCAAACATTTTCTCTTCCCATTTTCTTTTCTATGCTTAGCCATTGGGACGAACTTCTAGTGTGAATAAGTTTGGACTTGGTTCAATTCCTCTTGCTCGCTGTGCTTTTTTTCTATATATAAGTTAAAAAAAATCATAAAATCAACTTGGTTATTCTAAACCGATTGTTGACTACTAGAGAATGCATATTTATAGAGGGTAAAATTATCATTTTCTGCTCCAAGTCTCACTAACATTTTCACTTTTACGTGTTTAAATCCTCTAATCTTTTATTATGTGTGTTTTATTATAATTTAAGTATTTTATATATTTCAGAGATATTTTGGTCATTTCATGACTAACGAGAAGTCAGACAGCAAAATGAATGACCTTTTTGAACTCAAAATGGTTGAAAACTTTAGGAGGAGCATAAATGAGTATTCGGCATATGGTACTGTTCAAATATAAGGTAATATTCACAAGTACAGCACTGTTTCACATATACGATATAATGATGTGGCATTGATTGATTATGTGGCATTGACCGATGATGTAACAGGATGCTATTGGACCAAAATATTGATGTAGCATTGACTGATGATGTGGTAGCATCTTATAGGACCGAAATGCTGATGTGGTGTTGACTAATGATATTACCAACCAATCAAAGCTTGTCATGTGGCGCAATCATGAGCGTCCGAATTGTTTTCATTTGATGACCATGATTTACCCATTGTATTTATAAAAAGAGGGCTTTTCAACCTAATTTAACACCCTTGAATTCATTTTCGAGCTCTATTTTCTATAATTCTCCCTCCATCTTGTATTTTCTACATATTTTAATAAAATTATCATTTTACCCCTTATTCAATAATGAGTGGCTAGTTTAGTTTCAAGCTTGGGTTGAAGGTGAAATCTCAACATGATGCATGGGCTTAGGTAAGTTTAATTTCTTTTTCTCTTTAATTTATGTGGTTGTTTTGACTCATTGTCAATAGACAGTGTATCCTGTCTAGATTTTGCTAAGTATACATGCTCCCTAGTGAAGGATCATTACTCTATGGCACAATGAGCACTTAGTACCATATTAATTAGAGAGAAAATTCCCCTATAGTATTTTGTGGGTTATCTTGACTCAATGTTGACAGAGAGTGTATCTAAGCTAGTTAAGGGATGATCTTGCCATGTTGTTGATTATTATCGTCTGGCACAAGTGTTCTTGACACCACACTTAGTGGAAAATCATTACCCCTGGCACACTAAGCGCTTGATGCCATGTTTATTAGAGTGAGGATTATGAGGAGTTGAAATACCCCCTTCATGAATTAATTGGAACTAAAAAAGAAATATTAAGCCTATGGTGAAATGTTGAGTGTGAATATAGAGACTCAAGCATTTTAGTTGCATTGTTTTCATCTTTAATTCATTCGCGCCATTTTATTTTAAATCTTAAGATAAAAAAATTCACTTCCAACCAGCTCACATATACACCTAGAAAATTAACCCTATGCATAATGAAATCTACCTTCTCGTGGGATCAAACAAAAAATCTATTTACAATAAATTCGCGCCCTTGCGAGTACAATAAAATATGCACAACACACATCAAGAACAACTCATGTGTAAAGGACATCGACAAGATTTATAAGTTTCTTATTCCTATAATGATTCTAGCAACTATAATTCACCGATGAATTAAAAGAATAACGAAGCTTAGGAAAGAAAATGACAGAAACGTATTATGCTAATAGTCATTATTAGTACCTTCCACCCCTCATCCATCCATTTGTCAACCATTTGTCTCCATATTATCAGAGGTACATTCTCAGGAGAATGTGCATAATGCTCTCCAACATATGGATACTTCTAAAAAATGCCCCTCTTCAGCTCTGACATCCAATCCGGAAAATGATTTCCATATGAATTTCAACGACATCTTTAAGCTTCTATTCTGTACATGTATAAGAAAATTGTGCTTCCTTGAAATGAGCAAATAGTGTTTCATATTATTCCCTTCAATATTCAGAATATTTAATATATGGCCTATTGATGCTGTTGTTGAAGATGACACCAATTTCACGTGCAGCTTTCGGTGTTATGATTCTTACAATTTTTGAGAAAACGTATTAAGTAAATTTCCAACCATTAGAACCATAAACAAAAATAAATAAATAAATGTAAACTACATACAAAACCAAAACATGAAGTTGATTTTACCTACCATCATATATCTCTAAAGTCATACCATGTCCTTGAGCAACTGCTTTGGCCTTTCCTCGACCATTTTTTTCTTTTTACTACTTGAAACTGGTACAAAATCAAATAAGTTACAAATTAGCCATTAATTTAAATTTAATTGTGCATTAAACATTAAGTTATTACCTTCATCTGTTGTAGTTTAAAACATAAAGCTTCACCACCAATTATAGAGCTAATTCAGTATCCTTGTTATGTGTGCTAGCTTGAGACTTTCCTTTGCCAGCAACTATGTCATTTGATCTTGTAATTTTCATTTGTCTTTTTCCCTTCGTTAGTAGCTAAAGACTTCTTTTTGTTTATAGTTGGAGACTTTCCATTTTTAACCATTCTATCAAACCTTATCCTGAACTTCTTGCAAGAATTTTAAAGAATAAAGCATCATTAGAAGCCAATTAAACATTCAACAAAAATATTTCAAACAAACACAAGTCGCAGAAACGGTTAGATTAATAATAGTTACAAAACCTACATGATAAAAAGATAATGCAGCATGCACTATACAGAGTCATAATAAGTTACCATTTTTAACTTGCAAACGAAAAAAGGGAATATTTTTTCTAATTTGCAAAGTTCATTTGTTTTTCAAGCCTAATCAAATCTTATTCTTTCAAAACCTTAGCACATGATTCTCTGAAAAATGTGCTAACTTCTATCAAAGCATCACAAATTTCTTTAGGTAAAACCTCTCGCATTGTAAGAGACAATAATCTCTCAAAGAACACATGACAATCATGAGTCTTCATGCTCGAAATTTTATGCTCTAGTATATTCAGACATCTTGACAAATTAATTGAATATCTATCTGGAACTTGCACATTCATAAGCCACTCACACAATCTTTATCTCTTTTCATTTGTCCAACTATAAGAAATAGTGGGCCAAATAGGTTTTCCATCATCATATTTTGGGTGAAGCTCATGCCTTATATTCAAGGATTCCATATCAAGGCGAGCATTTAGGTTATCTTTTGTTTGCCATCAATATTAAAAAGTGAGCCATGTATATTATCGCACACTTTTTTTTTCAATGCGCATGACATCCAAATTATGACACAACAAAAGCATTTCCATTTTGGTAACTGAAAAAAATACTATGTTTTTTCTAATTCTTGTGCTCTTCATTTCTCAACCATTTTTATGCCAAGATCAATCTCTTAAACCATTACCCATGCATTTCATCTTCATTAAACACTTCTCCATCATCATTTCTTCACTTGTTCTTCATCATTTCTTTACCATCTTATTCACGCGTGAACAGTACCTCTCCATTTCTCTCTCAAATTTCTTCATCTTTCACTCATTTTCTTGTTAAAATCAATCATCCAAATCATTATTCATCCATTACTCTTTCAATTTTCGTTCTCAAAACTTCATTTCATCAACTCTCCACATAAAACCCAAAATAAAAAACCTAACTACCCGTTTCTCTCTCTACATTGTCAAGCTTCCTTTAGCCAATTTTTGATCCAATCTACATCATATATTAGCTTATTTCATCTCTAGGATCGATTTTCTTGATTCAAACAAATCCATTTCACTCAATTTTTGTAAACCCGAAATTGGATTTTTAAGCTTGTTTTTGTTCCAACAATGGTGGATGGTGATAAATCCATGAGCAAACAAGTTGCCAAAAGATGTAAGGACAATTATGGAGATAATACGGAGTTCATATCAACCCACTTTCAGTACCGACATTTTCATATGCATAATTGTTTTAATTATGGATTACGGATGATGGTTGTTTAATATTTGGATAATTTATATTTTGATGATATAATGATTATATGTGTGTTGCTTGACGACTTGGTGGAGTTGTTGATTTGTTATACTTAAGCTTATATGGAAGTGTTTTTAATTGTGTATTTGAGGATTTGTTCATTTTTAAAGGGAGATTCTGCCGAAATCTTTGCTCGCACACAATTAGTAATATCTTCCTTGAATCATTTTTGATGATCTTGTTTCAAATTGCATGTCTCTATTTTTTTTTAAGAGGGTAATAAATATGATGAGTTTTTGATAATGATATTTTGGTTAAATATTTTCGGTCTTAGCATGAATTACTAGTAATTTTGATGATGAAGGGGGATAAGTCATGTATTTTGAATATAGAGACATATAATATGTATTTTGATATTGACGTATTTGTGCATGTTTTTGAAATATTGAGGGGGAGTTTTTGATTTATATGTTTAATTATGTATGCCATGTATTAAGGGGGAGTACAAATGTCAAAATACATGAGATGTTTGTCATCATCAAAAAGGGGGAGATTGTTAGCCTAAAGGGCTATACATAATGTAATTTTGATGATAACAAACATATGTATTGAGTGATTTAATAAATATTGTATTTCACATTTTCACTAGTTTTTTAAGGATAATATTTATGCAAGTGAATCAAGTGAAATCAAGATTGAAGACACTCAACGGACAACGGCGTCATCAAGAATAGTCTAAAGCTCAACGAACAAATTAGTGCGATAAATTCTTGTAAAGCCGGTATGATTTAATTGATGCATGATTTAGCATTTGAGAAGCTCAAGAAATTAATTTAATTTAATATTTTTCATAAACTAAAATGTTTTATTTTTATAAAGTAAAGTATTTTGTGGATTTAAATAATTTGGACTTAAATGTTAAGATTTGTAATCTTTGAGTTTATTAAATATTATTTTGAAATTCAAATTTGAACTTATTTGCAAAGGTTTGAAACGTTTTGGGTTATACCATAATTTATGAAACGTTGAGGATCCCAATGTAATTTAGACACTTGGAATCCAAAGTTGGACAGAGAGGAAGCGGCGAACCGCCCGAGCGCTAGTGGCTAGCCGCTTGAGGAAAATTTTATATTTTCAATTTTTGGACTAAAGTGAAAGGTTTTGAAAACTTTAAAAAATATGGATATTATGCTAAATTTGAAAAGGACCTCTTTGAAAAATATTAATATCTTTGGGGCCATATCAGAATTTTAGAAAGTTTAAGAAAGATAACTATTGGACCTATTTGTAAGTTTGCTGACGTTTTGGGTCAAAATATAATTTCAATGAACAGTGTTACTGTAGCAAGTTTCAAAAATAATGGTAACATTACTGTTCCTGAGCGGCTAGCCGGTTAATCAAGCGGCTAACCGCTTGAGCACGGGTTTTTGGCTATAACGGCTAGTTTTTGGGCTTTCACTATAAAAACTCAACTCAAACTTCTTTCTAAGGACTAACACACGAAAATATAAGATCATACAACATATATTGAGCTTCCAAAACGCAAATCATCATTGATTGAATCATTGTTGAGCTATTAGTTGCATATCTACTCTTAAAGAGAGTTTGTGTTGTAATTTTCATCTCTTATCAATTTGTGAGTGTGTAAGTGTGGGAAACACTTGGGGTGAAGAGATTGGGGATATAATCTCTTGTTGTAAAGGTTCATTGACACCTTGGAAGTCAATTGTAAACATTTGAAGCCTTGGGAGGCTTGGATAGTGAAATCCTCGAGCTCGGTTGGCTTGGAGGCGTGCACGTAGGCGGGGATAGCCGAACCACGTAAAAATTCTTGTGTTCGTTTTCTCTTCCCTTACTCTTTTAATATTGTGCTTGAATGAATTTATTGTTTTGATTTGATTAAGGCAATAGATTAAATTGTTGTGCGAATTGTATTGCATAAATTTTTGATAACCCAATTCACCCCCCCTCTTGGGTTGCATAACTTGTATTTCATTTGGTATCAGAGCAAGGTGCTCTTGTGTAGACTTAACCGTCTAGAGTTAAAGACCCATGGCAACCCATAGTGACTCAACTTTTAGGGAAGGACAATCCACAATTAGACCACCGTTCTTTGACGGTAATGACTACCCATATTAGAAAACTAGGATGAGAATTTATTTACAAGCTTTAGATTATGAAATTTGGGAAATTGTTTGTGATGGTCCATTTATGCCTTTGACTAAAAACGAAGTTGGGGAAGATATTCCAAAACCTTCAAGGGAATGGAATGAATTGGAAAAGAGAAAAGCTTCTCTAAACTCCAAAGCTATGAATGCCTTGTTTTGTGCACTAGATAAGAAAGAGTTTCATAGAATATCTAGTTGTGAAAGTGCTAATGAAATTTGGCACAAACTTGAAGTTGTTTATGAAGGCACGAATCAAGTGAAAGAGTCTAAAATTAGTAGGTACACTCGACAATATGAATTGTTTCAAATGGAACAAAATAAGAGTGCGTATTCTATGTATACTAGATTTACGGACATAGTGAACACTCTAGGAGCCTTAGGAAAGACCTTTTCAAATAGTGAGAAAGTTAAGAAAATCATTAGATCGCTATCTAAGGAATGGAGACCAAAAAGGACTGCCATTGAGGAAGCCAAAGATTTAAATATTTTATCTATTGACGATTTAATTGGTTCTCTTATTTCTTATGAGGAAGATTTGGCAGCCGAAAGAGGCAATGAGGAGAAGAAGAAAAGCATTGCTCTCAAAGCCATGAAACATGAAAGTGATGAGGAAAGCGAGCTGGATGAGGAGGAGATGGATATGCTGGCTAGGAGGCTTAGAAAATTTTTTAAGAAATCCGGTGAGCGAAGAAAATCTAGAGACCTTAAGAACCGAAAGGAGAAGAAGGAAGCAATCAAATGTTATGAGTGCAAGAAGCCCGGTCATATAAGAACGGAATGCCCTCTTCTCAACAAGCTCAAGAAGAGAGCAATGGTAGCCACATGGGATGATAGCGATGAGGAAACAAGTGATGGTGAAGAACATCAAGAAATGACAAATCTAGCTCTTATGGCAATTGGAGATAAATCGGATGATGAACTTGATGAGGTAAATGATCTTTCTACTTATGATGAATTATATGATGCTTTTAAAGAATTGCATGATAATTGGATAAAAATTGGTAGAAAGAATGCTTGTCTTAAAAAGAAAATGGTAAAGCTCACAAATGAGAATGAATCTCTAAGTGCAAAGATTACATGCCTAGAATTAGAGAATAAAATATTACATGATAGAGTTGCATTATCGAATGAGAAACCTAGCACTTCACATGAGCATCTAGAATCATATGTAGATGACTTGAAAAATGAAAAGGATGCTTTACAAAAATGCAATGATTCATTAAATGAAAAGATTAAAGGACTAGAATTAGATAATAAAATGTTGCATGATAAAATTGCATCATTTAAAGGTAAACAAAGTATTTCATATGAGCATGAAAAATCATATGTTGATGAGTTGATGAAAGAAAATGAAGTGCTTAAGAAAAAGAGTAATGAGCTCAATGAAATTGTGTTAAAATTCACAAATGTTCAAAAGAACTTAGAAAAATTACTAAGCACTAAAAAATGTGTGTTTGATAAAGGAGGACTTGGGTATAAGCCTTATTTGAAACAAAAATATTATAAGAATTATTTTGTTAAGGCTACCTCCACAAGTGATCATAAAATTGTTTGTCATTATTGCAATCAAAATGGTCATATGAGTTTTAGATGTTCAGTGAAAATAAATGCATATTATGGAGCAAAATGTATTTGGGTTCCAAAAGAAACCATTCCTAACACTCAAGGACCCAAGAATATTTGGGTACCAAAGCACACAACTTGAATTTGTTTTGTAGGTACCGCAATCAAGGAATGGTGGAGAAGTTACTTGATGAAAGCTTGTGAGGATAATCATTTGAGCATGATCTAAGAGAAAAAGATGAGGCAAGATGATTTAATTGTTTTGGTAATAATTCTTGCCATATTAATTTTGTTGAATGAATCATGATAAATGAATTTGCGAAAATATGCTTGTATGTTTACATGATTGAATTATCATTGTGTTTAACATTGAGTGTTTTATCATGATGCAAGGTTATATATATATGATTATAGCTTATCAACTCATTATGATGGATTTGTTTGATGTTAATGTTTATGAAGTGTTTAAGCATGATAGTTAAGTGGTGTGTTTGATTTATTAATTTTTGAATATCCCGAGTCTGCACATGCTGTAATGAATTAGTCATAACTTTTTCTAGAGAACTCCAAATCTAGTTCTATAAAATTTTTTTGAAAGCTAACTTAATTATCTTTCCAACGGTATATAGCTTGCATGTTAATTCTTGCTCAATCAATCCAGTTTTTATTTTGAAATTGACCTTTCTGCATTTTCTTAAGTTTTGAATGCTTATATGCTTCATGATTGTATGCTTGTTGGATGGATTATTTGTTTGAATTAATTATCTTTTAGATGTTTAAAATCATGAATCATGCATTAAATTGGCTCTTGAGATGTTTCAGGACCATAAAATGATCATGGAATTGATCGAAACAAGCCGAAAAGCAAGTAGAATGCAGGTGGACAGCAACCAGGCGGCTAGCCGCTTGGAAAACTGTCCCAAACCCGAGATCAAGCGGCTAGCCGCTTGGTCACGGGTTGGGCATATTGTTTTTTTTTGCTCCTTCTCCTTCCTTCGTTATTTTTCTGCACTTGTTCTTCCTCTCTCTCAAAACCGTGAGCCACCCTCTTCCATTTCCAATCAATTCCTCTTCATTTCTCAACCATTTTTATGCCAAGATCAATCTCTTAAACCATTACCCATGCATTTCATCTTCATTAAACACTTCTCCATCATCATTTCTTCACTTGTTCTTCATCATTTCTTTACCATCTCATTCACGCGTGAACAGTACCTGTCCATTTCTCTCTCAAATTTCTTCATCTTTCACTCATTTTCTTGTTAAAATCAATCATCCAAATCATTATTCATCCATTACTCTTTCAATTTTCGTTCTCAAAACTTCATTTCATCAACTCTCCACATAAAACCTAAAATCAAAAACCTAACTACCCGTTTCTCTCTCTACATTGTCAAGCTTCCTTTAGCCAATTTTTGATCCAATCTACATCATATATTAGCTTATTTCATCTCTAGGATCGATTTTCTTGATTCAAACAAATCCATTTCACTCAATTTTTGTAAACCCGAAATTGGATTTTTAAGCTTGTTTTTGTTCCAACAATGGTGGATGGTGATAAATCCATGAGCAAACAAGTTGCCAAAAGATGTAAGGACAATTATGGAGATAATACGGAGTTCATATCAACCCACTTTCAGTACCGACATTTTCATATGCATAATTGTTTTAATTATGGATTACGGATGATGGTTGTTTAATATTTGGATAATTTATATTTTGATGATATAATGATTATATGTGTGTTGCTTGACGACTTGGTGGAGTTGTTGATTTGTTATACTTAAGCTTATATGGAAGTGTTTTTAATTGTGTATTTGAGGATTTGTTCATTTTTAAAGGGAGATTTAAAACACAATTAGTAATATCTTCTTGAATCATTTTGATGATCTTGTTTCAAATTGCATGTCTCTATTTTTTTTTAAGAGGGTAATAAATATGATGAGTTTTTGATAATGATATTTTGGTTAAATATTTTCGGTCTTAGCATGAATTACTAGTAATTTTGATGATGAAGGGGGATAAGTCATGTATTTTGAATATAGAGACATATAATATGTATTTTGATATTGACGTATTTGTGCATGTTTTGAAATATTGAGGAGTTTTGATTTATATGTTTAATTATGTATGCCATGTATTGAATGTCAAAATACATGAGATGTTTGTCATCGGAGATTGTTAAATGGTATACATAATGTAATTTTGATGATAACATATGTATTGAGTGATTTAATAAATATCAGTATTTGGCATTTTTAGTTTTTAAGGATAATATTTATGCAGTGAATCAAGTGAAATCAAGATTGACAACGACGTCATCAAGAAAACTCAACGAACAAATTAGTGCGATAAATTAAAGGTATGATTTAATTGATCGTGATTTAGCATTTAAATTAATTTAATTTAATATTTTTCATAAACTAAAATGTTTTATTTTTATAAAGTAAAGTATTTTGTGGATTTAAATAATTTGGACTTAAATGTTAAGATTTGTAATCTTTGAGTTTATTAAATATTATTTTGAAATTCAAATTTCGACTTATTTGCAAAGGTTTGAAACATTTTGGGTTATACCATAATTTATGAAACGTTGAGGATCCCAATGTAATTTAGACACTTGAAATCCAAAGTTGGACAGGGAGGAAGCGGCGAACTGCCCGAGCGCTAGCGGCTAGCCGCTTGAGGAAAATTTCATATTTTCAATTTTTGGACTAAAGTGAAAGGTTTTGAGAATTTTGAAAAATATGGATATTATGCTAAATTTGAAAAGGACCTCTTTGAAAAATATTAATATCTTTGGGGCCATATCAGAATTTTAGAAAGTTTAAGAAAGATAACTATTGGACCTATTTGTAAGTTTGCTGACGTTTTGGGTCAAAATATAATTTCAATGTAGTTTCAAAAATAATAAGCATTTTGTTTATAAAAACTCAACTCAAACTTCTTTCTAAGGACTAACACACGAAAATATAAGATCATACAACATATATATTAAACGTAAATCATCATTGATTGAATCATTGTTGAGCTATTAGTTGCATATCCACTCTTAAAGAGAGTTTGTGTTGTAATTTTCATCTCTTATCAATTTGTGAGTGTGTAAGTGTGGGAAACACTTGGGGTGAAGAGATTGTGGATATAATCTCTTGTTGTAAACGTTCATTGACACCTTGGAAGTCAATTGTAAACATTTGAAGCCTTGGGAGGCTTGGATAGTGAAATCCTCGAGCTCGGTTGGCGTGCACGTAGGCGGGGATAACCACGTAAAAATTCTTGTGTTCGTTTTCTCTTCCTTACTCTTTTAATATTGTGCTTGAATGAATTTATTGTTTTGATTTGATTAAGGCAATAGATTAAATTGTTGTATTGCATAAATTTTTGATAACCCAATTCACCCCTCTTGGGTTGCATAACTTGTATTTCATTTTGGTATAAGACTTAACCGTCAGAGTTAAAATGGCAACCCATAGTGACTCAACTTTTAGGAAGGACAATCCACAATTAGACCATTCTTTGTGTAATGACTACCCATATTAGAAAACTAGGATGAGAATTTATTTACAAGCTTTAGATTATGAAATTTGGGAAATTGTTTGTGATGGTCCATTTATGCCTTTGACTAAAAACGAAGTTGGGAAGATATTCCAAAACCTTCAGGAATGGAATGAATTGGAAAAGAGAAAAGTAAACTCCAAAGCTTGTTTTGTACTAGATAAGAAAGAGTTTTAGAATATCTAGTTGTGAAAGTGCTAATGAAATTTGGCACAAACTTGAAGTTGTTTATGAAGGCGAATCAAGTGAAAGAGTCTAAAATTAGTGACAATATGAATTGTTTCAAATGGAACAAAATAAGAGTGCGTATTCTATGTATACTAGATTTACGGACATAGTGAACACTCTAGGAGCCTTAGGAAAGACCTTTTCAAATAGTGAGAAAGTTAAGAAAATCATTAGATCGCTATCTAAGGAATGGAGACCAAAAAGGACGAAGCCAAAGATTTAAATATTTTATCTATTGACGATTTAATTGGTTCTCTTATTTCTTATGAGGAAGATTTGGCAGCCGAAAGAGGCAATGAGGAGAAGAAGAAAAGCATTGCTCTCAAAGCCATGAAACATGAAAGTGATGAGGAAAGCGAGCTGGATGAGGAGGAGATGGATATGCTGGCTAGGAGGCTTAGAAAATTTTTTAAGAAATCCGGTGAGCGAAGAAAATCTAGAGACCTTAAGAACCGAAAGGAGAAGAAGGAAGCAATCAAATGTTATGAGTGCAAGAAGCCCGGTCATATAAGAACGGAATGCCCTCTTCTCAACAAGCTCAAGAAGAGAGCAATGGTAGCCACATGGGATGATAGCGATGAGGAAACAAGTGATGGTGAAGAACATCAAGAAATGACAGATCTAGCTCTTATGGCAATTGGAGATAAATCGGATGATGAACTTGATGAGGTAAATGATCTTTCTACTTATGATGAATTATATGATGCTTTTAAAGAATTGCATGATAATTGGATAAAAATTGGTAGAAAGAATGCTTGTCTTAAAAAGAAAATGGTAAAGCTCACAAATGAGAATGAATCTCTAAGTGCAAAGATTACATGCCTAGAATTAGAGAATAAAATATTACATGATAGAGTTGCATTATCGAATGAGAAACCTAGCACTTCACATGAGCATCTAGAATCATATGTAGATGACTTGAAAAATGAAAAGGATGCTTTACAAAAATGCAATGATTCATTAAATGAAAAGATTAAAGGACTAGAATTAGATAATAAAATGTTGCATGATAAAATTGCATCATTTAAAGGTAAACAAAGTATTTCATATGAGCATGAAAAATCATATGTTGATGAGTTGATGAAAGAAAATGAAGTGCTTAAGAAAAAGAGTAATGAGCTCAATGAAATTGTGTTAAAATTCACAAATGTTCAAAAGAACTTAGAAAAATTACTAAGCACTAAAAAATGTGTGTTTGATAAAGGAGGACTTGTATAAGCCTTATTTGAAACAAAAATATTATAAAATTATTTTGTTAAGGCTAACAAGTGATCATAAAATTGTTTGTCATTATTGCAATCAAAATGGTCATATGAGTTTTAGATGTTCAGTGAAAATAAATGCATATTATGGAGCAAAATGTATTTGGGTTCCAAAAGAAACCATTCCTAACACTCAAGAATATTTGGGTACCAAAGCACACAACTTGAATTTGTTTTGTAGGCAATCAAGGAATGGTGGAGAAGTTACTTGATGAAAGCTTGTGAGGATAATCATTTGAGCATGATCTAAGAGAAAAAGATGAGGCAAGATGATTTAATTGTTTTGGTAATAATTCTTGCCATATTAATTTTGTTGAATGAATCATGATAAATGAATTTGCGAAAATATGCTTGTATGTTTACATGATTGAATTATCATTGTGTTTAACATTGAGTGTTTTATCATGATGCAAGGTTATATATATATGATTATAGCTTATCAACTCATTATGATGGATTTGTTTGATGTTAATGTTTATGAAGTGTTTAAGCATGATAGTTAAGTGGTGTGTTTGATTTATTAATTTTTGAATATCCCGAGTCTGCACATGCTGTAATGAATTAGTCATAACTTTTCTAGAGAACTCCAAATCTAGTTCTATAAAATTTTTTTGAAAGCTAACTTAATTATCTTTCCAACGGTATATAGCTTGCATGTTAATTCTTGCTCAATCAATCCAGTTTTTATTTTGAAATTGACCTTTCTGCATTTTCTTAAGTTTTGAATGCTTATATCTTTGATTGTATCTTGTTGGATGGATTATTTGTTTGAATTAATTATCTTTTAGATGTTTAAAATCAATCATGCATTAAATTGGCTCTTGAGATGTTTCAGGACCATAAAATGATCATGGAATTGATCGAAACAAGCCGAAAAGCAAGTAGAATGCAGGTGGACAGCAACCAGGCGGCTAGCCGCTTGGAAAACTGTCCCAAACCCGAGATCAAGCGGCTAGCCGCTTGGTCACGGGTTGGGCATATTGTTTTTTTTTGCTCCTTCTCCTTCCTTCGTTATTTTTCTGCACTTGTTCTTCCTCTCTCTCAAAACCGTGAGCCACCCTCTTCCATTTCCAATCAATTCCTCTTCATTTCTCAACCATTTTTATGCCAAGATCAATCTCTTAAACCATTACCCATGCATTTCATCTTCATTAAACACTTCTCCATCATCATTTCTTCACTTGTTCTTCATCATTTCTTTACCATCTCATTCACGCGTGAACAGTACCTGTCCATTTCTCTCTCAAATTTCTTCATCTTTCACTCATTTTCTTGTTAAAATCAATCATCCAAATCATTATTCATCCATTACTCTTTCAATTTTCGTTCTCAAAACTTCATTTCATCAACTCTCCACATAAAACCTAAAATCAAAAACCTAACTACCCGTTTCTCTCTCTACATTGTCAAGCTTCCTTTAGCCAATTTTTGATCCAATCTACATCATATATTAGCTTATTTCATCTCTAGGATCGATTTTCTTGATTCAAACAAATCCATTTCACTCAATTTTTGTAAACCCGAAATTGGATTTTTAAGCTTGTTTTTGTTCCAACAATGGTGGATGGTGATAAATCCATGAGCAAACAAGTTGCCAAAAGATGTAAGGACAATTATGGAGATAATACGGAGTTCATATCAACCCACTTTCAGTACCGACATTTTCATATGCATAATTGTTTTAATTATGGATTACGGATGATGGTTGTTTAATATTTGGATAATTTATATTTTGATGATATAATGATTATATGTGTTGCTTGACGACTTGGTGGAGTTGTTGATTTGTTATGCTTATATGGAAGTGTTTTTAATTGTGTATTTGAGGATTTGTTCGTTTTAAAGGGAGATTCTGAAATCTTTTCGCACACAATTAAGTAATATCTTTGAATCATTTTGATGATCTTGTTTCAAATGCATGTCTCTATTTTTTTTTAAGAGGGTAATAAATATGATGAGTTTTTGATAATGATATTTTGGTTAAATATTTTCCTTAGCATGAATTACTAGTAATTTTGATGATGAAGGGGATAAGTCATGTATTTTGAATATAGAGACATATAATATGTATTTTGATATTGACGTATTTGTGCATGTTTTGAAATATTGAGGAGTTTTGATTTATATGTTTAATTATGTATGTAGAGAAATGTAAATGAGATTGAAATTTTATACATAATGTAATTTTGATGATATATGTATTGAGTGATTTAATAAATATTGTATTTCACATTTTCACTAGTTTTTAAGGATAATATTTATAAGTGAATCAAGTGAAAATGAGCATTTGAAAGCTCAACGAACAAATTAGTGCGATAAATTGTAAAGCGGTATGATTTAATTGATCGTGATTTAGCATTTTCGAAATTAATTTAATTTAATATTTTTCATAAACTAAAATGTTTTATTTTTATAAAGTAAAGTATTTTGTGGATTTAAATAATTTGGACTTAAATGTTAAGATTTGTAATCTTTGAGTTTATTAAATATTATTTTGAAATTCAAATTTCGACTTATTTGCAAAGGTTTGAAACATTTTGGGTTATACCATAATTTATGAAACGTTGAGGATCCCAATGTAATTTAGACACTTGAAATCCAAAGTTGGACAGGGAGGAAGCGGCGAACTGCCCGAGCGCTAGCGGCTAGCCGCTTGAGGAAAATTTCATATTTTCAATTTTTGGACTAAAGTGAAAGGTTTTGAGAATTTTGAAAAATATGGATATTATGCTAAATTTGAAAAGGACCTCTTTGAAAAATATTAATATCTTTGGGGCCATATCAGAATTTTAGAAAGTTTAAGAAAGATAACTATTGGACCTATTTGTAAGTTTGCTGACGTTTTGGGTCAAAATATAATTTTCAGCAAGTTTCAATAATAATTAAGCGAGGCTTTCACTATAAAAACTCAACTCAAAAGACTACACGAAAATATAAGATCAACATATATTGAGAAACGCAAATCATTGATTGAATTTATTAGTTGCATATCTACTCTTAAAGAGAGTTTGTGTTGTAATTTTCATCTCTTATCAATTTGTGAGTGTGTAAGTGTGTGAAGAGATTGATATAATCTCTTGTTGGTCAATTGTAAACATTTGAAGCCTTGGGAGGCTTGGATAGTGAAATCCTCGAGCTCGGTTGGCTTGGAGGCGTGCACGTAGGCGGGGATAGCCGAACCACGTAAAAATTCTTGTGTTCGTTTTCTCTTCCCTTACTCTTTTAATATTGTGCTTGAATGAATTTATTGTTTGATTTGATTTAGATTAAATTGTATTGCATAAATTTTTGATAACCCAATTCACCCCCCTCTTGGGTTGCATAACTTGTATTTCACCATCATCAATATAACATTCACCATCGTCATTATTACCATCATTGTTACTCTTTCTATTTTCCTAATGATAGTATCAAGTAGTGTAGTCCAATATTATCCCTTTATATAAAAGATGTCTTTCCACCTCACTTTGAACTAATCTATACCTATTGCTACACTTAATGCATGGATATGGGATTTTTTATCCATATATTTAATGTGCCTAAAAGCATAATCAAGAAAATTATTCACTCCACTAACATATTCACTTGTTGACTTTTCTAATTACATCCATGATTTATCAACCGACAACATGTCTGAATAAAAGACACTATATGAAAGGCAAAATCATTATGCAAGCAGCAGCCACAGTAGCACTCAAGAGATATACTACATCATTTAAAGAAACAAAACCCTTTCCAGACTTTAGAGAACAAATTCTAACCTACATAATATAATTAGAAAAGCAGCCACCATAAAGCACATAAAGGTTCTTTGTATAGTGGTACAACAATCAAAACCTGAAACATGTCCATTAGTATTAAAATTGTTGACATCAAATAAAAGTGAAACTAAATATCATTTTTGTTGAGCTCTAAATATGACTATCACTATTATAATTTTATTTCAGTTTTTGTTGAGCACTAATACTCTTGGATTTCCTTTGAATGTTCCTAAATATCATCTTTAATAACTAATTAAAGTTGACATTCTAAAATAGTGTTTTTCAATCCTATAAAACAAAGCAAAGAAATGCAAACTCGATTAACCAAACAAGAAATGGTTGTGCACTCTGTGCTACTAAATTAAAAAAATGTTGATGCTCTTATATTAGGCTAATTGGGAAAAAAATTCTTTATAAAACTTAAAGATTTTAATCTGAACTTGATAAGTACACACATTAATCTTAAATTAATTACACATTAATTACACCATTGAGAATTATCACAAAAACGGCTTTATTACAAATTCATGTTAATGGATCAAGTAATTACCAATTAAGTTTTAAGGAACTTAGTGAAATTCAACTCATTAAGGCCCAGAAAGTAAAACTTTAATAAGATTGAAATGCAAGAAACGAAAGTAAACAACTGAAAGAAGAATAAAAATTACGAGTATCAAAACTAGATCAAGAGATGCCTCCAAAGAATTGATGAGTTGACTCGGAGAGACACAAAAGATGCACAAAGCTGTGAATCTCCAACTCTAAAACCCTAGAAAATTTATGAAATTAAAGCAAAATCATGAAGAGGGAGATGGATTGGAGAAACTGTAGGAAAAGCTAAAAAGAGTTAAAAATTTGCAAGCTAAAAACTCTAAGTAAATTTACTTTGAGGTGCTTCTACGTGCGAACAAGATACAGAGAAAATAATGTCTCCATTTGTTCGTTTGAATTTTCTTTTAATCAATTTGTATTAATTATAATGTCTTATTTTTTTTAGGGGCTTTATTTACTACCAAAGGGTTGGGCTTTATTTAATTGGATTTGTTACTTTTGTATGAACTGATAATATCTTATTTTTGTTTTATTTATAAATTTTTTTTATATTTATAGGATTTATTTCTGTTTTATCTTTTTTAGAGGAGATTCAAAGATTTAATTTTAATTTAGTATTATATTTCCTACCACAAATTCATTATTATCAAGGGCAAATTACCCTCTGAAAACTTTATCATTTTTTTAATGATTTTCCAACAACTCCTTTATGTCCTTGTAAAAAGTGCTTATTATCGAGGGTAATCAATGCCCTTGGAAAACTTTGTTCAGTAATACAGCTTTTTGTTGTAGTGCGTTGGCAATGTTATGAAGAAAATCTAGACTTGAATGATAGTTGGCTATCTTTGTTTGGTGAGTTTGCATGTTACAGGATTGTGTGAGATGATTCTATTGTAAGCCTTTGGCAAGAGCGATACATTTTAGCATATTTGTTTCCAAAGGTTTGTTACTTGCCATGTTGATGCTGGATTGATTTGGTGTGTTGATCTTTTCTATGTTGGTACGTGATTCGTGTGGCTGCATATGGTTCATGCGCTATGACTATTTGAATTCCGCGAATTCCACATGTGGTGGGCAATGTATCTTAACAGCCTCCTTGAGATCAGTTGGGTTATAGAGTGAATGCCAAGCTTGTGCTGAAAGAGGAAGAAAAGATCTTTACCCAGTGGTTTGGTAAGCAGATCTATAGTTTGCAACAAGAAGGGAACATGCTTGGCTTCAAGGAGTCCTTGAATGACTTCTTGTTGTTGAAGAAGTGGATTATATGTCATGTTGATGGCGCTCTTGTTGTTGTTGAGGAGGTGAGGAACATGTAAAGTTGAGACCCCAATGTCCTACAATAAAGAAAGAATCTAAGTTAATTAAGCCATTTTGGGAGACAAATTAAGCCCGATATTCTACTTCTACAATGGATCATGCAACAATTTTTTGTTTCTTGCTACACAATGAGATTAAATTTGTCCCAAGGTAAATACAAAAGCATGTTGTGCAACATTCTATTTCAATGTAGGGTTGCCAAAAAAGTCCAAGCCGAGCTGCATGGATTGGCCTGGATATGGGCTGAAAAATATGAAGCCCGCATAGATTTGGCCTAAAAAAAGCCCGGGCTTTTTAATTTATAAATAAACAATATATCAAATTAAAAAATTAAAATACTATATTAACATTTTTTATATTAGTATTTACGGGTGGGCATGTGTTGGTTTGGTATTATATTTCCTACCACAAATTCATTATTATCAAGGGCAAATTACCCTTTGAAAACTTTATTATTTTTTTAATGATTTTCCAAGAACTGCTTTATGTCCTTGTAAAAAGTGCTTATTATCGAGGGTAAACAATGCCCTTGGAAATATTTGTTCGGTAATACAACTTTTTGTTGTAGTGCGTTGGCAATGTTATGAAGAAAATCTAGACTTGAATGATAGTTGGCTATCTTTGTTTAGTGAGTTTGCATGTTATAGGATTGTGTGAGATGATTCTATTGTAAGCCTTTGGCAAGAGTAATACAGATTGGTGTATTTGTTTCCAAAGGTTTGTTACTTGCCATGTTGATGCTAGATTGAGTTGGTGTATTGATCTTTTCCATGTTGGTACGTGATTCATGTGGCTGCATATGGTTCATGTGCTATGACTATTTGAATTCCGCGAATTCCAGATGTGGTGGGAAATGTATATTAACAGCCCCTTTGAGATCAGTTGGGTCATAAAGTGAATGCCAAGCTTGTGCTGAAAGAGAAGAAAAGATCTTTACCCAGTGGTTTGGTAAGCAGATTTATAGTTTGCAACAAGAAGGGAACATGCTTGGCTCCAAAAAGTCCTTGAATAAGTTCTTCACGAACGAAATGGACGTTGATTTTGATGTGTTTGCTATGAGCATGAATAAGTGGATTGTGTGTCATGTTGATGGCGCTCTTGTTACTGTAGAGGAAGTGAGGAACATATGAAGTTGAGACCCCAATGTCCTACAATAAAGAAAGAATCCAAGTTAATTAAGTCATTTTAGAAGACAAATTAAGCCCGATTTTCTGCTTTTGCAATGGATCATGCAACAATTTTTTGTTTCTTGCTACACCATGAGATTAAAAGCCTATTGTACAAAATTCTATTTCAAGGTAGTGTTGCCAAAAAGTCCAAGCCGAGCTACATGGATTGGGCCTGGATATGGGCTGAAAAATATGAAGCCCGCATAGATTGGGCCTAAATAAGGGCCTAGAAAAAAGCTTGGGCTTTTTAATTTATAAATAAAAAATATATCAAATTAAAAAATTATAATACCAAATTAACATTTTTTATATTAGTATTTGTGATTTATTATGTTGTGTTACTAATATCAAGTCCGAACTTTTTAATTTATAAATAAAAATATCAAATTAAAAACTCAAAATATTGTAGTGATATATTTTTTATGTTAGTATTTATTATCTATTTATTTGTGTTACTAATATTTTAAATATTTGACTATTATTCTATTATGTATAGAATAATTATCTTTAATTTAATTCTTTTACTTTATTAAAAATTTGTTTAAAAAATAATAAAGACTCAGGCCTTCCCCATCTAAGTTTGGATGGGCTTTTGAAAGACTTGGGCTTATTCTCAACAAATTGGGGCTGGGCCTGGGCTTGAAAACGTTGAGTTCAAGCCTGGCCCAGGCCCTTAATTTGTCAACCTTTTTTCAAGGCAACCAATGCAATTAGAGTTCGAAAAGGCTTTGATTGATTGGAGCTTTGCTCAAAGGAATCGAAGTCCGAAGCTGAGATAGCCTTTGAGATAGCGTAGAATTCTTGTAACATCTTTGAGGTCTTGCTTAATAGGGCTTTGGAAGTGTTAACAAGCTTTCTTGATAGCATGAATGATGTCTAGCCTAGTGAATATGAGATATTGTAGACTGCCGACAAAGGTACGATGATGTGTGGCACATATGGGTTTTTAATCATCATTTTATGGTTAGCTTTTGACAACCATAAGGGTCCGATTAAGGATACAATCAGGTATAGCAGCTTGGTTAACAAGTCATGCATGTATTGGGCTTAGGATAAAAAATATTTGTTGTAAAGCACCGAATCTTAATTCCTAAAAAGTAGCTCAATAAGCTTAAGTCTTTTAATGCAAACAGAGTGCTGAGTTGGTTGATGATGGATTGAATTCTTTCGAGATTATTTCTTGTAATAATTACATCGTCAACATAAACTAAAAGCAAATCATAATGTTGTTAGCATAAAAAATAAAGAGGGAAAGACCAGCTTCTGCAAATTATAAATCCAAGACCTAAAAATGCTAATGATAAACACTCCAACTAAGCATTTGAGGTTTGTTTGAGTCAATAAAAGGGCTTGTGAAGCAAGCAAACACGGTCAGGTAGATTTTGATTCGTAAAGCTGGGTGGCCGGTCCATGTTGGCAGTTTCTTTTTACTTGACTATGTAAGAAGGCATTTTGAATATCTAGTCATTTTATAAGCCATTTGGAACTAATTACGAGGGCTAAGACTGAAATACAAGTAAGCAACCCAAGAGGGGGGGTGAATTGGGATTCTAATAAATTATTCAATAATAAAGAAAATCTTAATGCAATTATAACTCAAATTCAAAGCAATAACAATTAAGAAGATCACAATATAAAAAGGTAAGGGAAGAGAGATTCAAACACGAGATTTTTACGTGGTTCGGCCAACCTCGCATACGTCCACGCCTCCAAGCTTTCCGGGCTTGAGGATTCCACTAAGCAAGCCTCCAAGGCTTCAAATGCTTACACTTGACTTCCAAGGTGTCAATGGACCTTTACAACAAGAGATTATCCCCAATCTCTTAACCCAAGTGTATCCCAACACTTACAATCACTCAAAGTAAAAGATTACAAATTTGTTTTGCCTCTCACAATATACAAGATAACTCAATGATGCTCAATTTGTGAATAGATGAAGCAAGAATGTGTTCTAAGCTCTATGAAGATTGTATTCCTGAATATTAGCTCAAATGGTTGTGTTGTGATCAATCCCTCTTTGAATTTGAATGAGCTTATTTATATTTGGAACTGAAAATCTAGCCGTTACAAACTGTCGGATAGAAAACGGTTTGCCGTTAACCATAAACGGTTAACCATTTCGGTTGGTCAAAGATACCGTTGGGCCAATTTTCAAATAAACGGTTACCCGTTTAGGCTTACCCTTTCGCCGTTAACTTCCAGAGACTTGCAAGATGAGCATTGGACATCCGTTTACATTAAACGGTTAAGGCCTTGCATGAAGTAACACTTCTGGATATTATCGGTTAACCGTTTGAAATAAACGGTTAGCCGTTTGTCTCCAGTAACCTGCACAATGAACATCAGTTAATCCGTTTTCATTTAGCGGTTAAGGGTTTGCATAAGGTGGCTTCTCTGGGTATTATCGGTTAATCGTTTAGAAATAAACACAACAATTTAGCCTTATTTCGTTAATCAATGAGGCGGACAACCGTTATCGGTTAACCGTTTAAAAATAAACGGTTCACCGTTAATTTCCAGTAGCCTTCCCATCTTAAGAGTTTTCCGTTAAGCATAAACGGCTAGAGCTTAGGCAATATGATGCTCTCCGGTGATAATCGGTTAACCGTTTAAAAACAAACGGTTTACCATTAATTCCCAGTAACCTCCCCATCTTTTGTATTTTCCATTTTTCAGAAACGGTTAGAGGTTTAGGAAATGTGTTACTCTCTGCCTATAATCGGTTAACCGTTTAAAATAAACGGTTCACCGTTTATGATCAGAATTGCAATTTTAAACAAGTTTGCAGAGAATTTCTTTCTAATTTGAAAATCCATCTTTTATGAAGAAATAAGGCAATGATTAAAAAGGTTTTCATTTATTAAGAAATAGCTCCAATATTTTTGTAAAAAAAAATTTAAAATTTGTTATCATCAAAATCAATATTATTAACATATTTATGTTAACAATCTCCCCCTTTTTGATGATGACAAATTTCATTCAAAGTTTTAGCTCCCCCTTAATATGTGCTCCCCCTACATGTATGGCCAAATTAAGAAATATGAATAAAAGGATTCTTGCTTTAAATCTCCCCATTTTAAAACCATCTTAAAAAAATATCTTAAAAACCATAAAGTATCTCCCCCTTCATCATCAAAAAGAAAAGAGGAAATAAGAAATACGCAAATCTGTTAAAGAAAGTTTTTGGCGAAAAAAATTTAAAATGAGCAAAACGAATTATAAAATGAGATAGAACACTTACAAAAATATATGAACATCAACTTCTTCTTTCAACAAGCCAACAACTCCATGATCAAAACAAAATAACACTTCAATATCCACAAATAAACCACATTTACAATATCCAACCAATGAGGCAATCACAAAGCATCAATAATTTAATCATCAAGAACATCACACACATATGCATCAAAATCAAAATAATAATAAAAATGCTAGCAACCAAAATGTAGAATGTATGCGAAAACAAAGCTAAACTATGGAGAAGATGTGCTCCCTGATCATAAATGTGATAAGCTCCATCTGGGAATATCTCGAAAGTGGTCACGGGAAAGAGTGTCCAACCGATCGGCCGCGCCCGAGATCATCGGTGGCCGCTCTCCTGGAGGTGGCATGGAGGCAGGAAGGCTCGGGAGCGGGAGGTGGCTCGGAAGTGGAGGGAATGTCGGCATCCATCGTATGCTAGTCCGAGTGGAGGTGAGGAACAAAACGCGGAGGATGAGGATGAGCGCCTAGTCTAAAGTCGGGACGATAGATATCATTGAGCATCCGATCATCCTCTGCAATCAAGGTATCCCGGTTTTGGAGTTGCTTGTCTTTATCCACACTCCATTCTTCCTAGAGAATCCGTCATAGCCTGGACCAATCCGCCGAGTCTCCATATGTCCAGTGGCACCTCAAAGCGTAAAGATTTTTAGTGATGAAGCGGTGGTTGACCGAGTACTCATATGTCGCACAATAATATACTCGAGGTTAATGGATAGAAGGCTATCCAATAAGGCAACGTCCAACCTCGTAACCTCATCCGAGTGACCCTTCCTAGGAGTCACTATGTAAAATAGTGTATAGAATACGAACTTGGAGAGGTAAAAGTTAAGCAAACAAATCTCATCCGATAAGTCACGACGACATATATTACTTGACGCCATGAGTATGAGAAAAAGTATCAAAGGAGAGGGCTTTCCTAGAGGTGTAAATATCAATCCCCTCACAAGAGATACCAGAAAGTCACTAAGTCCGCATCATCAAATTCTATGGGTACAGACTTGAGTGACTATCCTATTTGAGTATCGAGATTTCCATGTTGGAGTAAAAGACTCGCACTAAATTTGGATAAACTCGGTCATCAAAATCAATGGACCAAGCATATCCCGAATACTTCTACCACATACAACCAAATTACTGAAATCATCAATGTCAACAAAGAAGGATTCAAGTACCTTTCGACCATCAAAGAGATCTTCGAACCGCTTAGCCAAGGGGGAAGTGAATCCTTGAAAAGAGACCTAGGTGGTGGGATTCCTTTTTACGCCTGAGATTTCTCCGAGAGGGTTCAGCCATGGAAACACGTAATGAGGAGTAGAGGATGTGAGTAGGATGATCAATTTGGTTGAAGAGAGGTGAAAATCGGATTAAGAACGAAGAAATCTGACCCGCGACAGTTAGGGTTTGGATTTGGGATTTTTGAATTTTGGGCTCGATTGGAAGTTTTGAATCGGTAGAAATGGTCTAAAGATGACAAGAAATGATTTTGAGGGTTTGATTTGGCACGAAAAAGCAAGAAAAATGAGGATTTGAGGGCAAGGAGACCTTCGGCTGTGCAACAATGGAGGAAACGGTGAGAAAGAAGAAAGAAAAGTATATATATTTTGCGAAAATGGTTAACCGTTTATTAAAACTAAAGGGTAACTGACTAAGAGAGAAATTAACGGTGAAGGCTTAAACGCATAAGGAGTAAGTTAGAGAACTTGTTGAAAGTTCACCGATTGTGGCAAAGCGGTGACACAATCTCGAAATAAACGGTGATCCGTTTATAGGAAACGGCTAACCGTTTATTTTATCTGTAATTTCGCACATGTGATTTAATTTTTGGCCAGCAAATAATATATTTCAAGATCATTTAATTGATCTGAAAATATTTTATGAGCCAATTTAATGCATGATTCATGGACATGTTTTCAACCAATCAATTCATATAATCAAGATATATCAATGCAAATTCATCATTTGTCTACCAAGCTCAAGCATTTCATAACTAATAATTAATCAATTTAGTACACTCAATAGCATGAATAGAGATGTTAATGCAAAAATTTCATCATCCCAAGTTCATGCCGAATTTTTGAAAATTGTTCTTCGCAAAGCGGTTTTGTGAAAATATCGGCAAGTTGTTTTTCCGTGGAAATAAACTCTAATGCAATATCTCCCTTTTGAACATGATCTCTCAAGAAATGATGTGTTATTTCTATATGCTTGGTTCGAGAGTGTTGAATGGGATTTTTTGAAAGATTTATAGCACTAGTATTATCACACTTAATAGGAATTTGTTCAAGATTAATGCCATAATCTCTAAGTGTTTGTTTCATCCAAAGAGCTTGTGCACAACAACTTCCGGCAGCTATATATTCAGCCTCGGTAGTTGAAAGTGAATTTTATTTCTTGCTAAACCATGAAACAAGAGAGTGTCCTAGAATATAGCAAGTTCCACTAGTGCTCTTCCTATCCACTTTATAACCAACAAAATCCGCATCCGAAAAACATGTTAAATCTATGTGAGTCCCCCTAGGATACCAAAGGCCAATATCTATGGTTCCACTCAAATAACGAAAAATTCTTTTAACAGCGAGCAAATGAGATTCCTTGGGACATAACTGAAATCTGGCACACAAACATACACTAAACATGATATCCAAATAAAGTAGGGATCCGATCATACCTCGATACATTTTGATGTCCACTTTTACCTTTTTCATCTTTGTCCTTGGTTGTTGTGCTCATTGGTGTATTCTTGGTCTTTGAATCATCAATGCCGAATCGCTTGAGTAGATCCTTTACTTGGCTTGATTTATGAAAATTCCTTCCTCGTTTTGTTTGATTTGAAGTCCAAGGAAGTATTTCAACTCTCCCATCATACTCATCTCAAATTCTTTGCTCATACATGATGAAAATTCTTTACACAACAACTCATTAGTAGAACCAAAATGATATCATCAACATAAATTTGAACAATAAGTATGTCTTGGTTCTTATGCTTAACAAATAGAGTAGTATCCGCTTTACCCATTGAAAAGTCATTTTCCAAAGAAAATTCTTAAGTCTATCATACCATGCTCTAGGTGCTTGTTTTAAACCATACAAAGCTTTAAGCAACTTATAAACATGATTTGAAATTTTTCATTTTCAAAATCGGTTTTTACATACACTTCTTCCATAATATACCCATTTAGAAAGCACTTTTCACATCCATTTGAAATAAAATAAAATCTTTATGACATGCATATGCTAACAACATCCTAATGGATTCTAACCTTGCTACAGAGCAAAGGTTTCATCAAAATCAATTCTTCTTGGTTGTAGCCTTGAGCCACTAATCTAGCTTTATTTCTTACAACCACACCGGATTCATCCATCTTATTCCTAAACACCCATTTAGTACCTCTTCCCGATTGATGTTCAGGTTTAGGAACTAATTCCCACACATTGTTTCTTTCAAATTGATTTAACTCCTCTTGCATTGCCATAATCCAAGATTCATCATTTTCTGCATCCTCAAAGGATTTTGGTTCAATTTGAGAGATGAATGCATTATGCTCACAGGTGTTTCTAAGTGATGATCTAGTTGTTATACCTCGTGAGGGATCTCCTAAAATTACATCTTTAGGGTGAGAAGAGACATACCTCCACTCCTTGGAGAGTGTTTGAGAAGTACCTTCATTTTGCTCCACATTAGGTTCTTCATGATGTTCCTCTTGAATTTCTTGTGGTGCATCCTCTTTATTGTCATTTGATGCTTCCTCTTCTTGTTCTTCTTTTCCTGCATCATCATCAACAACGACTTTCTCCGTAGAGGAGGGGTTAGACTCATCAAATGTGACATGCATAGATTCCTCCACAACTAAAGTTCTTTTGTTATAAACTCTATAAGCTTTGCTTGAATTTGAATAACCAAGAAAGATACCAACATCGGATTTTGAATCAAATTTACCAAGATTGTCTTTTGTGTTCAAAACAAAACATTTGCATCCAAAAACTTTAAAATAGCCAATGTTGGGTTTTCTATCTTTCCAATGCTCATAAGGAGTTTTGTTAAGATTAGGTCTAATCAACACCCGATTTAAAACATAACAAGCGGTGTTGACAGCTTCGGCCCAAAAATATTTTGGTAATGCATTTTCATTTAACATGGTCCTAGCCATTTCTTGAATAGACCTATTCTTTCTCTCAACAACTCCATTTTGTTGTGGAGTTCTAGGTGATGAAAATTGATGCTCAATGCCTAGATTATTGCAAAAACTCTCAAATGCATGATTTTCAAATTCTCCTCCATGATCACTCCTAATGCATACAATACCATGCCCTTTTTCATTTTGTAATTTCTTACAAAGCACTTTAAAAGCATCAAGAGCATCATCCTTATTGGCTAAGAATAATACCCATGTATATCTAGAATAATCATCCACTATCACAAATGCATAATATTTGCCATTTAGACTTGCATATCTAGATGGCCCAAAAAGATCTATGTGAAGAAGTTCAAGTGGTTTTGAAGTAGAAATATGGTTTTTATTCTTGAAAGAAGTTTTAATTTGTTTTCCAAATTGACAAGCTTCACAAATCTTATCCTTTTGAAAACCAATTTTCGGAAGACCTTTAACTAAATTATCTTTCGAAATTTTTGAAATCAAATCCATACTTGCATGTCCTAACCTTCTATGCCATAACCAACAATCATCATACAATGCCGAAAAACATTTATCAAGAGTAGATGCACATTCTATGTCAATGATATAAACATTACCACATCTATTTCTAACAAATAAAGTTTTGCCATCACATGAGTTCTCAATAACACAACTAAATTTATCAAAGATAACTTTATAACCTTTGTCACATAATTGACTAATGCTAATTAAGTTGTGTTTTAAGTTTTCAACCAAACATACATTCTCAATTAGAGTTGAAGAAACTTTACCAACATTTCCAATTCCAAGAATTTTTCCTTTTGAGTTGTCTCCAAAGGATACGTCTCCACCATTTTCAATTTTGGTAAAGCTTGAGAACCATGCATAGTTTCCGGTCATGTGCCTTGAACAACCGTTGTCCAAGTACCATTTATTCTTCTTCTTCTTCTTCAAGCCCTACAAGAAAAAGTCTCAAGTTTTAGGTACCCAAAGCTTTTTGGGTCCTTGAGAGTTAGCAACGGTTCCTTTTGGAACCCAAATGCACTTGACACCATAATATGCATTCCTTTTTACGGGACATCTAAATTTCATATGACCATTTTGATTACAATAATGACATATAATCTTATGATCATTTGTGGAGGTAGCTTTAACAAAATAATTCTTATAATACTTTTACTTCAAGTTTGGCTTATATCCAAGTCCTCCTTTATCAAAAACACATTTTTGTGAGTTAAGCATATTATCCAACATCTTTTGCCCATTTGTAAATTTCAGAACAATTTCATTCAATTCATTATTCTTTTTCTTAAGTAATTCATTCTCATTTTTCAGCTCATCTATGTGGGATTTCAAATGCTCATGTGAGATGCTAGGTTTCTCATTTGATAATGCAATTTCATCATGCAATGTTTTGTTTCCTACTTCTAGGCATACAATTCTTGCATTTAGAGATTCATTTTCATTTTTGAGCTTTGCCATTTCCTTTTTAAGACATGCATTCTTTTTACCAATTTTCATCAACTCATTATGCAAATCTTGAAAAGCATCATACAATTCATCATAGGTAGGATCACTTACTTCATTGAGATCATCATCCCCTCCTATTGCCATGAGTGCTAGGTTTGATACTTCTTGCGATCCTTCTTCATCATTTGATTCTTCCTCACTATCATCCCAAGTTGCAACCATTGCTTTCTTCTTGAGTTTGTTGATAAGTGGGCACTCTGATCTTATATGTCCAGGCTTCTTGCATTCATAGCAAGTGATTGCCTCCTTCTTCTCTCTATAGTTCTTGAAGTTTCTGAAATTTCTTCGCTCTCCGGTTTTCTTGAAGAATTTTCTGAACCTCCTTGCTAGCATGGCTAGTTCTTCATCATCCGGTTCACTCTCCTCATCACTTTCATATTTTGAAGCTTTGAGAGCAATACTTTTCTTCTTCTCCTCATGTCCCTTTTCTGCAGCTAAATCCTCTTCATACGAAATAAGAGAACCAATTAAATCATCAAGAGGTAAAGTATTTAAATCTTTGGCCTCTTCAATAGCAGTTCTTTTAGGTCTCCATTCTTTTGGAAGTGACCTAATGATTTTCTTAACTTTCTCACTATTTGAGAAGGTTTTCCTTAAAGCACCTAGGGTGTTCACTATGTCCGTGAATCTAGTGTACATAGAATACACATTTTCATTTTGTTCCATTTGGAACAACTCATATTGGCGAGTGTATCTACTGATTTTAGACTCTTTCACTTGATTTGTCCCTTCATAGACAACTTCAAGTTTGTTCCATATCTCTTGTGCACTTTCACAACTAGATACTCTATGGAATTCTTTCTTATCAAGGGCACAAAACAAAGCATTCATAGCCTTGGAGTTTAGAGACATCTTTCTCTTTTCTAACTCACTCCATTGACTCGATGGTTTAGGAATATCATCTCCTACTTCATCTTTGAACGTAGGCATAAATAGACCATCACAAACAACTTCCCAAATTTCATAGTATAAGGCTTGCAAATAGATTCTCATTCTAGTTTTCCAATAAGCATAATCATTACCATCAAAAAATGGTGGTCTAGTTGTGGATTGCCCTTCTCTAAAGGTTGAGTCATTTAAGGTTGCCATGGATCTTTTACTCTAGACGATTAAGTCTTAACAAGAGAACGAGGCTCTGATACCAATTGAAATACAAGTAAGCAACCCAAGAGGGGGGTGAATTGGGATTCTAATAAATTATTCAATAATAAAGAAAATCTTAATGCAATTATAACTCAAATTCAAAGCAATAACAATTAAGAAGATCACAATATAAAAAGGTAAGGGAAGAGAGATTCAAACACGAGATTTTTACGTGGTTCGGCCAACCTCGCCTACGTCCATGCCTCCAAGCTTTTCGAGCTTGAGGATTCCACTAAGCAAGCCTCCAAGGCTTCAAATGCTTACACTTGACTTCCAAGGTGTCAATGGACCTTTACAACAAGAGATTATCCCCAATCTCTTAACCCAAATGTATCCCAACACTTACAATCACTCAAAGTAAAAGATTATAAATTT
Source organism: Citrus mangshanensis (assembly GCA_030449895.1). Classification (NCBI taxonomy): domain Eukaryota; kingdom Viridiplantae; phylum Streptophyta; class Magnoliopsida; order Sapindales; family Rutaceae; genus Citrus; species Citrus mangshanensis. The sequence continues at coordinate 10,661,810 of JASUUJ010000215.1, read as the reverse complement.
ATTTTGCCTCTCACAATATACAAGATAACTCAATGATGCTCAATATGTGAATAGATGAAGCAAGAATGTGTTCTAAGCTCTATGAAGATTGTATTCCTGAATATTAGCTCAAATGGTTGTGTTGTGATCAATCCCTCTTTGAATTTGAATGAGCTTATTTATATTTGGAACTGAAAATCTAGTCGTTGCAAACTGTCGGACAGAAAACAGTTCACCGTTAACCATAAACGGTTAACCGTTTCGGTTGGTCAAAGATACCGTTGGGCCAATTTTCAAATAAACGGTTAGTCGTTTAGGCTTACCCTTTCGCCGTTAACTTCCAGAGACTTGCAAGATGAGCATTGGACATCCGTTTACATTAAACGGTTAAGGCCTTGCATGAAGTAACGCTTCTGGATATTATCGGTTAACCGTTTGAAATAAACGGTTAGCCGTTTGTCTCCAGTAACCTGCACAATGAACATCAGTTAATCCGTTTTCATTTAGCGGTTAAGGGTTTGCATAAGGTGGCTTCTTTGGGTATTATCGGTTAACCGTTTAAAAATAAATGGTGTGCCGTTTGGCTCCAGTAACCTGCACAACAATTTAGCCTTATCAGTTTTCGTTAATCAATGTCAGAGGCGGACAACCTTCAATTCTGGACGTTATCGGTTAACCGTTTAAAAATAAACGGTTCACCGTTAATTTCCAGTAGCCTTCCCATCTTAGGAGTTTTCCGTTAAGCATAAACGGCTAGAGCTTAGGCAATATGATGCTCTCTGGTGATAATCGGTTAACCGTTTAAAAACAAACGGTTTACCGTTAATTCCCAGTAACCTCCCCATCTTTTGTATTTTCTGTTTTTCATAAACGGTTAGAGGTTTAGGAAATGTGTTACTCTCTGCCTATAATCGGTTAACCGTTTAAAATAAACGGTTCACCGTTTATGACCAGAATTGCAATTTTAAACAAGTTTGCAGAGAATTTCTTTCTAATTTGAAAATCCATCTTTTATGAAGAAATAAGGCAATGATTAAAAAGGTTTTCATTTATTAAGAAATAGCTCCAATATTTTTGTAAAAAAAATTTAAAATTTGTTATCATCAAAATCAATATTATTAACATATTTATGTTAACAAAGACAAGTTGTATAGTAGTTGGCTTAATGACAGGGCCGAAAGTCTTGTCGAAATCAATGCCAATAACTTGTGTATATCCCTTTACGAATAAAAGGGCTTTTAACCGATCCATTGTACCAATTAGCATCAGGTTGAGGAACTCAGGTCTATGTCTTATTTTGATAAAAGGCAACAAGTTCATCGGCCATCACTTGTAACCATGGAGGAGGTTTGAAATGCTTAAGCTTTTCGAGCTTGAGGATTCCACTAAGCAAGCCTCCAAGGCTTCAAATGCTTACACTTGACTTCCAAGGTGTCAATGGACCTTTACAACAAGAGATTATCCCCAATCTCTTAACCCAAATGTATCCCAACACTTACAATCACTCAAAGTAAAAGATTATAAATTTGTTTTGCCTCTCACAATATACAAGATAACTCAATGATGCTCAATATGTGAATAGATGAAGCAAGAATGTGTTCTAAGCTCTATGAAGATTGTATTCCTGAATATTAGCTCAAATGGTTGTGTTGTGATCAATCCCTCTTTGAATTTGAATGAGCTTATTTATATTTGGAACTGAAAATCTAGTCGTTGAAAAACGTTAACTATAAACGCTTTGTTGGTCAAAGATACCGTTGGGCCAATTTTCAAATAAACGGTTAGTCGTTTAGGCTTACCCTTTCGCCGTTAACTTCCAGAGACTTGCAAGATGAGCATTGGACATCCGTTTACATTAAACGGTTAAGGCCTTGCATGAAGTAACGCTTCTGGATATTATCGGTTAACTTTGAAATAAAGCCGTTTGTCTCTGCACAATGAACATCAGTTAATCCGTTTTCATTTAGCGGTTAAGGGTTTGCATAAGGTGGCTTCTTTGGGTATTATCGGTTAACCGTTTAAAAATAAATGGTGTGCCGTTTGGCTCCAGTAACCTGCACAACAATTTAGCCTTATCGTTAATCAATGTCAGAGGCGGACAACCTTCAATTCTGGACGTTATCGGTTAACCGTTTAAAAATAAACGGTTCACCGTTAATTTCCAGTAGCCTTCCCATCTTAGGAGTTTTCCGTTAAGCATAAACGGCTAGAGCTTAGGCAATATGATGCTCTCTGGTGATAATCGGTTAACCGTTTAAAAATAAACGGTTTACCGTTAAGTAACCTCCCCATCTTTTGTATTTTCTGTTTTTCATAAACGGTTAGAGGTTTAGGAAATGTGTTACTCTCTGCCTATAATCGGTTAACCGTTTAAAATAAACGGTTCACCGTTTATGACCAGAATTGCAATTTTAAACAAGTTTGCAGAGAATTTCTTTCTAATTTGAAAATCCATCTTTTATGAAGAAATAAGGCAATGATTAAAAAGGTTTTCATTTATTAAGAAATAGCTCCAATATTTTTGTAAAAAAAATTTAAAATTTGTTATCATCAAAATCAATATTATTAACATATTTATGTTAACAAAGACAAGTTGTATAGTAGTTGGCTTAATGACAGGGCCGAAAGTCTTGTCGAAATCAATGCCAATAACTTGTGTATATCCCTTTACGAATAAAAGGGCTTTTAACCGATCCATTGTACCAATTAGCATCAGGTTGAGGAACTCAGGTCTATGTCTTATTTTGATAAAAGGCAACAAGTTCATCGGCCATCACTTGTAACCATAGAGGAGGTTTGAGAGCAAATTTTAATGATTTTGGTTCAATTATAGTAGCATGATTGGTTTAAAGGGCTAAGGCAAGATCTTGTTTGAGCTTGTGTATTGTCAGAATAGGAAATACTCTATTGTTTTCGCAGGAGAGATGTTTAGTTCAACAAATAACTTTCCTAAGAGATTGTTCAAGGCACATGAGTTATAGTTGTCACTTTTTTTAAATTCGTTGTGAAGTTGTGTTTATGTTTGTATTATCAGTAGAAGCAGTGTCTTTGTTATTGGATGAGGAGCTCTTTTGAGGTGAATTTATACTGGGATGTCCAGGTCAAGAGGTGGGAGGTTTATGAAGGTTTTCAATAATCACAGTGCTGTCCCTTGTGAGTGGGGCTATAACCTACAAAAATACAAGGAAGAGTCTTATTGTCAAATTTGATTTTATTGTAGTCATTTAAAGAGATAATTGAAAATTCTAATTTTATTATAATTAGGAGTTTCCTTGGAAAGTAACTAATGAGGCGTTTGCATCTTAATAATCCTTTGTGGCATTTTATCTATGAGATATGTGGTTGTTGAAACAACCTCTATCAAATGCTCAAATGGTAACAAAGATTCAGATGACATTGTAAAGCTAGTCTCTATTATATGTCTATGCTTCATTTCAGTAGCTCTATTCTGTTAAGGAGTATAAAGACATGAAGTCTGTTTGATGATTCTAGATTGTTAAAGGTCTTGTTGGAAAATGATAGAGGTTCTCTTTATTTTTTACAACAAAGTCAAAAGAGTTAGATTCCACTGAACAATTTATAACATCTATAAGTTTTTTTACTAATAAGAGGTTCTCTTTAAGTTTGGAAACAAGAAAAAAATTTTTGAAGTTTAATTTCCCATGCGTTGTATCACTAATATGAGAACTAGGTAAGTTTTGGACATTCCCTACAAATATTTTATCAAAACCTTTGCAAAGAACAAATTTCTTTAACCTACTAGTGTTATTTATCATGTGGGTAGTAGCTTCTAAATAAGGATAAAGTTGTGGGTCATTCTCATCATGCAGATTCATGTCCACAAGGGCTTGTGGTGCTGCCTTTTGAAGAGTAAAGTAGTAGCACCTTTGTTTATAAACAATAGCATTATGGTTAGTCTTGCTATAAATTCTACGTATTATACCTAATTTAGAATTTTGTTTCCACTCATCAGTGCCTGTGTTGTAATGTTTTGGTGTAGGTGGTAGATTAGACCATTGTTGTTAAACCTTAGCTGCAGCAAAGAGTTGTTAGAGGGTAACTGATTCATGTTGAAAAATTGATTCATGTTGTTATACCCATTGTGAAAGGGAAAATTTCCTCTTCCACGAAAGTTGTTGTTGAAGCCGCCTTATTGTCCTTGTCCTCAAAAACTTTTCCCATGTCCACGTTGGCCAAAGAAAGCTTGTTGTGGATCCGCTTCTTTGCCATCGTTTTTTCTGAGCGATCACAGTCTGTTCATGATTTTTAAGGATAACAGGAATAATTTTAGAGTTGGATAAGATGGCTTGGTCAATATAACCGTTTTAAAGTCAACATACTCGGTTCTCAGTGCTCATGCCAATTAAAAGACTTTGTCATCATCAATCAACGGCTTTCCAAAGGCAGCCTGATTGTCGCACAACCCTTTGAATTTTTTTAAGATGTCATCAAGCTTCAGGAAGCTTTTTTTAGGGAGAAGAAATTATATTTAAGCCAAGACTCATGCTCCTTCGTAGCGGGAGCTTGTACTCTTCAATGAGGATATAAACTTCTCTTGTTGTTTGTCATCCAATTATCGGTATAAGGACGTCTTCCATCATCATTCCATGTAACCAAGTAAAATAGCCTATAATTGTCTGCTAAAATTGAAAAGGCAGGGTTAGTAACAAACTATCCATTATTTGGAAATTGTTTAAAGTAGTGCATTATTCGGGATGTGATTGTCAAGTCCTAGGTTACTTATCAAGAGAAGGATTTGGGACCTCCATAAGAGATAGTTGTTGCTAGAGAGTCTGACAGAGATTAGGTTGGCATATTGGTGGATAGTTTACGGAGAGAGTTTGGCCTCGATTTGAATGTTACATAAAGAAGCCATAAGCTCTGATACTATGGTAATTTTCAAGAGTATTGTATGTTGGATCCATCTCATTTTGGTGGTCCAAGCCCAAAGCTTCCATTAGATTGGGTATTTAAGTAATTAAAGAAAGATTGGAAGGCTAAGTGAAATTAGCGTATATAATTTATAAAGGCAAATAAGTGGAAGCAGTAATAACATGAGAAGAACACAAAAATGTGAGAGAGAGGAAAAAAAATGCAATGGCCCACTATATTAATTTGTGTTCAAGGGTTTCAATCTTTGATTAGACGATCAGAAGCAGAATTAAACTCCATTTTCTCCTGAAATACCTACTTGTTAGAGAGACATATATTAGAGTGTTATTGTAAGTCAAGACAGTTAAAATTCTTGATGTTGTTAACCACAAGTGTTATCTAGAGAAGAATTTGTGTTCTAGTCCCATTATTTATTTATATAGTCCCATTATTTGTATTTTTTTCCAAAGGTTTGTTACTTTCCTTGTTGATGCTGGATTGAGTTGATGTGTTGATCTTTTCCATGTTGGTACATTACGCGTGTGTCTACATGTAGTTCATGCGCTGTGATTGTTTGAAATCCATGAATTCCACATGTGGTGGGCAATATATCTTAACATAGCCTTCTTTTATATGTAGTTTACTAGTATTTCATACTTTAGTTAATTACATACTTATGCCTATTATTGAGTTAATGGCGCTAAGGACCAGATGTTCGAATTTTACAAAATCAAAATTTGAACTAGAATAAAAAACTTAGGGTTAGACTAAGTTACATGTAATGTAACATATAAGGAACTCATGAGTTGTCACCCATAACAGCTCAATTGTTTCACTTATAGTATTTTTTTTAATTTTGCGTGACAATTCAAGGGCTATTGTATGTGACATATGATGTGACATAGCATGACACTCAAAATTATATATTACATGTAACATGACTGTATTATTTTGACAATTTTGATTCCAAGTCCAAATTAAAGTAATGTTTTTTCTAATCTAAAATCTGAATGAGTCTAAATTTTTTTGAAGTTTGAATGAGTCTGAATATAAGTATTTGAACAATATTTTTATTTTTTTTAAATATCTGATTGTAAGTGGCATCTTGTATATTTTATAAATAAAAAAAATCTTAAACATGTTATTTGACATTATTTCTTTGTAAATCAAAACAAAAAATGAATTAAATTTTATAGTTTAGGAAATAAGTATATTTTACAGAGATACTTTTGGAATGTATAATATTTACTTCTCATTCAGACCATTTCTTATTCAGATAAAAATCACAAATTTTATTTTATTATATTTAGATGTAAATGTTTGAAAATCAAATATAAGTTACCAAAAAAAGTAAATTTTTAAAAAGATTTGAAATTAGTAAAATTTTGAACTTCAAACATGTAAAAAACAAGCCCTTAAATTTTATAAAATTCAAAAGTTCAGACTTGGTACACTTTTATATGTACCGTTTATTTACTATCACGCCTTTGATTTTATTTTATGATATTATAAAGAGAGCCCACTATTAAATTTTCGAATGAAATGATCAACACAATTTCACAAATTGAAGGAAACTTACCGTGAGAAGATGTCATTAGATCCAGAGGCTATTGCATTCTTGTTTCAAGGCAAAACTCTTTATCATGAACAAACTCTAGATCAGGTATTTTGTCGCTTCTTGAGTTCATTTTAAATTTTTGAAAAAAAAAGTTGAGAAAAAGAAATCATATTTAACTAAATTTATTTTTACCATTATGTGATTTTAGTTTACACAGAAATAATTATCCAAACAATTTCTTTTGTAGAAATTAAACCTTTTCTAACTCATGATTCAAACTCTCTCATTGTATAGAAAGATTCTATTAACATTCAATTTTTTATATCTTTTATTAATTTACCCCTTGAAACAGACTTATGATCATCAATCATTCAACTATCTGGGCAAATATTAATCTAATTTTGTCATTAATGTAACTCTAGGGGTAGAATAGTAAAACAAAATTAATGAAATTTGATAGAACTTTCTTAAGTGTTGAAATTTTGAAATAGGAAGAGAATAAAGATCAAATTATTGAAATAATGGGGGATTTTGATAATTTTCCCATGGAGGAGAAACATTCAATTGCATTGACTCTTTTATCCACTCCTAATCACAAATTGCATAAATAAAAATTGCTGTCATATTGATAGTAACATTGTGGGTAAATTTATGTTGATTTAGTCAGAGTCATCTTGGTTTCAATAACTAATCAATTTTCCCGTTTAGTAGTTTAGCTGTCAGTGCAATATACCGATTATTCAATTCACTATGCACAAATTATTAGTCGCTTCCCAGAAGAAGTATGCAATCGTGTCATTCGATCTGATAGAAGAAAGATTCGAAGAGGTTTTGTCTTTTCCATGATCATATTGGCCAAAATGCATCTGTTTTAAACTTGAGAAATTAGAAAGACCGTCTTATCATTTTCAACAATCAAAGTGACGATAGTTTCCGGGCTTGGAAAGAATGCCTTACCACACATGAAAGAATCATCATGGACTAGATTTTTCGCCATCTCAAGTAAGATATTTCCTAAATATGAATATTATCCAACTCTAGTAGGCTTTACTAAGGAGCATAAAGCTTGGTGGAGATTGATGGGGGGAAGTTAGTTTTGTAGAACAAAAAGGAAATGACATTTAGAAATTTTGAGATATGTAATAAGTGGCATTGGTTTGAAGATATCATGTGTGAAGAAAGTTTAGTTTCTCCAATTATTGATGAAGCAAGCTGGTTCTAGAAACAATGCTCTAATAAAAAAGTAATAAAGGCTTTATTAGTTTTGGCCTTTCATTTATTTTTGGAACACTTGCACTACAAGAAAACTGATAATAGATGACCGACAGTTTGTGGTGTATTTTGGGGAAATTAACTTATATCATTATAGTATGAACGAATTGTGACAGAATTTCAGTCTGTCATAAATTGATGGTGGTTTTATAATATAATTATTGTCTATCAAGAATTTATGATAGAATAGTGATAGAAATTTTTTCTATCAAGAACTTGTGATAGAAATATAAATTTGACCATGTTTGACAAAAATTTTGATAAATATTTTATTAAAATAAAAAGGAAAAAGTGTATTATAATTTAATTGATAATTTACATTATATGAAAAAGTAAATGAAGGAATTGAACAGTGAGTTTTATCAAAATGCTACAAAATGTTCTGAGTTAGAAAACCTCACTCAACACCTCTCCAAACCTAAGAAATTGAAAACCTAGAAGCTCAAACCCTCACTCACGATTAAATAAACTTCCAACATTCGCAGCCAATTAACCTAAGTAAAAGAGTTGATTCAAATCCCACCGATAGGCCACAAAGTCGACGTCCTGCTAGCGGTTCTCTTCAATTCACGAGAGTTTGATCGAAAATTATGAAAGAGCTGGTGTTGATTCTTGGCTTCGATTCCAGCCAAAGGTGAAGCGGCGAGAAGAGGGAGGTAAGCAGATAGATACAGGTGATGACAAGTAATATGTTGTTAGTGGTGGCTTGTGAGGTTTGGATCAAGATTCTATCTCATCGTTTTACCACAATGATATTATTTTCTAGAAATCATTAACTAAGGTAATTTAATTAATTAACTAAATTTAAATCTGTTAACTCTCAAAATAAGATTTACTTACAAAAATGAACTCTAACTTGTCTTTTCATTTGATCACATTATGACCATTATGTTTTTTTTAGCCACCTAAATTACGTTTGCTCGTGATTTTCGGACACGAAGCCATTAGGTAATTCAATTGATCAACCTACTCTTTTTTTTCTTAAGTTCATTTGCTTAATTATTCACTCTGTTGACTTAATTATCACTAGTGGCTTCCCTGAGATTCTGGAGATTGCAACTGTATACACATGCATGGCCCAACAATCAAGTGATCAACATAATAAATAATAATATGAATAATCATGAAATAGGTAGGAGTCAGTTACTGAGAAATAATGTGCCATAATATAAGAAACTTTGCATCTTATAACTTTTCCAGCCTTTTATGATGCAGATTTTTCTGAAAGTTGAATTCCAATTCAATGTTTGCTTATTCGATTATTTATTGGACAAAAAGGAATTTAAAAAATCAAATTTTAATGATTTTAAAAGAATCGAACATGCTACCAACTCTCTTGTTAGAAGTTGTAATTTCATTGATAGATTCTAGGCTTCCATGGACTTGTGATGTATTAAGTTATCTCTTGCTTAAAAAATGTATTCACTCTGCTAAGGGAACTAATTATTATGGGAAGTTAATGTTTCTAATTCTGGATAATTTCTTTTTCTTTAATGCATATAGTTATTTTAGCCTACATTTCTTTGTTAGTTAGATAATTCACATATATGCAAATGAATTATTTATTTCATTTACATATCTTTGCCAAAAAAAAAAAAAGTAATTTAATAAATTGATTTAAATGCTATTATTATTACTAATTTGCAGGCTATTTGCTATGACTTCGACAATGGTGTCTATCTTAGATAACATAATTTTCTTTTTTAATTCTTCTGAAAGTATCAATTGAGAATTTAGTGCAAACTTTAGCTATTTTGCTATAAATTTGTTGTCAAAATAGCTGATGAAATTTTATAGGGGCTTTTTTTTTTTTTTTTTGGCTTTTCTGCAGTAAAAACAGGCCCTGGTAAATTGCAGGGGCTACTTTCACTATAGAACGACAGCAAGACAGCCTTTGTAGATTTTTAGGGGCTTTTTGCTGTGTTCTAAAGTCAAAACAACTCCTAGCAATTTTTTGGATTATTTTATTTTGAAAACATTTTTTAAGATTATTGAGGAAAGAGGGGAATAACAGCAGTATTTTTTTAAGAGGCTTGATGATGAGTTTGATAAATTTGGCAAGTGTTACTAGACTAAAGTGAAAAAAGTTTATGTTGAGGCTGAACGTTTAGGTGAGCAAATGCACATTTTGGTTGCTCTCGGGATAAAACCTAAGAAATTGGAAGGAGTTATGCAGGATTTTGTACAATTCAAGCCTGAAGAACAAAAGCATGAAAGCAGGATGATTTTGAAAATTCTTGAATAGTATATGTCTCAACTTGCTTTTATAATATATCTGTGGCATTATTTTTGAAGTTTGACAATATTAATCTTGCGATTAACACTTTAATGCAAAGAATGAATACACTCAGGATGAACTTGATGAGGTTCTTTTGGAGTGGGCTAACCATTTTTTCCACATCCTTGTCGCATTTGCAAAATGGTTAGTATGACACTACTAGAAAATGGTCTTTACTGACTTTAGAATAGTCAGAAATTACTTTCACTGACACTTGTTAATTGTGTCAGTAATCTGGGAGTCAGAAAAATAGTGACACTTGTAAGTGGTGTCAGTGATTACTATTACTACAGTATCACCGATATTATGACACCATAGTGTTAGTAATTATTGATATTTTATTAGTATCTATAATTATTGTTACCATGGTATCACTAGTTAATTTATTTTTAAAAAAATAAAAAATTGAATTGGATCATTGCGTATTGATTTATTGGTAAAATTAAAAGCACCAAAAAATAACAAAAAGAAATTGATTTATATCACAAAATCATTCATTTCACATTTAAATATTATTAGTATATATTACAAATTCAACTTCAATAGCCAAAATATGAGATATCATACTCTCATAACTAAATAATCTAAATTCAATACATAAAAATTTCTACCATCCAATCAAATGCCTACTACTTGTGGCTAAATTTAATAAATCTAGAAGCTAAATTGATAATGATGACTGTCTTTCACTCTTTGAATATGAGTAGTATAATTGCGTTATCTCCATTCAATAGACTGTATGGGTTAGGATACAAGTGAAGTTGAGGAATAGGCACTTCAAACACATTGAGCAAATCTGCATACATGGAAAAGGGAGAAAAAATTAGCTGCCAATTCCCAACCATTAGAGAAACAATGGTTAATATAAATAAATCTATTTTGTTCTAAAGAAAAAATATTCACACACTATTTATAAGTAAACTCAGTTATTTCAAAGAAAAATTAGTGAACAAGGAAGTTGTAGTTTATTTCCTTAAAAATACCAAAGAAATACAGTTTATTCAACTACAGATATAAATAAGAAAAAAGGGAGTCAATGATTATTCTCTTTTGGTAAGGTTATTTATAATAAGTTAATGACTCTAAATAGAGTAAGAACGATAACTAGGTAAAAGTACAATTACTTGTTGAAAATTAGTCACTAGATTCCCAGTAACTACATCATAATGTTGAGCAATTAATTACTAAGGCATCATCCAAGTAGTTAGTGTAGGGACTGACTTCATTCATTCCCTTAAAGAAATCCAATAACCTTGCTGCCTCCTTATTTATATGCATACTTCCAATGTTGAATTATTTTGCTGCAGATAAAGAAAGTTAATAGAAATGACAAACTGATAGCGTTTTTGCAATTTTCAGATAATCACAAAGAGCATTTTTTTTTATAAATTAACCATCTACTTGATCGATTAAGCACATTCTTGTTAATTTCCTTAAACTCCTCTATATTTTATTTAATAACTTAATTTCAACCTTCATCACTAGGAAAAAAATTTAAAAAAATTAAAAAAAAAAACACTTTCGCAGTGGTGAAGGAGATGGCTAAATATATGCACAGCGGAAAAAGACAAATCCGCCCTGTTGACTTGGAGGGTCGTATTAATTTAATTGGCCTTGCGGGTAGCAGATAATTTTTGAGCTATTATGCTTGAGTGCTTTATGACCACGTAGTTCCTTTAATTTAGTCAAAGCGAGCTGAAAAACGAAGCAATTGAACAAAGCTTAATTAATGACTAAAAAGATTCCTTAAAGATTTGTCACGGTGACATGAATAGATAAGACACGAATAAAAAAAAATTATCAACTTCTTTCCCTTTTCATATTATTTAAAATAAATTAAATCTAATAATAATTATTTCTATGTAATTTATAGAGGCGATTGCTCCCATTATTGAAAACCCAGAACGAAAGAGGTATGTGGGACAATTAACTAATAAAACTAGATTCCTAAAAATAATTAAGTAGAGATTTCTGTGTAAGTCAAAATTGTCTATGAAAAACTACAATATTAATTGGTACTTAAATACATATTTATAAAATTTAAGATACTTAATACATTGGATTGATATTTTCCAGTTTTTAATAACACATATGAATGAACAACATATTAAAATTTGAGGTTATTCTGATATTATTATGCTGGTGTTTTGTAAGATCAAAAGTTAATAAATAGTTATGTCAAAAGAACTTGCTGCAGAGCAGCAGAGTTTAAAAAATCATTAAAAATAACATGCAAGTTCAATCAACATAAATTTTTCAAATTTGAAGTATGCATATAGAACTTTAGTTTCTCCGAATTTCAGCTCATTCAAACATGTTTAGACTATTGTTTTGCACCACCAAATATGATACATGAGTAATTTATGAAAGATTGGATAGCAACCAACCATTTTGAAAAATCGATTAAAAATCAGTTATAGACCCAATTCATTCCAAAATTTCCAGAATTGAAACATACACATTTAACTTTAATTATTTCAAACATATGGTAAAGTTTGGACAAAATATTTCAATAATTTGAGAGTTCATTCCAAAATCATTACTTATAAACAAGTCTTATGATTTTGGCCATCAGTCATATAAATATAAATAAGAAAAATTAAACAACTGAAGTAGATATTGCCTTATTATGAACATAAATATAAATAAGACAAATCTAATTTTTCCTTAGTAATGAACTGAAGAAACAAAATTCTGTTTTGCCCTGTAAACAAATCCATTAAAGAAATGATAAATACAACTCATTTCTCAACCTAAGCCACATACTTCAAACTTTTCCTTTGTAAAAGCATCTATTTGATAGTTTGTAATAAGTAATCATCCAATGAGACTATTTATAGCAAATAAAAATTGAAATCTATTCGACATGAATAAAACTAAAAAATAACAGCCGAAATATATGTATATACTAATACTTTTAAATAAAGTGTCAGAACACAAGTATCAGTAAAGACCATTTTTCTAGTAGTGTGAGTATAAAGCTGTAGATGCACCTTGTTATTAGTTATTACAATTTGTTGAAATTAAAGTTGTAGTGTTAAACTATAATGGTTGTTGTTAAAGATTATAGTATAGATGTTATGCATTTGATAATATTAGGTATTTTGATTGATTTTGATGTAGATTGGGTTGCTGGGTATAGGTCAGAGTGTTGTTGTGTATATCGCTGGAATTAGAGCGCTGTTGGAAGATGGTGGGTTGTGTAGGAATGATTTGGAGTATTAGTTGGAGTGTTGCTGGGTATGTGGCTGGAATTATGATCAAGATGCATGAGCCTTAAGTGGGTGAATTTGAGGTTGGATTTTAAAGATCACTGAAGCACTCAACTACTTACAACAACTCCTAATTGCATATGAAGTAATTACTGCCACAATAATGGAGGTATCATTCAAATTTTTATTCTGAGACAAAGTCATCTGGGTTTCAACTATAAATAAAATCTGCATTTGCATATAGTCTTAGTGTCTCCAATGGCTGATATTTAGAAACTATGTCCAGCTCAGCTTAGGTGTTGATGCATTGACTAATTAAATCAACGATAAATAGATTACTAGCAAGATTAACATTATGATATCCCTGACAACAATCGTCTGATGATTATAAATCCATTAGAGGTTTCTTTTCTACTGATAGAGATGTTTCCAAGGAAACTGAGTTCAGGTTTTTTTTTTCCATGAAAATAAGTCCTGAAAAAGAACTCAGTACCTTCGCTTTAGAACTGACATTTATGGATTAGGAATTGGCTTGGAACACAAGATAGGGGTTTAGATAATCAGCACTTGCAAATAATACAACTCATATATTATTGAAAAATAATAATAATAACTCGTATTCTGACTTTGATTGTTTACAAAGTGTGAATTTACAAAAGTTATGTACAGAATGAAATAGCTAGCTATCAGAGATTTAATTACATAACTACTGAAATACAGCTGGAGTACATAATCTGCTTTCCTAAACTACAAAATAAGTAATGAAATACTTCCTTTTTAAAGACATGATATTCTAAATTCTTGATAGTGAAATTCAATGATAGCCTTGACTTGTGCAAGCTATGACGTGTGTTTTAACTGTTGGCGAATTTTCTTTAGTTGACCATTTACAGCTTGCTTATTGCTCCCCCTCAAGTTGGCAAGTGACATACGATCTGGATGCTAAGGTTTTGTTAGAAATTGCAAAACATGACTTTCAAGAGAGCTTTGGTGAATACATCGACAATTTCCAAGGAAGAAGGAACTAGTTTTGTCACCATCGAAGGAACTAATTTTTTCACCATCATACCTTCTACAACCTTTTCTCGAAAAAAGTGATAAGCAACCTCCATATGCTTAGAGCGAGAATGGAAGACAAGATTAATAGTCATATATAAAGCACTTAAATTACCACTAAGCAATTGAGGAGGTTGAGCAAGAGAAATCCTTATTTCACGAAAGAAATATGTGATCCATGTTAGCTCAGTTGCTATCAAAGCAAGTGCCTTATATTCAACCTCATTATTTTCCTATTTATGAAGTGTCCCTTTGCTTTAATGGGCAATAGATTTATGAAATTTAAGTAGTTATGATTTAATTTTCCTTATACGTATAAGTTTTTATACCAGTTCTAACAGTTAATTTTGAATCCTATATTTTAAGAAAAATCCAAGAATCTAAGAGCCCACAGGAGCCCCAACGAACCCGGAGTGAAACAAGCACTATTATTACTATTATGTATTCTATGAAGCATTTATGTTTGATAGTATTATTTAATATCATGTTATGGTTACATGTACACATATTATATGTTTGATTAAGTCATAAAATGTGATTTCTAATCACCATATATGTGCCCTTCCCTATAAACTCTATGAATGCATATTGAGAGTTAGGTTACTCTACCCGTGCGATGTAGTTAAATTCCACCAGGTATTGAGAGGTTTTTGTCCCGCTTTACTCATGCGATGATGATCCCAGTAAGTATTGAGAGTTATTTCCTTCAGTATTATTTGGTACAATTTTGTCATGTATGTATTATTTCCCATGTTTACAGATGCATTACTTTATTATTATTATTATTATTATTATTATTATATATTAATTTTTGTACGTCATAGGGAAGCCATGAGATGAAGGTTTTGAGATTTTCGAGGAAGTGTCCCCTTGCTTAATGGGCTTTAGAACTTCCTTCTTCCCATCGTTTTGGGAGACTCCTTGAAATCATGGTAACCGGTCTTGATAGGAAATCAACTACGGTGTTGGATTCTCCCTTTATGTGTTTGATCTCGAGATTCAGACCACCTTGCTAGCTAATTATCGATTTGGGATTTCTCTTTTTTACTTTTTCAGGATTAGGAATTTCTTCAGATGAATCATGGTAACCGGTCTTGATAGGAAATCGGCTACAATGTTGGATTCTCCCTTTATGTGTTTGACCTCAAACTTGAATCTCGAGAGAGACCTCTCTATCCATGTGAAAAATGCCAAATCGAAGGAAAGCATCCCTCATTTTTGCCTATACATCCTTGGTTGAATTACCCTGCCTTCACTAGCTAAGAATCTGGTAATGGGCTTTCCAAAGCTACTCATGGAGAACATGTGGGTTTGAACTTTATAAGTCATGGAGTGATGGATTGCCAAGGCTGACTCATCAGGCTTCATTGTTAACCCATTTAGTTGGATTAACACTTTGATGGCATCTGTGAGGGATGGCTTATGTAGGTCAAGGGTGAAGTTGGGTTCTCGAATGGATGAGGTTTACAAATCCATCTCGGGATTCTGCCTTATATATATATATATATGGCCGCAAGCTCATTATTTTTCTATTTACCCATTTTCTGCCAAGATTTCGCAAGATTTCGTGCTGATCAATTCTAGTCAATTAAAGTTGGGCCACGAGATGTATTGCCGCATGACTTGCATTTTGAGCACGTTTATGTTACTTATGTTTTTATATATATATATTTGTAGGGTAAGTACATATAGTGAGTATGAACTGTGCAAGTTTTGAATATATATTTTCGGATGAGGCATAGGGGTTGTTATGTGTTTATAGTGGAGCCCATTTTTATATATTCATGAATTAAATTTGTGCCGCAAGTTTTAGTTATTAGATCATATGATTCACCTCGGATTCGACATACAGGTCGGGGCAAGTCGTGTCATGTGATAAGGGTGTGACATATATGAAAAATATGAAGAAGATATTAGAAAACACAGGGAATGAAAACGAGAGAAAACAACAGTGGGCTCTGACAATGTGATATGAAGGATTTTCTTTTATTCTAATTATCCTTCGACCATAAACATACAATAGCGTGATGGTTTTCTTTGAGATTATCCTCTGTCTCTAATCAACTTGACAGTGATATAACTTATTGTGATCTGCTTCCGCAAACAAAGATCAAAAGGTATGTTTTTGGATATCCTATTAACTATATGTTAAATATGTACGGATATCAACACTTATCTTTTTGAAGCTATGAAAAAGATAGACTATAGTTTGCAATAAGAACAATGTAGGTTGAGTTTTGTCGGTAGAAAGAACTTAGACATACATTTTAATAAAGATGCCTAATTTGAAAATTTTGATATACGTTTAGTGAATGAAAAAGGCTACATGTATTTAAAATAGCACAAAATTTAATGCAAAAATTCTACGTGTTTAGTATTAACTCTTATTGTGGAAATGCAGGATTAAGCAATTACTAATATTCTGGTAATTGCGACTTTTGGAGAAATATAAATGTGGCGTAAACAACTGCAAAGAAAATAAGACACAATAATTTATGTGGTTCAGCGTGATGCCTACGTCCACGGACAAAGACTAGAAGATAATTCTACTAATAATGAGAATTTAAAAAAGTGGGAGAAATTCTCAACACCCCAAACCTCAATACACCAAAAATGGAACCTCACTAGAACACTCAAGTTGAAGCTCTGTCAAATCTCTCAAATCGTTTCAGTTGCAATTGCCCTCTACTTCTCTCAAATTGGGATGCTTACAATTGCAAAACGCTTCACTATTTATAGAGAGCATTTTGCACCAAGTTGGGTTCAATTGACCAAGACGTTGAGCTGGAACTTGCATTGCATGCAGTAATTTGCAATTTTCAGCATCACCGAATTGCATGCATGAACAAGATTTTCAAAACCTTTTTCATGCTTTCAAAACCTAACTTTGTCTTTTATATTCAAGTTAAAATTTCAACAACTCCATGGAATAAGAGATTTTGGTGGGCACAAGCTATAAATTTCTTATCTTTTCTCATCTTTTTGAAGCTGTCAAAAGATACACTATAGTTTGCAATAAGAACATTGCTGGCTAAGTGTTGGCGGTAGAAAGAATTTAGAGAGAATTTTTAATAAAGATGGTTAATATGGAAATTTTATATGCATTTAGTGAATGAATAATGCGCATGTATTTAAAATAGCACAAAATTTAATCCAAAGCATAAAAAATTAAAAAATTAAAAAATTCTTGTGCTGTGGTGAATTCTTTTCTTGTAATGAAATTTTTTTTTTATTTTTTTTAGTGATGGCATACTATTTTTTATACTATCTTTTTTTTCATATACGTTGGTATTGTCAGCCAACCGATGAATAAATGGTAAAATATTGATGTGAAAATTCTCTGCCCCTTTTCGAATTTTATTTTTTAAAAGATAGAGAGATAAATGATTTCAAATTAATCTTTTAACTCTCTAACTTTTGTCAAATTTAAATTTGAATAGCCAACAAAATAAAATTAATTGAAAACTCTACCTCCGTACTCCGAGTGCAATTATTTTGACTCAAATTAATGTCTTAAAAATTTGAAAAACAGACCAGCACAATGAATATATAAAATGTGCCTGTAAGTACATCACACCCTGCCAATCATGCATCATTACGAAGTCAATGTTAACAGTGTATTTAGATTGTAACTTGTTAGATTATAACAAATCATATTTGCAAATATTCATCTGAGGAGTCAAAGATGCTTGCATACAGTTAGTCCACATTTGCGAGCAAGCGTCATTATATATAATGTGCTTCTCTATTATAGTGTGTGATCAATCAGGCAAGCTTAATTTAATTGATCATCAGTAACTATGGATGCGAATCAAGATCAAAGAGCAAAAGAGTTGTTTCAAGGCCTAGCTCAACTGTATAAGCTCATGTTTAATCATTTAAGCTCGACGTCACTCAAGTGCGCGATTGAGCTAGGCATAGCGGATATATTCACAGCCACGGACAGGCCATCACTCTTTCTGAGTTAGTCTCGGCACTTGATATTCAGCCTACAAAAACGACTGCTCTATTCAGGCTCATGCGCTTGTTAGTTCACACGGGTTGCTTTAACAAAACCAAAGTCAATGGACAAGAAGAAGCATACGGGCTCACTACAAAAACGACTGCTCTATTCAGGCTCATGCCCTACTGTTTGTCACCAACGGTTTCAGTATTTGTTGACCCATTTTTTGTCGCTCCATTTCAGTCTTTAAGTAGTTGGTTCAAAGGGACTCTGAAATAATGACAAGCTTTGTTGTCAAAGCTGAGTGCAAGCAAATCTTTGAAGGGTTGGGCTCATTGGTTGACGTAGGAGGTGGCAACGGATTGTTTTCCAGAATCATCTCTGAAGCATTCCCTGGCATCAAATGCACTGTACTCGACCTCCCGCATTTTGTTCCTAACCTGCCTGAGGCTGACAACTTGAAATACATAGCAGGTGACATGTTTCAGTTTATCCCTCCGGCAGATGCCTTTCTCTTCGAGGTTAGATCCAATTTTAAAAATTTAAAACAACTTCTTAACCGTTTTCGTAAATACCAGATGATTTATTTCAATTGTTCTGTGTGCAGCACATATATCCGGACGTTTGAATCTTACAAAATCAGGATTTGAATGATTCAAATCAGATTTAAAGTAACTGCAAAATGCTATACAACTCTAAATTTAATTAACATTTGGATTTTACAAAATCTAGAAGTTTAGGCTTGAGCACGATCATTTACGTATTCATTCTCTAGTGCGGTTGCCCGCATTTTTTCAAGTGTAGATTCGAAGTTTACCATATTGGTAAAGGCTTGTATAACATTGAAACTTATTTTTTCATAACTTATATGCATATGTATTTATATGCGCGTGTGTGTGTTTATAAGTGGAGTTGTAAAACGTTTTATCTACAACACTATAAAATTATTTTACAATATTTAAAACAACGAATCTGCATTCTAAAAAGTGTGATTTGTATATGTATATAGATAGATGGATAGATAGACACACGCACGAACTGTTGGGATTTTATTAAAAAGAAAAAGTATCCTATACTTTAACATAACTGCACTATAAGTGGTGGGTATTAATTAAATGAGTGATTAGCATGGTTGCAGTTGGTTTTTCATGGATTAGGTGATAAGGATGGGTTGAAGATACTGAAGAAACGCAGAGAAGCAATTGCAAGCAATGGTGAGAGAGGAAAGGTAATAATAATAGATATTGTTATCAATGCAGAGGCAGGGGAACACGAATTAACCGAAACAAAGTTCTTGTTTGACATTGCGATGAGCGTTAACGCTACTGGAAAAGAGAGAACTGAAAGTGAATTGGCAAAGCTACTCTTCGATGCTGTTCAGTCACCACAAAATAACACCTAACTTGGCATGATGTCACGGGATGAGTGTTTTGCGCAGCTAACCCGTGCGGCACTTAGACAACTTTGCCGAATGTTGCTAAGTAAGCCTAAAGCTTCTCGAACAAGAGAAGAGAGCAATTGAGCCAAAGAAAGAACTTGTATTGCACAAAGAGAGATTACAATGCTTGTTGGATACAAATGCCTAATGCCCTCCCATATTTATAGGGGAGGCTTGCCAAACTTGGCCTAACTTTGCCAAACTCTAGAGTATTCTACAATTTCCTAGCTATTTACATGTGCTGGAATTGTATAAAGCATTCTAGAATATTTACATGTTCACATGTGCTAGAGTTTCCTAGAACCTTCCGGAATTGGGCCAAGCTAGCACTCTTGGCTTTGTGTTGGCTCTCTAGCCCGAAATTGTGGGCAATTGGGCAACATCCTCCCCCACTTAAGCTCGCAGCGTCCTCGTCGCGCTTTCGTGCTTGAACCTCTGGATGTGCTCAGCGAATTGCCACAAATCATCTTCACGTTCCCAAGTGGCTTCGCTTTCGGGGAGGTTTTTCCACTTTACCAAGTACTCGCTATGTGCTGGCATGCCCCTCCTTGAAACCGTGCGGTCCGCAATGATGTAGTCCACATCTTTGTCGAACGCGGTGACAACGACAGTTGGCGCGCGCCTCGATTCTCCGCGACTTGGTTCTCCCATGTCTTCGTGATATGGCTTGAGAAGGCTCACATGGAAGACCGGATGGATCTTGAGTCTTGGCAGAAGTTGGAGTTGATACGAGACGTTGCCTACACGTCGAACAACTTGGAAGGGTCCCTCGTAGCGCCTCACTAACCCCTTGTGAACTGTCCGCAAAGTCTTGAATTGTTGGGGTAGAAGCTTAATCATGACTTGATCCCCTTCCTTGTACTCAACATGCCGTCTCTTTGTATCTGCCCATTTCTTCATTTTCCTCGCGGCTTTGTCGAGATAGGCTCGCGTGATGTCCGCTTCCTCATGCCATTCACAGGCGAGCTTGTGTACCGGGGGGCTTTTCCCTCCGTAAGTCGAGGCTATGGCATTGGGGGTCATCGGCTGGAAACCCATGATGATCTCGAATGGACTCTTGCCTGTAGCCTCGCTTCGCTGCAAGTTATAAGAAAATTGGGCGATGTCAAGTAGTTTCGCCCAATCCCGCTGATGAGCGCTCACATAATGCCTCAAGTACATCTCAAGGAGGCCATTGATTCGCTCGGTCTGCCCATCCGTTTGTGGGTGGAAGCTTGTCGAGAACTTGAGATCAGTCCCCAACATCTTGAAGAGCTCCGCGCCCGAGGGTCGCTCACAATGCTCTTCGGAACTCCCCAAAGCTTCACAATGTGCTTGACGAATAGGTGGGCTGCCTCGTCCGCTTTGCAATCGACGGGTGCGGCGATGAATGTGGCATACTTGCTGTATCGGTCTACAACGACCATAATGCTTCCGCAACCTTCAGACTTGGGCAGCGATGTGATGAAGTCCATGGAGACACTTTCCCATGGCCTTGTTGCTAGCCAATAATCCCAGGGAGTTGATGATCCACCTTGTCTTGTTGGCACACAAGACAAGTTCGTACATATGCCTCGATGTCGTCCCTCATGTGTGGCCAAAAGTACGAGGCTTGGACTAGTGCGGTGGTGCGCTCGATTCCTGGGTGACCAGCCCACTTGGAGTCGTGGCACTCCTTGATAACTTCCTTCCGCAAAGCCAATCTCCCTTGGTGAGGAGGATGCCTTCCTCTTGCCAAAAGCGCCTTGTCTTTCCCTCGAGCACCTTCTCCAGCAAATCCTTTGCTAGCGGATCTTGTTGGAGACCTTCCTTGATGCGTGAGACAAGGTCGGACTTCGGTTGGCTCATGCTAAGAGTTGCCAATTCAGCCTTGCGGCTTAGAGCATCTGCAACGACATTGGCTTTACCCGGTTTGTACTCGAGTCGATAGTCGAATTCCGCTAGAAAATCTTGCCACCGTGCTTGCTTCGGACTCAACTTCTTTTACGTCTGAAAGTAGCTTGTCACCACGTTGTCCGTCATAATCGTGAAGTCAGATCCTAGCAAGTAATGTCGCCACACCCGCAAGCAATGTATGATTGCGGTCATCTCCTTTTCTTGCACCGTGTAGCGGCGTTCCGTATCATTTAGCTTTCGACTCTCGAACGCTATAGGGTGGCCTTCTTGCATGAGGACTCCACCTATGGCGAAATTTGAGGCATCCGTTTGAACTTCGAAAGGCTTGGTGTGGTCTGGAAGAGCGAGGACTGGTTCCTCCGAAATTGCCTTCTTCAACTCCTCGAATGTGCGTTGGCATTCTTCAGACCAATGCCACATTCTATTTTTCTTGAGCATATCCGTTAAGGGTGCCGCCTTGGCTGAATAGCCTTGGATGAAGCGTCGGTAGTAATTCACCAGCCCAAGGAATGAGCGAAGCTCGGGTACTTTCGAGGGAGGCTCCCAATCGAGGATGGCCTTTACTTTGGCGTTCTCCATCATAATCTTCCCGCCCGCAATCTTGTGGCCAAGGAACTCCACTTCCTATTGTGCAAACGAGCACTTCTCCAATTTGAGGAAGAGCTCATTGTCTCGGAGCACTTGGAGGACTTGTCGCAAATGTTGGGCATGATCCTCGAGCGTGGTGCTATACACCACTATGTCATCTAAGTACACGACCACAAAGCGGTCGAGGAATGGTTGGAGTACCTTGTTCATGAGTGTGCAAAATGTGGCGGGTGCATTAGTAAGGCCAAAAGGCAAGGAATTTGCCTTGGTTTGTCTCCCTTGGCGATGCGCACTTGGTAGTACCCGAAGCGCAAGTCAAGTTTAGTGAAGTACCGCGCTTTGCCAAGCTGGTCGAACAAGTCCGCGATCAAGGGAATCGGATACTTGTTCTTGATGGTGATCTTGTCGAGCGCTCTATAGTCGATGCACATCCGCAGCGATCCATCCTTTTTCTTTTGGAAGAGGACCGGTGCACCGAATGGGGCCTTCGAGGGGCGAATGTAGCTTGCGTCCAGCAAGTCTGTGAGTTGTCTCCGCAACTCCTCTAATTCGGGTGGCGCCATGCGGTAGGGCGCCAAGGCTGGTGACTTCATGCCTTGTTCCAGCTCGATCGCATGATCTACCTCTCGTCGAGGTGGGAGCTTCTTTGGAAGTTCTGGAGGCATCACGTCCTTGTACTCATTGAGGACTGCTTGAATTCGCGGAGGGACTTGGCTTGGCGAAGTTCCGCTATTTCCTTCCTCGTTTAGTTCCCGAATGGAGACCAAGAAGCTTGGGTCCTTCTTGAAAGCCCTTTTGAATTGCATGGCGGAGAGTGTCTTCTCCTCGGACTTGCCTCGCTCCGTGGGTACCATGCATGCTTTGCTCCCGTCAAGGATGCTTAGGGAGCACTACAATAATTATATTCTTTCGCGACCATATTTTCTGTGACGATATAATTTTTGTCACAGAATGTCACTTTTTACGACCATAGGCAATCTTGTCGCTAAATGTCTTGTTTTTCTGTAACCAAAATTAAGTTCATCACAAAAACTCACTTTTTGCGACCAAACACAATTTTCGTCGCAAAAACATTTGCCAATTATATTTACTTTTAATTTATTTGCGACAAAAAAACATTGTCGTCACAAATTCTATACTTTCAGCGACCACTTCAAGATTTCGTCGCAAAAAAGAAAGTGATAAAAATAATGTACGACTTCCTTTTTGTGACAAAACTAAATTTTCGTCTCAAAATATCTACTTTTTACGACCCCATTCAAGTTGTCGCAAAAAATCGAAAGATTTTGGCGGGTAATCTACCGCCAACCAAATAATAAAAAAGATATTTATAATACTTTTTGCGACAAATAATTATTTGGTCGCTAAAAATGAAATATTTTGGCGGAAATTGAACCGCCTTATACAATTAAACTCAATTTGAACAAGTTTTTGCGACCAAATTTAAACTTGGTCGCAAAAGACAAGCATGTTATATATATTTGTATTATTCTTCTCTCTTTCATTTTTATCTCTAAGTTCTCTCACTCTTATAATTCTCATTCCCTTGTTCTCACTCTATCTTCCTAGCTTATTTTCCTTACAAACTTTTTTTCTTGGTTACATAATTTTATTTAATTATCATGTGTAGAAGTTAACTAACCTTTGTGCTTTTTTTTTGTAGAAATTAAATATTGAAGATCATATACAAAGAGGTGAAGAAAATCAAGATGCAAGGAGGTGAAGAAAATCAAGAAATTTATGAATAAATATAGTTGTTCCAAATATTACAATGTTATTTGAAGATCATTAATGTAATTGTTCCAAGTGTTACAATTATGTAATTGTTCCAAGTGTTACAATTATGTAATTGTTCTAAATAATGTAATTTCATTTGCAAAAATTTTTGTGTATTTTTTTTATCAATAATAACTTTTAATTTAATTTTTCTACTTTCATGAAGTTGGTTATAATTGTCTTAATTATTAAAGAAAAATTAAATAAATTATAATTTTATAAAATTATAATTAAAACATAATATTATATTTAAGTTTTTTGCAACCAGCCTTACCTTGAAAATAATTAATCTACGACCAAAATTGCTCATCGTAGAAAACATGATTTTTTAAATTTTGTCTCGAAACATAGCTGCGACCAATAGTTATTGGTCGTAGAAAACTTATCAGCGACCAATTAATTAGCCGCAAAATATAACAATCGACAAAAGATGAATTAATCTATGACGATGTATTTTGGTCACAGAAAGCCATTATCAGTGACGAATTTAACGATTGGTCGCGGAAAAGATTCCTCGACAGACATAATGTGGCGAGTTTGCGACAACCATTTTTTGGTCGTAGATCAGTTTTAGCGACCAAAATTATATATTCTGCGACCAGTGTTTTGGTCGCAAATGATGGCGTTTCTACTAGTGGAGTTTGTAGCGGGCAGCAGGAAGGCATGGACTTGGTCGAAGAATTCCATGCCGAGGACCATCTTGAAGTCATCCATGGGCACAATGGAGAAGTCAAGCTTTCCGCTCCACGTACCGAGTGTGATGTGCACGCCTTGTGCAATTCCCGCAATTGGCTTGGCGGGTGAGTTTACTGCCTTCATTGTGCCTCATTCCTTGGTGGCCTTGAGGCCTAAGCGCTTGGCCTCGTCTATGGACACAAAGTTGTGCGTCGCTCCCGTATCTAGCAGCGCGCGAACGGACTGACCGTTTACCTTTGCGCTTACATACATGAGCCCTTTCTTGACGGTTGAGTCTTGGAGAGAACCCATGCTGAGTTGGGGTTCCTCCGTGGACATTGTGGGGTTGCTCTTAAGTTGGGCTGCGAGAGCATTAAGCGACCTCTTTTCCGGACAGTCGCGCACCCAATGAGGACCATTGCATATGAAGCATGGGCTTCACGGCTTTGGCGCCTCCTTCTTGCCCTCCGATTTTCCTTGCTAACTCTTGTTGCTATGCGGCTTTTTCTGCCCCCAATCTTTGCGGTTGTTGCCCTTTTCCTTGCGACTCTCTCCCCCACCTCTGCCTTGGCTAGGCTTCTTGTCTTTGGATTGGACAGTGTATTCGGTGAGCGATTCCGCAATGGCGATGGAGTCGTCAAGTGTTTGAACCCCACGCCTATCAAGCTCGGTCTTGGCCCAATCCTTGAGGCCATCTTGGAAGTAGAAGAGTGAATCCTTGTCGGACATGTCGCTTATCTCCAACATAAGGGTAGTGAACTCGTTGATGTAGTCCCGAATGCTACCCGATTGCTTGAGGCAACGTAAGCGCGCTCGCGCTTCCTTCTCCGCAGCTTTCGGAGTTCTTGCTTGAAGTCGGCCCAGTGTCGATGGCGCAAATTCCCTTGCCCATCTCGCCATACTGGCGCCACCATTGTGCAGCGCCTCTAAGATAAGTGGGTGCAGTGCCCACCTTCGATGCCTCATCTCGTACACCCATAGCATCGAAGTATTGATCCAGCCCGAATAGGAAGTTGTCCACAATTGTGGCATTGCGTGTGCCATCGTAGGTGTCGGGCTTTGGCACATCAATGCGGCGCGCATCACTCGAGGGACTTGCGGAGAGTGTGCGCTTGTGCCATGCCCAATCCGAGCGGACTTCATCCACTTCCGCACGGACAGCACGTAGTTCATCCTGAACAAAACTACGAAGTTTGAGCAACTCATCATGGAAAGAACGAAACTCACCTCGGAGAATGTTCGCTTGCTCATGAATGAGAGCTTTTGTGGCCACCGTGAACTCGCCGTATTCTCCCTCGAGATTGTCCACTCTTCCCTCCAATCCCTCGAGGCTATCTTGAGTGGCGGACAATGCTATTTCGAGAGTGCCTACACGAGGCTCCAACGCATCCACGGATGGGGCCTTGGACTTGCCGCGAGTCTTGCCTTGGGCGCGTTCTCCCTCTCGGCCGCGGCTGGGTTCTGGTGGAACATCCACACCAACAACACCCTCTTGTGCTACGTTCGAAGGGTTGGTCATTGTTTCGTGAGCTAACTTGCGTGCGTGCAAACCTTAGCTCTGATACCACTTGTCACGGGATGAGTGTTTTTTGCGGCACTTAGACAACTTTGCCGAATGTTGCTAAGTAAGCCTAAAGCTTCTCGAACAAGAGAAGAGAGCAATTGAGCCAAAGAAAGAACTTATATTGCACAAAGAGAGATTACAATGCTTGTTGGATACAAATGCCTAATGCCCTCCCATATTTATAGGGGAGGCTTGCCAAACTTTGCCAAACTCTAGAGTATTCTACAATTCCTAGTTATTTACATTGTATAAAGCATTCTAGAATATTTACTGCTGTTTGCTCTGAAATTGTGGGCAAGTGGCGGTCAATGAGGTCCTTCATTGAAGTCTATCCATAAAGAATTGAGCAACGGTATTCCAGCAAGTCTCTTGTACTGCTTGATTTAAAATTTAAGTGTAGTAGTTGAAATGTCTCGAAATGACTAGAAAATGAGGTCACACACGGGTTTAAATATAGGATGAGTCACTCAATTAAAATGCTATGGTCTTTTGGGATGGAAACTTAAATATCCTAGACCACCCTTTAATATACTAAGAATAAAGGATTTGTTTGTACTATGTCATATTGCATTTTTTTATTGTTTCCAGCATCTGCTCTTATGTTTTATCTTTACTAATAAAATTACGATATTTCTTAAGTTATTGTGTTCTCAAAACAAGTAACTGCAAAATAATTTATATTGTTACTTTGGATATTTTCAATTATGTTGTAAATTAATGATAAATGATTCAAAATTTATATTTGCAATGTAAGTAAAAAATAATAATAATTAGTAAAAAATTAAAAAAGTAAAAATAACCTATTGAAATTGATGAGTAATATTACTATTAAAAATTAATATTTCAAAAGTATAACATCCCCACGATTCTTCTAAGGCAATCAGAAGCATCATCAGCTAAGATTGTTTGGTGTAAGACAAAATTGAAGTTTATTTATTTTATTTAGTAGTTCAATTTTTTCAAGCAGAATTTATAATTGGACTTATATTTGGGGTGAATGGATTCTCTTTTCCGGTTTACTATTAGAAAGATTATGCCACGGGTTTAATAATTTTTTATCACTAAAATCCTTATTTTATGCAAGGGTTTTATCTATCTTGATCACATTTCCACTAAGTTATTAAGAAAATCTTTAATTAACATGCAGTATAATATCCAAGTCAACTCAATCAAGTGAGGCTAATTAAAACTGAGGATCAAATAGCACAATCAACCTTACATAACAAGCAAGAATTATGAAAACCTTGAATTAATGACTAGCCATTAGTCCTCGATTCGTTTCTTTTAATTTAACTAGGTGGAAGCCAAGAATCTTGAGCAAAACTCTATGCCCCATGTTGTCTATGTATCCAACAATTCGTCAATGAAACTTTTTTTTATGGTATCACAGCTAATCTTGAGAATCACATACATGCATGGTTATTATGTTTCAATGAAAAAAGGTTTGCCACTAGTGAACCTCTTAAGAAAGTTGGCTTGCTTGATTGTAGATCAGTATACAAAAGAAATTCAAATCTATTTGTGATTGTTTGGCTGCCATCAAGAAACCAGTGGAAGATGTTGATAAACAGTGGCAATTGGCACGTGGACTTGGACCAGACTTGAGACCTCTCAAGGTAGCGATGCTGGGAAAACCTCCATACCGTCAATTTAGTCCTTTTATGTTACAAGGTTCAAAAAGTTGAATTAATTTTCTATTAATGCAAGCTAGTATCCAAGGTGGTCAATGGATCTAGAGACGGGGGAAAGAAAAAAAATACTTAAAGAAAGATGATTATGTTAACTGCTAGCTCATTTGTAAATTTGAAGGATAACAAAGACTATTGTAATTCACCCTATTAAAAGTGCAGTGTGATTATACAAAGAGTAGTGTTGGGCATCTTGAAATTTTATCTCAAATGATACGATATTCATCAAGTAAATGATGGCATAGTTTAATTAACCCACGTAATATTTGTGAAAAATTGTGAATCACTTCATGAATAACATGTTACATACCATGCATATCACATAATATTTTAGTATGTATTATTTTCTCTTTAATGATAAATTGTATTGTGGGCATTTAAATATATAATATTGTAAAATTTAACTAAAGAGTTGGTGTAACAAAATATTTTGATAAGGATATCTAATGAAATTTCAAATAAATTTCATTTTCACCTTAAATTTCAAGCGACCTGAATATATGCACTATGGTTCATTCCGAGCAATCCGAAAACGAAATAATATGAGCTTTCAGTTTGATTAAATGTTTTTCCCAATACATTCAGATTTCAGAAAGTTTCAAAAGAAAGCTGAAAAGATATATCAATAATTGAAATGAAAAAAGTTGGAAGGAGGTATCTAAAAGTCAATTTCAACGCCAATCATGCGTAATTCCACATGAGCAAACTAATTAATTGCCATGAGAAAACGAAAAGAAAAGAAAAGAGCCACGTTCTTCCCCCCCAAAAAAAGCATAAAGTTCATTTGACAATGATATCATGATGTCCATGACCTCAACTTGGGAAAGGAAAAACAAAAAAAAACTCCATCATAAAGAAATTTCATTTGAGATATTATCACTTACCTTGCTTCGCTTCGTATCATTTGTGTATTTTATTGTCTTTGAAGCATATGATTTTTTTTTTTTTTTGGTACTATGTTGGTGTTGTTTTAATTTCTATATTAAGAAACGTGATTGTTATATGGAAGACATATTTTGCAGAAATAATGGGATTCATTCTAAACCTAGACATTGACTAGCTAGCCGTACACTACCAGAAAATGGGACATTTCCGAGGGCCAGTACCCTTGGAAATATAAAAAGACTCTCGGAAAAACTCATTTTCAAGCGGGACATGCCGTCGATCGTCGTCGTATTAAGTCTTATCGGAAATGTTGAGTTTCTGATGAGTCATCGGAGAAAAAAAATATTTCCGAGGATGTTGCCGTCATAAATGGAATTAAATGCCCTCCAAAATAAGATAAGATAAACCTATTTATTTTTATATTCAACTGCAACATGCCCTCAGAAATAAAAGATACACTGTCGGAAATAGACTTATTTCATTAATTTTTTTATTTTTATTGTCGAAATATCTATATTAGGGAAGTAATGTAACAAACATAATAATAATATACGAAATATACTAAATGTAACTTCATTAATTTCAAAAATTCATAAAATCACATTCATCATTCAAAAATTCAACAAAAATATCAATTTTATAGTATCTTTTACGGAAAAAAATATACCAAAGTATATACAAAATGATAGCACCATATCTTAAATATGTTCAATCATCCTCTAAATAACTTCAGTTTCTGAATCATTTGTCTCAACTTCATCATCCTCATACCCATCATCATATTCTCCCGTCAAAACAATGTCCTAGGTGAAAAAAGGAATTTTAATCATTATTATTACCAAAACAAGAACTTGTATAAAATATAATCAAGAAGCCGAGACTAATGAGAAAAATATTGTAATAAAAACAACTTTATATCGATGCATAGTCTCCATTTCAAAAAAATCTAATAATTATTCCATCATTCACCTATATTAGAAGCTTGTCCATAATTACTTAAGTTCATCAACTAACAGAGCAATGACAAGTCACCAATCATTTTCATGAGAACTGAAAACATAGAACACTTCATTCACTTAATCTATTAATAAAATGAAATAAACAACCTATACCTTATGAGATGATTCTTGTGCAGACTTTCCAAGAACAAGTTTTATCATTCTTTTGAACTTCTTGATTTCTTTCTCTAAGTCTTTTAGTTTTACTTCCAAATTACTACATTGATGCTTGTTACCTCCTTGACTTGGAGAACCATACATATCCTTGACTTTGATGCCTGCTCCCTAACCAACAACACGACCATGTGCTGCTTCTCTTGTCACTTCTCGAGATATTTTCCATTCATCCACTGGCAAGCCTTGACCTATAACAGTGGATCTCATTGATTCCATTGTTTCCTATAATAAATACATACATTTGTGTTAGTGCATATAGTAATGAAATTATGCAAATAAATCAGGAATATTATGAAAATTTAATATCAAATACACACATGCACTTCCTTTGCTTTGTTACTTGCCCATGTCCCCTTACATGAAACATCTTGAATAAATCAAGTGGACTAAGTTAAGTACCTATTTGTTACTGCAATAAAGAATTGAAATTCAATAAGATCATAATAAATAAACACACTTCTTTTATGATCAAAGTCAAACATGTTCTTTTCGCATTTCTTTTCTATGCTTGGCCATTGGGACGAACTTGTAGTATGAATAAGTTTGGACTTGGTTCAATTCCTTTTGCTCGTTGTGCTTGTTTTCTATAAATAATTAAAAAAAATAAAATCAACTTGGTTATTCTGAACCCATTGTTGAGTACTAGAGAATTCATATTTATAGAGAGTAAAATTATCATTTTATACTCCAAGTCTCACTAACATTTTCACTTTTACGTGTTTAAATCCTCTAAGCTTTTATTATGTGTGTTTAATTATAATTTAAGTATTTTATGTATTTCAGGGATATTTTGGACATTTTATGACTAACGAGAAGTTAAACAACAAAGCGGATGACATTTTTGAACTCAGAATGGTTTAAAACCTTCTAGGGTATAAATGGATATTCGGCATACAGTATTGTTCAAATATAAGGTAATATTCACAAGTACAACATTGTTTCACTTATACGGTATGATGATGTGGCATTGACTGATTATATGGCATTGAATGATGATGTGGCATTGACCGATGATGTGGCATGATGCTATTGGACCAAAATACTGATGTGGCATTGACTGATGATGTGGCAACATCTTATGGGACCGAAATGTTGATGTGGTATTGACTAATGATGTGTACCAACCAATCAAAACTTGCCATGTGGCGCAATCCTGAGCGTCCGAATTATTTTCATCCGATGGCCATGATTTACACATTGTATCTATAAATAGAGGGCTCCTCTGCCTAATTTGACACCCTTGAATCTATTTTCGAGCTCCATTTTCTATAATTCTCTCTCCATCTTGTATTTTTTACATATTTTAATAAAATTATCATTTTACTCCTTGTTCAATTATAGGTGGCTAGTTTATTTCAAGCTTGGGTTGAAGGTGAAGGCTCAACATGATCCATGGGTTTATGTAAGTTTATTTTCTTTTTCTCTCTAATTTATATGGTTGTTTTGACTCATTATCGACAGACAATGTATCATGTCTAGATTTTGCACAGTATACATGCTCCTTAGTGAAAGATCGTTATTGTCTGGCACAATGAGCACTTAGCATTATATTAATTAGAGAGAAAATTCCCCTATAGTATTTTGTGGGTCGTCTTGACTCAGTATTGACAGAGAGTGTATCTAAGCTATTTAGTGGATGGTCTTGCCATGTTGTTGATTATTATCATCTGGCACAGCGTATTCTTGACACCACACTTAGTGGAAGATCATTACCTCTTGCTCACTGAGCATTTGATGCCATATTTATTAGAGTGAGGAGTTGAAATACCCCTTTCATGAATTAATTGGAACTAAAAAAGAAATATTAAGCCCATTGTGAAATGTTGAGAATGAATCTAAAGACTCAAGCGTTTCATTTGCATTGTTTTCATCTTAAGATAAAAAAATTCACTTCCAACCAACTCACATATACACCTAGAAAATTAACCATATCCATAATTAAATCTACATTTTCGTGGGACCGAACACAAAATCTATTTACAATAGATTCGTGACCTTCCGAGTACAATAAAATGTGCACAACACCCATCAAGAACAACTCATGTATAAAGTACATAGACAATATTTATAAGTTTCTTATTCCTATAATGATTCTAGCAACTATAATTCATTGATGAATTAAAAGATAGCAAAGCTTAAGAAAGAAAATGACAGAAAAGTATTTGTTAATAGTCATTAGTAGTACCTTCCACCCCTTATCCATCCATTTGTCAACCATTTGTCTCCATATTATCAGAGGCACATTCTCAGGAGAATGTGCATAACGCTCTCTAATAGATGGATACTTCTAAAAAATGCCCTTCCTTAGCTCTAACATCCAATTCGGAAAATAAATTTCCATATGAATCTTTACGACATCTTTAAGCTTCTGTTCTGTACATGTATAAGAAAATTGTGCTTCCTTGAAACGAGCAAATAGTGTTTCAAATTCTTCCCTTCAATATTCAGAATATTTAATATATGGACTACTGATACTATTGTTGAAGATGACACCAATTTCACGTGCAGCTTTTGGTGTTATGATTCTTGCAATTTTTGAGAAAACGTATTAAGTAAATTTCCAGCCATTAGAACCAAAAAAAAAAAATGTAAACTACATATAAAACCAAAACATGAAGTTGATTTTACCTACCATCATACATCTCTAAAGTCATAACATGCCCTTGAACAACTGCTTTGGCCTTTCCTCGACTATTTTTTTTCTTTTTGCTTCTTGAAGCTGGCACAAAATCAAATAAGATACAAATTAGCCATTAATTTAAATTTAATTGTGCATTAAACATTAAGTTAATACCTTCATCTATTGTAGTAAAACATAAAGCTTCACCACCAATTATAGAGCTAATTCAATATCCCTGTTATGTGTGCTAGCTTGAGACTTTCCTTTGCTAGCAACTATGTCATTTGATCTTATAATTTTAATTTGTCTTTTTCCCTTCGTTAGTAGCTAGAGACTTCTTTTTGTTACAGTTGGAGACTTTCCATTTTAAACCATTCTATCAAACCTTATCTTGAAATTCTTGCAAGAATTTTAAAGAATAAAGCATCATTAGAAGCCAATTAAACATTCAACAAAAATATTTCAAACAAACACAAATGGCAGAAACGGTTAGATTAATCATAGTTACAAAACCTACATGATAAAAAAATAATGCAGCATGCACTGTACAGAGTCATAATAAGTTACCATTTTTAATTTGCAAAAGGAAAAAAGGGAATATTTTTTCTAATTTGCAAAGTGTTAAGCTTATTTGTTTTTCAAGCCTAACCAAATCTTATTTTTTTCAAAACCTTAGCACATGATTCTCTGAAAAATGTGCTAACTTCTATCAAAGCATCACAAATTTCTTCAGGTAAAACCTGTTGCATTGTAAGAGACAATAATCTCTCTGAGAACACATGACGGTCATGAGTCTTCATGCACAGAATTTTATGCTCGAGTATATTCAGACATCTTAACAAATTAGTTGAGTATCCATCTAGAACTTGCACACTTATAAGCCACTCACACAATCTTTATCTCTTTTCATTTGTGAAACTAAAAGAAGCAATGGGCAAAATAGGTTTTCCATCATCATATTTTGGGTGAAGCTCATGCTTTATATTCAAGGATTCTATATCAAGGCGAGCATTTAGGTTATCTTTTGTTTTGCCATCAATATTAAAAAGTGTGCCAAGTATATTATCGCACACATTTTTTTTTCAATGTGCATGACATCTAAATTATGACTCAACAAAAGCGTTTCCAGTATGGTAACTGAAAAAAAAAATACTATGTTTTTTCTAATTCTTGTGCTTTTCAAACCCACGAATGACTTGCTTTTTCCCTGTTTTACCAAATATTATTGGCCTTAAACTTTCAAGTTCATTTAGCCCCTGCTCACCAGATGGTCTTTTCGGTGTAGCTTTCTTTTCTATCATGCCATCAAATTGGCTCTTTTGAAATCTCCACTTATGTCCTAGTGGCAAAAATCGATGATGCCTCATATAATAGATTTTTAAATTGTTATGTAATCTACGATGAGCAGTCTTCTTAGCAAAACATGGGCAAGCCAACTTTCTTTTTGTGATTCAACCAGATGTAAGATCATATGCAGGAAAGTCATTAATTGTCCATATAACAACCACTTTCAATTGAAAATTTAAACGTGTGGAAACATCATAAGTGTTTACTCCATTTTCCCACAACTCATTCAACTTATCAATTAATGGCCTCAAGTACACATCAATATCATTACCTGGGCCTTTTGGGCCTGGGATAAAGAAAGACATGAACATATACGGCTCTTTCATACACATCCAATGTGGAAGATTGTATGGAAATAAAAGAACAAGCCAACAGCTGTATCCAAAATTCATATTTTCAAAAGGATTGAAGCCATCGGTAGCTAAGCCCAGTCGAACATTACGGGGATCGCTATAAAATTACTCATAAATGTGATCAAAACTCTTCCAAGCCTCAGAATCTGCAGAATGCCTCAGCAGTCCATCTTTAACACGCTTGTCAGAGTGTCGTGTCATGTCATGTGTGCAGCTATTTTTGATGACATAAATGACCTTTGAAGAACATTTTTGGCTTTCCCTTCACCACCTTACCTTTTGTCTTCCATCTCGAAAGCCCACTAGTTGGACATTGAGATGCATTATACAATCATTCATACTTGCGTCAAATTTTTCATAATACAAACCGTTATCTTTAACTATCTTTTTTGCATCATAATTACACATAGGCAATTTTTCACACGAAGAAAATGCATCCTTCAAAATCTCCAATAATGTGTCAAAGGATTTGTTACTCCAATCATTAATGCATTTGACATGCATTAATGTGACAAAAAAATTTCAACCCAACCCAAACCAACCCATTTGGATTTGGTTTGGGTTTGGATTGAATTTTATTATCAAAAATTTTTATTTTGATAAATTTAATTATATAAAAATTATAAAAATTATTAATTGTTATTAATTATTAAATTGATACTAAAATATGAAAAAATAGAGTGAATAAATAATAAATTTTACAATAACCTAATCCTTAAATTAAAGAATACTAGAAAATTAAAATAAAGTTTAATAACAAAAATCATAAATTCTCAATGAATAAGAATGTAAATTCTAATAATAAACTTCCACAAACATGACATCAACAGATAAATTCAAAGAAAGCAAATAAAAAAAGTTATGTGAGTGTCATTTAGTTAAAATAATAAAATTTCTTTAACTAAAAAAATGTATCCTTTGACTTATAATTATTAAGATGATAAATTTCTATCAAATGGTGTTTTTTTTTTCAATAGGTTGATTGCTCATGAATTTCAAGATGGAGGATCAATGTCAATAAATCCCATCAAAATAAAAAACGGAGTATTATTTATGCTACAATATCAATATAGCACACAAAATGTTAATTTTATTTATAATAAGGATTTATAATTTCTGTCACAATAATATTTTATCAGTGGCGAAATATTATTTCTCATAATTATTAATTATTTCCTTCCGATGGACTAGGTAACTATGCCCTCAAAAACCATCTCAACATTATTACTATAATTTTCCTTAATTTAAATACGAAAACAACAATATAGATTTCGTGTTTTTCTTATTACTGTTAGAAACATAAAAGCGGTAATTATGTAAGTGATAAGTGCATATTTTCCATATATTTTACTATTAATTTCTCCATCTTTTTCTTGTTTTGGTCTTAAATATTCTAGTTATTTTAATTAATTTTTAATTTAGTAAATTATATTTTATTATGTTAATTTTATGTTAATTTTTATATTTTGTTATTTTAGGTGCATTTTGAGAATAATTTGTGCTTAAAGGGATCAAAGCTAGAGAGAGTTGAAGATTGTTGATGCTCACTGCCGTGGTGATAAAGTCGAAAGAAGAAGAAGAAACAATTAAATTGATTGGCTGAATTACTAGCTAAAGGACATGAGAAATATTAGCCAAATTAAAGAGTGCACGTGAGTGAAGCCAAAGCAAATTAAAAGGCTTGGCCTTTGGCTTAAGAGTTGGAAAAGTCGGTGGGGCCCATTTGAAGACTAAATATAAAAGCCAAACTTTGGTTTTAGAAAGGGGGGTAGCCGCCAAAGAAGCCAACAGCCGCTGGACGGAAAAGAGTGCAAGGGCAGATCCAATTCGGCAGCAAGAAGAAAAAAAATAGCAGCCGAAATTAAATTAAAGCAAAGGCAGCCGCTTGAATTAATCTCTATGATTGGTTTTGTCAATTCTCTTATTCCCAATTCAATTATGTTAGGCTAGATTTTTATTTGGTTGAGGGTGAATTCAAAACCCTAAACATACAATGCAATTAAATTTAAATTCTATCATTCAATTTATTTAATTGAGATTGTTTATGTTCTTCTATAATTAATGTTCATGATTTATTCTTGTTTTATTTAAGTGGCCAATTAAATAGGACTTGAATAAATATTATTGCTAGATTAAAATTCTTGATCCGTAATTGTCTTGATATTTTAATCATTAGTAGCAAGTTGGAATTAGTGATTTCAATTGAAGAACATAACCTAGGTTAAATAATCCGAGCTTGTGTGTTTATTGCCTAGATCAACCTAATATCTTTCTTTGTTTAATGCTTCCATTATCTTAAATTTAAAGAGTTTGTTTTAAATTATTTAATGGTTAGAGATTAGGTGAAGAGCTTGTTTTGCCTAACAACACACTAAGGAAAGATTGAGACTAACAGAGCTTATTGTTGTCTACGGTTGATAATTTCAATATAAATTGATAATAAAATTGATATATTATGTGCATGTTTGGTGGTGGCGAATGATCCTTTAACCAACGTTTTCGTCATTATTATTTCTTTCTCCTTTAATTAGAGTTTTTTTTTCTTGTTCGTAATTTTAATTTCTTTATTTCTTACTATTTAGTTAAAAATTCATAAACCCCCCTTTTATTTTTAATTGGCATTTTCTTTAGTTAGATTAATTTATATTATTATTACTATTACTATTATTTTATTTTAAATCTTGCTTTGGAGTTAATAATAAATATAACTAGCATAGTCTCTGTGGGATCGATCCTTACTCGCTCTGTACTAATTATTTATATTAGTGGTAAGGTTTTAAATTTGGTGCACCTTAACGACACTATCAAATTTTTGGCGCCGTTGCCGGGGACTAGCGTCTAGTTTGTTTATTATCACTCGTTTTATTTTTATTTTATTTTATTTCTTTTCTCATTTTATTTATTTATTTATTTTATTTTAATTAGTTATTTTTTGTTCTATATTTAGATTTTCATGAGTATAGAGGACATTCGATTGAAACTCGAACAACTTAGAGCAACCTCATCATATTCAGAACTCGATTTTGCCATCCACATTCCACTCCCGAAGACAGAACCAAGCAGCCCAGAACCCGAACCAATGGCTCAGAATAACAACCGAACACTTAAAGAGTTGGCAGCTCCTAACTTGGACCAGCAACCCTTATGCATTGAGAATCCAAACCCTCAGGTAAACTTTGAACTCAAATCTGGAATGATTCATCTTCTTCCTACTTTTCATGGTCTTGCAGGAGAGGATCCAAATAAGCACTTGAAGGAGTTCCATGTGGTCTGCTCTACAATGAAACCGAGTTTCAAGAGCAAGTTAAGCTAATGGCCTTCCCATTCTCTTTGGCGGATTCAAGGAATGGTTGTACTATCTTCCTCCATCACTACATGGAATGAGATCGTCTATTTTTAGAGAAATATTTCCCAAAGATCAAAAGTGGCAAAGATTCAAAAGAAATCAGAATCAAGTATAATGGAGAGCCGCTCTACGACTATTGGGAACGATTCAAAAAGCTATGTGCTAGTTGCCCTCACCATCAGATAAGTGATTAACTTCTTATTCAATACTTTTATGAGGGTCTACTACCTATGGATAGGAGTATGATTGATGCCGCTAGTGGGGGAGCACTCGTGGATAAGACACCAGAAGCAGCCCGAAATCTCATTGCTAACATGGCTGCCAATTCCCAACAGTTCAACACTAGGAACGATCTACTGCCGCCACCTAAGCGAGTCAATGAGGTAAGTACTACTTCTCTTGAAAAATAAGTTTCAAATCTTACTTCTTTGGTGCAACAATTAGCTCTAGGGCAACAAATGAGACCGTGTGGCGTATGTTCTATGGTCGGACATGCGACTGACATGTGCCCTGCTATCCAAGAGGGTTCACATGAGCAAGCCAACGCAGTTGAGGGGTTCCTAGGCCAACCAAGACAAAGGTATGATCCCTACTCTAATTTTTACAATGAAGGGTGGAAGGATCACCCTAATTTTAGGTATGGGAACCAACAACAAGGCATTTCTAATGTGGCACCGTCTCGACCACCGGGCTACCCCCAACACCGGGTGCAACAGCCTTACCAAGTTCGGCCACCTCCACCTCCTCAAAATCAAGGTACATCTTTGGAAGATCTTGTAAAAGCTCTCGCTACTAACTCTATGCAATTCCAACAGACTACCCAGACACAGCTCCAACATTTAGAGAATCAAATTGGCCAACTAGCCACATCTATGAGTAGGATAGAGGGTAGAACTTCAGAAAAGTTACCTTCTCAACCAGAAATTAATCCAAAGGAGAATGCTAGTGCTATGTCTCTCAGGAGCGGAAAGCAATTGGAACCATTATTAGCTAAGCCATCAAAAGTATCCACAACATTATCACCCTCCCCACCTGAGGCTCTTCCTTTAACAAGGAAAGATGATTCCCACTCGGCATTGCCAGTCGATCCATCTGGCCAGGTAAGTATCCCCTCACCTCGAATTAAGACTCTCTCCATTCCTCCACCATTTCCTAGCAGATTTAAACAATCCAAGAAAGAGGAGCAAGAAAAAGAGATCCTTGAGACCTTTCGTAAAGTAGAGGTAAATATTCCTCTACTTGATGCTATTAAACAAGTGCCGCGTTATGCAAAGTTTTTGAAGGAATTATGCAACAACAAGCGAAAGTTGAGCGGTAACGAAAAGGTAAGTGTTGGAGAGAATGTTTCTGCTGTACTTCAAAGAAAACTTCTGCCTAAGTGCAAGGATCCAGGTACTTTCACTATCCCCTGCACTATTGGTAATACCAGATTCGAAAGATGTATGCTAGATTTAGGGGCCTCAATTAATGATATGCCATACTCGATTTATAACTCCTTGAATTTAGGTCCAATGGAAGAAACTGGTATAATTATTCAATTGGCTGACAGATCTAATACTTACCCGAAGGGGGTTATGGAAGATGTTCTTGTGCAGGTCAACGAATTGGTCTTTCCAGCTGATTTTTATATCCTTGAAATGGAGGATGAGTTGTCGCCCAATCCGACTCCTATTCTGTTGGGGCGGCCATTTCTTAAAACAGCCCGAACCAAGATTGATGTTCACGATGGAACCCTCACAATGGAATTTGATGGTGAAGTGATCCGCTTCAATATCTTTGAGGCAATGAGGTATCCTAGTGATGTTCATTCTGTTTTTGCCATGGATGATATTAATACTTTGGTGCAGGATTTCTTTGAATTATCTGGTAATGACAGTTTTGAAATTGCGATAAGCAAAAATCTTACGAAAGATGATTCTAAGGAACATGCAAATTTAATGAAGTTGGATGATGAGGTAGAGGAAGCTATGGCGATCTTAGATGGAGCAGTCACATTACGCACCCATGGGTATAATGTTTCTTACCTTGAATTGCCTTTATTAAACGAGAAACTTTTACCTTCAATTGTGCAGGCACCTACCTTAGAACTTAAACCACTCCTAGAACACCTGCAATATATTTACGTGGGTGAAAATTAAACACTTCCAGTCATAATTGCTAAAACCCTCACCCCAGTTCAACAAGAAAAGTTAATTAGGGTGCTTCGGGATCACAAGACGGCGATTGGCTGGACCATTGTCGACATTAAGGGAATTAGTCCTTCCATGTGCATGCATCACATTTTGCTAGAGGAAGGGTCTAAACCAACGAGAGATGCACAACGCTGTCTTAATCCACCAATGATGGAAGTCGTAAAAAAGGAGATACTGAAACTCCTTAATGTGGGGATTATTTATCCCATTTCTGATAGTAAATGGGTGAGTCCTGTGCAGGTAGTTCCAAAAAAATCAGGCATCACAGTGGTCAAGAATGAAGAAAACGAGCTTATGCCAACTAGAGTTCAAACTGGGTGGAGAGTTTGCATTGACTATCGTAAACTGAATGCAGCCACTCGCAAGGATCATTTTCCTCTACCATTCATTGATCAAATGCTTGAAAGGTTAAGTGGTCACTCTCATTATTGTTTTCTTAATGGTTACTCAGGTTATAATTAGATCATTATTGCTCTGGAAGACCAAGAGAAAACGACATTCACATGCCCCTTCGGAACATTTGCTTACCGACGCATGCCGTTTGGTCTCTATAATGCTCCTGCCACTTTCCAAAGATGTATGATGAGTATTTTTTCTGATTATGTGGAGAACATCATTGAGGTATTTATGGATGATTTTACAGTTTATGGTGATTCTTTCGATAAATGTTTAGATAACCTTACACTTGTTCTTAAACGATGCATTGACACTAACCTTGTGCTTAATTGGGAAAAATGCCATTTTATGGTTAATCAAGGTATTGTACTAGGCCATGTTATTTCTAAAAAGGGGATTGAAGTGAATAAATCTAAGATAGATCTTATACGCTCCTTACCACCTCCCACTAGTGTGAAGGAGGTTCGTTCTTTTCTTGGTCATGCAGGTTTCTATTGCAGGTTTATCAAGGATTTCTCCAAGATAGCTTTACCTCTCTGCAACTTACTTCAAAAGGATGCAACGTTTGACTTCAATGAAGAGTGCCAAAGAGCTTTTAAGAAGTTAAAAGAGGTTTTGACATCGGCCCCTGTGATTTAACCACCAAACTAGGATTTACCATTTGAGATTATGTGCGATGCCAATGACTATGCTGTTGGAACCGTGTTGGGCCAGCGTGTGGGCAAGCTTCCTCATGTCATCTACTATGCCTCTCGTACATTGAATGATGCACAACTTAACTACTCCACCACAGAGAAAGAACTTTTAGCAGTTATCTTTGCCTTAGAGAAATTTCGTTCTTATTTAATTGGATCTAAGGTAATCGTTTACTCTGACCATGCAGCTATTAGGTACTTACTCACCAAAAAGGATGCCAAACCGCGCCTTATACGATGGATACTTCTATTGCAAGAATTTGACATAGAGATTCTAGATAAGAGAGGTTCTGAGAATTTGGTGGTAGATCATTT
Organism: Citrus mangshanensis; assembly: GCA_030449895.1. NCBI lineage: Eukaryota > Viridiplantae > Streptophyta > Magnoliopsida > Sapindales > Rutaceae > Citrus > Citrus mangshanensis. The sequence continues at coordinate 10,620,712 of JASUUJ010000215.1, read as the reverse complement.
AAGTCGACTTACCTATAACGAAGATGCACTTCCGTTGCATGAGAACTTTCCAGATGAGCAGTTATTACATGTAGGTATAGTTACTCCTTGGTATGCAGATATTGTCAATTACTTGGTTACCAGGACAGTACCGAAAGAGATAACCCGTGCACAAAAGGCCAAGATCAAGAGTGATGCCAAGTACTATGTGTGGGATGAGCCATACTTGTGGAAGCATTGTTCTGATCAAGTTATTAGAAGGTGCGTACCCGAAACTGAATTTACTTCTATTCTCACCTTTTGTCATACTTTGGCTTGTGGAGGACATTTTGGACCAAAGAGAACAGCCCTTAAAGTACTTGCGAGTGGTTTTTATTGGCCATCACTATTTAAAGACGCATATTTGTTTTGCAAATCTTATGATCGTTGTTAGAGAATAGGTAATTTGGGACCTAAAAATCAAATGCCACAATCTCCCATTCTTATAGTTGAGATCTTTGATGTTTGGGGCATCGACTTCATGGGACCATTTCCTTCATCGTTTGGTAATCTCTATATTATTCTTACGGTTGATTATGTTTCAAAATGAGTGGAAGCAAAAGCCACCCGAACTAACGATTCTAAGGTTGTGGTAGATTTTATAAAGAGTAACATCTTTACAAGGTTTGGAACACCAAAGGCAATTATCAGCGACAGAGGCACTCACTTTTGTAACAGGTCAGTAGAAGTCCTTTTTCGAAAATACAACATCACTCACAAGGTGTCTACATCCTACTATCCACAAACTAGTGGGCAAGTTGAGGTGTCTAATAGGGAAGTGAAATCAATCCTTGAAAAGACAGTTAATCCGAATAGAAAGGACTGGAGCTTACGGCTTGATGATGCACTTTGGGCATATAGGACCGCATATAAAACTCCTATAGGTATGTCACCCTACAGGTTGGTATATGGTAAGCCTTGTCATCTTCCAGTGGAACTTGAACATAAAGCATGGTGGGCTGTGAAACAATGTAACATGGAACTGGACGCCGCCGGCCAACACAGAAAGCTCCAATTGCAAGAATTAGAGGAAATTCGAAATGATGCCTATGAGAGTTCACGAATCTATAAAGAAAAGACTAAGGCTTTTCATGACAAACAAATCTTGAGAAAGAATTTTGAAGTTGGACAGAAAGTTCTGCTATTCCATTCTCGCCTTAAATTGTTTCCAGGTAAGTTACGTTCTCGATGGATTGGGCCTTTTATTGTTACTAATGTTTTTCCTCATGGTGCAGTTGAGATCAGGAGCTTAAAGATAGGTAAAGAGTTCAAAGTTAATGGTCATAGGTTGAAGCATTACTATGAAAATTTTCAAACACTCAATGTAGAGGAGGCTCCACTTTATGAACCTGCGTACGTTGATGAGTGAAACTTGAGAACCAGGTCAGGCTGAGGACAATAAACCAAGCGTTTATTGGGAGGCAACCCAATGGCTGGAGAAAAGATTTTGAGAGCACGCCATAACAGATTTGATTTTTCTCCCTCTCATTCTCATTTACTTTACCTACGTTGTGTTGAATTTTGTTTGTGTCTGTTTGTGTGTCTCATCTCATTTTCCCATGTTTAATTCTGTCTTTTGTTAGCTTAGGCTTACATTGAGGACAATGTAAGAATTAAGTGTGGGGGGGTGGATTTCGAACTTAGTTTTTGTTACTTCGTCTTTTTCTGTTTAAAAAAAAAAACATTGTTTTGAATATTAGCCAGTGATAAGAATTTGATTGACAATGAATATGGTTCTTAGAAAGGGTTGAATATTACCTTAGTTTATACTTGATTCTTATGTTGATTTCCTCTTAATTGAGATTCTTTAAACCATGAGCACTAATATCAATTCTTTCATAATTTTGACTTAGAATTTGAGATTGACGCAGCCTGAGTTGAGAATTTTAGATTGAGTAAATGACTGTTTGTCTTGATTCTTATCTCCACAATACAATGTAGTATACACAGGCACCATAGTCAGAAATAGCTACCTATAACCCTTAAGAGTGAAGCTATCCTTGAGTAATTTGGGCCTATGTACCACCAGTATGTAGAGGATAATCTACCATGAGAAGAAAGCTACCTTAAGGGGTAGAGTGAAAGCTCCTGATTAAAATTAAAAAAAAAACTTCAAAAGAAAATGCATACAAATGCCTGTAAAAGAAAAAAAAAATTTTGGAGATAAGATGATAAGATTAGTTTGACCTACTCTTTTCTTTGTTCAAAGGCAAAGGCTGTTGATATTGAATATTTTGGGAATGGATTTTAATTGAATTGATTCACACACACACTATGAGAATCAAAAGAGAGATGTGATTGACTATTGAATTAAAGTTAGAACTTCGATAATATTTGAAATTTTCTTTGAGCTATATGACTTATACAATCTTTGAGGCTATTTTTATTTTAAATTCTTTTGTTCTTTGTTCTAAAAAAAAAAAAAATTTGCAATGATGTTTGTGGGTATCATCGCTGAAGCCCTCACGAGACTATAACTCGTCGCCAGGGGTTTAAAGGCTTGTTGCATACGCTAAATGCAATCGTGATTTCCTACGAAAGTAGTTTAGTTTAGGTTTTCTTTTTATTTTTGTTCTAGGTTTGCTCGAGGACGAGCAAATGATAAGTGTGGGGGAATTTGATAAGTGCATATTTTCCATATATTTTACTATTAATTTCTCCATCTTTTTCTTGTTTTGGTCTTAAATATTCTAGTTATTTTAATTAATTTTTAATTTAGTAAATTATATTTTATTATGTTAATTTTATGTTAATTTTTATATTTTGTTATTTTAGGTGCATTTTGAGAATAATTTGTGCTTAAAGGGATCAAAGCTAGAGAGAGTTGAAGATTGTTGATGCTCGCTGCCGTGGTGATAAAGTCGAAAGAAGAAGAAGAAACAATTAAATTGATTGGCTGAATTACTAGCTAAAGGACATGAGAAATATTAGCCAAATTAAAGAGTGCACGTGAGTGAAGCCAAAGCAAACTAAAAGGCTTGGCCTTTGGCTTAAGAGTTGGAAAAGTCGGTGGGGCCCATTTGAAGACTAAATATAAAAGCCAAACTTTGGTTTTAGAAAGGGGGTTAGCCGCCAAAGAAGCCAACAGCCGCTGGACGAAAAAGAGTGCAAGGGCAGATCCAATTTGGCAGCAAGAAGAAAAAAAATAGCAGCCGAAATTAAATTAAAGCAAAGGCAGCCGCTTGAATTAATCTCTATGATTGGTTTTGTCAATTCTCTTATTTCCAATTCAATTATGTTAGGCTAGATTTTTATTTGGTTGAGGGTGAATTCAAAACCCTAAACATACAATGCAATTAAATTTAAATTCTATCATTCAATTTATTTAATTGAGATTGTTTATGTTCTTCTATAATTAATGTTCATGATTTATTCTTGTTTTATTTAAGTGGCCAATTAAATAGGACTTGAATAAATATTATTGCTAGATTAAAATTCTTGATCCGTAATTGTCTTGATATTTTAATCATTAGTAGTAGGTTGGAATTAGGGATTTCAATTGAAGAACATAACCTAGGTTAAATAATCTGAGCTTGTGTGTTTATTGCCTAGATCAACCTAATATCTTTCTTTGTTTAATGCTTCCATTATTTTAAATTTAAAGAGCTTGTTTTAAATTATTTAATGGTTAGAAATTAGGTGAAGAGCTTGTTTTGCCTAACAACACACTAAGGAAAGATTGAGACTAACAGAGCTTATTGTTGTCTACGGTTGATAATTTTAATATAAATTGATAATAAAATTGATATATTATGTGCATGTTTGGTGGTGGCGAATGATCCTTTAACCAACGTTTTCGTCATTATTATTTCTTTCTCCTTTAATTAGAGTTTTTTTTTCTTGTTCGTAATTTTAATTTCTTTATTTCTTACTATTTAGTTAAAAATTCATAAACCCCCCTTTTATTTTTAATTGGCATTTTCTTTAGTTAGATTAATTTATATTATTATTACTATTATTATTATTACTATTACTATTATTTTATTTTAAATCTTGCTTTGGAGTTAATAATAAATATAACTAGCATAGTCTCTGTGGGATCGATCTTTACTCGCTCTGTACTAATCATTTATATTAGTGGTAAGGTTTTAAATTTGGTGCACCTTAACGACACTATCAGTAAGTATAATATGAGTTCATAAATTTTAAAAAAATGATTTCATTTCATCAAACACTAATTTTATCTCATTTAATTATTTACAATAGCATTTATTTAATTCAGATTTGTTTTTACATGTTGTTTTCCTTTTGTAACTGTTAATAATTGATCACGTTGTGAACAATTTAATAATAACCTTTCACTTATTTGTTTTTGTTTTTATTTATTTCATTTGACAAGTTTGATTGTTGGGGTTTTGTTCGTGACCCATGGGTAAACCATACCCAATCCATAATGAAATGATTTTTTATATAAAACCTACATTTAACCCATTTTCATAATTTACCCAACTCAAACCATTTAATTTGGTTTGGGTTTGGTAAACCCATGAATTGTGGGTTTATGCCCACCCGTATTAGTATTTGTGATTTAGTATGTTGTGTTACTAATATCAAGCCCGGACTTTTTAATTTATAAATAAAAAATATCAAATTAAAAACTCAAATATTATATTAATAAGCATTTATTATCTATTTTATTGTGTTACTAATATTTTAAATATTTGACTATTATTCTATTATGTACAGAATAATTATCTTTAATTTAAATTTTTTACTTTATTAAAAATTTATTTAAAAAATAATGAAGGCCCAAGCCTGCCCAGTCTAAGTTTGGATGGGCTTTTGAATGGCATGGGCTTATTCTCAACAAGTTGGGCTTGGGCCTTAGCTTTAAAAGGCTTAGTTCAAGCCTGGCCCAAGCCCTTAATTTGCCAACTTTATTTCAAGGCAACCAATGCAATTAGAGTTCGAAAAGGCTTTGATTGATTGGAGTTTTGCTCAAAGAAATCGAAGTCCGAAGTTGAGAGTGCCTTTGAGATAGCGTAGGATTTTTGTAACAACTTTGAGGTCTTGTTTAGTAGGGCTTTGGAAGTGTTAACAAGCTTTCTTGACAACATGAATAATGTCTAGCCTAGTGAATATGAGATATTGTAGGTTGCCGACAAAGGTACGGTAATTTTTGGCACATATAGGTTTTTTAATCATCATCTTATGGTTAGCTTTTGACAACCATAAGGGTCCGATTAAGGATACAATTAGGTAAAGCAGACTTGGTTAACAAGTCATGCATGTATTTGGCTTAGGATAAAAATTATCTCTTGTAAAGCACCGAATTTCAATTCTTAAAAAGTAGCTCAATAAGCTTAAGTCTTTTAATGCAAACGGAGTTCTGAGTTGGTTGATAATGGATTGAATTCTTTCAAGATTATTTCTTGTAATAATTACATCGTCAACATAAACCAAAAGCAAATCATAATATTGTTAGCATAAAAAATAAAGAGGGAAAATCAGCTTTGCAAATTATAAATCCAAGACCTAAAAATGCTAATGATAAACACTCAAACTAAGCATTTGAGGTTTGTTTGAGTCAATATAAGGGCTTGTGAAGCAAGCAAACATGGTCAGGTAGATTTTGATTCGTAAAGCTGGGTGGCCGGTCCATGTTGGCAGTTTCTTTTTACTTGACTATGTAAGAAGACATTTTGAATATCTAGTTGTTTGATAAGCCATTTGGAACTAATTACGAGGGCTAAGACAAGTTGTATAGTAGTTGGCTTAATGACAGGGCCGAAAGTCTTGTCGAAGTCAATGCCAATAACTTGTGTATATCCCTTTTATGAATAAAAAGGCTTTTAACCGATCCACTGTACCAATCTTCTTGATGTTTGGTTTTATAAACCCACTTTGAACTAACTAAATTAGCATCAGGTAAAGGAACTAAGGTCTATGTCTTATTTTGATAGAAGGCAGCAAGTTCATCGGCCATCGCTTGCAACCATGGATGAGGTTTGGTTCAATTATAGTAGCATGATTGGTTTAAAGGGAAAAGACAAGATCTTGTTTGAGCTTGTTGATTGTCAATATAGGAAAGACTCTATTGTTTTGGCAGGAGATATGTTTAGTTCAACAAATAACTTTCCTAAAAGATTGTTCAAGGCACATGAGTTATAGTTGTCACTTTTTTTAAGTTCGTTTTGAAGTCGTGTTTATGTTTGTATTATCATTAGAAGTTTGTGTTATTGGATGAGGAGTTCTTTTAAGGTGAATTTATAATGGGATGTCCAGGTCAAGAGGTGGGAGGTTTATGAAGGTTTTCAATTATCACAGCTTTGTCCAAAAGACTTGGAGTGCGGGATAATGATTCATTCCTATTTGAAGGTGTGGTAGTGTGCTTTAGATTATTAACTTTAGTGTGCCCAAGAGAATTGTTATTGAACGACTCTGTTAAAGTTTTTTGGAGCCATTGTGGCACATCTAAGGTAATGGGAACCCTACATAGGAGAATAATCTTTTAGTTTTGATAAGGGAAACATAACTCACCAAGGATTAAATGACGAGAGATATAAATTCAATTGTTTTTAAGAAAAAGACAGCAGTGTCCCTTGTGAGTGGGGCTATAACCTACAAAAATACAAGAAAGAGTCTTTTTGTCAAATTTGATTTTATTGTAGTCATTTAAAGAGACAACTAAAAATTCTAATTTTATTATAAATAGGAGTTTCCTTGAAAAGTAACTCATGAGGCATTTGCATCTTAATAATCCTTTGTGGCATTTTATCTATGAGATATGCGATTGTTGAAACAACCTCTATCAAATGCTCAAATGATAACAAAGATTCAGATGACATTGTAAAGGTAGTCTTTATTATATGTCTATGCTTCCTTTCAGCAGCTCTATTTTGTCAAGGAGTATAAAGACATGAAGTATGTTTGATGACTCCAAATTGTTAAAGGTCTTGTTGGAAAATGATAGAGGTTCTCTTTATTTTCTACAACAAAGTCAAAAGAGTTAAATTCCACTGAACAATTTATACCATCTATAAGTTTGTTGACTAACAAGAGGTTCTCTTTAAGTTTGGAAACAATCAAAAAAAAATTTGAAGTTTGATTTCCCATGCGTGGTATCACCAATATGAGAACTAGGTAAGTTTTGGACATTCCCTACAAAAATCTTATCAAAACATTTGCAAGGAACAAATTTCCTAAACCTACTAGTGTTATTTATCATGTGGGTAGTAGCTCTTAAATCAGGATACAGTTGTGGGTCATTCTCATCATGTAGATTCATGGCCACAAGGGCTTGTGGTACTGCCTTTTGAAGAGTACAGCAGTAGTACCTTTGTTTATAAGCAGTAGCATTATGGTTAGTCTTGCCATAAATTTTACGTATTATACCTAATTTAGAATTATGTTTCCACTTATCAGTGTCTATGTTGTAATGCTACTGCTTATAGGAATCATTTTAAACTTGGATAAGATGGCTTGGTCAACACAACCATTTTAAAGTCAACATACTCGATTCTCAGTGCTCATGCCATTGAAAAGACTTTGTCATCATCAGTCAACGGATTTCCAATGGCAGCTAGATTGTCGCACAAGCCTTTGAACTTTTTAAGAAGTCGTCAAGCTTCAGGAAGCTTTCTTTAGGGAGAATAGATTATCTTTAAGCCAAGACTCATGCTCCTTCGTAGCGGGAGCTTGTACTCTTCAATGAAGAGATAAACTTCTCTTGTTGTTTGTCATCCAACTATTGGTATAAGGATTTCTTCCATCATCATTCCATGTAACCAAGTAAAATAGCCTATAATTGTCTACTAAAATTGAAAAGGCAGGGTTAGTGACAAACTATCCATTATTTGGAAATTGTTTAGGGTAGTCCATCATTAGAGATGTGATTGTCGAGTCCTAGTTGCTAATCAAGAGAAGGATTTGGGACCTCCATAAGAGATAATTGTTGCTAGAGAGTCTGACAGAGATTAGGTTGGCACATTGATGGATAATTTACGGAGAGAGTTTGGCCTCGATTTGAGTGTTACATAAAGAAGCATAAGCTCTGATACTATGGTAATTTTCAAGAGTATTGTATGTTGGATCCATCTCATTTTGGTGGTCCAAGCCGAAAGCTTCCATTAGATTGAGTGTTTAAGTAATTAAAGAAAGATTGGTAGGCTAAGTGAAATTAGCGTATATAATTTATAAAGGCAAATAAGTGGAAGCAGTAGTAACATGAGAAGAACACAAAAATGTGAGAGAGAGAGAGAGAGGAAAAAAAATGCAATGGCCCACTATATCAATTTGTGTTCAAGGGTTTCAATCTTTGATTAGGCGATCAAAAGCAGAATTTAACTCCATTTTCTCTTGAAATACCTACTTGTTAGAGAGACATATATTAGAGTGTTGTTGTAAGTCAAGATTATTAAGATTCTTGATGTTGTTAACCTCAAGTGTTATCTAGAGAAGAATTTGTGTTCTAGTCCCATTATTTATATAGTGGAAGGTTATATCAAACCACAGTCCTATAATATTTCCCGATTTGGGTTTTCTTTGTAAAAATATGTGTCTTGTGGTTGATTTATTGCTTTGAATTGTGTTGGTCTTTTTTTGTGTATTAATTCGTAGTACACATCACATTTTAATCACACAAAGAGGAAAAGAGTTTGTTTTTACTTTATTTGCAACTATTTGTGTGGGTCCCTTTCCTAACATTATGAATCACTGAATGCTTTTGATGTACTTTCGTAATGTACGAGAAGGATTATGTATTTATACAGGAGTTGAGGAATTATATATGGAAGAAATATTTTACAGAAATAATGAGATTCATTCTGAACTTAGACATTAACTAGCCGTTGGTTATGTTATGAAGAAAATCTAGACTTGAATGGTAGTCGGCTATCCATTTTTTGGTGAGTCTGCATGTCATGGGATTATGTGATATGATTCCATTGCAACCCTTTGGTAAGAGCAATACAAATTGCCATATTTGTTTCCAAAGGTTTGTTACTTTCCTTGTTGATGCTGGATTGAGTTGATGTGTTGATCTTTTCCATGTTGGTACATTACGCGTGTGTTTGCATATAGGTCATGCGTTGTGATTGTTTGAAATCCATGAATTCCACATTTGGTGGGCAAACTTTCCCACCACATAAGAAGAGGATAGATGACTGACAATTTGTGAGGTATTTTGGGCAAATTGACTTATATCATTATAGTATGAACAAATCATGATAGAATTTTGGTCTGTCATAAATCGATGATGGTTTTGTGATAGAATAATTTTCTATTAAGAATTTACGATAGAATAGTGATAGAAATTTTTTCTATCAAGAAATTGTGATAGAAATATAAATTTGACCATGTTTGACCAAAATTTTGATTTAATATTTTATTAAAAGAAAAAGAAAAAAAGTGTATTATAATTTCATTGATAATTTAAATTATATGAAAAAGTAAATGAAGGAATTGAACGGTGAGTTTTATCAAAATGCTACAAAAAGTACACCTCTCCAAACCTAAGAAATTGAAACCCTAGAAGCTCAAACCCTCACTCACGATTAAATAATCTTCCTACATTCACAGCCTATTAACCTAAGTAAAAGAGTTGACTTTCAAATCCCACTAAGAGGCCACAAAGTCGATGTCTTGCTAGTGGTTCTCTTCAATTCATGAGAGTCTGATCGAAAATTATGAAAGAGCTGGTGTTGATTCTTGGCTTCAATTCCAGCGAAAGTGAAGGAGCGAGAAAAGGGAGGTAAGCAGATAGATACAGGTAATGACAAGTAATATGTTGATGGTGGTGGCTTGTGAGGTTTGGATCAAGATTCTATCACATCCTTCTACCACAGTGATGTTACTTTCTAGAAATCATTAACTAAGGTAATTTAATTAATTAACTAAATTTAAATCTGTTACTCTCAATATAAGGTTTACTTACAAAAATGAACTCTAACTTGTCTTTTCATTTGATCACATTATGACCATTATGTTTTTTTAGCCACCTAAATTACGTTTGCTCGTGATTTTCGGACACGAAGCCATTAGGTAATTCAATTGATCAACCTACTCTTTTTTTTTCTTAAGTTCATTTGCTTAATTATTCACTCTATTGACTTAATTATTACTAGTGGCTGCCCTGAGATTCTAGAGATTGCAACTGTATACACATGGATGACCCAACGATCAAGTGATCAACACAATAAATAATAATATGAATAATCATGAAATAGGTAGGAGACAGTTACTGAGAATAATGCGCCATAATATAAGAAACTTTGCCTCTTATAACTTTTCCAGCCTTTTATGATGCAGATTTTTCTGAAACTTGAATTGCAATTCAATGTTGCTTATCCGATTATTTATTGGACAAAAAGGAATTTAAAAATCAACTTTTAGTGATTTAAAAAGAATCGAACATGCTACCAACTCTCTTGTTAGAAGTTGTAATTTCATTGATAGATTCTAGGCTTCCATGGACCTGTGAAGTATTAAGTTATCTCTTGCAAAAAAAAAAAAAAATGTATTCACTCTGCTAAGGGAACTAATTATTATGGGAAAGGTAATGTTTCTAATTCTGGATAATTTCTTTTTCTTTAATGCATATAGTTATTTTAGCCTACATTTCTTTGTTAGTTAGATAATTCACATATATGCAAATGAATTATTTATTTTATTTACTTATCTTTGCAAAAAAAAATAATAAAAGCAATTTAATAAACTGATGTAAATGCTATTATTATTACTAATTTGCAGGCTATTTGCTATGACTTCGACAATGGTGTCTATCATAGATAACATTATTTTCTTTTCTAATTCTTCTAAAAGTATCAATTGAGAATTTAGTGCAAACTTTAGCAATTTTGCTATAGATTTGTTGTCAAAATAGCTGATGAAAGTTTATAAGGGCTTTTTTTTTTTTCTACAGTAAAAACAGCCCTTGGTAAATTGCAGGGGCTGTTTTCACTATAGAACGACAGCAAGCCAACCTTTGTAGATTTTTATGGGCTTTTTGCTGTGTTCTAAAGTCAAAATAGCTCCTAGCAAATTTTTGGACTATTTTGTTTTGAAAACATTTTTTAGGATTGTTGAGAAAAGAGGGGAATAACAGCAGTATTTTTTTAGGAGGCTTGATGATGAGTTTGATAAATTTGGCAAGTGTTACTAGACTAAAGTGAAAAAAATTTATGTTGAGGCTGAAAGTTTAGGTGCGCAAATGCACATTTTGGTCGCTCTCGGGATAAAAACTAAGAAATTGGAAGGAGTTATGCAGGATTTTGTACAATTCAAGCCTGAAGAACAAAAGCATGAAAGCAGGATGATTTTGAAAATTCTTGAATAGTATATGTCTCAACTTGCTTTTATACTATATCTGTGGCATTATTTTTGAAGTTTGACAATATTAATCTTGTGATTAACACTTTAATACAAGGAAGGAATACACTCAAGATGAACTTAATGAGGTTCTTTTGGAATGGGCTAACCATTTTTTCCACATCCTTATCACATTTGCAAAATAGTTAGTATGAGTATGAAACTGTGTAGATGGACCTTGTTATTAGTTGTTACAATTTGTTGAAATTAAAGTTGTAGTGTTAAACTATAATGGTTGTTTTTAAGGATTGCAGTATAGATGTTATGCATTTGATAATATTAGGTATTTTGATTGATTTTGGTGTAGATTGGGTTGCTGGGTATAGGTCAGAGTCTTGTTGTGTATATCGCTGGAATTAGAGCGCTGTTGGAAGATGGTGGGTTCTTGCGTATGATTTGGAGTATTAGTTGGAGTGTTGTTCGGTATGCGGCTGGAATTATGATCAAGATGCATGAGCCTTAAGTAGGTGAATTTGAGGTTGGATTTTAAAGTTCACCGAAGCACTCAACTACTTACAACAACTCCTAAATGCATATGAAGTAATTACTGCTACAATAATGGAGGTATCGTTCAAATTTTTATTCTGAGACAAAGTCATCTGGGTTTCAACTATAAATAAAATCTGCATTTGCATATAGTCTCAGTGTCTCCGATGGCTGATATTTAGAAACTATGTCCAGCTCAGCTTAGGTGTTGATGCATTGACCAATTAAACAACGATAAATAAATTACTAGCAAGATTAACATTATGATATCCCTGAAAAGTACCGTCTGATGATTATTAATCTATTAGAGGTATCATTTCTACTGATAGAGATGTTTCCAAGAAAACCGAGTTCAGGTTTTTTTTGGTGAAAATAAGTCCTGAAAAAGAACTTAGTACCTTTGCTTTAAAATTGACATTTGTGGATCAGGATTTGGCTTGGAACACAAGGGAGGGGTTTAGATAATTAGCACTCGCAAATAATACAACTCGTATTATTGAAAAAATAAAAATAATAACTCGTATTCTGACTTTGATTGTTTACAAAGTGTGAATTTACAAAAGTTATGTACATAATGAAATAGCTCGCTATAAGAGATTTAATTACATAACTACAGAAATACAGCCGGAGTACATAATCTGCTTTCTTAAACTACAAAATATGTAATGAAATACTTCCTTTTTAAAGATACATGATATTCTAAATTCTTGATAGTGAAATTCAATGATAGCCGTGGCTTGTGCAAGCTATGCTGTGTGTTTTAACCGTTGGTGAATTTTCTTTTGTTGACCATTTACAGCTTGCTTATTAGTCCCCCTCAAGTTGGCAAGTGACATACGATCTGGATTCTACGGTTTTGTCAAGGGACTAATTTTTTCACCATCAGACCTTCTGCAACCTTTTCTCAAAGAAAGTGATAATCAACCTCTATATGCTTGGAGCGAGAATGGAAGACAAGATTAATAGTCATGTATAAAGCACTTAAATTATCACAAAGCAATTGAGGACGTTGAGCAAGAGAAATCCTTATTTCACGAAAGAGATATGTGGTCCATGTTAGCTCAGTTGCTGTCAAAGCAAGTGCCTTATATTCAACCTCTCCATTAGGTCTAGATACTGTTGGTTGCTTTTCGGAGGACCAAGAGATACATTTAAGGCTTCGGGGTAACTTACTTTCAATTCTCTGTCTATGGTGTTATCTCATCACATGCAAGTGGGAGATATTGGAATTGGTGCCCATGATGGGCTAGATAGGCCCAAGAAAAGAAACATCTAGAAGCTTATTTTATATAGAGTTTAATATGACTATTGCAAGTCTAATTAGCTTTGAGAGTTATGAAGTCTTTTGATCGACTTCAATCACTCTTATTAGCTCCCATATAAACATACCTATTGTATCTAAAATAGATGACTATGATTCTGCACACGTGCAATGATTCCGAAGCAGCCAGCTATATGCTTGATTTCTTCAAGCTATGCTTATATATATTTAAAAATTGAGAGCTGCTTGCTTACATTCGATGGCCATTCGGTGGCTATACAAAATGAAATTTTTTTTTGTACAGTTGCTTTATTTACAAAATTTGAGAAATGAGAGCAAACAAAGGAAAATGGAAGAGAAATAAGAAAGTGGAAAAGAGAAAAGAGAAGAAAAGGAAAATAAGAAAACTAAGAAAGAAGCTGAATGTGGGAAAAGAGAAAAAGAAAGGAAAAGGAGAAAAAATATTAGGGGAAATAGAATTAGATGGTTAGATCTACATGAGTGAGTTAGTGGGTAATAGATTTATGAAATTTAAGTAGTTATGATTTAATTTGCTTTATACATACAAGTTTTTATATTAGTTCTAGCAGTTAATTTTTAATCCTATATTTTAGGAGAAATAATCTGTGAAACAAGCTCTATGGGGATACTATTATTATTATTATGTATTCCATGAAGTATTTATGTTTGGTAGTATGATTTAATATAATGTTATGATTACATATACAAATATTATATGTTTGATTAAGTCATAAAATATGACTTGCTTTTATAAACTCTGTGCATGCATATTGAGAGTTAGGCTACTCTACCCATGCGATGTAGTTAAATTCTATCGAGTATTGAGAGGTTTTTTTCCGGCTCTACTCATGCGATGATGATCCCAATAAATATTAAGAGTTATTTCCTTTAGGTATTATTTAGTGCAGTTTTGTCATGTATATATTATTTCTCATGTTTACGGATGCATTACTTTATTGTTATTATTATATATATATATATATACAGTCGTTCTCTCACGCGGACACCCGCAACTTCAAAAAAATGCGGGTGCTCACGTTTCGGCCGTTGGATCCCGTCAACGGCTGGATTAAATTGTGAAAGTAAAAGCAACTCCGACATTTTCTCTTGTGTGGGTCCGTCTTCAAAACTTTGGAAAAAAAATTATTTCTTTTATTTAACGGGGACCATGATATACTAGTTTTTAATTTCTCTCTCTTCTCACATGATATACTAGTTTTTAATTTCTCTCTCTTCTCCCAACTCCATCTTCCCACACCAAAGAGCAATCCGCAATTAATACCTATAGCAATTAGTTGTCTGCTAATGAGAAGCGAAATATCAACGATCTAGATCTGTTTGCTCCGAAACCATGAACCAGAACTAGAGCAGGACCACCGCTTCTCGAATAATATCCTCAGTGCTGTTAACTTAAAATTTAGATACTGCCCATAGAAGCTGAGTTTATGACCCCACTGGTGAAGTTTGATTGGTAACTTAAATTTTTTTTTGTTTTTCTCTTCTCCTATCTCCATCTAACGAGATTTGGCAGTACTCTCACTCACGCACATATGAAAATTGAATGTGGATTTTTTTAATTCCTTTCCTTTTTTTCTCCCCCAAAACTAAAACTTGCTGATTTTTATTTTTCAATTTTCAAAGATAAATATACAGTTATCATCATCACCATTTTTGCTTCTCCATCTTTCCATCATCAAAATTATCCTTCCGATCGAAGAAGATGAAGCAAAAGAAGAAAAACACACTTCAGTAAGTTACCCAAAAAAAAAAAAATTAACGACCCATCTAAATAATCAAGCTGAAAGGTATCTATAACAGAAGATTTTCTCAAAAAAAAATTACGGAAATTGAAGAAGAAGAAACACAGGCCAGGACATTCTTAAGAAATTTGAAAGTTCATGAAAGAAGAGCAAAATGAGGCATTTAAGCCACATCTAAGGAATATTAGAAGAGTACCATGTTGGACACGTCATCTCCGGCCACGTCGCTGTTGATGATGAAGATGATCCAACGATTTGGCTTCTTGGGTGTGGGAAGATAGAGTTGGGAGAAGAGAGAGAAATTAAAAACTAGTTATCATGGTCCCCATTAAATAAAAGAAATAACTTTTTTTCCAAAGTTTTGAAGACGGGTCCACACAAGAGAAAATGTTGGAGTTGCTTTTACTTTCACAATTTAATCCAGCTGTTGGTGGGATCCAATGGCCGAAATGTGAGCACCCGTATTTTTTTGAAGTTGCTTGTGTCCGTGTGAGAGAACGACTGTACATATATATACATATATATATATACACATATATATATATATATATATAAAGTAGTGTTTTAGTCAGGGATTTTAAAGTACGGGAAAGTTCAGAAAAGCTTTAAAACCACATGACTTTAAAGGCCTATAGTTTTATACCTTTAAAACCATGTGGTTTTAAAGATTTCTCGTACTTTCAGGCACTTTAAAATTCATTACTGAAACATTTATATATATATATAGCCACAAGCTCATTATTTTCCTATTTATCCCTTTTCAGCCAGGATTTCGCAAGATTTTGCGCTGATCAATTCTAGTCAATTAAAGTTGGGCCACGAGACGTATTGCCGCATGACTTGCATTTTGAGCACGTTTATGTTATTTATGTTTTCTTGTATATATATTTGTAGGGTAAGAATATATAGTGAGATATGAACTGTGTACATTTTGAATATATATTTTCGGATGCGGTATAGAGGTTGTTATGTGTATATAGTGGAGACCATTTTTATATATTCATGAATTAAATTTGTGCCACGAGTTTTAGTTATTAGATCGTATGATTCGCCTCGGATTGGACATATAGGTCGGGGCAAGCCGTGTCATGTGATAAGGGTGTGACATAATGAAAAATATGAAGAAGATATTAGAAAACACAGGGATTGAAAACAAGAGAAAATGGCAGTGGGCTCTGGTAATGTGATATGAGGGGATTTTCTTTTATTATAATTATGCTCCGACCATAAACATACAGTAGCGTGATGGTTTTCTTTGAAATTATCCTTTGTCTCTAATCAACTTGACAGTGACATAACTTATTGTGATCTGCTTCTGCATTCAAGGATCAAAATGTATGTTTTTGGATATCCTATTAACTGTATGTTGAATATGTATGGATATCAACACTTATCTTTTTGAAGCTATCAAAAGATAGACTATAGTTTGCAATAAGAACAATGTAGGTTGAGTTTTGTTGGTAGAAAGAACTTAGACATAAATTTTAATGAAGATGCCTAATTTGGAAAATTTGATATACATTTGGTGAATGAAAAAGGCTGCATGTATTTAAAATAGCACAAAATTTAATGAAAAAATTCTACGCGTTCAGTATTAACTCCTGTTACGGAAATGTGGGTTTAGCAATTACGAATATTCTGGCAGTTGCGACTTCTGGAAAAATATAAATGTAGCGTAAACAAATGCAAAGAAAATATGACACAACAATTTACGTGGTTCGGCATAAAGCCTATGTCCATGGGAAAACACTGGAAAATAATTCTACTAATAATGGGAATTTACAAAAGTGGGAGAAACTCTCAACACCCCAAACCCCAATACACTCCAATGGAACCTCACTGGAACACTCAAGTTGAAGCTCTCTCAAATTGCTTCACTTGCAATTGCTCTCTACTTCTCTCAAATTGGGATGCTTACAATTGCAAAATGCTTCTATATTTATAGAGAGCATTTTGCACCAAGTTGGGTTCAATTGGCCAAAACGTTGAGCTGGAACTTGCATGCGTTAAAGTCATGCATATTTGTCAACAACTGCATGTGTAATTGTTGCCATCTTCAATTTTCAACATCACCGAATTGCATGAACAAGATTTTCAAAACCTTTTTCATGCTTTCAAAACCTAACTTTGTCTTTTCTACTGAAGTCAAAATTTCAACAACTCCATGGACTAAGAGATTTTGGTGGGCACAAGCTATAAATTTCTTATCTGTTCTTATCTTTTTTAAGCTGTCAAAAGATACGCTATAGTTTGCAATAAGAACAGTGCTGGCTAAGTGTTGGCGGTAGAAAGAATTTAAAGATAAATTTTAATAAAGATGGTTAATTTGGAAATTTTATATGCGTTTAGTGAATGAATAATGATGCATGTATTTAAAATAGTACAAAATTTATTACAAAAGCATAAAATATTAAAAAATTCTTGTGCTGTCGTGAATTCTTTTCTTGTAATGAAACGTTTTATTTTTTTTAGTGATGGCATACTATTTTTTACTATCTTTTTTTCTTATACATTGGTATTGTCAGCCAACCGATGAATAAATGGTAAAATATTGATGTGAAAAATCTCTACCACCTTTTCGAATTTTATTTTTTAAAAGATAGAGAGATAAATGATTTCAAATTAGTCTTTTAACTCTCTAACTTTTGTCAAATTTAAATTTGAATAGCCAACAAAATAAAATTAATTGAAAACTCTACCTCCGTACTCCGAGTGCAATTATTTTGACTCAAATTATTGTCTTAAAATTTTGAAAAACTGACCAGCATATTGAATACATAAAATGTGCCTGTATATAGATCACACCATGCCAATTATGGTGTTATAATTATTGAATCATTGATTAGTAAATGTATCTTACTGTCCTTTTCTCATGCGCATGCGTCATTACAAAATCATTACGAAATCAAAGTTAATGTATGTACCATAATTTAGAGGCACAAAAATTACGCCAAGTGTCTAAATAAAAAAGAAAGAAAGAAACTATCCCGAAAAATCAAATAAGTAAATAAATTATATCCAATCTATTCCGGAGAAAGTAACACTGGAACAAAATTCTCCTAGGACTTACGATAATAAGTAAGAGTAAAAAATCATTCTAATTTTGGGATTTCGAGATCTGAGGGAACCACGACTAATTTCGAGATTTCGAGGTCTGAGGGAACCACTTCCAAGATCATAGGAGTAGGGAAGCACATGGGCGGGTCCGGGATAAATATATTTATTTCCCTAGGAACAAGTTCACGTTCACGCGTGCAATAATAGTTGGTGGCACGTGTCATCAAGGAGAGAGACCAAAGCAAAACCCTAGACCCATGTCATCCATCAACTATAGGAACCATCTCACCAAGAAAAGTGGATCTCTCCTAAGCCAAAAAAGCCCTAATCTTGTTTATTGTTCTTACTTCCATTAGACCTTAAAATCAAACACTAACTTGGGCGTCGAAGTGCCTTTTTCAAGTACCCACCACACCGGATTCAAGTTCAACGCGTGTCACAAGTTCTCCACAAATCAAAAGTACGTGTGAAGGTAAATTCTTACTCCTTCAGTTAACAACGTTGTTAGATTGTAACTTGTTAGATTATATCTAATCGCATTTGCAAATATTCATATGAGGAGTCAAAGATGCTTGCATACAATTAGGTAGCGTTTGTTTTTTTTATCTGAAATCTAAATGGGTCTGAATTTTTTTTAAAGTTTGAATGACTCTGATTATGAAAAAATGAATGACATTTTTTTTTTGTTTTTAAACATCTGAATATAAGTGATATCTTATTTATTTTCACAATAAAAAACATCTTAAATTTAGTTATTTGACATTTATGTCCTTGTAAATTAAAACAAAAAAAGAGGATTAGATTTTGTAGTTTAAGAAATAAATTATTTTATAGAGATATTTTTAGAATATAATATTTACTTGTCATTTAGACCTTTTTCCATTTAGATAAAAGTTACAAAAGTTTGTTTTTTCTATTCAGATATAAATGTTTAAAAATCAGACATAAGTTTCAAAAAACAAACAATCATATTTTAGAAAAAGTCTGAAATTAATAAAATTTCAGACTTCAAATATTTAACAAACAACCCCTTAGTCCACATTTGCGAGCAAGCGTGATTATATATAATGTGCTTCTCCATTATAGTGTGTGATCAATCAGGCAAGCTTAATTTAAATGATCATCAGTATCTATGGATGCGAATCAAGATCAAGGAGCAAAAGAGTTGTTTCAAGGCCAAGCTCAACTGTATAAGCTCATGTTTAGTCATTTAATCTCGACGTCACTCAATTGCGCGATTGAGCTAGGCATAGCGGATATAATTCACAGCCACGGACGGGCCATCACTCTTTCTGAGTTGGTCTCGGCACTTGATATTCAGCCTACAAAAACGACTGGTCTATTCAGGCTCATGCGCTTGTTAGTTCACTCGGGCTGCTTTAAAAAAACCAAAGTCAATGCGCAAGAAGAAGCATACGGGCTCACAGCTGCTTCTACTCTGCTCATCAAAGACAAGCCCTACTGCTTGGCACCAACTGTTTCAGTTTTTGTTGACCCACTTTGTGTGGCTCCATTTCAGTCTTTAAGTAGTTGGTTCAAAGGGACTGAGCTCACGTTGTGGGAAACTGTTCATGGAATCACGTTCTGGGAATTTATGAATCAAAACCCTGCAATAAACCAGCGGTTCAATGAAGCAATGGCCAGTGATTCTGAAATAATGACAAGCTTTGTTGTCAAATCCGAGTGTAAGCAAATCTTTGAAGGGTTGGGCACACTGGTTGACGTAGGAGGTGGCAACGGATCGTTTTCCAGAATCATCTCTGAAGCATTCCCTGGCATCAAATGCACCGTACTCGACCTCCCGCAGGTTGTTGCTAACCTGCCTGAGGCCGACAACTTGAAATACATAGCAGGTGACATGTTTCAGTTTATCCCTCCGGCAGATGCCTTTCTCTTCAAGGTAAGATCCAATTTTAAAAATTTAAAACAACTTCTTAACCGTTTTCGTAAATACCAGATGATTTATTTCAATTGTTCTGTGTGCAGCACATATATCCGGACGTTTGAATCTTACAAAATCAGGATTTGAATGATTCAAATCAGATTTAAAGTAACTGCAAAATGCTATACAACTCTAAATTTAATTAACATTTGGATTTTACAAAATCTAAAAGTTTAGGCTTGAGCACGATCATTTACGTAGTCATTCTCTAGTGCGGTTGCCCGCATTTTTTCAAGTGTAGATTCGAAGTTTACCATATTGGTAAAGGCTTGTATAACATTGAAACTTATTTTTTTTATAACTTATATGCATATGTATTTATATGTGCGTATGTGTGTTTATAAGCGGAGTAGTAAAACGTTTTATCTACAACACTATAAAATTATTTTACAATATTTAAAACAACGAATCTGCATTCTAAAAAGTGTGATTTGTATATGTATATAGATAGATGGATAGATAGACACACGCACGAACTGTTGGGATTTTATTAAAAAGAAAGAGTATCCTATATTTTAACTAAAATGTTAGATCAAACAACGGAACTGCACTATAAGTGGTGGGTATTAATTAAATGAGTGATTGGCATGTTTGCAGTTGGTTTTTCACGGATTAGGTGATGAGGATGGGTTGAAGATACTGAAGAAAGGCAGAGAAGCAATTGCAAGCAATGGTGAGAGAGGAAAGGTAATAATAATAGATATCGTTATCAATACAGAGGAAGAGGAACACGAATTAACCGAAACAAAGTTCTTGTTTGACATTATGATGAGCGTTAACACTACTGGAAAAGAGAGAACTGAAAGTGAATGGGCAAAGCTATTCTTCGATGCTGGTTTCAGTCATTACAAAATAACACCTATATTTGGCATGAGGTCCCTCATTGAAGTCTATCCATAAAGAATTCAGCAACCGTATTCCCGCAAGTCTCTTGTACTGCTTGATGGATAGCAAAATATCGTTCAAGATTTAAGTGTACGTTGTAGGTGAAATGTCACGAAATGACTAGAAAATAAGGTGACACACGGGTTTAAATATAGGATGGGTCACTCAATTAAAATGCTATAGTCTTTTGGGATGGAAACTTAAATATCCTAGACCACCCTTTAATATATTAAGAATAAAGGATTTGTGTGTACTATATTATATTGCATTTTGTTATTGTTTCCAGCATCTGCTCTTATGATTTATCTTTACTAATAAAATTTCTATTTTGCTTAAGTTATTGTGTTCTCAAAACAAGTAACTGCAAAATAATTTATATTGTTACTTTGGATATTTACAATTAGGTTGTACATTAATGATAAATGATTCAAAATTTATCATTGCAATGTAAGTAAAAAATAATAATTAGTAAAAAAATAAAAAAAGTAAAAATAACCTATTCATATTAATGAGTAATATTACTATTAAAAATTAATATTTCAAAAGTATAACATCCCCACGATTCTTCTAAGCCAATCAGAAACATCATCAGCTAAGATTGTTTGATGTAAGACAAAATTGAAGTTTACTTATTTTATTTAGTATTTTAATTTTTTCAAGCAGAATTTATAATTGGACTTATATTTGGGGGTGCATGGATTCTCTTTTCTGGTTTACAATTTGAATCATGTATTTTAGGAGAAATCCAAGAATCTAGGAACCCACAAGAGCCCCGACGAACCTTGGAGTGAAACAAGCTCTGTGAGGATACTGTTATTACTATTATGTATTCCATTAAACCTTTATGTTTGATAGTATGATTTAATATCATGTTATGGTTACATGTACATATATCATATGTTTGATTAAGTCATAAAATGTGATTGCCAATCACCATATATGTGTCATTCCCTATAAACTTTGTGCATGCATATTGAGAGTTAGGTTACTCTACCAGTGCAATGTAGTTAAATTACATCGGGTATTGAGAGGTTTTTGTCCTGCTCTACTAATGCGATGATGATGCCAGTAAGTATTGAGAGTTATTTCCCTGGGTATTATTTGGTGCAGGTTTGTCATGTATGTATTATTTCCCATGTTTACATATGCATTACTTTATTATTATTATTATTATTATTATTATTATTATTATTATTATTATTATTATTATTATTATTATATAGATATATATGGCCGCAAGCTCATTATTTTCCTATTTATCCCTTTTCAGCTAGGATTTCGCAAGATTTCGGGCTGATCAATTCTAGTCAATTAAAGTTAGGCCACGAGACGTATTGCCGCATGACTTGCATTTTGAGCACGTTTATGTTACTTATGTTTTTATGTATATATATTTGTAGGGTAAGTATATATAGTGAGATATGAACTGTGTACGTTTTGAATATATATTTTCGGATGAGGTATAGAGGTTGTTATGTGTTTATAGTGGAGATCATTTTTATATATTCATGAATTAAATTTGTGAAGCGAGTTTAAGTTATTAGATCGTATGATTCACCTCGGATCTGACATATAGGTCGGGGCAAGCCGTGTCATGTGATAAGGGTGTGACATAATGAAAAATATGAAGAAGATATTAGAAAACACAGGGATTGAAAACGAGAGAAAATGGCAGTGGGCTCTGGTAATGTGATATGAGGGGAATTTCTTTTATTATAATTATCCTCCGACCATAAACATATAGTAGCGTGATGGTTTTCTTTGAAATTATCCTTTGTCTCTAATCAACTTGATAGTGATATAACTTATTGTGATCTGCTTCCGCATTCAAGGATCAAAATGTATGTTTTTGGATATCCTATTAACTGTATGTTGAATATGTACGGATATCAATACTTATCTTTTTGAAGCTATCAAAAGATAGACTATAGTTTGCAATAAGAACAATGTAGGTTGAGTTTTGTTGGTAGAAAGAACTTAGACATAAATTTTAATGAAGATGCCTAATTTGGAAAATTTGATATACGTTTAGTGAATGAAAAAGGCTGCATGTATTTAAAATAGCACAAAATTTAATGAAAAAATTCTACTTGTTCAATATTAACTCCTGTTACGGAAATGTAGGGTTGAGCAATTACTAATATTCTGGTAGCTGCGACTTCTGGAGAAATATAAATGTAGCGTAAACAAATGCAAATAAAATAGGACACAATAATTTACGTGTTTCGGTGTAAGGCCTATGTCCATGGGCAAACACTGAAAAATAATTCGACTAATAATAGGAATTTACAAAAGTGGGAGAAACTCTCAACACCCCAAACCCCAATACACTCCAATGAAACCTCACTGGAACACTCAAGTTGAAGCTCTCTCAAATCTCTCAAATCACTTCACTTGCAATTGCTTCCTTACTTCTCTCAAATTGGGATGCTTACAATTGCAAAATGCTTATATATTTATAGAGATTATTTTGCACCAAGTTGGGTTCAATTGGCCAAAACGTTGAGCTGGAACTTGCATTGCATGCGTTAAAGTCATGCATATTTGTCAACAATTGCATGTGTAATTTGTTGCCATCTTCAATTTTCAACATCACCGAATTGCATGAACAAGATTTTCAAAACCTAACTTTGTCTTTTCTACTCAAGTCAAAATTTCAACAACTCCATGGAATAAGAGATTTTGGTGGGCAAAAGCTATAAATTTCTTATATTTTCTTATCCTTTTGAAGCTGTCAAGAGATACACTATCGTTTGCAATAAGAACAGTGCTTGCTAAGTGTTGGCGGTAGAAAGAATTTAGAGATAATTTTTAATAAAGATGGTTAATTTGGAAATTTTATATGCGTTTAGTGAATGAATAGTGCTGCATGTATTTATAATAGCACAAAATTTAATAAAAAAGCATAAAAAATTAAAAATATCTTGTGCTGTGGTGAATTCTTTTCTTGTAATGAAACTTTTTATTTTTTTTTATTGATGCCATACTATTTTTTATACTATCTTTTTTTCTTATGCATCGGTATTGTCAGCCAACAGATGAATAAATGGCAAAATATTGATGTGAAAAATTTCTGCCACCTTTTCTAATTTTGTTTTTAAAAAAATCAGTGATAGACGATTTTAAATTAATTTTTAACTCTCTAAATTTTATCAAATTTGAATTTTAATAGCCAACAAAATAAAATTACTTGACAACTCTACCTCCGTACTCTGGGTACAATTATTTTGACTCAAATTAATGTCTTAAAAATTTGAAAAACAGACCAGCACATTGAATATATAAAATGTGCCTCTATATATATCACACCCTGCCAATCACGGAGTTATAATAATTGAATCATTGATCAGTAAATATATCTTACTGTCCTTTTCTCTTGCGCATGCGTCATTACGAAATCAAAGTTAACAGTGTTGTTAGGTTGTAACTTGTTAGATTATAACTAATCACATTTGCAAATATTCATATGAGGAGTCAAAGATGCTTGCATACAGTTAGTCCACATTTGCGAGCAAGTGTGATTATATATAATGTGCTCTTCTATTATAGTGTGTGATCAATCAGGCAAGCTTAATTTAGTTGATCATCAGTATCTATGGATGCGAATCAAGATCAAGGAGCAAAAGAGTTCGTTTCAAGGCCAAGCTCAACTTTATAAGCTCATGTTTAATCATTTAAGCTCGATGTCACTAAAGTGCGCGATTGAGCTAGGCATAGCGGATATAATTCATAGCCACGGACGGGCCATCACTCTTTCTGAGTTGGTCTCGGCACTTGATATTCAGCCTACAAAAACGACTGGTCTATTCAGGCTCATGCGCTTGTTAGTTCACTCGGGCTGCTTTAAAAAAACCAAAGTCAATGGGCAAGAAGAAGCATACGGGCTCACAGCTGCTTCTACTCTGCTCATCAAAGATAAGCCCTACTGTTTGTCACCAACTGTTTCAGTATTTGTTGACCCATTTTTTGTGGCTCCATTTCAGTCTTTAAGTAGTTGGTTCAAAGGGACTGAGCTCACGTTGTGGGAAACTGTTCATGGAATCACGTTCTGGGAATTTATGAATCAAAACCCTGCAATAAACCAGCGGTTCAATGAAGCAATGGCCAGTGATTCTGAAATAATGACAAGCTTTGTTGTCAAATCCGAGTGTAAGCAAATCTTTGAAGGGTTGGGCTCATTGGTTGACGTAGGAGGTGGCAACGGATCATTTTCCAGAATCATCTCTGAAGCATTCCCTGGTATCAAATGCACCGTACTCAACCTCCCGCATGTTGTTGCTAACCTGCCTGAGGCCGACAACTTGAAATACATAGCAGGTGACATGTTTCGGTTTATCCCTCCGGCAGATGCCTTTCTCTTCAAGGTAAGATCCAATTTTAAAAATTTAAAACAACAAGTTAACCGTTTTCGTGAATACCAGATGATTTATTTCAATTGTTCTGTGCGCAGCTCATATATCCGGACGTTTGAATCTTACAAAGTCAGGATTTGAATAATTCAAATCAGATTTAAAGTAACTGCAAAATGCTATACAACTCTAAATTTAATTAACATTTGGATTTTAGAGAATCTGGAAGTTTAGGCTTGAGCACGATCATTTACGTAATTATTCTCTAGTGCGGTTGCCTGCATTTTTTCAAGTGTAGATTTAAAGTTTTACTATATTGGTAATGGCTTGTATAACATTAAAATTTATTTTTTCAGAACTTATATGTATAGGTATATATGTGTGTGTAGGCGGAGTAGTAAAACATTTTATCTACGACACTATAAAATTATTTTGCAATATTTAAAACAACGAATCTGCATTCTAAAAAGTGTGGTTTGTGTATGTATATGTGTGTATAGATAGATAGATAGACGCACGCACGAACTGTTGGGATTTTATTAAAAAGAAAAAGTACTTAAAATGCTAGATCGAACAACGGAACTGCACTATAAATGGTGGATATTAATTAAATGAGTGATTGGCATGGTTGCAGTTGGTTTTTCATGGATTAGGTGATGAGG
The DNA here is from genome assembly GCA_030449895.1 of Citrus mangshanensis. NCBI lineage: Eukaryota > Viridiplantae > Streptophyta > Magnoliopsida > Sapindales > Rutaceae > Citrus > Citrus mangshanensis. The sequence continues at coordinate 10,594,964 of JASUUJ010000215.1, read as the reverse complement.
ATGGGTTGAAGATACTGAAGAAACGCAGAGAAGCAATTGCAAGCAATGGTGAGAGGGGAAAGGTAATAATAATAGAAATTGTTATCAATGCAAAGGAAGAGGAACAGGAATTAACCGAAACAAAGTTCTTGTTTGACATTATGATGAGCGTTAACGCTACTGGAAAAGAGAGAACTGAAAGTGAATGGGCAAAGCTATTCTTCGATGCTGGTTTCAGTCACTGCAAAATAACACCTATATTTGGCATGAAGTCCCTCATTGAAGTCTATCCATAAAGAATTGAGCAACCGTATTCCCGCAAGTCTCTTGTACTGCTTGATGGAATAGCAAAATATCGTTCAAGATTTAAGTGTAGTAGTTGAAATGTCTCGAAATGACTAGAAAATGAGGCGACACACGGGTTTAAATATAGGATGAGTCCCTCAATTAAAATGCTATAGTCTTTTGGGGTGGAAACTTAAATATCCTAGACCACCCTTTAATATATTAAGAATAAAAGATTTGTGTGTACTATGTTATATTGCATTTTGTTATTGTTTCGAGCATTTGCTCTTATGTTTTATCTTTACTAATAAAATTACGATCTTTCTTAAGTTATTGCGTTCTCAAAACAAGTAGCTGCAGAATAATTTATATTGTTACTTTGGATATTTACAATTAGGCTGCACATTAATGATAAATTTATCTTTGGAATGTAAGTAAAAAAATTAGTAAAAAATTTAAAAAGTAAAAATAACCTTTTCAAATTAATGAGTAATATTACTATTAAAAATTAATATTTCAAAAGTATAACATCCCCACGATTCTTCTAAGCCAATCAGAAACATCATCAGCTAAGATTATTTGATCTAAGACAAAATTGAAGTTTAATTATTTTATTTAGTATTTTAATTTTTTCAAGCAGAATTTATAATTGGACTTATATTTGGGGTGCATGGATTCTCTTTTCCGGTTTACTATTAGAAAGATTATGTCACATGCTTAATAATTTTTTATCATTAAAATCCTTATTTTATGCGAGGGTTTTATCTATCTTGATCACATTTCCACTATGTTATTAAGAAAATCTTCAATTAAACATGCATTATAATATCCAAGTCAATTCAATCAAGTGAAGCTAATTAAAACTGAGGATCAAATAGCACAATCAACCTTACATAACAAGCAAGAATAATGAAAGCCTTGAATTAATCACTAGCCGTTAGACCTCTATTCGTTTCTTTTAATTTAACTAGGTGGAAGCCAAGAATCTTGGGCAAAACACTGTGCCCCATATTGTATATGTATCCAACAATTCGTCAATGAAACTTTTTTTTTTATGGTATCACAGCGAATCTTGAGAATCACAGACATGCATGGTTATTATGTTTCAATGAAAAAAAGTTTGCCACTAGTGAACCTCTTAAGAAAGTTGGCTTGCTTGAATGTAGATCAGTATACAAAAGAAATTCAAAGCTATTTGTGATTGTTTGGCTGCCGTCAAGAAACCAGTGGAAGATGTCGATAAACAGTGGCAATTGGCACGTGGACTGGGACCAGACTTGAGAACTCAAGGTAGCGATGCTGGGAAAACCTCCATATGGTCAATTTGGTCCTTTTATATTACAAGGTTCAAAAAGTTGAATTAATTTTCTATTAATGCAAGCTAGTATCCAAGATGGTCAATGGATCTAGAGATGGGGGAAAGGAAAAAACACTTAAAAAAGATGTAATTGATTGATTATGTTAACTGCTAGCACATTTATAAATTTAAAGGATAACACTATTATAATTCACCCCATTAAGAGCAGTGTGATTATACAAAGAGTAGTGTTAGGCATCTTAAAATTTTTTCTCAAATGATACAATATTCATCAAGTGAATGATGACATAGTTTAATTAAGTCACGTAATATTTGTCAAAAATTATTAACCACTTCATGAATAACATGTTACATACCATGCATATCACATAATATTTTAATGTGAATATTATTTTCTCTTTAATGATAAATTGTATTGTGGGCATTTAAATATATAATATTGTAAAATTTAACTAAAGAGTTGGTGTAACAAAATATTTTGATAAGGATATCTAATGAAATTTCAAATAAATTTCATTTTCACCTTAAATTTCAAGCGACCTGAAAATATACACTATGATTTATTCAGAGCAATCCGAAAACGAAATAATATGAGCTTTCAGTTTGATTAAATGTTTTTCCCAATACATTCAGATTTCAGAAAGTTTCAAAAAAAAGCGGAAAAAATATATCAATAATTGAAATGAAAAAAGTTGGAAGGAGGTATCTAAAAGTCAATTTGAACGCCAATGATGTGCAATTCTACATGAGCAAACTAATTAATTGCCATGAGAAAACGAAAAGAAAAGAAAGGTGCAAAAAATTTAATTTGACAATAAAAGCCGCGTTCTCCAAAGCCCCCAAAAAAAAAAAGCAAAGAAAGCATAAATTTCATTTGACAATGATATCCTCATATCCATGACCTCAACTTGGGAAAGGAAGAAAAAAAAAAAAACTCCTTCATAAAGAAATTTCATTTGACATATTATCATTTATCTTGCTTCGTTTGGTATCATTTGTGTATTTTATTGTCTTTGAAGCATATGATTTTTTTTGTTTGGTACTATGTTGGTGTGTTGTTTTAATTTATATATTAAGAAATGTGATTGTTATATGGAAGAAATAATTTGCAGAAATAATGGGATTCTTTCTAAACCTAGGCATTGACTAGCTAGCCGTATAACACTACAAGAAAATAGGACATTTCCGAGGGCAAGTACCCTTGGAAATAGACAAAGACCCTCGGAAAACCTCATTTTCGAGCGGGACATGCCGTCGATCGTCGTCCTATTAAGTCTTATTGGAATGTTGAGTTTCTGATGAGTCGTTGGAGAAAAAAAATATTTCCAAGGATGTTGCCATTGGAAATGGAATTAAAGGCCCCCCGAAATAGGATAAGATAAACTTAGTTATTTTTATATTCAACTGCAACATGCCCTCAGAAATAAAAGATAGATTGTCGGAAATAGACTTATTTTGTTGTTTAATGACCCCCTTTATTTTATTTAATAATATTATTTCATTAATTTCTTTTATTTTTATTGTTGAAATATCTATGTTAGGGAAGTAATGTAACAAACATAATAATAATATACGAAATATACTAAATGTAACTTCATTAATTTCAAAAATTCATAAAATCACATTCATCATTCAAAAATGCAACAAAAATATCAATTTTATAGTATCTTTTACAGAAAAAAATATACCAAAGTATATACAAAATGATATCACCACAATCATCCTCTAAAACAACTTCAGTTTTTGAATCATTTGCCTCAACTTCATCATCCTCATACCCATCATCATCTTCTCCCATCAAAACAATGTCCTAGGTGAAAGAAGGAATTTTAATCATCAAGAAGCCGAGACTAATGAGAAAAATATTGTAATAAAAACAACTTTATATAGATGCATAGTCTCCATTTCAAAAAATCTAATAATTATTTCATCATTCACCTATATTAGAAGCTTGTCCATAATCATTTAAGTTCATCAACTAACAGAGCAATGACAAGTCACCAATCATTTTTCGTGAGAACTCAAAGCATAGAACAATTCATTCACTTAATCTATTAATAAAATGAAATAAAAAACCTATACCTTCTGAGATGATTCTTGTGCAGACTTTCCAAGAACAAGTTTTATCATTCTTTCCAACTTCTTGATTTATTTCTCTAAGTCTTTTACTTTTACTTCCAAATTACTACATTGATGCTTGTTACTTCTTTGACTTGGAGAGCCATACACATCCTTGCCTTTGATGCCTGCTCCCTAACCAACAACACGATCATGTGCTGCTTCTGTTGTCACTTCTAGATATATTTTCCATCCATCCACTGGCAAGCCTTGATCTATAACAGTGGATCTCATTGATTCCATTGTTTCCTATAATAAATACATACATTTGTGTGAGTGAATATAGTAATGAAATCATGCAAATAAATCAGGAATATTCTTAAAATTTAATATCAAATACACACATGCATTTCCTTTGCCTTGTTACTTGCCCATGTCCCCTTACATGAAACATCTTGAATAAATCAAGTGGACTAAGTTAAGTCCCTATTTGTTACTGCAATAAAGAATTGAAATTGAATAAGATCATAATAAATAAACACACTTCTTTTATGATCAAAGTCAAATATTTTCTCTTCCCATTTCTTTTCTATGCTTAGCCATTGGGACGAACTCGTAGTATGCATAAGTTTGGACTTGGTTCAATTCATGTTGCCCGTTGTGCTTGTTTTCTATATATAAGTTAAAAAAAAGCATAAATTCAACTTGGTTATTTTGAAACCATTATTGAGTACTAGAGAATGCACATTTATAGAGGGTAAAATTGACATTTTATACTCCAAGTCCACTAACATTTTCACTTTTACTGTTTAAATCCTCTAAGCTTTTATTTTGTGTTTTTTATTATAATTTAAGTATTTTATGTATTTTAGGGATATTTTGGTCATTTCAAGACTAACGAGAAGTCAGATAGTAAAACAGATGGCATTTTTTAACTCAGAATGGTTGAAAACCTTAGGAGGAGCATAAATGGGTATTCGACAAACGGTACAGTTCACATATAAGGTAATATTCACAAGTACAACACTGTTTCACATATATTGTATGATGATGTGGCATTGACTGATGATGTGGCATTGACCGATGATGTGGCAGGATGCTATTAGACCAAAATATTGATGTAGCATTGACTGATGATGTGGCAGCATCTTATGGGACCGAAATGATGATGTGGTGTTGACTAATGATGTGTACCAACCAATCAAAGTTTGCCATGTGGCGCAATCCTGAACGTCCGAATTGTTTTCATCCGATGGTCATGATTTACCCATTGTATCTATAAATGGAGGGCTCCTCTGCCTAATTTGACACCCTTGAATCCATTTTCGAGCCCATTTTCTATTATTCTCTCTCCATATTGTATTTTCTATATATTTTAATAAAATTATCATTTTACCCCTTGTTCAATTATGAGTGTTTAGTTTAATTTCAAGCTTGGGTTGAAGGTGAAGCCTCAACATGGTCCATGGGCTTAGGTAAGTTTATTTTCTTTTTCTCTCTAATTTAAGTGGTTGTTTTGACTCATTATCGATAGACAATGTATCCTGTCTAGATTTTCCACAGTATACCTGCTCCCTAGTGAATGATCGTTACTGTCTAGCACAATGAGCACTTAGCACTATATTAATTAGAGAGAAAATTCCCCTATAGTATTTTGTGGGTCGTCTTAACATAGTGTTGATAGAGTGTATCTAAGCTATTTAGTGGATGGTCTTGCCATGTTGTTAATTATTATCGTCTGGCACAACGTGTTCTTGGCACCGCACTTAGTGGAAGATCATTACCCCTGGCATACTGAGCACTTGATGCCATATTTATTAGAGTGAGGATTATGATGAATTGAAATACCCCCTTCATGAATTAATTGGAACCAAAAAAGAAATATTAAGCCCATGGTGAAATGTTGAGTGTGAATCTAGAGACTAAAGCGTTTCATTTGCATTGTTTTCATCTTTCATTCATTCCCGTCATTTTATTTTAAATCATAACATAAAAAAATTCACTTCCAACCAACTTACATATACACCTAGAAAATTAACCCTATGCATAATTAAATCTACCTTCTCGTGGGATCAAACACAAATTCTATCTACAATAGATTTGCGCCCTTACGAGTATAATAAAATGTGCACAACACCCATCAAGAACAACTCAGGTATAAAGTACATAGACATGACTTATAAGTTTCTTATTCCTATAATGATTCTAGCAACTACAATTAACTGATGAATTAAAAGAACAGAAAAACTTAGTAAAGAAAATGACAAAAAAGTATTATGCTAATAGTCATTATTAGTACCTTCCACCCCTCATCCATCCATTTGTGAACCATTTGTCTCCATATTATCAGAGGCACATTCTCAGGAGAATATGCATAATGCTCTCCAACAGATGGATACTTCTAAAAAATGTCCCTCCTCAGCTCTGACATCCAATTCGGAAAATGAATTTCCATATGAATTTCTATGACATCTTTAAGCTTCTGTTTTGTACATGCATAAGAAAATTGTGTTTCCTTGAAAAGAGTAAATAGTGTTTCAAATTCTTCCCTTCGATATTCAGAATATTTAATATATGGCCTATTGATGCTGCTGTTGAAGATGACACCAATTTCACGTGCAGCTTTCGGTGTTATGATCCTTGCAATTTTTAAGAAAAAAGTATTAAGTAAATTTCCAGCCATTAGAACAAAAAAATATAAATGTAAACAACATACAAAATCAAAACATGAAGTTGATTTTACCTATCATCAGAGATCTCTAAAGTCATACCTTGGCCTCGAGCAACTACTTTGGCCTTTCCTCGACAATTTTTTTTCTTTTTACTACTTGAAGTTGGTACAAAATCAAATAAGATACAAATTAGCCATTTATTTAAATTTAATTGTGCATTAAGCATTAAGTTATTACCTTCATCTATGGTAGTATTCACCACCAATTATAGAGCTAAATCAGTATCCCTATTATGTGTGCTAGCTTGAGACTTTCCTTTGTATATAGCTAGAGACTTCTTTTTGTTTATAGTTGGAGACTTTCCATTTTTAACCATTATATCAAACCTTATCCTGAAATTCTTGCAAGAATTTTAAAGAATAAAGCATCATTAGAAGCCAATTAAACATTCAACAAAAATATTTCAAACAAACACAAATGGCGGAAATGGTTAGATTAATAATAGTTGCAAAATCTACATGATAAAAAAAATAATGCAGCATGCACTGTACAGAGTTATAATAAGTTACCATTTTTAACTTGCAAAAGGAAAAAGGGAATATTTTTTTCTAATTTGCAAAGTGTTAAGCTCATTTGTTTTCCAAGCCTAACCAAATCTTATTCATTCAAAACCTTAGCACATGATTCTCTGAAAAATGCGCTAACTTCTATCAAAACATCACAAATTTCTTTAGGTAAAACCTCTCGCATTGTAAGAGACAATAATCTCTCTGAGAACACATGAAAATCATGAGTCTTCATGCCTGAAATTTTATGCTCGTGTATATTCAGACATCTTGACAAATTAGCTGAATATCCATCTGGAACTTGCACATTCATAAGCCACTCACACAATCTTTATCTCTTTTCATTTGTCAAACTATAAGAGGTAGTGGCCAAAATAGGTTTCCATAATCATATTTTGGTGAAACTCATGCCTTATATTCAAGGATTCCATATCAAGGCGAGCATTTAGGTTATCTTTTATTTTTTCATCAATATTAAAAAGTATGCCAAGTATATTATCGCGCACAATGTTTTTCAATGTGCATGTGTTGGTTATTTTTTTATAAGTGTTGTGCAAATTTTATTGAACTCGCAAGTGAACGAATCTATTGTAGAATAGATTAATGGTGACGAGTGTCGATCCCACGAGGAGGTGGATTTTAATTATATGTAGAATTAATTTTGTATGAGGTGGTTGGATTTTGTGGTGAAAGTTACTTAGATTATCCTAAAATTGGAATTGAAATGGTGAGAATAAATTGAAGAGAAATCTATTGAAATGACGTACTTAGATATCTGGATCCGTATCAACATGCACCATGGGCTAAATATTCCTTATTAATGCCAATTAAATCATGAGGGGGGAATCCACACCTCATGCACCACACTCTAATCAATATGGTGCTAAGGGCTTATCGTGCCAAATAATAATAACCTTGCATTAGGGAGCCGGTGAAACCAGGGCGGTATCTAGACAAGAATATTATTATTTGTCGACGAGAAGTCAAAACATCCACAAAAACTAGAGGGGAATAGAAAATAAATTTACCAAATAAAGCCCATGACACATGTTGAGACTTCACCTTCAACCCAAGCTTGAAAGAAAATTAGCTACTCATAATTGAACTAGGGGTAAAATAGAAATTTATTAAAATACGTAAAAAATACAAGATGGAGAAGGAATTACAGAAACTGGAGTCCAAAAATGGATTCAGAGATATCAAATTAGGGGGGAAGGCCCCTTTTTTATAGATACATTGAGTAAATCATGGCCATTAGATTAAAAACAGTTTGGACGCTCAGGATTGCGCCATGTCATCATTCAATAGTACGCGGTTTGACCACGCGGTTTGAACAGTAACACAGTTTGACCAGACTTAAACAGTGACGTAGTTTGGTTGAAAATAATCCTATGTAATGCATGTACCGTACGCGAGATTTTTGGTCCGCTGATATGCTGCCACGTCACCATCAACAGTACATAAGAATTTTAGTCCAATAGGATCATGACACCTCATCAGTCAATGCCACATCATCGATCAATGCCACGTCATCGATCCGTCTATGTGAACAGTGCCACGTCATCAACCTAATTTATTTATTTATTTTTATTTTTTTATGCACCACTACATCTTTTTAGCCCATATAACTAGCTTTTACTTCAGACTATAGTTCCTTAAAATCAAGAAAGACTTTTATTAGGACGTAACGTAGGCTAGGGATATGGCTAACAAAGGAGGGGAAATAAGGAAAATAAAGTGTATGTTTGAGAAAAATGTAGAGATTTTTTTTTTGGAAGTTGCAAGGTGGATTTCACCTATTATTGTTTTTTTTTTATTTTTGAAACATTAATTTTTTTTTTGCTTTTGTTTGGCATAACTTCACTGAACAAAATAATTATTTACATTTTTCTCAAACATAAATAGATGATGGAACTTGTAAGATATCAGGTAATACTCCAAATCAAAGTGGGTCAAAATGATAAATTTGACAAAGAAAATATTTTTTTTTAAAGGCTCAAAAGGGTTAACTATGGATATTTCATAAAAGGGATGGTTAGAAAGGCTCAAACGGATCAATGATGGCATTTCCATCATCTTTTAGGGCTCTAAATAATCTTCTATATCTACTAGTTAGATGAGCCTCCAGATGTAGCAACACACATTTTTTCCTTTTTTTCTTTTTTTAAAAAATTTTACAATTTTTTTTTAAGGGTTAACTCAAAAGAAATTTAGAGATCGTGTATAAAATAATAAACTGCTAAGCTGTATAAAGAATGGGCAAAAGGGTTACTCTCAAAGAAAAATGATAGGCTCAAAAACTCACTTGGTACTTATTATGACATGTTCATTTCTTCAAACAACTCATATTTGTCTCCGACATCAACATGTAGAGTAGCAAACATAGCGTAACATCACTTAAGACCAAAGATAATACAAATACTAAAATTTGAAATTCATCATGTCATCCAATGTTAAAACAAATCACACAATTTTTTTTTCAAACAACATTCTACCCCCCAACCTATTCTAAACATGAAAGGAAAATATGCATGCAGAAATGTGAAAATGATGCAGGAAAACTAATTAGAAAAGTTACACTTAAAATGATAGAAAAAGAAAATGATTTTTTTTTTAACTAAGAAGATGTGTTTCTAGAGGCACTACACTCCATATTCAGCCATCTTCGACTCAAAAATTTGAAAATGTATATTTATAAAGGAGAAATTAAAAAGAAGAAAAAAAAGGAATATCAAAGCTTAATAAAAAAAGAAAATGTCTGAATTTTTTTTTCAAACAATGAAGATGCGTTTCTAGAGTCACTACACTCCATATTCAGCCATCTTCAACAAAAAGTTATCAACAGTTAATTTCTACAACAAAAAATTAGTAAAAACTTAACCAAGATTCCACAATTGTCGACTATTCCCTCCCTCCAACCAGAACGAAACATTGTCCTCAATGTTTTAAAGAAAAGAAGTAGAGTTTAGAAGACATCACCTGGGTGGTGCAACACAGAAGAAAATATTTATAAGCGGAGAGTTAAATCTAATTTGTACTTCTTACTGCGGTTACTGTTACCATCATTATTTGGACGCTCCAATACAAAGGTCCAGGGGTCTGGCTTCGGTCTATAAGCTTGTGACAGATCAAGTAGCTCATTAGCAGTGTGAGCACAAATAAAAAACTTTTTCGCTGTGGAATGAATGAAATAGTTTTTTATTGCATAGTTAAGAAATGCGATAAAGCCATCATAAAAGTTATTGACATTTAACAAACCGATGAGTTTCTAGTGAATGTGCAGATGGGCCCAAGATGCTAGTGTGATAAGTGCCTCTAGTGTTGCAAGATCTCCTAGAAGGAAAATAAAAGCATCATCATGATTAAGCATTTCAGTTATTCTTTCTTGCATATCTGAGACGACTAACTCTTCTCCAGTCGGTGAGTCAAACAAACTGCCCAAAGGCTTTAGGGCTCTTGGGATGATGCCTAACACTTGGCTTCCTTTGACAGAAGCAGCTTCTGAGACCAATTTTGATAACCCTGGTTACCTCCTCCATACACTAAGTGTAATTTTCTCTCTTCTATCCTTGGACCAAGATCTATGGCTGCCTCAACGAACTATTTATGTTTGCTATAGTTAAATCCAAAAAGCACACAAATGTTCTTGAATTGTCTATTGGGAGTAGCCGCCATTGGGATACTTCTCAAAAATAATTTGTGAGTGCTTAACAAAAAGTCATATTTAAGAATCTTGGTGACAGTGGGTCACAGCTGTGTATGAGGTAACATGTTAGTGTCAAATAACGTATAAAGCACATGGCTCGTGAGTAAAAAAAGAAAACAATAAAAAGAAAAAGAAACAATGATAAAATAAAATTATTAAAGACAATAATGCAAATGGTAAAATAACAATGAAGTAAAAGGATATTTACAGGTAGTTGCGACTGTGGCTCACATCTTCCTCTGATTTTACGTCCAGAAACGGCTTGAACGCCCTCTATGGGTCGAGGATTGGCTTCCCATCTAGTTTTCTTATAAACTGGCAAACAAGGTCGTTTATAGTCAGATTCCTGAGACTATATCATGCATGCTTTTTCTGGAATAATGGTCATAACTGGAGAATCGCTCCTTGCACATATCCACTGGGATGCGTTTCAAGAGACAAAAGGATATCATCCAATGACTCCTTATTCAAGCCATCCCTAATGAATTGAATCTTATCTTCCCTATTATCAAACACCATTCTGGCACACTTATGACAAGCAACAGAAATTCTTCGAGCTCGTCGTTTTCTTGCATAATTTCCTTTACCACAACCAGGCATGTATGCAATAAATTTTGGAGGTAACTCACCTGCCAATCGTACTTTAGCCTCGATTAACCAACGGATGTCAGCAGGTATGTTATTCCTCATGAGCAATCGCATGCGTTCGAACCGAGCTTTATAGATTGTAAGGAGGGCATTCTGAGGAAGTGAAGGGAATAGATTGTGAAGCTTTGCTAGAATCTTGTTTCTGTCTATACCTTCGCCTCAGAATATCAGTTATTATGAGAAACTGAAGTAACCGACCTGATTGTCACGGAGTACCGTTATCAGCCACTCCACCGGGGTAACAAACTAAAGCACACAAAAAGAAAAATAAATTAAAACACACAAAGAAAATTAAAATCGTCCTTTTATTGAATTTACCTTAAGTTTCAACTGGATATTGTAGACACTTCTCTCAATGTCTCTGAGTTGACTTTCTAAATCCTCAACATAGGATACTAACTCTGGTGATTGCAGAGCGTAAATACGATGTGTTTTACAAAATTGAATCTACCTTTTGAGATGAGATTTTACACGTTGAAGTGGTTTAAGAATGTTCAGGAGGAACTATTTAACTATGGTACTCATGATTAACAATGATAAGAGAAAACTTAATGGTTAAACAAACACACTTATGCAAAAATAATTTCAATTAACAAAAGAATAATAAAAAGAAAGAAAGAAAGAAAAATCAAATCACCGAAAAGAAATAAAAAAAACTCAATTCAAATCTGGTGGGTCACTCAAATTTATTTCGGTGTCCTTTTCATGTGGTTGGTACTCTAGATATGGCTTTAATCTTTGACCATTAACTTTAAACGTGACACCATTCTTTGGGTCCTTAATTTTAATTGCCCCATGTGGAAAAACAGTATGAACAATAAAAAGGCCAGACCATCGAGAGCGTAACTTACCTGGGAATAGGTGCAAGCGAGAATTGAATAAAAACACTTTCTGACTTGAAGTGAAAGATTTTCTCATAATTTGCTTGTCATAGAAGACTTTCATTCGCTGCTTGTAAATTTTGGCATTTTCGTATGCATCATTGCGAATTTCTTCAAGTTCTGCCAGTTGTAATCTTCTTTCTAAGCTAGCTTGCCGCATGTCAAAGTTGAATTTCTTGATGGCCCAGTACGCACGATGCTCGAGTTCCACAGGTAGGTGGCAAGCTTTTCTATACACTAGCCTGTAGGGTGACATCCCAATTGGGGTCTTGAAAGCTGTTCTATATGCCCATAATGCATCATCAAGTCTTAATGACCAATTTTTTCTGTCTGGCCTCACCGTCTTTTCTAATATGTGCTTTATTTCTCGATTGGAGATCTTAACTTGGCCACTGATTTACGGATGATATGGAGTCACCACTTTGTGAGTGATTGAATACTTTGTCAAAAGAGCTTTGAATGATTTGTTACAAAAGTGGGCACCACCATCACTAATTATCGCTCGAGGGAATCCAAAGCGTGAAACAATGTTGCTTTTTAAAAATCCTATCACCACCTTGTGATCATTGGTTCTACATGAGATTGCTTCTACCCATTTTGATACGTAGTCAACAGCAACGAATATGTATTGATGGCCGAAAGAAGGGGAAAAAGGTCTCATGGAGTCGATACCCCACACATAAAAAATCTCAACCACTAAAATTGGATTTAATGGCATCATGTTCCTTCATGTAATGCTCCCCATTCGTTGACACCTATCACATGAAGAACAGAAAGTGTAAGCGTCTCGAAATATAGTTGGCCAATAGAAACCACATTGTAAAACTTTAGTCGTTGTTTTCTTAGCGCTGAAATAACCTCCACAAGCTTGCTCATGGCAGAATGAAAGAATATTCTGAATTTCATTTTCTGGGACACATCGTCTAATAATTTGATCTGCACAATACTTGAACAAATATGGGTCATTCCAAAAGAAATTCTTTATTTCTGCAAAAAATTTGGCCTTATCTTGCTTGGTCCAATGCTCTGGAAGTTGACCTGTAACAAGATAATTCACGATGTCAGCATACCATGGTAATACTTCCACACTCATCAATTGTTCATCTGGAAATGACTCATTCAATGGTAATGGTTCTATAATTGTGTCAAAATGGAGACGAGAGAGATGGTCTGCCACAACATTTTTTGTGCCTTTCTTATCTTTAAATTCCAAGTCGAATTCCTACAAAAGTAACACCCAACGAATTAGTCTAACTTTTGCATATTTCTTTGTGAGAAGATATTTAAGAGCAGCATGATCTGTGAATATAATTATTTTACATCCAATGAGATAAGATCGAAATTTCTCTAATGCAAACACTACCGCTAGCATTTCTTTTTCAGTAGTTGAATAGTTCAACTGTGCATCATTCAATGTCATACTAGTATAGTAAATAACATGGGGAATTCGATCAACTGTTTGTCCTAATACTGCTCCTACTGCATAATCAGATGCATTACACATGAGCTTAAATGGTAAGCTCCAATTTAGGGGCTGAATGATGGGTGATGATGTGAATAATTGCTTTAGTTTTCTAAATGCCACAAGACATGAATCATCAAAGATAAAAGGTACATCTTTAGCAAGTAAATTGCATAAGGGTCTAGAAACTTTGCTAAAATCTTTAATGAAATATCTATAAAAACCAGCATGCCTAAGGAAAGATCTTACTTCTCTGATTGTTTTAGGTGGAGGAAGATTGAAAATGAGATCCACCTTGGCTTTGTCAACCTCAATACCTTTGCTCAAAATGATGTGACCGAGAACAATACCTTATTTTACCATAAAATGACACTTCTCCCAATTTAAGACCAAGTTCTTCTCGATACATCTCTGCAGAATTAGTGTTAGATGATGTAAACATTGATCAAACGAGTCACCAAAGATAGAAAAGTCATCCATAAAGACTTCAAGGAATCGTTCAACCATATCAGAAAAAATACTTAACATGCATCGTTGAAATGTGGCAGGTGCATTACATAATCCAAATGACATCCTTCTATATGCAAATGTGCCAAAAGGACAAGTGAAAGTAGTTTTCTCTTGATCTTTTGGTGCTATGGGGATCTGATTATATCCTGAGTAGCCATCTAGAAAGTAATAAAATTCATAGCCTGCTAATCTATCAAGCATTTGATCGATAAATGGTAAAGAAAAATGGTCTTTACTTGTGATAGAATTCAACTTTCTATAATCTATGCATACACGTCATCCTGTAGTCACTCTAGCGGGTATCAATTCATTATCGGCATTCATAACTACTGTGACTCCTGACTTTTTGGGGACAACTTGTACATGACTGACCCATGAACTATCAGAAATTGGGTAAATGATACATGCGTCTAATAGCTTAAGAACTTCAGTTCTAACAACTTCTTTCATGTTAGGATTTAACCGACGTTGCAATTCCCTAGTAGGTTTAGCATTTTCATCAAGGTGAATGTAATGCATGCAGTCTACTGGGTTTATACCTTTTATGTCCGCTATGGTCCATCCTAATGCTTCTTTGTACTATTTTAAAACATCCAACAACTTACCTTTTTGTTCGTCATTTAGGGATGATGAGATGATTACCGGCAGAGTACTTTCTTCTCCCAAAAATCTATATTTTGGTGGTGATTCTGATGATGGGATGAGTTTCTTTTCTGATGGTGCTAGTTGTTCAACTCTTGACTTCTATTTATTAGTGTCCATGGATGGTACTGAGTCAAATAGGGCGTTGACCTCATCGACCGATATTTCAATATCAAAATCCAAACCAAAGTGAGTTAAACATGTTTGTAAAGGATCATCACTAAGGTTTGAAATAAAAGTATTATCAATTAATGCTTCTATTAAATCCAAATCAACAATTCCATCATCTGCATTATGAGGTTGTTTGGCAATGTTGAAGATGTTAAGCTCCATAGTCATGTTGCCGAAGGACAACTGCATATTTCCAGTCCTGCATTGAATGTAAGCATCCGCAGTTGCCAAGAAAGGTCGGGCTAGAATAATGAGGATGTGCTTCCTTGAATTCTGTATTGGTTGAGTGTCAATTACAATGAAATCAACAGGAAAATAAAACTTGTCTACCTGGATAAGCACGTCCTCCACAATACCACGAGGCATTTTCATGGACCGATCTTCAAGTTGTAACACCACTGGAGTTGGGTGTAATTCTCCCAGTCCAAGTTTTACAAATACTGAGTAGGGTAACAGATTTACACTAGCTCCTAAATCCAACAAAGCATTCTCAATTGTGTGGTTCCCTATACTACATGAGATAGTGGGGGAGCCTGAGTCTTTGCATTTTAAAGGAATTTTGTGTTGGAGTATAGAACTAACGTTTTATGTTAAAAATGTCTTCTTTTGAACGTGATTGTTTCTCTTTTTAGTACAAAGGTTTTTAAGAAACTTGGCATAAGATGGAACTTGTTTTATAGCATAAAGTAAAGGGATGTTAACACTTATCTTTTGAAGATTTCAAGAATCTCACCTGTGGATTTTTCATTCTTTCCTTTAGCTAACTTCTGAGGAAATGGAGCTTTAGGAACGTATTCTCGTGGGTTGGTTTCTTCTTTCTCTTTCGATGGTGAGTCCTCAACATTCACAAGTGCAATTTAATTTTCTTTTGTTACCGACATCTCCATTTTATTGTCGACTTCTTTTTTTTTTCGCAAGGTCATGACTACTTTGACCTCTCCATGCTACTGTGGTGAACTGATACTTGCTTCATGCACTCCTTTAGGATTAGGCACTGGTTGACTTGGAAACTTACCTTTCTCAACAGTCATTGCCAAGGTCTGAACTGAAGAAGCAAGTTATCCCACCATCTTCTCGAGGCTTGAAACTGATTGGGCTTGTGAGTTGAAGTCTGCTCTCAACTCATTTCGTAGTCCATCAATGGTGTGGTTCTGTTGCTCAATCGTAGAGTGAGTAACATTCTTGAAATTTTGGAATGCATCCTCCCATGGTCTGGGTTGAGAGTAGCTCTGGTTCTGAGTGTATAGTCTAAATGGTGGCTGAGAGGCTTAAGGAATTTGAGGAATTGGTTGCATTGGTGGAGTTGGAGCTGCTGGTCCATTCTGTTGGAATCCTTGAGACCATAAAAAATTTGGGTGGTCGCTCCATCCAGGGTTATATGTGTTGGAGTATGGGTTGTAATTTGATGGTTTTCTCATTACACCTATGACATTGGCTTGATCTGAGTATGAGTCATGATCATGTGTTTATGTTGATTTAGCAGTCGTTAATGATGCTATTTGTCGAGAAAGACCTTCAACCATCTCCTTGACTTCTTTGATTCCCGAAGTTGACTTGCCAATGTGAACCTCATTTACTCCCTTAATTCTTTTAATATTTCTGAGCGATCGACTCCGTTGTTGGGAATTATCTGCTTGTCACTGGAAGAATTCCCAAATCTCTGATGCACTTTTTGACATTAGCTCTCCTCCGCTTGTTGCCATTAGCCATTCTTGCACGTTTGGCAATAATCCTTCCAAAAAGTATTCGCATTGGTGCCATTTCTCATACCCATGATGTAGACACTTCAAGAGTAGCCCATTGAATCGCTCCCATGTTTCGAAAAATTGCTCGTCCTCTCTCCGGGTGAACTCTAAGATTTCCCTGCGAATAGCATTGGTTTTATTCACTGGGAAATATTTATTCAAAAATTTAGTTTCTATTTGTTCCCATGATGTAATGCTATTAGCAGGCAATGTATTAAGTCATGAACGAGCTCTATCATTTAAAGAAAATGGGAATAATATAAGTTTAACATCATCGTCTGAAAAATTCTCGTATTTAAAAGTTTGACAAATAGCATGAAAATCATTCAAATGATTATATGGGTCCTCATTTTCTAGGCCATAGAATGTTGGGAGACAATTTAACACACTAGGTTTTAGTTCAAAACTCCTAGCAGCTACATTTGGGTATCTTATGCATGATGCGCTCAAATTAGCTAAAGGACTGAAGTAGTCCTTAAATGGCCTCTCTGGTGGTGCTTCTTGTTGTTGCAAATCCATTTCACTTTTATCTTTAATGTGTTTGTGTGTGCGAAGTGTTTTTTCAAGTTCAAGGTCTATAGGTTCAAGATAAGGTAATAATGACCTTCGAACATGCATGCAAAGAACAAAAAAAAAAGGGAACAAAATAAATAAAAATAAAGAAGAAGGAGAAATTACGGTACTAACCATATCACGCTCTTACAACCTTTCTATAAAAACACACTAAAACAAATACGTAAAATAAATTAACTAAAAATAAATTAATAAGATAAACAAAAAAAATTACAAAGAAAAATAACTTGAAAATTAAATTACAGAATTTTAAAGAAGAGAAAAAAATATTCTTAGCTCAAAATGTAAATTCACTCTTTTTTTTAAATTAAAAAAAATTACAAGAAAAATAACTAAAAGAATTTTTTTTTACAAAAATTAATTCTACAAATTAAAATAACTTACCTCCCCGGCAAAGACGCCAAAAACTTGTTGTGCAAATTTTATTGAACTCGCAAATGCACGAATCTATTGTAGAATAGATTAATGGTGACAAGTGTCGATCCCACAAGGAGGTGGATTTTAATTATATGTAGAAGTAATTTTGTATGAGGTGGTTGGATTTTATGGTGAAAGTGACTTAGATTATCCTAAAATTGGGATTGAAATGGCGAGAATAAATTGAAGAGAAATCTATTGAAATGATGTACTTGAGTATCTGGATCCGTATCAACATGCACCATGGGCTAAATATTCCTTGTTAATACCAATTAAATCATGAGGGGAGAATCCACACCTTATGAACCACAC
Source organism: Citrus mangshanensis (assembly GCA_030449895.1). Taxonomy (NCBI): domain Eukaryota; kingdom Viridiplantae; phylum Streptophyta; class Magnoliopsida; order Sapindales; family Rutaceae; genus Citrus; species Citrus mangshanensis. Next base: position 10,577,019 of record JASUUJ010000215.1, on the reverse strand, counting down.
TATAATCAATATGGTGCTAAGAGCTTATCGTGTCAAATAATAATAACCTTGTACTAGGGAGCCGGTGAAACTAGAGCGGTATCTAGACAAGAATATTATTATTTGTCGACGAGAAGTCAAAACATCCACAAAAACTAGAGGAGAATAGAAAATAAATTTACCAAATAAAGCCCATGACACATGTTGAGACTTCACCTTTAACCCAAGCTTGAAAGAAAACTAGCTACTCATAATTGAACTAGGGGCAAAATAGAAATTTATTAAAATATACAGAAAATACAAGATGGAGAAGGAATTACAGAAAATGGAGTCCAAAAATGGATTCAGAGATATCAAATTAGGGGGGAAGACCCCTTTTTTATAGATACATTGAGTAAATCATGGCCATCGGATTAAAAACTGTTTGGACGCTCATGATTACACCACATCATCATGATGCGGTTTGACCACGCTTGACGCGGTTTGGTTGAAAATAATCCTGTGTAATGTATGTACCGTACGCGAGAATTTTGGTCCGCTGAAATGCTGCCACGTCACCATCAACAGTACATAAGAATTTTAGTCCAACAGGATTGTGACACCTCATCAGTCAATGCCACATCATCGATCAATGCCACGTCATCGATCCGTCTATGTGAACAGTGTCATGAACAATAACGTAGACTGTACCGTATATGTGAATAGTACCATACATGTGAATAATGCCATTTTTCCTTTTATGCTCCTCCTAAGATTTTCGACCGTCTTGAGTTCAAAAGTAATGTCTATTTTGTCGTCTGATCTCTCGTTCATTGTGAAATGACTATGATGCCCCTAAAATACATAAAATACTTAATTATAATACAACACACATAATTAAATGACAAGAAATTTAAATACATAAAAGTAAGGGTGTTAGTAAAACTTGAAGTGTAAAATGACAATTTTTTTCCTTTATAAATATGTATTTTCTAACACTCAACAATAAGCAATTACTACCAATGCCAATGTGCAAGTATACACAACAAGTAATAAAGTGATGAGTATTCAAGATCATCTCCACAGGGATTGATGTTACTCAAAATGTTAAAGGAATCACAATAGTGCAAATCAACTTAGTACCGAAGCAAACAATTGTAAAGTGATTTCTAACGTAATTAAGGATTGTGAGAGAATTAAATAAAACAATACCATAACGAAATAAACTAGGTTAAATGTGTCTAAGATTCAATTGAGATTATAGTAGTTGAATGATCAAACTCTCCTTATGGGGTGACTGTTGTTTTTCAAGTTAGCACCAGTTGTTATAGCAAGTGCTGCAGCACTGGGCATAATAAATCTGCATCCTCAGCTATCGCATATTGGAAGTCTCATACCCTTAAATCTATTAACAATGACCAGTTGCTGATATACTTATGGTATGGCATTATAACTTTTAGTCTTTCCACCCTACAAGGTGAATACCTATGTCTAGTGTGTCACAAATCTTAACTTCAAGTATTGCCCTTATAGGATTCAAGATCATCTAATCCAGAAAACTCAACTTAAGATCAAGTAATACTCTAATAATATCCGCTAAGACATGCCCTTTTGTTGCTCTATCTTAATTGAAACTATTAAATGGGTGGTCAACCGAAATAACAGTTATATTCATAAAAACTACTGGAGTAAAATACTACAGCAGTGCCATAACAATATATAAGAACAGTCAAGAACCCATTGGATTATTTGTCACTCAACTACAAGTAAATTTAGTTCATATTCTAAATGAGAAAAACTAAACACAAATATATTGATCACGGGATACATCAAAACAATTAAAGGAAGAAGATAAATATAAGTTGAGCACGGTGAAAGACAAATCCAAATAATTCTGCACGATTCTCCAATGTTGCCGAAACAACACTCTTCAATTCTGATCTTCTTCTTCTTTCCTTTGTAATTATTCTAATGATAATTCCCTTGCCGCCTTTCTATGTGGTGCATGCCTCCCTTTTATATTGCAAATTAGGGTAAACAAAAGCCCATGAGCGTGCATGCGTTAAATTAGGAAACATGCAGATTGCGATTCTGTAGCCGACCCGCGCCTAAGTTTTCTCCCGCATTGCTCCCAGATTGCTACAGCACTGGTTGCTCTAACATCCGCAACAGCACTGCATTATTCTCGATTGTGGTTTTCTTCTTTTGTGGCCATCTTCTTTCCTCCTCTTGCTTATCTAGTGTCTCAACATCCCCTCATGAATTAAGACTTTCTGAAAACCTACAATTATGCACTTGTTTTTAGCACAAATTACTTTGATTCAAGCAAAACTTATTAAAACTCAACTAAAATGAATGTTTATGCAAAATGTAATAAAAACACCTTATTTGTTCTCTAAGTTATCTTGATTCAAGTCTAGAATTGATGTAATAACTCTTATTTCCTAGAGTTATCAGCATGACATCCAAATTATGACACAACAAAAGCGTTTCCAATATGGTAACTGAAAAAATACTAATGTTTTTCTCTATTTCTTGTGCTTTTCAAACTCAGGAATGACTTGCTTTTTCCTATTTTTACCAAATATTATTGGCATTAAACCTTCAAGTTCATTTAGTCCTTACTCACCAGAAGGTCTTGTTAGTGTAGCTTTCTTTTCTATCGTACCATTAAATTGGCTCTTTTGAAATCTCCACTTATGTCCTAGTGGCAAAAATTGACGATGCCTCATATAATATATTTTTGAATTGTGATGTAATCTAAGATGAGTAGTCTTCTTAGCACAATATAGGCAAGCCAACTTTCCTTTTGTGCTTCAACCAGATGTAAGATCATATGTAGAAAAGTCATTAATTGTCCACATAACAACCGCTTTCAATTGAAAATTTATACGTGTGGAAACATCATAAGTATTCACTCAATTTTCCCACAACTCATTCAACTAATTAATTAATGGCCTCAAGTACACATCAATATCATTACCTGGGCCTTTTGGGCCTGGAATAAGGAAAAAACATGAACATATACGACTCTTTCATACACATCCAAGGTGGAAGATTGTATGGAAATAAAAGAACAGGCCAACAACTGTATCCAAATTTCATATTTCCAAAATGATTGAAGTCATCAGTAGCTAAACCCAGTCGAACATTATGGGGATCGCTATAAAATGACTCATAAATGTGATCAGAACTCTTCCAAGCCTCAGAATCTACAGATTGCCTCAGCAGCCCATCTTTAACACGCTTTTCAGAGTGTCATTTCATGTGTGCAGTTATTTTAGATGACATAAATAACCTTTGAAGTCTAGGTGTAATAGGAAAGTAACATTTAACCTTCCAAGAACGTTTTTGACTTTCCCTTCACCACCTTACCTTTTGTCTTCCATCTCGAAAGCCCACAAGTTGGACATTGAGATGCATTCGTATATTCTTTATAATAGATTATACAATCATTCATACATGCGTCAATTTTTTCATAATGCAAACCATTATCTTTAACTATCTTTTTTCCATCATAATTACACGTACGCAATTTTTCACACAAAGAAAATGCATCCTTCAAAATCTCCAATAATGTGTCAAAGGATTTGTTACTCCAACCAGTAAGGCATTTGACATGCATTAACTTGACAATAAAAGATAAGTTGGAATATCTCGTACAATTTGAATACAATGGTTGTTGAGCCTCTTCTAATAATTTATAAAAACTTAATGCATCATTGTTAGGATCTTGGAAAAACTTTCTTCAACTTGGCCAAACATATCATTATATCCACCACCACGACCATCATCACTATAACAGTCACCATTATCATTATCACCATCACTATCACTATCACTATCACTATCACTATCACTATTACTGTTTCTATTTTCCTAATGATAGTATCAAATAGTGTAGTCCAATCTCATCCCTTTATATAAAAGATGTCTTTCCACGTCACTCCGAACTAATCTATACCTATTGCTACACTTAACGCATGGATATAGGATTTCTTTTATCCTCATATTTAATGTGCCTAAAAGCATAATCAAGAAAATTGTTCACTCCACTAACATATTCACTTGTTGACTTTTCTAATTACATTCATGATTTATCAATCGACAACATGTCTCAATAAAAAAAACTATATGAAAGGCAAAATCATTATGGAAGCATCAGGCACAGTAGCACTCAAGAGATATACTACATCATTTAAAGAAACAAAACCCTTTGCAGACTTTAGAGAACAAATTCTAACCTACAAAATATAATTAGAAAAGCAGCCACCACAAAGCACATAAGCTTCTTTGTATAGTGGTACAACAATCAAAACCTGAAACATGTCCATTAGTATTAAAATTGTTGACATCAAACAAAAATGAAACCAAATATCATTTTTATTGAGCTCTAAATATGACTATCACTATTTTAATTTAATTTTATTTTTACTGAGCACTAATACTCTTGGATTTCCTTTGAATGTACCTAAATAACCTAAATATCATCTTTAATAATTAATTAAAGTTGACTTTCTAAAATAGTGTTTTTCAATTCTATAAAACAAAGCAAATAAATGCAAACTCGATTAAACAAACAAGAAATGGTTGTGCACTCTGTGCTCCTAAATTAAAAAAATGTTGATGCTCTTATATTAGGCTAATTAAGAAAAAAATTCTTTATAAAACTTAAAAATGTTAATCTGAACTTGCTAAGTACACAGATTAATCTTAAATTAATTACACATTAACTACACCATCGAGAATTATCACAAAAACAGCTTTATTACAAATTCATGTTAATGGATCAAGTAATTACAAATTAAGTTCTAAGGAACTTGGTGAAATTCAAGTCATTAAGGCCCATAAAGTAAAACTTTAATAAGATTGAAATGCAAGAAACGAATGTAAACAACTGAAAGAAGAACAAAACTTAACAAGTATCAAAACTAGATCAATAGATGCCTACAAAAAGTTGATGAGTTGACTCGGAGAGATACAGAAGATGCACAAAGTTGTGAATCTACAACTTTAAAACCCTAGAAAATTTATGAAATTAAAGAAAAATCATGAAGAGGGAGATGGATTGGAGAAACTGTAGAAAAAGCTAAAAAGAGTTAAAAATTTGCGAGCTAAAAATTCTAAGTAAATTTACTTTGAGGTGTTTCTACGTGCGAATAAGATACAGAGAGTGAGAGAGCAGCATATGCTAAGATAAAAATAGTGTCTCCATTTGGTTGTTTGAATTTTCTTTTAATCAATTTGTATAAGTTACAATGTCTTATTTTGTTTAAGGGCTTTATTTACTATGAAAGGGTTGGGCTTTATTTAATTGGCTTTGTTACTTTTGTATGAACTGATAATATCTTATTTTTGTTTTATTTATTTTTTATATATTTATAGGATTTATTTATGTTTTATCTTTTTTATAGGAGGTTCAAGGATTTTATTTTAATTTAGTATTATATTTCCTACTACAAATTCATTATTATCTAGGGAAAATTACCCTCTGAAAACTTTATCATTTGTTTAATGATTTTCCGACAACTCCTTTATGTCCTTGTAAAAAGTGCTTATTATCGAGGGTGAACAATGCCGTTGGAAATATTTGTTCGATAATACAGTTTCTTGTTGTAGTGCGTTGGCAATGTTATAAAGAAAATCTAGACTTGAATGATAGTTGGCTATCTTTGTTTGGTGAGTTTGCATGTTACAGGATTGTGTGAGAGGATTTTGTTGTAAGCCTTTAGCAAGAGCGATACAGATTGGCATATTTGTTTCCAAAGGTTTGTTACTTGCCATGTTGATGCTGGATTGAGGTTGTGTGTTGATCTTTTCTATGTTGGTACATGATTCGTGTGGCTGTATATGGTTCATGCGTTGTGACTATTTGAATTCCGCGAATTCCACATGTGGTGGGCAATGTATCTTAACAGCCCCTTTAAAATCAGTTGGGTCATAGAGTGAATGTCAAGCTTGTGTTGAAAGAGGAAGAAAAAATCTTTACCCAATGGTTTAGTAAGCAGATCTATAGTTTGCAACAAGAAGGGAACATGCTTGGCTTCAAGGAATCCTTGAATGACTTCTTCACGAACGAAATGGACGTTGATTTCGATGTGTTTGCTATGAGCATGAAAAAGTGGATTATATGTCATGTTGATGGCGCTCTTGTTGTTGTAGAGGAGGTGAGGAACATTTGAGGTTGAGACCCCAATGTCCTACAACAAAGAATGAATCCAAGTTAATTAAGCGATCTGGGAAGACAAATTAAGCCCGATATTCAAATTTTGCAATGGATCATGCAACAATTTTTTGTGTCTTGCTACACCATGAGATTAAATTTTTCCCAAGATAAACACAAAAGCATATTGAACAACATTCTCTTTCAAGGTAGGGTTGCCAAAAAAGTCCAAGTTTGCGAAAAAAAATATAGATTGGGCCTAAATAAAGGCCTAGAAAAAAGTTTGGGTTTTTTAATTTATAAATAAAAATTATATCAAATTAAAAAATTAAAATACTAGATTAACATTTTTTATATTAGTATTTGTGATTTATTATGTTGTGTTACTAATATCAAGCCAGAACGTTTTTATTTATAAATAAAAAATATCAATTTAAAAACTCAAAATATTATATTAATATATTTTTATATTAGTATTTATTATCTATTTTGTTGTATTACTAATATTTTAAATATTTGACTATTATTCTATTATGTATAGAATAATTATCTTCAATTTATTTTTTTACTTTATTAAAAATTTATTTAAAAAATAATGAAGGCTCAAGCCTGCCCAGTCTAAGTTTGGATGGGCTTTTAAATGGTATGGGCTTATTCTCAACAAGTTGGGCTTGGGCCTGGGCTTGAAAAGACTCAGTTCAAGCTTGGCCTATGCCTTTAATTTGCCAACTTTATTTCAAGGCAACCAATGCAATTAGAGTTCGAAAATGCATTGATTGATTGGAGCTTTGCTTAAAGGAATCAAAGTCCAAAGTTGAGAGTGCCTTTGAGATAGCGTAGGATTCTTGTAACAACTTTTAGGTCTTGTTTAGTAGGGCTTTGGAAGTGTTAACAAGCTTTCTTGACAGCATGAATGATGTCTAGCCTAGTGAATATGAGATATTGTAGGATGCCGACAAAGGTACATTAATGTGTGGCACATATGGGTTTTCAATCATCATCTTATGGTTAGCTTTTGACAACCATAAGGGTCCGATTAAGGATACAATAAGGTATAGCAGTCTTGGTTAACAAGTCATGCATCTATTAGGCTTAGGATAAAAAATATCTCTTGTAAAGCACCGAATTTGAATTCCTAAAAAGTAGCTCAATAAGCTTAAGTCTTTTAATATTCTTTAGAGATTATTTCTTGTAATAATTACATCATCAACATAAACCAAAAGCAAATTATAATATTGTTAGCATAAAAAATAAAGAAGGAAATATCAACTTTGCAAATTATAAATCCAAGACCTAAAAATGCTAATGATAAACACTTAAACTAAGCATTTGAGGTTTGTTTGAGTAAATATAAGGGCTTGTGAAGCAAGCAAACACGGTCAGGTAGATTTTGATTCGTAAAGCTGGGTGGCCGGTCCATGTTGGTAGTTTCTTTTGACTTGACTATGTAAGAAGGCATTTTGAATATCTAGTTGTTTGATAAGCCATTTGGAACTAATTACGAGGGCTAAGACAAGTTATATAGTAGTTGGCTTAATGACATAGCCGAAAGTCTTGTCGAAATCAATGTTTTTAACCAATCCACTATACCAATCTTCTCGATATTTGGTTTTATAAACCCACTTTGAACTAACTAAATTAGCATCAGGTTGAGGAACGAAGGTCTATGTCTTATTTTGATAGAAAACAGCAAGTTCATCGGCCATCACTTGCAACCATGGAGGAGGTTTGAGAGCAAATTTTAATGATTTTGGTTCAATTATAGTAGCATGATTGGTTTAAAGGGCTAAAGCAAGATCTTGTTTGGGCTTGTTGATTGTCAATATAGGAAAGACTCTATTGTTTTGGCAGGAGAGATGTTTAGTTCAACAAATAACTTTCCTAAGAGATTGTTCAAGGCACATGAGTTATAGTTGTCACTTTTTTTTAAGTTCGTTGTGAAGTCATGTATATGTTTGTATTATCATCAGAAGTAGAATCTGCATTATTGGATGAGGAGCTTTTTTTAGGTGAATTTATAATGGGATGTCCAGGTCAAAAGGTGGGAGGTTTATGAAGGTTTTCAATTGTCACAACTTTGTCCAAAAGACTTGGAGTGCGAGATAATGATTCATTCCTATTTGAAGGTGTGGTAGTGTGTTTTAGATTATTAACTTTAGTGTGCCCAAGAGAATTGTTATTGAACGATTCTGTTAAAGTTTTTAGGAGCCATTGTGACACATCTAAGGTAATGGGAACACTACAAGCATCCTATACAGGAGAAGAATCTTTTAGTTTTGATAAGGGAAATATAACTTACCAAGGATTAAATTCAATTATTTTTAAGAAAAAGACAACAGTGTCCCTTGTGAGTGGGGCTATAACCTACAAAAATACAAGGAAGTCTTTTTGTCAAATTTGATTTTATTGTAGTCATTTAAAGAGACAATTGAAAATTCTAATATATATATATATATATATATATAAAGCTGGTACTACAAGAGGTGATGTGACATCACTATTTCTCATCTTCTTATATTCTCTATTATCTAATAAATTGGTTGAGATTAAAAAATAATTACATTACAAAATATTAAAAATAGAAAATAATTATTAGATTACAAAAAATTACATGTCTCTTCCTCATTCTATTTAAATTCAATAATATGTAACCATTAAGAACAATTAATTATAACTCTTGAAACATTCATTTATTTTATTATGCCAACAATTAAACTTTAGTGGCTTAAAATACATCAATTAATTAATATAGGAAGGAAGGTTCCTTCATTTTTCCTCAACAATGCCATTAGGGCCTAATTTTAATGACATAATCCTATATTTAATTATTCAATCTTTTGTTTAGTGCCTTTTGGCTTCTTCAAACTCTATAAACAATAATATTTAAGATTTGTGGCATCATTATTTCTCATCTTTTTATATTCTCTATTATCTAATATATTGGTTGAGATTAAAAAATAATTACATTACAAAATATTAAAAATAGAAAATAATTATTATATTACAAAAGATTACATGTCTCTTCCTCTTTCTATTTAAATTCAACAATATGTAACCATTAATAATAATTAATTATAAGTCTTGAAACATTCATTTATTTTATTAAGCCAATAACTAAACTTTAGTGGCTTAAAATATATCAACTAATTAATATAGGAAGGAATGTTCCTTCATCTTCCCTCACGAATACCACTAGGGCCTAATTTTAATGCAATAATCTCATATTTAATTATGCAACCTTTTGTTTAGTGCATTTTACCTTCTTCAAACTCTATAAACATCAAGTATTTAAAATTTGTTATGTTTGAGCTTTTTTTTTAATATTTAACCAACATCCCCTTTAGAAATATTATTGTGTTTTTATTTTTGACTTATTTGAATTTTTAGTATTGTTTGCTTCATTGAGTACTATTTTTTTCATGAGTTGAACAACGATAAAGATAGTTGGATGATAAGGATTAGACTTTTTAGGATGTGGGAGTCTGTTAATACCAAGAAGAATGGAAAATTGATTAGTGTGAATATGATTTTATTGATGAAAAAGCTGTATAAAAAATTCATTCTCCCATTATTTTCTCTAATTTTTTACCAATTATTTTACACTTAATATAGCATGTTTTTCTTTTTCGTAGGAAAATCTAATGCATGCAACAATTAGGAAAAATTTAGTGACAAGGTTTAGGCATATGTTGAGTGATGTTTCTTTGTACAGTGTCAAGAATTTGAAATTTGTTTCAACTACAGGCGAGTACAAACCACTTTCAAACCCGTATAAGATTATTTTCTTGGTTATAATTTTGCTTAAGAGGTTAGAAGAAGGAACTGTTAAGATTCCGATCAATAGATTTCAATTCATATCTCCGAATTTGATTGATATACGTGTGAATGATAACACAATCCTCTAAGTTTTTTTTAATTATTAATGTTTGTTAATCTTTAAGTGTAGATTAGAAATTATTGATCCTTGTGTTTTAAAATATTTATGTTATTTTTCCATAATATTACAAATGTTGTTGGAAGTTTATATGGTGTGGGCGATATTGAGATCGTTGGAGTTGGTTGGAAAAAAAGAGATATAAAAGTTCTAACAGATTAGTAAGTTGAATATAATTTATAACTTATTGTTAACATGAATATGTTAATAATATTGATTTTAATGATAACAAACTTTAAATGGTTTTTGATTAAAATGTTGGAGCTATTCCTTAATAAACAAAAGCCTTATAATCATTCCAATTATATTTATAAAAGATGGATCACTGATTAAATTTCAACTTGGAAAATAATTCTCTGCAAAATCTGGCTTAAACTGTGATTCTAGAAAATAAACCATGAACCGTTTATTGAAACGGTTAACCAATAATATCCAAAATGAAAGACTGAACCTAGAAACAAATGGCAAAAGTTTAACTGAAACGGATAAGGTTAGACTTGTTCTATAGGATACTAGAAAACAAGCCGTTTATTAACCGATAAAATTCCAGAGGTCATTTTAATTAATGTAAACGGATAATCGATATTTATCTCTCTCGAATGTTAAAGGGTAATCCTGGCAAACCGTTTATTTAAATGGTAAACCCTAAAGTTAATGGTTCCGTGCTATAACGGCTAGTTTTTCAGCTTCAACTATAAATAAGCTCATTCAAATTCAAACAAGATTGATCACAACATGATCATTGAGCTTATATTCAAGAATACAATCTTCATAGAACTTTAAAACACATTCTTGCTTCATCTATTCACACATTGGGCATTGATTTGTAATCTTAAATATTGTGTGAGAGAAATAATTTTTAATCTTTTACTTTGAGTGATTGTAATTGTTGGGATACACTTGAGTTAAGAGATTGGGGACAATCTCTTGTTGTAAAGGTTCATTGACACGTTGGGAAGCTTGCTTAGTGAAATCCTGCTTGAAGGCGTGGACGAGGTGAAAAATCTCCTTGTTTGAATCTCTCTCCCCTTATTTTTTTATATTTGTAATTGATTTAATTGTTATTTCATTAAATTCATTTTAGATTTGCTTGATAATTTGTTTTAGAATCAAATAATTTTTAGAATCCCAATTCACCCCCCCTCTTGGGGTGCACTCTTATATTTCACTTATCAACAACTACAAAAGGTATAAGGTCTGTACACTTACACTATGCACATTAATATATATTTTTAAAGTTAACAAAAAAATAATTAACTTTCATAAATAACATTAGTTTTATAAGGCTGCCTCATCTTAAAAAAATAATTTATATTTTTATCAGTTTCATTAAGTGCAGAGTAAGAAAAAAGGATAATACTAAATTATTTATAGAAAACCGCGCAAAGCGCGGTTTTATTTCATAGTTTTATTATAATTAGGAGTTTCCTTGAAAAGTAACTCATGAGGCGTTTGCATCTTAATAATCCTTTGTGGCATTTTATCTATGAGATATGCGGTTGTTGAAACAACCTCTATCGAATGCTCAAATGGTAACAAAGATTCAGATGACATTGTAAAGGTAGCCTCCATTATATGTCTTTTCTTCCTTTCAGCAGCTCTATTTTGTTAAGGACTATAAAGACATGAAGTCTGTTTGATGATTCCAGATTGTTAAAGGTCCTGTTTGAAAATGATAGAGATTCTCTTTATTTTTTTCAACAAAGTCAAAAGAGTTAAATTCCACTGAACAATTTATATCATCTATAAGTTTGTTTACTAACAAAAGGTTCTCTTTAAGTTTGGAAACAAGTAAAAAAATTTTGAAGTTTAATTTCCCATGCATGGTATCACCAATATGAGAACTAGGTGAGTTTTGGACATTCCCTACAAACATTTTATCAAAACGTTTGAAAGGAACAAATTTCCTTAACCTACTAGTGTTATTTATCATGTGGGCAGTAGTTCATAAATTAGGATAAAGTGGTGGGTCGTTCTCGTCATTCAGATTCATGGCCACAAGGGCTTGTGGTGCTGCCTTTTGAAGTGTAAAATAGTAGTACCTTTGTTTATTCACAGTAGCATTATGGTTAGTCTTGCCATAAATTTTATGTATTATACCTAATTTAGAATTATGTTTCCACTGATTAGTGTTTGTGTTGTAATGTTTTGGTATAGGTGGCAGATTGGACCATTATTGTTCGACCTTAGCTGTAGCAAAGAGTTGTTAGAGGGTAACTAATTCATGTTGAAAGATTGATTTATGTTGTTATGCCCACTGTTAAAGGAAAATTTTCCTCTTCCACGAAGGTTGTTGTTGAAGCTGTCTTCTTGTCTTTGTCCTCGAAAACTTTTTCCATGTCGACGTTGGCCAAAGAAAACTTATTGTGGATCCACTTCTTTGCCATCATTTTTTTGAGCGATCATAGTCTGCTCATGGTTTTTTAAGGATGATAGGAATAATTTTAGACTTGGATAAGATGGCTTGGTCAACACAACCATTTTAAAGTCAACAAACTCAATTCTCAATGCTCATGGCAATTAAAAGACTTTGTCATCATCAGTCAATAGCTTTCCAATGGTAGCTAGATTGTCGTACAACCTTTTGAATTTTTTTAAGAAGTCTTCAAGCTTCAGGAAGCTTTCTTTAGGGAGAAGAGATTATCTTTAAGCCAAGACTCATGCTCCTTCATAGCAAGAGCTTGTACTCTTCAATGAAGAGATAAACTTCTCTTGTTGTTTTTCATCCAACTATCGGTATAAGGATGTCTTCCATCATCATTCCATGTAAGCAAGTAAAATAGCCTATAATTTTCTACTAAAATTAAAAAGGCAGGGTTTGTGACAAACTATCCATTATTTGGAAATTGTTTAAGGTAGTGCATCATTAGAGATGTGATTTTCGAGTCCTAGGTTGCTGATCAAGAGAAGGATTTTGGACCTCCATAAGAGATAGTTGTTGCTAGAGAGTCTGACAGAGATTAGGTTGGCACATTGGTGGATATTTTACAGAGAGAGCCATAGGCTCTGATACTATGGTAATTTTCAAGAGTATTGTATGTTGGATCCATCTCATTTTAGTGGTCCAAGCCCAAAGCTTCCATTAGATTGGGTGTTTAAGTAATTAAAGAGAGATTGGAAGGCTAAGTGAAATTAGCGTATATAATTTATAAAGGCAAATAAGTGGAAGCAATAGTAACATGAGAAGAACACAAAAATGTATGAGAGAGAGAGAGAGAGAGAGAGAGGAAAAAAAATGCAATGGCCCACTATATCAATTTGTGTTCAAGGGTTTCAATCTTTGATTAGGCAATCAGAAGTAGAATTTAACTCCATTTTCTCCTAAAATACCTACTTGTTAGAGAGACTTATATTAGAGTGTTATTGTGAGTCAAGATTATTAATGTTCTTGATGTTGTTAACCTCAAGTTTTATCTAGAGAAAAATTTGTGTTCTAGTCCCATTATTTATATAGTGGAAGGTTATATCGGACCACAATCCTATAATATTTCCCGATTTGGGTTTTCTTTATAAAAATATGTTTTTCTTGTGGTTGATTTATTGCTTTAAATTTTTGGGTTTTCTTTGTAAAAATATGTGTCTTGTGGTTGATTTATTACTTTGAATTGTGTTGGTTTATTTTTTTGTGTATTAATTTGTAGTACACATCCCCTTTTAATCACACAAAGAGGAAAAAAGTTTGTTTTTACTTTATTTGCAACTATTTATATGGGTTCCTTTCCTAACATTATGAATGACTCAATGCTTTTGATGTACTTTCTTAATGTACAAGAAGGATTATGTATTTATACAGGAGTTGAGGAATTATATATGGAAGAAATATTTCACAGAAATAATGAGAATCATTCTAAACTTAGACATTAACTAGCCGTTGGTTATGTTATGAAGAAAATCTAGACTTGAATGATAGTTGGCTATCTATTTTTTGGTGAGTTTGCATGTCACGGGATTATGTGAGATGATTCCATTGCAAGCCTTTGGTAAGAGCAATGCAAATTGCCATATTTGTTTCCAAAGGTTTGTTACTTTCCTTGTTGATGCTGGATTGAGTTAATGTGTTGATCTTTTCCATATGATGCGACATAGCATGACCCTCAAAATTATATATTACATGTAACATGACTGTATTATTTTGACAATTTTGATTCCAAGTCCAAATTAAAGTAATTTTTTTTTAATCTAAAATCTAAATGAGTCTAAATTTTTTTGAAGTTTTAATGGGTTTGAAAATAAGTATTTGAACAATATTTTGATAACCATTTCTTATTCAGATAAAAATCACAAATTTTTTTTTATTGTATCTAGATGTACATGTTTGAAAATCAAATATAAGTTACCAAAAACAATAAAAAGTACATTTTAAAAAATATTTGAAATTAATAAAAACAAGCCCTTAAATTTTATAAAATTCGAAAGTTCGGACTTGGTACACTTTTATATGTATCGTTTATTTACTATCACGCCTTTGATTTTATTTTATGATATTATAGAGAGAGCCCAATATTAAATTTTCAAATGAAACGATCAACAAAGTTCACAAATTGAAGGAAACTTACAGTGAGAAGATGTCATTAGATTAAGAGGCTATTGCATTCTTGTTTCAAGGCAAAACTCTTCATCATGAACAAACTCCAGATCAGGTATTTTGTCGCTTCTTGAGTTCATTTTCTATTTTTCAAAAAAAATGTTGAGAAAAAAAATCATAAGGTGCTTTTGTCAAAGTGATTCCAAACATAAATTTTCCATTATTTTTGTTTTTGCTTAATTTTCGTTTATATCTTTGTTACTTTCTCAACAATTAATTATAATTCTTGTATATTTGTTATAGATGGAGATGGAATACAAAGAGGAGATTAACTGCATGATACCTGGACATGGAGGATAAAACTTTCATGAGAATCAAAGGGCAAATAAATTGTTTGTTATTTTATTTTTGTTTCTTTTTTATTTAAATGTAGCTACACATATTTAACTAAATTTATTTTTACCATTATGTGATTTTAGTTTACACAGAAATAATTATCCAAACAATTTCTTTTGTAGAAATTAAACTTTTTCTAACTCATGATTCAAAACTCTCTCATTGTATAGAAAGATTCTATTAACATTCAATTTTTTATATCTTTTATTAATTTACCCCTTGAAACAGACTTACGATCATCAATCATTCAACTATCTGGGCAAATATTAATCTAATTTTGTCATTAATGTAATTCTAGGGATAGAATAGTAAAAGACAAAAACATTAATGAAATTTTGAAATAACAAGAGAATAAAGATCAAATTATTCAAATAATGGGGGATTTTGATAATTTTCCCATGGAGGAGAAACATTCAATTGCATTGACTCTTTTATCCACTCCTAATTAAAAATTGCATAAATAAAAATTGCTGCCAAATTGATAGTAACATTGTGGGTAAATTTATGTTGATTTAGTCAGAGTCATCTTGGTTTCAATAAATAATCAATCTTCCCGTTTAGTAGTTTAGCTGTCAGTGCAACATACCGATTATTCAATTCACTGTGCACAAATTATTAGTCGCTTCCCAGAAGAAGTATGCAATCGTGTCATTCGATCTGATAGAAGAAATATTAGAAGAGGTTTTGTCTTTTGCAAGATCATATTGACCAAAATGCCTCTGTTTTAAACTTGAGAAATTAGAAAGACCGCCTTATCATTTTCAACAATCAAAGTGACGACAGTTTCGGGCCCTGGAAAGAATGCCTTATCACACATGAAAGAATCATTATGGACTAGATTGTTCGCCATCTCAGGTAAGATATTTCCTAAATATGAATATTATCCAACTCTAGTAGGCTTTACTAAGGAGCATAAAGCTTGGTGGAGATTGATGGGGGGAAGTTAGTTTTGTAGAACAAAAAAGAAATGACATTTAGAAAATTTGAGATATGTGATAAGTGGCGTTGGTTTGTAGATACATGTGTGAAGAAAGTTTAGTTTCTCCAATTGTTGATGAAGCAAGCAGGTTCTAGAAACAATGCTCTAATGAAAAAGTAATAAAGACATTATTAGTTTTGGCCTTTCATTTTTTTTTTCTGAACACTTGCACTACAAGAAAACTATTAATAGATAACCGACAGTTTGTGACGTATTTTAGGAAAATTGACTTATATCATTATAGTATGAACGAATTATGATAGAATAGTGATAGAAATTTTTTCTATCAAGTGAAAGAAATATAAATTTGATCATGTTTGACCAAAATTTTGATTTAATATTTTATTAAAAGAAAAAGAAAAAAAGTGTATTATAATTTAATTGATAATTTAAATTATATGAAAAAGTAAATGAAGGAATTGAATGGGGAGTTTTATCAAAATGCTACAAAATGTTATGAGTTAGAAAACCTCACTCAACACCTCTCCAAACCTAAGAAATTGAAACCTTAGAAGTGACACGACTTAAAAGTGTTTGATTTACTCTCAAGTATAAGAGTGTCTAGTTATAATATATCTCGGTGAGTCCGAGGTCGATCCACAGAGAAAAGATTTAATTTGTTTATTTTATTTTATCTAAAATTTGAAAATAAAACTTAAATATAAACAACTTAATTTAAATAAAACTATGAAATTGAATTAGTTAGGGTTGTGGATTCACTCTTAGTAGTAAATAAAACTTAATAAATTCTTTTTGCCATTTTTTAGATTTATTGCCCAAAAGATTAATTATATAAATTATTATTATTTTCCCTTTAATTTTATGATGGATTAAGTATTCATTATGCCAAAATTTAATTTGTCTACAATAAGTCAAAATACCATTTTACCATACCTTATATTTAGATAAAAAGAATTTAGGGAAATTATAAAACGCTACAACACTTTTCAAGTGCATCACTCGTATACCCTAAGTTGACAAAACACTTCTACCGTCCACCTTTCCATTAACTGCCGTTAAGAACTTAACAGAATTTGAGCAAAATGACTATTTTACCTTTTAAACTCAAAATGAGGTAAAAAAACAATTTTGCCTTGAAAATTAATGTAAATTTTCAATACACAATTTTTTTTATTTTGTTATTAACAATACATTTTTTAATTAAAAAAATAAATTATTAATGGTACATATTATTAACAATTATCTATAAAAAAATATTCATCTTATACCATAAAAAATCATTAACGACATATTATTTATAATTATACATATTATATCATAAAAAATTCAAGTTGGAGCTTGGAGGAGTAGATCTTCAATAATTTAGGTTAAATTTTGGAGGAGTAGATTCGGTTGTAAAGTATTTTTTTTAGCAATTATTAACAATTATCTGATAAATGAGATGACATGTCATTTTTATCAAAATATAGCGTATGACATGTCGTTTTTTACTATGTAAATGAGATGACATGTCGTTTTTAAAAAAAGACTAGATTACCCTTATGACACAAACGAAGGTGGGCGGTAGAAGTGTTTTGTCAACTTAGGGTATGTGATGAAAAGTGTTGAAAGACGTTGTCGGCAGGGTATCAAGGTGATAATTTATTGTGCCAAACTCCCTTGTTTGTCTACAATAAATCAAAATCTCATAATATAAAATATGAATAAAATTAAATAGAAAATAATTTAATTTATAAAATTAAAAATAGAATTTCATTAAATCATATTTATTTCCTAAGAGTTTCACCTTCCCCTAACTATTAATATTTAGCTAAACATTTTTTTTATAAAGGAAATTACTAAAATTGAAAAACACATAATTAAAAATGGAATTTGAAAATTGAAATAAAACTAATTTTATTGATTGAAAATAAATTACAAAGAGAGATGAGAATAAGAATTTGGGGGGAAAGAAGAGAAGAGAAGATGTGTGGAGGTGTGTTCACCCCCCTCTATTTATACTAATACATGGTAAATCCACACCACACAAATAAAAAAATATAATTACATCTTAACCTTACATTTGTCCCACTAATAATCCCACTAATAATCCCACTAATAAAACATAAACCCAACTTATCCACTCAAGCATATCCAACACATTCCACTAACAATTACCATACCTAATATGATAAAAACTTATAATTTTACAATTACCACATTTACCGTGGTAAAAACGTAAAAAAATATAACAAAAGTCTTGGATCCTCCTCGACAATGACATAATTTCTCGGACTTTCGGAATCCAAATTTGACATCCATGCATTTGTTCGGAGCCTCAAATTGCATGAAATTATTATTTTTACCTAATAAACACACAAAAATACAAAAAATCAAATATTTAGAAAAATAATTAGAAATTCACAATATGTTACACAATTACAAATATAAATTACATTAATAAAACAAAATAACATTTTTATCCCTTAACAAACATATAATTTTTAACACTAATCACACCCCCCAACTAGCTTATTGCTAGCCCCTAGCAATTAAAGCGTTATATTAAATTAAGATTTACAAAATTCACATGCAAGTTAATAGTTGTTCATCTATCCTCTAAACTACCAAATAATTAAACTCTCCAAATTTTTTTTTTTAACTCTTGGCCATCCACTCATTATCCAGAATATCATAAACCTTCTTTTGTGCTCAAGTAATTAACACAATACTTATGGGGTTTCATTAAAAGAAAACAACATTTTCATTGTAAAACTCATTAGAAATTCTATCTTCAGGCAGTAGATTATTCAAGCTCTTTTTTTTTTTTTTACAAAAATATTGCATTTTTAACCCATGTAGTGAGCTTTAGATCAGTGACTCCCAGAGCAGTTGACCTTAGGGCACTAGGTGTTGAAACACCTCTACGGACTTAATTGCTCGGGTTTTTAATAAATAAGCAAACAATATATCTATAACCCATGTAGCGAGCTTTAGGCCAGTGACTCCCAGACCAGTTGACCTTAGGGCACTAGGTGTTGAAACACCCCTACGGACTTAATTACTCGGGTTCTAGATTTAATTGCAATCATTCAATTTTTTTCCTTTTTTTTTTTGGCAGTATACACTTTCTACCATCTTAGATATTATTCCTAATAAATCAAAAGAACTAAATGCTGCAAAAATTTTAACTTACAACCCACTAGTATGTGTCATAGTGTGTGTGTGAAGAATGATTTAATAATACATGTTAAATGAGTAAACAACAAAATAACTTTAAACACACCTATTTACAATTTACGTCAATTATCCCTTCCCCCCAAACCTAATTTAAACATTATATACATGCAGAAAGATGAAAAAAAGATAAAGAAAACATAAATAATAAAAGAAGAAATAGGAAAGATCACACCTGAACAATCCGCTGAAGATGCGTTTCTAGAGTCCCTACACCCCATATTCTGCCATCTTCAACAAAAGCATTACTAGGATTTGGCTATATTCCACATTTGTCAACTATTTCCTCCCCCCAACCTGAACAAGACATTGTCCTCAATGGCTTAAAGGAAAGAAATAGAGTTTAGAAGACACAACCTCATAGCTCCAAGAAGATAGTTATAACCGAAGAGTTAAATCCAATTTATACTTCTCACTAGGGCTAGGGTTACCATCATTAGTCAACCATTCCAAGGCCAAGGTCTTAGGATCTGGCTCTGGTTTGTAAGCTTGTAAAAGATCAAGTAACTCATTAGCAGTAGAAGCATAAACAAAAAGATTTTTCACAGAGATTGGAATAAAATGATTCTTAATTACATGGTTAATGAATGTGAGCAACCCATCAAAAAAATTATTAACATTTAGTAAACCGAAGGGTTTTTTATGGATGTTTAAATGGGCCCAAGATGCAAATGTAATCAATCCCTCTAAAGTTGCAAGATCTCCTGGCAAGAAAATGAAAGCGTCAGCATGATTTAACATCTCAGTTATTCGCTCTTGCATACTTGAGACAACTAACTCTTCTCCAATTGGTACATCAGACCTGCATCCTAGAGGTTTTAAGGCTTGTGGAATGATACCTAGTACCTGGTTTCCTCTAATAAAAACAGCTTCTGAGATAAGTTTTGATAACCTGCGGCCACCTCCTCCATATACAAGGTGCAGTTTTCTCTCAGCTATGGCACGACCAAGATCTACAGCTGCTTGAACAAACTCTTTGTATTTTCCATAATGAAATCCAGAGAACACACAAAATGTTTTTGAATTATCTACTCGGAGATGCTGCCATTAGAATAATCTTCAAAAACAAGCTGTGAGTGGTTTGGAAAAAGAGCTCTTATTTAAAGATCTGAGTGACAGAAAAAATGAGAAACAGCTGTAAATAGGTTGGTGTATTTGCCAGATGATGCGTAAAGCTCATGTCTCAATTATTCAAAAGCAAACAGTAAAAAGAAAAGCAAACAGTGAAAAGAGAAAGTAAAAGAAAACAAATAATGATTAAATACAAAATCACACCATTAAATGCAATAATGCAAATGATAAAAGAGCAATAAAGTAAAAGGATATTTACTGGTAGTTGTGATTGTGGCTCACATCTTCCTCTGGTTTTACGTCCAGTAACGGCTTGTACGCCCTCTATGGATCGAGGATAGGCTTCCCATCCAGTTTTCTTATAAACTGGCAAACAAGGTCTTTTTGAGTCAGATTCCCAAGACTAAACTGTGCACTTTTGTTTTGGAATAGTCTCCATAACCCGTGTATCTCATATTGCACATGTCTGCTTCGATGCGTCTCAAGAGATCGTAAGATATCATCCAACGATTCTTTACTCATGCCATCTTTGACGAATTAATTCTTTCTTCTCGACTATCAGAAACCATTCCTAAAGATTTATAAATTTCTAGTCTGCAACTAAGTCGTACACAATTATGACATTTTGAGCCAAGTCTTCTAGCTCTTCATTTTTTAGCAAATGTGCTTTTACCAAAACCACGTAGGTAAGAAATAAATGGATCAGGAAACTCACCAGCTAATCGGACCTTTGCTTCAATTAACCAACGGATATCAGAAGGAATTCCGTTGATCATTAACAAACGTAATCTTTCACAACGAGCTTTGCAAATTTTTTTGAGTGTATTTTGAGGGAGAGAAGGAAAACGCTTATGCAATTTATGTTATATTTCTTCCATGCTTGATTTTGAGATTTCAGTTATTGTAGGAAACTGAGGATATTGACTTAAGAAGTCACGGAGTACCGTTATCCGCCATTTATATGGTAAAATAAATCAAAACACACCAAAATCAAATTTGCAAAATCAAATCAAACATGAAAGCGAACAACAAAAAGAAACACAATATGTACAAAGGAAAATGAACTTACATTCGTCCTTTCATTGAGTTAACCTCAAGCTCCAATTGAAATTCATATATGCCACACTCTATTGCTCTGAGTTGTCTTTCTTGATCGTTAACGTAGGCCACTAATTTTGGTGGTTTTCGTTCCCAAATTGGATGTGATTTACAGCTTTGTATCAATCTTCTCAAGTGAAATCTTATTCGTAAAAGTGTTTTAAAATGTGTAAACAGAATATTCCTTATTGAGGTACTCATGATGTATAATGATGGAGAAAACACAATTATTAAACACACTTAAGTAAGAAACATCACAACGCGTATCATTCAAGACAATCAAACAATTCAAACGGTAAAACAACAGTGAAAAGTTAAAATACTCATTAAAAACTTAATCAAGATTTTGTGGGTCACTCAAATTTATTTCAGTGCTTGGTTCACGTGGTTGGTATTCCAGATAAGACTTTATTCTTTGACCATTAACTTTAAATGTGACACTGTTTTTTGGATTCTCAATTTCTACAGCCCCATGTGGATATACATTTTTTACAATAAATGGGCCACTCCACTTTGACTTTAACTTTCCTGGAAACAAATGAAGACGAGAATTATAAAACAACGCTCTTTGACCAATTTCAAATGTTTTTCGAAAAATCTTTTATCATAAAAAATTTTTGTTCTTGCCTTAATAATTCTTGAATTTTCATATGCATCATTTCTTAATACCTCAAGTTCATTCAATTGTAATTTCCACACATTACCAACATCATCCAAATTTGAATTAAAAGCTTTAATAGCCCAAAATGATTTATGTTCAAGTTCAACAGGTAAGTGACAATGTTTACCATAAACTAGCCGATAGGGTGACATTCTTAAAGATGTTTTAAATGCAGTACGGTATGCCCAAAGTGTATCAGTCAATCGAAGAGACCAATCTTTGCGGTTTGGGTTAATTGTTTTTTCTAAAATTTGTTTTATCTCCCTATTTGCTAATTCAACTTGACCATTTGTTTGAGGATGATAAGGGGTATCAACTTTATGTGTAATTTCATATTTTTTTCATTAAAGATTCAAATGACTTATTACAAAAATGCCTACCTCCATCACTAATAATGGCTCGAGGGATTCCAAATCGACTTAGAATGTTTTCTCTTGAAAATTTAACGACAGTTTTACTATCATTATTTCGACAAGACATTGCTTCAATCCATTTTGAGACATAATCAACTGCCACTAATATGTACACAAATCCAAAAGATGGTGGAAATGGACCCATGAAATCAATTCCCCAACAGTCAAATATTTCAATTTCAAGTATGGGATTTAAGGGCATCATTTTTTTTTTTAGTAATTGATCCTAATTTTTGACAGTTTTTACAAGTTTTGCAAAATTCATATGTGTCTTTAAATATGGTAGGCCAATAAAATCCACTTTGTAAAATTTTAGCCATAGTTTTTCTTGAAGAAAAGTGTCCACCGCATGCTTCAGAATGACAAAAATTAATGACACTACTTACCTCATTATCAGGAATGCATCGTCGAAAAATCTGATCAGAGGAATATTTGAATAAGTAAGGATCATCCCAATAAAATTTCTTTACTTCAACCAAAAATTTCTTCTTCTCCTGAGTATTCCATTGCGAAGGCATTTTACCTGTAACAAGGAAATTAATAATGTTAGCATACCATGATATTGAAGTAACAGATAATAAAAATTCATCAGGAAGTGAATCATTGATGGGTGTTATATCAGTGCAGATTTCAGATGTGAGTCTTGATAAATGATCAGTAACAACATTTTCGGCACCCTTTTTATCTTTGATGGTGAGGTCAAATTCTTGAAGTAACAAAATCCAACGAATTAGTCTTGGTTTGACATCTTGTTTAGTCATCAAATATCTCACAGCAGCGTGATCAGTAAAAACAACAGCTTTAGAACCAAGCAAATATGAGCGAAATTTGTTTAGTGCATATACCATAGCAAGTAATTCTTTTTCAGTAGTCGAATAATTCATTTGAGTACTATCCAAAGTCTTACTCGTATAATGAATCACAAACGACTTACGATCCCTTTTTTTTCCGAAAACAGCACCAATAGCAAAGTCACTTGCATAACATATTAATTCAAAAGGCAAAGACCAATCAGGAGACTGCATAATAAGTGCAGATGTCAAAAGGCAAATTATTTTCTCAAACAATTTTTGGCAATTATCAGTCCATTCAAATGGTGCATCTTTTAATAAAAGGTTACAAAGTGGTTTAGATATGATACTAAAGTTTTTTATAAACCTCCTATAAAATCCTGCATGCCCTAAAAAGGATCGCACATCTCTAACTATTTTTGGTTGTGGCAATTTATATATAACTTCAATTTTTGCTTTGTCAACTTCAATTCCTTTAACAGATATAACATGACCCAAAACAATTCCAGAAGTAACCATGTAATGGCATTTTCCCCAATTTAAAACGAGTTCTTTTTCAACACATCTTTTTAAAACGTTTTCCAAATTATCAAGGCAATTATCAAAGAATTCCCAAACACTGCCAAATCATCCATAAAGACCTCTAAACAATGTTCAATCATATCAGTGAAAATACTTAACATGCATTTTTGAAATATTGCAGGAGCATTACAAAGTCCAAATGGCATTCTTTTAAATCCAAATGTTCCAAAGGGACATGTAAATGTGGTTTTTTCTTGGTCTTCAAGTGCTATAGGAATTTGATAATAACCTGAATACCCATTTAAAAAGCAGTATTAGGGATGTCCAGCTACTTTTTCTAAGATTTGGTCAAGAAATGGTAAAGGAAAATGATATTTTCTAGTAGCTTCATTTAATTTCCTATAATCAATGCACATGCGCCAACTAGATATAATTCGTGTAGGAATTAGTTCACCTTTTTCATTTTTAATAATAGTGATTCCAGATTTTTTAGGCACTACTTGTGTAGGACTTACCCACTTACTATCAGAGATAGGGTAGATAATTCCTGGATCAAGTAACTTAAGAACTTCTGTTTTTACTACTTCTTTCATGTGTGGGTTTAATCTTCTTTGAGGTTGTTAGGACTTACCCACTTACTATCAGAGATAGGGTAGATAATTCCTGGATCAAGTAACTTAAGAACTTCTGTTTTTACTACTTCTTTCATGTGTGGGTTTAATCTTCTTTGAGGTTGTTGACATGTTTTAGCATTTTCTTCTAAATTGATTCTATGTGTGCAAATTAAAGGATTAATACCTTTAATGTGATTTAAAGTCCATCCAATTGCATTTTTATACTTTTTAAGAACAGATAGTAACTTACCTTCTTGGTCGCTTGATAAGGTCGAAGAAATCACAACAGGATAAGTTTGTTCTTCTCCAAGATAAGCATACTTCAATCCCTCTGGCAAAAGTTTCAATTCCAATTTAGGTGCTTCTTCTTGTTCAGTCTTTTCAATAATTCCAAGCTCCTCAAATTTTGGTTTCCCATCATCAGTTTGCAAAGTCTGACAAGAATCA
The DNA here is from genome assembly GCA_030449895.1 of Citrus mangshanensis. Lineage (NCBI taxonomy): Eukaryota > Viridiplantae > Streptophyta > Magnoliopsida > Sapindales > Rutaceae > Citrus > Citrus mangshanensis. Next base: position 10,552,270 of record JASUUJ010000215.1, on the reverse strand, counting down.
AACAACAAATTTATATTAGAAGTATCATGTTCAAGTTGTTTATTTGATTCAATTGAATTAACCAAACAAATATCACTAAGTTCAGAAAAAAATCCCTTTTTGAATATTCTCCTCTATATAAGATTCAAGCAATTCCTTTTGTTGATCAATCTCATCTTCATTCTCATATTCCTCATTGGATCGCCTACACGTATTAAAAACATTCAATTCTAGAGTCATATTTCCAAATGAAAAATTCATTAAACCATTCCTACAATTAATAAAGCATTAGCAACTGCTAAAAATGGTCGACCCAAAATTACAGGAATTGGTTTATAATTATTCACAATAGGTTCAATTTCTAAAACAATAAAATTCACAGGGTATTTTATCAACTTGTACTAAAACATCTTCCACTATTCCTTTTGGTATTTTAACTGATCTATCGGCAAGCAAAAGTGTAGTTGAAGTTGATTTTAACTCACCAAGATTAAGTTGAAGAAAAACTGAATGTGGAAGCAAATTAATACTAGCACCAAGGTCTAACAAAGCATGCTTAATTTTGTGAGCTCCAATAATACAAGAAATTGTAGGACAACCAGGATCTTTATATTTTAACTTATTATTAGCAGACAGAATGGTACTTACTTGTTCAGCCATGAAAGCACTCTTTTTTACCTTCAATTTTCTCTTAACAGTGCATAAGTCCTTTAAAAATTTGGCATATGAACGTACCTGCTTGATTGCATCTAACAAAAGAATGTTAACTTTCACTTGCTTAAAGATTTCATAAATTTCAGAAGAGTGTTTGATTTCCTTGGTTTATTCAATGCATGCGGAAATGGTGGTTCAGATGGAACAGTAGTTATTTCTTCACTAGGTGTAAGTTTATCTAGTTCTTCATTACCCTTTGATTTTTCATTTTCACAAGGTTCAGGAATAGGCCGATCAATAACCTTACCACTACGAAGAGTTATAACTGACTTAACATGGTCCATGGATGCATTTTGAATCTTAGGATTTGGTTGTGGTTGAGCTAGAAATTTTCCTTTTTCTTGAATTGTGAGTGCAGAAGCAATTTTAGCAAGAGTATCTTTCAAATCAGAAAAAGTTTGTGCATTTTGATTGTTAATAGTATCTTGCTTCCTAATGAATGAATGCATTGTATCTTCCAAAATTTTCCATGGTGGTGGAACATATGGTACATAAGGATGAGTATTTTAAAAATTTTGTGGAGGTGGTGCTTGTGAAGATTGTGCATTATTATTATTCCTCCAACTGAAATTTGGATGATTTTTCCAACCAGGATTATAAGTCTGTGAATATGGGTTTGGTTTATTAAAAGTGTTGATGATATTAGCTTGATCATGCAAACATTCTTTGAGTGCAGGCAGAGTAGGACAATCTTGAGTGAAATGATCATTAGAACTACAAACATCACATGCAATTTCTTAAACAGATTTTACTTTATCAATTTTTTTATTTTCCAAAGCTTCAACTTTCCTAACTAGGGATGCAAATTTTGCTTGTAAATCATGATCTTCCCTAAGGTTGTAGATTCCTCCACTAGATGGAGATGGTTGTGGTTTATTAGTCAATTCAAAAGTTCCAACAGTATCCCAATGTTGTGCATTTTCAGCTAATTGGTCAAGGTAATCTAGTGCATCTTCAGGATTTTTATCTTTAAATTCACCATTACACATCATTTCTACAACTTGTCTAGTTTGTGGTATTAAGCCCTCGTAGAAATAAGTGACCAATCGCCAAGTTTCAAAATCATGGTGTGGACATATGTTAAGCAATTCTTTAAACCTATCCCAACATTGGTATAATGTTTCTCCATTTTTTTGAGTGAAAGAAGTGATTTGCCTTTTAAAAGAATTTGTTCTATTAGGTGGAAAGAATTTTTTCAAAAACTGTTCTTGCATGTTATTCCAAGTTCTTATTGATCCAGATCTAAGGTTTTGTAGCCAAGTTTTAGCTTTATCTTTTAATGAAAAAGGAAAAAGCTTTAATCTAATTATGTTCATGCTACAATTTTGGTTTGTGTATGTATTAGAAACTTCCTCGAAATCTCTTAGATGCAAATATGGATTTTCAGATTCTAAACCATGAAATGTTGGTAAAAGTTGGATAATACTTAGTTTGAAGTTAAATTGAGATGCTTCTGGAGGAAATACTATACACGATGGTGCTCTAGTTCTGGTTGGATTCATGTAGTCTCTCAAAGTTCTCGGTTGATCATGTTGAGATTGGTTGTCTCCTTGATCAATTGGAGGATTAAGTTGGCCTAAATTGTTTTCGTCTTGGATCTCGTCTATGATTGGTGGTGGTGATTGAGATCTACGAATTAACCTGCCACTTGAAGTTCGAGACCAATGTCTCATACAATAATTATATCACAAAGATAACAAACAAATTAGTAACACAAAAACTAAATGAAAATTGCAAAAAGAAAAAAATGAAAAATTAAATATGTAAATAATATAAGTGTACAAAAAAAATTAATAACTTAAAATTAAATAACAATTTTGGTGGTTGAACCCACCAATTAAATTAACAAAAAAAATAAAGCATAAAATAAATGCGAAATAAAAAAATAATAAAAAAAACTGAAAATTAAATACTGAAATAAAAAAGTTAGTAGTTAGTTAGTTAAGTGTTAGTAGTTAGTTTTCTTGGTCCAACTTGAGTCCAAATAAGTCCAAGTCTAATTATTGTGAGAAATTTCGTCTGGGGATCTTATTGAAAATTATTTATAATTTTATGGCCACACCGTAATTTTTAGAAGTTTAGAATTGAGCCATATGGGATGAAAGTGAAGATTCGGAAAGATTTTAGGGTTCGAACATAATTATGAGAAGAATAGTAAGAAACGAGAATTGTTGGGGTGAAACTAGAATTATGAAAGATGTGGGGGTAGAAGAGAATTTAAGAACAGGAAAAGGGGCACACGAAAATTTACACAAAAAGTTAAAAAAATAAAAGGAAAAAATAAAACAAAATAAATACCTCTCCCCAGCAACGGCGCTAAAAACTTGACACGACTTAAAAGTGTTTGATTTACTCTCAAGTATAAGAGTGCCTAGTTATAATATATCTCGGTGAGTCCGAGGTCGATCCACAGAGAAAAGATTTAATTTGTTTATTTTATTTTATCTAAAATTTGAAAATAAAACTTAAATATAAACAACTTAATTTAAATAAAACTATGAAATTGAATTAGTTAGGGTTGTGGATTCACTCTTAGTAGTAAATAAAACTTAATAAATTCTTTTTGCCATTTTTTAGATTTATTGCCCAAAAGATTAATTATATAAATTATTATTATTTTCCCTTTAATTTTATGATGGATTAAGTATTCATTGTGCCAAAATTTAATTTGTCTACAATAAGTCAAAATACCATTTTACCATACCTTATATTTAGATAAAAAGAATTTATTGTGCCAAACTCCCTTGTTTGTCTATAATAAATCAAAATCTCATAATATAAAATATGTATAAATTAAATAGAAAATAATTTAATTTATAAAATTAAAAATAGAATTTCATTAAATCATATTTATTTCCTAAGAGTTTCACCTTCCCCTAACTATTAATATTTAGCTAAACATTTTTTTTATAAAGGAAATTACTAAAATTGAAAAACACATAATTAAAAATGGAATTTGAAAATTGAAATAAAAATAATTTTATTGATTGAAAATAAATTACAAAGAGAGATGAGAAGAAGAATTTGGGGGGAAAGAAGAGAAGAGAAGGTGTGTAGAGGTGTGTTCACCCCCGCTCTATTTATACTAATACATGGTAACCTTACATTTGTCCCACTAATAAAACATAAACCTAACTTATCCACTCAAGCATATCCAACACATTCCACTAACAATTACCATACCTAATATGATAAAAACTTATAATTTTACAATTACCACATTTACCGTGGTAAAAACGTAAAAAAATATAACAAAAGTCTTGGATCCTCCTCGACAATGACATAATTTCTCGGACTTTCGGAATCCAAATTTGACATCCATGCATTTGTTCGGAGCCTCAAATTGCATGAAATTATTATTTTTACCTAATAAACACACAAAAATACACAAAATCAAATATTTAGGAAAATAATTAGAAATTCACAATATGTTACACAATTACAAATATAAATTACATTAATAAAACAAAATAACATTTTTATCCCTTAATAAACATAAAATTTTTAACACTAATCAAGAAGCTCAAACCCTCACTCACGATTAAATAAACTTCCTACATTCACAGCCAATTAACCTAAGTAAAAGAGTTGACTTTCAAATCCCACCGATAGGCCATAGAGTCGACGTCCTGCTAGTGGTTCTCGTCAATTCACAAGAGTTTGATCGAAATTATGAAAGAGCTAGTGTTGATTCTTGGCTTCAATTCCAACGAAAGGTGAAGCGGCAGGAAGAGGGAGGAAAGCAGATAGATACAGGTAATGACAAGTAATATGTTGTTGGTGGTGGCTTGTGAGGTTTGGATCAAGATTCTATCACATCCTTCTACCACAGTGATGTTACTTTCTAGAAATCATTAACTAAGGTAATTTAATTAATTAACTATATTTAAATTTGTTAACTCTCAATATAAGATTTACTTACAAAAATGAACTCAAATTTGTCTTTTCATTTGATCACATTATGACCATTATTTTTTTTTTTTTAGCCACCTAAATTACGTTTGCCCGTGATTTTTGGACACAAAGCCATTAGTTAATTCAATTGATCAACCTACTTATTTTTTTTTCTTAAGTTCATTTGCTTAATTATTCACTTTATTGACTTAATTATCACTAGTGGCTTCCCTGAGATTCTGGAGATTGCAACTGTATACACATGCATGACCCAACAATCAAGTGATCAACATAATAAATAATAGTATGAATAATCATGAAATAGGTAGGAGTCAGTTACTGAGAAATAATGTGCCATAATATAAGAAACTTTGCATCTTATAACTTTTCCAGCCTTTTATGATGCAGATTTTTCTAAAAGTTGAATTGCAATTCAATGTTTGCTTATCCGATTATTTATTGGACAAAAAGGAATTTAAAAATCAAATTTTAGTGATTTTAAAATAATTGAACATGCTACCAACTCTCTTGTTAGAAGTTGTAATTTCCTTGATAGATTCTAGGCTTCCATGGACTTGTGAAGTATTAAGTTATCTCTTGCAAAAAAAATGTATTCACTCTGCTAAGGGAACTAATTATTATGGGAAAGGTAATGTTTCTAATTCTAGATAATTTCTTTTTCTTTAATGCATATAGTTATTTTAGCCTACATTTCTTTGTTAGTTGGATAATTCACATATATGCAAATGAATTATTTATTTCATTTACATATCTTTGCCAAAAAAAAAAAAAAACAATAAAAGCAACTTAATAAACTGATGTAAATGCTGTTATTATTACTAATTTGCAGGCTATTTGCTATGACTTCGACAATGGTGTCTATCATAGATAACATTATTTTCTTTTCTAATTCTTTTGAAAGCATCAATTGAGAATTTATGCAAACTTTAGCTATTTTGCTATAGATTTGTTGTCAAAATAGCTGCTGAAAGTTTATAGGGGCCTTTTTTTTTTTTTTTTTTGCTTTTTTGCAGTAAAAACAACCCTTGGTAAATTGCAGGGATTGTTTTCACTATAGAACGGCAACAAGACAGCCTTTGTAGATTTTTAAGGGCTTTTTGCTGTGTTCTAAAGTCAAAACAACTCCCAGCAATTTTTTGGATTATTTTGTTTTGAAATTTTTTTTGAAAATTGTTGACGAAAGAGGGGAACAACAGTATTTTTTAAAGAGGCTTGATGATGAGTTTGATAATTTGGCAAGTGTTACTAGACTAAAGTGAAAAAAGTTTATGTTGAGGCTGAAAGTTTAGGTGAGCAAATGCACATTTTGGTTGCTCTCGGGATAAAAACTAAGAAATTGGAAGGAGTTATACAGGATTCTGTACAATTCAAGCCTGAAGAACAAAAGCATGAAAGCGGGATGATTTTTTAAATTCTTGAATAGTATATATCTCAACTTGCTTTTATACTATATCTGTGACATTATTTTTGAAGTTTGACAATATTAATCTTGCGATTAACACTTTAATGCAAAGAAGGAATACACTCAGGATGAACTTAATGAGGTTCTTTTGGAGTGGGCTAACCATTTTTTCCACATCCTTGTCGCATTTGCAAAATAGTTAGTATGAGTATGAAACTGTAGATGCACCTTGTTATTAGTTGTTACAATTTGTTGAAATTAAAGTTTTAGTGTTAAACTATAATGGTTGTTGTTAAGGATTGCAGTATAGATGTTTTGCATTTGATAATATTAGGTATTTTGATTGATTTTGGTGTAGATTGGGTTGTGGGTATAGGTCGGAGTGTTGCTGTGTATATCGCTGGAATTAGAGTGCTGTTGGAAGATGGTGGGTTGTTACGTATGATTTGGAGTATTAGTTGGAGTGTTGTTGGGTATGTGGCTGGAATTATGATCAAGATGCATGAGCCTTAAGTGAGTGAATTTGAGGTTGGATTTTAAAGTTCACTGAAGCACTCAACTACTTACAACAACTTCTAAATGCATATGAAGTCATTACTGCCACAATAATGGAGGTATTGTTCAAATTTTTATTCTGAGACAAAGTCATCTGGGTTTCAACTATAAATAAAATCTGCATTTGCATATAGTCTTAGTGTCTCTAATGTATGATATTTAAAAACTATGTCTAGCTCAGCTTAGGTGTTGATGCATTGACCAATTAAATCAACGATAAATAGACTACTAGCAAGATTAACATTATGATATCCCAGAAAATAATCTTCTGATGATTATAAATCCATTAGAGGTTTCATTTCTACTGATAGAGACGTTTCCAAGGAAACTGAGTTCATCTTTTTTTTTTCCGTCAAAATAAGTCCTTAAAAAGAACTTAGTACCTTCGCTTTAGAATTTGTGGATCAGGAATTGGCTTGGAACACAAGAGAGGGGTTTAGATAATTAGCACTCGCAAATAATACAACTCGTGTTATTGAAAAAAAAAATAATAACTCGTATTCTGACTTTAATTGTTTACAAAGTGAATTTACAAAAGTTATGTATATAATGAAATAGTTAGCTATCAGAGATTTAATTACATAACTACAGAAATATAGTTGGACTACATAATCTGCTTTCCTAAACTATAAAATAGGTAATGAAATACTTCATTTTTAAAGATACATGATATTGCAAAAACCTTGATAGTGAAATTCAATGATAGCGTTGACTTGTGCAAGCTATGCTGTATGTTTTAACCGTTGGCGAATTTTCTTCTGTTGACCATTTATAGCTTGCTTATTACTCCCCCTCAAGTTGGCAAGTGACATACGATCTGGATGCTAAGGTTTTGTTAGAAATTGCGAAACATGACTTTCGAGAGAGCTTTGGTGAATACATCGACAATTTCCAAGGAAGAAGGAACTATTTTTGTCACCATTGAAGGAACTAATTTTTTCACCATCTCACCTTCTGCAACCTTTTCTCAAAGAAAGTGATAACCAACCTCTATATCCCTGGAGCAAGAATGGAAGACAGGATTAATAGTCATATATAAAGCACTTAAATTCTCTCTAAGCAATTGAGGAGGTTGAGCAAGAGAAATCCTTATTTCACGAAAGAGATATGTGACCCATGTTAGCTCAGTTGCTGTCGAAGCAAGTGCCTTATATTCAACCTCTCCATTGGGTCTAGATACTGTAGGTTGCTTTTCGAAGGACCAAGAGATACATTTAAGGCTTCGGGGTAACTTGCTTTCAATTCTCTGTCTATGGTGTTATCTCGTCACATGCAATTGGGAGATATTGGAATTAGTGCCCATGATGGGCTAGATAGGCCTAAGAAAAGAAACATCTAGAAGCTTATTTTATATAGAGTTTAATATAATTATTGCATGTCTAATTAGACTTTGAGAGTTATGACGTCTTTTGATTGACTTCAATCACTCTTATTAGCTCCCATATAAACATACCTATTGTATCTAAAATAGAGGTGTATGATGCTTGATTTCTTCAAGCGATGCTTATATATATTTAAAACTTGAGAGCTGCTTGCTTACATTTGATGGCCGTTCGGTGGCTATATAAAATGCAAAAAAATTTAACAGTTGCTTCATCTACCAAATTTGAGAATCGAGAGCAAACAAAGGAAAATGGAAGAGAAATAAGAAAGTGGAAAAGAGAAAAGAGAAGAAAAAGAAAATAAGAAAAATAAGAAAGAAGCCGAATGTGGGGAAAAGAGAAAAAGAAAGGAAAAGGAGAAAAAATATTAGGGGAAATAGAATTGGATAGTTAGATCTACATTAAGTGAGTTAGTGGGTAATAAACACTACTAGAAAAATAGTCTTTACTGACACTTGGTTTGTGACACTTTATTACAAAGTATCAGTATTTGTATACATATGGGCTATTTTTCGTGTTTAACACATAAGTATCACAAATTAATGATACTATGGTGTCTGAAATTTGGACATCAGAAATCGCTCACACTAAAGTATTAGTAATAAAAATAAAATAATCATAATCATGTAACGGATGGAATTCGAACCAGGGACCTCGAACATCGGAACATTTAAGTTTAAGAAAAAGAGGTGACACTAAGGTATCAGTAAAAGAAAATAAAATTTGAATCTCGTTCCAAACTAATATTCGAACCTAGGACTTTTCAAAGCCAAAGCTTTTAAGTTTAAAATTGAAACCGTTCTGACTTTTTGTTAGTTATGCTACTGAATTAGTAGAATATTATGTTTCTAATATGAAGAACTTGAAATGTATTGAGCGTGCCTGAGTGAAAATTTTAGCGGGTTTTGGCTGAAATTTTACTAGTAAATAATATATTTTCAGTTAGAAACGGTATCGTTTCACTTAGAAAAAATAAAGATAAGTAAAACGCATCGTTTTATCCTAACCCTAAGACCAAAATCGAAGCTAATTTTTTTCTAAGTCATTCACTCATCATTATTTCACCACTCGGTTCTCCTTCTCTGTCAAAGCTAAGTAAACCAAACCCTAAAATCATATCCCCCACTGTAATCAAACTTCACGTCGATCCCAACCAAACCCGAAGCAGAGGAATTAATTTCTATCACGATTTGGTTCTCTCTCTCTCTCTCTCTCTTCACTATGATAAATTTGTTTCTGAAGGTGCCATTTATTCATTTTTATTTATTTATAATTATTATGTTTCCAATTTACAGTGCCTATTTTCCTCATGCATGTTGTTTTGTTGCGGTTTAACTATAGAATGGGTTTTAAAATTCTTAGTTTTTTCTGTAATCTGGATTGTTTATAATTTAGGACCTGGGAAAACCTAACAGAGAGGTAAAGGTAACTGAAGTTGAATTATTGTACTAGAGTTTTTAACTAAGAGTAGTTTTATAAGTGCCTGATTCAAATAAGTTTTCTTTCCTCTCTTTCTTTAGTTGCCATGTCACTGGACTTTGAATTTCATGTACACTTTAACTTGAATTGATGGATACAATGTCCATGCAGATTTGGGTTTTTCTCCTTTTCCCCATTTCTCGAAATTGCATTTAAAATTTTGCATGATGCTTTTAATTTTGGGCCTAACTTGTTCCATTTAATTAGAGCCTGATAAAGATACATATTCAATTCGGGTCAATTCATCTAGCTTTTCCCTGTAATGCACTTGCTAGACTTAGTATAAATGCAATATCTCGCATGCAAACCCTTCAACAACAACAAGTATTGTCCTTAATTTTTTTTTAAATGATTTCCCTTGTACAACTCTCTGACATAGTAATTAACAATCTCTCGCTTTTGAAGAATCACAAAAGTTTACGGTGTAACAACTGTCTTCATTTGGTAATTCTTTTAAATTACTCACTTTCTTTCAGTTTCTATTATCGTTGTGTTCTGAGTTTTACTTATACTGACATGTTTTAAATATTGATATTCATGCTTTTACTTTCATTTTTGTTGCATAGACTCTTCTGGAATAATTTTTTTTGTTCTAATATATACTTTTGTTTGTTCTAATATGAAAATGAAATTTTGAAAAATGTGGATGTGGCATGTTTTGTTGTCTTGCTGAATGTGTACATGTAAGTTAGATTTGCTGGCTTGGTGAATGTGTACATGTATGCTCTGTTGGCTTGTTGAATGTGTACATGTATGCTCTGTTGGGTTGCTGAATGCTTATATATATGCTCTGTTGGGTTGCTAAATGCATACATATATTTAAGTGACTCTAAACAAATAGAATTTAGATTTATTTTGCAATTTGTATTTTTTAATTAAACCTAAAAGTTTGGAGTTATTTGTGCAATTTAAGTAAACTTATTAAACTAACAACATCTAACAAATGAACAAGTAACAATACATATTATGGACAAAACTTGGATATTCTGTGATAGATTGTCTGATGAGTATAGTGATCGGGTTGATGATTTCTTGGAGTTTGCCATTCTTAATTTTGAAAATAGAATGTCAATTAGATGTCCTTGTACCACTTGTTGTAATATGGAGTTTTGGAGTCCTCAACAAGTGAGGCTACATCTATTTAAAAAAAGGTTTTCTAGAAAACTATTTAGTTTGGAATTGGCACGGTGAGGTGGACCGGAAACCTACCTTTGTAAAATGCCAAGACCAGCCACAAAATCAACGTTTTAGATGTCCAGATTATAGTTATGTAGATGACATGGTTCATGATGCTTTTGAGTATTGTGATAAAGATCCTAGTTCTTTTAAGAATGTGCTTAAAGATGCTGAAAAGCCCCTATATCCGGGTTCAAAGCATTCAAAGTTATCGAGTCTAATAAAATTGTACAATATAAAAGGACTTTATGGCTGGTCTGATAGTGGGTTTTCAATTTTATTAGAAGTGCTTAATGAGATATTGCCAAATGATAATAGTTTGCCTAAGTCCATGTATGAGGCCAGAAAAATAATGAAGCAATTAGGCTTAGATTATGAGAAAATACATGCATGTCAAAATGATTGCATTCTTTATAGGAATGAGTTCGAGAATCTTAGTGAATGTCCAAGGTGTGGAGCATCTAGGTGGCAAATAAGAAAAGATGGATAAAAAAAAATTAGAAAGGGGGTCCCTAAAAAGATGTTATGGTATTTTCCTATAATTCCTAGATTGAAAAGAATATTTCAATCACCACAAACTGCTGAGAACTTAACATGGCATGAAAATAAAAGAATTAGAGATGGCAAGCTTCGCCACCCAGCAGATTCACCAGCTTGGCAGTTAATTGACAAGAAATGACCTGATTTTGCCCAAGAGCCGAGAAATCTTTGGTTCGCTTTATCATCTGATGGGATTAATCCACATAGCACACTTAGCACTACTTATAGTTGTTGGGCTATTACATTGATAACATATAACCTTCCTCCGTGGCTGTGTATGAAGAGGAAGTTTATGATATTGTCTCTACTAATATCTGGCCCTAAATAGCCTGGAAATGACATAGATGTATACCTAGCACTATTGATTGAGGACTTAAAAACCCTATGTAATGTAGGTGTTGATGTGTTTGATGCTTGTAGGAAACAAACTTTTAATTTACGAGCTGTGTTGATGTGGACAATTAGTGATTTTCTAACTTATGGAAACCTGTCTGGGTGTACTGTTAAGGGGTATTATGGTTGTCCAGTTTGTGGGATAAACACATGTGCATGTTGGCTACCGCATAGTCGGAAAATGTCATATATGGGTCATAGGTTGTTTATTGAAAATTCTCCTACGCCTTTGTCTGGTACAAAGATCTTAAACTTGGTGGCTAACATTGACACCAAGTTTGGGAAAAATGTCTAAAAAAAAGTGAAAACAAGGTGAGGTTGAGGGTCACAATAAGGGTAAAGGTGAGGGTAACAGTAAGGGTAATAGTAAGGGTAAAGGTGAGGGTAAGGGTGAGGGTGAGGGTGAGATTGAGGGAGATAGTGAGATTGAAGGTGAAGGTGAGGCTAATGAGAATGTAGCTCAGTTGCTGTACAAAAAGAGATCAATCTTCTTTGATTTAGAATATTGGGAACATTTGTTAATTTGCCATCAACTAAATGTGATGCATATTGAGAAAAATGTATGCAAGAGCATCTATGGACATTACTCCATCAATCAGGGAAAACAAAAGATGGAATTAATGCTAGAAAAGATCTTACACATCCAGAGCTTAGAGAAAAAATTAACAAAGCATTTATTGCATTAGCTCCTGATGAACAAAACAAAGTCTTGCCCCCTGCCCCGTACACTTTAAGTAAGAAGGAAAAAAAAATGTTCTGTGAAATCTTGCAAAGTGTCAAAGTTCCTGATGGCTATTGCTTTAATTTTCGAAATATTGTTTCAATGGATGATTGTCGTCTTCATAGGCTTAAGTCTCATGATTGTCATACCTTGATGCAACAACTACTACCATTAGCAATTTGAAATTGTTTACCTCAAAATGTCAAATCTGTCATAATCAGGTTGTGCCTCTTCTTTAATTCTTTGTGTTCTAAGGTAGTAGAGCCCAATTCTCTAGACCAATTGCAAAAAGAACTTACAATCACCTTATACAATTTAGAACAATCTTTCATACCTGCCTTCTTCGATATAATGGTCCATTAACAGTCCATCTAGTTGAAGAAGTTAGATTATGTGGCCCGGTTTACCTTCGATGGATATATCTATTTGAGAGAGAAATGAAACCTATAAAGGGTTATGTACGCAACCAATACCGTCCTGAAGGTTGCATTGCAGAGTGCTATATTGCTGAGGAAGCACTTGAATTTTGTGCTGAATACCTTTCAAATTGTAATTCAATCGGACTACCTACTGGTTGTCTAATTGATTTTATAGTCGAAAGGCCACTCGAAAGTGCAAATATTAAGGTAGTTGATGGCCTTACATTGGCGCAAGCGCACCGATGTGTTTTGGTGAACACCCCCGAGATTCAACCATACATAGAGTATGTGACTGCAAATTTGAACCTCTTTTTTGTTAATTTTTTTCAATTTTATTAATTCTATTAGTATAATTTTAGGGAGCATTTAGCCTTATTGCTATCAACTCACCCTTATCAATTAAAAAAGCCTTTATGGTTGCCAACCGAGCACTCCCGTACGTTTGCTGATTTGCTGAAACAAAAGGTTAGATTAACTTCATTAGATCTAATAAAAGTATCCAAGTAAAGGCACACAAACTTTTCTCTTTCAACTAATTATTGTGATTTTATTAATTAAACAATAGGTAATAACTGATAAAGCAAATAATGTAGCGGTTGACGAAAAAGTATAGTGGTTGGCAAACAAACCCCGCTCAAGCGTGGTTACATATGATGGCTGCAATATTAATGGTTTTAATTTTGCTACGAGAGATCGGGACAGCAACCATATAACACAAAACAGTGGCGTTTATGTGGTTGCTAATACTTTACAGATTTCAAGTTCGAAAGACAAAAATCTTCATTCTGGGGATATGCCTTTTTATGGGGTTGTCAGTGAAATTTGGCAGCTTGATTATCGGGGGGTTAAGAACGTACTTTTCAAGTGCGGTTGGGTAGATGATAGAAGGGTTAAAGTTGATGAGTTAGGGTTCACTGCAGTCAATTTAGATCGAATAGGCTACAAATATGATTGTTTCATTGTAGCTGGTCATGCAAAGCAAGTGTTTTATGTGAAAGATCAGTTAGATAATAGTAAATCTGTTGTTTGTTCAGTGAGCTCAAAATGTAATTATTCAAATGAGGCCTTGTGTGATGGCATCGATGAGTATGCACCATTATCCAACAATTTTTTAGAATGTAAGTTAGGTTTGAGTGATGAGGAGTTTGTGTAAGATTAGTTGTTGATGTTTTTCTTGTAAATATTGGTGCGGAAAATGAATAATCCAACTACTATGCCTGATTACCACTACTTCCCGTAAGTCACCAACTAATTTGTTTTTTTATTATTTTATTATTATATTGGGATATTAGATTGGTATCTGGTGCACTCATCCACTTTTATGTATTTGCAGGTTTGTTGGAGACATGGCAGAAAAAGAGGAGCCAACATATGATCCAGATCTAGAAGGAAGACCAAGACGAAACCTTACAAAGAAGAAAGACTTGCAAAGAAGAGCTAGTGACCAGACTGAGGTTATGTACAATTCCTACGGAGTTCCAGTTGGAAAAAAGAGAAACGATCTGAGGAACTACATTGGGGTGATTGTACAGGAAAGAGTTCCAATTATATATGATGATTGGAGGAAAGTGCCACTAGACATCAAGGAGACGTTATGGACTCATTTTCAGGAAACGTTTAAGTTGAGTCTTAAGGCAAAAACCCAAGTATTCAAGTGGATGGGAATTGTATTAAGGGGCTTTAGATGTAAGTTGGTCAATGAATATATTCTGCCCAATGCAAACAACTTGAGTTCACTAAAAAAGCCTCCTCTTGAGTATGAAGGCATTAGAAAAGAGGACTGGAAGAGCTTTGTTGATAAGATTTTATCCGAAAACTTCCAGGTATGTTTAAAATTCTGTTAGTTAGATAATATTATTGAGTTCCTGTAACCATTTTAGTCAATATCCGCTTAGTGCAGGAAAAAAGTAAGGCAGCAAAGGAAAAAAAAGCAAAGAATATGTACAATCATCACTTGGGCAGCACAAGATATGCTGGGCTGTTGAATAAAAGAGTAAGTATAATAACCACTCTATACAAACTTATGACATTTTCAATACAAATAATAGGATGATTCATAGCAGTTTTCAATTCAATTTTTATTGAATTATTACAGCAGTTGGACCTCGGAGTTACTGAGCGCGAGATTGATCGCAGTGAAGCCTGGTTATTGGTTCACAGTAGAAAAGATGGAACTTATACACCTGAAGTGCAGCAAGTGGCTGAGAGAATTGTAAGTTTCCACCACCACTGTCATTATTTAACTTATTTGTTTTTTTATTCCTAATTTTGATCAAATATTTTTGTATTTATTTTGTAGAGTGAGCTAAGAAGTCAAGTTGAGCAGGGAACGTTCCAATCCCAAGGACCGAATGATATCCTAGGTGAAGCACTTCAAAATAAGCCCATGGAAGTCGGGTGCAAGGATTGGGTCAATTCATAACCCCATCCATGTATTTTAATGTTCCTGACCCCATGGAGTTGGCACGAGAATAGAGAGTGTATCAGGAGAGTTTTCAGTTTATGCAAGCTCAATTAGATCAAATGAATACAAGGATAAACACCTGCAACAACACTGAAGTTGGCAGTTCCAACTTTCCTAACTCCAAAGGTGGTTGCAATGTTAAGATGGAGATAGATCGTCGATCACCTAGCAAAGTTACTCCAAAGTTAATGACTAACAACCCCAAAGCAACTCCAAAGTCAGTGACCAACAACCCCAAAGCTACCCCTAAGTCGGTGACCAAAGTTACTCCAAAGTCAATGACCAATGACCCCACAGTTTGTCCAAAACTTGACAAAAACATCAACACACCTCCCCTGCCATCCCTTGCATAGAATCCACCCCCAGTAGATTGTGAAGCCACTTTAAAAATCACCCCAAGAAGATCTCCAAGATTAACTCCTTCAAAGAGAAAAGTGGATGGCCGAAAGTCTCTTATAAATGCCGTGGTATATCTGTATGAACATAAACGAACAACAAAGGAACCCGTTGTTGTAAAACCAGTAACAGTAAGGAAACTGGTTCTGAGAAAGAATACTTGTGGAGCTGTGAAAGCAAGAAAAGAAAACAAAAGTTCACAAATGAATATCTTTTCTTTGATGATTGAGAGCTCCCTGCCACGGACGATTATGATTGCCCATGATTTGAAGACTTTTGGTGTCTACTGGGAGAGTAGATTAGACAAGCAGATTTGCAATGAAGTCATTGAGTTTACAAAGCTCTCAAATTCTGTTTTGGAGATATGGATCAAGTAAGAAATAAAAAACTTGATTTATGTTTTTACTATGTTTTCTGATTTTGCAAACTGTCAGTAATTTATTTCTTATATTCATGTCATGAAAGTTTCTTTTTTTAATAGATACTTGTATGAAGAGATGGATAATGGCAGTGGTGTTATTCCAATTCAATTTGGATGCATAGCTAAGTCAAGCAAGCTACCCAAATAGGTGTTCCTATATTTCAAACCTTTTGGACAAGATTCAAATAGCCCAAATAATTGTCTTCCCATATAACCCAGGGTATGATTTATTTATTTTTTGTCTATTTTATTTTTTAACATAAATTATTTAAATTTATCTTGTAATCTTTTTTTTTTTTACTTTTTTGTTTAGTGGCCACCGGGTGCTAGTAGCAATTGATATGGTGAGGCAAAAAATTTATTATCTTGATCCATTAGGTGATAATCCTGATGATGAGTTGAAGCAAATGGTGAATGAGTAAGTTTAATTAGTTTACTAATTCTTTGTTAATTTTTTTTGTTGTAGATTAATTTGTTAACCATCAGGCAATTTCAAATCTAACAATCTTTTGCAGAATATTTGTTTTTCTACCCTTGATAATGTATGTGGTGCTGGTGGAAGAAAAGTACTCTTCTCACGCACATTTGGATGCAAATCTTTCCTTATTTTTAATTCCTTCAAATCCATACGAGAATGAAGGCCATCCTTTGATTTTCCCTTTATATTGAGCAGAGTCCCAACTATGCTATCACATATATTCTTCTCTATATGCATCACATCCAAATTATAACGCAATAAAAGATGCTGAAAAATCAAGAACAATAAGAGTATCATGAGGAATTTATTTAGGCATTATCAACATAATTACAAAAAATTTTATTCAATAGAATCATACCTGCCAATATGGTAAGTCAAAAAATAATGACTTTTTTTTTTCACACCGAGTATTTTTTTATATTCCTTTTGTTCTTTCTTGAACTTTTTCCCCAATCATTTTTTATGTCTTTTACCTCATTTAAAATTTGCGTTCCAGACATTATTCTAGGTCTTTCCTCAAGTTCTTCATGACCATTAAACCACAACTTTTTGAATCGCAGGGAATGGCCAGAAGGAAGGAAGCATCTATGACCCATATATACAGTTTTTTATTGTATTTTAACCTTTTTGAGCATGTATTAGAACTGCATATAGGACATGCTGCCTTACCTTTTGTGGCACATCCTGCCAAGTTGCCATATGCAGGAAAATCATTAATTGTCCACATCAAAATTGCTTTCAAGTTGAAAATTGTCATAGTGAATGCATCATAAACCTCTACACCATTCTCCTATAGCTGTTGTCGATCATCTATTAGCAGTTGTAGATAAATATATATGTCATTACCAGGTTGTTTAGGCCCTGAAATCAACAATGTCAACATTATAAATTCTTTTCTCATTCACAACCATGGTGGGAGATTGTAAGTTACTAACATTACTGGCCAGCAACTATATGTTGAACTACGAATACCAAAATGATTAAACCCATCCGCTGCTAGACCTAACCTTAGGTTTATAGGATCTTTGGAGAACGAAGGCCATTTTTTATCAATTGTCTTCCAAGCTAAGCTATCCATTGGGTGTCGCATTTTATCATCATTACTTTTATGATCATAATGCCATCTCATTTGTTCTGCCATTTTTGGTGACTCAAACATCCTTCTAAACCTTGGTATTATGGGAAAATAAGTCAACACTTTTGTTGGACTTCCTTTATGAATCTTTTTATTTCGACCATCTAACTTCCATCTAGAATATCCACATTTAGGACACGTTTCACTTTTCTCTAGGTCATTTCTAAACAAGCAACAGTCATTAACACAAGCATGTATCCTTATACAATCTAGTTGAAATGGTTTCAATAACATTTCAACTGAACGAGTAGAATTCAGAATAGTATTTAATTCAGGTAATATATCACACAAAATCTCCAAGAGGTTATCAAAACTCTTATTTGAGTATCCGTACATAGTCTTGTGCTTATTTAAGACAGCCGCTGCAGATAACCTAGTGTACTTTGAGCAACCTGGGTACAATGGGATTTCAACATCTTCTACAAACTTCATTGGGCAGTTATCTTGCTGCTCATCAACATTTTCATGAATACCTCTATAATGGTCATCTACATCTCTAGACATGCTATATGTATTAGTCATTTCCACATCAATACCTTTTTTCCCTAGCTGTTCCCCATGCCATATCCAAGTAGTGTAAGACATATCCATCCCGTCTTTCAACAAATGCAATACAATTGTTTCACCATTTTGATGACATAGGTTTTGACATTTTTTACATGGACATCTCACTAAACTTTGGTTTTCTACATTTAATGTTGCATTTTCCACAAACTTTTTTACTCCTTCACAATATTCTTTTGTATTTCTACAAATAAACGTAAAATATCAACTAAAATTAATAACATTATAAGAAAATAGTAAATATATAATTGTTATTTGGCGAATTAAAAAACCTTTTAAGTTGAACCCAAGTTTTGTCCATCATCTTAAAGTCCTCACTTGACCTGAGACCATAGAGCCATGCAATATATCAAAAAGAAAGGATATTTTTATTATTTTTACACCTAAAAGGAAAAAAAAATGCAAGTAATAGAAAGCTTAAAGCTTTGTATTATTTTTATTATTCCTTTTGACCTTTTAAAGCACGTAACAAGCTTAAAGCTTTGTACATACCTGAGGGATTGATTTGAGAAGATGAACTTTAACTCGGCTACTTTTGACCGGTTAGAAAAAGGGGAAAAGAGAAAGTTTAGAGCTGCAGAGAGAAAAAGATGAAAGGGATTTGGGGAAAAAATAATAAAATGCTTTTGGGCTTTTTTTTGGGGTGGGAAGAATGGGCGCCAATGTAGAAAAGTTAGCGCCACTTTAGAGATTTTTTTATAATAAATTCTATAACACTTAATAAAAAGTTATAAAGTAACTTTTTAATATTTATTTTATAACTTCTTACAATTACGCTATCCTAAGTATACATTTATTTAGCATTTTTAAAAAATGTCATAGTAAAATGTTATAATATGGGCGCCAATCTAATGAAATTTGGTGCCTAAAAAGCATTTTTTTAACGATTTTTTTTATTTCTATAGCATTTTAAAAATTTTATAATTTTTTTCCAATAGCTTTTACAAAAAATGTCATAAAAACTATTAAGTAACAATTTATTTTATAACTTTTTTTACAAAACGCTATGCTAACTAACATTTTTATAACTTTAAAAAAATATGTCATAATAGTAATGTTATACATCTAATAAAATTTCAGTTTAATAGCAATTTTTATGAAAAATGCTATAAAATGTATGATTGTGATGATATTCGATATAAAACGCTATAAATTAGTGCTATAATAAATCATATTTGTTGTAGTGGAATAACATGTTACATACCATGCATATCACATAATATTTTAGTGTGTATTATTTTCTCTTTAATGATAAATTGTATTGTGGGCATTTAAATATATAATATTGTAAAATTTAACTAAAAAGTTGGTGTAACAAAATATTTTGATAAGGATATCTAATGAAATTTCAAATAAATTTCATTTTCACCTTAAATTTCAAGCGACCTTAATATATGCACTATGATTTATTCAGAGCAATCCGAAACCGAAATAATATGAGCTTTCAGTTTGATTAAATGTTTTTCCCAATACATTCAGATTTCAGAACGTTTCAAAAGAAAGCTGAAAAAATATATCAATAATTGAAATGAAAAAGTTTGGAAGGAGGTATCTAAAAGTCAATTTCAACGCCAATGATGTGTAATTCCACATGAGCAAACTAGTTAATTGCCATGAGAAAACGAAAAGAAAAGAAAAGAAAAGAAAGGTGCATAAAATTTAATTTGACAATAACAGCCACGTTCTCCCACACCCCCCCCCCCCCCCCAAAAAAAAGCATAAATTTCATTTGACAATGATATCCTGATATCTATGACCTCAACCTGGGAAAGGAAAAACAAAAAAAAACTCCATCATAAAGAAATTTCATCATTTGACATATTATCATTTATCTTGCTTCGCTTTGTATAATTTGTGTATTTTATTGTCTCTGAAGCATATGATTTTTTTTGTTTGGTACTATGTTGGTGTTGTTTTAATTTCTATATTAAGAAACGTGATTGTTATATGGAAGACATATTTTGCAGAAATAATGGGATTCATTCTAAACCTAGACAATGGCTAGCTAGCCGTACACTACAAGAAAATGGGACATTTCCGAGGGCAAGTACCCTTGGAAATAGACAAAGTCTCTCGGAAAAACTCATTTTCAAGCGGGACATGCCGTCGATCGTCGTCGTATTAAGTCTTATCGGAAATATTGAGTTTCTGATGAGTCGTCGGAGAAAAAAAAAATTTCTGAGGATGTTGCCGTCGGATATGCAATTAAATGCCGTCCAAAATAAGATAAGATAAACCTAGTTATTTTTATATTCAACTGCAACATGCCCTCAGAAATAAAAGATACACTGTTGGAAATAGACTTATTTCATTAATTTTTTTTATTTTTATTGTTGAAATATCTATATTAGGGAAGTAATGTAACAAACATAATAATAATATACGAAATATACTAAATGTAACTTCATTAATTTCAAAAATTCATAAAATCACATTCGTCATTCAAAAATGCAACAAAAATATCAATTTTATACTATATTTTACAGAAAAAAAAAATATACCCAAGTATATACAAAATGATATCACCATATCTTAGATATGTTCAATCATCCTCTAAAACAACTTCAGTTTCTGAATCATTTACCTCAACTTCATCATCCTCATACCCATCATCATCTTATCCCGTCAAAACAATGTCCTAGGTGAAAGAAGGAATTTTAATCATTATTATTACCAAAACAAGAACTTGTATAAAATATATCAAGAAGCTGAGACTAATGAGAAAAATATTGTAATAAAAACAACTTTATATCGATGCATAGTCTTCATTTCAAAAAATCTAATAATTATTCCATCATTCACCTATATTAGAAGCTTGTCCATAATTACTTAAGTTCATCAACTAATATAGCAATGACAAGTCACCAATCATTTTTCATGAGAACTCAAAATATAGAACACTTCATTCACTTAATCTATTAATAAAATGAAATAAACAACTTATACCTTCTGAGATGATTCTTGTGCAGACTTTCCAAGAACAAGTTTTATCATTCTTTTCAACTTCTTGATTTCTTTCTCTAAGTCTTTTACTTTTACTTCCAAATTACTACATTGATGCTTGTTACCTCCTTGACTTGGAGAACCATACACATCCTTGCCTTTGATGCCTGTTCCCTAACCAACAACACGACCATGTGCTGCTTCTCTTGTCACTTCTCGAGATATTTTCCATTCATCCACTGGCAAGCCTTGATCTATAACAATGGATCTCACTGATTCCATTGTTTCCTATAATAAATACAAACATTTGTGTTAGTGCATATAGTAATGAAATCATGCAAATAAATCAGGAATATTATGAAAATTTAATAGCAAATACACACATGCATTTCCTTTGCCTTGTTACTTGCCCATGTCCCCTTACATGCAACATCTTGAATAAATCAAGGGGACTAAGTTAAGTACCTATTTGTTACTGCAATAAAGAATTGAAATTCAATGAGATCATAATAAATAAACACACTTCTTTTATGATCAAAGTCAAACATGTTCTCTTCCCATTTCTTTTCTATGCTTGGCCATTGGGATGAACTTGTAGTATGAATAAGTTTGGATTTGGTTCAATTCCTCTTGCTCGTTGTGCTTGTTTTCTATATATAATTTTAAAAAAAAGCATAAAATCAACTTGGTTATTCTGAACTCATTGTTGAGTACTAGAGAATTCATATTTATAGAGGGGTAAAATTATCATTTTATACTCCAAGTTTTACTAACATTTTCACTTTTACGTGTTTAAATCCTCTAAGCTTTTATTATGTGTGTTTTATTATAATTTAAGTATATTTTATGTATTTCAGGGATATTTTGGTCATTTTATGACTAACGAGAAGTCAGACAACAAAACTGATGGCATTTTTGAACTCATAATGGTTGAAAACCTTAGGAGGAGCATAAATAGATATTCGGCGTACGGTACTGTTCACATATAAGGTAATATTTACAAGTACAACACTGTTTCACATATACGATATGATGATGTGGCATTGATCGATGATGTGACAGGATGTTATTGGACCAAAATACTGATGTGGCATTGACTGATGATGTGGCAGCATCTTATGGGACCGAAATGTTGATGTGGTGTTGACTAATAATGTGTACCAACCAATCAAAGCTTGCCATGTGGCGCAATCCTGAGCGTACGAATTATTTTCATTTGATAGCCATGATTTACCTATTGTATCTATAAATAAAGGGCTCCTCCGCCTAATTTGACACCCTTGAATCCATTTTCGAGCTCCATTTTCTATAATTCTCTCTCCATCTTGTATTTTCTACATATTTTAATAAAATTATCATTTTACCCCTTGTTCAATTATAAATGGCTAGTTTATTTCAAGCTTGGGTTGAAGGTGAAGGCTAAACATGATCCTTGGGCTTAGGTAAGTTTATTTTCTTTCTCTCTGATTTATGTGGTTCTTTTGACTCATTGTCGACAGACAATGTATCCTATCTAGATTTTGCATAGTATACCTACTCCCTAGTGAAAGATCGTTATTTTCTGGCACAATGAGCACTTAACATCATATTAATTAGAGAGAAAATTTCCCTATAATATTTTGTGGTTCGTCTTGACTCAGTATTGACAGCGAGTGTATCTAAGCTATTTAGTGGATGGTTTTGCCATATTGTTGATTATTATCATCTGGCACAGCGTGTTCTTGACACCACACTTAGTGGAAGATCATTACCCCTTGCACATTGAGCACTTGATGCCATATTTATTAGAGTGAGGATTATGAGGAGTTGAAATACCCCCTTCATGAATTAATTGGAACTAAAAAGAAATATTAAGCCCATGGTGAAATGTTGAGTATGAATCTAGAGAGTCAAGCGTTTCATTTGCATTGTTTTCATCTTTAATTCATTCCTGCTATTTTATTTTAAATCTTAAGATTAAAAAATTCACTTCTAACCAACTCACATGTACACCTAGAAAATTAACCGTATGCATAATTAAATCTGTATTCTCGTGGCACCGAACACAAAATCTATTTACAATAGATTCGTGCCCTTACGAGTACAATAAAATGTGCACAACACCCATCAAGAACAATTCATGTATAAAGTACATAGATTAAGAATGATTAATCTTTTAAGCTCAAATTATTTTTGTGGAATCATTCTTTAAATACATGAAATGTTTGTCATCATCAAAAAGGGGGAGATTGTTAACATATATGTTTCCATAATATTGATTTTGATGATAACAAACAAGATTAAGAATGATTAATCTTTTAAGATCAAATTATTTTTATACATTTTAAATAAATCATTATTTTTACATTATAAAGGTTTTATATTTAATGGAAAAATGATTTTATGAAATTGATTGTTTTTATTCCTTTTAAATAAATCATTATTTTCACATTTTAAATGTTTCATATTTAATGGAAAAATGATTTTATGAAATTGGTTGTTTTTCAAAGTTTATGGTTTAATTGAAAGAATTTTGAAAACTTTGAAATAAACAAGTATTGCTTGAAATTTCAGATTTGGACCTATTTGAAACTATTTAAATATTTTTGGACCATTCTATAATTTCACAAAGTTTGGGCGAAGTCATAATTTCATAAAGTTGTGGGATTGACAAAGCATTATTCTAAAGTTGAAATCGATTTTAAAAACATATTTGATTATATAAAATTTGATATCATTAAAAATTATTGACACTAACGGCGATCCGACATCTAGATAACGGCGATCCGACAATTTGAAAATCAGCGAGCGATTGCGCGATATGCTACTATAAATAAGCTCATTCAAATCCAAACAAAGATTGATCACAACACAATCATTGAGCTTATATTCGAGAATACAATCTTCATTGAGCTTTAAACACATTCTCTCTTCATCTATTCACACATTGGGCATTGATTTGTAATCTTAAATATTGTGTGAGAGAAAAACAATTTGTAATCTTTTACTTTGAGTGATTGTAAGTGTTGGGATACACTTGGGTTAAGAGATTGGGGATAATCTCTTGTTGTAAAGGTCCATTGACACCTTGTAAGTCAATTGTAAGCGTTTGAAGTCTTGGGAGGCTAGCTTAGTGAAATCCTCAAGCCCGGTGAGCTTGGAGGTGTGGACGTAGGCGGGGATTGCCGAACCACGTAAAAATCTTTGTGTTTGTTTTCTCTTCCCTTACTCTTTTAATATTGTGCATGATTGAATTTATTGTTTTCAATTTGATTAAGGCAATAGATTAAATTGTTGAGCGAATTGTATTGCATAATTTTTAAAATCCCAATTCACCCCCCCTCTTGGGTTGCATACTTGTATTTCACTAATTACATCCATGATTTATCAACTGACAACATGTCTGAATCAAAAACACTATATGAAAGGCAAAATCATTATGCAAGCAGCAACCACAGTAGCACTCAAGAGATATACTACATCATTTAAAGAAACAAAACCCTTTGCAAACTTTAGAGAACAAATTCTAACCTACAGAATATAATTAGGAAAGCAGCCACCACAAAGCACAAAAGCTTCTTTGTATAGTGGTACAACAATCAAAGCCTGAAACATGTCCATTAGTATTAAAATTGTTGACATCAAACAAAAATGAAACTGAATATCATTTTTGCTGAGCTCTAAATATGACTATCACTAATTTTATTTTATTTTATTTTTGCTAAGCACTAACACTCTTGGATTTCCTTTGAATGTTCCTAAATATCATCCTTAATAACTAATCAAAGTTGACTTTCTAAAATAGTGTTTTTTAATCCTATAAAACAAAGCAAATAAATGCAAACTCGATTAACCAAACAAGACATGGTTGTGCACTCTGTGCTCCTAAATTATGCAAACTCTGTAGTTAATTACACATTAACTACACCATCGAGAATTATCACAAAACATATTTATTACAAATTCATGTTAATGGATAAAGTAATTGCCAATTAAGTTTTAAGGAACTTGGTGAAATTCAAGTCATTAAGGCCCAAAAAGTAAAACTTTAATAAGATTGAAATGCAAGAAACGAAAGTAAACAACTGTAATAAGAATAAAAATTACAAGTATCAAAACTATAGATCAAGTGATGCCTACAAAGAGTTGATGAGTTGACTCGGAGAGACACAGAAGATGCACAAAGTTGTGAATCTACAACTCTAAAACCCTAGAAAATTTATGATATTAAAGAAAAATCATGAAGAGGGAGATGGATTGGAGAAACTGTAGGAAAAGCTAAAAAGAGTTAAAATTTTGCAAGCTAAAAATTATAAGTAAATTTACTTTGAGGTGCTTCTACATGCAAACAAGATACAGAGAGTGAGAGAGCAGCAGATGCTAAGCTGAAAATAGTGTCCCCATTTGTTCGTTTGAATTTTCTTTTAATCAATTTGTATTAATTACATTGTCTTATTTTGTTTAGGGGCTTTATTTACTACCAAAGGGTTGGGCTTTATTTAATTGGCTTTGTTACTTTTGTATGAACTAATAATATCTTTTTTTTTTATTTATATATATTTTTTATATTTATAGGATTTATTTATGTTTTATCTTTTTATAGGAGGTTTAAAGATTTTATTTTAATTTAGTATTATATTTCCTACCACAAATTCATTATTATCAGGGGCAAATTACCCTCTGAAAACTTTATCATTTTTTTAATGATTTTCCAACAACTCCTTTATGTCCTTGTAAAAAGTGCTTATTATCAAGGGTAAACAATGCCATTGGAAATATTTGTTCGATAATACAGCTTTTTGTTGTAGTGCGTTGGAAATGTTATGAAGAAAATCTAGACTTGAATGATAGTTGGCTATCTTTGTTTGGTGAGTTTGCACGTTACAGGATTGTGTGAGATGATTCTATTGTAAGCCTTTGGCAAGAGCGATACAGATTGGCATATTTGTTTCCAAAGGTTTGTTACTTGCCATGTTGATGCTGGATTGAGTTGGTGTGTTGATCTTTTCCATGTTGGTACGTGATTCGTGTGGCTGCATATGGTTCATGCGCTGTGACTATTTGAATTCTGCGAATTCCACATGTGGTGGGCAATGTATGTTAACAGCCCCCTTGAGATCAATTGGGTTATAGAGTGAATGCCAAGCTTGTGCTGAAAGAGGAAGAAAAGATCTTTACCCAGTGGTTTGGTAAGTAGATCTATAGTTTGCAACAAGAAGGGAACATGCTTGGCTTCAAGAAGTCCTTGAATGACTTCTTCACGAACGAAATGGACATCGATTTCGATGTGTTTGCTATGAGCATGAAGAAGTGGATTATGTATCATGTTGATGGCGCTCTTGTTGTTGTTGAGGAGGTGAGGAACATGTAAAGTTGAGACCCCGATGTCCTAAAATAAAGTAAGAATCCAAGTTAATTAAGCCATTTTGGGAGACAAATTAAGCCCGATATTCTACTTGTACAATGGATCATGCAACAATTTTTTGTTTCTTGCTACACTATGAGATTAAATTTGTCCCAAGGTAAACACAAAAGCCTGTTGTGCAACATTCTATTTCAAGGTAGGGTTGCAAAAAAAGTCCAAGCCGAGCTGCATGGATTGGGCCTGGATATGGGCTGAAAAATATGAAGCCCGTAGAAAAAGCCCGGGCTTTTTAATTTATAACTAAAAAATATATCAAATTAAAAAATTAAAATACTATATTAACATTTTTTATATTAGTATTTACGGGTAGGCATGTATTGGTTTTGATTGGGTTTTAAGTAAACCCAAATCAAACCATAAAAGTTTGGGTTCGATCCAAACCAACCCAAATAATTTCAACCCAACCCAAACCAACCCATTTGGATTTGGTTTGGGTTTGGTTTGAATTTTATTCTCAAAATTTTTTTATTTTGATAAATTTAATTATATAAAAATTATAATAATTATTAATTGTTATTAATTATTAAATTGATACTAAAAATGAAAAAATATAGTGGATAAAAATTATAAATAATGAATTTTACAATAACTTAATCCTTAAATTAAAGAATACTAGAAAATTAAAATAAAGTTTAATCACAAAAATCATTAATTCTCAATAAATAAGAACGTAAACTCTAATAATAAACTTCCACAAACATGACATCAACAGGTAAATTCAAAGAAAGCAAATAAAAAAAATTATGTGAGTGCCATTTAGTTAAAATAATAAAATTTCTTTAAGTAAAAAAATGTATCCTTTGACTTAAAATTATTGAGATGATAATTTTCTATCAAATGGTGTTTTTTGTTTTTCAATAGGTTGATTGCTCATGAATTTCAAGATGGAGGATCAATGGCAATAAATCCCATCAAAATAAAAAACAGAGTATTATTTATGCTACAATATCAATGTAGCACACAAAATGTTAATTTTATTTATAATAAGGATTTATAATTTCTGTCACAATAATATTTTATCAGTGGCGAAATATTATTTCTCATAATTATTAATTATTTCCTTCCAATGGGCTAGGTAACTATGCCCTCAAAAACCATCTAAACATTATTACTATAATTTTCCTTAATTTAAATACGAAAACAACAATATGGATTTGGTGTTTTTCTTATTACTGTTAGAAACATAAAAGCGGCAATTATGTAAGTATAATATGAGTTCATAAATTAAAAAAAATGATTTCATTTCATCAAACACTAATTTCATCTCATTTAATTATCTACAGTAGCATTTATTTAATTCAAATTTGTTTTTACATGTTGTTTTCTTTTTCTAACTGTTAACAATTGATCACGCCGTGAACAATTTAATAATAACCTTTCACTTATTTTTTTTTTTCATTTATTTCATTTGACAAGTTTGAGTTTTGGGGTTTTGTTCATGACCCATGGGTAAACCATACCCAACTCATAATGAAATGATTTTTTTATATATATAAAACCCACATTTAACCAATTTTCATAATTTACCCAACTCAAACCATTTAATTTGGTTTG
Organism: Citrus mangshanensis; assembly: GCA_030449895.1. Lineage (NCBI taxonomy): Eukaryota > Viridiplantae > Streptophyta > Magnoliopsida > Sapindales > Rutaceae > Citrus > Citrus mangshanensis. The sequence continues at coordinate 10,524,236 of JASUUJ010000215.1, read as the reverse complement.
GATTTGGTAAACCCATGAATTGTGGGTTTATGCCCACCCGTATTAGTATTTGTGATTTATTATGTTGTGTTACTAATATCAAGCTTGGACTTTTTAATTTATAAATAAAAAAATATCAAATTAAAAAACTCAAATATTATATTAATATATTTTTTTATTTAAGCATTTATTATCTATTTTGTTGTGTTACTAATATTTTAAATATTTGACTATTATTCTATTATGTATAGAATAATTATCTTTAATTTAATTTTTTTTACTTCATTAAAAATTTATTTAAAAAATAATAACCTAAGTTTGAATGGGCTTATTCTCAACAAGTTGGGCCTTGGCCTAGGCTTTAAAAGGCTCAGTTCAAGCCTATAGAACGGCAGCAACACAGCCTTTGTAGATTTTTAGGGGCTTTTTGCTGTGTTCTAAAGTCAAAACAACTCCTAGCAATTTTTTGGACTATTTTGTTTTGAAAACATTTTTTAGGATTGTTGAGAAAAGAGGAGAATAACATCAGTATTTTTTTAGGAGGCTTGATGATGAGTTTGATAAATTTGGCAAGTTTTACTAGACTAAAGTGAAAACAGTTTATGTTGAGGCTGAAAGTTTAAGTGTGCAAATGCACATTTTGGTTGCTCTCGGGATAAAAACTAAGAAATTGGAAGGAGTTCTGAAGGATTCTATACAATTCAAGCCTGAAGAACAAAAGCATGAAAGCAGGATGATTTTGAAAATTCTTGAATAGTAAATATCTCAACTTGCTTTTATACTATATCTGTGGCATTATTTTTGAAGTTTGACAATATTAATCTTGCCATTAACACTTTAATGCAAACAACGAATACACTCAGGATGAACTTAATGAGGTTCTTTTGGAGTGGGCTAACCATTTTTTCCACATCCTTATCACATTTGCAAAATAGTTAGTATGAGTATGAAACTGTAGATGGACCTTGTTATTAGTTGTTACAATTTGTTGAAATTAAAGTTGTAGTGTTAAACTATAATGGTTGTTGTTAAGGATTGCGGTATAGATGTTATGCATTTGATAATATTAGGTATTTTGATTGATTTTGTTGTAGATTGGGTTGCTGGGTGTTTTAACCGTTGGCGAATTTTCTTTTGTTGATCATTTACAGCTTGCTTATTAGTCCCCCTCAAGTTGGCAAGTGACATACGATCTGGATTCTACGGTTTTGTCAGAAATTGCGAAACATGACTTTCGAGAGAGCTTTGGTGAATACATCCACAATTTCCAAGGAAGAAGGAACTAGTTTTGTCACCATCGAAGGGACTAATTTTTCACCATCAGACCGTCTGCAACCTTTTCTCGAAGAAAGCGATAATCAACCTCTATATGCTTGGAGCGAGAATGGAAGATAATATTAATAGTCATATATAAAGCACTTAAATTATCACTAAGCAATTGAGGAGCTTGAGCAAGAGAAATCCTTATTTCACGAAGGAGATATGTGATCCACGTTAGCTCAGTTGCTGTCAAAGCAAGTGCCTTATATTGAACCTCTCCATTGGGTCTAGATACTGTAGGTTGCTTTTCAGAGGACCAAGAGTGGTCGGGCTGTAATGCAGCGCTGCATGTCGTGCAGCTGCCTTTATTATTTTTTTAATAATGCGAATGTAACCGGCCACCGATACCCTCCTTTTAATCGCTTAAAGCGGCAAATGTTAAAAGAAACTATCATATAGCTCCCTCGTTTTAGGAAATATTAAGATAATCAATTCAAAACTAGTAAATTATCAAAGACCCCCTCAACTTTACACCAAAAAAATACTTCCTTTTTCTTTTTATTCATGGAAAATATAGTTAATATATTTAACTTATATCCTAAAAGAAACATAATTAAATAAAATTAATTGGACTAATATATTTAAATAAAAATAATTATATTATTTTTCTTAATATTGCATTATAAATTTAATGATATTTTGCTTTAAAAAATGTAACTTATGTACTAATGAGAATACTATTTAAATATAATAAATGGAAATAATTATATATTAATTAAACAATTTTTAATTTATTAATTGCACTATTTTTAATATTATGTAATAAATGTAATGATATTTTGCTTACAAAATTATCAAAATAATTTTATCAACTTTCAATTACATTAGAATCCGAGTATCTAAACATATAACGAAATCGATTTATTTCTAGATATTTAGAAGAAATCAATTCTAGGATCTCACGATACACATTCGGGGACTTAAATCCCTACCTACTAAAATGAGGACAATATTTATCCAACTATCAAATAATTATCATTCCAAACATCATAGTTACCCCTCAAATGTTGTTGTTGTTATTATTAGTGACCAATATTAGTATGTTTTATGTATAACCTCTAAAAAAAATTCATATATTACAAAAATATAAAGCATATTATATTTGATATTTTTAAATAAAACTCATAATCAATCTCTTGTGCAAATTAATTCATACTATCTTAAGTGAGATTAATTATTTTATTTAATCCTTTTTGCTATAATAATTTTTTTGTTAAACATTAATCAAATTCATAATGGTACATAACATGGATAATTACAATTTGAATGCAAGTAATATTGAATAATGTTGTATTATGTTATGCTTACAGTTAAATAATTTAAGCATGACAATTATATTTCTAAATTAAATTAAATTATTTGAGTGACATTGCACTCACTATATGGGTACATGATTTGTCTACTAAATGATGTGCAAGTATTATAAAATATGTTCAATCTTACATTTATATCTATATTTTTTTGAAATTAAGTTAATTTATATCACAACTAAAAAATTAAATTATTTAAAAATATGAAAAATATAAATTCATTTTCATAGTAAGCAGTATGTTTTACTAAATTTACTTTTAAAATATTTTATGCCATTGGGGAGAAATATAGTCTTTTAAATTCATTTTTATTTATACGTCTTAAGCTTGTTATAATCTTTGCCACATGAAATATGTTTTCATTGTAATTCTCGCTAAATTTAATTTATATACTTTTATTCTAGTGGTAAAAGAAATTGAATTTGAATATAATTTTTTCAATTTAGTTTTTAAGCTGATTAAGCATCGTGATGTATTACAGATATTTACAACTGTTATAATAGCAAATTATTACACTGATATTTACAATTAGATATACAAACTGAGACTTATATTATTACATTTTAAATTCTATGAAGTAAGTGCCCAGACAAATAACCCTCACAGAGGAGGAGTGTCTCCACTCCACTCACATTTCGTAAGGGAGAAAACTTTACAAATAATCTCCATATAATTATGTTTAATTAATTAGGGACTATTGTCCTCATAGTCATGTTTTACTTTAATGGTGTGTTTACTTCATGGAATGGGGAATGAGAATGAAGGAATAAGAATGAAACCTATGTTTACTTGGCAAAATGTAATTTGGGAATGGGAATAAAATGTGTGGGTCCCACATAATTTGGGAATAAGGAATAGGAATCCCATTCCCGGGGGTTGGAAATGAAAATGATGGAATGTAAATGAAATATATGTTTACTTTTGTATTCCTCTAATTTTTTCATATTTTCCAAATTACCCTCATTCAAATCACAATTAGTTTTATTATTTTAATTTATCAAAATTTTTATTATTATTTTAAATATCATTAATAATTATTATTATTATTATTAATAAATTTTATTAACTTTATTATTTTAGTTATTATTAATTATTTTTATTTTTATTATTAATATTATCATTATTAACAATAAAAATAATGATAAAAATAATAATTAATAAAAATAATTAATTTATTATTATTATTATTATTATTTTTAATAAAAATAATAATAACAATAATTAATAATAACTAAAATAATAAAGTTAATAAAATTTAATAGTAATAATAATCAATAAAATTTAATAGTAATAATAATCTAATTTTAATTATCTAGATATAAAAATGATATTAATTAAAAAATAATAATAAATGTTAATAATGATAATATTAATAAAAATAATATTAACAATAATTAATAATAATTAAAATAATAAAGTTAATAAATTTTAATAATAATAATAAATGTTAATAATGATAATATTAATAAAATTAATACTAACAATAATTAATAATAACTAAAATAATAAAGTCAATAAAATTTAATAATAATAATAATAAATGTTAATAATGATAATATTAAAAAATAATAATAAATGTTAATAATGATAATATTAAAAAATAATAATAAATGCTAATACTGATAATATTATTAAAAATAATATTAACAATAATTAATAATAACTAAAATAATAAAGTTAATAAAATTTAATAATATTATTATTATTATTACTATTAAATTTTATTGACTTTATTATTTTGGTTATTATTAATTATTGTTAATATTATTTTTAATAATAATAATAATAGTAATAATAACAACAATAATGATAATATTGTTAATAATGATAAATTAATTATTTTTATTAATTATTAATACTATGGGTATTTTGGTAAATTGATTTTCATTCCCATTCCTCATTCTCATTTATTTATCAATTTGTCAAAGACATTCTCATTCCCATTTATTTTTTAAACATTAAAATCTCATTCTCATTAATTCTCATTCTCATTCCTATTCTACCACATTCCCATTTTGACGTAAACGCACTATAAGGTCAATGATTCAAAAGCCTAAGTGGCTAATTTAGCTTAATAACAACTAAATTTACTCCCATGGATTCAAACATCAACTATTTTGTTTTTAATTCAAATGATTTACAACTGCATTAATTAGTACCCACAACGTGATTATTAATATACTTACAAAGTAATATATCTCATTTATATTAAATTATCAATATATTTGTAGAAAATTAATTTTATATTAGCACAAAAGTTTAAAATATATATTTTTTATGTAAAATTTATACATAGAAAAATTTCATCTTGGCAGGTAAAACTACCGCCTCAATGAAAATATTATTTACAAATTACAAAAATGAATTTTTAAATTTTGAATGGTCACAACAAATTTATCCGTGCAAGTTTTGTCATACATCATCACTCTTTTGTTATCCTTTTTATTAATTTGAAAACTTTCACATTTTTTTCTAATTTCTACCGAAAATATAAATACTCACATTGTGACATTTTTGTTTTAGAAACCCCTAGCCGCTCTTCTCAAATCGTCAAACAAACTCACTCACGTCAAACCCTCACAAGCCAGCAAGCAAGCAGTCATCGCCGTCTTCATCCTATGCCCGTTACGGTCCTTTCCATCAGCCAGTAGTCGTCACCGCATCTCACTTTCTCTGTATGCAAATCCTAGACTTGCGAGCCGAATCAAGTGGTGGATTTCAATCAGAGGCCGTCGTTGACTGTTAGAAAGAGCCATCATCTCTTGCGCTGCCAAAGCATGGAGAAGGTTGGGGATCAAATTCATTAAAACTGATCGGGTATAACTTATAAAAAAAAGGGCAAAAACAGTGAAAGCCGAATCCCTAAACCTAATTCCTAGATTCCCAATTTTCTAAAGCCACAAATTCGAGGAATTCTTAGCCAAGCAGGTGGATTTTTAATTTCTCTATTTATAGATGTAAAAATAAGAATTTTATTATTTGAAATTGTTTTATTCTCTAACCAGAATTAAAAACATGGGCAGGGATTGCAGCAAGATGAAAAGCTACAAAAAGCCTAGAAAGAAACCAAAGGCAGGTAGGAAAACCTTTATTTATTTATTTTCTGCTATATATGTAAATGCAAAATAAGTTATCAGTTCTCTATCTAGGTGTGAACATAGTGAAGTTCGATGATTTATTTTATTTTTTAAAAATTATATGAACTATTTTTATATAGATTTTGGCACCAAGTAATATACTACAGTCTACAGTACATGCAGGCCAATGTAAATTTGAGCCATGAGCTTGTTTTTCCTGGCTTTAGTATCGGGCTAAGTGAGCATTGTTCTGTATAATCTATTTAATTCTATTTGGTAGAGCCAAGTGTTTAAAGCTGATGATGGAATGGAATCGGCCTGAATTTTTTAAATCTTAACATTTGGATTTAGAATGAACTTTTGAAAACTTGCTAGTTCATAATTCTGAATATCATTTCTTTTTTTGGCCAATGTGAAGTTGTGTCAACTTGGTATTGTGGTTTTAAATCCTTTTATAAAAGATAATTGTTAAATGTTTGTTTGCCCCCCAAAAGATTTATTTACGAATCTTGTTATGTATTTTCCACAGAATTCTTCGTGAGGGAAAGGAATGCCGGAGACTATGAACCCAAAGGAAAACATAACGACCTTCAAAAGTAGTAGAAGGCATCCAAGAAGTATCCAAAATCGAGCCAGAAAAAGAGTTTTCAGGTTTGAAGTTGTTTCCTTTGGTATTGTTTATCGTTGTAATTTATAATTGAATATTTTGAATTTGTTGTTTTAGTAAACCAAATATTTCATCATTTGTTGTTTTCAGTTCATTTTTTACAATACTTGCTCCAATGCAAATCAATGACTTGACCTGAATCAGAAATCCAAACCGCTTTGTAACCCAAACCGAAAAATCTGAAACCAAACCAAACCGACTTTGAAACTAAACCAAAAAATAACTTTTCAACCCCTTTGGGTTGAATTCTTGAACCTGAAAACACCAACAAAAAACTGAAATATGCGACCCTATTCAAGACTATTGCAGTGTCCTATAAGGTGAGGTTGATTTCGAGCTCTCCTTGAAGGTATGATATGCAATCTGCTGTTTTTTTTTTAATTCTATTGTCCTCTATCATTATTTGTAAACATGTTAAGATTTTGGTTTATGCTTATTGTTCTGTAGTAAGCTCACCAATGTGTAGTTTCTGATACAAATGATAAAAGGGCTATTAATATTAGATGATGCTATTTGATGATTTTTATTATTCATGCAATCAAGTTTGTTCTTGTTCATTGTAGATGTATTCTCCATTTATCTTCGAAAGATAACTTTGTCATTAAACTGAAATTGACATAAAGGTTGCATAGAACAAGTATGCTGATTTTTTTCCTATTGAAAATAAAACTTATTTGATCCTACCCAAGAAGTTAGGACATGCATTGGAAAGTCTAAATATTATTTATTTTTTCCCAACCTTGTTTTCTAATATCATTTATTTATTATTATTTTTTTTGTATGCAGAGACTCTTGAAATATAGCAGCATTTGAAGTCTAGCTTTCAGAAGCTGTAAATTGATTTAGTTTTGTATTGGTTTTATTTGATGTAAAAATTTTTTAAAACATGTTTAGATGAATGTAAATTTTGATTTCCTTTACTTTTTAGAGCACTGGATAAATTAATAGTGCATTATAATTTCATTTACAAACAAATGCCAATAAACCATTAAAAAAAAATTTAAACACGCCTAGATCATAATCATAAATGTTGTTACTATATCATTATATTTTCATAATGCCATACATTAGTCATATTAAACATTGAAAAATTTTAATTAAGTCTTGAAAATTTGAAAAATTATTTAAAAGAGGGTAGTACTCGTTGAGACAAAAATGATGTTAACAAATTATAATTATTTAAGTGATAAATGAGCATAAATGTGAACAAAGGTCAAATTTTCAAATATAGATGATGAAACTCATGATCGAATCTCGCGAGGTGTTGAGTAATGATTTCGACCAAAAAATGATATTTCAACACTTAAAAGTTTTGTAACTTGCAAAAATCAATTGCATAATCAAAATGTTAATGATATCTTAATAATCTAAAAGAGTGCAAAAATAGCGTAGGACATATGTACATTCTTATTATATTTAATTATAAATCCCACAGGATATGATATTAATAATAATAACTGTAGTAATATCCAACAAGCACACATAAAAAAAAAAATAGAGATGTTCAACTAAAATAGATTAACTAAGCTTTAATCTTGTAAATTAAAGTATTTTTGTAACTTAACTTATATCATCATAGCTTTAGAAGCATAGCAATTGCAATCCTTCTTACTTGTTATTTATTTATTTACCGTTGACGTTATGAAAAACTAAAGCAATTAATTTGAAAAGTAAAGAGAAAATGAAAATAAATGCATAGATTTATTTTTAATATAATTAAACGCTATTAATTAAAATGATTACAATGAGAATAGATATGTATAAAAATTAAAAGCTGAAGTATACATACAATCAAATTCAAAAGATTGCATGAAGTAATGAAGATGAAAAAAAAAAGGACTTGGATTATGGACTCAAAATGTTGAAAATGATGAAGGGTTGCAATAAAAAAATTCTTAGTATTATGTGGTAAATTGATATTTGTTAAAATAGTAAGGGGTCAACCATAATTTGCCTTATTGATATTATTGTTATTTTCAACAAGTAATTTATTATTAGTGAAAAAAAGGACCTAAAACATGTACTGGTAGTGTTGGACTATAATAAAAATAATAGGAACATAAAACCATTATCAGAGTTTAACAAGAGTTGAGGAGCATAACTTAAAAGTTTGAAGAACTTAACAAGAATAGGATAAAGTTTAATCATAAGTCGAGATCTAGAAAATGAACTTGAAATATCTAAGTAAAATGTTAGAAATCAATTAAAAGAGTTGGAATACATAACAAAAAAGTAGTGGGAACAAGAGTAGAAGAAATTAACCTAAAAGTTGAAATAACTTACCATGAATTTGATAAATTCAAACGCGAAGTAGGGATCTAAAAAGTAAATTTGACATATTTACCCAAAATTTGAAATTCAATAAAAAGAGTAGAAATATTGAACCAAAAAGTGGTGAAAAAATAAGTTGGAACAACTTAGCGATAACTAGATAAAGTCTAACAGGATATAGAGATATAAAAAATAAACTTGAAATGTTAACCTAAAAATTTGAAATTTAATAAGAAGAGTGGAAATATAGAACAAATAACTGGTGGAAAAATGAATTGAAACAACTTACCAAGAATTTGATAAATTTTAACGGAAAGTGGGGATCTAAAAATTAAACTTGAAATTTCCAAACAAAAATTGGGAATTCAATAAAAAGAGTAGGAATATAGAACCAAAAAGTAGTGGAAAAAAGAGTTGAAGAGGTTAACCTAAAATTCCAACGCGAAGTAAGGATCTAAAAAGTAAATTTGACATATTTGCCCAAAATTTAAAATTCAATAAAAAGAGCAGAAATATTGAACCACAAAGTGGTGGAAAAATAAGTTGGAACAACTTAGCGATAACTAGATAAAGTCTAACAAGATATAGAGATATAAAAAATAAACTTGAAATGTTAACCTAAAAATTTGAAATTCAATAAGAAGAGTGGAAATATAGAACGAATAATTGGTGGAAAAATGAATTGAAACAACTTACCAAGAATTTGATAAATTTTAACAAAAAGTGGGGATCTAAAAATTAAACTTGAAATTTCCAAACAAAAAGTGGGAATTCAATAAAAAGAGTAGGAATATAGAACCAAAAAGTGGTGGAAAAAAGAGTTGAAGAGGTTAACCTAAAATTCGGAAAGAGTTACCAAAAATATGATAAATCCAACAATAATTATGGATCAAAAAATAAACTTGAAACATTCACGAAAAATACTTAAATTAAATGAAAAGAGTAGAAATATAGAACAAAAAAAATGGTGGAAACAAGAGTTGAGGAGCATAACCTAAAAGTTCGAAGAACTTAACAAGAATATGATAAAGTTTAACAATAAGTTGAGATCTATAAAATCAACTTGAAATATTTAACCGAAATATTAGAAATTAATTAAAAGAATTGGAATACAAAAACAAAAAGTAGTGGGAACAAGAGTGGAAGAAGTTACCCAAAAGTTGAAATAACTTAACAAGGATTTGATAAATTCCAACGCGAAGTAGGGATCTAAAAAGTAAATTTGACATATTTACCCAAAATTTGAAATTCAATAAAAAGAGCAGAAATATTGAACCACAAAGTGGTGGAAAAATAAGTTGGAACAACTTAACGATAACTAGATAAAGTCTAACAGGATATAGAGATATAAAAAATAAACTTGAAATATCAACCTAAAAATTTGGAATTCAATAAGAAGAGTGGAAATATAGAACGAATAATTGGTGGAAAAATGAATTGAAACAACTTACTAAGAATTTGATAAATTTTAATTGAAAGTGGGAATCTAGAAATTGAACTTGAAATTTCCAAACAAAATGTTGGAATTCAATAAAAAGAGTAGGAATATAGAACCAAAAAGTGGTGGAAAAAAGAATTGAAGAGGTTAACCTAAAATTCGGAAAGAGTTACCAAGAATATGATAAATCCAATAATAAGTAGGGACCAAAAAATAAACTTGAAACATTCACGAAAAATACTTAAATTAAATGAAAAGAGTAGAAATATAGAACAAAAAAAATGGTGGAAACAAAAGTTGAGGAGCATAACCTAAAAGTTTGAAGAACTTAACAAGAATATGATAAAGTGTAACAATAAGTTGAGATCTATAAAATGAACTTGAAATATTTAACCAAAATATTAGAAATCAATTAAAAGAATTGGAATAAAGAACCAAAAACTAGTGGAAACAAGAGTAGAAGAAGTTAACCCAAAAGTTGAAATAACTTAACAAGAATTTGATAAATTTTAACAGAAAATAAAGATCTAAAAATTAAACTTGAAATTTCTAAACAAAATGTTGGAATTCAATAAAATGAGTAGGAATATAGAACCAAAAAGTGGTGGAAAAATAAATTGAAATAATTTACCAAAAACTAGATAAAGTTTAACAAATTGTAGAGATATAAGAATAAACTTAAAATATCTATCTAAAAAGCTGGAAGTTGATGAAAAGAGTGGAAATATAGAACCAAAAGCTAGTGGGAAAATAAGTTGAAACAACTTACAAAAATTTAGATAAATCATTACTAGAAATAGGAATTTGAAAAGTAAACTTAAAATATGCATTATAAATATTGGAATGTGACAAAATAAGTAGGAATTTAACCATTTTGTGATATGTTTATATTTTTTGTACTATTTTTAAATTTTAAATTATTACAATCTTTTTCCTCATTTAATTAAAATTTTATTCTTTTTTTTCCAAATTTTTTCATAATTTTTTCTCATTAAAAAAAATAAAAATATAATTTTCATTATATTATCCGGTTAAAAACCGGTTGTACCGGTTGCATGCATGCGCTGTATGAGATACAGCGCTGCATGGTAGGTTGACTCGACCAAGAGATACATTTAAGATTTCGGGGTAACTTACTTTCAATTCTCTGTCTATGGTGTTATCCCATCACAATCAAGTGGGAGATATTGGAATTGGTGCCCATGATGGGCTAGATAGGCCCAAGAAAGGAAACATCTGGAAGCTTATTTTTATAGAGTTTAATATGACTGTTGCAAGTCTAATTAGACTTTGAGAGTTACGAAGTCTTTTGATCGACTTCAATCACTCTTATTAGCTCCCATATAAACATACCTATTGTATCTAGAATAGATGTGTATGATTCCGCACACGTGCAATGATTCAGAAGCAGCCAGCTATATGCTTGATTTCTTCAAGCTATGCTTATATATATTTAAAAATTGAGAGCTGCTTGCTTACATTCGATGGTCGTTTGGTGGCTATATAAAATGCAAAAAATTTTAACAGTTGCTTCATTTACCAAATTTAAGAACCGAGAGCAAACAAAGGAAAATGGAACAGAAATAAAAAAGTGGAAAAGAGAAAAGAGAAGAAAAAGAAAATAAGAAAAATAAGAAAGAAGATGAATGCGGGAAAAGAGAAAAAGAAAGGAAAAGGAGAAAAAATATTAGGGGAAATAGAATTAGATAGTTAGATCTACATTAAGTGAGTTAGTGGGTAATAGATTTATGAAATTTAAGTAGTTATGATTTAATTTGCCTTATACGTATAAGTTTTTATATTAGTTCTAACAGTTAATTTTGAATCTGTATTTTAGGAGAAATCCAAGAATCTAAGAACCCACAAGAGCCCCAACGAACCTGGAGTGAAACAAGCTCTGTAGGGATACTATTATTACTATTATGTATTCCATGAAGCATTTATGTTTAGTAGTATGATTTAATATAATGTTATGATTACATGTACAAATATTATATGTTTGATTAAGTCATAAAATGTGATTGCCAATCGCCATATATGTGCCCTTCCTTATAAACTTCGTGCATGCATATTCAGAGTTAGACTACTCTACCCGTGCGATGTAGTTAAATTCCATCGGGTATTGAGAGGTTTTTGCCCGGCTCTACTCATGCGATGATGATCCCAGTAAGTATTGAGAGTTATTTCCCTGGGTATTATTTGGTGCAGTTTTGTCATGTATGTATTATTTCCTATGTTTACAAATGCATTACTTATTATTATTATTATTATATATATATATATATGGTTGCAAGCTCATTATTTTCCTATTTATCCCTTTTCCGCCAGGAATCTACTAACAATGACCAGTTGCTCATATATTTAAGGTATGGCTTTATAATCTTTAATCTCTCTACCCTACAAGGTGAACACCTATGTTTAGGATATCACAAATCTTAATTTCAAGTATTGCCCTTATGGGATTTAAGTTAACATAATCCAGGAAACTTGATTTAAGAACAAGTAATACTCTAATAATGTCCGCTAAGACATGCCCTTTTGCTACTCTATCTTAACTGAAACTATTAAATGGGTGGTCAACTGAAATAATAGTTATGTTCATAAAAACTATTAGAGTATAATGCTACAACAATACCATAACAACCTATAAAAACAGTCAAGAACCCATTGGATTATTTGTCACTCAACTACATGTAAATTTAGTTCATATTCTGAATGAGAAAAGTAAACTTAAATATACTGATCACAGGATACATCTAAACAATTTCAAAGAAGAAAGATAATATGAGTTGAGCACGGTGAAAGACTAGTGAATCTCCTCGATTCTTCAATGATGCGAACAATCCTCCCCAATATTGATCTTCTTCTTCTTCTTGCCTTTGTAATTATTTGGATGGTAATCTCTCCGCCACTTTCTATGTGGTCCATACCTCATTTATATAGTGTAAATTAGGATAAAACCAAAGCCCATGAGCGTGCATGTGTTTAAATTAGGAAACATGCAGATCGTGATTTCATTGCTGACCCGCGCCTAATTTTCTCCCGCATTGCTCCTAGATTACAGCAGCACTAGTTGCTCTAACATCTGCAACAGCACTGTATTATTCCCGATTGTGCTTTTCTTCTTTTGTGGCCATCTTCTTTCCTCCTCTTTCTCATCTACTGTCTTCACATCCCCCCATGAATTTAAAACCTGTTTTTAGCACAAATTACTATAATTCAAGTAAAACTTGTTAAAACTCAACTAAAATGAATGTTTATACAAAAGGTCACCAAAATGTAATTAAAACACATTATTTGCTCTCTAAATGGCCTTTATTCAAGTCTAGAATTGATGTAATAACTCTCATTTCCTAGAGTTATCACACCCCCAAACTTAAACTATTGCTTGTCCTCAAGTAATAACACATACTAACATTTCCCGTAAACAAACATGCACACAACTTTAGCTCTTTTATCAAATTTGCAAAGCTTTTTCCACATTCAGATCATAATCCCAATCATACAAAATGCCCATAGTAAATCAGTTCTAGACTTAAGCTTCTTTCTGTCCATAGTGTGTGTGTGCTTCCTTTTTTATTGAATTTCAGATATGTTGTAACATCACCAAAGGACTGCAGAAATTTCAGCAGTGATATACTTCATTCATAAAAGGGGTAGCATAAATTTCACATATTCAAACTGTGATTGCTTTAACATTGATAATCTAGAGGATAATCAACCTCCTCACTGTAACATTTATTTTTCATGTGAATGTCAATCACTTGTAATGATGATACCCAATTACTCAAGCCATGCCCATATTAGAGTTCCTGCAACAATATCTGTGGTATAATCTTATCTCGAGGTATCTTTGACTCAAGGCTGAACATGGGGCTCATGAACAGACCTGGCTACTCAATGCCTTAGATAGAGGACTTTTTTTTTAAAATTATATGCTACAGCACTGCTCATAACTCTCGCTACCTTTTACACATTTCTGCATATGGGGTACATACTCAGATCTGGTTACTCAGCAACTTAAGCCATTGGAGTAGAGTTTTATTTCATGAATATCATAGTAAATCAACATGCTTCGCCCTTCAAACTTAAGATATTTTCTATTATTTTGGCGTTGCTCTAGCAGTCTCATACAACTCAATCAAAGGCTAAGTGTTGGGACAGAATTTCACTTCTATCTATAACTATCTCTACTTGGCATTCTCATAACTACTGAATAGAACTCAATTTATCTTCATTAGGTTTTCAAATCCATACACAAATAATAGATAACAGAGCTTTACACAACACAGACATAAACACATACATAAAACACATGCATTCGGAAACAACCCCCCCAAACTTGAGAGATGCTGTGTCCTCACAAGCAAACAAAATAAAGGCACACAAATGAGTAAAAAAAAATTTTTTTTTTTAGAACAAGAAAGAAACTAGTGAGATAAGAGTACTCCCCTGTGGTGGAGACTGCAGCCCATGACGGGATGCTATCAGTGCTTCTTGGATGCACTGCACAGCTTATCATTTGGTGAAGCCTTTGGGGAGGTGGCTAGCAACATCTTTGTCTTTTTCACTGCAGGGCTGGTGAGAGGAGTTGTGGCTGGGGTTGCTATAGCAGTTCCTGTAGACGTACTACCTTTTCGTTTGCTGGGTTGTCATGGACTAGTACGGATAGGCTGGCTAGGAGTTTGTTGTGGAGACTTTTGAGTCAATTCGTCAGCTGCTTGGCCCTCGACTGTGATGGCAGCAATTACCTCAAGTAGTTGCGTGGCTTGCTCAGATGTAGGCATAGCTCTGGCTGCTGCAGTAGCCAGCTTAGCATCGACTTGCTCCATCTCATCTTCAGATTCTGGAGGTGTTGCCATTTTTTCTTTACCCTTGTCCTTTTCTTTGCCTACAAAGACTGGAATAGAAGGGTCCACATCAAGGTCTTCCTCCTCCTCTTCTTGAATAATGTGCTGCTTCTTAGTTTTGGACTGGGTTGGGATGGGTGTTTCCTTACGTTCTTGCTCCGAATTAGCCTCTGCCTCTGAGGGTGAGCTATCAGTCTCAGACTTGTCACCTTCTTCCTCAGGTGGGTCAGATGGTTCAGCATCTTCTGAGTCAACTTCTGCTGGTGGTTTAGTGGCAGTTTGTTCTGCTGGTTCATCTGAAGCAGTGGCTTCTTCACTGGCTTCTGCTGGAGCACCTGTGGTGCTGGTGTCAAAATTGTACTGCTGGAACAAAGAAGCAGGGAAGTTCCGGTGAGTGCATTTCATATACAAAGCAAATTGGTGTGGTTGGCCATCCAGGTGTTGTAGATAACTCCAAAACCGACCATTTTCCCTCTGCTGAGCTTCCACACATTGATTGATACTGGTGCTGAGTGCCTGGATGGTATGTTCTAAGCCAAGAGTTCGTCGTGTTCCTGTGACAACAGCTGGTTCAGTGGTTGTTCCAGCACTCTCGCCAGTAACTATCTCAATTGTATGTGCCGTAAAGGCACCCTCATTCTTGACATGATCATCCCTGGCTTCAAGACGAACACCTGAAACTACACAAATGCTGGTGACAAGGGAAAGAAACAATAAGACAGCAGTTCGGTGAGTCTTCACTGCACACTCTCGGATTTCTTTTGCAATGATGCTACCCACATCTATGGGAAGCCCTCTAACAAGGACATATAGCAAAAACAATCTTTCTTGTGAAACCGTAGTAGTGTGAGTGGTGGGCATAAGCCTCGATTTCAAAAATTTCACCCACACCTTAGCAATAGGTTTCAAATCTATCCTGTTAACTACACGCCCTTCCTCGTTAGCCCATGATGCCCCTTCGATGGTAAGAGTTGTAAAAATGGTGGTCCACTTTTTCGGGGTTAACTTCTCACGCAATTTAGCATACTCAGAAGTAATTTCAGCAGGTAAATTATAAAAAGCATTGATAACACGGGAGTCTAATGGAACAAGTGTGTTTCTTATCCAGATGTTGCGCTGATCAGGGCTTACCAGATTAGCATAAAATTCTTTTACCACCGGCAGTACAGGATTGCGAGGGTGTTTCCAAAACTCTAGCCATCCTCGCTTTACTGTAGCATTATGAATTGTGTGCACAATTCCCGTGAGTTGGTCTGGAAATTGAAACCCTTTTTCTTCCAGAATCCTACGCGGCTCTATGAATTATTCGTATTTTTCTTCGGCGTGGTAACTCTGGAACCGTGATGGATCTTTGAGGCGGCTTGTTGTTTTCTTATATCTCAGCATTGCTATAGCAGTAACAAATTAAGGCTACTGTTCCTGAGAGTAAAAAGAGAAGAAGAGGTTAAGAATTAAAAGAGTTAGATTTGCAGAGGAGATGGTGAATAGTGGCGTAGAGCACTAAGCACAGTGACTCTTTTTTATAGTGGACTTGCAATTGAAGATAAATACGGTAACTAAAGATAAATGAGGGAAGAAAATATTTTTAAATTAATGCACAAATCCCAAAAATATCGGCTAGTAAAATTTGGCATTAATTTCAGAAATTTATTCGTAATTGTTATCCATATCCAAGCGTCCATCTGTCACGATTTCATCTCCAACGGTAAGTGAAAGGCTCCAGCTTTTAATTTACTATAACGGTAAAATTAGTTGCTGCAGCACATATTTGGTTATTCCAACAATGGATACAGACTCCATACCAAAGTGTCTGACACGTGGTTTTGTCTCTGAATTCTGCCACCATACACTTTCAGTTGTCACAATGGAAGTCAATTGTCACACATACTTTCCATAAATTCAAATTAGTTCGAGCATCTAAAAACAAAGAAATCAAATAATAGCAAAAGTAAATAAAATGCAATAATTTGAAAAAAGATAATAAATAGCTAGAATGAAAGAACAAAAATTTAAATAATATGGTAAAAAGGGAGAGCTGTCAACTAAACCAATGGAGGTCAAAATTGGTTTGAAATGGCTGTCTCCCCAAAGGGCTGCCTCTCATAGAGCGCTTGATTTAAGGTCTTTCAGCCTGACCTTCCTTCATTGTTTAATAGCTGGGTTTTTTAAGGAGTAACACCTCCTTTGAACCTTCTGCTGCTGGATGTATGTAATGCTTAACCCTGTGTCCATTAACCTTGAATTCGTGGCCTGTTTGTTCATCTACAAGATCAACATCTCCATGAGGGTAAGATTTTAACAGCTTAAACGGGCCAGACCAACGTGACTTGAGCTTTCCCAGAAACAATCTTAGTCTTGTATTGTGGAGCAACACTAATTGACCAGGGGTGAATTTCCTGTGTTGAATATGCTTGTCGTGCCAGTGTTTTGTTCGACTTTATAGATTCTTGCATTTTCATATGAAAATAGCCGTAATTCATCAAGCTCACAAAGTTGAAGCTTCCTTTGCTCTGCTGTAGCATGCATGTCCCAATTTAGTTTCTTCAGTGCCTAGTGTGCTTTATGCTCTAGCTCTAGGGGCAAATGCCAAGCCTTGCCATAAACAATTCGGTAAGGAGACATGCCGAGTGGAGTTTTGTATGCTGTTCTGTAGGCCCATAAAGAGTCATGCAAATGTAAAGACCAATCCTTCCTTGTTGGGTTCACCACTTTTTCTAAGATCTTTTAAATTTCTCTATTGGACATTTCAACTTAACCATTGGATTGTGGGTGATATGCTGTTGCCATCTTGTGTCTGACTCCATATTTCATCGTTGTTGCAGCAAAGATTTTGTTGCAAAAATGTGTGCCTTCATCACTAATAATTGCTCTAGGAGTGCCAAACCTGGAGAAAATATTTTTTTGAAGAAAAGTCACCACGGTTTTAGTATCATTGGTAGGTAATGTTGTAGCTTCCACCCACTTGGAGACATAATCTACAGCAACAAGGATATATAAGTTCCCAAAGGATGGGGGAAAAGGTCCCATGAAATCTATTCCCCAAACATCAAAAACTTCCACTTCTAGTATGTTGGTCAATGGCATCTCATGTCTGCTGGTTATGTCCCTGTCCTTTGACACCTGTCACAATATTTAACAAATTCATAAGCATCTTTAAAAATAGTGGGCCAATAATAACCTGATTGCATAACTTTGGTAGCTGTTCTATGACCACCAAAATGTCCTCTATATGCTGCAGCATGACATGACTCAAGTATATGAGGTATTTCTTCTGCTGCAGCACATCTTCTTATTACTTGATCTGAGCATAGCTTATATAAATGTGGGTCATCCCACTGGTAGCTTCTAACATCATGAAAAAATTTCTTTTTCTCTTAAAACTTCAGCTCAGGTGGTAGCAACCCACTTACTAGATAGTTAGCAAAGTCTGCATACCATGGAGATTAAGATCTCGTGTTTGTTACCAACAGCTGTTCATCAGGAAAAGTTTCAGTGATGCCCTTCCTTGTCAATGTACTAGTGTTTGCTTCCAACCGTGACAAGTGGTCTGCCACTTGATTTTCAGTCCCTTTTCTATCTTTAATTTCCAGATCAAATTCTTGAAGCAATAAGATCCATCTGATTAATCTTGGTTTGACATCCTTCTTTGAAATTAAATATTTGATGGCTGCATGATCTGTATAAACAGTTACTTTAGTACCCACCAGGTAAGCTCGGAATTTGTCAAAAGCAAAAACTACTGCCAGCAACTCTTTCTCTGTGGTGGTGTAATTGATCTGAGTTGGAGTGAAAGTTTTGCTTGCATAGTATATGGAATAAAAAACCTTATCCTTTCTTTGCCCTAATACTGCTCCCACAGAATGCTCACTAGCATCACACATCAATTCAAATGGTAAATTCTAATATGAGGATATAACTACTGGAGCAGTGATTAGGGCTTTCTTTAACTCTTTGTCAAAGTGAAATGGTTTGTTATGCTCCAGCAATGAACACAGAGGCTTCGCTACTTTGGAAAAATCCTTAATGAATCTTCTGTAGAATCCAGCATAACCCAGAAAACTCCTAATACCCTTTACTGAAGTTGGGGGTGGCAGTTTATCTATTACCTCTATTTTGGCTTTGTCTACCTCAATACCATCCTTGGATATCTTGTGACCCAGCATTATTCCTTCTTACACCATGAAATGACACTTCTCCCAATTGAGTACTAAGTTGGTCATCTCACATCTTTTAAGAACTTCTTCCAAGTTGTGTAAACAATTACTGTATGTTTCTCCAAAAACTGAGAAATCATCCATGAAAACTTCCAAAGTATGCTCTACCATATCAGAAAATATAGACATCATGCATCTCTGAAAAGTTGCTGGAGCATTGCATAGCCCAAATGGCATTCTTCTGAAGGCAAATGTTCCATAAGGACAGGTAAATATAGTCTTCTCTTGATCCTCTGGTGCTATAGCAATTTGGTTGTAGCCTGAATACCTTTCTAAAAAACAGTAATATTGTTTTCCAGCGAGTCTGTCCAGCATCTGATCTATGAATGGAAGTGGGAAATGGTCTTTCCTTATGGTTTTGTTGAGCTTCTTGTAATCCATACACACTCTCCATCCAGTCACTGTCCTTGTAGGAATAAGTTCATTCTTTTCATCAGCCATTACTGTTATCTCTCATTTCTTTGGAACACACTGAATTGGGCTTACCCATGAACTGTCTGATATTGGGTATATGACTCTAGCATCTAACCATTTGATTATTTCCTTCTTCACCACTTCTTTCATAATAGGATTCAGTCTTCTCTGGTGCTCCACCGAATTGCTGGAACAGTCTTCTAACAGGATTTTATGCATACATATTGATGGGCTGATCCCCTTTATATCTGCCATGGTCCATCCAATTGCTCTTCATTTTCCCAGCAAATCTACTAGGCTTTGTTCTTGACCTGCATCCAAAGTAGAAGAAATGATTACAGGGAGTGTGTTGTTTTGACCAAGATAAGCATACTTTAAATGTGAAAGTAACAGTTTTAATTCAAAACTATGAGGTGATTCAATAGATGGTAAAGTTGTTTTTACTTCCCTGTCTGAAAGTTTCAGGTGTTCAATAACCCTGTTGTGCCTACTAGATTGCTGTTTATCCATCCAATCTGTTTGAATTGTTGCAACATCTTCCTCTTCAACCTCCTCAAAGGTGGTGACTTTGTTAAGTACATTATTGCAGCATATATCCATTTTGTCTGCTACAACAAGATCCACTACACTTAGGAAATTGCAATCTTCTATTTTATCAGGGTTTCTCATAGCCTCTAGTACATTAAATGTGACTTGCTGATCATTCACTCGCATGGTCAACTCTCCTTACTGCACATCTATCAGAGTCTTCCCAGTTGCTAGAAAAGGTCTTCCAAGTATAATGGGTACCTCTTTGTCAACTTCAAAGTCCAGCACAATGAAATCCATTGGAAAAGTGAATCTGTCAACCTTCACCAGTACATCCTCTATCTTTCCCTCAGGATATGCATGAGATCTGTCAGCTAATTGCAGAGTGACAGTTGTTGGTCTGCACTCCCCTACTCCAAGCTGCTTAAATACAGATAATGGCATCAAGTTAATACTAGCTCCCAAATCACAAAATGCTCTGCCAGCATACCTAGTCCCTATAGAGCAGGGTATTGTAAAACTCCCTGGATCTTTCAATTTTGTGGGAATTTTACTCTGGAGCATATGGCTGCTTTCTTGTGTTAAAGCAACAGTTTCAAACTCTCACAGCCTTCTTTTTCGTGCCAATATATCTTTTAGAAATTTCACATAATTTGGCATTTGCTCCAAAGCTTCCACAAAAGGTATGTTTATGTGCAGTTGCTTCAGCACTTCTAGGAATTTGCTGAACTGCTTATTTGGTTTTTGCTTCTGGAACCTTTGAGGGAAGGGTGGTGGATGTCTAAATTGTTGCTTAGATTCAGGAGGTACCAAACTCTGTTTGTTTAAGTTGGTGCAGGTTGTGGCTACTGGTGTTACAACTTCTTTTTCAGTAGGATCTGGTTGAATTTGCAGTTGCTGTAGGTTGGTCCCTTACATCAGTGTCTTGATGGGGAGTCTGCTGTAACATGCTTCCCTTTTGAGTTGGTTTTTGAGTAGAATTGCATTCCATCCCATTTTTGGTCACCTCAACTGGGATATCAACATTCTTTCCAGATCTCAAACTGATTACTTTGCAGTGTTATTTGCTCTCTCTCCTAGGGTCTTCTGTATTGCTAGGTAAGCTTCCTTGAGTTCTGCTGCTCATTGATGTAGCTAATTGTCCCATTTGGTTCTCAAGGTTTCTTAAGGACACAACTTGACTCTGCACAATTTCTTTATTCTTTGCAATGTACTCATTGATTAGTACTTCTAATGAAGTGATTGGATCCTGACTGACATGCTTTTGCCCTTGACTTTGTTGATGAAAACCAGGTGGTTGCGGTTGTGTGCTTCTACTTAGTCCATTCAATGCTGGAGCATTTCGATTCTGATTGCTTCATGAGAAATTTGGGCGTTGTTTCCAACATGGGTTGTAAGTATTTGAATATGGGTTGTTCTGAGGTTGTCGATTGAAGTTACCCATATAATTTACTGAGGCTGGATTTCTAGGACAATTATCAAAATCATGTTCTTCACCACAGTAGACATAAGAAAGTTCAGTAACTTGCTTTACTGTTGCTGAAGCAGCTGTCATGGCTTTTACCATGTTAGTCAATGAGGTTACTTGAGCTGATAAGGCTGTAATTGCATCAATGCTATGTACCCCTACGGATCCTCTTGCTGCTGGTTGTTTGGCTGAAGGCCACTGGTAATTATTATTGGCAATTCTTTCCAAAATTTCATAAGCTTCAGTGTAGGATTTGGATAACAGAGCTCCATTTGCTGAAGCATCCACCATTAACCTTGTACTTGGATTCAACCAATTGTAGAAAGTTTCCAATTGAATGCAACAAGGAATACCATGATGAGGACACCTTCTAAGCAAGTCCTTGAACCTTTCCCAAGCCTCGTACAAACTCTTATCTTCAAGTTAATGGAATGAGGTAATCTCATTTCGTAATTTTGCATTCTTTGTCGATGGAAAATATTTCATTAGGAATTTATCAGCCAATTCATTCCATATAGTGATGGAATCAGATGGTAATGAATTTAACCATGCCCTTGCTCGATCTCTTAAAGAATAAGGAAATAGCCTCAGTCTTAAGGCATCTTGTGTTGCTCCAGCAATCTTGAAAGCATCACTTACTTCCAAGAACAATTTAAGATGGAGATGAGGATCTTCATTAGGCAGTCCATTGAACTGTCCCACTGTTTGTAACATTTGAAACATTACTGGTTTTAACTCAAAATTTACAGTGTCTACTTCAGGTCTGATGATGCCAGGATGTACAACTTGTGGAGTTAGCACAACATAATCTCTTATAGCTCTGTCTCTGTCATCGGCCATGTAAATAAAAATGTTATTGCCTGGCTGTCTCCCGTTAGCATGTTCATTATGTTCTTCTTGAATGTTGGCTGGTTGTAAAGGCCCGTGAGGGTTCACATTTCCCTCATCTTGCAAATTATTCATGTCTGAAACAGTCTTTGAATTTCTTTGTTCTCTTCGCAATCTCCTGATAGTCCTTTCAATCTCAGGATCAAATTGGAATACCACAGATCTATCTTTGCGCATGCACATACTGATCTGCCAATCAATAGAATGAATCAAGTTAAGTTTGGTGCTATCACAATTTACTTCACACTTCAAAAATAAACAATCAATCCCCGGCAACGGCGCCAAAAACTTGTTGGTTGATTTATATAAT
This sequence comes from Citrus mangshanensis, assembly GCA_030449895.1. Lineage (NCBI taxonomy): Eukaryota > Viridiplantae > Streptophyta > Magnoliopsida > Sapindales > Rutaceae > Citrus > Citrus mangshanensis. The sequence continues at coordinate 10,501,502 of JASUUJ010000215.1, read as the reverse complement.
CAATTACTATCAATGCCAATGTGCAAGTATACACAACAACTAATAAAGTGATAAGTATTCAAGATCGTCTCCACAAGGATTGATGTTGTTCAAAATGCTTAAGCAATCACAATAGTGCAAGTTAACTAAAGATCGAAACAAGCAATTGTCAAATAATTCTATCGCAATTATTAATTTCGATAGATGGAAATAACACAATACTATAATGAAATAAACTAAGTTAAATGTGTCTAAGGTTCAATTGAGAATATAGTAGTTGAATGATCAAACGCTCCTAATTGAATTAGCTTGTTACAATAAAGAGGGAGAATAAATTTGCATCCGCAGCTATCGCATGTTGGAAATCTCGTACCTTTAAATATACTAATAATGACCAGTTGCTCATATATTTAAAGTATGGCTTTATAATCCTTAATCTCTCTACTCTACAAGGTGAACACCTATGTCTAGGATATCACAAATCTTAATTTCAAGTATTGCCCTTATGAGATTTAAGTTAACCTAATCCAGGAAACGTGATTTAAGAACAAGTAATACTCTAATAATGTCCGCTAAGACATGCCCTTTTGCTGCTCTATTTTAACTGAAACTATTAAATGGGTGGTCAACTGAAATAACAGTTATGTTCATAAAAACTATTAGAGTATAATGCTACAGCAACACCATAACAACCTATAAGAACAATCAAGAACCCATTGGATTATTTGTCACTTAACTACATGTAAATTTAATTCATATTCTGAATGAGAAAAGTAAACTTAAATATACCGATCACAGGATACATCCAAACAATTTCAAAGAAGAAAGATAATATGAGTTGAGCACGGTGAAAGACTAGTGAATCTCCTCGATTCTTCAATGATGCCGAACAGTCCTCCTCAATCTTGATCTTCTTCTTCTTCTTGCCTTTATAATTATTTGGATGGTAATCTCTCCGCCACTTTCTATGTGGTCCATACCTCCTTTATATAGTGTAAATTAGGTTAAAACCAAAGCCCATGAGCGTGCATGTGTTTAAATTAGGAAACATATAGATCGTGATTTCATTGTTGACTCGCGCCTAATTGTCTCCCGCATTGCTCCCAAATTGTTGCAGCACTAGTTGCTCTAACATCCGCAACAGAACTGTATTATTCCCGATTGTGCTTTTCTTCTTTTGTGGCCATCTTCTTTCCTCCTCTTTCTCATCTAATGTCTTCACATCCCCTCATGAATTTAAAACCTACAATTTAAAACCTATTTTTAGTACAAATTACTATGATTCAAGCAAAACTTGTTAAAACTCAACTAAAATGAATATTTATGCAAAAGGTCACCAAAATGTAATCAAAACACATTATTTGCTCTCTAAATGGCCTTTATTCAAGTCTAGAATTGATGTAATAACTCTCATTTTCTAGAGTTATCAATCACCAAATTGCATGAACAAGATTTTCAAAATCTTTTTCATGCTTTCAAAACCTAACTTTGTCTTTTCTATTCAACTCAAAATTTCAACAACTCCATGCAATAAGAGATTTTGGTGGGCACACGGGTTAAATAGATTTACAGTGCACATGTTGATGGGTGTGACCATACAAGAACTAATGCATCGGATGCCATTAGAACTCCGCAGTTAAGTGTGCTTCGGCGAGAGCAGTACTAAGATGGGTGACCTCTTGGGAAGTCCTCGTGTTGCACCCCTCATTTTACTTTTCGGTCGGTTAATTCTCTTTTCGCGGCCGACTCTTTCACTTTTGCGTGCGTTCGCAGGTTTCGCTCGCAGGCGCGGGGTCTCCGGGGCACCTCCGACCCACCGAGGAGCGTGAAAAGCGCCACAGGTGGATGAATCGTGAGGCCGAGTCGGGGCAGGCGAGGGGGGCATGGGTTAAGTAGATTTACAGTGAACATGCTGATGGGTGCGACCATACCACCACTAATGCACCTAATCCCATTTGAACTCCGCAGTTAAGCGTGCTCGGGCAATAGCAGTACTAAGATGGGTGACCTTTTGGGAAGTCCTCGTGTTGCACCCCTCCTTTTGTCTTTTCGGCTGGTTAATCCTCTTTTTGCGGCCGACTCCTTCACTTTTGCGTGCGTTCGCGGGTATCGATCGCCGACACGGGGTCTCCGGGGCACCTCCGACCCGCCGGGGAGCGTGAAAAGCACCCCGGAGGGGTAAATAGTGCAGCGGCCGAGTCGGGGTAGGCATGAGGGGCACGGGTTAAGTAGATTTGCAGTGCACATGCTGATGGGTGCGACCATACCAACACTAATGCAACGAATCCCATTAGAACTCCGCAGGTAAGCGTGCTTGGGCGAGAGCAGTACTAAGATGGGTGACCTCTTGAGAAGTAAACATATTGCACCCATCATTTTGTCTTTTCGATCGGTTAATACTCTTTTCACGGCCGACTCCTTCACTTTTGCGTGCGGTCGGGGTTTCGATCGTCGGCGCGGGGTCTCCAGGGCACCTCCGACCCGTCGGAGAGCGGGTTTAGTAGATTTACAGTGCACAGGCTGATGGGTGCAACCATACCATCACTAATGCACCGAATCCCATCAGAACTCCGTAGTTAAGCGTGCTTGGACGAGAGCAGTACTAAGATGGCTGACCTCTTGGGATGTCCTCGGCACCTCCGACCCGCCGGGGAGCGTGAAAAGCGCCCTCGAGGGGTGAATCGTGGTGCGGCCGGGTCGGGGCAGGCGAGGGGGGCACGGGTTTAGTAGATTTGCAGTGCACATGCTGATAGCTGAGACCATACCAACACTAATTCACTGAATCCCATCCGAACTCCACAGTTAAGCGTGCTCGGGCGAGAGCAGTACTAAGATGGCTGACCTCTTGGGATGTCCTCGTGTTGCACCCCTTATTTTGTCTTTTTCAGTCGGTTAATCCTCTTTTTGCGGCCGGCGCCTTCACTTTTGCGCGCGTTAGCGGGTTTTGATCGCCGGCGCGGGGTCTCCGGGGCACATCGTACCCGCCGGGGAGCGGGGAAAGGGCCGCAGAGGGATGAATTGTGCGGCGGCCGAGTCGGGGCAGGCGAGGGGGGCACGGGTTAAGTAGATTTGCAGTGCACATGCTGATGGGTGCGACCATACCAGCACTAATGCACCGAATCTCATTAGAACTCCGCAGTTAAGTGTGCTCGGGCGGGAGCACTACTAACTTGGGTGACCTCTTGGGATGTCCCCGTGTTGCACCCCTCATTTGTCTTTTCGGCCGGTTAATCCTCTTTTTGCGGACGAGTCGTTCACTTTTACGTGTGTTCGCGGATTTCGATTGCTGACGCGGGGTCTCTGGCGCACCTCCGACCCGCCGAGCGAAAAGCGCCCGGAGGGTGAATCGGTGGCGAGTCGGGCGAGGGGGCAGTTAAGTAGAGACACGTGCTAATGCACCGGATCCCATTAGAACTCCGCAGTTAAGCGCGCTCGGGCGTGAGCAGTACTAACATGGGTGACCTCTTGGGATGTCCTCGTGTTGCACCCCTCATTTTGTCTTTTCGGCCGATTAATCCTCTTTTCGCGGCCGACTCGTTCACTTTTGCGTGCGTTCGTGGGTTTCGATTGCTGACGCGGGGTCTCCGGGGCACCTCCGACCCGCCGGGGAGCGTGAAAGCGCCCCGGAGGGGTGAATCATGCTGTGGCCGAGTCGGGGCAGGTGAGGGGGGCATGGGTTAAGTAGATTTATAGTGCACATGCTGATGGGAGCGACCATACCAACAGTAATGCACTGAATCCCATCAGAACTCCGCAGTTAAGCGTGCTCAGGCGAGAGCAGTACTAAGATGGCCGACCTCTTGGGATGTTCTCGTGTTGCACCCCTCATTTTTTTTTTCTGCAACTTAATCCTCTTTTCGCGGCCAACTCCTTCACTTTTACCTCCGTCGTGGCGCGGGTATCCCCTGGGGAGCGTGAAAAGAGCTCGTGGCGGCCGAGTGGGCGAAGGGGGCACGGATTAAGTATATTTACAGTGCACATGCTGATGAGTGTGACCATACCACCACTAATGCATCGAATCCCATCAGAACTCCGCAGTTAAGCGCGCTCGGGCGAGAGCAGTACTAAGATGGTTGACCTCTTGGGATGTCCTCTTGTTGCACACCTCATTTTGTCTTTTCGGCCGGTTAATACTCTTTTCACGGCCGACTCCTTTAGTTTTGCGTGCATTCGCTGGTTTCGATCGCCGGCGCGGGGTCTCTAGGGCACCTCTGACCCGACGGAGAGCGTGAAAAGCGTCCCCAAGGGGTGAATCGTGCTGCGGCCGGGTCGGGACAGGCCAGGGAGCACGGGTTAAGTAGATTTACAGTGCACACGCTGATGGGTGAGACCATACCAACACTAATGCACCGAATCCCATCCGAACTCTGCAGTTAAGCGTGCTCGGGCGAGAGCAGTACTAAGATGGCTGACCTCTTGGGATGTCCTCGTGTTGCACCCCTCATTTTGTCTTTTTCAGCCAGTTAATCCTCTTTTCGCGGCCGACTCCTTCACTTTTGCGTGCGTTTACGGGTTTCGATCGCCGGCGTGGGGTCTCCTGGGCACCTCCAACCCGTCGGGGAGAGTGAAAAGCACTCCGGAGGGGTGAATCGTGAAGCGGCCGAGTCGGGGCAGGCGAGGGGGGCACGAATTAAGTAGATTTGTAGTGCGCATGCTGATGGGTGCGACCATACCAGCGCTAATGCACTATATCCCATCAGCGCGCTTGGGCGAGAGCTATACTGAGATTGGTGACCTCTTGGGAAGTCCTCGTGTTGCACCCCTCATTTTGTCTTTTCGGCTGGTTAATCCTCTTTTCACAGCCGACTCCTTCACTTTTACGTGCGTTCGCGGGTTTCGATCGCCGGCGCGGGGTCTTCGTTGCACCTTCGACCTGCCGGGGAGCTTGAAAAGCACCCCGAAGGGATGAATTGTGCGGCGGCCGAGTCGGGGCAGGCGAGGGGGGCACGGGTTAAGTAGATTTGCAGTGCACATGCTGATGGGTGCGACCATACCAGCACTAATGCACCGGATCCCATCAGAACTCCGCAGTTAAGCGTGCTTGGGCGAGAGCAGTACTAAGATGGGTGACCTCTTGGGAAGTCCTCGTGTTGCACCCCTCCTTTTATCTTTTCAGCCGGTTAATCCTCTTTTTGCGGCCGGCGCCTTCACTTTTGCGCGCGTTAGCGGGTTTTGATCGCCGGCGCGGGGTCTCCGGGGCACATCGTACCCGCCGGGGAGCGGGGAAAGGGCCGCAGAGGGATGAATTGTGCGGCGGCCGAGTCGGGGCAGGCGAGGGGGGCACGGGTTAAGTAGATTTGCAGTGCACATGCTGATGGGTGCGACCATACCAGCACTAATGCACCGGATCCCATCAGAACTCCGCAGTTAAGCGTGCTTGGGCGAGAGCAGTACTAAGATGGGTGACCTCTTGGGAAGTCCTCGTGTTGCACCCCTCCTTTTATCTTTTCAGCCGGTTAATCCTCTTTTTGCGGCCGGCGCCTTCACTTTTGCGCGCGTTAGCGGGTTCGATCACCGGCACGAGGTCTCTGGTGCACCTTTAACCCGTCGGGGAGAGTGAAAAGCGCCCCGGAGGGGTGAATCGTGCGGCGGCCGAGTCGGGGCAGGCGAGGGGGGCACGGGTTAAGTAGATTTGCAGTGCACATGCTGATGGGTGCGACCATACCAGCACTAATGCACCGGATCCCATCAGAACTCCGCAGTTAAGCGTGCTTGGGCGAGAGCAGTACTAAGATGGGTGACCTCTTGGGAAGTCCTCGTGTTGCTATTAATTTCTTATCTTTTCTTATCTTTTTGAAGCCGTGAAAAGATAAACTATAGTTTGCAATAAGAACAGTGTTGGCTAAATGGTTACGGTAGAAAGAATTTAGAGATAATTTTTAATAAAGATGGTTAATTTGGAAATTTTATATGCGTTTAGTGAATGAATAGTGTTGCATGTATTTAAAATAGCACAAAATTTAATACAAAAGCATAAAAAATTAAAAAAATCTTGTGCTGTGGTAGATTCTTTTCTTGTAATGAAACGTTTTATTTATTTTTAGTGATGGCATACTATTTTTTATATTATCTTTTTTTTTCTTATATATTGGTATTGTCAGCCAACAGATGAATAAATGGTAAAATATTGTTGTGAAAAATCTCTGCCACCTTTTCGAATTTTTTTTTAAAGATAGAGAGATAAATGATTTCAAATTAATCTTTTAACTCTCTTAACTTTTGTCAAATTTAAATTTGAATAGCCAACAAAATAAAATTAATTGAAAACTCTACCTCCGTACTCCGAGTGCAATTATTTTGACTCAAATGAATGTCTTAAAAATTTGAAAAAACAGACCAGCACATTGAATATATAAAATGTGCCTGTATATATATCACACCCTGCCAATCACGGTGTTATAATAATGGAATCATTGATCAGTAAATATATCTTCCTGTCCTTTTCTCATGCGCATGCGTCATTACGAAATCAAAGTTAACAGTGTTATAACTAATCACATTTGCAAATATTCATATGAGGAGTCAAAGATGCTTGCAAACAGTTAGTCCACATTTGCGAGCAAGCGTGATTATATATAATGTGCTTTTCTATTATAGTGTGTGATCAATCAGGCAAGCTTAATTTGGCTGATCATCATTATCTATGGATGCGAATCAAGATCAAGGAGCAAAAGAGTTGTTCCAAGGCCAAGCTCAACTGTATATGCTCATGTTTAGTCATTTAAGCTCGATGTCACTCAAGTGCGCGATTGAGCTAGGCATAGCGGATATAATTCACAGCCACGGACGGGCCATCACTCTTTCTGAGTTGGTCTCGGCACTTGATATTCAGCCTACAAAAACGACTGGCCTATTCAGGCTCATGCGCTTGTTAGTTCACTCGGGCTGCTTTAAAAACACCAAAGTCAATGGGCAAGAAGAAGCATACGGGCTCACAGCTGCTTCTACTCTGCTCATAAAAGATAAGCCCTACTGTTAGTCACCAACTGTTTCAGTATTTGTTGACCCACTTTTTGTCGCTCCATATCAGTCTTTAAGTAGTTGGTTCAAAGGGACTGAGCTCACGTTGTGGGAAACTGTTCATGGAATCAAGTTCTGGGAATTTATGAATCAAAACCCTGGAATAAACCAGCGGTTCAATGAAGCAATGGCCGGTGACACTGAAATAATGACAAGCTTTGTTGTCAAAGCCGAGTGCAAGCAAATCTTTGAAGGGTTGGGCACATTGGTTGACGTAGGAGGTGGCAACGGATCGTTTTCCGGAATCATCTCTGAAGCATTCCCTGGAATCAAATGCACTGTACTCGACCTTCCGCATGTTGTTGCTAACCTGCCTGAGGCCGACAACTTGAAATACATAGCAGGTGACATGTTTCAGTTTATCCCTCCGGCAGATGCCTTTCTCTTCAAGGTAAGATCCAATTTTAAAAAATTTAAAACAACTTCTTAACCGTTTTCGTGAATACCAGATGATTTATTTCAATTGTTCTGTGCGCAGCACATATATCCGGACGTTTGAATCTTACAAAATCAGGATTTGAATGATTCAAATCAGATTTAAAGTAACTGCAAAATGCTATACAACTATAAATTTAATTAACATTTGGATTTTACAGAATCTAGAAGTTTAGGCTTGAGCATGACCGTTTACGTAGTCATTCTCTAGTGCGCTTACCCGCATTTTTTCAAGTGTATATAACTATTCATTTCACATATGACAATTCATGATAATTTGTATTCTGAAAGAGTGTATATAATATAATATATTTTTGTAAACGAAGGAAACAGCAGCTTTGTGGCATTGGATTTATACGGTCCCCCGGTAATTAAACAAAAACAATTAACTTTTTATGCAATTAGTGTTACCGAACACATTTTTAAATAATATATCTAACAGTACATAGCAGTAGGTCTTTCGAAAACTCACTAAATTTAACATTAAAATATCAATATATTAATAAAAAAAGTTTATTGTTTTATCACATACTGAGTTGGTGGAATAATCCCAAGCAATTTTTTTCGGCCTGTACGTCAGTTTAGTTACAAACAAATTTTAAAATTACAATAAAATAAAGAAATTGTGGCTGAGAATGGAACAGCTCCCCCTGAAGCTTACATTTAGTTTAATTACAAAGCCCCACGAGCAGGCAGATGTTTATTTCAAAACCAAAAATGGACGAGGAAAAGGTTACCCAATTGAGAATCAGAGCATGCATCAGACAAGCGCAATATCATCAGACAATTTTTTTTTCTTTTTCTGCATATAAATTAATTATGTATAACATTGAAACTATTTTTCCATAACTTATATGTATATGTATAAATGTGTGTGTGTTTATAGGCAGAGTAATAAAACGTTTTATCTACAACACTATAAAATTATTTTACAATATTTAAAACAACGAATCTGCATTCTAAAAAGTGTGATTTGTGTATGTATATAGATAGATGGATAGATAGACACACGCACGAACTGTTGGGATTTTATTAAAAAAGAAAAAGTATCCTATATTTTAACTAAAATGTTAGATCAAACAACGGAACTGCACTATAAGTGGTGGGTATTGATTAAATGAGTGATTGGCATGCTTGCAGTTGGTTTTTCATGGATTAGGTGATGAGGATGGGTTGAAGATACTGAAGAAACGCAGAGAAGCAATTGCAAGCAATGGCGAGAGAGGAAAGGTAATAATAATAGATATCGTTATCAATGCAGAGGAAGAGGAACACGAATTAACCGAAACAAAGTTCTTGTTTGACATTGTGCTGAGCGTTAACTCTACTGGAAAAGAGAGAACTGAAAGTGAATGGGCAAAGCTATTCTTCGATGCTGGTTTCAGTCACTACAAAATAACACCTATATTTGGCATGAGGTCCCTCATTGAAGTCTATCCATAAAGAATTGAGCAACCGTATTCCCGCAAGTCTCTTGTACTGCTTGATGGAATAGCAAAATATCGTTCAAGATTTAAGTGTACGTAGTAGTTGAAATGTCCCGAAATGACTAGAAAATGAGGTGACACACGGGTTTAAATATAGGATGAGTCACTCAATTAAAATGCTATAGTCTTTTGGGATGGAAACCTAAATATCCTAGACCACCCTTTAATATATTAAGAATAAAGGATTTGTGTGTACTATGTTATATTGCATTTTGTTATTGTTTCCAGCATCTGCTCTTATGTTTTATCTTTACTAATAAAGTTACGATCTTGCTTAAGTTATTGTGTTCACAAAACAAGTAACTGCAAAATAATTTATATTGGTACTTTGGATATTTACAATTAGGTTGTACATTAATGATAAATGATTCAAAATTTATCTTTGCAATGTAAGTAAAAAAAAATAATTAGTAAAAAATTAAAAAAGTAAAAATAACCTATTCATATTAATGAGTAATATTACTATTAAAAATTAATATTTCAAAAGTATAACATCCCCACGATTCTTCTAAGCCAATCAGAAACATCATCAGCTAAGATTGTTTGATGTAAGACAAAATTGAAGTTTACTTATTTTGTTTAGTATTTTAATTTTTTCAAGCAGAATTTATAATTGGACTTTTATTTGGGGGTGCATGGATTCTCTTTTCCAGTTTACTATTAGAAAGATTATGTCACGGGTTTAATAATTTTTTATCATTAAAATCCTTATTTTATGCGAGGGTTTTATCTATCTTGATCACATTTCCACTATGTTATTAAGAAAATCTTCAATTAACATGCAGTATAATATCCAAGTCAACTCAATCAAGTGAGGCTAATTAAAACTGAGGATCAAATAGCACAATCAACCTTACATAATAAGCAAGAATAATGAAAGCCTTGAATTAATCACTAGCCGTTAGTCCTCTATCCGTTTCTTTTAATTTAACTAGGTGGAAGCCAAGAATCTTGAACAAAACTCTATGCCCCATATTGTATATGTATCCAACAATTCGTCAATGAAACTTTTTTTTATGGTACCACAGCCAATCTTGAGAATCACAGACATGCATGGTTATTATGTTTCAATGAAAAAAGTTTGCCACTAGTGAACCTTAAGAAAGTTGGCTTGCTTGATTGTAGATCAGTATACAAAAGAAATTCAAATCTATTTGTGATTTTTTGGTTGCCAGCAAGAAACCAGTGGAAGATGTTGATAAACAGTGGCAATTGGCACGTGGACTTGGACCAGACCTGAGACCTCTCAAGGTAGCGATGCTGGGAAATCCTCCATACCGTCAATTTGGTCCTTTTATATTACAAGGTTCAAAAATTTGAATTAATTTTCTATTAATGCAAGCTAGTATCCAAGGTGGTCAATGGATCTAGAGATGGGGGAAAGAAAAAAACACTTAAAGAAAGATGTAATTGATTGATTATGTTAACTGCTAGCTCATTTGTAAATTTGAAGGATAACAAAGACTTTATTGTAAATCACACTATTAAAAGTGCAGTGTGATTATACAAAGAGTAGTGTTAGGCATCTTGAAATTTTATCTCAAATGATACAATATTCATTAAATGAATGATGGTATAGTTTAATTAACTCACGTAATATTTATGAAAAATTGTGAATCACTTCATGAAAAACATGTACATACCATGCATATCACATAATATTTTAGTGTGTATTATCTTCTCTTTAATGATAAATTGTATTGTGGGCATTTAAATATATACTATTGTAAAATTTAACTAAAGAGTTGGTGTAACAAAATATTTTGATAAGGATATCTGATGAAATTTCAAATAAATTTCATTTTCACCTTAAATTTCAAGCGACCTGAATATATGCACTATGATTTATTCAGAGCAATCCGAAACCGAAATAATATGAGCTTTCAGATTGATTAAATGTTTTTCCCAATACATTCAGATTTCAAAAAGTTTCAAAAGAAAGCTGAAAAAATATATCAATAATTGAAATGAAAAAAGTTGGAAGGAGGTATCTAAAAGTCAATTTCAACGCCAATGATGTGTAATTCCACATGAGCAAACTAGTTAATTGCCATGAGAAAACGAAAAGAAAAGAAAAGAAAAGAAAAGAAAAGAAAGGTGCATAAAATTTAATTTGACAATAACAGCCACGTTCGCCCCCCCCCCCCCCCCCCCCCCACCCCCAAAAAAAAGCATAAATTTCATTTGACAATGATATCCTGATATCCATGACCTCAACTTTGGAAAGGAAAAACAAAAAAAAAAAACTCCATCATATAGAAATTTCATTTGACATATTATCATTTATCTTGCTTCGCTTCGTATCATTTGTGTATTTTATTGTCTTTGAAGCATATGATTTTTTTTGTTTGGTACTATGTTGGTGTTGTTTTAATTTCTATATTAAGAAACGTGATTGTTATATGGAAGACATATTTTGTAGAAATAATGGGATTCATTCTAAACCTAGACATTGACTAGCTAGCTGTACACTACAAGAAAATGGAACATTTCCGAGGGCAAGTACCCTTGGAAATAAACAAAGACTCTCGGAAAAACTCATTTTCAAGCAGGACATGCCGTCGATCGTCGTCGTATTAAGTCTTATCGGAAATGTTGAGTTTTTGATGTGTCGTTGGAGAAAAAAAAAATATTTCCGAGGATGTTGCCGTCGGATATGGAATTAAATGCCCTCCGAAATAAGATAAGATAAACCTAGTTATTTTTATATTCAATTTCAATGCCAATCATGCGTAATTCCCCATGAGCAAACTAATTAATTGCCATGAGAAAACGAAAAGAAAAGAAAAGAGCCACGTTCTCCACCCCCCCCCCCCCCCAAAAAAAGCAAAAAAAGCTTAAATTTCATTTGACAATGATATCCTGATGTCCATGACCTCAACTTGGGAAAGGAAAAACAAAAAAAACTCCATCATAAAGAAATTTCATTTGACATATTATCATTTGCCTTGCTTCGCTTTGTATCATTTGTGTATTTTATTGTCTTTGAAGCATATGATTTTTTTTTTTTTGGTACTATGTTGGTGTTGTTTTAATTTCTATATTAAGAAACTTGATTGTTATATGGAAGACATATTTTGCAGAAATAATGGGATTCATTCTAAACCTAGACATTGACTAGCTAGCCGTACACTATCAGAAAATGGGACATTTTCGAGGGCAAGTACCTTGGAAATATAAAAAGACTCTCGGAAAAACTCATTTTCAAGCGGGACATGCCGTCGATCGTCGTCGTATTAAGTCTTATCGGAAATGTTGAGTTTCTCATGAGTCGTCGGAGAAAAAAAATATTTTCGAGGATGTTGCCATCGGAAATGGAATTAAATGCCCTCCGAAATAAGATAAGATAAACCTAGTTATTTTTATATTCAACTGCAACATGCCCTCATAAATAAAAGATAAACTGTCGGAAATAGACTTATTTCATTAATTTTTTTATTTTTATTGTTGAAATATCTATATTAGGGAAGTAATGTAACAAACATAATAATAATATATGAAATATACTAAATGTAACTTCATTAATTTCAAAAATTCATAAAATCACATTCATCATTCAAAAATGCAACAAAAATATCAATTTTATAATATCTTTTACAGAAAAAAAAAATATACCAAAGTATATACAAAATGATATCACCATATCTTAAATATGTTCAATCATCCTCTAAATAACTTCAGTTTCTGAATCATTTGCCTCAACTTCAATATCCTCATACCCATCATCGTATTCTCCCGTCAAAACAATGTCCTATGTGAAAAAAGGAATTTTAATCATTATTATTACCAAAACAAGAACTTGTATAAAATATAATCAAAAAGCCGAGACTAATGGGAAAAATAGTGCAATAAAAACAACTTTATATCGATGCATAGTCTCTATTTCAAAAAATCTAATAATTATTCCATCATTCACCCATATTAGAAGCTTATCCATAATTACTTAAGTTCATCAACTAATAGAGCAATGACAAGTCACCAATCATTTTTCATGAGAACTCAAAATATAGAACACTTCATTCACTTAATCTATTAATAAAATGAAATAAACAACTTATACCTTCTGAGATGATTCTTGTGCAGACTTTCCAAGAACAAGTTTTATCATTCTTTTCAACTTCTTGATTTCTTTCTCTAAGTCTTTTACTTTTACTTCCAAATTACTACATTGATGCTTGTTACCTCCTTAACTTGGAGAACCATACACATCCTTGCCTTTGATGCCTGCTCCCTAACCAACAACACGACTATGTGCTGCTTCTTTTGTCACTTCTCGAGATATTTTCCATTCATCCACTAGCAAGCCTTGATCTATAACAGTGGATCTCATTGATTCAATTGTTTCCTATAATAAATACAAACATTTGTGTTAGTGCATATAGTAATGAAATCATGCAAATAAATCAGGAATATTATGAAAATTTAATATCAAAAACACACATGCATTTCCTTTGCCCTGTTACTTGCCCATGTCCCCTTACATGAAACATCTTGAATAAATCAAGTGGAATAAGTTAAGTACCTATTTGTTACTGCAATAAAGAATTGAAATTCAATAAGATCATAATAAATAAACACACTTCTTTTATGATCAAAGTCAAACATGTTCTCTTCCCATTTCTGTTCTATGCTTGGCCATTGGGACGAACTTGTAGTATGAATAAGTTTGGACTTGGTTCAATTCCTCTTGCTCGTTGTGCTTGTTTTCTATATATAATTTTAAAAAAAGCATAAAATCAACTTGGTTATTCTGAATCCATTGTTGAGTACTAGAGAATTCATATTTATAGAGGGTAAAATTATCATTTTATGCTCCAAGTCTCACTAACATTTTCACTTTTACATGTTTACATCCTCTAAGCTTTTATTATGTGTGTTTTATTATAATTTAAGTATTTTATGTATTTCAGAGATATTTTGGCCATTTTATGACTAAGGAGAAGTCAGACAGCAAAACTAAAGGCATTTTTTAACTTATAATGGTCGAAAACCTTAGGAGGAGCATAAATGGATATTCGGCATATGGTACTGTTCACATATTAGGTAATATTCACAAGTACAACAATGTTTCACATATACGGTATAATGATGTGGCATTGACCGATGATGTGGCAGTCGATGATGTGGCAGGATGTTATTGGACCAAAATACTGATGTGATATTGACTGATGATGTGGCAGCATCTTATGGGACCGAAATGTTGATGTGGTGTTGACTAATAATGTGTACCAACCAATCAAAGCTTGCCATGTGGCGCAATCCTGAGCGTATGAATTAGTTTCATCTGATGCCCATGATTTACCTATGTATTTATAAATAGAGGGCTCCTCCGTCTAATTTGACACCCTTGAATCCATTTTCGAGCTCCATTTTCTATAATTCTCTCTCCATCTTGTATTTTCTACATATTTTAATAAAATTATCATTTTACTCCTTGTTCAATTATAAGTGGCTAGTTTATTTCAAGCTTGGGTTGAAGGTGAAGGCTAAACATGATCCATGGGCTTAGGTAAGTTTATTTTCTTTTTCTCTCTGATTTATGTGGTTGTTTTGACTCATTGTCGACAGACAGTGTATCATGTCTAGATTTTGCATAGTATACCTGCTCCTTAGTGAAGGATCGTTACTGTCTAGCACAATGAGCACTTAACATCATATTAATTAGAGAGAAAATTTCCCTATAGTATTTTATGGGTCGTCTTGACTCAGTATTGACAGAGATTGTATCTAAGCTATTTAGTGGATGGTCTTGCCATGTTGTTGATTATTATCATCTGGCACAGTGTGTTCTTAACACCACACTTAGTGGAAGATCATTACCCCTTGCACACTGAGCGCTTGATGTTATATTTATTAGAGTGAGAATTATGAGTTGAAATACCCCCTTCATGAATTAATTGGAACTAAAAACATAAATATTAAGCCTATGGTGAAATGTTGAGTATAAATTTAGAGACTTAAGCTTTTCATTTGCATTATTTTCATCTTTAATTCATTCCCGTCATTTTATTTTAAATCTTAAGATAAAAAAATTCACTCCCAACCAACTCACATATACACCTAGAAAATTAACCCTATGCATAAATAAATCTACATTCTCGTGGGACCGAACACAAAATTTATTTACAATAGATTCGTGCCCTTACGAGTACAATAAAATGTGGAAAACACCCATCAAGAACAACTCATGTATAAAGTACATAGACAATATTTATAAGTTTCTTATTCCTATAATGATTCTAGCAACTATAATTCACTGATAAATTAAAAGAATAGCGAAGCTTAAGAAAGAAAATGACAGAAAAGTATTATGCTAATAGTCATTATTAGTACTTTCCACCCCTCATCCATCCATTTGTCAACCATTTTACCTACCATCATATATCTCTAAAGTCATAACATGTCCTTGAGCAACTGAAACGACCCGTCCTGCACCCCCAGGGCGAGTCTATCTAAACTCGTATAATCGAATCGATAATAATTATGATATCTAAGAATTCTATCAAAAATTCGACAGAATCTCCCCTATAAATAAAACATCCCTAAGCCTGCAATTTACTAAAAATACTCCCAAAATAATTCAATATACATCCATCCTTCATAACCAACTTCTCAAGTCAACATACCAAATACCACCCAAATCATTCTAATATTAAAATATAATGGTTATCCTTAATTACAAAATATAACAAATAAACACAATTCGCAATATCCCAAATATCAAAATATTAAATCTACGACTCCTAGCACCATCACGTGGCCACAATTTCAAATCTAACTATCGTTGCTGGGTCGACTGATGTACCTGCAAATCTCTTGTGGGAGGGAGAGGAATATAATAAAAATGGGATGAGTGTAAAACTCAGTGAGCTCAGTGAGTAGATAGTAATTTTTGAAAAATAAATTTATTTAAAATGATTTAATCTTTCTCAAATCAATTTCATCAAAATATTATAAGAACTTATATAAACATATTCAATTCAAATTAGTCACTGAAATAACTATATTACATAAATCTGCATAAAATCAATGAAATCATAATACTTATAATATCAAATACTGAATACCAAAAACTATCATCAAACAAGTACCAGGGGAATGATCTCATCATATCCGGACCTCGAAGGACGGGCAATCAGGGAACCATCATGCCCCGGAGCTACAACGGATAGATGGGAAAAATCTCATCTCATATCTCATGTATCTCAACATCTGTATCTCTGTAATCATCATACTGCATGCATAAGCCCCCAAAAGGCAAAAGCGCCCAAACACACGGCCCAAAGCCTCTATGTGTATTCAGACGAGCCACAAAGGCCTCTATCTCATCTCATCTGTATCTTTGTATTCATCTCATATTATCTGTATCACTGTATCTGGAGGGCAAGGGTACTATCCAATGATTTTCCAAACAACATTTTATACACATGTACATAAACATATAATCACATCTGAAATCTCATTTTTTTTTTATTCAACATATCTCAAATCCACTCAATTCTAATATCACGCATTTACTCAAAACGATAACAAAATCATTAATCAAACTCATTCTTAATAACAACAAATATCAACACATAGATAAAAATCAATTTTCTAGAAAATCATTAAATCGAAGCATCAAATACTTATTTATCAAAACATACTGCACTGTATCATAAAATCAGCATATACTATGAAAATAGGTTTTGCATATTCCACTCACAGTGATGAAGTCCAGACTCGGTATCAACAACGTCCGCAGGTCGATTGTCGTTCGCGGATCCTCCTAATCAAGGAAACGATATAATCATTCTCCGTAAATTTGAAATACAACTAATTTTACATAATAATTCTCGAATAGAATATCTATCGACAATAAATTATTCCTGCATGCTCAAAATTACTGAAATACCCCTACATGCCAAAATTACCAAAATGCCCCCAACATCATTATTTTACCAAAATTATCCTCAGAATCTTCAATTACTAAATGGTCCTCAATTCAGATCACGAAATTACCATAATGTCAGAAATTACGAAATTACCCTCAGAGCGTAAAATTACCAAAATGTCCTTAACGACTTAAATTACCGAATTACCCTCAAAATCTCAAATTACCTCACTGCCCTAACCTAAAATTACCAAATTATCCACTA
The DNA here is from genome assembly GCA_030449895.1 of Citrus mangshanensis. Classification (NCBI taxonomy): domain Eukaryota; kingdom Viridiplantae; phylum Streptophyta; class Magnoliopsida; order Sapindales; family Rutaceae; genus Citrus; species Citrus mangshanensis. The sequence goes on along the minus strand of JASUUJ010000215.1, from coordinate 10,484,443 downwards.
ATTCCATAAATTACAAATTCACCCTAAAGTTTTATGAATTTACCGAATTGTCCCAGCCGGTCAACGGTGACCGGACTTCAGTCAACGATGATGGGAAGCTTAGGTCTGATAGTTCAGACCTCGATGAGTCCAACGGTGTCGGCGGTGACCTCCCACGTGCGGCGGTGACCTCCCACGTGCGGCGATGGCGGCGGATCGTGCTCCCAAAGCCGCGAGTTTTCCAAGTGGCCGATCGTCGACAATCCGGCCGTTTCAGGTGACAAGGTTGGTCCGATAATGATGCTGGTGACGTGAGGAGTAGAACCCAGCTGGAGGTGTGCCCAAACTCCGGCGAAATCAATGGCGATGGTGATGGGTTTTTGGCCTTGAATTTTCGAGCTTCAACGAGCGTTAACGGCCGACTTCCAAGCTTCAGATCGGTACCAAGCTCGGCCAGTGAGGTGGCCGGAATCCCAAAATTCGTCCGGTCAAGGTCGCGGGTCGGGTCGAATTCGCGGGTAAAACCGGATCAATTCTCTCTCTCTCTCTCACGTGCCCCTCTCTCTTTCCTTTTTTGGAAACCAGCTTCCCACTTTCCATTTATAGAAACTGGCTTCTTTTTTTTTTTTTTGCACTTAAGCTTAATGCAAATTAAGCTAATACCGGACCTGTGACGAAAATAAAATCCGAATACCGGAGTTTTTTAATTGTGCTCAATTTATCTCGATTTAATGTTGTGACAATTTTAAAATTAATATCGAAGAGGAAAAATTAAATCATACACTTAATTAGGAAAAATCAAAGTGCATATGTTACAGCAACTGCTTTGGCCTTTCCTCAACCATTTTTTTTCTTTTTGCTACTTGAAGCTGGTACAAAATCAAATAAGATACAAATTAGCCATTAATTTAAATTTAATTGTGCATTAAACATTAAGTTAATACCTTCATCTATTGTAGTAAAACATAAAGCTTCATCACCAATTATAGAGCTAATTCAGTATCCCTATTATGTGTGCCAGCTTGAGACTTTCCTTTGCTAGTAGCTATGTCATTTGATCTTGTAATTTTCATTTGTCTTTTTCCATTCGTTAGTAGCTAGAGACTTCTTTTTGTTTATAGTTCGAAACTTTCCATTTTTAACCATTCTATCAAACCTTATCTTTAAATTCTTACAAGAATTTTAAAGAATAAAGCATCATTAGAAGCCAATTAAACATTCAACAAAAATATTTCAAACAAACACAAATGGCAGAAATGGTTAGATTAATAATAGTTACAAAACCTACATGATAAAAAAATAATGCAGCGTGCACTGTACAGGGTCATAATAAGTTACCATTTTTAATTTGCAAAAGGAAAATAGAGAATATTTTTTCTAATTTGCAAAGTGTTAAGCTTATTTGTTTTTCAAGCCTAACCAAATCTTATTTTTTCAAAACCTTAGCACATGATTCTCTAAAAAATGTGCTAACTTCTATCAAAGCATCACAAATTTCTTTAGGTAAAACCTCTCGCATTGTAAGAGACAATAATCTCTCTGAGAACACATGACGGTCATGAGTCTTCATGCACAGAATTTTATGCTCGAGTATATTCAGACATCTTAACAAATTAGCTGAGTATCCATCTGGAACTTGCACATTCATAAGCCACTCACACAATCTTTATCTCTTTTCATTTTTTAAACTACAAGAAGCAATGGGCAAAATAGGTTTTCCATCATCATATTTTGGGTGAAGCTCATGCATTATATTCAAGGATTCTATATCAAGGAGAGCATTTAGGTTATCTTTTGTTTTGCCATCAATATTAAAAGGTGTGCCAAGTATATCATCGCACACGTTTTTTTTTCAATGTGCATGACATCTAAATTATGACACAACAAAAGTGTTTCCAGTATGGTAACTGAAAAAAAAATACTAAGTTTTTTCTAATTCTTGTGCTTTTCAAACCCACAAATGACTTGCTTTTTCCCTGTTTTACCAAATATTATTGGCCTTAAACTTTCAAGTTCATTTAGCCCTTGCCCTTGCTCACCAGATGGTCTTTTCGGTGTAGCTTTCTTTTCTATCATACCATCAGATTGGCTCTTTTGAAATCTCCACTTATGTCCCAGTGGCAAAAATCGATGATGCCTCATATAATATATTTTTGAACTGTGATATAATCTACAATGAGCAGTCTTCTTAGCACAACATGGGCAAGCCAACTTTCCTTTTGTGATTCAACCAGATGTAAGATCATATGCAGGAAAGTCATTAATTGTCCACATAACAACCGCTTTCAATTGAAAATTTAAACGTGTGGAAACATCATAAGTATTCACTCCATTTTCCCACAACTCATTCAACTCATCAATTAATGGCCTCAAGTACACATCAATATCATTACCTAGGCCTTTTGGGCCTAGGATAAGGAAAGACATGAACATATATGGCTCTTTCATACACATCCAATGTGGAAGATTGTATGGAAATAAAAGAACAAGCCAACAGCTGTATCCAAAATTCATATTTTCAAAAGGATTGAGGCCATCAGTAGCTAAGCCCAATCGAACATTATGGGGATCGCTATAAAATGACTCAAAAATGTGATCAAAACTGTTCCAAACCTCAAAATCTGTAGAATGCCTGGGCAGCCCATCTTTAACACGCTTGTCAGAGTGTCATCTCATGTGTGCAGCTATTTTAGATGACATAAATAACCTTTGAAGTCTAGGTGTAATAGGAAAGTAACATATAATCTTCAAAGAACATTTTTGGCTTTCCCTTCACCACCTTACCTTTTGTCTTCCATCTCGAAAGCTCACTAGTTGGACATTGAGATGCATTATACAATCATTCATACTTGCGTCAAATTTTTCATAATACAAACCATTATCTTTAACTATCTCTTTTGCATCATAATTACACATAGGTAATTTTTCACACGAAGAAAATGCATCCTCTAAATCTCCAATAATGTGTCAAAGGATTTGTTACTCCAACCATTAATGCATTTGACATGCATTAACGTGACAAAAAAAGATAAGTTGGAATATCTCATAGAATTTGAAGACAATGGTTGTTGAGCCTCTTCTAATAATTTATAAAAACTTAGTGCATCATTTTTAGGATCTTCGAAAAACTTCAACTTGGCCAAACATATCATTATATCCACCATCACGACCATCATCACCATAACAGTCAGCATCATCACTATCACTATCACTATCACTATTACTCTTTCTATTTTCCTAATGATAGTATCAAGTAGTGTGGTCCAATCTCATCCCTTTATATAAAAGATGTCTTTCCACCTCACTCTGAACTAATCTATACCTATTAGTGCACTTAACGCATAGATATAGGATTTTTTTATCCTCATATTTAATGTGCCTAAAAGTATAATCAAGAAAATTGTTCACTCTACTAACATAATCACTCGTTGACTTTTCTAATTACATCCATGATTTATCAACCGACAACATGTCTGAATAAAAAAAACTATATGAAAGGCAAAATCATTATGCAAGCAGCATCCACAATAGCACTCAAGAGATATACTACATCATATGAAAGGCAAAATCATTATGCAAGCAGCATCCACAATAGCACTCAAGAGATATACTACATCATTTAAAGAAACAAAACCCTTTGCAGACTTTAGAGAACAAATTCTAACCTACATAATATAATTAGAAAAGCAGCCACCACAAAGCATAGAAGCTTCTTTGTATAGTGGTACAATAATCAAAACCTGAAACATGTCCATTAGTATTAAAATTGTTGACATCAAACAAAAATGAAACTAAATATCATTTTTGCTAAGCTATAAATATGACTATCACTACTTTAATTTAATTTTATTTTTGCTGAGCACCAACACTCTTGGATTTCCTTTGAATGTTCCTAAATCTCATCTTTAATAACTAATCAAAGTTGACTTTCTAAAATAGTGTCTTTCAATCCTATAAAACAAAGCAAATAAATGCAAACTCGATTAACCAAACAAGAAATGGTTGTGCACTCTATGCTTCTAAATTATGCAAACTCTGTAGTTAATTACACATTAACTACACCATCGAGAATTATCATAAAACAACTTTATTACAAATTCATGTTAATGGATCAAGAAATTACAAATTAAGTTTTAAGGAACTTGGTGAAATTCAAGTCATTAAGGCCCAGAAAGTAAAACTTTAATAAGATTGAAAAGCAAGAAATGAAAATAAACAACTGAAAGAAGAATAAAAATTACAAGTATCCAAACTAGATCAAGAGATGCCTACAAAGAGTTGATGAGTTGACTCGAAGAGACACAGAAGATGCACAAAGTTGTGAATCTACAACTCTAAAGCCCTAGAAAATTTATGATATTAAAGAAAAATCATGAAGAGGGATATGGATTGGAGAAACTGTAGGAAAAGCTAAAAAGAGTTAAACATTTGCAAGCTAAAAATTCTAAGTAAATTTACTTTGAGGTGCTTCTACATGTGAACAAGATACAAAGAGTGAGAGAGCAGTAGATGCTAAGATGAAAATAGTGTCTCCATTTGTTCGTTTGAATTTTCTTTTAATCAATTTGTATTAATTACAATGTCTTATTTTGTTTAAGGGCTTTATTTACTACCAAAGGGTTGGACTTTATTTAATTGGCTTTGTTACTTTTGTATGAACTGATAATATCTTATTTTTGTTTTATTTATATATATTTTTATATTTATAGGGTTTATTTCTGTTTTATCTTTTTTATAGGAGGTTCAGAGATTTAATTTTAATTTAGTATTATATTTCCTACCACAAATTCATTATTAGCAAGGGCAAATTACCCTCTGAAAAATTTATCACTTTTTTAATGATTTTCCAACAACTCCTTTATGTCCTTGTAAAAAGTGCTTATTATCGAGGGTAAACAATGCCCTTGGAAATATTTGTTCGGTAATATAGCTTTTTGTTGTACTGCGTTGGCAATGTTATGAAGAAAATCTAGACTTGAATGATAGTTGGTTGTCTTTGTTTGGTGAGTTTGCACGTTATAGGATTGTGTGAGATGATTCTATTGTAAGCCTTTGGCAAGAGCGATACAGATTGGCATATTTGTTTCCAAAGGTTTGTTACTTGCCATGTTGATGCTGGATTGAGTTGGTGTGTTGATCTTTTCCATATTGGTACATGATTCGTGTGGTTGCATATGGTTCATGCGCTGTGACTATTTGAATTCCGCGAATTCCACATGTGGTGGGCAATGTATCATAACAGTCCCCTTGAGATCAGTTGGGTTATAGAGTGAATGCCAAGCTTGTGCTGAAAGAGGAAGAAAAGATCTTTACCCAACAAGAAGGGAACATGCTTGGCTTTAAGGAGTCCTTGAATGACTTCTTGTTGTTGAAGAAGTGGATTATGTGTCATGTTGATGGCGCTCTTGTCGTTGTTGAGGAGGTGAGGAACATGTAAAGTTGAGACCCCGATGTCCTACAATAAAGAAAGAATCCAAGTTAATTAAGTCATTTTGGGAAACAAATTAAGCCTGATATTCTACTTCTACAATGGATCAGGCAACAATTTTTTGTTTCTTGTTACACCATGAGATTATATTTGTCCCAAGGTAAACACAAAAGCATGTTGTGCAACATTCTATTTCAAGGTTGGGTTGCCAAAAAAGTCCAAGCCGAGCTGCATGGATTGGGCTTGGATATGGGCCGAAAAATATGAAGCCTGCATAGATTGGGCCTAAATAAGGGCCTAGAAAAAGCCCAGGCTTTTTAATTTATAAATAAAAAAAATATCAAATTAAAAAATTAAAATAGTATATTAACTTTTTTTTATAATAGTATTTACGGGTGGGCATGTGTTGGTTTGGTTTGGGTTTACTTTAAACCCAAACCAAACCATAAAAGTTTGGATTCGATCCAAACCAACCCAAATAATTTCAACCCAACCCAAACCAACCCATTTGGATTTGGTTTGGGTTTGGTTTGAATTTTATTATCAATTTTTTTTAATTTTGATAAATTTAATTATATAAAAATTATAATAATTATTAATTGTTATTAATTATTAAATTGATACTAAAATATGAAAAAAATATAGTGAATAAAAATTATAAATAATAAATTTTTCAATACTTAATCCTTAAATTAAAGAATACTAGAAAATTAAAATAAATTTTAATAACAAAAATCATTAATTCTCAATAAAAAAGAATGTAAACTCTAATAATAAACTTCCACAAATATGACATCAATAGGTAAATTCAAAGAAAGCAAATAAAAAAAAATTATGTGAGTGCCATTTAGTTAAAATAATAAAATTTCTTTAACTAAAAAAATGTATCATTTGACTTATAATTATTGAGATGATAATTTTCTATCAAATGGTGTTTTTTTTTTTTCAATAGGTTGATTTCTCATGAATTTCAAGATGGAGGATCAATGTCAATAAATCCCATCAAAATAAAAAACGGAGTATTATTTATGCTACAATATCAATATAGCACACAAATGTTAATTTTATTTATAATAAGGATTTATAATTTCTGTCACAATAATATTTTATCAGTGCCGAAATATTATTTCTTATAATTATTAATTATTTCCTTCCAATGGGCTAGGAAACTATGCCCTCAAAAACCATCTCAACATTATTACTATAATTTTCCTTAATTTAAATACGAAAACAACAATATAGATTTGGTGTTTTTCTTATTATTGTTAGAAACATAAAAGCGGTAATTATGTAAGCATAATATGAGTTCATAAATTAAAAAAAATGATTTCATTTCATCAAACACTAATTTCATCTCATTTAATTATTTACAATAGCATTTATTTAATTCAGATTTGTTTTTACATGTTGTTTTCCTTTTCTAACTGTTAATAATTGATCAAGATGTGAACAATTTAACAATAACCTTTCACTTATTTGTTTTTGTTTTCATTTATTTCATTTGACAAGTTTGAGTGTTGGGGTTTTGATCATGACCCATGGATAAACCATACACAACCCATAATGAAATGATTTTTTATATAAAACCCACATTTAACTCATTTTCATAATTTACTCAACTCAAATCATTTAATTTAGTTTGGGTTTGGTAAACCCATGAATTGTGGGTTTATACCCACCCGTATTAGTATTTGTGATTTAGTATGTTGTGTTACTAATATCAAGCCCAGACTTTTTAATTTATGAATAAAAAATATCAAATTAAAAACTCAAATATTATATTAATAAGCATTTATTATCTATTTTGTTGTGTTACTAATATTTTAAATATTTGACTATTATTCTATTATGTATAGAATAATTATCTTTAATTTAAATTTTTTACTTTATTAAAAATTTATTTAAAAAATAATGAAGGCCCAAGCTTGCCCAGTCTAAGTTTGGATGGGCTTTTGAATGGCATGGGCTTATTCTCAACAAGTTGGGCCTGGGCCTAGGCTTTAAAAGGCTCAGTTCAAGCCTGGCCCAAGCCTTTAATTTGCCAACTTTATTTCAAGGCAACCAATGCAATTAGAGTTCGAAAATGCATTGATTGATTGGAGCTTTGCTCAAAGGAATCAAAGTCTGAAGTTGAGAGTGCCTTTGAGATAGCGTAGGATTTTTGTAACAACTTTAAGGTCTTGTTTAGTAGGGCTTTGGAAGTGTTAACAAGCTTTCTTGACAACATGAATAACGTCTAGCCTAGTGAATATGAGATATTGTAGGTTGCCCACAAAGGTATGGTAATTTGTGGCACATATGGGTTTTTAATCATCATCTTATGGTTAGCTTTTGATAACCATAAGGGTTTGATTAAGGATACAATTAGGTAAAGCAGACTTGGTTAACAAGTCATGCATGTATTTGGCTTAGGATAAAAAATATCTCTTGTAAAGCACCAAATTTCAATTCCTAAAAAGTAGCTCAATAAGCTTAAGTCTTTTAATGCAAACGGAGTTCTGAGTTGGTTGATAATGGATTGAATTCTTTAGAGATTATTTCTTGTGATAATTACATCATCAACATAAACCAAAAGCAAATCATAATATTGTTAGCATAAAAAATAAAGAGGGAAAATCAGCTTTGTAAATTATAAATCCAAGACCTAAAAATGCTAATGATAAACACTCAAACTAAGCATTTGAGGTTTGTTTGAGTCAATATAAGGGCTTGTGAAGCAAGCAAACATGGTCAGGTAGATTTTGATTCATAAAGCTGGGTGGCCGGTCCATATTGGCAGTTTCTTTTTACTTGACTATGTAAGAAGGCATTTTGAATATCTAGTTGTTTGATAAGCCATTTGGAACTAATTACGAGGGCTAAGACAAGTTGTATAGTAGTTGGCTTAATGACAGGGCTGAAAGTCTTGTCGAAGTCAATGCTAATAACTTGTGTATATCCTTTTATGAATAAAAGGGCTTTTAACCGATCCACTGTACCAATCTTCTCGATGTTTGGTTTTATAAACCCACTTTGAACTAACTAAATTAGCATCAGGTAAAAGAACTAAGGTCTATGTCTTATTTTGATAGAAGGCAGCAAGTTCATCGGCCATCGCTTACAACCATGGATGAGGTTTGGTTCAATTATAGTAGCATGATTGGTTTAAAGGACAAAGACAAGATCTTGTTTGAGCTTGTTGATTGTTAATATAGGAAAGACTCTATTGTTTTGGCAGGAGATATGTTTAGTTCAACAAATAACTTTCCTAAGAGATTGTTCAAGGCACATGAGTTATGGTTGTCACTTTTTTTAAGTTCGTTGTGAAGTCGTGTTTATGTTTGTATTATCATTACAAGTTCGTGTTATTAGATGAGGAGCTCTTTTGAGGTGAATTTATAATGGGATGTCCAAGTCAAGAGGTGGGAGGTTTATGAAGGTTTTCAATTATCACAGTTTTGTCCAAAAGACTTGAAGTGCGAGATAATGATTCATTCCTATTTGAAGGTGTGGTAGTGTGTTTTAGATTATTAACTTTATTGTGCCCAAGAGAATTGTTATTGAACGACTCTTTTAAAGTTTTTAGGAGCCATTGTGGCACATCTAAGGTAATGGGAACCCTACAAGCATATTACATAGGAGAATAATCTTTTAGTTTTGATAAGGGAAACATAACTCACCAAGTATTAAATGACAAGAGATATAAATTCAATTGTTTTTAAGAAAAAGACAGCAGTGTCCCTTGTGAGTGGGGCTATAACCTACAAAAATACAAGGAAGAGTCTTTTTGTCAAATTTGATTTTGTTGTAGTCATTTAAAGAGACAACTAAAAATTCTAATTTTATTATAAATAGGAGTTTCCTTGAAAAGTAACTCATGAGGCATTTGCATCTTAATAATCCTTTGTGGCATTTTATCTATAAGATATGCGATTGTTGAAACAACCTCTATCAAATGCTCAAATGGTAACAAAGATTCAGATGACATTGTAAAGGTAGTCTTTATTATATGTCTATGCTTCCTTTCAGCAGCTCTATTTTGTTAAGGAGTATAAAGACATGAAGTATGTTTGATGATTCTAGATTGTTAAAGGTCTTGTTGGAAAATGATAGAGGTTCTATTTATTTTCTACAACAAAGTCAAAAGAGTGAAATTCCACTGAACAATTTATATCATCTATAAGTTTGTTGACTAACAAGAGGTTCTCTTTAAGTTTGAAAACAAACAAAAAAAATTTTGAAGTTTGATTTCCTATGCGTGGCATCACCAATATGAGAACTAGGTAAGTTTTGGACATTCCCTACAAAAATCTTATCAAAACATTTGCAAGGAACAAATTTCCTAAACCTACTAGTGTTATTTATCATGTGGGTAGTAGCTCCTAAATCAGGATAAAGTTGTCGGTCGTTCTCATCATGCAGATTCATGGCCACAAGGGCTTGTGGTACTGCCTTTTAAAGAGTAAAGTAGTAGTGCCTTTGTTTATAAGCAATAGCATTATGGTTAGTCTTGCCATAAATTTTACGTATTATACCTAATTTAGAATTATGTTTCCACTTATCATTTTCTATGTAGTAATGTTTTGGTGTAGGTGGCATATTGGACCATTATTGTTGAACTTTAGCTACAACAAAGAGTTGTTAGAGGGTAATTGATTCATGTTGTTATGCCCACTGTTAAAGGGAAATTTTCCTCTTCAACGAAGGTTGTTGTTGAAGCAGCCTTTTTGTCCTTGTCCTAAAAAACATTTCCCATGTCCACGTTGGCCAAAGAAAGCTTGCTGTGGATCTGCTTCTTTGCCATCATTTTTCTAAGCGATCACAGTTTGCTCATGGTTTTTTAAGGATGATAGGAATAATTTTAAACTTGGATAAGATGGCTTGGTCAACACAACCATTTTTAAGTCAACATACTCGATTCTCAGTGCTCATGTTGTTGAAAAGACTTTGTCATCATCAGTCAACGGCTTTCCAATGGCAGCTAGATTGTCACACGGGCCTTTGAATTTTTTAAGAATTCTTCAAGCTTCAGGAATCTTTCCTTAGGGAGAATAGATTATCTTTAAGCCAAGACTCATGCTCCTTCGTAGCGGGAGCTTGTGCTCTTCAATGAAGAGATAAACTTCTCTTGTTGTTTGTCATCCAACTATTAGTATAAGGATGTCTTCCATCATCATTCCATGTAACCAAGTAAAATAGCCTATAATTGTCTGCTAAAATTGAAAAGGTAGGGTTAGTGACAAACTATCCATTATTTGGAAATTGTTTAGGGTAGTGCATCATTAGAGATGTGATTGTCGAGTCCTAGGTTACTGATCAAGAGAAGGATTTAGGACCTCCATAAGAGATAATTGTTGCTAGAGAGTCTGACAGAGATTAGGTTGGCACATTGATGGATAATTTACGGAGAGAGTTTGGCCTCGATTTGAGTGTTACATAAAGAAGCATAAGCTTTGATACTATGGTAATTTTCAAGAGTATTGTATGTTGGATCCATCTCATTTTGGTGGTCCAAGCCGAAAGCTTCCATTAGATTGGGTGTTTAAGTAATTAAAGAAAGATTGCTAGGCTAAGTGAAATTAGCGTATATAATTTATAAAGGCAACTAAGTGGAAACAGTAGTAGCATGAGAAGAACAAAAAAATGTGTGAGAGAGAGAGGAAAAAAAATGCAATGGCCCACTATATCAATTTGTGTTCAAGGGTTTCAATCTTTGATTAGGCAATCAGAAGCAGAATTTAACTCCATTTTCTCCTGAAATACCTACTTGTTAGAGAGACATATATTAGAGTGTTGTTGTAAGTCAAGATTATTAAGATTCTTGATGTTGTTAACCTCAAGTGTTATCTAGAAAAGAATTTGTGTTCTAGTCCCATTATTTATTTAGTGGAAGGTTATATCAGACCACAATCCTATAATATTTCCCGATTTGGGTTTTCTTTATAAAAATATGTGTCTTGTGGTTGATTTATTGCTTTGAATTGTGTTGGTTTTTTTGTGTGTATTAATTCGTAGTACACATGAATTTTTAATCACATAAAGAAGAAAATAGTTTGTTTTTACTTTATTTGCAACTATTTGTGTGGGTCCCTTTCCTAACATTATGAATGACTAAATGTTTTTGATCTATTTTCTTAATGTACAAGAAGGATTATGTATTTATACAGGAGTTGAGGAATTATATATGGAAGAAAAATTTTACAGAAATAATGAGATTCATTATGAACTTAGACATTCACTAGCCGTTGGTTATGTTATGAAGAAAATCTAGACTTGCATGGTAGTTGGCTATCCATTTTTTGGTGAGTCTGCATGTCACGGGATTATGTGAGATCATTCCATTGCAAGCCTTTGGTAAGAGAAATACAAAGGGCCATATTTGTTTCCAAAGGTTTGTTACTTTCCTTGTTGATGCTGGATTGAGTTGATGTGTTGATCTTTTCCATGTTGGTACATTACGCGTGTTTGCATATAGTTCATGTGTTGTGATTGTTTGAAATCCACGAATTCCACATTTGGTGGGCAAATTTTCCCACCACATAAGAAGAGGATAAATGACTGACAATTTGTGACGTATTTTGGGCAAATTGTCTTATATCATTATAGTATGAACGAATCGTGATAGAATTTTGGTCTGTCATAAATCAATGATGGTTTTGTGATATAATTATTGTCTATAAAGAATTTATGATAGAATAGTGATAGAAATGTTTTCTATCAAGAAATTGTGATAGAAATATAAATTTGACCATGTTTGACCAAAATTTTGATTTAAAATTTTTTAAAAGAAAAAGAAAAAAAGTGTATTATAATTTCATTGATAATTTAAATTATATGAAAAAGTAAATGAAGGAATTGAACTGTGAGTTTTATCAAAATGCTACAAAAAGTACACCTCCAAACCTAAGAAATTGAAACCCTAGAAGCTCAAACCCTCACTCACGATTAAATAATCTTCCAACATTCACAGCCTATTAACCTAAGTAAAAGAGTTGACTTTCAAATCCCACCAAGAGGACATAGAGTCAATGTCTTCCTAGTGGTTCTCTTCAATTCACGAGAGTTTGATCGAAAATTATGAAAGAGCTGGTGTTGATTCTTGGCTTCAATTCCAGCGAAAGTGAAGCGGCGAGAAGAGAGAGGTAAGCAGATAGATACAGGTAATGACAAGTAATATGTTGTTGGTGGTGGCTTGTGAGGTTTGGATCAAGATTCTATCACATCCTTCTACCACAGTGATGTTGCTTTCTAGAAATCATTAACCTAGGTAATTTAACTAATTAACTAAATTTAAATCTGTTAACTCTCAATATAAGGTTTACTTACAAAAATGAACTCTAACTTGTCTTTTCATTTTGATCACATTATGACCATTATGTTTTTTTAGCCACCTAAATTACGTTTTCCTGTGATTTTCGGACACGAAGCCATTAGGTAATTCAATTGATCAACCTACTCTTTTTTTTCTTAAGTTCATTTGCTTAATTATTCACTCTATTGACTTAATTATTACTAGTGGCTTCCCTGAGATTCTAGAGATTGCAACTGTATACACATGGATGACCCAACAATCAAGTGATCAACACAATAAATAATAATATGAATAATCATGAAATAGGTAGGAGTCAGTTACTGAGAAATAATGTGCCATAATATAAGAAACTTTGCATCTTATAACTTTTCCAGCCTTTTATGATGCAGATTTTTCTGAAAGTTGAATTGCAATTCAATGTTGCTTATCCGATTATTTATTGGACAAAAAGGAATTTAAAAATCAACTTTTAGTGATTTAAAAAGAATCGAACATGCTACCAACTCTCTTGTTAGAAGTTGTAATTTCATTGATAGATTCTAGGCTTCCATGGACCTGTGAAGTATTAAGTTATCTCTTGCAAAAAAAAAAATGTATTCACTCTGCTAAGGGAACTAATTATTATGGGAAAGGTAATGTTTCTAATTCTGGATAATTTCTTTTTCTTTAATTCATATAGTTATTTTAGCCTACATTTCTTTGTTAGTTAGATAATTCACATATATGCAAATGAATTATTTATTTCATTTACTTATCTGTGAAAAAAATATAAATAAAAGCAATTTAATAAACTGATGTAAATGCTATTATTATTACTAATCTGCAGGCTATTTTCTATGACTTCGACAATGGTGTCCATGATAGATGACATTATTTTCTTTTCTAATTCTTCTAAAAGTATCAATTGAGAATTTAGTGTAAACTTTAGCAATTTTGCTATAGATTTGTTGTCAAAATAGCGGATGAAAGTTTATAGGGGCTTTTTTTTTTCGGCTTTTCTACAGTAAAAACAGCCCTTTGGTAAATTGCTGGTGCTGTTTTCACTATAGAACGACAGCAAGACAGCCTTTGTAGATTTTTAGGGGCTTTTTGCTGTGTTCTAAAGTCAAAACAGCTCCTAGCAATTTTTTGGACTATTTTGTTATGAAAACATTTTTTAGGATTGTGGAGAAAAGAGGGGAATAACAGCAGTATTTTTTTAGGAGGCTTGATGATGAGTTTGATAAATTTGGCAAGTGTTACTAGACTAAAGTGAAAAAAGTTTATGTTGAGGCTGGAAGTTTAGGTGAGCAAATGCACATTTTGGTCGCTCTCGGGATAAAAACTAAGAAATTGGAAGGAGTTATGCAGGATTTTGTACAATTCAAGCCTGAAGAACAAAAGCATGAAAGCAGGATGATTTTGAAAATTCTTGAATAGTATATGTCTCAACTTGCTTTTATACAATATCTGTGGCATTATTTTTGAAGTTTGACAATATTAATCTTGTGATTAACACTTTAATGCAAAGAAGGAATACACTCAGGATGAACTTAGTGAGGTTCTTTTGGAATGGGCTAACCATTTTTTCCACATCCTTATCGCATTTGCAAAATAGTTAGTATGAGTATGAAACTGTAGATGGACCTTGTTATTAGTTGTTACAATTTGTTGAAATTAAAGTTGTAGTGTTAAACTATAATGGTTGTTGTTAAGGATTGCAGTATAGATGTTATGCATTTGATAATATTAGGTATTTTGATTGATTTTGGTGTAGATTGGGTTGCTGGGTATAGGTCAGAGTGCTGTTGTGTATATCGCTGGATTTAGAGCGCTGTTGGAAGATGGTGGGTTGTTACGTATGATTTGGAATGTTGTTGGGTATGCGGCTGGAATTATGATCAAGATGCATGAGCCTTAAGTGGGTGAATTTGAGGTTGGATTTTAAAGTTCACTGAAGCACTCAACTACTTACAACAACTCCTAAATGCATATGAAGTAATTACTGCCACAATAATGGAGGTATCGTTCAAATTTTTATTCTGAGACAAAGTCATCTGGGTTTCAACTATAAATAAAATATGCATTTGCATATAGTCTCAGTGTCTCCAATGGCTGATATTTAGAAACTATGTCCAGCTCAACTTAGGTGTTGATGCATTGACCAATTAAATCAACGATAAATAAATTACTAGCAAGATTAACATTATGATATCCCTGAAAAGTATCGTCTGATGATTATTAATCCATTAGAGGTATCATTTCTACTGATAGAGATGTTTCCAAGAAAACCGAGTTCAGCTTTTTTTTGGTGAAAATAAGTCCTGAAAAAGAACTTAGTACCTTCGCTTTAGAATTGACAATTGTGGATCAGGAATTGGCTTGGAACACAAGGGAGGGGTTTAGATAATTAGCACTCGCAAATAATACAACTCGTATTATTGAAAAAATAATAATAATAACTCGTATTCTGACTTTGATTGTTTACAAAGTGTGAATTTACAAAAGTTATGTACATAATGAAATAGCTAGCTATAAGAGATTTAATTACATAACTACAGAAGTACAGCTGGAGTACATAATCTGCTTTCCTAAACTACAAAATATGTAATGAAATACTTCCTTTTTAAAGATACATGATATTCTAAATTCAATCACTCTTATTAGCTCCCATATAAACATACCTAATTACCTATTGTATCTAAAATAGATGACTATGATTCTGCATCTAAAATAGATGACTATGATTCTGCACACGTGCAATGATTCCGAAGCAGCCAGCTATATGCTTGATTTCTTCAAGCTATGCTTATATATATTTAAAAATTGAGAGCTGCTTGCTTACATTCGATGGCCATTCGGTGGCTATACAAAATGAATTTTTTTTTTTTACAGTTGCTTCATTTACCAAATTTGAGAAATGAGAGCAAACAAAGGAAAATGGAAGAGAAATAAGAAAGTGGAAAAGAGAAAAGAGAAGAAAAGGAAAATAAGAAAAATAAGAAAGAAGCTGAATGTGGGAAAAGAGAAAAAGAAAGGAAAAGGAGAAAAAATATTAGGGGAAATAGAATTAGATAGTTAGATCTACATTAAGTGAATTAGTGGGTAATAGATTTATGAAATTTAAGTAGTTGTGATTTAATTTGCCTTATACGTACAAGTTTTTATATTAGTTCTAGCAGTTAATTTTTAATCCTATATTTTAGGAGAAATCCAAGAATCTAAGAACCCACATGAGCCCCCAACGAACCCGGAGTGAAACAAGCTCTGTGGGGATACTATTATTACTATTATTTATTCCATGAAACATTTATGTTTAGTAGTATGATTTAATATAATGTTATGATTACATGTACAAATATTACATATTTGATTAAGTCATAAAATATGACTTACTTTTATAAATTATGTGCATGCATATTGAGAGTTAGGCTACTCTACCCGCGCGATGTAGTTACATTCCATCGGGTTTTGAGAGGTTTTTGCCCGACTCTACTCATGCGATGATGATCCCAGTAAATATTGAGAGTTATTTCCTTGGGTATTATTAGGTGCAGTTTTGTCATGTATGTATTATTTCCCATGTTTACAGATGCATTACTTCTTTATTATTATTATTACTTTTTTTTTATTATATATATAGTCATTCTCTCACGCGGACACCCGCAACTTCAAAAAAATGCGGGTGCTCACATTTCGGCCGTTGGATCCCATCAACGGCTGGATTAAATTGTGAAAGTAAAAGCAACTTCGACATTTTCTCTTGTGTGGGCCTGTCTTCAAAACTTTGGAAAAAAATTATTTCTTTTATTTAATGGGGATCGTGCAGCAAATGCACGCGATTACGTTTATTGGATGCACTTGAATTGTTGGAGTCCACTGACATTCAACAATTAGATGCAACTGTGGCACGGCACCCTAGTTGCACCACAGGTTTCTCATTTAATGGGGACCATGATATACTAGTTTTTAATTTCTCTCTCTTCTCCCAACTCCATCTTCCCACACCAAAGAGCAATCCGCAATTAATACCTATAGCAATTAGTTGTCTGATAATGAGAAGCGAAATATCAACGATCTAGACCTGTTTGCTCCGAAACCATGAACCAGAACTAGAGCAGGACCACCGCTTCTCGAATAATATCCTCAGTGCTGTTAACTTAAAATTTAGATACTGCCCATATATAGAAGCTGAGTTTATGATCCCACTGGTGAAGTTTGATTGGTAACTTAAAATTTTTTTTGTTTTTCTCTTCTCCTATCTCCATCTAACGAGATTTGGCAGTACTCTCACTCACGCACATATGAAAATTGAATGTGGATTTTTTTAATTCCTTTCCTTTTTTTCTCCCCCAAAACTAAAACTTGCTGATTTTTATTTTTCAATTTTCAAAGATAAATATACAGTTATCATCATCACCATTTTTGCTTCTCCATCTTTCCATCATCAAAATTATCCTTCCGATCGAAGAAGATGAAGCAAAAGAAGAAAAACACACTTCAGTAAGTTACCCAAAAAAAAAAAAAAATTAACGACCCATCTAAATAATCAAGCTGAAAGGTATCTATAACAGAAGATTTTCTCAAAAAAAAAAAATTACGGAAATTGAAGAAGAAGAAACACAGGCCAGGACATTCTTAAGAAATTTGAAAGTTCATGAAAGAAGAGCAAAATGAGGCATTTAAGCCACATCTAAGGAATATTAGAAGAGTACCATGTTGGACACGTCATCTCCGGCCACGTCGCTGTTGATGATGAAGATGATCCAACGATTTGGCTTCTTGGGTGTGGGAAGATAGAGTTGGGAGAAGAGAGAGAAATTAAAAACTAGTTATCATGGTCTTCATTAAATAAAAGAAATAACTTTTTTTCCAAAGTTTTGAAGATGGGTCCACACAAGAGAAAATGTCGGAGTTGCTTTTACTTTCACAATTTAATCCAGCCGTTGATGGGATCCAATGGCCGAAATGTGAGCACCCGCATTTTTTTGAAGTTGCTTGTGTTTATATATACATATATATATACATATATATACATATATATATATATATATATATATATATATATATATATATATATATATATATATATATATATATATATATAAAGTATTGTTTTAGTGAATTTTAAAAGGAAAGTCGGAAAAGTTTTAAAAACACGCTTTAAAAAGCTTTATTTTAAAACCATATATGGTTTTAAAGATTTCATCTTTAGACTTTAAAATTCATGACTGAAACATTTATATATATATATAGCCACAAGCTCATTATTTTCCTATTTATCCCTTTTCAGCCAGGATTTCGCAAGATTTTGCGCTAATCAATTCTAGTCAATTAAAGTTGGGCCACGAGACATATTGCCGCATGACTTGCATTTTTAGCACATTTATATTACTTATGTTTTTATGTATATATATTTGTAGGGTAAGTATATATAGTGAGATATGAACTGTGTACGTTTTGAATATATATTTTCGGATGAGGTATAGAGGTTGTTATGTGTTTATAGTGGAGACCATTTTTATATATTCATGAATTAAATTTGTGCCGCGAGTTTTAGTTATTAGATCGTATGATTTGCCTCGGATTTGACATATAAGTCGGGGCAAGCCGTGTCATGTGATAAGGGTGTGAAAGAATGAAAAATATGAAGAAGATATTAGAAAACACAGGGATTGAAAACGAGAGAAAATGGCAGTGGGCTCTGGCAATGTGATATGAGGGGATTTTCTTTTATTATAATTATCCTTCGACCATAAACATACAGTAGCGTGATGGTTTTCTTTGAAATTATCCTTTGTCTCTAATCAACTTGACAGTGATATAACTTATTGTGATCTGCTTCCGCATTCAAGTATCAAAATGTATGTTTTTGGATATCCTATTAACTGTATGTTGAATATGTACGGATATCAACACTTATCATTTTGAAGCTATCAAAAGATAGACTATAGTTTGCAATAAGAACAATGTAGGTTGAGTTTTGTTGGTAGAAAGAACTTAGACATAAATTTTAATGAAAATGCCTAATTTGGAAATTTTGATATACGTTTAGTGAATGGAAAAGGCTGCATGTATTTAAAATAGCAAAAAATTTAATGAAAAAATTCTACGTGTTCAGTATTAACTCTTGTTACGGAAATGTGGGGTTGAGCAATTACTAATATTTTGGTAGCTGCGACTTCTGGAGAAATATAAATGTAGCGTAAACAAATGCAAAGAAAATAAGACATAATAATTTACGTGGTTCGGCGTAAGGCCTATGTCCATGGGCAAACACTGGAAAATAATTTTACTAATAATAGGAATTTACAAAAGTGGGAGAAACTCTCAACACCCCAAACCCCAATACACTCAAATGGAATCTCACTGGAACACTCAAGTTGAAGATCCCTCAAATCTCTCAAATCGCTTCACTTGCAATTGCTCTCTACTTCTCTCAAATTGGGATGGTTACAATTGCAAAATACTTCTATATTTATAGAGAGCATTTTGCACCAAGTTGGGTTCAATTGGCCAAAACGTTGAGCTGGAACTTGCATTGCATGCGTTAAAGTCATGCATATTTGTCAACAATTGCATATGTAATTTGTTGCCATCTTCAATTTTCAACATCACCCTTCAATTTTCAACATCACCGAATTGCATGAACAAGATTTTCAAAACCTTTTTCATGCTTTCAAAACCTAACTTTGTCTTTTCTACTCAAGTCAAAATTTCAACAACTCCATGGACTAAGAGATTTTGGTGGGCACAAGCTATAAATTTCTTATCTTTTCTTAACTTTTTGAAGCTGTCAAAAGATACGCTATAGTTTGCAATAAGAACAGTGCTGGCTAAGTGTTGGCCGTAGAAAGAATTTAAAGATAAATTTTAATAAAGATGGTTAATTTGGAAATTTTATATGCGTTTAGTGAATGAATAATGCTGCATGTATTTAAAATAGCACAAAATTTAATACAAAAGCATAAAAAATAAAAAAATTCTTGTGCTGTGATGAATTCTTTTCTTGTAACGAAACTTTTTATTTTTTTTAGTGATGGCATACTATTTTTTACTATCTTTTTTTCTTATACGTTGGTATTGTCTGCCAACGGATGAATAAATGGTAAAATATTGATGTGAAAAATCTCTGCCACCTTTTCGAATTTTATTTTTTAAAAGATAGAGATAAATGATTTCAAATTAATCTTTTAACTCTCTAACTTTTGTCAAATTTAAACTTGAATAGCCAACAAAATAAAATTAATTGAAAACTCTACCTCCGTGCTCCGAGTGCAATTATTTTGACTCAAATTAATGTCTTAAAATTTTGAAAAACTGACCAGCACATTGAATACATAAAATGTGCCTGTATATAGATCACACCCTGCCAATCATGGTGTTATAATTATTGAATATTTGATCAGTAAATGTATCTTACTGTCCTTTTCTCATGCGCATGCGTCATTACGAAATCATTATGAAATCAAAGTTAATGTATGTACCATAATTTAAAGGCACAAAAATTACGCCAAATGTCCAAATAAAAAAGAAAGAAAGAAACTATCCCGAAAAATCAAATAAGTAAATAAATTATATCCAATCTATTCCGGATAAAGTAACACGGGAACAAAATTCTCCTATCACTTACGATAATAAGTAAGAGTAAAATATCATTCTAATTTTGGAATTCCGGGGTCTGAGGGAACCACGACTAATTCCGAGATTTCGGGGTCTGAGGGAACCACGCCCAAGATCATAGGAGTAGGGAAGCACATGGGCGGGTCCGGGATAAATATATTTATTTCCCTAGGAACAAGTTCATGTCCACGTGTGCAATAATAGTTGGTGGCACGTGTCATCAAGGAGAGAGACCAAGGCAAAACCCTAGACCCATGTCATCCATCAACTATAAATAGGGACCATCTCACCAAGAAAAGTGGATCTCTCCTAAGCCCAAAAAACCCTAATTTGTTTATTGTTCTTGCTTCCATTAGACCTTAAAATCAAACACTGACTTGGGCATCGGAGTGCCTTTTTCAGGTACCCACCACACCAGATTCGAGTTCAACACGTGTCACAAGTTCTCCACAAATCAAAAGTACGTGTGAAGGTAAATTCTTACTCCTTCAGTTAACAATGTTGTTAGATTATATCTAATCGCATTTGCAAATATTCATATGAAGAGTTAAAGATGCTTGCATACAGTTAGGTAGCGTTTGTTTTTTTATCTGAAATCTAAATAGTGTTAAGCAAGCTGACCAAGATTACCAAAAGGAAAGTCATCAACGGTCAAGTCAACAAAGGGTTTATCACTCCACACAGCTTGCTCACGTCAAAGCTATTTGTCAAGGAATATCTCCAGCACGATTTTTACACTTGAATGCCAATATCATGTAGGAATATTTCATTCCTATTTTATAAAGATATTGTGCAATAGTTTAGGAAGTTACTTATTTTTTCCTTTAATATTATTAAGCCTTTCAACGGCTACTTTGTCTTTATTTTGTATAAATAACTCTGTAAATTTCATTAAAATCACAGAACGAGAATTATACTCTTCATAGAATTTCTTTCATGGTATCAGAGCCAGCCATGAGTACTAGCAATATAACCTCTTCATCCTTTATCAAAGAGCCAAGTTTAAATATTCAGTCTTTTCATCAATGCTCAAGTCTTGTGTCCATTAAACTAGACAACACGAACTTCTTGTTGTGGCGCTCACAGGTTCTCCCTTTGGTCAGAAGCCTTGGCATTCTGCACTATATTACAGATGCTGAGAGACCCGCAAAAGAAATATTATTGTCTGATGGGGAAAAGGCTGGCAACGAAGATTTCACCATGTGGATCAACAATGATGGGCTGTTAACATCTTGGTTGTTAAGCCTGATGACAGAAGAAGTGATGAGTGGAATCGTTGGAGTAGAAAATGCTCAACAAATTTGGTCATCTTTGGAGGATCAATTACTTCCGATGACTAAGGAAAAAGAGGTACATCTCATGGACAGATTGGCAACATTAAAAAAGGGATCTCTATCAGTTGAAGAGTATGTGCGCAAATACAAGCATATTTGTGATTGTTTGGCTGCAATAAATAAACCAGTGAATGACTTAGATAAAGTCTTTGGTCTTGCAAGAGGTCTTGGCTATAGGTATCAAGACTTCAAACTTGCTCAACTTTCAAAACCACTTTATCCCTCATTTAAGCAGTTTGTCATGGCCCTCGAAAATCATGAACAAACTCTTATTAATTTTGAAGAAGAAAAGAAGAATACAATCAACTGCTCAAGCCTTTTTAGCCAACGAGGCAAGGGAAAAGGTCGTGGAAATTGAGGTTCCTTTAACTCAAAAGGTCGTGGTTTTACAACAGCAGCAAGACAAAATTTGACTGATTCGAGTGGCCAAAAATCCAACTACAATGGTGGAAAAAGTTGGAATAATAATGCAAGTCATCATGGCAAAAATCAAACAATAATCCAAGTCAACAAGGGCAACAATCATGGCAAGGAAATTCGGGACAACAAAGAACCTCGGCAAAATAATTTGACCTTGGCGAAAATTCAATCAATCCAAACAACAAGCTGAGGAAGTCAATGAAGAAACTGTCATATGTCAAATTTGTCATTTACCGAAACATACAGCCATTGAATGTCGACGTAGGTATGACTACTCACATCTTACTGAGGAAATTCCACAAGCCTTAGCTGCAATGAACCTGGATGCAAATGATGCCAAATTATATGCTGACTCAGGAGCAACTACCCATATGGTCAATGATCCAGGTAAAATTTCTGAACTTAAACCTTATGAAGGGAATGATGCCATTGTTGTTGGAAATGGCGATTGTCTTAATATTTCACATATAGGAAACACCTCCATAGACACTGGCATTAGTAAACTATATTTAAAAAATGTGCTTGTGGTTCCAGGCTTGAAAAAGAATTTACTTTCGGTAGGGCAGCTCACACATGATAATTCATGCATTATTGAGTTTTCATCTAACAAGTTTGTTGTTAAGGATTATCAGGGAAACATCTTGGCAAAGGGAACTAAGACAAAAGGGCTTTATGCTTTAGATGAAGGACATCATGCAGCCCTATACTTATCTGAAGGCAGGAAAGCACCTTACAACATATGGCATCAAAGAATGGGACACCCCCAAATCAAGTCCATTAAGTTTTTGAATAAAAACAAACTTATTGATGTTTCAAATTGGATTACGAAAGATTATGTATGTTCCAGTTGTCAAATGGGAAAGAACTGCAAACTTTCTTTTAATTTTTCTAATAAAATTTCCAAAATTTCTTTACATAAAATTCACTATAACTTGTAGGGTCTTGCTCCTATTTCTTTCGTCCAAAATTTTAGATATTATGATGTCTTTGTTGATGACTCCACACGCTATACATGGCTATACTCTTTGAAAAATAAATCAGATTTATTTGATGTTTTATCAAGTTTCAGAAACAGGTTGAAAATCGATTCGATAAGAGGATAAAAGTATTTCAAAGTGATGGAGGAGGTGAATTCATATCAAATGAATTTCAAAGTCATCTCAGTCAATGTGGAATACAACATCAATTGTCATGTCCTGCAACTCCTGAACAAAACGGTGTTGCCGAAAGGAAACACCGACATATTGTAGAAACAGGTTTGACAATGCTCTTTCATGCAAATATGCCATTACAATATTGGGTTGATGCTTTTTCTACTGCTGTTTATGTTATTAATAAGCTACCTTCGTCCACTTTAAATATGAAGACTCCCTTTTACAAACTTTTTGGTATAAATTTTGATTACAGAGGGCTTAGAAGTTTTGGGTGCCGATGTTTTCCATATCTACGTATTTATAGGAAAAATAAATTCTCACCAAAAACATACCCTTGTGTGTTTATTGGATACAGCCCTTCACATAAGGGGTATCGATGTTTGTATCCACCAACAAACAAGGTGTATATCTCACGTCATGTAATTTTTGATGAGAATTTGTTTCCCTTTAAAACTAATAGTCTGCCAAGTTTACCTATACAGGTCAGCCAAGAAATTGTTACATTTCCTGATGTTGAGAGCTGGACTAAAAAGGAGAAAGCAACAAACAAGCCATATCATACACATCGTTGCCATGATATACTTAGTTTAGATGAAAATAACTCCCCATTTCAGCAAGCCCAGCATGAGTTTCACGTAAACCAACAACAAGTTGCTCATGCAAATCCAAACTCTATAGGTCTTCAAAACACAATGAACTCAAACATGCATGACTTGGACACAAGCCAACAAGTCCCACGTGAAATTCATGATATAGTCATCCACACCGATTCAGCCTCTACAGATAATCAAGCCAGCTTAAGCCCTAGCTCAGCATCATTTGAAGAATTTGATATCACTTCAACTGAGCAAGATTCAGAGAACAATATAGGAACTGGCAGCACTCATTTGGAGTTAGAAACTAATACTCCTCAGTCAACTAAAGGCATTGATATATTTGTAGATCTTCGTATTCCAAAAGAGCCGGAAACAAGCAACACTCATCAAATGATAACTAGACACAAGTTGCGTCATCACCCTGAGTTGGTTGATAAAATGGCTCTTACTACAACAATAGAGCCAAAACACTTCAAAACCGCCATTCGACAACCTCATTGGCGCACAGCTATGTTAGAAGAGCTTGATGCTCTCCATCAGAATAATACATGGAGTTTAGTACCAAGGCCAGTGAATACAAACATAGTGGGATCAAAATGGGTGTGTCGAACTAAGTTTAAAGAAGATGGGTCCATAGATAAATACAAGGCGTCTGAATTTTTCTAAAGTCTGAATGAGTTTGATTATGAAAAAATGAATGACATGTTTTTTTTCGTTTTTAAATATTTAAATATAAGTGGTATCTTATTTATTTTCACAATAAAAAAATCTTAAATTTAGTTATTTTACATTTATGTCCTTGTAAATTAAAACAAAAAAAAGGATTAGATTTTGTAGTTTAAGAAATAAATTATTTTACAGAGATATTTTTAGAATATAATATTTACTTGTCATTCATACCTTTTTTCATTTAGATAAAAGTTACAAAAGTTTACTTTTTCTAATCAGATGTAAATGTGTAAAAATCACACATAAGTTTAAAAAAACAAACAAGTATATTTTAGAAAAAGTCTGAAATTAATAAAATTTCAGACTTCAAATATTTAACAAACAACTTCTTAGTCCACATTTGCGAGCAAGGGTAATTATATATAATGTGCTTCTACATTATAGTGTGTGATCAATCAGGCAAAGCTTAATTTAAATGATCATCAGTATCTATGGATGCGAATCAAGATCAAGGAGCAAAAGAGTTGTTTCAAGGCCAAGCTCAACTGTATAAGCTCATGTTTAGTCATTTAAGCTCGACGTCACTCAAGTGCGCGATTGAGCTGGGCATAGCGGATATAATTCACAGCCACGGACGGGCCATCACTCTTTCTGAGTTGGTCTCGGCACTTGATATTCAGCCTACAAAAACGACTAGCCTATTCAGGCTCATGCGTTTGTTAGTGCACTCAGGCTGCTTTAACAAAACCAAAGTCAATGGACAAGAAGAAGTATACGGGCTCACAGCTGCTTCTACTCTGCTCATCAAAGACAAGCCCTACAGCATGTCACCAACTGTTTCAGCATTTGTTGACCCACTTTTTGTCGCTCCATTTCAGTCTTTAAGTAGTTGGTTCAAAGGGACTGAGCTCACGTTGTGGGAAACTGTTCATGGAATCAAGTTCTGGGAATTTATGAATCAAAACCCTGGAATAAACCAGCGGTTCAATGAAGCAATGGCCAGTGACACTGAAATAATGACAAGCTTTGTTGTCAAAGTCGAGTGTAAGCAAATCTTTGAAGGGTTGGGCACATTGGTTGACGTAGGAGGTGGCAACGGATCGTTTTCCAGAATCATCTCTGAAGCATTCCCTGGCATCAAATGCACTGTACTCGACCTCCCGTATGTTGTTGCTAACTTGCCTGAGGCCGACAACTTTAAATACATGTCAGGTGACATGTTTTATTTTATCCCTCCGGCAGATGCCTTTCTCTTCAAGGTAAGATCCAATTTTAAAAATTTAAAACAACTTCTTAACAGTTTTCGTGAATACCAGATGATTTATTTCAATTGTTCTGTGCGCAGTACATATATCCGGACGTTCGATCTTACAAAATCAGGATTTGAATGATTCAAATCAGATTTAAAGTAACTGCAAAATGCTATACAACTCTAAATTTAATTAACATTTGGATTTTACAGAATCTAGAAGTTTAGGCTTGAGCATGACCATTTACGTAGTCATTTTCTAGTGCGGTTGCCTGCATTTTTTCAATTGCAGATTCGAAGTTTACCATATTGCTAAAGGCTTGCATAACATTGAAACTTATTTTTTCATAACTTATATGTATATGTATATATGTGTGTGTGTTTATAGGCGGAGTAATAAAACGTTTTATCTACAACACTATAAAATTATTTTACAATATTTAAAACAACGAATCTCCATTCTAAAAAGTGTGATTTGTGTATGTATATAGATAGATGGATAGATAGACACACGTACGAACTGTTGGGATTTTATTAAAAAGAAAAAGTATCCTATATTTTAACTAAAATGTTAGATCAAACAACGGAACTGCACTATAAGTGGTGGGTATTGATTAAATGAGTGATTGGCATGCTTGCAGTTGGTTTTTTATGGATTAGGTGATGAGGATGGGTTGAAGTGTCAAGACCCGGCCCGAGTCCACTAGGATATTGTCCGCTTTGGGCCGTAGCCCGCACGGTTTTGTTCCCAGGGCAGCCCATACTACCCCAAAAGGCCTCCTAGCAACTCAAGGCTTGTCCCCCCTTATAGCCCAGGTTTCACCCCCGTGCTTTGTCGATGTGGGATCTCTCAATCCACCCCCTTAGGGCCTGCAAACCGTTCAAGACGCACCCAGGCTCCGCTCGATACCAAGACCCGAGTCCACTAGGATATTGTCCGCTTTGGGCCGTAGCCGCACGGTTTGTTCCGGCAGCCCATACTACCCCAAAAGGCCTCCTAGCAACTCAAGGCTTGTCCCCCCTTATAGCCCAGGTTTCACCCCCGTGCTTTGTCGATGTGGGATCTCTCAATCTGTCAAGACCCGGCCCGAGTCCACTAGGATATTGTCCGCTTTGGGCCGTAGCCCGCACGGTTTTGTTCCCAGGGCAGCCCATACTACCCCAAAAGGCCTCCTAGCAACTCAAGGCTTGTCCCCCCTTATAGCCCAGGTTTCACCCCCGTGCTTTGTCGATGTGGGATCTCTCAATCCACCCCCCTTAGGGCCACAGCGTCCTCGCTGTGCACACCGTTCAAGAGGCACCCGACAGGGCTCCGCTCTGATACCATCTGTCAAGACCCGGCCCGAGTCCACTAGGATATTGTCCGCTTTGGGCCGTAGCCCGCACGGTTTTGTTCCCAGGGCAGCCCATACTACCCCAAAAGGCCTCCTAGCAACTCAAGGCTTGTCCCCCCTTATAGCCCAGGTTTCACCCCCGTGCTTTGTCGATGTGGGATCTCTCAATCTGTCAAGACCCGGCCCGAGTCCACTAGGATATTGTCCGCTTTGGGCCGTAGCCCGCACGGTTTTGTTCCCAGGGCAGCCCATACTACCCCAAAAGGCCTCCTAGCAACTCAAGGCTTGTCCCCCCTTATAGCCCAGGTTTCACCCCCGTGCTTTGTCGATGTGGGATCTCTCAATCCACCCCTTGGCCACACCTCGGTGCACACCGCTCAAGAGGCAGGCTCCGCTCGATACCATCTGCCCGAGTCCACTAGGATACGGTTTTGTTCTCAGGGCAGCCCATACTCCCCAAAAGGCCTCCTAGCAACTCAAGGCTTGTCCCCCTTATAGGTTTCACCCCGTGCTTTGTCGATGTGGGATCTCTCAATCCACCCCCTCGCCTGTACACACCGTTCAAGAGGCAGCTCCGCTCCGATACCATCTGTCAAGACCCGGCCCGAGTCCACTAGGATATTGTCCGCACGGTTTTGTTCCCAGGGCAGCCCATATACCCCAAAAGGCCTCCTAGCAACTCAAGGCTTGTCCCCCCTTATAGCCCAGGTTTCGCCCCCGTGCTTTGTCGATGTGGGATCTCTCATGAAGATACTGAAGAAACGCAGAGAAGCAATTGCAAGCAATTGTCAGAGAGGAAAGGTAATAATAATAGATATCGTTATCAAAGTAGAGGAAGAGGAACACGAATTAACCGAAACAAAGTTCTTGGTTGACATTGTGCTGAGCGTTAACTCTACTGGAAAAGAGAGAACTGAAAGTGAATGGGCAAAGCTATTCTTCGATGCTGGTTTCAGTCACTACAAAATAACACCTATATTTGGCATGAGGTCCCTCATTGAAGTCTATCCATAAAGAATTGAGCAACCGTATTCCCGCAAGTCTCTTGTACTGCTTGATGGAATAGCAAAATATCGTTCAAGATTTAAGTGTACGTAGTAGTTGAAATGTCCCGAAATGACTAGAAAATGAGGTGACACACGGGTTTAAATATAGGATGAGTCACTCAATTAAAATGCTATAGTCTTTTGGGATGGAAACTTAAATATCCTAGACCACCCTTTAATATATTAAGAATAAAGGATTTGTGTGTACTATGTTATATTGCATTTTGTTATTGTTTCCAGCATCTGCTCTTATGTTTTATCTTTACTAATAAAGTTACGATCTTGTTTCCAGCATTTTCACCTTAAATTTCAAGCGACCTGAATATATGCACTATGATTTATTTAGAACAATCAGAAACCGAAATAATATGAGCTTTCAGATTGATTAAATGTTTTTCCCAATACATTCAGATTTCAGAAAGTTTCAAAAGAAAGCTGAAAAAATTTATCAATAATTGAAATGGAAAAAGTTGGAAGGAGGTATCTAAAAGTCAATTTCAACGCCAATGATGTGTAATTCCACATGAGCAAACTAGTTAATTGCCATGAGAAAACGAAAAGAAAAGAAAACAAAAGAAAGGTGCATAAAATTTAATTTGACAATAACAGCCACGTTCTCCCCCCCCCCCCCCTCCCCAAAAAAAAGCATAAATTTCATTTGACAATGATATCCTGATATCCATGACCTCAACTTGGGAAAGGAAAAACAAAAAAAAAAAACTCCATCATATAGAAATTTCATTTGACATATTATCATTTATCTTGCTTCGCTTCGTATCATTTGTGTATTTTATTGTCTTTGAAGCATATGATTTTTTTTGTTTGGTACTATGTTGGTGTTGTTTTAATTTCTATATTAAGAAACGTGATTGTTATATGGAAGACATATTTTGCAGAAATAATGGGATTCATTCTAAACCTAGACATTGACTAGCTAGCTGTACACTACAAGAAAATGGAACATTTCCGAGGGCAAGTACCCTTGGAAATAGACAAAGACTCTCGGAAAAAACTCATTTTCAAGCAGGACATGCCGTCGACCGTCGTCGTATTAAGTCTTATCGGAAATGTTGAGTTTCTGATGAGTCGTTGGAGAAAAAAAAAATTTCCGAGGATGTTGCCGTCGGATATGGAATTAAATGCCCTCTGAAATAAGATAAGATAAACCTAGTTATTTTTATATTCAGCTGCAACATGCCCTTAAAAATAAAAGATACACTGTCGGAAATAGACTTATTTCATTAATTTTTTTATTTTTATTGTTGAAATATCTATATTAGGGAAGTAATGTAACAAACATAATAATAATATACGAAATATACTAAATGTAACTTCATTAATTTCAAAAATTCATAAAATCACATTCACCATTCAAAAATGCAACAAAAATATCAATTTTATACTATCTTTCACAGAAAAAAAAAAAATATACCCAAGTATATACAAAATGATATCACGATATCTTAAATATGTTCAATCATCCTCTAAAACAACTTCAGTTTCTGAATCATTTACCTCAACTTCATCATGCTCATACGCATCATCATCTTCTCCCGTCAAAACAATGTCCTAGGTGAAAGAAGGAATTTTAATCATTATTATTACCAAAACAAGAACTTGTATGAAATATAATCAAGAAACTGAGACTAATGAGAAAAATATTGTAATAAAAACAACTTTATATCAATGCATTGTCTCCATTTAAAAAAATCTAATAATTATTCCATCATTCACCTATATTAGAAGCTTGTCCATAATTACTTAAGTTCATCAACTAATAGAGCAATGACAAGTCACCAATCATTTTTCATGAGAACTCAAAATATAGAACACTTCATTCACTTAATCTATTAATAAAATGAAATAAACAACTTATACCTTATGAGATGATTCTTGTGCAAACTTTCCAAGAACAAGTTTTATCATTCTTTTCAACTTCTTGATTTCTTTCTCTAGGTCTTTTACTTTTACTTCCAAATTACTACATTGATGCTTGTTACCTCCTTAACTTGGAGAACCATACACATCCTTGCCTTTGATGCCTGCTCCCTAACCAACAACACGACCATGTGCTGCTTCTCTTGTCACTTCTCGAGATATTTTCCATTCATCCACTGGCAAGCCTTGATCTATAACAGTGAATCTCCTTGATTCCATTGTTTCCTATAATAAATACAAACATTTGTGTTAGTGCATATAGTAATGAAATCATGCAAATAAATCAGGAATATTATGAAAATTTAATATCAAATACACACATGCATTTCCTTTGCCTTGTTACTTGCCCATGTCCCCTTACATGAAACATCTTGAATAAATCAAGTGGACTAAGTTAAGTACCTATTTGTTACTGCAATAAAGAATTGAAATTCAATAAGATCATAATAAATAAACACATGTCTTTTATGATCAAAGTCAAACATGTTCTCTTCCCATTTCTGTTCTATGCTTGGCCATTGGGACGAACTTGTAGTATGAATAAGTTCGGACTTGGTTCAATTCCTCTTGCTTGTTGTGCCTGTTTTCTATTTATAATTTTAAAAAAAGCATAAAATCAACTTGGTTATTCTGAACCCATTGTTAAGTACTAGAGAATTCATAATTATAGAGGGTAAAATTATCATTTGATGCTCCAAGTCTCACTAACATTTTCACTTTTACATGTTTAAATCCTCTAAGCTTTTATTATGTGTGTTTTATTATAATTTAAGTATTTTATATATTTCAGAGATATTTTGGCCATTTTATGACTAACGAGAAGTCAGACAACAAAACTGATGGTATTTTTGAACTCATAATAGTCAAAAACCTTAGGAGGAGCATAAATGGATATTCGGCATGCGGTACTGTTCACATATTAGGTAATATTCACAAGTACAACAATGTTTCACATATACGGTATGATGATGTGGCATTGACCGATGATGTGACATTGACCGATGATGTGGCAGGATGTTATTGGACCAAAATACTGATGTGGCATTGACTGATGATGTGGCAGCATCTTATGGGACTGAAATGTTGATGTGGTGTTGAATAATAATGTGTGCCAACCAATCAAAGCTTGCCATGTGGCGCAATCAAGAGCGTATGAATTATTTTCATTTGATGGCCATGATTTACCTATTGTATTTATAAATAGAGGGCTCCTCCACCTAATTTGACACCCTTGAATCTATTTTCGAGCTCCATTTTCTATAATTCTGTCTCCATCTTGTCTTTTCTACATATTTTAATAAAATTATCATTTTACTCCTTGTTCAATTATAAGTGGCTAGTTTATTTCAAGCTTGGGTTGAAGGTGAAGGCTAAACATGATCCATGGGCTTAGGTAAGTTTATTTTCTTTTTCTCTTTGATTTATGTGGTTGTTTTGACTCATTGTGTATCCTGTCTAGATTTTGCACAGTATACCTGCTCCCTAGTGAAGGATCGTTACTGTCTGGCACAATGAGCACTTAACATCATATTAATTAGAGAGAAAATTTCCCTATGGTATTTTGTGGGTCATCTTGACTCAGTATTGATAGAGAGTGTATCTAAGCTATTTAGTAGATGGTCTTGCCATGTTGTTGATTATTATCATCTAACACAGCGTGTTCTTGACACCACACTTAGTGGAAGATCATTACCCCTTGCACACTGAGCGCTTGATATTATATTTATTAGAGTGAGAATTATGAGGAGTTGAAATACCCCCTTCATGAATTAATTGGAACTAAAAACATAAATATTAAGCCTATGGTGAAATGTTGAGTATGAATTTAGAGACTCAAGCTTTTCATTTGCATTATTTTTATCTTGAATTCATTCCCGCCATTTTTTTTAAATCTTAAGATAAAAAAATTCACTCCCAATTAACTCACATATACACCTAGAAAATTAACCCTATGCATAATTAAATCTACATTCTCGTGGGTCGAACACAAAATCTATTTACAATACATTTGTGCGCTTGCGAGTACAATAAAATGTGGACAACACCCATCAAGAACAACTCATGTATAAAGTACATAGACAATATTTATAAGTTTCTTATTCCTATAATGATTCTAGCAACTATAATTCACTGATGAATTAAAAGAATAACGAAGCTTAAGAAAGAAAATGACAGAAAAATATTATGCTAATAGTCATTATTAGTACTTTCCACCCCTCATCCATCCATTTGTCAACCATTTTACCTACCATCATATATCTCTAAAGTTATAACATGCCCTTGAGCAACTGCTTTGGCCTTTCCTCGACCATTTTTTTTCTTTTTGCTACTTGAAGCTGGTACAAAATCAAATAAGATACAAATTAGCCATTAATTTAAATTTAATTGTGCATTAAACATTAAGTTAATACCTTCATCTATTGTAGTAAAACATAAGCTTCACCACCAATTATAGAGCTAATTCAGTATCCTTGTTATGTGTGCTAGTTTGAGACTTTCCTTTGCTAGCAACTATGTCATTTGATCTTGTAATTTTCATTTGCCTTTTTCCCTTCGTTAGTAGCTAGAGACTTCTTTTTGTTTATAGTTCGAAACTTTCCATTTTTAACCATTAGAAGCCAATTAATCATTCAACAAAAATATTTCAAACAAACACAAATGGTAGAAACGGTTAGATTAATCATAGTTACAAAACCTACATGATAAAAAAATAATGCAGCATGCACTGTACATAGTCATAATAAGTTACCATTTTTAACTTGCAAAAGGAAAAAGGGAATATTTTTCCTAATTTACAAAGTGTTAAGCTCATTTGTTTTTCAAGCCTAACCAAATCTTATTCTTTCAAAACCTTAGCACATGATTCTGTGAAAAATGTGCTAACTTCTATCAAAGCATCACAAATTTCTTTTAGTAAAAACTCTCGCATTGTAAGAGACAATAATCTCTCTGAGAACACATGACAGTCATGAGTCTTCATGCACGGAATTTTATGCTCGAGTATATTCAGACATCTTAATAAATTAGCTGAATATCCATCTGGAACTTGCACATTCATAGGCCACTCACACAATCTTTATCTCTTTTCATTTGTCAAACTACAAGAAGCAATGGAAAAAATAGGTTTTCCATCATCATATTTTGGGTGAAGCTCATGCTTTATATTCAAGGATTCTATATCAAGGCGAGCATTTAGGTTATCTTTTGTTTTGCCATCAATATTAAAAAGTGTACCAAGTATATTATCCCGCATATTTTTTTTTCAATTTGCATGACATCTAAATTGTGATACAACAAAAACGTTTTCAGTATGGTAACTGAAAAAAAAAAACTATGTTTTTTCTAATTTTTGTGCTTTTCAAACCCATGAATGACTTGCTTTTTCCCTGTTTTACCAAATATTATTGGCCTTAAACTTTCAAGTTCATTTATCCCTTGCTCACTAGATGGTCTTTTCGGTGTAGCTTTCTTTTCTATCATACCATCAAATTGGCTCTTTTGAAATCTCCACTTATGTCCCAGTGGCAAAAATCGACGATGCCTCATATAATATATTTTTGAACTGTGATGTAATCTACGATGAGCAGTCTTCTTAGCACAACATGGGCAAACCAACTTTCCTTTTGCGCTTCAACCAGATGTAAGATCGTATGTAGGAAAGTCATTAATTGTCTACATAACAACCGCTTTCAATTGAAAATTTAAACGTGTGGAAACATCATAAGTATTCACTCCATTTTCCCACAACTCATTCAACTCATCAATTAATGGCCTCAAGTACACATCAATATCATTAACTGGGCCTTTTGGGCCTGGGATAAGGAAAGACATGAACATATACGACTCTTTCATACACATCCAATGTGGAAGATTGTATGGAAATAAAAGAACAGGCCAACAGCTATATCCAAAATTCATATTTTCAAAAGGATTGAAGCCATCAGTAGCTAAACCCAGTCAAACATTACGGGGATCGCTATAAAATGACTCATAAATGTGATCAAAACTCTTCCAAGCCTCATAATCTGCAGAATGCCCCAGAAACCCATCTTTAACACGCTTTTCAGAGTGTCATCTCATGTGTGCAGCTATTTTAGATGACATAAATAACCTTTGAAGTCTATGTGTAATAAGAAAGTAACATATAACCTTCCAAGAACATTTTTGGCTTTTCCTTCACCACCTTACCTTTTGTCTTCCATCTCGAAAGCCCACAAGTTGGACATTGACATGCATTTGTAAATTCTTTATAATAGATTATACAATCATTCATACATGCGTCAATTTTTTCATAATGCAAACCATTATCTTTAACTATCTTTTTTGCATCATAATTACACGTAGGCAATTTTTCACACGACGAAAATGCATCCTTCAAAATCTCCAATAATGTGTCAAAGGATTTATTACTCCAACCATTAATGCATTTGGCATGCATTAATGTGACAAAAAAAGATAAGTTGAAATATCTCGTACAATTTGAATACAATGGTTGTTTTGCCTCTTCTAATAATTTATAAAAACTTAATGCATCATTTTTAGGATCTTGGAAAAACTTTCTTCAACTTGGCCAAATATATCATTATATCCACCATCACGACCATCATCACTATAATAGTCAACATCATCATTATCACCATCATTATCACCATCACTATCACTATCACTATCACTATTACTCTTTCTATTTTCCTAAGGGAAATTATCATTCGTATACCCTATGGATGCTCTATTATCAAAAATACTACAAGACTTTGAGGGTGTATCAATCGTCCACCATAAATTGACAAAATGTATTTGTTGTTACCAAACTGTTACTTGCCGTTTAAATAAGATGACGTCAGAGGGGTAATTTGGTCTTTTCATATAATACAAGTAATAATTAAAGGGTATACAAGTGATAATAAAATAATTTAAGGGTATACAAGTGATAATTTTCAAGGGTAACATCGTCAATTCGCTATAATTCTGTTAACTTTCAAACGGCAACTAACGGTTTGGTGGTTGGCATATAACTTTTGTCAATTTAGGGTGAACGATTGATACACCCTCAAGTGTTGTAGTATTTTTTATAACAGAGCATGTATAGGGTATTCAAATGATAATATCCCATAGTATCAAGTAGTGTAGTCCAATCTTATCCCTTTATATAAAAGATGTCTTTCCACCTCGCTCTGAACTAATCTATACCTATTGGTACACTTAACGCATGGATATAGGATTTTTTTATCCTCATATTTAATGTGTCTAAAAGCATAATCAAGAAAATTGTTCACTCCACTAACATATTCACTTGTTGTCTTTTCTAATTACATCCATGATTTATCAACCGACAACATGTCTGAATAAAAAAAAACTATATGAAAGGCAAAATCATTATGCAAGCAGTAGCCACAGCAGCACTCAAGAGATATACTACATCATTAAAGAACAAAACCCTTTGCAGACTTTAAAGAACAAATTCTAACCTACAGAATATAATTAGAAAAGCAGCCACCACAAAGCACAGAAGCTTTTTTGTATAGTGGTACAACAATCAAAACCTAAAACATTTCCATTAGTATTAAAATTGTTGACATCAAACAAAAATGAAACTGAATATCATTTTTGCTAAGCTCTAAATATGACTATCACTAATTTTATTTTATTTTATTTTTGTTGAGCACTAACACTCTTGGATTTCCTTTGAATGTTCCTAATTATCATTTTTAATAACTCATCAAAGTTGACTTTCTAAAACAGTGTTTTTCAATCCTATAAAACAAAGC
Organism: Citrus mangshanensis; assembly: GCA_030449895.1. Lineage (NCBI taxonomy): Eukaryota > Viridiplantae > Streptophyta > Magnoliopsida > Sapindales > Rutaceae > Citrus > Citrus mangshanensis. The sequence continues at coordinate 10,448,635 of JASUUJ010000215.1, read as the reverse complement.
AAATAAATGCAAACTCGATTAACCAAACAAGAAATGGTTGTGCACTCTGTGCTTCTAAATTATGCAAACTCTGTAGTTAATTACACATTAACTACTCCACCGAGAATTATCACAAAACATTTTTATTACAAATTCATGTTAATGGATCAAGTAATTACCAATTAAGTTTTAAGGAACTTGGTAAAATTCAAGTCATTAAGGCCCAGAAAGTAAAACTTTAATAAGATTGAAATGCAAGAAACAAAAATAACTGAAAGAAGATAAAAATTACAAGTATCAAAACTACAGACCAAGAGATGCGTACAAAGAGTTGATGAGTTGACTCAGAGAGACACAGAAGATGCACAAAGTTGTGAATCTACAACTCTAAAACCCTAGAAAATTTATGATATTAAAGAAAAATTATTAAGAGGGAGATGGATTGGAGAAACTGAAGGAAAAGCTAAAAAGAGTTAAAAATTTGCAAGCTAAAAATTCTAAGTAAATTTACTTTGAGGTGCTTCTACATGCAAACAAGACACAGAGAGTGAGAGAGCAACAGATGCTAAGATGAAAATAGTGTCACCATTTGTTCGTTTGAATTTTCTTTTAATCAATTTGTATTAATTACAATGTCTTATTTTGTTTAGGGGCTTTATTTACTACCAAAGGGTTGGGCTTTATTTAATTGGCTTTGTTACTTTTGTATGAACTGATAATATCTTATTTTTGTTTTATTTATTTTTTATATTTATAGGATTTATTTCTGTTTTATCTTTTTTATAGGAGGTTCAAAGATTTTATTTTAATTTAGTATTATATTTCCTACCACAAATTCATTATTATCAGGGGCAAATTACCCTCTGAAAACTTTATCATTTTTTTAATTATTTTCCAACAACTCCTTTATGTCCTTGTAAAAAGTGCTTATTATATAGGGTAAACAATGCCATTGGAAATATTTCTTCAATAATATAGCTTTTTGTTGTAGTGCGTTGGCAATGTTATGAAGAAAATCTAGACTTGAATGATAGTTGGCTATCTTTGTTTGGTGAGTTTGCACGTTACAAGATTGTGTGAGATGATTCTATTGTAAGCCTTTGGCAAGAGCGATACAAATTGGCATATTTGTTTCCAAAGGTTTGTTACTTGCCATGTTGATGCTGGATTGAGTTGGTGTGTTGATCTTTTCCATGTTGGTACGTGATTCATGTGGCTGCATATGGTTCATGCGCTGTGACTATTTGAATTCCGCGAATTCCTCATGTGGTGGGCAATGTATCTTAACAGCCCTCTTGAGATTAGTTGGGTTATAGAGTGAATGCCAAGCTTGAGCTGAAAGAGGAAGAAAAGATCTTTACCCAGTGGTTTGGTAAGCAAATATATAGTTTGCAACAATAAGGGAATATGCTTGGCTTCAAGAAGTCCTTGAATGACTTCTTCACGAACGAAATGGACATCGATTTCGATGTGTTTGCTATGAGCATGAAGAAGTGGATTATGTGTCATGTTGATGGCGCTCTTGTTGTTGTTGAGGAGGTGAGGAACATGTAAAGTTGAGACCCCGATGTCCTAAAATAAAGTAAGAATCCAAGTTAATTAAGCCATTTTGGGAGACAAATTAAGCCCGATATTGTACTTGTACAATGGATCATGCAACAATTTTTTGTTTCTTGCTACACCATGAGATTAAATTTGTCCCAAGGTAAATACTAAAGCCTATTGTGCAACATTCTATTTCAAGGTAGGGTTGCCAAAAAAGTCCAAGCCGAGCTGCATGGATTGGGCCTGGATATAGGCTAAAAAATATGAAGCCCGCATAGATTGGGCCTAGAAAAAGTCAGGGCTTTTTAATTTATAAATAAAAAATTTATCAAATTAAAAAATTAAAATACTATATTAATATTTTTTATATTAGTATTTACGGTGGGCATGTGTTGGTTTTAATTGAGTTTTAAGTAAACCCAAATCAAACCATAAAAGTTTGGGTTCGATCCAAACCAACCCAAATAATTTCAACTCAACCCAAACCAACCCATTTGGATTTGGTTTGGGTTTGGTTTGAATTTTATTGTCAAAATATTTTTTATTTTGATAAATTTAATTATATAATAATTATTAATTGTTATTAATTATTAAATTGATACTAAAATATGAAAAAACTAGTGGATAAAAATTATAAATAATAAATTTTATAATAACTTAATCCTTAAATTAAAGAATACTAGAAAATTAAAATAAAGTTTTATCACAAAAATCATTAATTCTTAATAAATAATAATGTAAACTCTAATAATAAACTTCCACAAACATGACATCAACAGGTAAATTCAAAGAAAGCAAATAAAAAAAAAATTATGTGAGTGCCATTTAGTTAAAATAATCAAATTTCTTTATCTAAAAAAATGTATCCTTTGACTTATAATTATTGAGATGATAATTTTTTATCAAATGGTGTTTTTTTTTTTTCAATAGGTTGATTGCTCATGAATTTCAAGATGGAGGATCAATGTCAATAAATCCCATCAAAATAAAAAACGGAGTATTATTTATGCTACAATATCAATATAGCACACAAAATGTTAATTTTATTTATAATAAGGATTTATAATTTCTGTCACAATAATATTTTATCAGTGGCGAAATATTATTTCTCATAATTATTAATTATTTTCTTCCAATGGGCTAGGTAACAATGCCCTCAAAAACCATCTCAACATTATTACTATAATTTTCCTTAATTTAAATACGAAAACAACAATATAGATTTGATGTTTTTCTTATTAATGTTAGAAATATAAAAGCGGTAATTACGTAAGTATAATATGAGTTTATAAATTAAAAAAATGATTTCATTTCATCAAACACTAGTTTCATCTCATTTAATTATTTACAATAGCATTTATTTAATTCATATTTGTTTTTACATGTTGTTTTCCTTTTCTAACTGTTAACAATTGATCACGCCATGAACAATCCAATAATAACCTTTCACTTATTTGTTTTTTTTTTCATTTATTTCATTTGATAAGTTTGAGTGTTGGGGTTTTGTTCATGACCCATGGGTAAATCATATCCAACCCATAATAATTTGTTTTTATATAAAACCCACATTTAACCCATTTTCATAATTTACCCAACTCAAACTATTTAATTTGGTTTGGATTTGGTAAACTCATGAATTGTGGGTTTATGCCCACTCGTATTAGTATTTGTGATTTATTATGTTGTGTTACTAATATCAAGCCCAGACTTTTTAATTTATAAATAAAAAATATCAAATTAAAAACTCAAATCTTATATTAATATATTTTTTATTTAAGCATTTATTATCTATTTTGTTGTGCTACTAATATTTTAATTATTTGACTATTATTCTATTATGTATAGAATAATTATCTTTAATTTAAATTTTTTTACTTTATTAAAAATTTATTTAAAAAATAATGAAGGCCCAAGCCTGCCCAATCTAATGTTTGGATGGACTTTTGAATGGCATGGGCTTATTCTCAACAAGTTGGGCCTGGGCCTAGGCTTTAAAAGGCTCAGTTCAAGCCTGGCCCAGACCCTTAATTTGCCAACTTTATTTCAAGGCAACCAATGCAATTAGAGATCGAAAAGGTTTTGATTGATTGGAGCTTTGCTTAAAGAAATCAAAGTCCGAAGTTGAGAGTGCCTTTGAGATAGCGTAGGATTCTTGTAACAACTTTGAGGTCTTGTTTAGTAGGGCTTTGGAAGTGTTAACAAGCTTTCTTGACAACAATAATAATGTCTAGCCTAGTGAATATGAGATATTGTAGGCTACTGTTGGTGATTTATTATAATCAAATGCTATTGATGCCAATGTGCAAGTGTACACAACAAGTAATAAAGTGATGAATATTCAAGATCATTTCCACAGGGATTGATGTCACTAGAAATGCTACAACAATCACAATAGTGCAATCTACCTTAAGTCCAAGTTAACAAATGTAAAGTAAGTTCTATTGAAATTGATAATTGTGAGAGACTAAAATAAAACAATGCAGTAATGAATTAACTTAAATTAAATACGTCTAAGAATCAATTGAGAATAAGGTAGTTGAATGATCAAACTCTCTTTATGGGCTGACTGCTTTTTCTCAAGTTAACACCAGTTGTTACATCAATTGCTACAGCACTGGGCAGAATTAGTCTACATCCTTAGTTGTCGCGTGTTGGAACTCTCACACCCTTAAGTATGTTAGCAATGACCAATTGTTATTCTACCTATGACATGGCCTTATGAACCTTTATTCTCTCCACCCTACGAGGTAAGTACCTATGTCTAGTTTGTCACAAATCTTAACTTCAAGTATAGCCCTTATGGGATTCAAGATAAACTTAATCTAGGAAACTCAAATTAAGATCAAGTATTACTCTAATAATAGCCACTAAGATATGCCCTTTTGCGGCTCTATCTTAACTTGATCTATTAAATGGGTGGTCAACCGAAAAAACAGTTATAATAATTGCTACTAGAGTAAATGCTACAGCAATGACCTAACAACTCATAAGAACAGTCAAGAACCCATTAGATTGTTTGTTACTCAACTACAAGCAAATTTAGTTCATATTCTGAAAGAGAAAAACAAACATCAAAATATTGGTCATGAAATACATCGGTTCAATCAACAAGTAAGGAAAAGAACAAGTAGAGAACGATGAAGATTAAATCTAAATAACTCTACTGGATTCTTCACTGATGCAGAATTGGTTCCCTTGAATTCGGATTGTTTTCTTTTCTTCCTCTCGATTTTTCAATGTTAATTCTTTGTCGCCGTTTTAAGTGGTGTACGCCTCCTTTTATAACTAACAACTAGGGTAAACAAAAGCCTCGGGCGTGCATGAGTTAAATTAGGAAACTGTAGATCGCAATTCTGCAGCTGACCCGCGCTAAGTTTTCTCCCTCAGTGTTCCAGGATTGCTATAGCAATGGTTGCTCTAACAATGGCTATAACACTGCACTGTTCCCGGTTGTGCTTCACTTCTTTTGTGGCCATATTCTTTCTTCCTCTTGCTAGTCTAATATCTCAGCATCCCTTCATGAATTATAAACTTCTGAAAACCTACAATTATGCACATGTTTTGAGCACAAATTACTTTAATTCAAGCAAAACTTATTAAGGCTCAACTAAAATGAATGTTTATGCAAAATATAACCAAAATATAATAAAAACACCTCATTTACTCTCTAAGTGATCTTGATTTAAGTCTAGAATTACTGTAATAACTCTCATTTCATAGAGTTATCACACTCCCAAACTTAAACCGTTACTTGTCCTCAAGTAATGGCGACATACTAACACTTCACGCACACAATCATGCAACACACAACTTAACTCTTTTATCAAATTTACACGGATTCTTCTACCTTTATATCACAATCCCAATCATGCAAAATGACCATAGTAAATCAGTTCTAGACTTAAACTTCCTTCTGTCCACTGTGTGTGTGTGTTACTTTGATTGAATTCCAGAGATGCTACAACATTACCAAGAGATTGCATGTAATTCAGTAGTAGTACAATTTTATTCATATATGGGGTAGCATAAATCTCACATACTCAAATTGTGCTGTCTTTAAGAATGAAAACTTGAGAGTATTCGACCTCCTCACTGCAACATTTATTTTTCATGTGAATGCCAATTAATTGTAATGATGACACCCAATTGCTCAAACCATGCACAGATCAGAGTTGTTGTAGCAATATCTGTAACATAATCTTATCTAGAGATATCTTTTACTCAAGGTTGAACATGGGGGTCATGAATAGACCTGACTACTCAATATCCTAGATAGATGACTTCCTCGTATTATTGTCTCACTTTTTTTTTATTGTTGCTCCAACACTGCTCATAACTCTTGTTGTCTTTGGACGCAAATCTGCACATGGGGTAAATACTCAGCTCTGGTTACTCAGCAACTTGAGCCATCGGAGAAGAATTTATCTCATAGCAAGAACAGTCAATCAAACCTTTTCCCTCAAACTTAAGATCTTTTCTATTCTTTTGGCTCTACCACAACAATCTCATAAAACTCCACCAAAGTTTAAGTGTCAGGACAGAATTTCACTCTCCATCTATAATTATCTCTACTCGGCATTCTTATGATCACTAATTAACATTAAATTTCTCTTCATTAGGTTTTTAAATCCATACACAAATATTAGATAGCAGAGCTTCACACAACACATACATAAACACATATTCAAAACACCCAGAGATACATCCCCCCCCAAACTGTAAATGGTGTTGTGTCCTCACAAGCACACAACAACAAAGTCACACAAATCGATAAGGACTTAGATGAGGACATTAGAAAATAAACCACACAAATTGAAAACATAATGAAAGACAAGTTTTTCAGAATTAAATAAATTGACTAGCAAGAATGAGATACTCCCCTGTTGTTTGGGTGTTGCTGCAATATGGTGGGATGACATCAGCACTTCTTAGATGCACTGCGCAACTTATCCTTTGGGAAAGCTTATGGGGAGGTAGCTAGCAACGTCTTTGTCTTTTTCTTCAATGGGTGGGAGGACTGCTTAGTGGACATCGATCCTGGTCCAGAAGTGTTGCCTTTTGTTTTGCAGGATCCTCTAGGACTAGCACGAACAAGTTTGCTAGGAATTTGCTATGGAGGAGCTGGGGTTGGTGCATCAATTGCCTGTCCCTCAGTTGTGATGGCGGCAATGATGTCAAATAACTGCTTGGGTTCGGTGGGTGTACGCATGACTCTGGTTGCTGCAGCTTCCAACTCTGCATCGACTTGCTCGACTTCATCTTCAGAGGCAGAATGGGTTGCTATTTTTTCCTTGCCCTTGCTCGAAATGGCTGGAATGTGGGGTTCCTCTTTAGGTTCACTCTCTTCCTTTTCTTGGATGATGTGCTTTGTCTTGATTTTGGAAGAGGTCCTGACTGGGGGTTCATCACGTTCTTTCTCAGAATCTTCATCGCAGACTTGTCACCTTCTTGATCGGATGGTTCATCTTACGGTTCATTTGTGTCAGTGGCTTCTTCACTAGCTTCTGCTGGAGCATCTGTGGTGTTGATGTCAAAACTATACCGCTGGAGTAATGAATTAAGGAAATCCCGGTGGGTGTTTTTTATGTAAAGAGCAAATTGGTGTAGGTGGCTGTCTAGGTGCTGTAAATAGCTCCAAAATTGATCGTTTTCCCTCTGCTGAGCCTCAGCACATTGAGTGATACTGGTACTCAGCGCCTGGATTGTCTATTATAAACCAATAGCTCGTCTCGCCCTTGTGACAGCAGCTGGTTCCGTTGTTGCTCCAGCACTTTCACCAACAATTCTCTCAATGGTGCGTGCAGTAAGGGCACCATCATTCTTGACATGTTCATCATTTGCATCAAGACGAATATCGGATACTACACAGATGCTGGTTATGAGTGAAAGAAATAGCAAGACGGCAGCTTTGTGTTTTTTGATGGCATAATCTCTAATTTCTTTTTCAATAATGCTTCCCACATCTATGGGAAGCCCTCGAACAATAGCATATAACAAAACCAACCTTTCTTGTGAAACAATAGTAGTGTGGGTGGTTGGCATTAGCCTGGATTTCAGAAATTTCACCCACACCTTAGCAATAGGTTTTAAATCTATCCTATTATTTACACGCCCTTCCTCACTAGCCTTCGATGCCCTCTCTACAGTAAGAGTTGTGAAGATAGTGTTCCATCTTTTTGGGGTCAATTTGTCAAGCAACTTGGCATACTCACAATTAATTCAGCAGGTAAATTATAAAAAATATTTATAACTCGAGAGTCTAATGGAACAAGTGTATTTCTTATCCAAATATTGTACTAATCAGGGCTTACCAAATTGGCGTAAAATTCTTTGACTACTGCAGCATTGTGTACTGTTTGCACAATTCCTATAGATTGCGATGGAAATTGAAACTCTTTTTCTTCCAGAATCTTGCGCGGTTCAATGAATTCTTCATATTTTTCTTATGCATGATAACTTTGGAAGCGTGAAGGATCTTTGAGTCGGCTAGTTGTTCTCTTATACCTTGGCATTGCTATAGTAGTAACAATTCGAAGGTAATAGGCCTATGAGTAAAATGAGAAAATGGTGGTAAGAATTATTGGAGTCGTGCTTGCGAGGGAGAGGGGAAATAGTGTCGTAGGTCACTACGCACAGTAATTCCCTTTTATAGTGGAATTTAATTGAAGATAAATTCGGTAAAGAAAGATAAATTAGGGAAGAAAATATTTTGAATTCATTGAGTATATCCCATAAAAATAGGCAAGAGAAATTAATGCATTAATTTCAGAGATTTTTGCTTCCTTAATTGCTATCCAAATCCATGCATCCATTTGTCATGATTTATCTCCAACGGTAAGTGAGAGGCTCTAATTTTAAATTACTGTAACGGTAATATTGGCTGCTGCAGTACCCAATTATTTGCTCGAGCAACGGTTACATATTCTACTCCAATAGCTTCTGACACGTGGCTTGCCTCTGTACTCTGTCACAATACAACCTCAATTGTCAATATGGAATTCATTTGTCACACATACTTCCCTTAAAAAAATTTTAACATTAACTAAAGCCAATTCTAAAAAATTAAAAATAAAGATATAGATTGATAACAGAAGTAAAGAGTTCAATAATTCGAAAGGATAAAAATAAATAGCCAGAAGTGAATAACAAAATTAAAATAAAATAAAAGGAAGATCCTTCAACAAAACCAGAGAGGATCAAGCTCGGTTTGAAGTGGCTGCCTCTACAATGGGTTGCCTCCCATTGAGCACTTGATTTAAGGTCCTTCAGTCTGACCTTATTTGATTGCTCAATAGCTTGGTTCTTTAAGGAGTAAGACCTCCTTTGAACAATCTGCCACTGGCTGTATGTAATACTTAACCTTGTGTCCATTAACTTTAAATTCTTAACTTGTTTGTTCATCTAGAAGATCAACAGCTCTATGAGGATAAATTCTTAGCAGCTTAAAAGGTCCAGACCATCGAGATTTTAGTTTTCTTGGAAATAATCTTAGTCTTGTATTATGGTGCAGTACTAGTTGACCAGGGCTGAATTTCCTATTTTGGATATGCTTGTCGTGCCAGTGTTTTGTCATCTCTTTATAGATTCTTGCATTTTCATATGAGAACAGACGTAATTCATCAAGCTCACAGAGTTGAAGCTTCCTTTGCTCTACTACAGCATGTATATCCCAATTTAATTGCTTCAGTGCCCAATGTACTTTATGCTCTAGCTCAAGTGGCAAGTGACAAGCCTTTCCATAAACAATTTGGTAGGGAGACATGCCAAGTGGTGTTTTGTATGCTGTTCTGTAGGCCCATAGGAAGTCATGTAACCTCAAGGACCAATCCTTCCTTGATGGGTTCACCACTTTTTCTAAGATCTTCTTAATTTCTCTATTGGACACTTCTGCCAGACCATTAGATTGTGGGTGATATGCTATTGCTACTTTATGCCTAACTCCATATTTTACAATAGCTGCAACAAATACTTTGTTGCAAAAATGAGAACCATCATCGCTAATAATTGCTCTAGGAGTGCCAAACCTGAAAAAAATATTTTTCTAAAGAAAGGACACTACTATTTTAGCATCATTGGTAGGTAATGCTGCAGCTTCTACCTACTTGGAGATATAATCCACAACAACAATGATATATAAGTTCCCAAAGGATAGTGGAAAAGGTCTCATGAAATCTATTCCCTATACATCAAAAACTTCCACTTCCAGAAAGTTTGTCAATGACATTTCATGTCTTTTAGTTATGTTCCCTGTCCTTTGACACCTGTCACAATATTTAGCAAATTCATAAGCATCTTTAAAAATAAATAACTTTAGCAGTTGTTCTGTGACCACCAAAATGTCCTCCATATGCTGCAGCATGGCATGACTCCAGTATGTGGGGAATCTCTCCCTCTAAAGCACATCTTCGTATTACTTGATCCGAACATAACTTATATAAATATGGTTTATCCCATTAGTAGCTTCTAACATCATAAAGAAATTTTCTTTTCTCTTGAAACATCAACTCAGGTGGTAGCAACTCACTTACTAAGTATTTAGCAAAATCTGCATACCATGGAGATCCTGAGTGCTGCAGCATCTGCTTGCTGTACTACTAACAGCTATCATTAGGAAAAGTTTCAGGGATGTCCTTTCTTATCAATGTACTTGTGTCTGCTTCCAGCCTTGACAGGTGGTCTGCTACTTGATTCTCAGTCCCCTTTCTATCTTTAATTTCGAGATCAAACTCCTGAGGCAATAAGATCCATCTGATTAATCTTGGTTTGGCATCCTTCTTTGAAATTAAGTACTTGATGGCTGCATGGTCTGTGTATACAATCACTTTAGTACCCACCAAGTAAGCTCTGAATTTATCAAAAGCAAATAATACTACTAACAACTCTTTCTCTGTAGTGGTGTAATTAATTTGAGTTTGAGTAAGAGTTTTGCTTGCATAGTATATGGAGTGAAAAATCTTATCATTTCTCTACCTTAATACTGCTCTAACAGAATGGTCACTGGCATCACACATCAATTCAAATGGTAGGGTCCAATCTGGTGATATAACCACTGGTGCAGTGATCAAAGATTTCTTTAATTCTCCAAAGGCTTGAAGACGGTCTTTATAAAAGTGAAAGGGTTTGTCATGTTCCAGTAATGAGCATAATGGTTTAGCTATCTTGGAAAAATCCTTAATGAATCTTCTGTAAAATCCAACATGACCCAAAAAACTCTTAATACCCTTAATTGAAGTAGGAGGTAGCAGTTTATCTATTACTTCTATCTTGGCTTTGTCTACCAATGCCATTCTTGGACACCTTATGACCCAACATTATGCCCTCTTGCACCATGAAATGACATTTTTCCCAATTGAGTACTAAGTTAGTCATCTCACGTCTTTTAATAACTTCTTTCAAGTTGTGTAAACAATCATTATATGTCTCATCAAAAACTGAAAAGTCATCTATGAAGACTTCTAAAGTTTTTTCTACCATATCAGAAAGAATAGACATCATACATCTCTGATAATTCCAAGTTCAATTAGACTTTGAGAGTTATGAAGTCTTTTGATTGACCTCAATCACTCTTATTAGCTCCCATATAAACATACCTATTGTATCTAAAATAGATGTGTATGATTCCGCACACGTGTAATGATTCGGAAGTAGCCAGCTATATGCTTGATTTCTTCAAGCTATGCTTATATATATTTAAAAATTGAGAGCTGCTTGCTTACATTTGATGGTCGTTCGGTGGCTATATAAAATGCAAAAAAATTTAATAGTTGCTTCATATACCAAATTTGAGAACCGAGAGCAAACAAAGGAAAATGGAAGAGAAATAAGAAAGTGGAAAAGAGAAAAGAGAAGAAAAAGAAAATAAGAAAAATAAGAAAGAAGCCGAATGTGGGAAAAGAGAAAAAGAAAGGAAAAGGAGAAAAAATATTAGGGGAAATAGAATTAGATAGTTAGATCTACATTAAATAAGTTAGTGGGTAATAGATTTATGAAATTTAAGTAGTTATGATTTAATTTGCCTTATACGTATAAGTTTTTATATTAGTTCTAACAATTAATTTTGAATCATGTATTTTAGGAGAAATTCAAGAATCTAAGAGCCCACAGGAGCCCCAACGAACCCTTAGTGAAACAAGCTTTGTAGGGATACTATTATTACAATTATGTATTCCATGAAGCATTTATGTTTGGTAGTATGATTTAATATAATGTTATGATTACATGTACAAATATTATATGTTTGATTAAGTCATAAAATGTGATTGCCAATCACCATATATGTGTCCTTCCCCATAAACTCTGTGCATGCATATTGAGAGTTAGGCTACTCTACCCATACGATGTAGTTAAATTCCATCGGGTATTGAGAGGTTTTTGCCCGACTCTACTCATGCGATGATGATCCCAGTAAGTATTGAGAGTTATTTCTCTGGGTATTATTTGGTGCAGTTTTGTCATGTATGTATTATTTCCCATGTTTACAAATGCATTACTTTATTATTATTATTATTATTATTATTATTATTATTATTATTATTATTATTATATGGCTGCAAGCTCATTATTTTCCTATTTATCCCTTTTTTTGCCAGGATTTTGCAAGATTTTGTGCTGATCAATTCTAGTCAATTAAAATTGGGCCACGAGACGTATTGCCTCATGACTTGCATTTTGAGCATGTTTATATTACTTATGTTTTTATGTATATATATTTGTAGGGTCAGTATATATAGTGAGATATGAAATGTGCAAGTTTTGAATATATATTTTTGGATGAGGTATAGAGGTTGTTATGTGTTTATAGTGGAGACCATTTTTATATATTCATGAATTAAATTTGTGCCACGAGTTTTAGTTATTAGATTGTATGATTCACCTCGGATCTAACATATAAGTTGGGGCAAGCCGTGTCATGTGATAAGGGTGTGACAGATATGAAAAATATGAAGAAGATATTAGAAAACACAAGGATTGAAAACAAGAGAAAATGGCAGTGGGCTCTAGCAATGTGATATGAGGGGATTTTCTTTTATTATAATTATCCTCCGACATAAACATACAGTAGCGTGATGGTTTTCTTTGAGATTATCCTTGTCTCTAATCAACTTGACAGTGATATAACTTATTGTGATATGCTTCCGCATTCAAGGATCAAAATGTATGCTTTTGGATATTGAAACGACCTGCCCCGAATCCCCCCGGGCGAGTCAATCTAACCTCATCCAAACTGGATTGATAATAATCTAATTAGTGAGGATTTTGCCAAAAAATCGGCAGAGTTTCCTTTATATATATAACACTCCCAATCTACAAATATGTAAGACAAGCACTCCTAATATAATTCAATATACAACAAACTCCAGTGATCAACATTCTCAACCAAAATACTGAGTTTTATATCTCTAGGGTCTCAAAAGATAATATTATAACTAATATTAATATCTTAGTTTATTCTTAATCCCAAAAGAATAATATAACAAAATTATACAATCCCAACAGGACGAGATAACCAAGATGTCCTAACAAAAATATCTATATATTCTAACACCATCACGTGGCCAAGACTCAAAATATATTTACAATCGATGGGTTGGTCTGGTGTACCTGCAACCTCCTGGTGGGGGGGGGGATATAATAAAAAAGGAGTGAGTTTAAAACTCAATGAGATCAGTGAATGGATAATAGTTTTTGAAAATTAATTCTTACTTTAAAAGAAATAATCACATTATTTCCTAACACGATTTCATCAAACCATATGCAAGAAACTAGTAGTAAATCATTTAACATTTAAACCAGATTACTAACCATGAAAAGCATATATATTATCGTACTAAATAACCATGGAAATCATATCACAATATCATATAGAATATACAAATCTGAAAATCATCACTAAACAAGTACCCAGGGAAATAATCTCGTCATATCCGGACCTCAACGGACGGGCAATGACGTACTATTTGGGTACCGTCACGCCCTAGAGCTACACAGATAGACATGGAAATACCATCTCATATCTCACCATATATGTGCATGCATAATCTAGTCCCCAAAGGACAAAAGCGCCCAAGCACACGGCCCAAAGCCTTTGTGTGTACTCAGATGGGCCCCAAAGACTTATATCTCATCTGTATCATTTGTATCTCAATATTTGTCTATGTCTTATAGCTGTATCTCTGTAATCATTATACCGCATGCATATGCCCCCAAAATGCAAGAGCGCCCAAACACATGGCCCAAAGCCTCTATGTTGTTTAGACAGGCCCCAAAGGCCTCTCATCTCATCTCATCTCATCTGTATCACTGTATTTAGAGGGAAGGATATTGTCTAATAATTTAAAAACAATCTCTATACTCATATTCACATACCTTTTAACCATATTTTAAATCATACCACAATTGAATCCACTTTTCTTATCTTTAAATTATTATCATGCTTATTCAAAGTTGATACGCAAAATCATTAACCAAATATTTTAATAAAATACCAATGCGTGAATAAAATCTATTTCGAGGAAATTATTAAATCAGAACATTTAAACTAATTATTAAATCAGAATATTTAAACTACTTATTTTGCAAACATGCTTTACTATTATAATTAGCTATGAAAATAAGTTTTGTATATTCCAATCACAGTGACGGTGTTCACGCTCGGTTATCGTCCACATCCGCGAACCGGTTCTTACTCGTGGATCCTCCTAAATCAAGGAAACGACAAAATTAATTATTTTTCGTAAATCAGAGTTATGACTAAATTTATGCAATAAACTCGAAATGAACATCTATCCATAATTTACAACTCCCGTGTCGATAAAATTACTAAAATGCCCTCGAGTCCGTAAATCATTAAAATATTCCAAAATCGTAAATCACCAAATTACCCTTAGAATCATAATTACACCCAATCCTCAATTCTAGGAATTACTAAAATATCTACAGGTGCAAAAATTACAAAATTGCCCTCGGAGTGTGAAATTACTGAAATACCCTTGCCAGTCAACGGTCACCGAAATTTGGTCAACACTGGCGGGGAAGCATGGGTTAGATACTTTTGGCCAAGCTGAGTTCAATGGCACCGGCAGTGAGCTCCAACGCGCGGCAATAATGCCGGAATCTAGCTCAACAGCCGTGAATTTCCAACAATTGGTCGGGGGCGAAACAATGACTCCCAGTGACTGTGGATGGTCTGAAATGGAAGAGGGAGTCGTGGGGAACAAAATGTAACTAGTGGTGTCATCCAAAATCGGCGAAAGTCCAGGCGGAGCAAAGTGGAAAAGTCACGGGTTTTCAAGCTTTAGTCGTCAGCATTCTGGTTGTTTTTCGGCGACGTGGACGGCATGGGTATGATGGACGGTCTTCAAGCTTCAGATTGGTACCAAACTTGACCGGAATAGTGGCTGGAAATGGAAGTTACGACCGGGTCAAGGTCGCGGGTTTCGGGTCTGTAGTTGGGTCGGTTTGGCAGCTTCCCTTCACTCTCTCACACGTGCATGTGTTTACCCTGTTTCCAGCTCTTTCCTTTTACTTATAAAATCCTTCACTGCCTCATTTTCATTTTAAATTTCTACATATGTTATAGATATTCTATTAACTGTATGTTGAATATGTACGGATATCAACACTTATCTTTTTGAAGCTATCAAAAGATAGACTATAGTTTGCAACAAGAACAATGTAGGTTGAGTTTTGTCGGTAGAAAGAACTTAGACATAAATTTTAATGAAGATGCCTAATTTTGAAATTTTCATATACGTTTAGTGAACGAAAAAGGTTGCATGTATTTAAAATAGCACAAAATTTAATGAAAAATTCTTCGTGTTCAATATTAACTCCTGCTGCAGAAATGCGAGGTTGAGCAATTACTAATATTCTGGTAGCTGCAACTTCTGGAGAAATATAAATCTGGCGTAAACAAATATAAAGAAAATAGGACACAATAATTTACGTGGTTCGGCGTAAGGCCTACGTCTATGGGCAAACACTGGAAGATAATTCTACTAATGATGAGAATTTACAAAAGTGGGAGAAACTCTCAACACCCCAAACCCCAATACACTCAAATGGAACCTCACTAGAACACTCAAGTGGAAACTCTTTCAAATCTCTAAAATCGCTTCACTTGCAATTGCTCTCTACTTCTCTTAAATTTGGATGCTTACAATTGCAAAATGCTTCTCTATTTATAGAGAACATTTTGCACCAAGTTGGGTTCAATTGGCCAAAACGTTGAGCTGGAACTTGCATTGCATGCATTAAAGTCATGCATATTTGTCAACAATTGCATGTGTAATTTGTTGCCATCTTTAATTTTCAGCTTCACGAATTGCATGAACAAGATTTTTAAACCTTTTCCTGCTTTCAAAACCTAACTTTATCTTTTCTATTCAAGTCAAAATTTCAACAACTCCATGGAATAAGAGATTTTGGTGGGCACAAGCTATAAATTTCTTATCTTTTCTTATCTTTTTGAAGCTGTCAAAAGATGAACTATAGTTTGCAATAAGAACAGTGCTGGCTAAGTGTTGGCGGTAGAAAGAATTTGGAGATAATTTTTAATAAAGATGGTTAATTTGGAAATTTTATATGCGTTTAGTGAATGAATAACGCTGCATGTATTTAAAATAGCACAAAATTTAATACAAAAGCATAAAAAATTAAAAAATTCTTGTGTAGTGGTGAATTCTTTTCTTGTAATGAAATTTTTTATTTTTTTTAGTGATGGCATACTATTTTTTATACCATCTTTTTTTTTCTTATACATTGGTATTGTCAGCCAACCGATGAATAAATGGTAAAATATTGATGTGAAAAATCTCTTCCACCTTTTCGAATTTTATTTTTTAAAAGATAGAGAGATAAATGATTTCAAATTAATCTTTTAGCTCTCTAACTTTTGTCAAATTTAAATTTGAATAGCCAACAAAAGAAAATTAATTGAAAACTCTACCTCCGTACTCGGAGTGCAATTATTTTGACTCAAATGAATGTCTTAAAAATTTGAAAAGCAGACCAGCACATTGAATATATAAAATGTGCCTGAATATATATCACACCCTGCCAATCACGGTGTTATAATAATTGAATCATTGATCAGTAAATATATCTTACTATCCTTTTCTCATGCGCATGCGTCATTACGAAATCAAAGTTAACAATGTTGTTAGATTGTAACTTGTTAGATTATAACTAATCGCATTTGCAGCTATTCATATGAGGAGTCAAAATGCTTGCATACAGTTAGTCCACATTTGCAAGCAAGCGTGATTTTATATAATGTGCTTCTCTATTATAGTGTGTGATCAATCAGGCAAGCTTAATTTAGTTGATCATCAGTATCAATGGATGCGAATCAAGATCAAGGAGCAAAAGAGTTGTTTCAAGGCCAAGCTCAACTTTATAAGCTCATGTTTAATCATTGAAGCTCGATGTCACTAAAGTGCGCGATTGAGCTAGGCATAGCGGATATAATTCACTGCCACGGACGGGCCATCACTCTTTCTGAGTTGGTCTCGGCACTTGATATTCAGCCTACAAAAACGACTGGTTTATTCAGGCTCATGTGCTTGTTAGTTCACTTGGGCTGCTTTAAAAAAAACCAAAGTCAATGGGCAAGAAGAAGCATACGGGCTCACAGCTGCTTCTACTCTGCTCATAAAAGATAAGCCCTACTGTTTGTCACCAACTGTTTCAGTATTTGTTGACCCATTTTTTGTCGCTCCATTTCAGTCTTTAAGTAGTTGGTTCAAAGGGAGTGAGCTCACGTTGTGGGAAACTGTTCATGGAATCAAGTTCTGGGAATTTATGAATCAAAACCCTGCAATAAACCAGCGGTTCAATGAAGCAATGGCCAGTGATTCTGAAATAATGACAAGCTTTGTTGTCAAATCCGAGTGTAAGCAAATCTTTGAAGGGTTGGGCTCATTGGTTGACGTAGGAGGTGGCAACGGATCGTTTTCCAGAATCATCTCCGAAGCATTCCCCGGCATCAAATGCACTGTACTCGACCTCGCGCATGCTGTTGCTAACCTGCCTGAGGCCGACAACTTGAAATACATAGCAGGTGACATGCTTCGGTTTATCCCTCCGGCAGATGCCTTTCTCTTCAAGGTAAGATCCAATTTTAAAACTTTAAAACAACTTGTTAACCGTTTTCGTGAATACCAGATGATTTATTTCAATTGTTCTGTTCGCAGCTCATATATCCGGACGTTTGAATCTTACAAAGTCAGGATTTGAATAATTCAAATCAGATTTAAAGTAACTGCAAAATGCTATACAACTTTAAATTTAATTAACATTTGGATTTTAGAAAATCTAGAAGTTTAGGCTTGAGCACGACCATTTACGTAATTATTCTTTAGTGCGGTTGCCCGTATTTTTTCTAGTGTAGATTTGAAGTTTTACCATATTGGTAAAGGCTTGTATAACATTAAAACTTATTTTTTTAGAACTTATATGTATAGTTATATATATGTGTGTGTGTAGGCGGAGTAGTAAAACATTTTATCTACGACACTATAAAATTATTTTACAATATTTAAAACAACGAATCTGCATTCTAAAAAGTGTGGTTTGTGTATGCATGTGTGTATAGATAGATACTAAAGAAACGCAGAGAAGCAATTGCAAGCAATGGTGAGAGAGGAAAGGTAATAATAATAGATATTGTTATCAATGCAGAGGAAGAGGAACACGAATTAACCGAAACAAAGTTCTTGTTTGACATTGTGCTGAGCGTTAACGCTACTGGAAAAGAGAGAACTGAAAGCGAATGGGCAAAGCTATTCTTCGATGCTGGTTTCAGTCATTACAAAATAACACCTATATTTGGCATGAAGTCCCTCATTGAAGTCTATCCATAAAGAATTGAGCAACCGTATTCCCGCAAATCTCTTGTACTGCTTGATGGAAAAGCAAAATATCGTTCAAGATTTAAGTGTAGTAGTTGAAATGTCTCGAAATGACTAGAAAATGAGGTGACACACGGGTTTAAATATAGGATGAGTCACTCAATTAAAATGCTATAGTCTTTTGGGATGGAAACTTAAATATCCTAGACCACCCTTTAATTTATTAAGAATAAGAGATTTGTGTGTACTATTTTATATTGCATTGTGTTATTGTTTCGAGCATCTGCTCTTATGTTTTATCTTTACTAATAAAATTACGATCTTTCTTAAGTTATTGTGTTCTCAAAACAAGTAGCTGCAGAATAATTTATATTGTTACTTTGGATATTTACAATTAGGCTGCACATTAATGATAAATTTATCTTTGCAATGCAAGTAAAAAAGAAAAAGTAAAAATAACCTATTCAAATTAATGAGTAATATTACTATTAAAAATTAATATTTCAAAAGTATAACATCCCCACGATTCTTCTAAGCCAATCAGAAACATCATCAACTAAGATTATTTGATGTAAGAAAAAATTGAAGTTTGATTATTTTATTTTGTATTTTAATTTTTTCAAGCAGAATTTATAATTGGACTTATATTTGGGGTGCATGGATTCTCTTTTCCGGTTTACTATTAGAAAGATTATGTCACGTGCTTAATAATTTTTTATCATTAAAATCCTTATTTTATGCGAGGGTTTTATCTATTTTAATCACATTTCCACTATGTTATTAAGAAAATCTTCAATTAACATGCAGTATAATATCCAAGTCAACTCAATCAAGTGAAGCTAATTAAAACTGAGGATCAAATAGCACTATCAACCTTACACAACAAGCAAGAATTATGAAAGCCTTGAATTAATCACTAGCCATTAGACCTCTATTCGTTTCTTTTAATTTAACTAGGTGGAAGCCAAGAATCTTGGGCAACACACTATGCCCCATATTGCATATGTATCCAACAATTCGTCAATGAAACTTGTTTTTATGGTATCACAGCTAATCTTGAGAATCACAGACATGCATGGTTATTATGTTTCAACGAAAAAGTTTGCCACTAGTGAACCTCTTAAGAAAGTTGGCTTGCTTGATTGTAGATCAGTATACAAAAGAAATTCAAATCTGTTTGTGATTGTTTGGCTGCCATCAAGAAACCAGTGGAAGATGTTGATAAACAGTGGCAATTGGCACGTGGACTTGGACCAGACTTGAGACCTCTCAAGATAGCGATGCTGGGAAAACCTCCATACCGTCAATTTAGTCCTTTTATGTTACAAGGTTCAAAAAGTTGAATTAATTTTCTATTAATACAAGCTAGTATCCAAGGTGGTCAATGGATCTAGAGACGGGGGAAAGAAAAAAATACTTAAAGAAAGATGTAATTGATTGATTATGTTAACTGCTAGCTCATTTGTAAATTTTAAGGATAACAAAGACTCTATTGTAATTCACCCTATTAAAAGTGCAGCGTGATTATACAAAGAGTAGTGTTAGGCATTTTAAAATTTTATCTCAAATGATACAATATTTATCAAGTGAATGATGACATAGTTTAATTAACTCACGAAATATTTGTGAAAAATTATTAATCACTTCATGAATAACATGTTACATAACATGCATATCACATAATATTTTAGTGTGAATATTATTTTCTCTTTAATGATAAATTGTATTGTGGGCATTTAAATAATATAATATTGTAAAATTTAACTAAAGAGTTGGTGTAACAAAATATTTTGATAAGGATATCTAATGAAATTTCAAATAAATTTCATTTTCACATTAATTTCAAGCGACCTGTATATATACACTATGATTTATTCAGAGCAATCCAAAAACGAAATAATATGAGCCTTCAGTTTGATTAAATGTTTTTCCCAATACATTCAGATTTCAGAAAGTTTCAAAAGAAAGCGGACAAAATATATCAATAATTGAAATGAAAAAAGTTGGAAGGAGGTATCTAAAAGTCAATTTCAACGCCAATGATGTGTAATTCCACATGAGCAAACTAGTTAATTGCCATGAGAAAACGAAAAGAAAAGAAAAGAAAGGTGCATAAAATGATATCCTGATATCCATGACCTCAACTTGGGAAAGAAAAAAAATAAAAAAGAACTCCATCGTAAAGAAATTTCATTTGACATATTATCATTTATCTTGCTTCGCTTGGTATCATTTGTGTATTTTATTGTCTTTGAAGCATATGATTTTTTTTTTTTGTTTGGTACTATGTTGGTGTTGTTTTAATTTATATATTAAGAAAAGTGATTGTTATGTGGAAGAAATATTTTGTAGAAATAATGGGATTCATTCTAAACCTAGACAATGACTAGCTAGACATCACTACAAGAAAATGGTTCATTTCCGAGGGCAAGTACCCTTGGAAATAGACAAAGACCGTCGGAAAAACTCATTTTCGAGCGGGACATGCCGTCAATCGTCATAGTATTAAGTATGATCGGAAATGTTGAGTTTCCGATGAGTCGTCGGAGAAAAAAAATATTTCCGAGGACGTTGCCTTCAGAAATGGAATTAAATGCCCTCCGAAATAAGATAAGATAAACCTAGTTATTTTTATTTTCAATGGCAACTTTGCCCTTAGAAATAAAAGATACACTGTCGGAAATAGACTTATTTTGTTGTTCAATGACCCCCTTTATTTTATTTAATAATATTATTTAATTAATTTTTTATTTTTATTGTTGAAATATCTATATTAGGGAAGTAAAGTAACAAACATAATAATAATATACGAAATATACTAAATGTAACTTCATTAATTTCAAAAATTCATAAAATCACATTCATCATTCAAAAATGCAACAAAAATATCAATTTTATAGTATCTTTTACATAAACAAATAGGGTAAAAGCTCATTTAGTCCCTATATTTTAAGATTAGTTCCATTTAGTCCCTATATTTTTAAAAATGTCTCAAAACATCCCTGCCGTTAAAGTATTGATACCCCTACCATTACTTTTTATTTCTTTTGACTTACTTGTACAATATTACCCTTTCATAATAATTTTTTTGTTTGGACATTAATAAAAAAATAATTAAATTACCAATTTAACTCTAAAAAATTATATTAATTTTTAATTGTCAAAAATTGTATGCAAACTACCAAGTGTGCAAATGGTGCTTGCAAAAAATTAATATAATTTTTTTATTTTTTAGGGTTTAATTGGTAATTTATTTTTTTTTTTTAATGTCCAAACAAAAAAAATTATTATAAAAGGGTAATATTGTAAAAGTAAACCAAAAGAAATAAAAAGTAACGGTAGGGGTATCAATACTTTAACAGCAGGGATGTTTCGAGATATTTTTAAAAATATAGGGATTAAATGAACACTAATCTTAAAATACAGAGACTAAATAGGCTTTTACCCAAAAAAATATATCAAAGTATATAGAAAATGATATCACCATATCTTAATATATGTTCAATCATCCTCTAAAACAACTTCAGTTTCTGAATCGTTTGCCTCAACTTCATCATCCTCATACCCATCATCATCTTCTCTCGTCAAAACAATATCCTAGGTGAAAGGAGGAATTTTAATCATTATTATTACCAAAACAAGAACTTGTATAAAATATAATCAAGAAGCTGAGACAAATGAGAAGAATAGTGTAATAAAAAAAACAACTCTATATAGATGCATAGTCTCCACTCAAAAAATCTAATAATTATTTAATCATTCACCTATATTAGAAGCTTGTCCATAATTACTTAACTTCATCAACTAACAGAGCAATGACAAGTCACCAATCATTTTTCGTGAGAACTCAAAGCATAGAACAATTCACTCACTTAATCTATTAATAAAATGAAATAAACAACCTATACCTTCTGAGATGATTCTTGTATAGACTTCCCAAGAACAAGTTTTATCATTCTTTTCAACTTCTTGACTTCTTTCTCTAAGTCTTTTACTTTTACTTCCAAATTACTACATTGATGCTTGTTACCTCCTTGACTTGGAGAACCATACACATCCTTGCCTTTGATGCCTGCTCCCTAACCAACAACACGATGATGTGCTAGTTCTCTTGTCACTTCTCGAAATATTTTCGATTCATCCACTGGCTAGCCTTGATGTATAACAGTGGATCTCATTGATTCAATTGTTTCCTATAATAAATACATACATTTGTGTGAGTGCATATAGTAATGAAATCATCCAAATAAAACAGGAATATTCTGAAAATTTAATATTAAATACACACATGCATTTCCTTTGCCTTGTTACTTGCCCATGTCCCCTTACATGAAACATCTTGAATAAATCAAGTGGACTAAGTTCAGTACCTATTTGTTACTACAATAAAGAATTGAAATTCAATAAGCTCATAATAAATAAACACACTTTT
This sequence comes from Citrus mangshanensis, assembly GCA_030449895.1. NCBI lineage: Eukaryota > Viridiplantae > Streptophyta > Magnoliopsida > Sapindales > Rutaceae > Citrus > Citrus mangshanensis. The sequence continues at coordinate 10,425,829 of JASUUJ010000215.1, read as the reverse complement.
TTATGATCAAAGTCAAACATTTTATCTTCCCATTTCTTTTCTATGCTTAGCCACTGGGACGAACTTGTAGTATGAATAAGTTTGGACTTGGTTCAATTCCTCTTGTTCATTGTGCTTGTTTTCTATATATAAGTTTAAAAAAAAGCATAAAATCAACTTGGTTATTCTAAACCCATTGTTGAGTACTAGAGAATGCATATTTATAGAGGGTAAAATCGTCATTTTATGCTCCAAGTGTTACTAACATTTTCACTTTTACGTGTTTTAATCCTTTAAGCTTTTATTATGAGTATTTTATTATAATTTAAGTATTTTATGTATTTCAGGGATATTTTAGTCATTTCATGACTAACAAGAAGTCGGATAGCAAAACAGATGGCATTTATGAACTCAGAATGGTTAAAACCTTAAAAGGAGCATAAAAGGGTATTCGGCATATTATATTGTTCGCATATACAGTAATATTCACAAGTACAACACTGTTTCACATATACGGTATGATGATGTGGCATTGATTGATGACGTGGCATTGACCGATAATGCAGTAGCATCTTATGAGATCGAAATGCTGATGTGGTGTTGACTAATGATGTGTACCAACCAATCAAAGCTTGCCATGTAGCGCAATCCCAAGCATCCAAATTGCTATCCATTGTATCTATAAATAGAGGGCTCCCTCGCCTAATTTGACACCATTGAATCTATTTTGAGCCCCATTTTCTGTAATTCCCTCTCTGTCTAGTATTTTTTTACATATTTTAATAAAATTATCATTTTACCCCTTGTTCAATTATGAGTGGCTAGTTTAGTTTCAATCTTGGGTTGAAGGTGAAGCCTCAACATGATCCATACGCTTAATTAGGTAAGTTTATTTTCTTTTTCTCTCTTATTTATGTAGTTGTTATGACTCATTGTTGACAGACAGTGTATCCTATCTAGATTTTGCACAGTATACCTGCTCCCTAGTAAAGGATCGTTATAGTCTGGCACAATGAGCACTTAGCACCATATTAATTAGAGAGGAAATTCCTCTATAGTATTTTGTGGGTCATCTTGACTCAGTGTTGACAGAGAGTATATCTAAGTTATTTATTAGATGGTCTTGTCATATTGTTGATTATTATCGTCTGGCACAACGTGCTCTCGACACCACACTTAGTGAAAGATCATTAACCCTGGCACACTGAGCGCTTGATGCCATATTTGTTAGAGTGAGGATTATGAGGAGTGGAAATATCCCCTTCGTGAATTAATTGGAACTAAAAAAGGAAATATTAAGCCCATGGTGAAATGTTGAGCATGAATTCAGAGATTCAAGCATTTCATTTGCATTGTTTTCATCTTCAATTCATTACCGCCATTTTATTTTATATCTTAAGATAAAAAAATTCACTTCCAACCGACTTACATATACACCTAGAAAATTAACCCTATGCATAATTAAATCTACCTTCTCGTGGAATCGACTACAAAATCTATTTACAATAGATTTGTGCGCTTGCGAGTACGACAAAATTTGCACAACACCCATCAAGAACAACTCATATATAAAGCACATAGACAAGATTTATAAGTTCCTTATTCCTATAATGATTCTAGCAACTATAATTCACTGATGAATTAAAAAGAATAGCAAAGCTTAAGAAAGAAAATGACAGAAAAGTATTACACTAATAGTCATTATTAGTACCTTCCACCCCTCATCCATCCATTTGTCAACCATTTGTCTCCATATTATCGGAGGTACATTCTCAGGAGCATGTGCATAACACTCTCCAACAGATGGATACTTCTTTAAAATGCCCCTGCTTAGCTCTTACATCCAATCTGGAAGATGAATTTCCACATGAATTTCTACGACATCTTTAAGCTTCTATTCTGTACATGTATAAGAAAATTGTGCTTCCTTGAAAGAGCAAATAGTGTTTAAATTCTTCCCTTGGATATTAAAATATTTAATATATGGCCTATTGATGTTGCTGTTGAAGATGACACCAATTTCATGTATAGCTTTCGGTGTTATGATCCTTGCAATTTTTGAGAAAACGTATTAAGTAAATTTCAAGCCATTAGAACCAAAAAAAAAAAATGTAAACTACATATAAAACCAAAACATGAAGTTGATTTTACCTACTATCATACATCTCTAAAGTCAGACCATGCCCTCGAGCAACTGCTTTGGCCTTTCCTCGACCAATTTTTTTTCTTTTTACTACTTGAAACTAGTACAAAATCAAATACGATGCAAATTAGCCATTAATTTGAATTTAATTGTGCATTAAACATGAAGTTATTACCTTCATCTATTGTAGTAAAACATAAAGCTTCACCATCAATTATAGAAGCTAATTAAGTATCCTTGTTATGTGTGTTGGCTTGAGACTTTCCTTTGCCAACACTTATGTCATTTGATCTTGTAATTTCAATTGTCTTTTTCCCTTCGTTAGTAGCTAGAGACTTCCAATTGTTAATGGTTTATGAAGACTTCCTTTTGTTTACAGCTAGAGACTTCCCTTTGTATATCGCTAGACACTTCTTTTTGTTTATAGTTAGAGACTTTCCATTTTTCACCATTCTATCAAACCTTATTCTAAAATTCTTGCAAGAATTTTAAAGAATAAAGCATCATTAGAAGCCATTAAATATTCAACAACAATATTTCAAACAAACACAAATGGCAAAAACAGTTATATCAATAATAGTTACAAAACCTACATGATAAAAAAATAATGCAGCATGCACTGTACAGAGTCATAATAAATTGCCATTTTTAACTTGCATAAGGAAAAAAAGGGAATATTTTTTTCTAATTTGCAAAGTGTTAAGCTCATTTGTTTTTCAAGCCTAACCAAATCTTCTTCTTTCAAAACCTTAGCACATGATTCTCTGAAAAATGTGCTAACTTCTATCAAAGCATCACAATTTTGTTTAGGTAAAACCTCTCGCATTGTAAGAGACAAAATCTCTCTAAGAACACGTGACAATCATGAGTCTTCATACCTGAAATTTTATGCTCGAGTATCTTCAGACATCTTGACAAATTAGCTGAATATCCATTTGGAACTTGCACATTCACATGCCACTCACACAATCTTTATCTCTTTTCATTTGTCAAACTATAAGAAGCAGTCGGCAAAATAGGTTTTCTATCATCATATTTTGGGTGAAGCTCATGTCTTATATTCAAGGATTCCATATCAAGGCGAGCATTTAGGTTATCATTTGTTTTGCCATCAATATTAAAAAGTGTGCCAATTATATTATTGCATACATTTTTTTCAATGTGCACGATATCCAATTTATGACCCAACAACAGGGTTTCCAGTATGGTAACTGAAAAAAATACTATGTTTTTTCTAATTCTTGTGCTTTTCAAACTCAGGAATGACTTGCTTTTTCCCTATTTTACCAAATATTATTGGCCTTAAACTTTCAAGTTTATTTAGCACTTGCTCACCCGATGGTCTTTTCGGTGTAGCTTTCTTTTCTATCATACCATCAAATTGGCTCTTTTGAAATCTCCACTTATGCCCAGTGGAAAACATCGACGATGCCTCATATAATATATTTTTGAACTTTGAGGTAATCTACGATGAGCAGTCTTCTTAGCACAACATGGGCAAGCCAACTTTCCTTTTTTTTTTTTTTTGATCGAAATCGTCCGGTATCCGAAGGCCACATTGGACCCCGACTAATCCGGATTCGAGCCGGGTAGGACCACTAGGGCGGCAAAGCTCTCCCAACAAGATTTTAAACGCAGCTGCATTCCCAAGCCTCGAACCGAGGACAAGCCAACTTTCCTTTTGTGCTCCAACTAGATGTAAGATCATATGCAGGAAAGTCATTAATTGTCCGCATAACAGCTGCTTTCAATTGAAAATTTATACGTGTGGAAACATCATAAGTATTCACTCCATTTTCCCACAATGCATTCAACTCATCAATTAATGGCCTCAAGTACACAACAATATCATTACCTGAGCCTTTTGGGCCTGGGATAAGGAAAGACATGAACATATACGACTCTTTTATACACATCCAAGGTGGAAGATTGTATGGAAATAAACGAAAAGGCCAACAGTTGTATCCAACATTCAGATTTCAAAAAGGATTGAAGCCATCAATAGCGAAACCCAGTCGAACATTACGGGGATTGCTATAAAATGACTCATAAATGTGATCAAAACTCTTCCAAGCCTCAAAATCTATAAAATGCCTTAGCAGCCCATCTTTAACATGCTTTTCAGAGTGTCATCTCATGTGTGCAACTATTTTAGATGACATAAATAACCTTTGAAGTCTATGTGTAATTGGAAGTAACATATAACCTTCCAACCTTTTTGGCTTTCCCTTCACCACCATGCCTTTTGTCTTCCATCTCGAAAGCCCACAAGTTGGACATTGAGATGCATTCGCATATTCTTTATAATAGATTATACAATTATTCATAGATGCATCAATTTTTTCATAATGCAAACTAAGATCTTTAACTATCCTTTTTGCATCATAATTAGACGTAGGCAATTTTTCACACAAGGGAAATGCATCCTTCAAAATCTCCAATAATGTGTCAAAGGATTTGTTACTCCAACCATTAATGTATTTGACATGCATTAACTTGACAATAATAGATAAGTTGGAATATCTTGTACAATTTTAATACAATGGTTGTTGAGAGCCTCTTCTAATAATTTATAAAAACTTAATGCATCATTGCTAGGATCTTAGGAAAAAACTTTCTTCAACTTGGCAAACATATCATCATATCCACCACCACCACCACCATCACTATAACAGTCACCATCATCATTATCACTATCACTATTACTTTTTCTATTTTCCTAATGACAATATCAAGTAGTGTAGTCCAATCTCATCCTTTTATATAAAATATGTCTTTCCACCTCACTTCAAACTAATCTATATCTATTGCTACACTTAAACGAATGGTTATAGAATCTTTTTTATCCTCATATTTAATGTGCCTAAAAGTATAATCAAGAAAATTTTTCACTCCGCTAACATATTCACTTGTTGACCTTTCTAAATGCATCCATGATTTATCAACCGGCAACATGTCTGAATTAAAAAAACTATATGAAAGGAAAAAGCATTATGCAAGCAGCAGCCACAGTAACACTCAAGAGATATACTACATCATTTAAAGAAATAAAACCCTTTGCAGACTTTAGAGAACAAATTCTAACCTACAGAATATAATTAGAAAAGCAGACACCACAAAGCATAGAAGCTTCTTTGTACAGTGGTACAACAATCAAAACCTGAAACATGTACATTAGTATTAAAATTGTTGACATCAAACAAAAATGAAACTAAATATCATTTTTGCTGAACTATAAATATGACTATCACTATTTTAATTTTATTTTATTTTTGCTGAGCACTAATACTCCTGGATTTCCTTTGAATGTTCCTAAATATCATCTTCAATAACTAATGAAAACTTGACATTCTAAAATAGTGTTTTTCAATCCTATAAAATAAAGGAAATAAATGCAAACTTGATTAACCAAACAAGAAATGGTTGTGCACTATGTGCTCCTAAATTAAAAAAAAATGTTGATGCTATTATATTAGGCTAATTAAGAAAAAAATCTTTATAAAACTTAAAGATTTTAATCTGAACTTGCTAAGTACACACATTAATTTAAATTAAATACACATTAACTGCACCATCGAGAATTATCACAAAAACAACTTTATTACAAATTCATGTTAATGAATCAAGTAATTACCAATTAAGTTTTAAGGAACTTGGTGAAATTCAAGTCATTAAGGCCCATAAAGTAAAATTTTAATAAGGTTGAAATGCAAGAAATGAAAGTAAACAACCGAAAGAAGAACAAAAATTACAAGTATCAAAACTAGATCAAGAGATGCCTACAGAGAGTTCATGAGTTGACTCGGAGAAACACAAAAGATGCACAAAGTTGTGAATCTACAACTCTAAAACCCTAGAAAATTTATGAAATTAAAGCGAAATCATGAAGAGGGAGATGGATTGGAGAAACTGTAGGAAAAGCTAAAAAGAGTTAAAAATTTGCAAGCTAAAAATTCTAAGTAAATTTACTTTGAGGTACTTCTACATGCAAATAAGATACATAAAGTGAGAGAGAGAGCAGCATATGCTAAGATGAAAATAGCGTCTCCATTTGTTCGTTTGAATTTTCTTTTAATCAATTTGTATTCATTACAATGTCTTATTTTGTTTAGGGGCTTTATTTACTACGAAAGGGTTGGGCTTTATTTAATTGGTTTTGTTTCTTTTGTATGAACTGATAATACCTTAATTTTGTTTTTTTATATTTTTTTATATTTATAGGATTTATTTTTGTTTTATCTTTTTTTATAGGAGGTTCAAAGATTTTGTTTTAATTTAGTATTATATTTCCTACCGCAAATTCATTATTATCAAGGGCAAATTACCCTCTGAAAACTTTATCATTTTCTTAATGATTTTCCAACAACTACTTTATGTCCTTGTAAAAAGTGCTTATTATCGAGGGTAAACAATGCCCTTGGAAATATTTGGTCAGTAATACAACTTTTTGTTGTAGTGCATTGGCTATGTTATGAAGAAAATCTAGGCTTGAATGATAGTTGGCTATCTTTCGTTGGTGAGTTTGCATGTCACAGGATTGTGTGAGATGATTTTGTTGTAAGCCTTTTGCAAGAGCGATACAGATTGGCATATTTGTTTCCAAAGGTTTGTTACTTGCCATGTTAATGCTGGATTGAGTTGGTGTGTTGATCTTTTCCATGTTGGTACGTGACTCGTGTGGCTGCATATGGTTCATTAGCTGTGACTATTTGAATTCCGCGAATTCCATATGTGGTGGGCAATGTATCTTAACAACCCCCTTGAGATTAGTCGGGTCATAAAGTGAATGCCAAGCGTGTGTTGAAAGAGGAAGAAAAGATCTTTACCTAGTGGTTTGGTAAGTATATCTATAGTTTGCAACAAGAAGGGAACCTGCTTGGCTTCAAAGAGTCCCTGAATGACTTCTTCACGAATGAAATGGACATCGATTTCGATGTGTTTGCTGTGAGCACGAAGAACTAGATTATCTATCATGTTGATGGCGCTCTTGTTGTCGTAGACGAGGTGAAGAACATGTGAAGTTGAGACCCCAATGTCCTACAATAAAGAAAGAATCCAAGTTAATGATACCATTTTGGAAGACAAATTAAGCCCAATATTCTACTTCAACAATGGATCGTGCAACAATTTTTTGTTTCTTGCTACACCATGAGATTAAATTTGTCCCAAGGTAAACACAAAAGCCTGTTGTGCAACATTCTGTTTCAAGGTAGGGTTGGCAAAAAAGTTCAAGCCGACCTGCATGGATTTGGCCTGAATACGGGCTAAAACATATGAAGCCCGCATAGATTGGGCCTAGAAAAAAGCCCGGGCTTTTTAATTTATAAATAAAAAATATATCAAATTAAAAAAAATTAAAATTGATGCATAAATTAGTAAGCGTACTAGGCGGCACAAGTAGTATAATGAAAAGTAGAGTATCGTTCCACAGAGATTGTATATCCTATTAGCCACCGAAATTATTCTAACCCTAATTTATTTGAACAATCGATAGGCGAATTTAAATTAAAAATTAAAATAAAATAAAATAACTAAACATTAAATAAATATGCCAGCAGTAATAAAAATCACCAAGAGATTAAAACACTAGGACATTGGATTTCACCATAACCAATCCAATTTATTCCTCCATCTATGCTATTAAAGTTTATTACCCATGTTGACAGTGAATTTCCATATTCTATTCAATATCATCTCTAGAGTAATATCAAAAATACCTTCACATATTAACCCATTATATTTTTATGTGAATTTAAAAATGCAAAGATTCATTAAGCCCTGTGGAAATTCTTAGAAAAACTGCATGAATCATGTTGGCACATCTTTGTCTTTCGTTCAATTCATGGCATCCACTACACAGAGTAAAAATACATAAATCTCCTCTTGGTCTCATTATGTATCCTCAAATCATTTAAATATTGGCCAGATATTTAAAAGCATTAAACACAATAATGGACACTCAACCATGGAATAATAAACTAAAAATAACAAAAATTTATAAAATTAAATTTTCATATTTAGACTACATCGTAGCTCTAGTAAAATAAACTAGTTCATAGGAATATAAGAAAATCCATTAATTTAATTAAAAACATTCAAGTAAGATAATAGAGAAGAGAGAAAGAAAAACTCAAGAATCAATCTTAGCGTCTTCTTCCTCCTCCAAATTGCTCCTGCTGCTCTCGGTTTATTTTCCTTCTAATTGGTGCACTGCTTTTTTTTAAAAAAATTTCGGTCCTCTGTTGCTTCCGCTTGGCACTTCCCTTTTATGATACTTTCAATTTTTGCGCCCTAAATCCGTGCATGGAAAGAATTAAATCTAAAGCTCAGCCGCCTCTTTCATACATGCACATAACTTTTACCATTAATTGGCCACTGAATATTGTTACAGCCAAAGCACATAACTTTTACAATTAATTGGCCACTGAATATTGTTACAGCCAAATCCTTGCATGGAAAGAATTAAATCTACCGCCTCTTCCATGCATGCACATAACTTTTACAATTAATTGGCCACTGAATATTGTTACAGCCAAAGCCATCACGTGGTTGCCATATTTTCTTGTAAATTAATTCTTCAATGCTTCCCCATGTGATTGCATGCATGATGATTAATTAAATTAAATTTTTCTTGATTTGTTCAATTAAAGTTCTTTATTGCTTTCCCATTTTTATTCCTTTAAGTAAATTTCTTCCTGAATGTTCTGATTTAATTCATCTTTAATCCTATTTATACTTAAAATAACAAAATATAAAAATTAAGATAAAATTAATATAATAAAATATAATTTAACCTAAAATTAAGTTAAAGAAGTATTAAAATAATAGATAAATTATGAGCATATCAAATACCCCCAAACTTAACATTTTGCTAGTCCTCGAGCAAAAACTAAAATAAAAACTACGAAAAGAAAATCCTAAGTAAACCATTTTCGCAGGTGATCGCGATTGCATTTAGCATATGCATCAAGCTTTTAAACCCCTAGGCGGCCCTAATGGATGAGTTATAGTCTCGCGAGGGTTTCCAGCGATGATACCCACAAACATCATAAAAAATACCTCAAAGATTGCATAAAGTATATAGCTCAAAGAAAATTAAAAATATTGGCAAAGTTATAACTTTAATTCAATGGTCAACCTCATCTCATATTGGATTCTTGTGTTGTGTGTGAATAAATTCAATCAAAACTCATTCTCAAAATTTTCAACATCAATAGCCCTTGTATTGAATAATAAACAAAGTAGGACAAACTAACCTCATCATCTTGATCTTTTTTTTCAATATTTCCATAGTCAGGAGCTTTCACTTTGCCCCTTAAGATAGCCTTATTCTCATGGTATATTATGCTCTACATATTGGTGGTACATAGACCCAAATTACTCAAGGATAACTTCAATCTTAAGGGTTATAGGTAGTTATTTCTGACTATGGTGCCTGGGTAAACTTAAGTAACGTAGAATCAAGGTAAATAGTCATTTACTCAATCTAAAATTCTCAACTCAGGCTGTATCAATCTCAAATCTCAAGTCAAAATTATGAAAAAATCGATATAAGTGCGCAAGATATTTAAAGACACAATCAAGACAAAACTAACACAAGAATCAAGTATAAACTAAGACAATATTCATCCCTTTCTAAGAACCATATTCATTTTCAATTATATACTCATCATAAGCATCAAATTTTTTTATTTTTTGTTTTAGAAAAAATGAAAGCAAATATTCCCCACCCGAACTTAAAATAAACATTGTCCTCAATGTAAAGAAAAAGAAAAGGAAAAGAGAAACTCCCTCGGTTTTGCACTTGAAGATGTAAACTTTTAGCTAAGTTGTTGAAAGGCATGTGAAAAGTTAATGTTCATCGACCCCTAAACTTGTGCAAAAACCTAGATAAAACAAAATAAATAAGTAAAGGAAAAGACAAAAGAAATAAGGAAAAATAAAAATGACAATAATAAAGTTTAGAAAGCTTAGGTTGCCTCCCAAGAAGAGCTTAATTTATAGTCATTAGCCTGACTGTCTTTGAAGATATCGTTCAAGGAGGCTCGTGGATGCAAGGAGATGATCTGGATGGACCTACCCAAGTTTCTTGCAATTACGCCTCCTCCCACGAAATTTAGGTGATGGATCTTCATTAATACTCTGCTTATGTATTGTATAAATGTGAGGAGGGTCAGATAAATACTCATCCTTAATTGGTTTGGCCATTTTTCTATCCATAGTGTTGTTGAGTGTTAGAAAATGCATATTTATAAAGGAGAAAACCATCATTTTACATTTCAAGTCTTACTAACAACCCTTACTTTTATGTATTTAACCTTCTTGTGATTTAATTACATGTGTTTTATTTTAATTAAGTATTTTATGTATTTTAGGGGTATTATAGTCATTTCACAATAAAGGAGAGATCAGACGGCAAAACGGACATCACTTTTGAACTCAGGACGGTCGAAAACCTTAGGAGGAGCATAAAAGGACAAATGGCACTATTCACATGTACGGTACTATTCACACGCGCATCGCTCACGTTAATTCTTATGCATCGATGGTGACGCGTGGCAAAGATATCGACTAAAAATCTCGTGTACGGTACATGCATCACACAGGATTATTTTCAACCAAACCGCGTTACTGTTCATCCGGGTCAAACCGTGTTACTGTTCATCCACGTGGTCAAACCGCGTACTGTTGACTGATGACATGGCGCAATCCTGAGCGTCCAAGCTGTTTTTAATCCGATAGCCATGATTTACTCCATGTATCTATAAAAAGGGGGCCTCCCCCCCTAATTGGATATCTCTGAATCCATTTTTGGGATCCATTTTCTGTAATTCCTTCTCCATCTTGTATTTTCTTCGTATTTTAATAAATTCCCATTTTGCCCCTAGTTCAATTATGAGTGGCTAATTTTCTTTCAAGCTTGGGTTGAAGGTGAAGTCTCAACATGTGTCATGAGCTTAATTTGGTAAATTACTTTCTCTTCCCCTCTAGTTTTTGTGGATGTTTTGACTTCTCGTCGACAAATAATACTAATCTTGTCTAGTACCGCCTTAGTTTCACCGGCCCCCTAGTACAAGGTTATTATTATTTGGCACGATAAGCCCTTAGCACCATATTGATTAGAGCGTGGTTCATGAGGTGTGGATTCCCCCCTCATGATTTAATTGGCATTAATAAGGATTATTTAGCCCATGATGCATGTTGATACGGATCCGGATACCCAAGTACGTCATTTCAATAGAATTATCTTCAATTTATTCTCGCCATTGCAATTCCAATTTTAGAATTTATTCTCACCATTTTAATTTAAGTTTTAGCATATTCCAAATTATTTCCACCACAAATCCAATCACCCATTTACAAAATTAATTCTACACAATTAAAATCCACCTCCTCGTGGGATCGACACTCGTCACCATTGATCTATACTACAATAGATTCGTACACTTGCGAGTACATTAAAATTTGCACAACAAGTTTTTGGCGCCGTTGCCGGGGAGGTAAGTAATTTTAATTCTTAGAATTAATTTTTGTGAATAATTACTTTTAATTGTTTTCTTGTAATTTTTTTTATAAAAAAAACAAAAAACAGAGTGAATTTACATTTTGAGCTAAGAATTTTTATTTATTCATTTTCTCTCTTCTTTAAAATTCTGTAATTTAATTTTTAATTTATTTTTCTTTCTAATTTTTTTTATCTTATTAATTTAATTTTTAGTTAATTTATTTCACGTATTTATTTTAGTGTGTTTTTATATAAAGGTTGTAACAGCGCAATAAGGTTAGTATCGTAATTTATTCCTCTTCTTTATTTTTATTTGTTTTGTTCTCATCTTTATTTTTATTTTATTTGTTTTGCATGCATGGTCGTAGGTCATTATTACCTAATCTTGAACATATAGACCTTGAACTTGAGAAAACACTTCGCACACAAAAGCACATTACAAATAAATTTAAAATGGATTTGCAACCACAGGAGAGGCCATTTAAGGACTATTTCAGTCCCTTAGCTAATTTAAGCACATCATGCATAAGATACCCAAATGTAGCTGCTAGGAGTTTTGAATTAAAACCTAGTGTGCTAAATTGTCTCCCCACATTCTATGGCCTAGAAAATGAGGACCCATATAATCATTTGAATAATTTTCATGCAATTTGTCAAACATTTAAATATGAGAATTTTTCAGATGATGATGTAAAGCTTAGATTATTCTCATTTTCTTTAAAAGATAGAGCTCGTCATGGTTAAATACTTTGCCTGCTAATAGCATTTCATCATGGGAACAAATGGTAACGAAATTTTTGAATAAATATTTCCCAGTGCATAAAACCAATGCTATTCGCAGGGAAATCTCGGAGTTTACCCAGAGAGAAGACGAGCAATTTTTCGAAACGTGGGAGCGATTCAATGGGCTACTCTTGAAGTGTCCACATCATGGGTACGAGAAATGGCACCAATGCCAATATTTTTTGGAGGGATTACTACCGAATGTGCAAGAATGTCTAATGGCAACAAGTGGAGGAGAGCTAATGTCAAAAAGTGCATCAGAGATTTGGGAATTCTTCCAGCGACAAGCGGATAATTCCCAACAACGGAGTCGATCACTCAGGAATACTAGAAGAATTAAGGGAGTAAATGAGGTTCACATTGGCGAATCTAGTTCAGAAATTAAAGAAGTCAAAGCAATAATTGAAGGTCTCTCTCGACAAATAGCATCGTTATCGATTGCTAAATCAACAGAGCCACATGACCCTGACTCATATCCAGATCAAGCCAATGCCATAGGTGTAATGAGAAAACCATCAAATTACAACCCATACTCCAACACATATGACCCTGGATGGAGAGACCACTCCAATTTTTCATGGTCTCAAGGACTCCAACAGAATGGACCAGCAGCTCTAGCTCCACCAATGCAACCCATTCCTCAAGTTCCTCAAGCCTCTTAGCCACCATTTAGATCATACAATCAAAACCAGAACTACACTCAGCCCAGACCATGGGAGGATTCATTCCAAAATCTCAAGAATCTTACTCACTCTACGATTGAGCAACAGAACCGCACCATTGATGGACTACGAAATGAGTTGAGAGCGGGCTTCAACTCACAAGCTCAATCAGTTTCAAGCCTCGAGAAGATGGTGGGACAACTTGCTTCTTCAGTTCAAACCTTGGCAATGACTGTTGAGAAAGGCAAGTTTCCAAGTCAACCAGTGCCTAATCCTAAAGGAGTACATGAAGCAAGTACCAGTTCACCACAGCAGCATGGAGAAGTCAAAGCAGTCATGACCTTGCGAAAAGGAAAAGAAGTCGACAACAAAGTAGAGATGCCAGTGACAAAAGAAAATCAAATTGTACCTGTGAATGTTGAGGAATCATCACCGGAGGAGAAAAAAGAAACCAACCCACGAGAATATGTTCCGAAAGCTCCATTTCCTCAGAGGTTAGCTAAAGGAAAAAAGGGAAAATCCACAAGTGAGATTCTCGAAATCTTCAAACAGGTAAGTGTTAACATTCCTTTGCTTGATGCTATTAAATAAGTTCCATCTTATGCCAAGTTTCTTAAAGACCTTTGCACTAAAAAGAGAAATATGCATGTTCAAAAGAAGGCATTTTTAACAGAAAACGTTAGTTCTATACTCCAACATAAAATTCCTTTAAAATACAAAGACCCAGGCTCCCCCACTATCTCATGTAGTATAGGGAACCACACAATTGAGAATGCTTTGCTGGATTTAGGAGCTAGTGTAAATTTATTGCCTTACTCTGTTTTCGTGAAACTTGGACTGGGAGAATTACACCCAACTCTAGTGGTGTTACAACTTGCAGACCGGTCCACGAAAATACCTCGTGGTATTGTGGAGGACGTGCTTATCCAGGTAGAAAAGTTTTATTTTCCTATTGATTTCATTGTAATTGACACTCAACCAATACAGGACTCGAGGAAGCACATCCCCATTATTCTAGGCCGACCTTTCTTGGCAACTGCGGATGCTCACATTCAATGCAGGACTGGAAATATGCAGTTGTCCTTCGGCAATATGACTATGGAGCTGAACATCTTCAACATTGCCAAACAACCTCATAATGCAGATGATGGAATTGTTGATGTGGATTTAATTGAAGCATTAGTTGATGACACTTTTATTTCAAACCTTAGTGATGATCCTTTACAGACATGCTTAACTCACTTTGGTTTTGATTTTGATATTGACAGATCGGTCGATGAAGTCAACGCCCTACTTGACTCAGCACCATCTATGGACACTAATCAATGGAAGTCAAGAGTTGAACAACTAGCACCATCAGAGAAGAAACTCATCCCATCATCAGAATTAACACCGAAACTTGAGCTCAAACCATTGCCTAACACATTGGAATATGCATTTTTGGGGGAAGAAAGTACTTTGCCGATAATCATTTCATCATCCCTCAATGACGAACAAAAAGGTAAGTTGTTAGATGTTTTAAAAGAGCATAAAGGAGCATCAGGATGGACCATAGCAGACATAAAAGGTATAAATCCAGTAGACTGCATGCATTACATTCACCTTGATGAAAATGCTAAATCTACTAGGGAAATGCAACGTCGGTTAAATCTTAATATGAAAGAAGTTGTTAGAACTGAAGTCCTTAAGCTATTAGACGCAGGTATCATTTACCCAATTTCTGATAGTTCATGGGTCAGTCCTGTACAAGTTGTCCCTAAAAAGTCGAGAGTCACAGTAGTTACCAATGCTGATAATGAATTGATACCAACTAGAGTAACTACAGGATGGCGTGTATGCATTGATTATAGAAAATTGAATTCGGTCACACGTAAAGACCATTTTCCTTTACCATTTATTGATCAGATGCTGGATAGATTAGCAGGCCATGAATTTTATTGCTTTCTAGATGGCTACTCAAGATATAATCAGATTCCTATAGCACTAAAAGATCAAGAGAAGACCACTTTCACTTGCCCTTTTGGCACTTTTGCATATAGGAGGATGCCATTTGGATTATGTAATGCACCTGCTACATTTCAACGATGCATGCTAAGCATTTTTTCTGATATGGTTGAACGATTTCTTGAAGTCTTTATGGATGACTTTTCTGTCTTTGGTGATTCGTTTGATCAATGTCTACATCATCTAACACTAGTTCTGCAGAGATGTATCGAGAAGAACTTGGTCTTAAATTGGGAGAAATGCCATTTTATGGTAAAACAAGGTATTGTTCTCGGTCACATCATTTCGAGCAAAGGTATTAAGGTTCACAAAGTCAAGGTGGATCTCATTTTTAATCTTCCTCCACCTAAAACAGTCAGAGAAGTAAGATCTTTCCTTGGGCATGCTGGTTTCTATAGACGTTTCATTAAAGATTTTAGCAAAGTTTCTAGACCCTTATGCAATCTACTTGCTAAGGATGTACCTTTTATCTTTGATGATTCATGTCTTGTTGCATTTGAAAAATTAAAGCACTTGTTGACATCATCACCCATCATTCAGCCCCCAAACTGGAGCTTACCATTTGAGCTCATGTGTGATGCATCTGATTATGCAGTAGGAGCAGTATTAGGACAAAGAGTTGATCGAATTTCCCACGTTATTTACTATGCTAGTATGACATTGAATGATGCACAGTTGAACTATTCAACTACTGAAAAAGAAATGCTAACAGTAGTGTTTGCACTAGAGAAATTTCGATCTTATCTCATTGGTTGTAAAATAATTATATTCACAGATCATGCTGCTCTTAAATATCTTCTCACAAAGAAAGATGCAAAAGCTAGACTAATTCGTTAGGTGTTACTTTTGCAGGAATTTGACTTGGAATTCAAAGATAAGAAAGGGACAGAAAATGTTGTGGCGGACCACCTCTCTCGTCTCCATTTTGACGCAATTATGGAATCATTACCATTGAATGAGTCATTCCCAGCTGAACAATTGATGAGTGTGGAAGTATTACCTTGGTATGCTGATATAGTTAATTATCTTGTTACAGGTAAACTTCCAGAGCATTGGACAAAGCAAGACAAGGCTAAATTCTTTGCAGAAATAAAGAATTTCTTTTGGGATGACCCGTATTTATTCAAGTATTGTGCGGATCAAATTGTTAGACGATGTGTCCCAGAAAATGAAATTCAGAATATTCTTTCATTCTGCCATGAACAAGCTTGTGGAGGCCATTTCAGTGCTAAGAAAACAGCGACTAAAGTTTTACAATGTGGTTTCTATTGGCCAACTATATTTCGAGACGCTTACACTTTCTGTTCTTCATGTGATAGGTGTCAACGAATGGGGAGCATTACGCGAAGGAACATGATGCCACTAAATCCAATTTTAGTGGTTGAGATTTTTTATGTATGGGGTATCGACTTCATGGGACCCTTTCCCCCTTCTTTTGGTCATCAATACATATTGGTTGCTGTTGACTACGTATCGAAATGGGTAGAAGCAATTCCATGCAGAACCAATGATCACAAGGTGGTGATAGGATTTTTGAAAAATAATATTGTCTCACGCTTTGGATTCCCTCGAGCAATAATCAGTGATGGTGGTGCCCACTTTTGTAATAAAGCATTCAAGGCTCTTTTGACAAAGTATTCAATCACACACAAAGTGGCGACCCCGTATCATCCGCAAACCAGTGGCCAAGTTGAGATCTCCAATTGAGAAATAAAGTACATATTAGAAAAGACGGTGAGGCCAGACAGGAAAGATTGGTCATTAAGACTTGATGATGCATTATGGGCATATAGAACGGCTTTCAAGACCCCGATTGGGATGTCACCCTACAGGCTAGTGTATGGAAAAGCTTGCCACCTACCTGTGGAACTCGAGCATCGTGCATATTGGGCCATCAAGAAATTCAACTTTGACATGCAGCAAGCCAGCTCAGAAAGAAGATTACAACTGGCAGAACTTGAAGAAATTCGCAATGATGCATTCGAAAATGCCAAGATTTACAAGCAACGGATGAAAGTCTTTCATGACAAGCAAATTATGAAAAAATCGTTCACTCCAGGTCAGAAAGTGCTTTTATTCAATTCTCGCTTGCACCTATTCCCAGGTAAGTTACGCTCTCGTTGGTCTGGTCCCTTTATTGTTCATACTGTTTTTTCACATGGGGCAATTGAAATTAAGGACCCAAATAACGGTGTCACGTTTAAAGTTAATGGTCAAAGATTAAAGCCATATCTAGAGTACCAACCACATGGAGAAGACACCGAAATAAATTTGAGTGACCCACCAGATTTGAATTGATTTTTTTTTCTTTTCGTTGATTTGATTTTTTTTCTTTCTTTATATTATTCTTCTGCTAATTGAAATTATTTTTGCATAAGTGTGTTTGTTTAACTATTAAGTTTTCTCTTATCATTTTTAATCATGAGTACTATACTTAGACCGTTCCTCCTGAACATTCTTAAACCACTTCAACGTGTCAAAACGCATCTCAAAAGGCAGATTCAATTTTGTAAAACACATCGCATTTGGGATCTACAGCCACCAGAGTTAGTATCCTATGTTGAGGGTTTAGAAAGCCAACTCAGAGACATTGAGAGAAGTGTTTATGACATCCAGTTGGAGCTTGAGGTAAATTCAATAAGAGGATGATTTTAATTTTCTTTGTGTTTTAATTTGTTTTTCTTTTTGTGTGCTTTAGTTTGTTACCCCGGTGAAGTGGCGGATAACGGTACTCCGTGACAATCAAGTCGGTTACTTCAGTTTCCCATAATAACTGATATTCTGAGGCGAAAGTATGGACAGAAATGAGACTCTAGCGAAGCTTCACAAGCGATTCCCTTCACTTCCTCAGAATGCCCTCCTTACGATCTATAAAGCTCGGTCCGAACGCATGCGATTGCTCATGAGGAATAACATACCTGCTGACATCCGTTGGTTAATCGAGGCGAAAGTACGATTGGCAGGTGAGTTACCTCCAAAATTTATTGCATTCATGCCTGGTTGTGGTAAAGGAAATTATGCAAGAAAACGACGAGCTCGAAGAATTTCTGTTGCTTGTCATAAGTGTGCTAGAATGAGTTGCGATAGAAACCCATGTTCTTTAGGAATGGTGTCTGATAACAGGGAAGATAAAATTCAATTCATTAGGGATGGCTTGAATAAGGAGTCATTGGATGATATCCTTTTGTCTCTTGAAACGCATCCCAGTGGATATGTGCAAGGAGCAATTCTCCAGTTATGGCCATTATTCCAGAAAGAGCATGCACGATATAGTCTCGGGAATCTTACTATAAACGACCATGTTTGTCAGTTTATAAGAAAACTGGATGGAAAGCCTATCCTCGACCCATAGAGGGCGTTCAAGCCGTTTCTGGACGTAAAACCAGAGGAAGATGTGAGCCACAGTCGCAACTACCTGTAAATATCCTTTTACTTTACTGTTATTTTATTTCACTGTTGTTTTATTGTTTGCTTTATTGTCCTTAATAATTTTGTTACTATTTACTTTTTCCTTTTTACTGTTTTCTTTTTGACTCGCGAGCCATATGCTTTACGCGTTATTTGACACTGACATGCCACCTCATACACAGCTGTGACCCACTGTCACCAAGACTCTTAAATGTGATTTTTTTTGTCAAGCACTCACAAATTATTTTTAAGAAGTATCGCAATGGCAGCTACTCCCAATAGACAATTCAAGAACATTTGTGTGCTTTCTAGATTTACCTATGGCAAACATAAAGAGTTCGTTGAGGCAGCCATAGATCTTAGCCGAAGCATAACAGCGAGAAAATTACACTTGGTGTATGGAGGAGGTAACCGAGGGTTATCAAAAATGGTCTCAGAAGCAGCTTTTATCAGAGGAAGTCAAGTGTTAGGCATCATCCCAAGAGTCCTAAAACCATTGGGCAGTTTGTCTGACTCATCAACTGGAGAAGAGTTAGTCGTCTCAGGTATGAAAGAAAGAATAACTGAAATGCTTAATCATGCTGATGCTTTTATTTTCCTTCCAGGAGATCTTGCAACACTAGAGGCTCTTATCACATTAGCATCTTAGGCCCATCTGCACATTCACCAGAAACCCATCGGTTTGTTAAATGTCAATAACTTTTATGATGGCTTTATCGCATTTCTTAACCATGCAATAAAAAACTACTTCATTCCTTCCCATGCGAAAAAACTTTTTATTTGTGCTCACACTGCTAATGAGTTACTTGATATGTTACAAGCTTATAAAGGACTGGACCTTTGTGTTGGAGCGTCCAAATAATGATGGTAATGAGAAGAAGTACAAATTAGATTTAACTCTTCGCTGTAAATATTTTCGTGTTACACCACCGGTGATGTCTTCTAAACTCTACTTTTTTCCTTTAAAACATTGAGGACAATGTTTTTGGGGAGGGAATAGTCGACAATTGTGGAATCTTGGTTAAGTTTTTACTGAATTTTTGTTGTAGAAACTAACTGTTGCTAACGTTGTGTGTTGAAGATAGCTGAATATGGAGTGTAATGACTCTAGAAACGTATCTTCATCGTTAAAAAAAAATTAAAAAATAACTAAAAAAACAAAAAAAAAATTCAGACATTTTCTTTTTCTTTATTATGTTTTGATGTTTATTTTTTTTTCCTTTTCATTTCTCCTTATAAATATATATTTTCAAATTTTTGAGTCGAAGATAGCTGAATATGGAGTGCAGTGCCTCTAGAAACGCATCTTCTAAGTTTAAAAAAAAAAACATTTTCGTTTTCTATCATTTTACGTGTAACTTTTCTAATTAGTTTTTATGCATCATTTTCACATTTCTGCATGTATATTTTCCTTTCATATTTAGAATAGGTTGGGGGGTAGAATGTTGTTTGAAAAAAAAAATTTTGTGATTTGTTTTAACATTGGATGACATGATTAATTTCAAATTTTAGTATTTATATTATCTTTGGTCTTAAGTGATGTTACATTATGTTTGCTACTCTACATGTTGATGTCGGAGACAAATGTGAGTTGCTTGAAGGAATGAACATGTCATAATAAGTACCAAGTGAGTTTTTGAGCCTATTATTTTCTTGGACAATAACCCTTTTGCCCATTCTTTATACAGCTTAGCAGTTTGTTATTTTACACACGATCTCTAAATTGCTTTTGAGTTAACCCTTAAAAAAAATTGTAAAATAAAAAAAAAGAAAAAAATGTGTGTTGTTACATTGGGAGGCTCATCTAACTAGTAGATATGGATAATTATTTAGAGCCCTAAAAGACGATGGAAAGGCCATCTTTGATCCGTTTGAGCCTTTCTAGCCATCCCTTTTATTAAATATCCATAGTTAACCCTTTTGAGCCTTTAAAACAAAAAAACAAAAAAAAAACCTTTTCTTTGTCAACTTATCATCTTGACCCACTCCGATTTGGAGTATTACCCGATGTCTTATAAGTTCCATCACCTATTTATGTTTGAGAAAAATGTAAATAATTATTTTGTTCAGAGAAGTTATGCCAAATAAAAGAAAAAAAAGAGAAAAAAAGTTGTTGTTTCAAAAGAATAAAAATAACAATAATAGGTGAAATCCACCTTGCAACTTCCAAAAAAAAAAATCTCTGCATTTTTCTCAAACATACACTTTGTTTTCCTTATTTCCCTTCTTTGTTAGCCATATCCTTAGCCTACGTTACGTCCTAATAAAAGTCCTTCTTGATTTTAAAGAACTATAGTTTGAAGTAGAAGCTAGTTATATGGGCTAAAAAGATGTAGTGGTGCATAATAAAAAAAAGATTAAAAAAAAGATAAATAAATTGGGTTAACTATCATTTTTATTTGATTTGGGATCGTATTATTTCTAAGCTGAGGGCATATTTATTTCATCTTGGTAAGAGCATGTGATATCACTTCTTTATTATTTTCTCTCTCAATTACCATTCATTGGAGTGACTATTTTTATTGGTTTTAATTTCTTTGTGAGAATGTCACTACTTCCAGTGAGATTTTGGGGTTTGACATGTCATTCTTGAAAGTAGCTATAATAAAGTCTATTGGGCTGATTCATGTGGATGGTTGATGTGGGTGTGATATTGCTTTAGACTAGAGATAATGCTTATACTTTTATTTGATTGCTATCATTAATCTGATTGAATAAACACGAGTGTTTCTAAAAAAAAAAAAATCATTTTGAATTTGAATTTTGTTTTCGCTTCATTTGCTAAGGACTAGCAATAAGCTGGTTGGGGGGTGTGTTGAGTGTTAGAAAATGCATATTTATAAAGGAGAAAACCATCATTTTACATTTCAAGTCTTACTAACAACCCTTACTTTTATGTATTTAACCTTCTTGTGATTTAATTACATGTGTTTTATTTTAATTAAGTATTTTATGTATTTTAGGGGTATTATAGTCATTTCACAATAAAGGAGAGATCAGACGGCAAAACGGACATCACTTTTGAACTCAGGACGGTCGAAAACCTTAGGAGGAGCATAAAAGGAAAAATGGCACTATTCACATGTACGGTACTATTCACACGTACGGTACTGTATACGTTACTGTTCACGACACTGTTCACTTAGACGGACGATGACGTGGCATTGACCGATGATGTGGCATTGACTGATGAGGTGTCACGATCCTGTTGGGCTAAAATTCTTATGTACTGTTGATGGTGACGTGGCAGCATATCAGTGGACTAAAAATCTCGCGTACGGTACATGCATCACACAGGATTATTTTCAACCAAACCGCGTTACTGTTCATCCAGGTCAAACCGTGTTACTGTTCATCCACGTGGTCAAACCGCGTACTGTTGACTGATGACGTGGCGCAATCCTGAGCGTCCAAACTGTTTTTAATCCGATAGCCATGATTTACTCCATGTATCTATAAAAAGGGGGCCTCCCCTCCCCCCTAATTGGATATCTCTGAATCCATTTTTGGGATTCATTTTCTGTAATTCCTTCTCCATCTTGTATTTTCTTCGTATTTTAATAAATTTCCATTTTGCCCCTAGTTCAATTATGAGTGGCTAATTTTCTTTCAAGCTTGGGTTGAAGGTGAAGTGTCAACATGTGTCATGGGCTTAATTTGGTAAATTTACTTTCTCTTCCCCTCTAGTTTTTGTGGATGTTTTTTGCCGACAAATAATACTAATCTTGTCTAGTACCGCCTTGGTTTCATCGGCCCCCTAGTACAAGGTTATTATTATTTGGCACGATAAGCCCTTAGCACCATATTGATTAGAGCGTGGTTCATGAGGTGTGGATTCCCCCCTCATGATTTAATTGGCATTAATAAGGATTATTTAGCCCATGATGCATGTTGATACGGATCCGAATACCCAAGTACGTCATTTTAATAGAATTATCTTCAATTTATTCTCGCCATTGCAATTCCAATTTTAGAATTTATTCTCACCATTTTAATATAAGTTTTAGCATATTCCAAATTATTTCCACCACTAATCCAATCACCCATTTACAAAATTAATTCTACACACAATTAAAATCCACCTCCTCGTGGGATCGACACTCGTCACCATTAATCTATACTACAATAGATTCGTACGCTTGCGAGTACATTAAAATTTGCACAACAAGTGTCTTCTTGGAAACATTCTTTGAGTTCAATTGGATACTTGATAGGTGTGTACACGTTAAAAATTGCTTGCTCATTTTGAACACTTAAAATCAAGTTTCCTTCCTGAACATCAATCAAAGCTCTTCCTGTAGCTAAGAATGGTAGGCCTAGAATAAAAGGTAACTCTATATCTTCAGCCATATCCAAGACAATAAAATTTGCAGGGAATATAAGCTTGTCAACCTTCACAAGCACGTCCTCAATTATGCCCCTTGGATACTTTATAGATCTATCTAACAATTGGAGGGTAATAGTTGTTGCCTTAGGTTCACCCAAACCTAATTTCTTGAAAACAGAAAAATGCATCAAATTAATGATTGCACCTAAATCACACAAAGCTTTATCAAAATAAGCATTTCCAATAGTGCATGGAATATTAAAACTCCTTGGATCTTTCAGCTTTGGTGGCAATTTATTTTGTACGATGGCTGTGCAGTCCTCAGTCAGCATTACAGTTTCATGTTCTTCAAATTTCCTCTTGTTGGACAATATTTCTTTTATAAATTTGGCTTAAAGTGACATTTGTTCCAAAGCATCTTCAAAAGGAATGTTAATATGCAATTTCTTAAACACATCAAGAAATTTTAAAAATTGCTTATCCATGTTATTTTTTCGGAGATGTTAAGGAAAAGGGATTGGAGGAATATAAGCCTTGACTGGTGCGGTTAATTTAAGTTGTGGTATTTCTAAATTTACTGGCTTTGAAAACTTAGTGGTGTCTTCACCTTGTTCGTCATCAACTTTCTTTGCTTCTTTTTGCCGCTCATCAAGTTGTTTACCACTTCGAAGTATAATTGCATTAATAGAGAGCCTTGTTGTCTACTGGATAGCAAGTTTACAATCTGAGCTACTTGTACCTCGAGATTTTGAATTGATGCAGCTTGATTCTGAAAAGTTATCTCTATTTTGGTCATGAATTAAGACATATTTGTTGTAAGCTGGGTAAGAGCATCTTCTAAGTTTGACTTCTTTTCTTGTGGTTGGAACCCTGGAGGTGGTGGCAATGCATTTTGGGTGTTGTTCCATGATAGATTTGGATGGTTTCTTCAGCTTGGATTGCAGGTGTTGGAATATAGGTTATTTTGTTGCCTCTGGAAGTTTGACACATAATGAGCTTGTTCAGTAGATGATGGTGCAAAAAGACTTCCAACTTGGCAATTGATGCTAGTATGATTCCCTCCACATAACTCACACACTTGTGGTTGAGTTTGAATAATCAGATTGTCCAACTTGTTACGAATAGCTGTTATCTGTGCGTATAAAGTAGTGACCACATAACATTATGGACTCCTGTTGCTCTCCTTGATATTGGTCGCTTTGAAGACCACTGGTAATTATTAGAGGTCATCTCCTCCAATAATTAATAACCTGCTTCCAGCGTTTTTCCCATTAACATTCCTCCTACTGCAGCATCAATCATTGCTATGATATTAGATCCCAAACCATTGTAAAATGTCTGCACTTGAAGCCAAACTAGTAGACCATGATGTGGGCATTATCTTATTAGGTCTTTGTATCTCTCCCACGCTTCATATAATGATTCCATCTCGAACTGAGCAAAGGTTGTCATGTCATTCCCCAACTTGGCTGTTTTTGTTGAAGGAAAGTATTTTGCTAAAAACGTTTGCGCTAAACCATCCTATGTAGTGATTGTTCCAGCAAGGAGTGAATTCAACCACTCTTTTGCTTTATCCCTCAATGAGAACGGAAAAAGCCTTAGCCTGATAGCATTATCTAAAACACGATTTTGCTTAAATGTGTCACAAATTTCTAAGAAATTTACAAAATGAGCATTTGGATCATCATTCAGCATCCCAGCAAATTGTACAGACGTCTGAATCATCTGGATTATGGCTGGCTTAATTTCAAAATTATTGGCTTGAACGGCAAGGCGTGCAATGCTTGAGCGAGCACCATTAATTGTAGGCACAACATAATCTTTTAAAGGTCTCGCATCCTCATTTTCGTGTAATGCTTCGTTAGCCATGATTAGTTGTTGCTCCTGTAAAGCTTCTCTCTTTTCTCTATTAAGCCTTCTACAAGTGTGTTCAATCTTTGGATCAAAAGGCAATAAATCAAAACTTCTTGAACGTCTCATAAAATTAAACAAGAAAACGAAAATAAAATAAAAATAAAAAAATTCAAATTAAACTAAGGTTAGTTGGTATCAATACTAATCCAAACAATTCTCGACAACGACGCCAAAAACTTGATGTGTAAATTAGCAAGTGTACTAGTTGGCACAAGTAATATAATGAAAAATAGAGTATCTTCCCACAGAGATTGTATATCCTATTAGCTACTGAAATTATTCTAACCTTAATTTATTTGAACAATCAAATAGGAGAATTTAAATTAAAAATTAAAATAAAATAAAATAACTAAAAATTAAATAAATATGCAGCCAGTAATAAAAATCACCAAGAGATTAAAACACTAGGACATCCGATTTCACCCTAACCAATCCAATTTAATCCTCCATCTATGCTATTAAAGTTTATTACCCATGTTGACAGTGATTTTTCCTATTCTATTCAATATCCTCTCTGGAGTAATATTCAAAATACCCTCACGTATTAACCCATTATATCTCTATGTGAATTTAAATATGCAAAGATTCATTAAGCTCTGTAGAAATTCTCAGAAAAACTACATTAATCACGTTGGCAAATCTCTGTCTTTCGTTCAATTCATGGCATCCATTACACAGAGTAAAAATACATAAATCTCCTCTTGGTCTCATTATGTATCCTCAAATCATTCAAATATTGGCCAGATATTTGTCTCTGTAGGTGTACGAGTAACCCTGGTTGCTGCAGCTTCCAGCCCTGCATCAATGTTCTCGACTTCATTGTCGGATGCAGGAGGGGTAATTACTTTCTCTTTGCCCTTTCGAGAAGGACTGGAATGGAAGGTTCCTCTGTAGGTTCATCTTCTTCCTCTCGTATGATGTGCTTTTTCCTGGACTTGGAAGAAGTCTTGGCTGGGGGTTCCTCGAGTTCTTTCTCAGGCTCTTCCTCCACCTCTGTCGGGGAACTTTCAGTTGTAGACTTAACACCCTCTTCTTCAGGCTGGTCTGACTGTTCATCAGCATCTGTATCGGCCTCTGTTTGTGGTTCTGCTGCAGCTTCTTCCTCTGGTTCATCTGTGTCAGTAGCATCTTCACTAACTGCTGCTGGAGCATCTATAGTGGAGGTACCAAAATTGAACTGCTGCAGCAATGAATCAAGGAAATTTCGATGGGTACATTTCATGTATACAGCAAATTGGTGTAGGTGGTCCTCCAAGTGCTGCAAATAGCTCCAAAACCGATTGTTTTCACTCTGCCGAGCTTCAGCACATTGAGTGATGCTGGTGCTTAGTGCTTGGATTCTTTGTTCCAACCCAACAATTTTTCTTGCCCCTACTATAGGAGCTGGTTCGAGTGGGGCTCCAGCAACTTCACCAGCAATTCGTTCGATGGTGTGTGTAGTGAGAGCACCATCATTCTTAACATGTTCATCTTTTGTATCAAGGTGGACTCTCAATACCACACATATGCTGGTGATTAGTGAAGGAAATAGCAAGGCAGCCGTTTTGTGCTTTTTCATAGCACATTCCTGAATTTCTTTTTCTATAATACTTCCCATATCTATGGGTAACCCTCTAACAATGACATACAAAAGTACTAACCTCTCTTGTGAAACAGTGGTGGTGTGTGTGGTTGGCATCAATCTGAATTTTAAAAATTTCACCCACACCTTAGCAATGGGTTTCAAATCTATCCTATTAATCACACGCCCTTCTTCATTAGCCCAAGATGCACCCTCTATGGTAAGTGTTGTGAAAATCTTGTTCCATTTTTGTGGGGTTAAGTTGCCAAGCAATTTGGCATACTCGCAATTAACTTCAGAGTGTAAATTATAAAAAGCATTAATAACTCGAGAATCTAATGGTACAAGAGAGTTTCTTACCCAAATATTATGCTGGCCAGGGCTTAATAAGGTGGCGTAAAATTCTTTCACCAATGGCAACACAGGGTCTCGGGGGTGGTTACAAAACTCCAGCCACCCGCACTTTGTTGCAGCAGCATATAGTGATTGCACAATTCCCGAGGGTTGAGGTGGGGACGAGAAACCGAGAGAAAAGAAGCTGCGGAAGAGCAGCAACCACGAGTTTGAGAAGAGGCAACCGAAACATACAAAAGATAAATTTTAATTGGACTTAATTTTTATATTTATAAATAGACATAAATAGTGATAGATTGATTTCCAGTTGTCACTTCAAAATTGAAATGATCCATAACTAGATAATTGTTAAGCTTTCTACTAAAATCAAGATCGAGAAAAGGAAGTTGAACTATGGTGGATTATGAAATCTTGGCAGCCTCAACCTCTCAAATTCTTGTATTAATTTACTTACCTTTAATTACAGGTAGAGTTACAATTACCTTAGAATATTATATTTGGCTTTCTTAAAAATTGATGGTCCCTGCGAGTTTGACCTCATTATTCTTAATCTATACTCCAATGAACTCGTGTGCTTGCGAGCACATTAAGATTCTTCAAACAATTTTGTTTAAACTAGAGTATGAGAAAAACAAGGAGTTTCTACCTTCGCACTTAGCTTATGGTGATATTTATCTAACGTCTTTTTTCATTGGCATTATATCAATTTTTAGCTTATTGTAATTTAGATCACTTTTTAGAAGCTAATTTATCTCACTTGAAAATGGATAGAGAGAGTACAAGCAAGAGAATAGATATAGAGTGTGCTGAAAAAACAGAAATCATTTGTTGCGTTTCCATATACCGGCTACCCCGCAACATAGTTATAATTTACAATTTTAACATACATGCATGCCTATATTATACCTATATTTAGAGTTTAAACCAGGATTTTGTTAAACTTAGAATACGAGAAAAACAAGAAGTTTCTACCTTCGCACTTAGCCTATGGTAAAATTCATCTAACATCTCTTTTCTTTGGCATTATACCACTTTTCTATCTCATAATAAGTTATATCACTTTTTTAGAAGTTAATTTATCTCACTTGAACTGGATGGAAAGGGTACAAATAATGGAGTATGGCAAGTGTGTGAAAAAACAGAAATCATTTACAACCTTTTCCATATTCCTGCTGCCCTGCAACCTAGTCATAATTTAATGTTTTCGCATACTTCCATGCGTATATTATACCTATTTGTAGAATTTGAACAAAGAGTTTTGTTTAAATTAGAGGATGAGAAAAACAAGAAGCTTTTATTTTCGCACCTAACATATGGTAATTATATTCATCTAGCATCTCTTTTCTTTCGCATTATGTTACTTTTTTAGCTTATAATAATTTATATCAGTTTTTTAAAAGTTAATTTATCTCACTTGAACTGGATAGAGAGAGTACAAACAAGAGAGTTTATCAAGTTTGGTTAAGGAAAGAAATCATTTGTAGCCCTTTCATATACCCGCTATCTTGTAACATAGTCATAATTAATAATTTTAGCATACATGCAAGCCCATATTAAACCTATTTGTAGAGTTTGAACCAGGGTTTTGTTTAAATTAGAGTATAACAAACAAGAAGTTTCTACCTTTGCACTTAGCTAATAATAATATTCATCTAGCATCTCTTTTCTTTAACATTATATCACCATTGTAGCTTATCGTAATTTATCATAGTCCTAATTTATATATAAATATTTTTTTTTTCACTACACTCACTATACTTTCTTGTTAGTACTTTTGCTATCCAACTTAAGCGAGATAAATTAACTTCTACAAATAGGCATAACATAGGGATGCATGCATGCATGCTAAAACTATAAATTATTAGGGCAACATGTATATGAAATGACTGCAAATAATTTCTGTTTTTCGCCAAGCTTGTTATACTCTCTTGTTTATATTCTCTCCATCTGCATCAAGTGAAATAAATTAACTTCTAAAAAATTTTATAGTATGAGAAAAATAAAAAGTTTCTACCTTCGCACTTTGGTGAGAGAAAGCTAAAGTGGTGTACGATGTGGACAATTCAGTTGGCCAAACACACGCCAACTTTTGAAGAATAAAGGCAATTGCTCCGTCTTTATGTACATTAGTAAAGGCAATTTCATCCGCGCCCTATGTAAACTAGTACTATCTCAATCAATGATCTTTCTTGCCTCATCATTAAAGTGTTCTTGCGATCAAACTGTCTAAAAATTTCTCTTGGGCTAGGGCAAGCAAATTTTGCACAGAATTAGGTAAAATCGAATAAGCTTGGTTAAGAAATTCATATGCTGCATCCGCATTCCACCAATCAGAAGCTTGCATGCAACTATAATCCACAAGTCCTTCTAGAGCTTAGCTGAGCTACCATTTTGGTTGACCTCATTTGTGATTCTTTCCAAAGATTCAAATCACTCGCGGAGACCACTCAATTCAACCATTAAAGATATCTCAATCAGTTTTGTCAACGAATTCGGAGAAAAAGGGAGAATCCACACTGGATTTGAAGAAGGAAATTAGAAGAAAGACAGAAAACAGGGAGGGCTGAGCGTAAGCAAGCAATGCTAACGGAAGAAAGACTGAAGTAGGCACCACAGAAAAGAATAATATAAATTCAACAACAACAACAACAAAATATTAAAAAAAGAAAAAGAAAAAGAAAAACTGTAAACAAGAAAGTAATAAAAGTACATTACCTAATCACAGAGAGAGTAAGTAATAAAGATATTGAAAAACAGGGAGATTTTGATCGTTTTTTCATGCTTATAATGAGATTTAGTTTATGTAATTAGTTCAACTAGGAAAATCAGTTTGTTTATTTTTCCATTTAAGATGTTAATTAAGTGTTAACCGTCTCAAATAGAATAAATGAATGGGTGGATTTTGGTCTTATTTTATGCATGTATATTGTATTATTGAATCAGTCAAAAACTTTCAACAACTCCTAATTATTAATTAATTGCATATATAAACAAATGTTGTCACGGTGATATTACCATCTTTAAATTTATTTATCCGGAGTCAAAATCATCTTGGTTTAAATAAATAGATCTTTCAGATCAGCTTTGTATCAATGCAATGACCAATTCAATCCAATTAACTACGTACGGGTTGCTTAGCTTATTATCTATATCTATATATATATATAAAGCTGGGACTTGAGGAGGTGATGTGGCATCACCATTTCTCATCATCTCATATTCTCTATTATCTAATAAATTGGTTGAAATTAAAAAATAATTACATTACAAAATATTAAAATAGAAAATAATTATTAGATTATAAATGATTACATGTCTTTTCCTCTTTCTATTTAAATTCAACAATATGTAACCATTAATAATAATTAATTATAAGTCTTGAAACATTCATTTATTTTATTATGCCAACAATTAAATTTTAGTGGCTTAAAATACATCAATTAATTAATATTAATATATGAATGAAGGTTCCTTCATCTTCCCTCAACAATGCCATTAGAGCCTAATTTTAATGTCATAATCTCATATTTAATTATTCAATTTTTTGTTTAGTGCATTTTGGCTTCTTCAAACTCCATAAACATTAAATATTTAATATTTGTGGCATCATTATTTCTCATCTTTTTATATTCTCTATTATCTAATATATTGGTTGAGATTAAAAAATAATTACATTACAAAATATTAAAAATCTATATCTATCTATCTATCTATCTATATATATATATATATATATATAAAGTTGGGACTAGAGGAGGTGATGTGGCATCACTATTTCTCATCTTCTTATATTCTCTATTATCTAATAAATTGGTTGATATTAAAAAAATAATTACATTACAAAATATTAAAAATAAAAAAATAATTATTAAATTATAAAAGATTATATGTCTCTTCCTCTTTCTATTTAAATTTAATAATATGTAACCATTAATAATAATTAATTATAAGTCTTCAAATAATAATTTATTTTATTATGCCAACAATTAAACTTTAGTGGCTTAAATATATCAATTAATTAATATAGGAAGGAATGTTCCTTCATCTTCCCTCAATAATGTCATTAGGGTCTAATTTTAATGCTATAATCTCATATTTAATTTGCAACCTTTTGTTTAGTGACTTTTGGCTTCTTCAAACTCTATAAATATTAAGTAGTTAAGATTTGTGGCATTATTATTTCTCATCTTTTTATATTCTCTATATCTAATATATTGGTTGGGATTAAAAAATAATTACATTACAAAATATTAAAAATAGAAAATAATTAGTAGATTATAAAAGATTACATGTCTCTTCTTCTTTCTATTTAAATTCAATAATATGTAACCATTAATAATAAATTAATTATAGTTTTGAAACATTCTTATTTTATTAAGCCAACAACTAAACTTTAGTGGTTTAAAATACATCAACTAATTAATATAGGAAGGAAGGTTCTTTCATCTTCTCTCACCAATACCACTAGGACCTAATTTTAATGTTATAATTTCATATTTAATTATGCAACCTTTTATTTAGTGTCTTTTGGCTTCTTCAAACTATATAAATATTAAGTATTTAAAATTTGTTATGTTTGGATTTTTTTTTTATTACTTAACCAACATCCTCTTTAGAAATGTTCTTGTATTTATTTTTTGACTTATTTAAATTTTTTATATTGTGTCTTTTTCTTCATAGTTAAACAATGATAAAGATAGTTGGATGATAAGGGTTTTTGTAAAGCGTGAGTCATAAAGAAGAATGGAGAGTTGATTAGTGTGAACATAATATTTATTTATGAAAAGGTTGTGTACACTTAACTATACACATTAATATATATTTTTAAAGTTAACAAAAAATAATTAACTTTCATAAATAACATTAGTTTTATAAGGCTGCGTCATCTTTAAAAAAAATAATTCATATTTTTTTATCAGTTTTATCGAGTGTAAAATAATAAAAAAATAATACTAAATTTTTTTTTTTAAAGCCGCACAAAGTGCGGTTCTATTTCCTAGTTGTAATATAAAATCAAGGCTTGTAAAGCACGCTTGCTGAAAAAATCAAGTGACATGAGCCTTTAAAAATCAATGTCAGAAGCGGTTTCATTATCCAGATTTACACAAAATCAAGCCCAAAAGCCATGGCCAAACTTCCCCTAGACATAGTTGCTGATATACTATCAAGGCTACCTGTGAAGTCTCTTTTACGGTTCAAGTGTGTATCCAAGCCATGGTTTTCATTAATCTCTGATTCTCAATTTGCCAAGACCCAACTCAAACAAGCAAAATCTGACTGCAGTGGTAACATTCGTAGAGTCTTACTCACGACGTCTCCACTTCAATCCATTGATTATGAAGCATTTGGATTTGGTGATGGCAGTGACACTAATATCACAGTGCAGCTTGGTTATCCTGGGGAGAAAGTTCCTGAAGATGATGCTGATATTATAGGATCCTGTAATGGCTTGGTTTGTATAGATTTTGATTCCACCAACATGGTTCTGTGGAACCCGAGTACTCGTGTTTCCAGGGAATTGCCAAGGCCTGCTCCTTTTCCTGAACAAGGTACTTTTTTTGATGGGTTAGGTTATGATACCTCTGGTGATGATTACAAAGTCATTAGAGGTTTCATTTCAACTATTGGAAATGGAAATGTTTCCAGGGAAACTAAAGTTCAGGTTTTTTCCCTGAAAAACAATTCCTGGAAAGAAATTCAGTACTTTCATGCAAGGATTGATATTTACGGATTAGGGGTTCTGTCAAATGGCAAGCTGCATTGGCTTGGAATACTGGAAAATGGTTCGAATAAGAATTATGCAATCGTATCATTCGATCTGACAGAAGAAAGATTCACAGAGGTTGCTTCCTTACCAGAGCATATCGACCAAACTACCTCGGTTGTAAATTTGCGGAATTGGGGAGACCGCATTGTTGTATTTAATGATCAAAGGGACGGTTCTTTTGAGGCATGGGAGATGAAAGAATCATCATGGACTAGATTGTTTAGCATCTCAAGAGACAAATTTCCAGAATACGAATATTATCCAACTCTAATAGGCTTCACAAAAGATGGCAATTTTTTGCTGGGGAGTGATGGAAGGGAATTAGTCTTTTACAGCACAAAAGAAGACACATTTAGATATTTTGAGATATATGATGAGTGGCCTTGGTTTGAAGGTGTCATATATGAAGAAAGCTTAGTTTCACCAATTGTTGATGAAGCAAGCAAGTTCAAATAAGCAGATTCATGTGATTCTAATGTAATATGTTGCAGCTTCAATAATCAATTTCTTGTTTCTGATAAAATTATTTGTTTAGGAAGTGAATGAATTTGAATGTGGATTTTAAAATTCATTGAATCATTCAACTTGCAACACCTACTAACTACACAATTGCATATAAATAACCGCTGCCGCAGTGATGGGCATCTTTCCAATTTTTTACCCTGAGCCAAGTCATCTCAGTTTCAATAAATAAATCAGCATGTGCGAACTGCCTCTAATGGCTTGACTTTTAAAACTTCAGTCCAGCTCAGTTTACGTGGCGATGCACTGACCAATTAATTAACTAAAAACAGATTACTAGTAGGTTTAACATTATAATATCAGAGAAAGCAATGCCATCTCATAAACCAAAATTCTTGAAAAGTGGTTTCACAGACTCAGTGTCTATTTTCACACAGAAATAGCAATGAATGCTTAAAGAATCAAGCTGTAAAGCCAGAACCAAACTTCCACAACACATTTTTACTGATATAATAAAGAATCAAGCTGAAAGGCCAGAGCTAAACATCGACAACATATTGTTACTGATATACCATCGAGGCTACCAGTCAAATCTCTAATTCAGTTCAAGTGTGTATACAAGGCATGGTTTTCCTTAATCTTCCATCCTCAATTTTTTCCAAAATCCAACTCAAATTAGCAAAAAAGGGCACAACCTGCGTCGATAATGATTTTAAAAGATATGCATAATGCAGCTCACAAGTAGTTCATGCAGATGTACCAAATAAGTTAAAGAGGCAAGTTCATTGTTTTATCCAAGAGTGAAGTAAGCATAAATACATCGTCGCTGTAAGACTAAACGTTCTTAAATCAAATCTGGAGCAACTGTGAGCTCATAAGGTGCAAGATACCAACCATACTGCTTGTTTAATCTTTTCATCATTTCTTTGAACCGCTACCATGTTCCATGGCACTTCAACTGGTAGCTGCATAACTACAATTGTGCCATTAGTTTGTACCTAGGAAAGTTGCATAAATGATTGAAATCCATGGAACACAAATTCCATTTAACTACGCAGTAAATCAACTAAACGGACCTCGAGCTCAACTAGAATGTAATTTCCAGTAATATTGGCAAGCCTGCTCTATTATAACCCCTATAATTGCTTTAAGATGGCAATCCAAACTGCAAGATCACCTATTCACATTTCAAACCTTGAAAAATGAGTTAGTTATGGGTCACCATATCGTCAAAACGAAGGTACTGCTATTATCAGAAAGAAGTAGACAAAATAAAAATAAAATAAGATAATTAGATAAAATCTAAAACCTTCTTCTCTTATGCCGCCATTGCACTTGAAAGTTTTTCTCAACATTCTGAAAACAGGACACCTCAAGCAAAAGTCAACGAAAATGTAGAAATTAGGACCATGATGATGAATTACACCATCTTGACAAGGTGATGGAGAGAACACCAATGCATTTTGATGGGGCGAAAGAGTACAAATATCTATGCACACACACAAGCAAACACACATATTTACAGAGAAAGAGAAAGAGAGAGAGAGAGAGTAAAGGAACCAAACTTGGGTTCTAATCAAGTAATATTGCTGGACCAGGGCTTTCCTGTTTATAATTTGCAAATTTGCAAATTTAACATTCACATCAAAATAACTGATAGTCAAGCTGACACTGGAAATTAAAATACATCAATTGTTCTTCACAGTGTCAAATCCTTCATCAAATTCGAATTCACTGTGTATGCCTGCATGTTGAGTACTTAAACTTGCTTTTCTCTTTGCTATATCTTGCCATGAAAGAGCCTCATCCACAGAAATATCCAGTATCAATCAATCTCAATTTTTACAACTAAGAGTTTCTTTCTTCCTTTGACTTAATAGGGTTAGAAGAAAGAGAAGCGAAAAGAGACATTTTAGAATTCCTATTATTTGAGACATTTTTGACTATTGGATTTCTATCCAAGCTTACCTTTTAATTATTGACCTTCTCTCTTCCCCACTTTCCCAAATTTCTCCTTAACATACGAAATTTAAAATCTTACTTTTGACAATATAAAAATACCACAATAATTTCTCTATTATCTCTCTTTAAAATCCGAACAAGCAAAGAGAGGACCAAGTTTCAGTTTTCATTACTTTTCTTCATGTCTCTCTCTTTAGTTTATTCTCCTTCCCAGTCACAGTTTAACAACAGGTCAGAGACACCTTGAACAACCAAATGTAGCAACCAAGTGAGCAACAAGAATCTTAAAAATGAAAAATAGAATATAGAAAGGCAGGAAGAGGAGGATAAAGAGAGAACTGATTTCAATACTATAAATTTTGGGTTCCACATTTTCCCATCAGGGTTTTACATTGGACGTACAGCTAACACACATTATCCTCCATTCAAAAATCAGCAAAACAACAAAATTGTAATGCCAGAATAATAAAATAAATTACCTGCCAACAAGGGTGACTTTGGTTGTCCCATAGAAGTCATTCCAAGTCGTGTAGCACATGACATGAACCATCACTTTGACTGAAAGGCCAATTTTTATTTGACTTTTCTTGCTAGCCCCATGAAGCCACCATATCTCATGGTATAACTCCTCTTCCCTTATTTCCAGGAAATAAGGAATTGCTTTGCACAAATTTGTTTCTTATGAATTACAGTAACAGTTTTCTTGTCCCATATAGATTAGACTCAATTTAAAAAAAAAAAATCATGAACTTAAATGTCATCACTGGGAAAGATCAGTTGAAGCCTTCAATTACATTTTCAATATTTTTCTTGATGATGAAAACTTGCCTAACGGATGGTCCAAATCTGTGAGTAACCAATGTTTAGGCATGTGTTTATAAAAATAGTAGTACAATAAGTTAAAAACATTTCACAAAATCACACTCATGAAAATCAAACCCTTCCTTTCCTTCATTCTCATTAGGAAATACATGGAGGGTCCTCTTCTGCTTGCAGATTAAGGCTTCGGAAGCAGTTGTGCTTTCTTAACACTTATTCACTTGTGAACAACAAACTATAGACACAAATCTCTTAATTCATACCCTGAAACCCCCGGAAAGCTAATTCTTTAGGCCATCCAGTCTACCAAACTTTTTTTTTGGAAAGGCTACCAAGCTTAATATAAGACTAAACCACTGGTTTTCTTCTTGTAAATATACCAATCAAACCAATTGTGTTTCGGCTTCTTTCTAAAGAAAATCAAAATCAAAAATCAAAAAGTCAAGCCAACTATGTTCTCAAATATTTTGTTAAGAATTCCCCAACCATCAACAGAGTATGACAAAGATCAAAAACAACACTTACAAAAACCAAGGAGATGATTATCATACATAACTGGCAGAAATCAATATGGGGGGAGTGTAGTTATCTCAGCCCATTGGAGTAAAGTTGCAGGAAAGTTCAAACAATTTGAAGGAGAAAAATCAGAAGATCAAAAATGAGGGAAAATTTTATAATGTCTTAGCAATTACTATTGAAAAAGAAAACTATAGATGTATCAAAAACACAAAAGAGAGATGATAGTATGGCCGAAAAGTATGCACTCAAAGGAGATGTGTTCCAATGCACTACCCTAAATTTCCCCAAAAAGATAAAACTGCTATGGATTTTAAAGTAATCTCTTACTATTTATAGGTGAAAAAGGAAACAGACTTATATCATCTTCATAAAAAGGTACTGTGTAGCTGAAGTTTAACTTGGAAAAGTTAGCAGCGCTAACCTCAAACTCAGCAAACATCAAATGCAATAAGCTAAGCTAAAAGCT
The DNA here is from genome assembly GCA_030449895.1 of Citrus mangshanensis. Lineage (NCBI taxonomy): Eukaryota > Viridiplantae > Streptophyta > Magnoliopsida > Sapindales > Rutaceae > Citrus > Citrus mangshanensis. Next base: position 10,389,194 of record JASUUJ010000215.1, on the reverse strand, counting down.
AACGGCAATTCAGTAGTTGAATAAAGAATTAAAATCATGTGGTCCATCAACATTTTACTGTTCCCCCTTTTGCCAGCCATGATTTGAACTTATGAAACCAACTGAGCAGCACAGGACGTTTTTGTTACACTAGACGCAAGAGCAAGCAATAGTGAATATGAGGCTAGTATGCCAATGCTGTCCTATTAAAGTGTAAGTGAGCCTTCAACGATATGGGGTAAGTCCTATTCATTTTGTCAGTATCTACAGAACAGTAAGACCATGCTGAAGATAATTGCTTTATATGAATGATAATAGGCAAATTTAGATGAATCCAGAAAGCTACTTAGATTATGGTTCTCAACTTCATTTCTCTTTAACTTGTTTCCTTGCTTCATGAATGTTGGTCGTAGACTATCTTGCATTTTCGGCAAACTGACATAAATTGACGAGGTAGTGGAGAAAAGAAATAAAATAAAAAAAGAGAATAAAAATACAAAGAAATACATAGATCGTACCACAACATTGTTGAAATGGGGCTTAATTTATATTCAATAAATATAGTTACAACAAATTTTGAAATAAAGAAATCTATAGATCCCTTATTGACACTATTTGAACTAGACATGTCAATGTACAAACATATCTAATTTAAAGTACAATAAGAAGGTTGAAAAATTGTCTGACCTTTACACTTCTCCAAACCACTGTTAACACTCCTGCACAACTGTTCATTATTATAGCTGATCAAGCAGATGAAAGCATCACAAGAACAAGGTCATCCATCAACAATGAATTGATCATCTTGATTATCTCCCTCAACCCTAGTATCTCCATGAACCATTCCATTCACATGGTGTAAATTCTGCATCATTTGCGAAAGATAATGGGTACTAGCACCAGTATGGTCAGAGAGCCCGGTAGGATGACCAGTCCACTGGGAAACAATCCCAAGCAACTGGCTAGTAAGGTTTTGCTGCTCATGAAGAATACGGGCCTGCATCTGACCCATTTCTGTCCTATGCTGACTCAATATTCCATCAATCCTCTTATTCCATTCTGACCTCCGCCTATTAATCCTTTCCTCCCACTCCCTCTCCTGAATCAACTCTTCATCTCTTCTTCTTCTTTCCCTCTCTTCGCTCTCCTTCTCCATAGATTCCCATTCCTGTATCCTCTGCCTCCTTAAATGCTCCTTAGCTTTATCCCTCTCTTCCCTCTCCTTCTCCCTCTCTTCCAACTTCCTTTGCCATTCCTGCTCAAGTTTTATCCGAAAATTTTCCCTCCTCTGCCTCTCCCTTTCTCTCTCCGCTTCACGTTGCTCAAAGCGAGCCTCCATTTCCTTCAACTGTCCCAACTGATTTGCAAGAAATCCCAATGTCTTCTTCTCCAACCCCTTCAACAACTTCCTCTTCTTCTTCAAGTTAGACCCATTATGCTCTCCTTCATCATATGCAAACCCATTATCCCCATCCTCCCTAACCCTTTCATGATGACCATTAAAATTACCCTCCCCCTCATCACCATCATAGTCAAAACCCAAACCCATCATCCCATTCTCTCCACCATCAATTGTGGTAAAATCCCCATCTCCTGAATGACCCATTTGCCCAAAATCCGCAATCTCCATCCCCGTACCCACCCCCACAAACCCACCACCATTTTCCCTATCCTCATTAACAACTGCCATTAAATCACTGCCATTACTAATATTACTATTATACGATGCCGGTACATCTCCAAAAACCTCCTTATACCTTAAAAAGTTAGACCAATGAGTAAGGCCCTCAGCCCAATCGAACTCATCCCCGTTACACTCCCCACCAACTGAATTGTCCACAGACAATTCAGGTTTCTTGATCTTCTGTTTAACTAACAAATACTGGTGCCTCATATTCTGCACCTTGGTGGAAACATCCTTCCATGACCAGTGCCAAGGAAACGCGATAGAATCGCGAACATGGTGCATGGAATTCACATACAGAGCAATTGGTTTATACTTCTTCTCGCGGGTTTTCATCTTCGCGAGAGTCCCATCAGCGACCATCTCACCATACTTGTTTATTAGGGTTTTCTCTTCAGCCTCAGTCCATTTCTTTCTTCTTGAAGTCACCATTGTTTTACAATCCCAATACTTGCACAAATACAATAACAAATACCAACTTCTTCTTTGAAAATAATTTCAATATTATTATTTCTATTATTATTATTAATATCACATACTAAGTTATATGGCATCGAAGAGAAACTCAGAACCCGAAAACAAACCGAACCCAGATCGGAAAAGCATCAAAATTGATAAACAAAAGAAAGTAAAAATCCTTACCTTGACCTTGAGATTTACAGACCGTTATGAAAATTCAAGCTTCGATGGAATTTTTGGTTTGTTGAGCACTTGTTGGAGGTAGATTTTCTGGGGAAAATGAGATGAGAAAGTGAGAGAATCTAAGAGAAAATGATACCTGGGTTGTTCAGTTAAAGTGAAATCGAACAGTGTTTTCCTCATTTTGTTACAAAAGTAGGCTAAAGCGCAGCGTTTTATTTTCTGCTGTTAAAGAGCATGTGGTGAAACTAAAAAGGTGGCAGAAAATAATTGGGTAACGGGTAGTTGGGGTTCTTTGCCTTGTAATCTAGTGACTTGTGTGGTTAGCGCAGAGAATAAAATTGATCATTGCTCACGGTACACGTGGACTTGTTCGAGTGGAGGCAAAAGTTAAAAGCGTGTACATAGAGCTCCTTTGACTTTTTCTAACTTTTGACATCATCAAGATTAATGTCTTCACCCATTCTCTCTTTTTTTTTTTTGGTTTAATTCAAATCAGAGTGGAGATTACTACTAGCCCTAAAAGTACGCGGCACAATCTCGCATTTTCTGCTTCTATAATTTTTTAATATATGAAAAAAAAAGTAAAAACAAAATCAGAAAAAAATAGAGAATAGATTTTATATAGAGAGGGAGTACTTTTTTACTAAAGATGCACACTAAAACATAAAAAAACACAAATTTTAATGTTATTATCAGAAACCTCCCCTGAGGTTTAGCGTATTCTCAGTTTAAGAGATTGTATTCGCGTATTATCAGCCACCTCCCTCGACGTTAGTATACCGTTTAGTATAATTTGAGTTGGTGAGGATAAAATGGTAATAGAACTCATTAATAATAAAAAATTATAACTTACTTTAAATTATCACATTGGATTCTGAGAATGATTTGAAGTTTGTTTAAATCCATTGGGTTTAAAATCGAATCAAGCATTTAACCAAAAGATATTACCACTCCACCAAAAAAAGATTTGATGTTCGTTTATATCCATTGAGTAAAAACCAGAAGCAAGCATTTAACCAAAAGATACTATCAATCCACCCAAAAAGAAAGAGAAATGGGCATCTCCCTACTCAGCTCAAACCAACACTACCGAGAACAACATTCCACCCATTTTCTCCATCTCTGTTATGCTTTAGTAGAGAAAGAGTGCCATAAGAAGACAAGGAGCAAAAGATCCTCCTTTATGCTTACCGCAACTGCAATCACCAGGCAACTTCTCTTTTTTATTTGTTCTCTAATTTTCTCTTCTTTTTTATTTTAATTAGTGTTGAACCCATCAATATTACGAAACCCTAATACTTTTATGTTGCTCTATTTTAATTATGGGCGGTGCTACAAGTAATCTGCTCATTATTGACTGTAAGTGATAGGAGGGTTTTGCTGGTGTGTTTTTTTTTTCCCCTAATTTGTATGGCTTTCCAATTCTTTGCAGGAGGTTGCTAACAATAACTGCTTCTATAGGAATAAGGTAAATCACTCTGTCGGTGAGCGCACTCAAGTTTTGCAGGATGTGGCTGCGGATCCAACTCTTCCTCGAATTAAAGTTGTTCGTTGTGTAAAATGCCAGCATGGTGAAGCCGTGTTTTTCCAGGTCAAGTTCCTATTTCATTAGGTTTTTTGGTTTATGTTCTTATTTATAGTCGATTTTAAGTTCTTGATGAAGCCATTGTGGTTCATAAGTTTTTCCATTTTCTATTTCTGGTCAGTTAGATTAGTGCTTGGGCTCCAATGTGCTTGTAGTTTTATTTCTTTTTTTTTTAACTTGTTTCGAACATTTAGTAACGAGATTATGGTTTCAGATCCCCAGTTGAGCAATTCCCTGTTTCGTTGGATAAAGAGGCTGAATTTGAGTGGTTTGACCTTGCTGAAGTGAATGAAATTATAGTGCCTGACTTGAATGAAGCCGTAATAACTTCAGAATTTGAGAGCAGTAGTGTTAATGTAGAAGATTCATTCAAAAAGCGGCAGCCAATTGAGATCGTACGAGATGGGTCAGCCAAGAATATAACTGTTGATGACTGTGTAAGGTGTGAAGAAATGGTGGACAGTGACAGTGGGGATGATGCTGGAAATAATAATACTTGGGATGCTGGTTTAGATGACTACGAATCAGCAGACGATAGTGGTTCAAACTCAGATATGTTGTCAGATGATGAAGTTCAGGATGCATGTAATAGATATGAGGCCAATTCAGGGGGTTTTGAGTTCAATATAGATGGGGAAAGGATTATGTTGAGGGTTGGAGCAGTGTATAGGAACGTGGATGAGTTTAGGAATGTAGTGAAAGTTTTTGCGATACAAAATGGTTTTAGGCTGAAAAGGGTAAAAAATGAAAAGAGTAGAGTCACACTGGCATGTGCAGCAGTAGGTTGTACTTGGAGGGTTCACGCAAGTCCAAATTGGAATGGTAAACACTTTCAAATCAAAACATTCCGGCCTGAACACATTTGTGCTAGAGGTAATGATAACTACGAAGCAAATTCAACTTGGATTGCTGCAACATTTCTTCATCTATTTAGAGCCAACCCTCAGCTAAACATTGAAGTAATAGCAAGTGAGCTGCTTAGGAGATTTGGTATCAAATGCAGTAATCAGCGGTTGTATAGGGCTAAGAACAAGGCATTGGAGCTGTTAGGGCAGGACCATAAGGCCAGCTATACCAAACTATACAGGTATATGCATGCAATTCTCATCTCTAATCCTGGTTCAACTGTAACTATAGATAGAGATTGGTTAGGTGGTGGGCAGAACCCTCATTTTAAAAGGTTCTTTGTTATGTTTGATGCAAATAGGAGGGGGTTCTTTAAGGGGTGTAGACAGTTTATAGGACTTGATGGTTGTCATCTAAAGGGGTTATATAAAGGTGTATTGTTGTCTGCAGTTAGTATAGATGCTAATAATGGTATTTACCCACTAGCAATGTGTGTTGTTGAGAGTGAAAATACTAATTCTTGGGTGTACTTTATGAATAAATTATATGAGCAGATAGGCTGTAATGATGGTAGTGGATTGTGTTTCATGAGTGATAGGCAGAAGGGAATTTTAAATGCTTTGGAGATAGTGTTTCCTGAATCTTTGAAAAGGTATTGTTGTAGGCATATATATGCTAACTTCAAGCAGAAATTTCCTGGTGTACTATTACGTAATTCATTCTGGAAAGCTTGTAGAAGTTCAAACCTAGCAGACTTCAACACTCACATGTCTGAGTTGAATAATATTCATTCTGCAGCACATGATTGGCTGATGCAGATTCCAGTTTGTTGCTGGGCTAAGCATAAATTTCCAACGCACACAAAATGCTCCCATGTGACTAACAACATGTCAGAGTCATTCAACAACTGGATCAATAATTTTAGGGGATTGCCTATTGTTAGGATGGTAGAAGAGATAAGAAGAAAGGTGATGAATCTGATTCATAGAAGGTATGAGCAGGCTGTCATGTGTCAAGATGAACTGCCACCACAAGTTAGGAGGAGAATACTAGATGGAAGGGTGAAGTCCAGGTCCATGTCAGTTATATTTGGGCATAATGATACCTTTGAAGTTATGGAGGATGTTTCCAAAAGAAAAGTTGTCAATTTAAAGGCCAAGGAGTGTGATTGTATGGAGTGGCAATTGTCTGGTTTGCCTTGTGCTCATGCACTATGTTGCATTGATGCTATGAGGTACAACGTCAATGATTTTGTGCATCCTTTATTGAAGAATGAAGCATTGAAGAAGACTTATAAGCATTAGTACTATCCAGTGCCTGATGAAAGTAGGTGGCCTCCTGAATTGCATGATAACATGCTTCCACCTATAATCATTAGAACTGCTGGCAGGCCTCAAACGAAAAGGAGAAGAGAGGCGGATGAAAACAGGGCATTCAAGAGGAGTTCCAGTGTTAGGTGCAGTAATTGCGAAGAGTGGGGGCATAATGTGAGGACATGCAAAGTTGATAAGGGTTCAAAAAAAATGACAAAGAAGAAAAATTTAAAGTCAACACAGGTTACTTTGTGTAATTATAAGTTTTGAAGTTCTCTTTATTTAAATTTCCAACTTATATATCTGTTTAATAATCTCATGATTTGTTTACACTTCAACTGAAGGGAAATGGATCGGGGATCAATAATGAAAGAGGACAGAGCTCAGGAGCCCATAATCAACTTGAGGCAGCAGCTGTCATTGAATCTGGAATGCAAGAATTTGTCCATGATGATGGTTTGAATTTACTGATTCAGCAACTCACTTTTCTTAATTTATTTGTTTATAAACTATTTCATACTTGCTAATACAAATTTTTATTATTGAAGGACAATTAACCCAATCATAGAGAGCTTGTAGATGATAAATCCTGCAGCAACAGCTTTGGTGGTAAGAAATTTTTTTGTTTAGTAATGACAGAGCCCAGACTAATCCCATACTACAAATTTTTTGGAGGGATGAGATGATACTTTACCTTACCTGTATAAGCTTTAAATTGTATAGATATTGTATCATCTTTTTGTTCTTTTTTTGTGAACTGTGTGATAGTGAAAATACTCACACCATTAACAAAGCATTTCAGTTAAGTCAAAACTTAACAAACTGTTGAAAGTTGATTTTTTTGTAAATATGGGCTGTTGTTGATGTTGTATTGGCTGATTGTTTCACAGCCATTAGTGACAGTTAACACTTGTGTTGTTGCTGGATTTTATTAATATTGAAATATCATATTACTACATTTGGTTGCTTGATGTTTTTAAGTTCAGTTTTATTTGTTGATGGATTGGTTACAAGTGATATTGGAATATCACATGATTAGATGTGTGAATGTTCTTTGACAGATGCTCAGAAATTGTTATTGTTTACTTTGTAGTTACAATTTCTTTTTTGCTCGAACACATTTGGATGCCGATAATAGGTCAACTCAGTTAGTTTTTTTTTTTAAAAAATATATGAGTGGCATGATTGACTTTGTGTTTCATTGCAAATTAGAGTTATAAATATATTTCACTTAGAAAACACTATTGCATTTGAGTTATAAAGTAGCAAAAAAAATTTTAGTCATCACTGGAACATTTAGTTTAGAAAGCATTAGACTTGGTGACACACTACATAAGGTACATCACAACATTGAAAAGAAAGAATAACACATTGAATACAACCATAACCTTAGCAACAGTTGCAACCTTTGTAGATTTTCGTGATTTCTCCATTATGGTCTTCATTGTCTTCACGTCATTTTCAATTCTAGATAGTACCGCATAACATACATCTGTTGACACACATCCTTCAAATAAAGCTCCATTGTTAAAATCATCTCTATTTGGTGCCCACCACTTAAAATATCCACAACCATTTTTTTTGGCACAACGGTAGTAAAGCATATGTGGATTGTCATCGGATTCTGAAATCTTCAAATCAGCTCTCATATAGCATTTGCATATCTTGTTTGAGAACCTAATGAGCTTGCCATTGACTGTATTCCTCCAAGCAGGCTCATAAAATGTGCTTGATCGAACAGAATTGTTTGAACTTTGTGACTCCATTGATGTGCAAGAATGTTCCAGCTTTGAATAATGCTGAGTTTTTTAATTGATTGATGAATATATCAGAAATGGTTGATAAGGAGATGAAGTGATATTGGTAGTGTTGGGTTGGTGCCTTTGAAGTGAAATGAAAGCTAATTTTTCTCTTTAGTTTGAGTTCAAAGTGTATGCTGCTTATTTAGCTTGTTTATGGCAGGTTATATAGCCACTGGTATTGGCAATATAACCGTTAAAGGCAACGGTAATAATGTCAGTAACAACTGCAGTTCAATTTCAAGTATTAACTTCAATATTTCACATCCTGTCCAATAATTAACAAAAATTGTAATTGTTTGTTTAATTCATCCAAGTCATTTTAGAAAGTCCAAAGGATGATTTGGTATTTTTATTGACCATTTTGGCGCCAAAACATACGTGTTATTATCAACGCACAATTCTTTAATTTGTGTACAGAAAGATATTTTTCCACAATAGGGGTATTTTCGTCATTTTATCAGTCAATACACGGTCAAACAAACAGGTTATTAACGTCGGGGGAGGTGGCTGATAATACGCGAATACAATCTCTTAAGCTGAGAATACGCTAAACCTCAGGGGAGGTTTCTGATAATAACCCATATTAAAAATTATATTTTTTTGTCTATTAATATATTGAAATATGTATTTTTATATATGTTAATGACATATTCACTTCATTAAAATAAAAATATCATCATTGCTCATAAACAAAGAAAATGTTAAATGTAGTTTGCTGGTGACAACTCTTCGATGATTAAGACAGACAACGAACATTTTGTAAGAAAGAGGTTTCGAAATCTTTGTCAAAATAATCTCTTAAAATATCACTTGGAAACTAAAGAATTATTATAAAAAAATAAATCAAATTAAAGGATTATTTAGTTATTAACAATTTTATTTTCCCCTATTAATGGATTTCTTCAACAAATAAAATAAAATAATAGAGAAATTTTTACGTGAGAAGAATATTTTAACATGTATTGAAGATATTTATAATTGTTATCCTCGGCAATAAAATAATCTAGTACAATCTAATACAGTACTACGCATTAATCACACCCTCTACACACACACACACACCCCAAAATTCACCAATTTAAAGCACCAATTCACCAATTTAAAGCACCACAGGTTGATTAAGAAAAAAAAAAAGACAAAAACACACAAAATTATACTGTCTCTTACCACTTATTATCTTTTTTTTTTTAATTAAAATGTAAACCTGAATTGAATTCTTGTATCCGCACCTATTAATTTTTCTAAAAATAAAATTGAATGATCATTTAGACACAAAAGTAGGAGTGTTTAGAATCAAATCCGATCTACTCAATTCGTTTAATCCATAAAAATCCAATCTGTTGATTGTTGGATTGGATTGGATTGAAAATTTGATAATCCGCAATTAGTGGATTGGATATAAATTTACTTCTGTAAATCCGTAAAAATCAGTGAATCCAAAAAAAAAGTATTTATTTAATTAAAAAATAAATTTGTAAATATGACATTAGTACTTACTAGTAAATAAATAAGTTGAAATATAATTATATTAACACTAAATTATATCTTTTCCGATAATAATATAAAATACTAAATAATTAAATAAACAAATAAATCTTCCTAAATAGTTAATTTTCATGTACTAATCTAAACGAACGAGTTTTTTTTTTGCTTTGGTGTGTTATATTTTGAAATTTTAAATGTATTTTCTAACTTTATTTAAACAATTAATTTATTTAAATTTGATCGGTAATAACATTATTTTTATATTAAATTTTTTATTTAGTTAGTTCGTGGATTGGATATAATTAAAAAATTTCGGTCTGTAAACCAATCTGCAAAATAGTGGATTGGATATGGATCGAGTCAAATCCGCATCTGATCCGCAGATGTATTAATTGGATTTGAATTGAATTTCACCAATAAATAGATTGGATTAGGGATGGCAAAAATCCCCACGGGGACGGGTACCCTTAGGGATTTTCCCCATTCGGGGAGGGTATGGGGATAATTTCATACCCAATTTCTTATTCGGGGAAGGGACGGAGAAATTTTTTTACCCAATTTCTTATTCAGGGAGGGGACGAGGATGAGGTGGAATCCCCATCCCCTACCCATTTCCCCATTTTATTTTTTAATTTAATTTTAATTTTTTAAAATTACTTGTAAACAAATAATAAAATTTGAATTATAAAATTATAAGTATTGGTAAAAATAAAAAATATCAAATTATTTATATTATTAAACTTTTAGGCCTAATTAACTAATTAAAGTCCTAAATTTTTATTTAGGACATTAAATTATTCTATTATTTCAAAACTTTGTTTTAATTTTAATATTCATTAAATATTTTAAACTTAAATCTATTTTTTATTTATTTTTAGATGTTATAATTGCCCACAGCAAATCACAATTTTAATATCTAATCTAATCTAATATTTGCTCTTAATTTGCTTCGACTTAACTATTGTTTTGTAAAGGGAATAGTCCACATTTATAAAGTGTCCACGCCACCATTGAAAAGTTAATTTTGAATTTAAATTTGATTTTATTTGTAACAATTTTGTATTAGGCTATTAATTTATTCATAATAGTTTGTATCCTTTACATGCTGCGTTACTTACTAATTTAATGTATGTGACTTTTGTAATGGATATTAATGTAAGATATATTTCGAACTTTACTTTTATTTGAATTTTTTATTTTAATATGATTAACTTAAAATCGAAAAAAAAATGTATATTATTATTCGGGATGATGATTCTTTTAAATAATTTTGACGGGATGAGGAGGGGACGGGGACATACGCAAAATATCGGGGGTGGGTACGAGGAGATTGGTCCCCTCCCCTCCCCTCCCCATTGCCATCCCTAGATTGGATTAGATTAAAAATTTATAATCCGTAAAATCCGATCCGTTAACACCCCTACACAAAAGCAAGTACATGCAAACGCAATAGGTTTGCCAACAAACACCAAGTTTGTGTAAACTTTCCTGTTAAAACAACCAACTTTGTCCATAATATATATGTATACACATACTATCAACGTGCGAAAAAGATGATGAAGGTAAAAAAAATAATCTAAATCTGTCAGAATTCCTACGTATCTTCTGATAAGTTGTGCCCCATGCTTTCTCATCAAGAAACATTCCTCTTTTAACTAATAAACTTTTCCTGAATTCTTTCACTCACAAAGGTTTCTTTGAATCTTGAAACTGGTATTCTCCGGGAGGACGAAAATGCAAAAATTCTTTCATTCTTCCATACACTTTGATATGTCTATCAACAACTTGAGTTTTGATTAGTGTTTTGGTTTGTAAAGACCGGGGAATCGCTGCTTGGACCGTCCCCCATGTCTTTTGTTTTGTGCAGAAGAAATGTCCCAGATAGGATTGTGACAAAGCCACACAATTCTGTCACTATCTGTGATGTATTTTGTGAGTCCCAGTCCTGTTGTAATTAGAAAGAAAAAAATTTTAAAAAAAATGCAGAAATTTTACCTATTAGTAACTGAAAAAACTTAATTATAGTATTATGATGGTGAAGAAAAAGTAACATTTCAAGCATGTCACAAACTTGGTTTAATTCAATACCTTGAACATGATTATGCTAGCAACGATGGTGAGAGTTGTGAACATGACATAGTAGACTGGAGATATAACAGCCGTATTGAAGGTGTCCAGAGCCTGCAAATACACGGCGCTACTCGTTAAGAAAATGTAACCTTTTCATTGCAAATAGGAATTTATAAAATAGAAATCATCAAAAAAAGATTGTAATTATGTGGCAAAAATCATATCATATTACAGTAATCTTTTACTCATCATGCAAATGCAATTGTAAACAAGTTCTCTAAAGAACTATGATTTAAAGGCTTACAGTTTGCACCATGTATGAGAACTCGACAAGGTTAAACATGTTTCTGCCCCAAAATCAAATAACAGCAAGGACTTATAATTCATTAAAGCCATTCTGCAAGATGCATACTTGAATTTTGACATTTCAAGGGAAACATTTACCACATAGAAAGAGAGGTTTTTTTTTTTTTTTTTTTAAAAAAAGAGGAATCATCCGTGGTTAGAGGAAAGGGGAAAACTGAATCATATCAGTTTTATTTTTTTATCCTCATTGTTATCAGGCCAAAAGAAGATTCTGATGATTAATCAATCAAGGTGGTGGGCTTGTTTCATCTAAATATTTTCAGTAAATAAGTACTTTTGGTTTTGTGTTGAGATACCCTCTCTGCTTGAAAATTTACAGGTTCCAGTCATGTCGTAAAAATCATCTCCTTTTAGAAGATTTGTAAGAAAACTCAACCTTCTTCAGTAATATTGTCGGAAATTTGAAGGCTAAGAAAATAAAAGTTTGCAAACAGTTATGTATAGAAATGAGTTAGGGAGAAAGAATAAGGTCACCTCCAAAAGCCACTGAATTTACCATAAAAATTCAATGCAAAAGATTATATTTCCAAGATAAATATTCACCAGAATGCAATTTTAATCCATAGAAGAAACTTCCATCTCACAAGTTATGCATAGAGATTTCTGTGAGTTATATACTAAATTTTAACTTGGCTGAACCGACATTCTTGATTCAGTGACTACAATTGTCCTATATAATCCACTAACTTCAACCTTTAAATTGTATAAGTTCAGTTGTCTTCTAGACTGGAAAAAGAGCTTTAGCAAAAAAAAGTCAAAAGAGATGGAGAGAATTTTCACAAATTTACCTTGTTCAAGTAGTTTATTTGCAAAAGACAGGTAAAGATCACAACCACAGTGAAAATCCATGTCTGGTAGTATACAAATTGATTATGTCCTGAAAAGCTTAGCTTCAAAGCTATACCTAAAGCTTTCACACTCATCACCTGCATTTTAATAATGGTATTAGACTCACTGGAGAATCAAACTTTGTCGTAGCATAACCAAGTTTCAAAGATGATGCGCAGACCGTAATAGAGCCCATAGCTGAGCAAATTCCAACATATACTATCAAATGGCTGTTCCCGTGAGTTGGCACAAACTTAAAAATTAGGACACCCACCACAACCAAAACTATGCCACCATAGACAAGGAAACCTGAAAAAAATGAACATTTGTGTAAACTGTTGGACAATGCAACTAATCCTTCCCTTAAGCAATTGAAATTAGCCCTGACTAATAATAAAACGAATATATCAGGCTGCTAAAATGATCAAATTTTGTTTTACTTCTTAAATACCTGGCTGTGTAGCTAGGTGCCACAGTTCCTTAACAGAATGAATAGTTCTCTCATGTGGAGCATGTAAAACTATACTTACGGAGCCCACCACACACAGAGCACATCCTAGCATACCAAATATATGCAGTTTCTCCCGCAGAATAAAATGAGCTAGCACTGCACTGCATAATAATGATCTCATCAGAAACTAATACAAAAAAATAGGTCCACTTAAAAATGTAAACACAGCCATCCATTTTAGTCTACTGTCTACCTATTATATATGTATGTAGAAATAAACATACATGTATGTGGACTAATAAATTTAAAAGGAACAAGCAAAAGAAACAAAAATTTCTCTTGAATTTGCTACTGCAATCAATGTTGATAAGATCATCATTACCTGAATATGATACTTAACGCTCCCAAAGGAGTTACAAGAATTGCAGGTGCAAATGCATAGGCAGCAAAATTAGCTATCTCCCCAACAATCACTACAAAAACAGAATAATTCAGATTAAAAGATATTGAAAAGAAGCAATCATCAGAAGATTTTAGATGACAGAGGAGATATGATAGCTAGTTAATAGACCCTTTCTAGTAAACAAAAAACATAAAAGAGGAAGCAAACTTGTGTAGGTGTGCGCACGTGCGTGGGTATATCAATCTTTCCACAATATATCCTCATGATTTTAAAAGGGTTATGTTCTTATCCTCTGACAACTGAAACTACCAAATGGGTTTATTATTAAAACTATTTTACCACAATCCACTTCTAATGAGATTTTAACATTTCTGAAGTAATATCTTCAATGAAGTTGGAAATGTCATCAAATTATAAAATTACAAATTCTCTTCATGTTCATAATTTCTGCAAATCTCAGCATATTTCAGGCTTCCAGTTTGTTATTCCTAAAAACCAAAGTTCATTCCACAAGTCATTCAGATAGACTATTGTGTTATGTCCACCATGAACCATGCTCAAACCAGCATTCTTTTATTATATCGGTATCAATGGAAGCGCTCACAAAAATGTTTACCATACTGCCAACAAACACAAAGACGCAGGATAGTGACTTTATGTTCAAAGTCACTGAAAAAACTATGGTAGAACACTAGAACATGTGTATGAATAAATCACTGTTCCAACATATGTTAATAGTACTTCTACATTCACCGGCATGCAGTTGTGTTCATATTCGCAGTTTGTTAATTCCTAACGACAACAAATTTTATTTGAAGTTAATCAGGTAATAGAATTCAGGTACTTGATAAAACTTTTCACCGGTATCTAATAGTGCATACACAAACTTTGTCAATCATAACACACATATAAATTCCCCATAGTAAAAGAAAAGGATAAAAACTAACCAGGAAGCAAAGCAAAACAATTCATTTACTCATAGTTCCATTGAAACCAAAAGAGCTAATAAGAATGTTAAACTTACTAGTTATCATCCCAGCCCACCACCAAGGTTCATACAAGTATGAATACCCTCCAGAACCTGATCAAATTAAATTACAAGCAACAAAACACTTAAGAACCCCAATTCAATAATCAAATATTAATTAATTGATCAAAAAAATTATTGGGATATAAAATGAAATGAAATTCACCTGCTCTTGTTCCAGTAGTCCCAGCTTTTTTGAGGCCTTTCTTCTTAATAATAAAACTGGAGCCAATAAAAATGCTTGATGATACAGCCAAAACAAACCCATGAACGTTGTCTGATGATATCCCCATTGACCAAATAAACTCACCAATTATCAAATTCTCTTTTTTGTTTTTTTTTTCTTTGCAGATGCCAAGATTATCAACCCCAAATCCCTGCTCCATTGAATCCATCAAATTCAATTCAAAACACTATACACACATCACATTCATAATTATTAATATTCATTCATGCATGACAGAATTAATTGTACCTTTGTTGGCAAACTGCAAAGGGGAAAATTGGGAATATTAATATCCCATATTGTGTGTCATATCATGTCAAAATATGATCATGTAGGGAGTTTTGATGATGGTTTTTCTTTTCTTTTTCTTTTTTTAAATTCTTGGAAGGAATGTTTTTGAGTATTTGAGATGTTGATTTGTGTGATGGATGTTTTGGTTCTTGGGTTTGAGCCTAAAAATGGTAAGAAAATTTATCTGAGAAAGTGTTGTCGTTACTGCTGTCGTAGATGTTTTTCAGTTGTTTTGTTCAAAGTTTTGAGAAATGGGAAACTGAAGACCGTTACGTTCAACGTCGATAAAACACAGCCACAATTTATGATATAATCTCCGAGTCCCGCGCTCTCTATAATCTATGACCCCATGGCTCTTATGTAATGACATGAACATGCTTTGCTTAAATGGGCTTTTTCTTTCCAGTTTTGTCCTCGTTTATATTTTTGCATGTGAAAGCAAATTTTGAATTATCCTCACATAAATCTCATAAATTGAATATTTTTAAATTGTTCCCTCAATTGATTATTTTTAAATTATTCCCTTAATTAATTATTTTTTTAAATTTCTCTTAACTTTTAAAAACTTTAATTTTTTTAATCTTTTTAATAAAAATAAAGGATAAATCAAAAGTTTTAGAAACAATTTAAATACAATCAATTCACAGAAAAGATCATCCAAAATTAATCCTATCCATAAATATATTGAACTGGACTTATCTGAAGGGTTTGAAGTCCAACCTAAAGACTAAAATAAAATAAAATACCAATAAATAAACTTCCACCCATCGGAACACTTTGTTGAGAAATGGGGAGACCATTAAAGATGTTCTAACAGGCTTGGACTTTTGCCTACGGGGTGTGTCTCCAGACGCTACAAATTCAGAGCAACAGAAATATGAAGACGGTGGTGGTTAGGGTAATTTGGGGAAAAAATCGACAGGAATCTTTTAATGCAGTTTTATTCAGGCCTATATTAATGCAAACGGCATATTGCTTACTTCATTGCTTAAACGTATGCGTTATAGAATAAATACTTTTATCCCATCTCATTAATGCCTTAACTTACAATGTATTGAACAAGAATCTCAACACTAGATTCTATCATATCTCCATGACCATGTGGCCATGTCTATACAGCATTAAGATAAAAGGTTACACTTGCTTGCATTTTCAACACAAAGGACAATTATTCCTACAAAATTGATTCTTAATCATGATTCTAACGAACGATCGTTTGTACGTTCTAACGTAACCATCTTCCCACTTTTATTGTCATAATCTTCCTCTTCTTGTTGGCACGATGCTTGGCAGCAATTCTCAACTTCCTCTTGGCATTCCGCATTGGGTTGACTACTGCCATACGCTTGTCCTCTTGTTTCCTCTTATCCCTCTTTGCCTTGAGATTCTTTCTGATCTCATTATAGACCTGTACAAAGATCTGGCCGCCTAATGTATCCCGTATGCTATCGCTTACTTCTTTTGCTAATTGCTTTAGATCATCTGAAAAATGCAACGACAGCAGCTTGTGGATAAGGAACATTGAATGATCATGATATTACAAATACTATTTAGTACATATTTTACAAGAAATTCAGTTTTGTTCTGCATTTCATGAAAATTTCCTCCTATGATTGACAACATAGGTCAAAGAGCATATCATATAAACTAGTACTCTCAGATGGGAACGACAAAACTCACCAGGGATATTCTTCCCCGCAAATCCTTCACAAACTTTATACAATGATGGCAGCATATGAACCACGTAGCGCTGCAAGTAGTCCTGACTAATTTTTGATGAAATGAGCCTAAAAGTGTTTATGATGATTTTCATCTACATGAAACATTTAAAATTACAGTAACAGTTAGTATTTTAATCAACACAAGAAGCGAAGAATAAAAATATACATATAAATAAATAAAAAAATTAATTGCAACAGGCTGAAAAATTCTCTACCATCCTCCACATAGTATACTTTTTAAGTGATCACTCATACCCTAAGTTGACAAAATACTTCTACCGTCCACCTTCCGTTTGTGACATCATAAGGGTAATCTAGTCTTTTTTTAAAAACGACATGTCATCTCATTTACATAGTAAAAAACGACATGTCATACGCTATATTTTGATAAAAATGACATGTCATCCCATTTATCAGATAATTGTTAATAATTGCTAAAAAAAAAAAATTACTTTACAACCGAATCTACTCCTCCAAAATTTAACCTAAATTATTGAAGATCTACTCCTCCAAGCTCCAACTTGAATTTTTTATGATATAATATGTATAATTATAAATAATATGTTGTTAATGATTTTTTATGGTATAAGATGAATATTTTTTATAGATAATTGTTAATAATATGTACCATTAATAATTTATTTTTTTAATTAAAAAATGTATTGTTAATAACAAAATAAAAAAAAATTGTGTATTGAAAATTTACATTAATTTTCAAGGCAAAATTGTTTTTTTACCTCATTTTGAGTTTAAAAGGTAAAATAGTCATTTTGCTCAAATTCTGTTAAGTTCTTAACGGTAGTTAACGGAAAGGTGGACGGTAGAAGTGTTTTGTCTCACGATAATTTCCCTATAAAAAATTCAAATGCAACAGACTTCAGCAGACCAACCTGAATAGCAGCATCCTTTTGAAGAGCAATCTTTCCCATCTTTTTGAGCAAATTGGAGACGAGCAAATACTGGAAATCACCAGAGGCAAGACAATCATTTTGGTCACCTGCTCCAGAGATAATAGATAGAAACAATCCTCTTCCTTTTCTCAAGTCAAGCAACTGAAAAGCTCTAAGAAATAGACCCTGCTCATGTTGTCCAAGGCTAGACCAGAAGTTTTGAAAATCTGCACATTCCATATATCCTCTGAAAGAATGCATATTACAGATTGCAGACACAAGATTCTCGGTAATATGGTTGCTGAAAGCATCATCAAAAGAATCTTGGGTCTCTAGCTGACAGCATAGTGAAACAGCTATCATAAAGACTCTACTTGGCTTAATCAGGAAGAAATCTCCAAATGACTTCTCCCCGTCTTCCCTGCGAGCTTCAGTGACAGCAGCAAAATACATGGCTATAAGGCGATTTGATATATTACGCAACCATGTATGGGGGTGCAACAACAACTCACAAATTGCTTCCCATAAATTCTGAATATGAGGCAAAAGAAAGTAAAACTATTAATAAAAATTGGGGAGCAAAAAGCCAACAGCTGTAATTAACAATAAATCAGGGCCACTTAGCTTAGCAAAATTGCACATCATCAGAAACAGACAAACAAAACTTGAAACTCACTAAAGCGCAACTAAAATGGACAAAGTGGACAGAAGAAGAGCAAGATAAATTTCAACAGCACAATTTAGATGCATGTGCATCAGAATGTTCAGCAATTGAACTTCTAATTCAGCAGTATTCTCCAGCTCTATACATTGATGGTTAGATATGTTTGCAGCTGAGTAATTTCCATAATTTATATTTATAAAGAAATTTATTTAAAAAACACTGTTCATACTCAAGATTTGCAATTTTGTTCACATTTTTACACACAAAAAGCAATCTACAATCCAAACCAATTTATCACAAGCACTGTCATTCTAATTACTGTCATATGATCTTGCTTCCATTCCACACTTCCACTGCACAATCAACATTCTACAAAATCTAACATTGAGCACAAAAGAAATTCTTAAAATATCTTCTTAACAGGAAGACAATGGTTACCTCCAGACGCGTATCCAGCAAAATATCAGGGAAGTGACAGAGGATCTTCTCCAACAGAACTAGTGAATAGTACGCATCTTTCCAGAAGGGCATGGTGGTCTCTTCAGGAAGATCCAGTTGCTGTTCCACAATATTTTTAGTGGACTGCAAAATGCTTATTGCCTCTTGCAATACAATATCAATATGCTCCTGAAAGTCTTTCTTCATAACTTCAACCAGCAATCCCAAGACCTGTACAATGCATCAAACGGCCATCAGAATAGGAACATGCCCAAACAACATACATAGAGCTGACAAGGATAGCCATTTAACCACCAATTCTGTTAAATTCCGGTGACACCTTATGATCTCAAAACTAACAGTACTTCTCAGATAACCATACACTTGATGACAACATAGTTTGGAAGACTGGAATATAATCCAGGTAACAGAGATGCTGGGATACCGATCAGTCAACATAAACACATGGTAAGTAGGAAACTAATAAATATTCGGCCAAATGGTTAGCAGACAGCAACCATTGTAGAAGCTAAAGCAACCAAAGATTACTCTCCTTGGAACCAAAAGGTCTTCATAGCCTACATATAACCATTGGCATTGATATTTGGTTTCTGTAATACTTAATACATCTAACTAAGTTACAGATGTATCATATCAGAAGTTTTAACAATGGTGATGGTCATGAGTAAACTAGATTGAAGCACCTAATTCGACTAAGATTTTGAATAAAATCTTCAACTTATAAAAGATACTTCTAAATTTTTAATGAAATGGAAGACAAGTCAAGGCCTTATAACATTTGAGTGAAAAAAAAATTATTATAGAGAGCGCATCGTACTCTACATATAGATATATCTCCTCAATAAAAAAGAAAGGACATCAGATTAAAATTTACAATTGAGAGTACAGTTTACAGTGAGAAACCTTTACCTGTGCACCAGCACTCTGGAGTTGCTGCATTCCGTCTAAATACCAAGATAGACTGTACTCCAGTATGGAATATAGCGAATGTGGACTTATGCGTCCAACAAGCAGTTTTAGAGCTACACCAATCATTAACCGGACTGTATTATCAGGGTCATTTACCAAACGGAACACCAAATGGAGAAATAACGTGTTAGATTGCTCATCCAATTTAGTTTGTGGAAATTTCTTTATAATTACATGTAGCATTTCAAGCACGGCTTCCCTTCCACTTGGATGCTTATAACTGCAACAATAATGAAGCCGTTTTAGGGGGGGGGGGGGAAGTTAAAATATAAACAAATAGAAATCTTCACTATTAAAGACATGCCTCAGATTTGCCAGCAGAAAATCCAAATGTTGTTGCAACCGTTTATCTGAAAGTTGATAATCAAGCAAGAATTGCAACAAAATATGGCTGCATTTCTTGCGAATTGATTCTTCTTGACTTGTTACCATCAGCTCTGCAACTTGAATTACAACATCATATATCTCAGGAACGACTAGCTTGCGATTAACAATCGCCTTTAGAAGTGAAAGAGCTACATCAGAGGGATTCCTTTCAAGATCAACAAACAAAGGAAATTGAATTAACTCATGCAGTTGATCTGAAGAAAGGGTAATATCAGTGGTGCGCAGAAGCTTAGTCAACAAATTTAGACATGACTGCATTAACAGACTGCTGGAAGTTGCTGAACTGTGGGCGATATCCAACAGAGTAGCCTTCATCTTATCAGCTTGGGATTTGAGAGACGGCAGTGGCAGACTTATTAATGGGGCAAGACATCTAAGGGATGCTGACAAAATATCTTCATACTTGGAACTCAAGCAATTGCCCAGTGTTGTCACAAAGGAATCCAACTTTGATAACAGTTCTTCATCATGTTTCTTCAATTTCAAATTCTTTAAACGTTTGTGCAGTAGTCCAAGAGCAAACACTGTTATAAGATGTGAACATGTTGATTTAGCAACGATTACCCGCCCTGAAGAAATGGTTTTCCCTCTCACATCATTTTTATAATTGTTGGCTCCTTTACTAGAAGAATTTGCATGCAGATCATTTTCTTCCTCAATTCTTTTTTGAACAAGGTCATATATGAAGACAAATAGGTCAGTTTGGTCCACTGAGGGGTTGCGTTCAATACCAGCAGCAATGTGATTTAGCATGCTTTCCAATTTTGACTTCACTTTTGGTGTCAGATGATTCTGTAAATGAGCAGTTACAACAGAGAGAAGTTTTGAGGCATGACTTCGAAATGTTATGTTCTGGGCAATCAATTCCAGAGTCTCAAAAGATTTTTGTTTCCTAGCTTCAATCATTTTAGAAGCAATTTTTTCCACCTCTTTCTGTTCAGCAACTTCTCCAAGAATATCATTCCCCACTACAGATAGCAGTTCTTCCAAACAATAATCCAACTTACAGCTGGTGGATCTTGAAAGAGATTTTGACAAAATAAAGTTGAGTGTGTATCCCATCACATGCAGCTCATAGCCCCGCTTCAAGATAGATCGCAAAACCCGTACGATAAACTGCAAGTATTCCAGCCCAAGCTCCTTCAAACAATCAGCTAAAGCTATCCTAGCACTATTGCGAATGCCATCCGAACGACTCTTTAAGAAGTTTGAAATGCGATGAATGATACTCGGAAGTTGTGAGTCCATTATGTCTCCTGGAAGCAACTTCAGTACTTTCAACACAGCTCGACTGATGTCAACATTGGCCTTCTCAGAATCAGCATACAGTAGCTTTTGCAACTTCGGGAGCATAGTGTCATAAAGGCATGTCTTTATCTCTGTGATCGTCATAGAATTATGACAATTTTGCAATATAATTGAAGAACTATTATTATCAAGGTTAGCATCTAAAGCATTAGTCGAAGGGTCATTGGCTTCTTGGCTGGAACAAAGTTGAGAAAAATGGAACTCATCCAAAATAGAGCAAAATAGCCTCAGCAAAATCTTTTGCTTCTGTGGATTCTTTTCCATCTCCTGAAAGCATCTCATCAACAAAGCAGAGTATGACTTCCATTTCATATGAGCGGAAATTGAAGCAAGAGCTTCAGAGCATGCACTTCTAACATTTTCGTCTTGTACATCAAACAACATGTTGAAAAATAGTGGGACAAACACTTTATTCACAAGGCCCTGGAAGTTGACAGCAAGATAGCAGGTTTAAGTGAATTGGAAACAAAATCTGATATGGATTTGTATAAACTGCTAAAATAATTACCTCTGATATGTTGCTTGTACTAACAACTTTCCTAAAACGTGTCAGTGCTCGTGCTCTCCTATGTTTCTACAAGAAAAGAAAGAATATCAGTCTCAAAAACCGTTTAAAAGGAAGAGCCCAACTGCATTAAAAAAAAAGAAAGAAAAAAAGTAAAGAAAGAAATTTTTTATAAATAGCTACAGCTAGCCTACAAAGAAAGGTTAATATCAGTATAAAGAACAGTAGAAATGAAGACACTACATTTCTTATTAAATATAAGAAATGCTTTGTATTTGTTATTTGATAGAACTTTTTTTTTTTTTGGAAAGATAAAAATTTATTGAGTCCAAAATATTTCGGGAGAAAAAAATGGTGGGGAACTTGGACACATCATGTACAGACATTGAAGTCAATTCTCAACATTGAATCTGAAATCTATATGAAAGTGAATAATAACCTGCAAGTGAATAATATTATTGAAAAAATCTACTTCAGTATCCCCAGAGCACAGGTCTTTCAGTGAATTAAGATTTGATAATTGTGGGAGCTTCAACACCATCTCTCTCAGTAAATCAACCCATTCCTGAAATCACAACCATCCATTCCAAAAAGAGACCATGTTAATCTCGCTAAATTGAATGATGACAAAATTCAATTCAGAAGATTAAATTATTAAATCGTTTTATAATAGTCCATTTGTACAGCTCTTTGCAAGGACCCTGTGAGATGCTAAAAACACTGTAGAATCATAAATTCTTATAGCAAAAATAGAAGAATCTCAATACCTTTTTCACGTTACTTCCTCTGGTCATTGCCTCACCCATACGCTTCAAGATAAACTTGTTTATTATGCGCTGAATGGATCCTATTGTCCACAAACCGTCATCAACTCCTTGCATCACTTCATGTGTATTGCACCTCTCTCTATTGAGAATTAGAGAAGAAAATTCAACAAATGAGAGAAGTGATCGATATGCACTATGCCTCAGGATCATTTCTTCTGATGACATATCGCGCACACAGTGTGACAAAATGACTAATGAGTGGTCCACTTCTATAGTATGGAATAAATCAATGCCAATCTTGTCATATGCTGTAACTATAGAATCATAATCAAGGCCACCCATTTCTACAGCAGAGGTTGCATTCAACTCAGAGACAAGTTTTGCCTGATTTCAGATCAATTATGATAAATGTTAGCCAAATTTCATGGACGAAGAATTTTCTTTCAGAGAAAATAGAGGAAAGAAAGAGATAGTATACCACAGGGAACACAGAAGGGTCAGCTTTTGCGAGAGAATCAAGAAGATCACAGATAGAAGACCGCATATCCAACTCAACAGAAGCAAGAAGTGGAGAAAGTGCATTGAGAACTTTTTTAGTATTCCCAGTCCCTGCTACTGGTATGATATCACGAAGAACATGCAGAACTTTCACTACGACTTCTGCAAGACAAATATTACTTTCAGAGAGTCCACAAAAAAGTTGCATAACATCTCAAAAATCACGAGGTACTTTTACCTGAATCTTTAACTCCCTTTGCTAAGAAGGGTAGCAAGATATCCAAAAACTTCCCAGCTTCCAATGGATCTTTAATATACTGGGATAACAATTGCAAAATTCTAATCACAGTCTCCCCAGAGTATTTGACCAATTTCCTGGAACACCAAACCCCCCCCCCCCCCCAAAAAAAAAAGCAGAGTAGGTCACTTAGATGAACAATCAATTGACAATCAGTTTCCACCCTTCACATTTTAAATTAAAAAAGCAAACAACATGCAGCATTATTTATTTATTTATTTTACAATTACTATTTTCCTTTTTTTGCTCAGAAACAAAAAGAAGTATATTAATAATATGGAATAATCAAGATCTCAAGATCACTAGACATGACCATGAATCCACATACGTGCACACATTTACCAATCATGAAATTTCTTAAAATATGATGCCACTCAGCATAAAGAAAGGCTCCAAGAGAACTCCATATGAAACAAAATTTTTAAGAAGAGAAGAAAATGAACAAATAATTTCAAGTGGAAAGACATAAGGACAGATAGGAGAAGCCTCGAATATTTTCTTTATGAGATCAAATTTGGCAGATACAAAAAAGAAATGAGATCTTTCATCAGAAGTTGATTACTTTCCAGTAAAGCCATAAAAGGGCTTCAAAATAAGTTTCCTAAAATGCTTTCTTAATATGACAAGAAATATTGAGCCTCTGAAAATTCAAATGCTACTTGTGGCCTGAGATCCAGGAATCAATTTATTTGGAATCGAAGATAAATGCAACCAAACACCTGACTAATATACTGTAAGTAAAATTGAAAATTGTGATATTTATATCATTTGACTACCTAGGAAATCAACAAAGCCATGTCTAAATTTTCCAGAGGCAGGATAAGTCTACAAGTTATCAAACTAAACTACAAGGAAGCACCTTTAGTCACAGATCATGAATCAACCTCCAGTAAACCCACAATCAAGTTTCATTAATTGTAAGACACCTTTCAGAACACGGAAAAATATAATCGATAAAGTTATCAAGCCAGCATTGTTCAAACCTCTTGGCTGCACACTGAAAGAGAAAATGCAAGCTGCTGATAAGTGTTGCAACATTTGGCAGTAGAACTTTTTTAATAGCACTGTATTCACCATCCACCTCATTATCAAGATTCAACAGGTTCTCAATGAACTTCAGAACACTTGATACAATTGCTTCAGAGGCAGTCATGACAGTTAAAATTGAAAATATATCAGGGATCAGATTTTCTTCCCTTTCTAATAGAGATACGAGCCTGTGGCTTCTGCTCATGGCCAAAAAGCAAGAGAACAGTGAACTTGGTTTCTCACTACTAGAACCCTCCTGCTTGAAAGCATTGATCAAAGGTTTCACCGACTGAAAGAACAAGTCCCAGAAATCACAATCATAATCATGATCCCCATACTTATTAAGAACAGTGGAAAGTATTCTCAGACATAAAGATCGTATATCCTTGAGCTGCTTCATGGCTGAACTGATCTGCAAAAAGATCATACAATTTCATTTCAAAACCACCATATTCATCAAATGCAACTCAGTTCCAATGATGTAAATGAAAATGAACTACTGGAACCTCACAAACAACACAGATTGCTTCCTACAGCATTGTGACTTTCATCACATGCAAGCGAACGAGGAAAAAATAGAAAAAAGAATTGTTTTCAAAAACAAAAGGGAAAAAGCCAACATAGAATATCAGTGGCTGCAAACAAGCGCCAACACATCAACGAGAGAGAGAGAAACAGAGAGGGAGGAAGAGAAAATATATCATAAATGAGTAAAAGACCAGGAAAAAGATAAAATGAAAAGTAAAAAATAAAACGCAAATAAAAAAAACCTCTAGCTCACCAGCATTACTGAAATTAAAAATAAAATAAAATAAAATAATGAGCAACTACTTGGCATTCATTCATGTACGCCACAAATCTTAATACAAAAATGGCTCAATTTCAATACACCTTTGAAGGAGTGTAATAACAAATGACATTCCAAAGCTATCAATATAGTAAGAACAATACCTGGCCCTGATTTTTTCCTGCAAGATTGTCTTTCGCCAGTAAAGTTGAGTCAGTATTTGCATGATTTTCCACTACAGAAGATCCGCAACCTTTTAAATATTCAAGACTTGAAGTGCAGCTTGCCAATACCCGAACAACACATCCAATCAGTAAATTAAGAAAAGGCCCAACATGTAATTCATCAAAAACTCGAATAACGTCTTCAATTACGTGCAGAAAACCATGACTCTTTTTCCACGACAGAGATGCTAAGTTTTCTATGGTGAAAAACTTCAAGAAACTATATTCTTGAAATTCCTCCATATTGCAATAGGGTTTTTCCCAAAATGCTCCATCATCAGCTCCCTTGGGAATAATTTCCAAGGACTTTATTAACAATGCAAAGAAGAGAGGGAGTTCATCAACATCTAGTTGAGCTACGAAACACAGAACCGCCTTTCGATGATATATACTTGCATGCTGACATGGGAAAAAATATAACAATGAGAAATACAGAATGCATTGCAAATTTACTGCAGTGTTTAAAGGAAAAACATGATTCAATACATGTTCAAAAGCCCATAATGCTGATACGACAGAAGTAAAATAAACAGTATATTCGACAAAGGCCTACCTTTCGAGAGGCAAGCGTCTTCAATTTTCTGACCTTTGGCATCAAGAGACGAATAACCAAAGGCACAAGATTAGATCTGTGATCATCTTCAATTAGATGCGATTCTCTAGATAAACTCCATGTTGTTAGTTCTTCTCTCAAACTTTTTGAATTGATCAAGTTTCTTAAATGCTGATGATAAGGGATTAAGAAATCATCTTTCCACACCAAAAGGCAATCAAGAACCTTCATCTGTATTTCAGCATCATTTTCATCCAGAAGCCTATTAGAGAACAACAATGAACGATTAACTAAAATCATGGAAGTTATTGAAGAGTATGAATAATTACAAACATCATCCAACTTAGCACCAACCTATTTTGTAGAACATCCTTTAAAAATTGACTTTTATAAAAAGTCTTGGGGTTTCGCATCAGTTTCAACAAGTTCAGCCATTCTTTAAGGACACTCTTCCACTCTTTGCCTTTGCAAATACTTGAATTGAATGATCCCACACTGCAATGTCAAAAATCTAAATATGATGATTTGGGTTTTCAGAAGTCGCAAAACACACAAAAACAGATATTCAACCAAAGGCACAAAATTTATTGAACAACTACCTTACAAGATTGTCAATATTGTAGGCCAAAAAGTCCAAGAACAGAGGTATAACTTGTCGAGACTGAGCCTCAACAACAGTAGGAATTTTTTGCAAGGACTGAAGCAACAGAGACAACACTGTTCCATGTGGGGTGCTATCAGACGCCGGAGAAACAAACAAATTAAAACGCTCGACCAGATCTGAGCATTGAAACCAAGAGTAACATTAAACATCCAATGTTACATTTCTATATTCCTCGATAAAATTAAATTGAATTGAATTTTAAAAAATTTGACATCCCCATGTACCGCATAAAGAATAAGAAGAATCCTTCAAATAAAACCAAGATAATAGCAAAAATTAATTTTAACATACCAGCAGACTTGTCAGGCAACTTAAAACTCAGCTTGTCAAGTTCATCTTGAGATATCTGAAAAATGGATTGACAATGTTGAAAGTAACGAACAAGTTTATTCCACACAAATCCAACATGCTTGCTAATCAGAACTGCAAGGCACTCAGATGCTGGAATCCAGAGATAGCTAAAACGATTATGGAAGATACCAAGAACCCCATTCAACACAAGGGGTATATAAGTTTCAGATATCCTTCCAGCGGCTAGGTCCATATGTATTCTAGAGATGAGTAGGGATAACTTCCTGCTTGTAGATATTGAAAGAGGTGTTGCCTCAATGGAGAGGAGCAGATGAATAACCTGATATTTAGAGGGAAATCAGAGAATAGTATCTTAAATACAAAATAGTTACAAATTTTGTAACCACAGCAAGAATCTAACTATACATACATTACAGCCATGAATATCCACAGGGCAAGCATGAGGAACACCAGTTTCAGTTTTCATTTTCTTCTCAGGCGGTTGATCCATCGTAGAGTCTTCATAAGTTAAAGGTTCGTAGTGACACAAG
Organism: Citrus mangshanensis; assembly: GCA_030449895.1. Taxonomy (NCBI): domain Eukaryota; kingdom Viridiplantae; phylum Streptophyta; class Magnoliopsida; order Sapindales; family Rutaceae; genus Citrus; species Citrus mangshanensis. The sequence continues at coordinate 10,361,631 of JASUUJ010000215.1, read as the reverse complement.
ATTCTAAGAGTTGGAACACGGATTGCCTTGTCTGAGTGGCACAAATTATCTGCATATATGACAACTGCGTCCTCAACCTTTTCTGCTTCTAGCTCTGGGTGGTATTTTCCATGGCTATTGTCTGCTGGCAATATAGTTCTACTATTTGTATCAAAATTTCCAGTAAAAAAAAAAAAAAAAATGATCAGCACGATTTAATATACTAACATTGTAAATGCAGGTCAGAAAACATCAACAATTGACACAAAGACATACCTATGCACATAATCTAAATAATCAGCAACAGCACACAATACTTGTGAGGATGATTTGCAGGTTTTAGCAAGATGAAGAACTTTGCCTGTTTCTTCAAGTCCAGATTGCTTCGCACAATGCAATCCATGATAGGAAGATAAAGAAGCTCCAATTAGGCTTTGCCATATGTGCTTAGAAACACCTGCAAAAGGTTCTGAAAGAACAACTGTGATAAATAATGAACATGTAAAGAAAATGAAATCCAGAACTAAGTGCCATTATGCACTTTCACACAACAGAGCAACTCAATAAACTGGTGCCAACCATTAGGATACACTAAAAAGCACATTCAGATAAAGAATAAATATGCACAGCAAGCACAACAAAAGAGATCACAGAAATTACAATGCATATAAATCCATCAACCTCAATTAGAAAGCTCTCTCTAGCATTTTCATCAAAGAATGACTCCAGTTAAGCAAGTGTAATATAAATCCGATTATAAATAAAGTTCACCAACTCAGACAAAGTGACGCTCAAATTTGTAGTAATAGAAAATGTCTTACCAGCTTCATCCATTGAAAGCCGATGAAGTGCATCTATCAGCTCCATCAGCAACGATGAATTTGCTTGCACATCCATTATACGAGGATAGCATCTGACAATTCCCCAAAGCAGAGCCAATTTAGCCTCATCAATTTCAATAGATGATGAATTTCCATGAGCAACAACATTATTTATCACGCTGATCCAAGAGCAGACAGCCTCCTGCAAGAAACCGCGAATCCTCAAGACTCGTCCTTCTGATACTCCATCTAAGAAGTTACAGCATTCAGGTTCCATTTGCAGTTTGTCAAAGAAGGACAACAGTAGACAAATAACTTCGTCCTGTGAATTTTCTATCATATCATTTATCGCACTGAAAAAACAATAACATGAGTTAAAAAAGAACGTAACCAGATACAAAGAGAAAAACTAAACGATATGACATGTCGATATTACCTTAATATATTCACTCTAAATGTATAGACTACGCAAGGGTCCAATTGTAGTAGCTTTCCAATAAATTTCAACAAACTGAAACCCACGTACGCATAAGTTATAAAAAAACTGAGGCTAAAAAGAGATGACACAAAATCCAAATTCCTCAACTTAAGGCATTACCTTGAATTCTTCAACTCAAATGCAGGAGCCCATTGCGAAGAACAGTCTGTGATAGTGTCCATATCATTTGCTCCGTGAAGCCCATTGAGAATGCACAGCATTAGTTGCAGAACCTTATCAACAACTTCAAATAAATGATCTACATCCTTAACATTCTTGGAAGGTGTGATAAACGCACATTTAAGAACATCCACAAGTTCAAGCACTGGTTGATAATCTGTTCGCACAAAAAGCAGTTCCCATTGAAAGCAGAAGAGTTATACATATGTGTATGATATCCGTATAATAACAATGAACATGATAAGATAGAAATCAAAATATCAAATTTAGTTTTTAGCTTACCAGAAACTCCTTGACCATTATCAATTTCAACCGTAGCAATAAGCAGTGACAAAAGGCAACCAAGATGAAAAAGGCATCTATTATCTACAGAGTCAATTATTTCTCGATATAAGTTTTCCCACATAAACTCCTTTGATCCCAGATTAGAACATATTCTCTGAAAAGCTGTGATCAGAACTTCAACAATAGTGTCTGAACCTGTGAGAAAGAGAACAACAATAACAACAAAGTCAGGGTCATAGTTACCAGACATCCAAAATTATATTTTCAACAGGAAGATCAGCCATTAACCTAGGGGAAGCACGGCAAGTCCTACATCACTCATTCAATTAGTTTGATTATAAAAATTCCCTATTGGCCTCTTTGTACAGATTACACCAGACACCCAATTTTTCTTTTCTTGTTTCTAGTTTCAGAGTAAGAGACACTGATCCAAAATAAATTACTGATGCATTCATCGTAAGCAAATCTTTTCTAAATGCAAACAGTAGTCTGGTATTCGATCAAAATATGATTATTAAAAAATCGCATGTTTAGTTTCAATGAATCCTAATGGAATGATTTGATTAAGTTATAATTAACAATGAAATGCATTGTAAACACACATTAATTTGTTCATACTAAATGTTGTCGGAAGAAAAGAGCTTGCCTTGATTGAACTTATCACCAATAGAAAATACAGACTGGCTAATCAATAACTTCAAAACTCGCTCTGCACTTGAATGAACCCCTGATGATGTTCCTCTCATAACATAATACAGCAAAGCACTGACTCCAGATTTTCGGGCAGGTGATTGTTTCTTCACAACCTCTAACATGATCTTTTGGATACCTGTTACAATTCAGTTATGAGCTGTGTAAATCAATCACTTTAACACAAAGTCAATTTCACCAGCTTAACAAAGTCTTTTCAACACAACACCACACAGCCCTAAACCAACCGCTGCTACAATAAAACTTTTATTGCCAGGGTCTTAAAAGGACAAAAATATGCGAGCAACAAAGAAAAATGATCTTATTAACACTGCAAAAAAAATCTCAAACTTCAGTATGAATCCATTTGTGCATGTAGAAGTCCTTGAAAATCTCAACCAAGGAACAAATTTCCTCTGTGCAAATAGTTCAAAGTTTAATGAGAAAAAATCAGCAGAGGCATGATAGACGATAAGTATATAATATAGCTCCCAAAGGAAAAGATAACGACAAGAAATGTGTTAGTTTACTCATAAAGATCAAACCTCAGAGACAAAACTTCCAACATTAGCTTTTGCCAAATATCCCCAAAGTTTATTGGCTGGCTTATTTATGAACCTAACTGACTTGAAGGAACTTTTTGGATTTCCAATTGCACACTAACATGCAACCAACTACCCGTAAAATAAATGCAGAACCTTGAAATAATGTTCTGAACATGCATGGAAAAAAATAATTTCATTGAAAGCATGCTTTATACTCTCAATAAATTGATTAGCCTTTTTCCACCTTTTTTCAGTCATTAAAATGCATAACTAAAAGAAAGCTTAGAAATTAAAAACAATACGGAATTTTGATACCTGCGTTAAGCTTCTTAAAAGGTGCATTCCTCAGCAAGAATGATGTAGCCTCAGCCATAAATTCCTGGATATAATCCTTTGAGTAATATCTTAGTTTTACCGTGATCCTTCAAAAAGGAAAAATGCAGAAAAATTATAAACAAATAAAGAGTACGTAACAACGAAAGAATAGTGTACACGATGGATTTACTGACTGGGTTTCTTAACAATCTTCCATTCTTTTCCTTTTTGCTTCTTTATTTTGGTTATTTTTCTTTTGGGTTTTGATATGTGGATCAGTGTTAGTATTTCTTCAAGAAATCATATGATCGATTTCATCTCTTTTTCCTCATTCATAGAATTTTCAAAGAAACTCATAAGTCGCCCACTAACTGCTGTAGTGTGAAGACGGATATTTCACATAACCTAAGCTTCTCATCCTTTCCTGTAAGCTAAGAATTTATTTCAATACTTACCTTGAACCTCCAGTCGAGATTCCACAGATACTACATAAACCATGGTTTAGCAAAACATTTAATTAAACATAGAAGATCTTATAATTTTGAAATTATATCATTGTTCTGGTAGTGAAGACTAACCGTCAGTCATATCCTAAAATCTCATTTTACTGGAGAGAGTTTAAACCACAAATCCTCCAAATATGGGACATATTTTGATTATCAGGGACCGATGATAAACAAGTAATTGTGAATACTGACTCATTTTGGTACCAACCATAAAAATTTGACATTTGTTTCCCAGTATAAATAGGTAGATACATAATACATCTATAACAACTAGACTGCAATTGAACCATAAAGGGCTTATTCAACTACCATAGGCACTTCCCTTTTGCACAAGTCCTTGTTTCTTAGGTGTGAGCTCATAGTAACAACCCTAGGCTTACAAAAGAACCAATCTTCTCTAACCAGCACATAGCCATGGCATCAATTTCTCCCCAATGTTGGCCCTAGAAATAGAATCAGCGGGAGCATTACTTCCTTTTTATCCTACACCCTCTGCAACTATTGTTGTCAAGCTTTATTTAATCAATCCACATGATGCACTTGACTCTTTTAGATGCTAGCAGATTTGATGAATTATTACATCAGATGAATGGAATATCACTATTCTTCACTTATCTAAAAGATACAACTGAAAGTTGTTCTCTCCATGAAAATCTATAGTACCTATACATCCTTATGGTGCAAATCAACTGATACTTACTTGAGAACACTTATTATATCTTGAATAAGATATTTCTGCAAATACATCATGATAAATGACCAAGAAGTAAAAATCTGCAAAGAAGACCACAAATTTACACAGTCAATATCAAGGAAGAAATGCAGACAAATAAAAAAAAAATGAAATTTGATTTTAACAACTAAAATATAGAATCCGGAAAGAACATAGCTTTCACCTGCTCAACAATATCTGGCTCCCTATCAGCACCACTTTCCAGGAGAGAAACCAGAGAATCAGCAATCCTAGGCAAAAAACTGCCAAACAAGAATGATACAAATCAGAAATAAATAAACACGTACGTACCCACAATAAATTTAAATGAATGGGTTAAAGCCAATCTAAATTTGTTGCCTAGGCATATCAAAATCTAAAGGCCTCGAAGGGTGCATTTGGAATTGAGGTTGGGCAGCTGTAGCTTAAAAGTTATAGCACTAGAGTGCTTGGTAAACACTAGCTGCTGTAGCTTAGAAGCTATGCTGATATGATTTTTCACTTGTATAATGAAAAATCTATTATATCTTTAATAAGTTTATCAAAATTATTATTTAAAATTTACATTCACTATGTATTACTAACTTTTGTTTTATAGTTACAGTTTTTTTTCCACAGTAGCTGTAGTTACAACACCTCAATCCCAAACGCACCCTAAATCGCTGCCGTACAAAAGGTATCTTTTAAATATACGTCAAAAGAAAAAGAAGGATAGGAACTTTAAAGATCTCCAACTTCATCATCCTCAAATGACATGGCCCTGAGCATATAGCTGAGGATTCACCACCAAAGAATGCAACAAACTGTAGATATTCTCAAACCCAAATCTATTCAATATGCCTTATAGCCTAATACATTATATTTGGACAATAATCTGGTCTACATCCAGAAAATCCTCAATTCAAACAGATGCTTGTATCTGACTTCAGAAAGATTTAGACATGATATCATTCAGCATTCAACTGTATGGCTTGATAAGGACCAACCCAAAGAGATGTCTAAACTAAAACATACAAGTTAAAAAGATTTTGCTTGAAAACCTCATGATCTTAGCCTTTAGAATTTTACCCTTTCAAGTTCAGCATAATACAGTAAAAGTTAGCGGTATTCTGTCGCAATATCAACTCAAAATCTATAAGCACACCAAACATATATGGTTTGTGTTTCACACACCAATTCCTAATTCCTAGCATATGATAATGGATCCTTATCAAAGGTGGTAGAGAATTTACTGCAAGGAACAAATAGCACATGAAATTTGGACACATACGAAATTCGAAAAATCATCAATAGCCAGAACCAGATAAGGATAATGCACAGATTGGTAAAGCAGACAAAATAAAATGCTCACCAACAACAAGTTCAATTAAATCTGAGGAAATAGAAAACTCACAGTAAAAAATCCTTAAGGAGATCCCTTGATAAAGCTGCAATCAGCCTGTCGAAGGAAAACCATTTTAAGATCCAAACAAAATGACCTAATGCAGAACAAACTTTTGATAAACAGAAAGAAACTAAAGGGTGTGTTTGGTATTGTCATTGGTCAGTTGTAGCTTAAAGTGTTTGGGTAAACACTTACCGGTGTAGCTTGAAAACTAATTTGCTTTCATCCCACACTATGAGATGAAAAACCGATAAAATTATTATTCAAAAGCCATATTTACCACATACTATCAACTTTTACATCACATACCTGAGAATAGGCTCAAGTGATAGTCTTGCTTCAAAACGTAATCTCGAAATAAGTTTTGAGAATATTAATTCCTTGTGCAATATTATTGAAGGCAGAGTCTGTACAAAAGGCATAATTTCCTCGTAAAAGGAAATAAAATCCTCTGCAGTATTTAATTCCTGCATTAGGAAACAGGAAAATAAACATTAAAAAAAAGGAAAAAGAAGCTTGTACGGAAAAAAATAATAATAACAACAACAACAACAACAACAACAACAAAAATATTGTAATGAAAACGTACTCTCCATTCAATGAGGCAATCGCGAAAAAATGAGGAGCCCTCCGATGGCTCGGCTTTAACCTTATCAAGGCTTCTGAATACATTGATTTCGATGTCATCTATTTGTTGAGAGAAACTCTTAAACTGTACCACACACACCAAAGTTTCTCAATTTAAATAAATAAAAATCTATTTCTTTTTTTTGCGTTCGATAAAATGAAGGCGAGAGAGATAGAGGAGCTTACGACGAAGCGGCGACGGCCAGGGGACTTGTTGAGAGACTTGACGGCCGCAGCGTGTTCTGCCGTCGCCATCTCAATTAATTTTTCTTTTTTGCAGCCGAATCACTTTCGTATCCGCTTCTATTCTTTTTGAATGAAATCAGAAAATTGAAGTTTCGTTTGGGTTTATGCGACAATAACTTATTAGCAAAATGGAGTGAAAGTTTAAAACCCTCTTTTAAACCCAAAACCCTTGTTTCCTCACCCTGTCCCTCTTGCTCCTTAACCGAGTAACCGACTATTGCAAAATCGGATCCTGTCCAGGTTTCAGAGATCCCGGATCCGGGAGAAAGCGTTTTTAGTATGTTACTCCAATACGGGTCCGGCTCAGGATTCATCCTCACCAAGTGGGGTTAGCAAATGGGCCGGGTCCCAATGGGATATAATTGTATAGGAGGAAGAGAGCAACGCTTTTCATTCTTATAAAACCAAAGATGACCGATATTGACAACAAATTTGCTGCCTTAAGAGTAATTAGGGAAACTTACGAAAATAACTACAATACTTTATGTGTTTAAATTTGACCCTTCTAACTTTTCTTGTAATAAATGGCTAAATTTTAATTTTTTGGACCAAACAAATTTAAAACAAATGTCACTCTTATAAATTTCAAAAAAAAAAATCAACACCTCAATACTCTCAACAAATCATCAAATCTCATTGCTCTCAAAAAATTACTAAAATCTATCAAACAAATATTGAATAACTGAAAATATAATTATCAATAGGTTAGTGTATGTTCTTACACAATATAAACTTTTAATGTATTTAGGATTTAGGTTTGAAATTGATGTGGGTTTCAGTATAAATGTTGTCATTTTCCATTCATCACTACTAAAAAAATGGATTTTACTGACACCACTTTAGTGTCGATCACTTTGTTTTTAGAATACACTAACACTAATTTTTGGTGTTAGTGATTTTTGCGTCAGTATCTTATGTCACTATAGTATCACCACAATAGTGATACTATAGTGTTAGTATCAGTTGATACTATTTCTATGTCAGTATTTTGTGCCCCTAGAGAGTCACAAGGATAGTGACTCAATCGTGTTAGCATTTAATGATACTATTTACATCGATTTATGACTGACGTAAATAACATAAAAAATTCTTATCGTCATTTAAATAATTAGTGTTAGTATTAACGGTGCTATACCGGTTGTGTTTTTTTAATCACATTATTCTTGTTTATTTTACAATTAAAATAAACACAAAATATATTAAACATACCAAATCTTGTAATGCAATTCACATAATACGCATTTCAAATACATCAGTTAAATTAAAATAGTTCAAATACATCATTGTTTGGGGGTAAAAAACAAGTTCAAGTACTAAATTAAGCTTTGGACAAGTAGTATACACAATAAAGTACTAAATTAATTTTTGAAAATTTAGCCAACAAGAAAAAAAAAAGATAACAATGTCACTGATTTTGGAGTCCACATATGCCTTCATTTTTTTTCCACCTACAAGTATATAAAATCAATTAGCACACCACACAAAATAAGTCTTGTATATTTTTAAGGAAAAATAATCATAAATTACTTGTATGTTACCTCGCGATTGTAGGCTGTAATTAACTTGGAAACGTATGTAGCTCATTGATCATGAAGTCGCGAGAGGTCCTTCAGAGTGTATTCCTCAATTCCCTTGAACTTTAATTTTAAAACAACAAGTTATTCACCGAAAATCCTTGACTAAACTACTTAATTATCATTCATTGAAATATATATGTGTTAACAATTAAAGCCAACAAATAAACTCCAACAATGTTACAGTTTTATCCAAAATTATATAGGTAAATACTGAACATCCTGATCATGGTAAATGAAAAAAAAAAAAAAAACAACTTGTGAACCCCAACAGCAACAATGTTTGATAGCCGAAGCAACTTGTGAACTCCAACAATACGCGATTTAATACAAATATGGATGTAGCTACAAAACCTTAACTAGGATGACAACTTCTCCTCATCAAAGTAAAGTACAAGCAACGATACCATAGCACATCCCCACTAACAACTACTTTGCAACCCAAACAATTGTTTTGTGTTGGGATATGCAGTACATTGTGTATATCCCAAATCCTAATTCATGTTTATATGGATATTCATATAATCTATTCAACAGTATGCAACATAGTCACCATTATAAGTACCCTCACAGTTTATAAAATGCATACAATACGCAATAAAAAGATAACTATAAAGAAGTACACAATATGTCTTTGAGCTGATTCATTTCACAATAAATTAAAACAATATGATGCAGTATTGTAAAAATCGTTTTCAATACTTACATTATTTTTCAGAACGTTCACATTTGTGATGATATCTTACATGTATTTCATCACATAGTAACCACATTCATAGCTGCTCGGCTGCCTCGGACACTACAAGATCAAAATTACATTAATTTTTTACTGTACGTTAACAATAATTATTTAGGTTTGTCTGATTTTTACCTTGACAAGTATCCATTGAACATTGGCCTTTGTATCAGAATTTAAACTCTGATGTATTCGAATCCCCCTACAATTAAGAAACATAGCTAACGTTAGCAAATAATTAGCATAAGACATAAAAATAAAACAACATGATCAAAGATACAAATAACAAACTTAACTGATTGACAATCTGCATTAGCTCTTCATCAGGACTACCTTCCAAAGGATCAAGATAATAGGTTGTACGTCTCACCATACTAATTGCCAATAACACCCAGTGGGCACTAAACAAAGTAAAAATTGTTCTCACACATGAATTACAAGTAAAAGTTTTTAACTTCGTGATTAATCTACAAATTAAATAATATGACTAGCAAATGAAAAAGGTGATACCCAGAGTTATACGGGAATACGATGACTTGTCCCAATTCTGCCAAGCCTAACAGTTTTGAAATGTATTAAGTCCTGTCTTTGAAGCTGACCCTTGGATATAGCTTCTCAAAAAGCCCAAACTGAACCGGTTTAGTACTTCCATTGCCCTCCATATCCTCATACAAGTGTTTAAGAGGAAACAAACATATACAACGAAGTAAGTTTGAATAAAGGAAACAAAATAACAGCTCCAAGTTTACTAAAACATAAGCTATAATTTACCGTACTTGATCCATATGTTAATGATGCAGTTTGAGACCTCTTTAAACTCGATGATTTCAATACAAATCATTTTGTCCAAGTGTGTTTCCTAAATTTCACCAAAGGTTGCTGTGTCATGCCGAATCCTGATCAACCGAGGTAAAGAATTCTCGATGAACATGATAAACATGTTCATATATTCACTCCTGTCATTCTTTCTTGATCGTGCTGCTGCCCGTGTATTCTTCACACGTACCTTGAGGTCTTTTGATGTTGGTCTGATGATTCGTGGTTCTTTTTTTGCTACTTCTGCTGGTCTGATGACCAGTGGTTTTTTTTTTTGGGTACTTATACTGGTCTGATGACTAGTGGTTCTTTGTTGGGTACTTTGTCATGACATGAGAACTGTCTATCTAGTAATTTAAGAGTTAGTCTAGGAGATCTTCTCGTTGTGGGCTTTGAAGTAATTTCACACTCTACTTTTTCGGGGGTTTGTTGAGGAGTTGGTTGGGAAATTGTGGTGGGAGTGTCCTTTATTTTACTCTTCACAGATTTTGAAGTCGACTTATCCGATAGGAAATCAGCCTATGTAATAATCAAAATACATACCATTAATAGTAATACATGCATATACAAATGGAAATAAAATAATGACATGTAACAAGCCATATACCTTTTTTTTTCCAAGAGTTTCAGGGGATTGTTGATCATTGTCAATCTGAACACCAGTGGAAGTTTTGGGCTTAGGAAAGTTAGAACTTCGAACTTCAGTATTGTTGTACGCATTTAACCTTGCATTCGTTCGTTCTAATTGAGCAGACATGAATTGGAAACTCTCTTGATACATCTTTCTTTCTCTTGCTAACTCAGTGGCATCAGGGACATGAAAGTACATACATGGGGTGACGAATTGCCCCACTCCTTGCACCATGCTTCCATTTGGCTGCTTTTGAAGAGCTTCACCTAGAATGTCATGTGACCCTTGTGATTGGAATGTTCCTTGTTCAACTTGACTCTTCAGCTCATTCTACAAAAAAAAAAATATTGTAAATCTGCAATTACGAGTACAAGACATCAGCTAAACTAAACTAATATTCTTCTTGAATCTTCAACACAGAGCAAGTCCATATACAGTTCAAATTGAAATTACAAGACAACACCTCACACAAGTTTTAACCTTTTTATATGCGAAGAAATAAGTTCTGATAAAGTCTTACTGAGCTTCTGTCACTTGTAGATGTTGCCATACAATTATTACAAAAACCAGTATATATGTACGTAAATATCTACCCACACACACACACATTATAAAGAAAATTCATAAGAATTAAGTATACAAGTGACTTACTATTTTCTTAGCAATTGGCGTCACATCAGAAGCATATTTGCCTTATCGGTCTGCTCGTATCATTAACCAAGCTTCAATGCAGTCAATCTCCCGCTCAGAAACTCCACTCTCATTTTTCTGTTACAAGGCGACATAAAACATAAATAATTGATTCTATTATATTATATGTATTAGATTACTTATGTTATTGTAATTAGATTATTTACCACACATACTTTTCTATACAACATGCCACCATATCCTGTGCTACCCAAGCGATGGTTGTAGACATTCTTTGCCATTTTGTCTTTTGCCTTCTTATTTTTTTCCTACACAAACAGTTTATATGAAGAACAAAAGGTTACCATTGATTATTAGTAACTAGCAACAAATAAATCAAGTAATATTAACAAACAACACACCTGAAATTGTTCAGACAAAACTTTGTCAAAAAAAGTTTTCAATCTTCCTTTTTAATGCTCGGATATTCAATAGGAGGCAACCTTAGTGACTTTCGATCATCCTTGTTAGGTATAACGAATTCAGTTGCCAGTTCACATCAAAAGTTTCTTGATGCAACCCCCATCTACTTTAATACTTGGCTTTTGCAAGCTCAATTTGAATTTTTTTCTGTAAACCAATAACATGGATTAGAAATAGCTTTAAACAAATCTGGAAGTTATATAAAATCTTTAAACATACTATGAAACAAGTCAACAAAACCTGAAAATAAAGCCACAAAGTTTCCTTCATCTCCAGTGACACACGCCTCCAATCATCAAGTAAAATTGAAATTATTTCACGTACAATGACTCCAATGTAACTCCTAAGATCATTTCTTCCCTTTCTAACTGGAACACCATAAGAATTGTACTCAATTGCAGCTTCATGACTAACTTCTTGTTTTTGCAAACCTTTTTTTTTATTTGTTTTCTTCTCTTTGGTCTTCCGTTGAGCTCCGGAAGAGTGAACTCAACATCTTCAGCCATCTCCTACAATCCTGAAAATGATTAAAATAAATAAGTATATCATTTAGATTAATAAGTTAATACAAGAGCAATAGCATATAATGAAATAAATAAATCACTTACTGGAAAACTGTGAAAATTGGTGCTGGAAACTAACTACAATAATGTATTCATTGATTTTCTAAATCAATATCTATTGGAATAGCATCACAATCTTTTCTGTCATAAATTCCTTCGTCATCTTTCTCATCCAACCACATACTGGAAGTTTGTTAGATAATGGAGAAAATACATCCACGTCTTCACATCTTTCCCTATTTAACTTATAAACTTTGTCGGTCACTGAACAAACTATTGATTTATTACTATCTAGCTGGTCCTTTACATAAAATATTTGTTTTACATGACAAGCTAGCATAAAGCAATTAGATTTATAGCTAATCTGATTTAAATCAACCACAATGAAACCTAAATTGTCAGTGCAAACCTCTCTATCATCTACCCAATCACACTTGAAAAGTGTTTTTTTAACCATTAGATAATCAAGCTGCCAAATCTCATCAATGACTCCATAAAACATCATGTCTCCAAAATGAGGACTTTTATCTTTTGAGCTTGAAATTTGTAGAGTGTTAGCAACAACCCTAACACCACTATTTTGGGTCACATGATTACAATCTCGGTCCCTCGTTGTAAAATTGAAGCCATTTATCTTGTAGTCAGAGAAGGTCACCACACTTGAGCGTGGTTTGTTTGCCAACCAGCACACTATTTCATCAATTGGCACATTATTTGCTTTATCATGTGCCACCTATAATTTAAATTAACAAGCACAGTAATTAGTAACATGTAGAAAAATCTTGTTAAAGTTTATATCCTATATTGTATTTGGTTAAATAATTCTAACCTTTGCTTGTAACAAACCAGAAAATGTACGTATGTGTTCATTTTGCAACCACATATTGGTTTTTGCCTTATAGGGGTTTCTTGATGCCAAATAATGCATATGCTCCCTACAGTGAGACCATATTAAGATTTAAAAACTAGTATAGTAATCTAATAATACAATAGTAATATTTTTTTGGAAAAATTAACAACTTATTCGATATATATTTACATTTCAGGGGTGTTCATTAGAACACACAGGTGTGCTTGTGCCAACAAAGGATCATCAACCACATTTATGTTTGCACCTCCCAAAGGCTTTTCGATAGATAAATCAATTGGACAACCAGTAGGCAGCCCAATAACATCACAATTTGAGAGGTACTCAGCACAAAATGCAAGTGCTTCTTCTGCATTATAACTTTCTACAATACAACCCTCAGGGCGCTAGCGATTATGAACATAATCCTTGAGAGTTTTCATTTCTCTCTCAAAAGGATATATCCATCGAAGATAAACAGGCCCACATAACCTAACTTGTTCAACTAAGTGGACTGTTAAATGGATTATTATGTCAAAAAAGCTAGGTGAGAAGTACTGCTACAGTAAGCATAAAGTGATTACAAGTTCCTCTTGCAATTGGTCAAGAGTATTAGGATCTACCACTTTACAGCACAATGTATTAAAAAAAAAGCACATCCTGATTATGGCCCTTCCCACATTTATAGGCAAACAGTTTCGAATGGCTAGTGGTAGAAATTGCTGCATCAAAGTATGACAGTCATGGGACTTAAGGCCTTGAAGCCGACAATAATCTATTGAAACAAGGTTTTGGACATTGGAAAAATACCCATTAGGCACTTTCACACTCAGCAAGGTTTCACAAAACTGTTTTTTTTCTTTTTTACTCAAAGTATATGGAGCTAGAGGTAGGACTTTTTTTTTTTTGTTTGTTTCATCAGGGACTAGTTTTCCCCTGATCTTCAAAGACTGAAGATCTTTTCTAGCATTAATCTCATCTTTTGTTTTGCCTGGTTGATGAAGTAATGTGCCATATATGTTCTCGCACACATTTTTTTCAATGTGCATCACATTTAATTGATGGTGAACTAATAAATACTTTCAATAGTCTAAGTAAAAAAAGATTGACTTTTTTTGTACAATTTTTCAATTATGTTCTCATCACCATCACCATCACCGCCACCACCACCAACATGTTTCCGCTTTTTGGCCTTCTTTTTCCCGAACTTAATATCTATATCTTCCACCATATTAAAGATTTCATCACCAGACAAAGTTTTAGGAGGCTCATTTCACTCTTACTTTCCATTAAAAACCTTTTTCAATTTCCGAAATAGGTGACCAAGTGGTAGAAAGCGGCGATGGCCCATATATGATATTTTCCTACTATGTGGCAGCCAACATGCACAAGTGTCTATCCCATAAATTAGGCAAGCATAATAACCCTTAACAGTACAACCAGAGAGGTTTCCGTATATTGGAAAGTCACTGATTGTCCACATCAAGACAGCCCGTAAATTAAAGGTTTCTTTTCTGTAAGCATCATAAACATCAATACCTACATCCCATAGAGTTTTTAAGTCCTCAATCAAAAGTGCTATGTATACATCTAGATCATTTTCCGGTTGTTTAGGGCCAGATATCAAAAGTGGCAATATGAAAAATTTTCTCTTCATACACAACCATGGAGGAAGATTATATGTTATTAATATAACAGGCCAACAACTATAAGTAGTGTTAAGTGTACTATGTGGGTTAACCCCATCAGTTGAAAGAGCTAAACGGAGATTTCTAGGTTCTTGTGCAAATTTTGGCCACTTATTGTCAATTAGTTGCCAGGTGGCGAAGTTTGCCATCTCTAATTCTTTTATTAGCATGCCATGTTAAATTTTGAGCTGTTTGTGGTGATTAAAACAATCTTTTCAACTTAAGAATAGGTGGAAAATACCATAATACCTTTTTAGGAACCCCTTTCCTAAATTTTGTTGAACTATATTTTTTTCTTTGATACCTAGATGCTCCACAATTTGGGTATTTAGCAAGATCAACAAATTCATTTATATACAAAATGTAGTCATTTGGACATGCATGTAGGGGTGGGCAAAATCGAGTTCGGGTCGGGTTCGGATGAACCCAATCAGATTTCAGATTAGTCGGGTTGGATAAAAATCCATCCGAACTCCACCCGAACTTATAACCCGACCTGATCCGAATTATGTTCGGATAAGATCGAATCGGGTTATAAAATCTGGCTTCCAATTTCTAATGCATATATATTATATACCATCACTCAATAAGTATAAAAGGTCGGCTCCCAATTTCCAAAACTCAAAAGACTTTGAGACTCAAGTCAATAGCCAAAATCCAAATAGAGCTAGAATCGGGTGTAACTTGTCGAGTGGATCTTCAATCAGACCGGGTGATGATGGAGTGGAGGATTGAAGGCGTGGATCCGATGCTTGGTTGTAGCAGATCGGTAGATCGGGTCGCGATCTTCGCGAATCAGCTTCGGCTTCAGTTGGCGTCATTCTCGGTGGCGGTTGCTGCGTGTGGTGGCTGGATGAAGCTAGCTCCATGAACTTTGCGTGTGTGTTTGACTGTTTGTGTTTCGTTTGTTTGGATTTGGGTGTGGGTGTGGGCCGTGTGGCTGTTGCCTGTCGGTAGTGGGATGTGAGCAATGGAGGCCGTGAATGGGTGTGGTCGTGTACACTGCCTGTCAGCAGTGGGCTAGCTGCTTGTGCTTGAGTGCTGGTTTGTGTGTGTGCTAAGTGTTAATGGCGGCAGACTTGGCTTTGATCTTTGTGAGGGATCTTAGGGTTTGTGAATTGTGACTTTGTGTGTGTGGTGTTTGTGAAGCCGTGTGCACTGGTGTGTGACTGTAATTTTTTTCCTTTTTTATTTAGTTCATGACTCCGTCTGTGTGGAGTTCGGGTTTGGGTTTAATTTTTTTTAAATTTTTATCTCAACCCAATCAGATTTTCAAATTGGATCGGGTTTCATTCGATCCGATCAGGTTGAGACAAATTCACCCGATCGAGTTTTCATCACCACCCGATCCGATCCGAACCCGAAATTTTTCAGATCGGGTCGGGTCGAATCGGATCGGGTCGGATATTTTACCCACCCCTACATGCATGTATTTTTTCATACTCTAAGCCTAACACTTTCATTGTTTTCTTAACCTCGTACATTGACATAGGTAGAGCATTATTATTTGGCAACATATCAGCAAGGACTTCTAACAAAGCAGAAAACCCTTTATCAGACCACCCATAGTTCCTTTTCACATTGTAAAGTCTCATTAAACTAGATAATTTTGAATGTTTTGCACCCGGATACAAAGGTTTTTCAGCACCTTCAAGCATATCCTTAAAAGAACTAGGATCTCTATTATAATGCTCGTAAGCATCTTCGACCATGTCAATTATGTTACTGTAATCATGACATCTAAATCTTTGACTATGTGAATGGTCTTCACACTTTGTAAATGTAGATTTAGAGTCGGTCTCACCATGCCAAGTCCAAATAATATATCTTGGGAGAAAACCTTTTTGAAATAAATGATCCTTCACTTGTTGAGGAGTATGAAACTTCATATTACAACAAAAGGTGCAAGGACATCTAATTGACATTCGGTTTTCAGCATTCAAAATGGCAAAATCTAAGAAATCAGCAACTCCAAAACGATACTCTACAGAAAATCTCTCACAAGTTATCCAACTTCTGTCCATTTCAAATGTTTTACCTCTTCACATATGTAATGTCAGTTAAGTTTAATTAAATTGCATGATTAATTTAATGTTCAATGTTATTATGATTATAGTTGCAATAATAAACTTATAATTCTGGAAAATCACTAATAGCCCCTATAAATCATTAATTATAATAATAATTTAGACAAAATCCTGAAATTGAAATAAAAGAAGTTTTGAAACTTAAATAGGAGATTAATAGGTAAGATGGGTGCTAATGGTTTTTTAAGTAGTTGAACTAATTCATAAGTCAAGTAACTAACAAAAGTTAAGAGTTCAAATAAATAATGTCTTCGTACCACTTTGCAAGCCATTTTTTAAGATTCTAAAAATCACTTTTTAAATTCAAATACAACATGCAGAACTACTTTAAAACAAGTATTTCTTTCTTGAATCAAACACAAATCATCAACTTTATACAATCTCAAAATACTCACAACCACGAACTTAATTAATTCATATCATAGTCATTGTCTCTATTACAAATGTTCCAACCAAAACAGAATAAATAAACAAGTAGGATTATATAACAAAATTTGCCTCTCTTCACATGAAACGGAGATGTAAATAGTTTGTAACCACTAAATACACAGTCATTCAGCCAATATAACACCCAAACAATCATCTCTTAATCAGAAAAGCAAAAGCTAAAATGAAATTTCATATTTTAGTACATTCAAAATCAACTAACTTATTAATCAAAGTTAAGAAACGGAGCTAACAGTTTATTTCAAAAACTAAAAAAAATGCACATTCTTAGTTTTAAATAACAATGACAGTAAATCACATGCACAAAAGTTTGACCTCAAATGTAAAAAAGCAGCAAGTGTTTTGAGTTTAAGTAATGCACCACTTAAAATACCTGTATTTTTGGACTGCATGTGAGTGAAGATATAGAAAAATAAGAACAAAAATTTCAAGTTACAAATAAATAAAAGAAAAAAAAAGATTTGGAAAACAAAACCCACCAGGGTCGCACTACTGTTCAATTTCTAAACATCTGAAACAACCCAAAATTAAAAATTAAAAAATATTATTCATAAGCTAAATTAAAAAAAACCCATTAATTAAATTGCCCAAAAAAATAAAATATTCAGCCATTACCAGCTGATAACCTCCTCTACAATTCTTTCTCTGGACTTAACTTGTGAGGGAGAATGAGATTACCTAAATACGCAACCGATGGTGCCACTTCACCCCTTGTCGATGGCTTTTACTTGCTTGCCTAGTATAGGCACTGGATGGTTTAGTTGGAGAAAAAAACTCCTTCGATAACAAGCGATTAGGGTTTTGGTTTGTTTTTCAATTTGGGGAAAATGGAAAAACGAAACGGAGTTTTAGCTTTTCATTATCTATCTAAGTTAATTGAATTTAATTTGTAAATGGATAGTGCAAAATAGAAGAGATCGAGAAGAGAAAAACGAAAGAGAAAGTGAACGATAAAAGCAAGATAGAGACAGTCGATATAGTCTGGGTAGATGGGGAAAAGTCAAGTATGTTTTATGTTGTTGTTATTTATATTTATATTTTTTAATAATTTAAATATTATTATGACTTTGACTCATCGAGATTTGATGGTCTGTGCTCCAAACATTAAAGCTTTAAATCTTAGAGCTCTCAGGTTTGAGTTGGAGCTAAAACAAATTTTTATGAATTTTGTTTTTATCATTGATACTTTAGTGTCAATGATTTTTTATGTTTAATTTACTGACACCCTAGTATCATTAATCTGTGATTCCTATTTGTCAAAAGCGGAAAATGGTGCATATGTACATAATTACTGACACTTTTTGCAAAGTGTCAATAATGAAATGTCAGTAAAGCCCATTTTTCTAGTAGTGCATAAAACAATATTATTTCTTAAAGTACTACTTTGAGTTGAAAATGGAATGACCCAATGTGATTTTGCTAACAAACCACTGATCAAACTCATCAAATGGCCTTGGATCCTTTAGCCCTCTAAGTGGATTTATGTCCACACTCGTTCTTTTGTTGTTCTCACAGTCCATTATTTCGAGCATGGGTAGAGGCTTCACATTCTTTGCTCTTTAAGAACTGTTAAAGACATACGGAGCCTATACGGATGTCCAAACTTAAGTCCCCGTAGAAATTGTACAATGACATGGGAGTGCAATCATTATAATTGTCAACATTAGTGTACACTCCACCGTTAGCTGGGGCTAAACAATTCGCCAAGATGAACATATTAAACTCATATTGGATTAAAAGCTAAAAGAACGCAATTGCTAAATGTTAAACTTGCTCACCTACATGAGTATCTAATTGAAGAATCATTGTATGAACATTTAGATGAACCATCATGATACAAACTATAAGTTCCATGACTGCTTGTCTAAATTACTTTTGTTCTTTGTGCTCTCACTATAAGAAAACTGATAATAAATTACGAGAAAAAACTGTCATAAAAGGGGTGGACGACAAAGAATCTACTAATCATTTATGTACTTGTTACTCATTTATAATAAATTTAAAACTTGTCATGAAATTTGTAATAGTTTTTATTGGTCACAAGTCGGACACATAGCAATTTAGTAAAAAATTTAATTTTAATTGAATTTTCAAAATATTTTTTTGAATCTTTTGGCTAGAAAATTGTATTATTTCAATTAATAATATTGAAAATATTATTGTCATTTTCATTTTATCATTATTTTTTTCAAAATTCTATAGATTTCTTTAAAAATAAAATTTGTAAATCTAAAATATAGATAATAAAAAAACCCAAATAAATAACAAAAGGCTGATATTTAATATTTATATTCAAACTGCAATATTTCTTCAAACAATGCAAACTACAACCCCAATTGTTGAAATATTTGAGCTACATATCAATCCTAAATTCTCTGCAACATGTCCTAGTATAAGTAATCATATGTAGCAAAACACACTTAAACAATAACCAAAAGTCCAGCAAATATCAGCAGTCAAACCCTCATTCAGTAACAAAATCCAAATTTACAAGCACCTGAAAACAACTGACCATAAATAAATAAAAGTTACAGCTCCAAAAACCATTATTCAATTGAGCGTCATTCAAAGAATTCATAGTTAAGCCACATTGACCATACAAAATTTATAGCAATAATCGATATTGGATTATAGTAATAATCGAGATCACATAGCAACATATTACTGGTCATGAATTTGCCAGGACTTGAAATCATTAAATATGTATAGAAAAGCCCTAGTTGTAATTATATTAAAAATATAAACACCTGCAAATTTTATTGTACTCGCAAGCGCATGAATTTGTTGTAGTATAAATTTATGGTAATAAATGTCGATCCCACAAAGTGATATATTTAATTATGCATAGAGCTAATTTTCTACGTGTGTATGTGAATTTGTAGAGATGATATTTTAGCAATACTAAGATTTAAAATAAAAATGGCAGAAACAAATTAAGTATGAAAATAATTCAAATAAAACGCTTAAGTCTCTAAATTCACACACAACACTTCACTATGGGCTTAACATTCCTTTTTAATTCCAATTGATTTATAAGGGGGTATTTTCACTCTTCATAAGCTCCACTCCAATAAATATAGTATCAAGCACCCAGTGTGCTAGAGGGTAATGATCTTCCATTAAGTTTGGTGTCAAGTACATGCTATGCTAGACGATAATAATCCTTTTGTCAACAAGGTGACAAGACCGTCTACTAAATAACTTAGATGCACTCTCTTTCAACACTAATGGTGCGTTTGGATTGAGGTTGGAAATCTGTAACTTAAAAGTTACAACAGTAAACTGTTTGGTAAACACCAGCTGCTGTACCTTAAAAGCTATGTTGAAATTATTTTTCACTTGTATAACGGAGAAATTATTATATCTTTAATAATTTTATCAAAATTATTATTTAAAATTTATATTTACTATATATTATTAGCTTTTATTTCATAGTTACAACTTTTTCCACAGCAAATGTAGGTTAAAAGCTACAACACCCAATCCCAAACGCACCCTAAGTCAAGACGACCCACAAAATACTAGAGGAGTCTCTTTCTAATAAATATAGTGTGAAATGCTCATTATGCCAGACAATAACAATCTTTCACTAGAGAGTTGGTATACAGCACAAAATTTAAATAAGATATATTGTCTGTCAACAACAAGTTAAAATAATTGCATAAATCAAAAAGGAAAAAAAAATTATCAAATTAAGCTAATGGATCATGTTGAGGTTTCACCTTCAACCCCAAGCTTAAAATTAAATTTCTCACTCATAATTAAACTAGAAGTAAAATGATAATTTTATTTAAATACGTAGAAAAACAAGATAGAATGAGAATTATAGAAAATGGAGCTCAGTTTTAGATTCAGAGCTGTCAAATTAGAGGGAGCCCCCATTTATAAATACAATAAGTAAATTATAGCCGTAAATTATAGCCATCAGATGAAAACTATTCAGACGCTCAAGATCACACCTCGTGGCAAGATCTGATTGATTGGAACACATCATCAGGTCCAATAATATTTTACATCATTGGTCAATGCTACATCAGTAATTTCAATCTAATAGGATACTGGTATGTTATCGATCAACGTCATATCATCGATCAATGCCACATTCACATTTTTTAGTCCAATAGGATGTTGCCACGCTATTAATCAATGCCACGTTAGCTAAGTCCACCAAAATTCTAACATTACAATTTTATCCTTTATGTCCTTAAGGTTTTCAAATGTTCTAAGTTCAAAAATAATTTTATCTGACTTCTCGTTAATCATGGAATGAACAAAATACCCTGATACATAAAATATTCAAATTATAACAAAGCATACACAATCAAATTTAAAAGATGTAAACACATAAAAGTAGAAATGTTAGTGAGACTTAAAGCGCAAAATGAAAATTTTACCTTTTATAAATGTGCATTCTCCAGTACTCAACAACCACAATCTAATCTGAAGACAAGATTTATAATTTATCAACACCTCTGAAAACTCCCAAATCATCAATTTTAAATAATAAAAACGTAAAAGTAAATATAGATATATATAAAACATGGTATCTCAATTACATAAAATTACATAACAGAACTGAGTCTCATGTGCTCTACATGCCCATTAATGTTCGATTTCGTCTTTCTGCTACACCATTTTGATATGACGAGCCTGGCATTGTGTATTGAGCAACAATGCCTTGTTCCTCTAGAAACTTAGCAAATGGACCTGGACTTTGCCCTAATCTCATGTACCGACCATAATATTCTCCACTTTTATTTGATCTAACAATTTTAATTTGTTTTCTTAATTGTTTCTCTACTCCTACTTTATAGACTTTAAAAGCATCTAGTGCTTTTCACCTTTATCATAAATAAGGTAGCGATACATATAACACAAATAATCATCAACAAACAATATGAAGTATTTTTGACCATTTAAGCACACTTCTGAAAATGGGCCACAAATATTAGTACGTATAATTTCTAATATGTCAAAACTCCTCCTAACACCTTTCTTGGTCTTGTTGGTGTGCTTTCCCTTAATGCAATCCACATAAGTACCAAACTCAGTAAAGTCAAAAGTTCAAAGATGTCATCCTTTATTAATCTTTTGATTCATTTAATAGAAATGTTACCTAATCTCCTACGCCATAACGTGGAGGATTTTTCATTTAAAATACCACTCATTCTACCAATATTACCATACAAAGTCATACGGTTATAATCAAAAATAGGATTCAAACAAAGTTTAAACAAATCATCATCTAAAATTCCATCACCAATAATAACAAAGTCTTTAAACAAATGAAAAGATGTCCCAGTGAAATTAAAACTAAAACCAAAAGGTATAAGTCCTGAGATAGAAATAAGGTTTCTAGAAAATGATGGAATATAAAAGGTTTGATCAAGGTCTAAGACAAAGCCAGAATTAAGGACAAGTCTATAGGTCCCCATATCTCCCACCCTTGAATAGATTGCACATTCATTGTTCATTGGTTTCCTTTAGTTTAAGAAGCCCTGCATGGTATAGACAACATGGATTATAGAACGAAAGTCAACCCACCAATTGTTTTGAGAAACTTGAACCATATTAGATTCGTAACAAACTAGAGATATAGTATTACCTTTCTTTTCAAGCCAAGTCTTGTATTTGGGGTAAACCTTCTTCATATGTCCTTTCTTCTTACAGAAAAAGCACTTAACAACATCCTTATTGACTTGATTAAGAGATGCCTTTCTTTTTCCTTCCCCTTCTTGTTATTTTTCTTTCCATGAGTCAATGTATAGACAAAGTCAAAAGTTCAGTATGGACCACTTTTCTTTGTGTGTTATATAAGATTTTGAAAGGTCCATATTCAAATGGGAGTGAATTAAGGATAAAGTAGACCATAAAAGACTCAGAAATGTCAATTTCCAAGGACCTGAGTTGGGCAATTATATCTATAATGTGCTCACACATGGCTCTAGTGCCTTTGAACTTCATGGATGACAATTTGCTCATTAAAGTTCTTGTTAATTCCTTGTCAGATGTCTAAAACTGTTGCTCAATGGCATTGAGATAATTTTTCACATTAGCACAATCAAGAATAGACCTGCGAATGCTTTTCTCAACATGAGCCTTGGTAAGCATCATGCTTAAGCAGTTGGACCGCTCCCAACGATCATATAATGGTTTCTCTTATTCGGTACTAAATTCTGTAGGCACTGGTGGTTCATCCACACACGAAATACTAAGTTGAGGTCCATGCACTCTAATGAAAGGAGAATTTTCTCCTTCCATTCTTTAAAATTGTCACCACTTAGAAAAGGGATGCGGGATGCAACAGATAAAAATTGAACTACAAAACAAATAAATGAAGTATAAAATATGGAAAATTTTCGCATGTAAATGATTCCAAATAAATCTATGTGTCATGTGTGCAAAAATTGTAATGCACATAGATTAATTTTGTATAATGGAACTAACTTCTTACTTATTGTTTTACCAACTGACTTGAAGCCCACTAGGCCTGGCCTGTGCTTTAATAATTTTTTTTAAATGAATTTTTAATAGAGTTTAAAATAGAAAAAAAATAAATGAACTTTTAATTAAAGATGATTAATTGATTATACAATATATAATAGAATAATAATCAAATACAAAAAATATAAATTATAAAGCTCATAATATAAAATAAAAAAATTTTATTTATAAATTATAAAGGGTTTTTCCCATGAGCCTATATCCAGGCTCATTTATTATGAGCATTTAAATTTTCAGCCCATGACTAGATCTATTCGCAGTGAGCCGAGCCTAAAGCCTGTGGGCATGCATGGGCCTTTTACGGGCCAGCCGGACCTGTGCTTTTTTGACATCTCTATGGGCAATCCATTTCTTTTTAAGTAAAAGAATAAATAATTACTATCCAATTCTACTTAAACACAAATATTTTACTTTTCCCTGTGGGGACATATTATGATATTCTAATGTTTAAGTATAAAATTTAATGTCATTAAATGTAATGTGTCCTAATTATTCCATTTTTATAATTTTAAGGTGTTGTGGCTATCCCTCAATTACTCAAATGTAATCAACATTAAAATTGACGTAAAAATCAATTAACAATAATGCATAAATAATGCACAGTAAACGAAAAGGAATGGTATTCCAGTTTCCATATAAAATCGAAATTTGTCACATAATAGAAGTTAGGTATTCTAATTCATGTAAATTATATACATGGCAAGTTAACATATCACTGTAGCATGATTATTCAATTATCTAGTGGCATAATAATCACTTATATGAGCCACACGTTTGAGATAATCGTGTATGCAATCACATGCAAGCAACACTACCATATACATCTATCACAGACATAGATGAATTTAAATGTAATATTGTTGTCTAATATTAGGCATGCCACTAATATTAACAATAGCATTTCTAGCATATTCAAAGAATAGAAAGCCAGACTTAAAGGTACATGCGCTAATACCAAATTGATGGAATATTTTGATTTCATTAAAATAAAATCGGACGCTTAGGAGCCATAGCCATCACATTCTCTTAGACACCAAATTGTGTTTTATAATTACATTAGAGTTTTTTCAGTCTATCCAACACCACTATTCTCGTGAATAATTTTTTTCAGATGGGCCATAATCCCTTAATTTTAGTTAACCACCGTAACATATAGAGAGATATTAGGAGATGTGGAAGTTATATAACTTTTCTTTAAAATACTCATGTATTAAATTTTGAAATTTAATAAATATAATAACGATAACAATTATAAACGGGCCACTTAAGGACACAAAAACTTGTCTTACATTTATTTCCTAAATTACCCTTAACATCAAAATTTGTACAAAATGTGATTCGGTTCGGTTGAAATTAAGTCCGATTTAAATCGGTTATTTTATAAAAAAAAAAAAAAAAGAACTCAAACGGTTCTTTTTTTCGGTTTTTTTTCTTACTATTTTAATTTTCAAATTTTTTCGCTTCATAAATGTAATAATTTTTTTCAACAATTAGTTCATCATAATTTCATTACAAATATTAAAAATAAATACAAAGTATTCAAAACACATTTTATCACTAATATCTTACTAACTATTAATATATAATTAAATAAACAATCTATATAATAAGATGCTAGTTTAAAAAATAAAGAGTAGAGAAGAAGAGGTGATTGCAGTGGATTGGGGTGGGTGATTTGAATTTGGTTTCGATTTTGAATATTTGATTTTAGGGTTTATTTTGGGAAATAAAAATTAATGAAATTGTAACACTAACATATATATATATATATATATATATATATATATATATATATATATACTTTGATTGTGTGTATGCAAGTTTATGTTAGTTATCTTACACAATCAGTTAAAAATTAACACATATTTAATTTAATAAAATTTAAAAATAATTCGGTTTTTCGGTTCGGTTTTTCGGTTCAGTTAAATGAACCGAATACCGAACCGACATTTCGGTTTTTTTGTAAATTGTGGTTTTGTAAAAAAAAACCAATTAAAAACCGTCGGTTTTTTTAAGACTACGGTTTTTTTGCCCACCCCTAAATGTCATAGCTTTCACTCTCATCTGTGACATTTGTTAAGTATTTTTCACGAAAAGAATGTCATATTGAAGAGTTGGCTCTCTATTCTCCATGACAACGGAATCATCATCAATCTTGAGAAAATTATAACTCTGATCAAGGGCTCAAGGTACAAATTTGAAAATTGACTCTTACTAGCTGAATTTGTTCTCCAAGCTAATTGATCTTGAATATTGATCTTGAATGTTGGATTTGGTGGTGCACCGTAGCAGTAGCTACTCCTGCTACTGCCACTAGTGGTGGTGGTGACCGTAATTACCAATAGAGCTTCAACATTTTGAAGTGTCAGTTTTTGTTTCCAAGTAATTTAATTAGACAATGATGATTTCCTTTAATAGACTTAATTACATGAGTTCATATTTTTTCGATCATTTTTAAATAAGCGAAATTTTAGAATATATCAGATGTACCATGTCAACTACATAATAAGCAAATAATATTATGATATGTGTGTATTTATTTTGAAAAATTATCATATAAGTGATGTTATAGACAGCTGCTACCTTGGATCACCTCCAAGTTAGAGCTCCAAGTTAGAGCAATCTTTAGAACCGTTGGATGATTGTACCAGAACTTGAAATAATTATAATAACGTACATCCAACAGTTCCGAGGGATGCACTACCTTGGAGCTGCTCCAAGGTAGCAGAACCCAATGTTATATTAAATTTAATTGCACATGTAGTGCATATATCAATTGGTTGCAATATATTAGAAGTATCCTAGAAATTCTTTTCAACAGAGATCAACTAAAATAATCACATATTTAATTTTAAAATTGAATAGAGCTCATAAAAAATAATAAGTAAGGGTAATTCTGTTAATAAATGATAATCATTAAGAAATGAAGGCTGAAGAAATAAATTGAGAGAGTCAAATATCATTGATCTATTTGCAAAGCATACTGTGCTTACTCATGAGCCATACAATTTGACTTACAAGAAAGATGCTAAACAATAAAAACTCCTAAAGCCAAAAATTGAATAGCACATGAACTACCTACAAAATTTTCTTACGATTACGCTCTCTAACTATGAGTTACAAGTTGAACCACAAGTAAATGGTTTTACTCGATCATAGTAGAGTTTAATAATGTTTTTTTTTATAACTTCTTTCTTTTTTAGAATTTACATTAAAAAAAAAAAAGAGCGAGAGAGAGAGAGAAATATAATTTTCATTCATGGAAGAGCTATAGCCAATTCAAATTCAACAAAATTATGTAGAATTGGTCGCAATCACAAGACAAAATATGTCTAGTATTTTTCTCATTAAAAAAAAAATGACTTCAAAGTCTATTTTAATTTCAAGTTGTTAGTGTCTCATTGGCGCATAGGAAATGACACTATGACAGAGTTTATCAATATCTTTAATTATATATTGTGTTTGTGGTGGCTCATGGATTCACCTAAAGAACAATTTTCGATATAGATCAAACATGTTTGTCCAATGATTACGCATGAAATTTGTGGCATTATGCATAATAATAATAATAATAATAATAATCAAAGATATTATCATTCTATCATCTAGTGTTTTTTGACTTATTACTTTATTATTACTAATGTTTTTTAATAATTATTTTTTCACTCCATTAATAAATTATTGATGTGATGGGGATACTTGAAAATTTTCAATATATTGAGTATTTTAAGAATTTCACATGCATAATATTTAAAATTTTATAAATTAATTATTTTAGACATAAATTAATCAATTGATAAAATATTATTTTTTGCATATAATTAATTTTTTATTTTTTTTTATTTTAGAGTACTAAATTTTACTTACTCAATTCAAGGATAAAATAAATTTTTACAATAATTTATGTTAAAAATTTTGTTAACTTTAATGATTTGATGCTAAAATGATAAAAAAATTAAAATATTAAGTAAAAAAGTAATTATCAGAAAATTTTAATAGTAAAATAATATATCATAAAATATTAGGTAGTAAAATGATAATATCTCAAAAATATGTCAATTTTTTTCATTAATATTCAATTTACAATAAGATCAAATATAATCTTCAAACATCATCGCTAATCTTCATGATAATTTAATTTAATGCGATGCTAACGCAAGTGCCCGCGTGCTTTTTATTCGCATATGTAATCCCCATTGTTGTTTCAATCATATAATTTTCTGTATTGCTGTAATTAGTATCGTTTGACCACTTAAAAGTTTGTGAAATAATAAATTGCTACAGAAAGTATTGGGCGTAAATATTTTTTAATTTAATTAATATATTTTTATGAAACTTTACATTTTAATACTGTTAGTCTGTTAGTTGGCTAGTAGTTGTTGTTAGTCTGTCAGTTGGCTAGCAGTCGTTGACGGGGAACATACCAACTTTGAGTAAACAAGTGAAAAACAGAAATAATCTTATTGACAAATTGTGCGGCGTGGCCCAGAAATTGATCATTAGTATAATCTTAGTATATTACTGCTATTTGTATTTGAATATGGGTGGGATTATGTTGGAACTACTCTACAGTAACATATTATAATCTGACGGTTATTATCAGTATTCTACGGTAGAGCAGCTCTAGTATAATCATTGCCTTTGAATATTTATTGTAACCTTAACTCTAAAAAATATTTTGGACACTTATTAACAAAATTTAAAAACAAAAATTTATTTGGAACACTATTTCAGATGCCAAATCAACTCATTTAATCAATTCATTCCATTAATTACTTTGTTTCTTTTTACACACACATAATTAATCCAATAAATCTGCAATGTGTTTGCTCCCTTCTTTTTCCGTTATTGTTTTCTTCCTCATTAATTCTTATTTAATTTGTCTAGTTCTTATCTTCATATGTACGGGTGGAGTAATGCTAAGGTGAAATAATATAATGTATTCAATTGAATTTGGTAAAAAATTACTAACCAATCAATAAATGTCACATCATTTAAGATAAAATTTTAGAATAAAAAAATTAAGATATCTATCATTACTCCTATGGGCATGGGTGGACCAAATTAAGATTTAGGAGGGGCTTCAACCCCTTCTAAGCCATTAATTTTTCTTTTAAATGTACCTCAAGCCTCTTCTGAAAAAGTTACATAAAAAAATTTGAACACATTTTTCATATATTAAAAGATTTGTAGTTAAATGGTAAGAGTGTTATTTGATGGTTTTAAAGTTTCGATTCAAATCCTAATAGCCACATTGTTCTATTTTTTTAAAATATTTTATGAAAACTACTTCAAAAAATGATATTTTCACGTATTTAAAATAAATGATATATTACTATTATTATTTAGAATTTAAAAGAAAGTAATAACATTTAAGTTTATAAGATTTAAAATGTATTCAAATGAACATTAAAAAAAAACCCTAAGTTAAATAATTTTTTTGAACTAAACCCCCCCTAATTTTAGTTTCTAGGTCCGTCATTGCCTATGGGTGACTATGGGTGACTATAGGGGTATAATTATTTTTGTTTCCCATATCCATGAATGAAAGAAGATTAACAAGAAAAATTGAAATTTTGATAGAAAATTTTGATTGGTGCAATTGTGATTTGTTTTCAGAGCCTTCGATCTTCTTCTTCTTCTTCTTTTCAAGTAATAATATGCTTTCTCTTTATTAAATTAAAAAAAAAAAGCTGAAACAGTATGTTTTCTGTGATTAGTCTTAATTAATACTTTTATTGAAACATTTGATTTAATTTTCCATGAGTGAATATTAATTAAAAGTGAATTATATTTTAACGGCAGATTGGACCTAGCATTTCAAAGGAAATTTTAGGGTTTAAGGGATAAAGATAGTAGGTGTAAAAGGTGTTAATACTATGTTAATTAAAATCATCTTGTATTTAAAAAAAAAGGTAAATTACATTAAGATTATTTTAGTAATATAAAATTTCATTAAACTATGAGTGTCAAAGTAAAATTTAAAGTGCAGATAGCATCACCATTATTGTAAATAACTCCAGTCTTTAGTAGAGATGCCAAAAATCCCCACGGGGACGAGTACCCTCGGGGATTTTTCCCATTCGGGGAGGATATGATGATAATTTCATACTCAATTTCTTATTCGGAGAGGGGACGGGGATGAGGTGGAATCCCCATCCCCTACCCATTTCCCCATTTTAATTTTTAATTTTATTTTTATTTTTTAAAATTACTAGTAAATAAATAATAAAATTTGAATTATAAAATTATAAATATTGGTAAAAATAAAAAATATCAAAATATTTATATTATTAAATTTTTAGGCCTAATTAACTAATTAAAATCCTAAATTTGTATTTAGGACATTAAAAAAACCGGGTAAATTCTATTAGCCCAAAAATTTTGTTTTAATTTTAATATTCATTAAATGTTTTAAACTTAAATCTATTTTTTATTTATTTTTAGATGTTATAATTGCCCACAGCGAATCGCAAATTTAATATCTAATTTAATTTAATCTAATCTAATATTTGCTCTTGATTTGCTCCGACTTAACTATTGTAAAAGGAATACATTTATAAAGGTTGAAAAAGTTAATTTTGAATCTAAATTCAATTTTATTTGTAACAATTTTGTATTAGACTATTAATTTATTCACGATAGTTTGTAAAAGAAGTTTGTACCTTTACATGCTGCGTTACTTACTAATTTAATGTATGTGACTTTTGTAATGGATATTAATGTAAGATATATTTTAAACTTTACTTTTATTTGAATTTTTTATTTTAATATGACTAACTCAAAATCGAAAATAAAAAATGTATTAGTTATTCGGGGATCGGGGACTCTTGGGAATCCTCTGTTATTATTCGAGGAAGGGATGTACATTCTCTCAAATAATTCTGACGGGACAAAAAAAGAACAGTTACATACATAAAATATCGGAGATATGTACTGAGAGATTGGTTCCCTCCCCTTTCCCTCCCCATTGCCATCCCTAGTCTTTAGGTTTTGTCATTTTACTTACCTTGTGGCAGCTATAATAATTGATTTAACTGCGATAAATTTTCCAAAGACTTCTTTATCTATTTTGCTCTCTGTTGCTTGATGTGAAGGATTTCCCTTTCGCAAGATGCACTTTTGCGGAAGAGAATGCCCACTTTGATAAAGTGTAAACAGGCTATACAAAAGTAGGAAAGTTTGAGTAGTCAACAGGCAAAAAAGTCGCAAAGTGGCTCTCGAGCAGGTGTAAACCCAAGATTTTATTTTGGAATATTATTAAATATCTAAAAAAAAGTTTCTTAACATATTAATTCACCATTAATTTTTTTAATAATTATATTTTACTATCTAATATTTCAACTATTATTATTTTGTTACTAAAACTTTAATAGTATTAAAAAATTACTGAATGTAGAAGGGTATTTGATAAATTTCAAGCTGAAGTTATTTTTCTATTTTCCTAGTTATGTTCTAGATATTTTTCTTTTTCTCTAGACATCTGAACTTTTTTTTTCTTGTTTTCTTGATTTCAGTTATTAAAATTTTATTATATTAAAATATTCCCATAATAAAATTCTAAGTTTTCTAATAGAGTGACAGTAATTAAAAATTTTGTATGCATCCTTAGATAAACTAACTCATGATATTATTTTCAATTATACAAATAAATTTTATCATATTAAGCTCAACTGTAATTAATCTTAATACTAGACCAATAATTGAGCTTATATTGTTATTAAACCAATATTGATATCAAAAGAATTTTAAAGGGATGATAATATAGTCAAACTTTAATTAATTAACCCACTTCTAGGTTCTTTTTTTTTTTTTTTTATATTTGGGAACAGACCGAATTGTCAAACATTTAGTTGTATGTATATCTTTGTATTAAATAATACATCGTACAAAATGCACCTAACATAATACATGATAAACAATACCTTATGCAAAATGCATCATAACATAAATATTAATAATACGAAGCAGCGTAAATGCATCCAAAATAAAATAATATTTCCAAAAATTTGTATTTAATTATATTCCCAAGAATTGCCATTCCTAATTTTAACCGATAAAATTGTCAAACATTTAGTTTTATGTATAACTTTGTATTAAATAATACGTCGTGCAAAATGCATCCCTAACGTAAATAATAAATAACACGTTCTGCAAAATGCTCCCTAACGTAACAAATATTATATTTGTGTAAAGTGCAACACAATATAAATATTAATAATACAGAAGAGTGTAAATTCATCCAAAATAAAATATAATTATTACTCTCAAGTTAATTTGTATTTAATTATATTCCCAAGAAGGGCAATGCAAAAATATCGTCCCTCTCATATCCATCTCACATGACTCTTATCTTTGAACTTTAAAGAATTGCAAACGTGAAAGCGAAGGTTAAGCGATAACATAAATTTAAAATAATAATAAAAAAAACTATAGCAAATAACATGTGAATCCTTAATGTTTTACATTTTCTCAATTTTTCCTCAATAGGCAAGGGGTCAATCACTTTTTGAAATGCCTGTAATACCCCCCTCCCCCCGGCCCGCCACACGCACACTTTTGAAGGCAAAATATAAGGATTCGTTGGTCATTTGGGAAGAGTAGATTGGCAAGGTTAGGCAACAGAAAGGGAAGGGTTGGGATTTGCAGATATGTG
The DNA here is from genome assembly GCA_030449895.1 of Citrus mangshanensis. Lineage (NCBI taxonomy): Eukaryota > Viridiplantae > Streptophyta > Magnoliopsida > Sapindales > Rutaceae > Citrus > Citrus mangshanensis. Next base: position 10,329,201 of record JASUUJ010000215.1, on the reverse strand, counting down.
TCCCATTCTTAATTGTAAATTGAGACAAAAATAAACTTTTATCTTGACACAATAAGATTTAAATTGTCTAGAATGACATGAAATTTTTTCATATTTTACAGATTCTATCATAAATGAATTTCATATGGTATGACCAACACGTTATATGTTTATAATTGATGTATTATATATATTATTTATCAAGATGAATTATCATATATATATAACCGATATACTAAATCTATATGTTTCATTAAGCCAACTTATCATATAATTTTAAACAAATCAAATTTCGGAACATTTAGAATCTTGATCAAGATTCTTAAACATTCTAAATCGTGCCATCAACAGTGAATTAAGATAGATTTGAGTCTCAAATCTTGACCTAAAAAATAAATCTAGATAAAATTTTATACTAATCTCATTCAAATGGGCCGAAATCCCGAATTTCGGGGAGGATTCAAGGAATTTTGCTAGCCCTATTTAAGAGTGGGGACATATCAGATACAATTGGAGAAAGTTGATGCTTATACGAGAAAAAAGTACTAGATTAGGGACTTATACTTTATTATTTGAAAACTAAAGCCAAAAATAAAAAAAAAATAAAAAAATAAAACCAGCAACAGAATAAGATCAGAGCACCGCAAACAGAGGGAGTTGAGTGTGAGAAAGAGAGAGAGAGAGAGAGATGCGTTGCAGCAGCTATGGATTGATAATTCCCGGAAGCGAATCCCGCTTCCTGACCACCACCACTACCCCAATCACCAACAAAAAACCTGACCGGTTTCCCCGGATTTACCCGACCAGCGTATCATTCGGGTCGTTGAAAGTGAAGGCGAAATTAAACGACGCCGCCGGCGGTACGGCTACTGCTACTGCTGTAGTCGACGAATCGAAGGAGCTGAGCTTCTACGATCTCTTGGGCATACCGGAGTCCGTGAGCTTGGTGGAGATAAAGCAGGCGTATAAGCAGATGGCCCGCAAGTACCATCCTGACGTATCGCCGCCGGATCGGGTCGAGGAATACACCCAGCGGTTTATTCGGGTCCAGGAGGCCTATGAAACGCTGTCGGATCCCGGATTGCGTGCTCTCTACGATCGCGACTTGTCCATGGGCCTTCACCTCGCTTTCTCCGCCCGAAGACGCCAGCAAAACGACGTGGTATTGCTTATTTATTCGCTTCATTCTTGTTTCTGTTGAATAAAATTTTCCAAAAATTAGAATTATATTAAACTCAAATGGTTACGGGATTTGATTGATTTGGGTTTTCGAGAATTTTTGGATTATTAGGGCATTAGACTCTCTGTAGTATTTTGGCTCAGGAAAAATTGTATTAATGAAGTAAAATATTAGTTAATCGGATTATAATTAAGCACGTTGGTCCTAAGTCAGGATTAGCAAGAAACAATATTTAATCGAGGCATAAATCCATTAAGTCAGGACTAGCAAGAAACAATATCTAATCAAGGCATAAATTGATTTGCGCGTTAATTTGTCGAGCTTTTACTGTGTTTTGTGTTTCTTACAACCCATTAAGTCAGGACTAGCAAGAAACAATATCTAATCAAGGCATAAATTGATTTGCGTGTTAATTTGTCGAGCTTTTACTGTGTTTTGTGTTGTTTATACCCTTATACTTTTGGCATTTCACTCTAAAAATATCCGATTGTTTCTTGATGTAAATTGAATCTCTCTGCTGTATATAAGTCAAGACAGTTTTTGTATTTATGATTACTCGCTTCATTTTCTCTGAGATTTTTTTTGGGGGGGGGGGGGGGGGAAGAGGAATTAGACTGCTTTTTATTGTTAGGCTTTGAATCTTTGACAAAGGACAACTGGTGATAGATATGCTTTCATCCTTTTTTTTTTTAAATTTTATATTAGTTTTTGCTCATATCTGGTTTTGTTCGATAAATGACCTTTCACTCATTTGAGTTCTCTCTGCAATCAGGACTTTCAAGTAAGAAGCGAGTGGAGGAATCGTTGGCAATCTCAGCTGTCTGAGCTGAAGAGAAGAAGCATGAACAAGGATGCAGGAGGAAACATTTCATGGGCAGCTCGAATGCGCAGGAAGAGGGATGGATTATCGCAGGAGCTATAGATATGTTTTTATTTTATACCTTATATAAGTCTTTTTTTCTACCTTGTAGATATGTTTTGTCAGTTTTGCTTAGGAAGAGAAAATGAAAGTGCTATGGGGTTTTTGAATTGCTTGGAAGAATGAGAAAAGTATTTTCTAATGGAATTAGCAGTTATCAAAACCGAAATTGTATAGTTTTCTTTTTGGCTGTGTCAACCATAATTGTGATAATATATGTACATATAAGTTTAGTGACATATTCTATATAACAAAGTTTAGTTTCGTTCTATTCCATGTTTATGAGTTGCAATGACTGTGTGGTTCAAGAAAATTGAACTCAACCAGGGTATGGAACTTGTAATTATAGAAGTGGTGTGTTTAGCAAGGCTAGGGAGGCCTAATGAGAAATTGTTTCTGAAATACATGCAGAGCATATTTTACATTTAACACATTGTTTGTGAAATTAGAATTTCCTTTTTCGAAATGGACATTTTTAATTTCTCTGCCGACTAATAAGAGTTTCTGTGAGCTACCATGGTCCATGTATAGTTTTCTCTACGGCTGCGACTGCAGCCTGCAAGTGGTGGGAAGTTTGTCTTATTCACTCAAATTATTCATGCATTCATTATCTCTTTTTAGTGTATTTGTAAGTTTGTGTAGGTTTCAAGCTTATCCAAAAAAAGACTCTTTTCTTTTTTGAAAAATTTCCAAAAAAGGTTTATTTGTGGAGAAGAGGCTACCGACGTTGATGTCCCTATTTGATTGGTTTCAAAGTAAATGACAAAAATTAAGAAAATTCAACTGCTATATCGTTCGTAGATTCCTGCGGAGAGCAAGGCTTCAGCCTTTAAGACCCCATATTGACAGGCCAACAAGCGTTGGCTTGATGTGACGTGAGAAGTGTGGCTTGAAAAAGAGTGGTCATCCAGAAGCATGGCTAATCCAACAAATAATGAAAATTTCCATGAATATTACAAGGTGGCTGGGGCACTGTTGACTTATCGCGCGTTTGAGATTACCCTTTTATTTATTTATTTTGGATATACACGTTTGAGATTACTTGGATTCTCAATAAATAATCACTTATTTGAGAATTTTTTTCCCAATTTATGTTTAATAATTACTTATTTGATGATTGCTAGTGTACTGGGTCCAAAAGAAAGCCTTAAAATCAACTCGATTTGATGACTTCGTCTGAGGTTCCAAGGAAGAAAATCCTAGATTTGAAGTTTAGGTGCTCCACAATTACTTTGAATGATGGGAAAAAAAGAAAAAAGAAAAAGGTGTACGTAATCGAGCTCTAGAAAGATTAAACCTCTATTAGTTGAAAGAAATTAACTTTCATAAGGTGTTTTAAAAAGTAATAAATATATCCTTGGTATCTTTCAAGAGTAGAGTTATGTTTTGGATGTGGTAGACTTATTTGGGGATTATTATTTGAGGATCTATTCTAAAATTATAATGTTTGGTAATCTCTTATTTGATGATTGATAGTGTATTGGGTTAAAATGAACAACTCAAATCAATATATTTACTAAATTAATTTGACAACTCAAATATAATTGGTGAGTAAATTCTCAAATACCTAAAATTATTTGAGTCTCGTCTGCAATTTTATTTGTACTAAATCAATGTATATTTTAATTAAGAATTTCTCCAAAATAAACTTTTTACAAGCACTAGATAAATCAAACTTTTTTTTTAAAAGATTAAACATAATATAGCTAGTAATTTTACAGCTTGAACATCAGATCTCTTGTTTCCATCCTCTATTTTTATCAACTGAACTTACTAATACTCACAACACTCGGTTCATTTTTAGCTCTGTTTTTAGCTTCAGGATTTGATCTTCTGGCAGAATTATCTTCAAAATTCTTCCTTTTCCACCTGGAAGCACCAAAACGGCTCCTTCATCGCCAACACCTTGAATACTGAAGCTAGCAAAATCTGCTTTTTCTCCATTCAATTCCAATCCATAAACATCAGCATCTTCCCAATTCACAAATGTCAAATTTGCTCCATAAACAATATAATCTGCCACTCCATTGCCCTTCTCCCTTGTTTCTTCAATCAGGCTTCTCTCATCCTCAACAGCATCGCAAAGCACTCTTGCCAACTTCTCCAAATCAGCTTCCAGGACAGAAAAATCTGCCTGGAAAGCACTTATAATTTGACCATTGCTTAAGTTCCCATTTTCCCGTATATGAGAACCCTTTCTGCAAATTGTCACATTGTTTGGTCCAAACCCATCTCTGATTTTGGCTACGCATTGCCAAATAATGGCACAAAGAGACTCAAAAACTGGAATCTGATGATGATTCCTGAAATTTGATTGTAAATGGGAAATTCGGGAGTCCGTTAAGTGGAATGAGAATGTGTCCAACTTACAGTTATTGGCAGTTACCCAATGGTCTCCAACTGGGTCGACCCATTTGATGGAAATTGGGTCTTTGGGCTTGGAAAATGATGATGACATTTCTGATTTCACTATCTTGACGGGTGAAATTGACTTTGCACAAGTGGGTGGGCCATTGGCTTTAATCGTGGTGAGAACTTGGCCCATCGTATTTATGAACTCACAAGCTGAAAATGCATCTCCAAGAATATGGGCCCAACTCATGCCAAGTGACATTCCTCCACATTTGAACCATGTAACCTGTCGTGTCAGAGGGAGGGAGAATTATAAGAAAGAGAAGATAAGGGAATCATGCGTAGGGATGGCAAAAATTCCTACGGAGACGGATATTTTCGGAGATTTTTTCTATTCGGGGAGGGTATGGGGATAATTTTATACCTAATTTTTTATTCGGGGAGAGAACGGAAAAATTTTTTTACCCAATTTCTTATTCGGGGAGGGGACGGGGATGAGGTGGGATCCCCATCCCCTACCCATTTCCCCATTTTAATTTTTTAAAATTACTAATAAATAAATAATAAATTTTAAATTATAAAATTATAAATATTGGTAAAAATAAAAAATATCAAAACATTTATATTATTAAACTTTTAGGCCTAATTAACTAATTAAAGTCCTAAATTTTTATTTAGGACATTAAAAAGACCGAGTAGATTCTAATAACCAAACATTTTTTTTAATTTTAATATTCTTTAAATATTTTAAACTTAAATCTATTTTTTATTTATTTTTAGATGTTATAATTGCTCACAATGAATCACAATTTTAATATATAATCTAATCTAATCTAATGTTTACTTTTAATTTGCTCCGATTTAACTATTGTGTTGTAAAGGGAATAGTCCACATTTATAAAGTGCTTACGCCACCATTGAAAAAGTTAATTTTGAATCTAAATTCGATTTTATTTGTAACAATTTTGTATTAGACTATTAATTTGTTCATGATAGTTTGTAAAAGTGCGTTACTTACTAATTTAATGTATGTGACTTTTGTAATAGATATTAATGTAAGATATATTTCGAACTTTACTGTTATTTGAATTTTTTATTTTAATATGATTAACTCAAAATCGAAAAAAAAATGTATTAGTTATTCGGGGATCTCCTGTTATTATTCGGGGAGGGGATGGAGATTCTCTCAAGTAATTCTGACGGGGACGGAGAGGGGACAGAGACATACGTAAAATATCGGGAATAGGTACGGAAAAATCGGTCCCCTCCCCTCTCCATTGCCATCCCTAATAATGCGTACAACACAAACAACGGGTCTTGCTCCCTTACAGATTCTGTAAGGTACAGCCCTAAAAAAACGGTGTGACTGGCTCGTCTATTCATCTCCAGTCACTTATTTTAATTGAGCTGTACCTTACAGAAGTTGTAGAGGAGCAACACCCCAAACATTAAAGGACAATAAATCTGAAAGTATTTACAAGACCAAACGAATTATCTTGTTAATCTCCATTCACCGAAAAAAAAAAGACTAATTTTTTTTTAAAAACATTTTATGAATGGAAACCAAATCCCTATCCCTGTTATGCAAACAAGGTACGAATCCCTTGTTGCCCATTCCACTTCAATAAAATTTACGAGTTGAGCTAACTAGTATTACCAAACTATTTACATGCCTAACATGGGTCGCCTATCAAAAGATGATTAGTTAATATTGTATACACATGACTCTTTATATAATTATGTACATGCGAGAAAGATATATGATAAGATAAATAGTGTTGAGATGACAATTTTTTTTTTGTTTGTCTAAAGTCTGAATAAATCTAAATTAATTTGAATTTTAAAGGGAGTTAAATATCTGAATTTGAATGATTCTCAGATAAAATATTAAATTATTTTTTTAAACTTAAAAAGCCTAAAAATAAGTACTTTTAGATTTGTTCCCTTACAAATTTAAAACATTAAATAAATAATAAATATCTCAACGAATACAAATAAGTAGCATTTTATCATAAAATAATAATCTTAAAGTGAATACAACCATTTAATATTCTAAATTCGGACATTTCAATTGATTTTGTTGTAGTTTATAATGTATATGAAAAATATTCATCAAAGAAATTGTAAAGATAAATAATCTTAATTTGAAGAAAATAAAAAGATAAAAAATAATAATAATCTACTTCATAAGTTAATAAGATAATTAATAATGCTAATTAGTAAGTTTTATTGAAATTAATCACAATCTTTCAATTGATATCAATTAGTAAAAGGTACACTTAGAAAATTCAAGATAGAATAATGGTCCAGCAGGTTTATTCTTTTATAAAGTATTTAATTTGTTCCAGGATTATTATTATTATTTTTTGTTTTTGAAAAAAGATCGATTGAATCAACAAAAAAACATGTGAAGACACCAATCGCACGAGCATTTCACCGACGCATTTATGATTTTACAGTTCTGGAAACAACCAACCTCAGAGCAAACTATTCAGTTTGTTTTAAAGCTAAAAAATAAGTAAAGAAAAATAATATATGCACTGAAAATAGAATAAAATTTAGTACAAAAATCATAAAAGATAAAAAAAATTATTTTTTCTGCTGTGAACTTTTTTTTCCCCAATTTTATATTCTAGTTGATTGCGTGCTATTTTTTATACTTCTACTTGTGTTTATATAATTATTAAATGATAAAATGTTCAAAACCCACTGTTATTTTAGTAAGTTGATCAATAAAAATTTTTATGGCGCCTAGATTGTATATAAGGCACGAAAGAGTTGAAAGTTAACATAATTATTCTTATGGCGAAAAGGATTTTAAAATATGGAGGAAATTATTACTTTTAACAAACAAGCTTTGATGATTTTCATTAAAATAATTATAGCATTGGAAAGTGTTATGATCGTAATTGAGAAAAGTGATAGTAACACCCGGTGATTTTTTGACGCAATGGTCATAGATACCCCTTTTGACTTTTGAGACACGCTTCTGTTACACTAGCTTCCACATTTATTTTTAAACAGCAGAATAAAATGAGAAGTGGTAAGTGTAGAAAAAAACGAGAGAAAAGGTGAAATAAATTTATTTTTTTTACTCATTTATTTATTTATTTTTTCTTTATTTTTTTCATTTTTCTTTACACTAAGTATTTTTCAAATAAAATATGTGTCTCAATCGGAGACATGCCCCTATTTTTTTAAATAAAAAATTTGCATGACCATTTACCAAACTCATATTATTCTTTTTCAATAAGTATTTTTTTTTCCCAAGAAAGTAAACGATGCAGCTAGCCTTACCTGTAAGTAAATTGGAGGGGAAAACGCTAGATCAGGACCAATAGGTTGGTGATAAACAAGCAGATTCGGGAAAGAAGAATAGTCTCCCATTTCCAGCAGTTCGTCAACAGTTTTGTCACACTGAGCCTCAACAAACCTGGCGCCGCAATCGTTGCACTTCAAGTAGGGCCTGCCGGAATCCGATCGTCTAAGCCGGCCGCAAGTCCAGTAATAATTGTTGAACAAATAGAAAGTTGATTCCTTGATGAGCTTGACGCTTAGCCCTTGTACGGCATGGCTTCTAAAAATGTAGAAACCTTTGAGATAATGAAGCTTCATGGCTAAGTCCATGCCGCTCAGCTCATGAACCACGTCGGTCCCGGTCGCCTTCCCCGGCCCGACCGATGAGAGCCGGATGCTGTGAATTAGTAAGTCGTTGACCATGGCTGAGGTTTTGAGAGAGAGAGATTATTGACGAAGAATTTGATCGAGTTGATGGGTGTGCATGGGAAAAAAATTGCTGTGACGCTTGTATGCATTTATATTGAGAAATGGAGCAATCAAGCAGATGGAAGAATTAATAGAGACCAGCTGTGTGTAATCTTCTCATTGGGTAGAATTATGGATCAGTTAGGGTTCTGGGCTTTGAGGGCGTTGCATTAATGTTCACCAAACTTGAGCTTTCATGGATGCAACTGTTCGACCAGTCTTATTGAGACACCATATTTGTCTCTAAATAACTGATTAATAAAAAAGAAAAAAAAATCTCTTTAACCACATGTGCTTGGTTCTGGAACATGTTATGAATTAATACTTACAAGAGAAAGATGAAAGTAATGAAGTGATTTATCACTGTGCTAGTGATTGCCAAGCAAACTGAGTTTGTCCAATAAAATAAATTAATATCGTATTAAGTATACAATAATTATACTAAAACTAACAATATCATGCGTGCATTAATTGGGTATAGTATCTCTGATATTAGCTAGATTTACAGAACAATTACTGTATTTTCATTAATTAATGTTCACCAAATAATTTTAAAAAAATTAAAAAAAGAAAAAGAAAGCTGCTTTTACGATATATTTGCATGGTTATTGAACTTACTCATGAGTGGGTTAGAGACGAAACAGTTATAGTGATTTATCACACTATTACTCGCCATTAGTGACTCCACAAGCAAACTGATTTTGATAAATATGAAGCTTGTTTAATGAAATGACATTATCCAGTAATATCCTTTTAGTTATAAATTCTATTTCTACCCATTGCAGCAATGAATACGATTTGAGATACTTAGAAGTATTGCTGGATGGGCTATCTGTATCAATAAACAAAACATGAGCTTTCTCTTTAAATTAAATGCAACGTCCATACCTAGTCTGCTTTTAACATACGTTTCTTTTTCTAGCAATTCGTCCAGGCTACTTTATGGGCTTCAACTGATGAAGTTATGTGAATGTAATAACTTCTACAACATGCATAACTACTTATTTGTCTATCAATTATCAATAGTATCTATAAAGTTGGAAAACTTGATGCGTGTATATATGTCTAATCTAATTTAGGTATATGCTAAAAACTACTCCTCTTAAAGTTTGTTCTCTTCTTATATTTTAAGCTCTCCTTAAGCCTTTTCTTTTTCTTCCTTTTTTTCCCTCCAAAATATTACATAACTATAAATTCAATTCGTCTCGAATTTGTCATATTTGTCTAATATGAAGGTTGGGGTTTTATTATTGTTTTTGATAGATTTTGGGGGTAGGAAAAGATAAATCTATTTAGAACAATGAATTTGTATTTTTAGAGAAAATGAGGTACCTCACTGGTTTGTTGTGTGCGGTGCTTCTGAATTCGGAGGAGGTAAGAAGGGAAGAGGGAAGTGGTAACAATGGTGAAAGGCTTGAACCAAGAAAAATGGCCTTCGAAATGAGCTTAATGCCTGCAAAACAGTGAAATAGGGGTTAGAGGTGAAGCTGGGGTACCCCGACGTTCACACTCCGACACTCAAGTTAGTAAACTCAAGCTTTTTAATGGTAAAGAGAGCTTGCCAACCCTCTGTAAATCAATGTTTAAGGTTGAAGAAAGCTTATTTTGTGGAGTGTGAGTGAATGAGAACATGATGGAGAATAAAACGTAGACACCTTTATATATGGAGTACCTCAGCTGCCACGGGACGTATCCTTTTTGGCTATTGGCTATCCCTTATCAGACCTTTCACGTCTTTTTACATTTTTATGATTTTTGGGCCGTTATGTGTATGCTTGGGAATCAAGAAGGCGTTCGCGGCGTATCTCACCCTTTAGAAATGTGGCGTGCGCTGGAGAGTGGTTGAGGGTACCTCTGCAGTGGCTCTCGGGTAGGCGGCTGAGGATGACTGTCCTTGGGACAATGTCCTTCACTTTTGGCAGAGGTAGCAGGCGGCTGTCCCCCATTTTCAATATGACGTTTTGATATTTAGTTATGACAAAATCAAATATTGTCTTTCAAGATATGGAGACATTTCTCATGGCAGACTTTTTCAGAGGATTCTACTGAATCGGATCTGTCGGGTACCTCGAGTTATACGGGGTACCCCGATTTATGTGGGGTACCTCGAGTTACTCTAGAGTTATGAGGGGTACCTCGAATTATGTTGGAGTTATTATGCTTGTCGACACATGGCGCTCTGATACTTTTTCTATTTCTCCCCAAATAACAACCCCCCTAGTTTCTTTTTGGCGAGAAGTATTTGAAGGCAAAAGAAACTTGTATATTAAGTAGGAGTGACACGTGGCGATGTGGAGTTTAGCTTGGTGAGTAGCTGGACTAAGGGTACCTTACTTAGTTTCTTTCTTGACTAAACTTCATGTAGTTCTAAGCTAGAAATCTTCTTTTTGTCTTTTTTTTTTTAACCAAACTAATGGTAGCTCCTTGGGTGGCCAGAGTACTACTCCTTCTATGAGGTGTACCTAGCCTCCTCACATCTTGAGATATGAAAAGTTCAGACATTACAGCAAATTTTACTAAGTAAAAGTGCTGGCGCAGATGGACTAAGCTAAAAAATGGCCGCTCTAGGGGTACCCTGAGAACCCAAAAAGGGAAGATGGGCTCCCTTTCCTCAGAAATGGCTACCAATTTGGACATGTTGGAAAGGACGGAGCTGATTGATCAAAATTTTTCATCTATTTCTGGGGACGAACACCCAATATGGGTAGAGGGTATTGTTAGGGTACCCCACCATTACCTATAGTTTGTTTTTTAGTGATTGTCGTTTATAGATAACTGTGGTAAGGACTTCGATGCCTTAGTTTGGCCATTTGAGAAGTAGTTTGTCAATTACCCTAGGATCCACCTTATTTAAGGGTACATTTCCTCTGCATGCTCTGGGGACAAAAGCAAAATCACAAGGCTCCTTTCCTGGTAGCTTAAGGGCACTCCAGGTACACAAAAAGAAAAATGGGCTCCAACCTCATGAAGGGAAGCTCTCTGGAGTGAACAAGACTTTGAGGGGACACTTTGATGAAGTTTCAGAGGAGAAGGCCCATAAGGTCAAAGACCTTAAGGAGCTTTAAGCTATGCTTAAGGACTTGGTACCTCAACAGAAGAATATAGTTGACAATGCTTTTGAGCGCATCATGATCAAATAATAGAGTGCTGATCTAGGGCTGGTGGTGCCAAGAGTGGAGAATTGGGTGGATAAGCCGATTGTCTTGAAGACAATTGAGAATAGCAGGGCTCCCCACACATCTTGGTCTGAAAGCCCATGAAGATCAGCTGGGGTACCTCAGATAAAGTCACCATAAGGTACCCCTGATACTAACGCTTGTGTTTATGCTATTTCTAGCACTTTTGTTGATCTTCCTATCCTAAGGGATGAAGCTGAAGATAACCATCCTGTTATGTAACTTTGTTCGACATTACTGACAAGGCGCATGGGGTACCTCAGGTACCTTTAAGCTTGGATATTCACTGAACTATTTGTTACTTCATGGCAGAACAACCCAATTTCATCAAACAGATGACAATTCCTCCAGATATGCTTGCTACTTATCTCAAGCTTTCTTAGGGTTCCTCTTGGTGTATACGGGGAATGATTTTCTGTCATAGGGTACCCCGAGTACTAGGGGTACTTTTAATCTTGTCACATCAGTGTATCGCGATTTACTTAGACATGCTTGTTGCTGTTAATTCATGGCAGAACAACCTAATTTCATCAAATATATGGTGATTCCTCCAGATATGTTGGCTGCTTGTCACCAGCTTCCTTAGGGCTCCTCTTGGTGTATACGAGGAACGATTTTCTATCGTAGGATACCACGAGTACTATGGGTACCCTTAATCTTATCTCATTAGTATATGACAATTTACTTAGACATGCATGTCTTAATCTTTAGGAGATTATGGCGATTCTTAACACCTTTCCTGATCTTTCTTAGAGTCTTCTTGGTGTATTCGATAAATGACATTTTATCACAGGATACCCTGAGTACCTTGGGTACCCTTTTGCGAGATGGTCGAAAACTTCATGATCCACCATTTGCTCTGAATCAAATAAGTAAAGTAGAAAGTAATAAAGGTAACTGCTCGCCTACCCTTATGCGATATAGTCGTAAACCTCATGATCTGCCATTAACTTGAAGTTAAATAAGCAAAGTAGATAGTGATAAAGGCGGTTGCTTGCTACCCTTATGCGAGATGGTTGAAAACCTCATGATCCACCATTCGCCTTATGCGCATGGTCAAAAACCTCAAGATCCGCCATTTGCGTGGAATCAAATAGACAACATAAATGAAGATAAAGGCGGCTGCTCGCCTACCCTCGAGTAATTGTCATGATCGGGATAAGTTAGGTACTTTGGGTACCTTGGAATAAGGTGATCTATAGATACCATCTTGCATCATAATAAATAATAGTCAACTACATATATAGAGTTAGATTAATGGTGAACATATTCTTATAGCATTTCAAGCTACTCATCCACATCAAAAAATCGAGAAGCAAATAAAATAGCACACTTTATCAAACTTTGTAAAGAAAATGCATTCATGGAGAGTGGCGATATGGATCATTATATGACACTATTTTATTATCCTAAGGAGAATATGGGGGATCCCAGGATCACTTATTATTGTTATTAAAGGCTTAGGAAAATGACCAGTTTGGGGTACACTCTGGGTACCCCACATGGCCAAGCATATATTTCAAACACACAAGCATTAAAGAAAACAAACAAAATAAGTAGAAGGAGATAAAGTGTTATCACTTTACTTGTAGTATGACTTTTTTTTGTTGTTCTTCTGAAAGGTTAGAGCCTATTTTGACGGTCTTTGTTGGATCAGTGGCACAAATCGAGACTGAAATCGGGTCTTTAACCGGGGCACCTTATTTTTCATCTTTCGGTATTCGGGGATCTAAAAGTGCCTCAAATTCACATTTGGGCTCAATATGGTCCCCATGGGGTACCCCCGAGTCATCCGAAGCAATTGTTTCTACACCCATTGACGAGGTTCCCAACTGCTTTGGTGGGTCGGCTACCTGAGAAACTTTTTTGAGTATTGTTCTCCGCTGTCTAGCAAGTGCTCGCTTTGAGGGATAAATTGTGGGCTTTCTACCACTAGGGTACCCCTTCACTGGCGGATCGGAAGCTATTTGGTAAATGACTTTGGAGGCCATAGAGTAACATCCATGAGTTGACTGCTGGTCCCCTTTAATGGTGATAACTTCTTGAGCGGCTGAGACTTTCATGGCGAGGTAGTGCATGGATACCACTGCTTTAGTTGTTACCAAGAACGACCTACCCAGTATAATATTATAGGCACCCAGGTGATCCACAATAAGAAAATCAATCATATGAACAATACAGTGGAGTACCTTACCAAAGGTAACGGGCAGTATGATGATGCCTTTTGGGATGACCATATCCCCGGTGAACCCAATAAGAGGCGTAGCATATGGGGTGATCTTTGGCGACTCAATCAATAATTGATCAAAGACATTTTTGAAAATGATATCGACGAAGCTGCCGATATCTACAAGAGTCCTTTTTACTTTACCAGTAGCAACCTTCAATGTAATTACTAAGGCATCGTCATGGGGGTACGAGATACTTTCAGCATCTTTTTCTGTGAAAAGAATTGGCGAGGGATAGTGGGGTACCTGAGGCGTGCCCCATTAATTAAAGTTGACTTCTCTGCTAATAGTATTTGTTAATGACAACAATCTACCATAGCTTTTGATGGGCCTCCTGGATTGGCCAGCTAGAGTCGGTCCGCCAGTGATCATCCGAACATACACGCCTTTCTTATGTCCCGGTGGCACTTCTCGTTTAGGGTTGCCATTAGCTACCCGCTTGCCCTTATCCTACTTCATGGATTTTCGAGCCTCTCTCATGCCAGCAACAAATTCTTTGAGGTACCCGTTAAGAATCAAATATTCAATTTCCTCACGCGAGCTAAAATACTGGGCTGTGCTATGGCTGAAGTCCTCATGGAACTGGCAATACTTTAGGCTATGCTTCATATTGAGGTACTTTTTCATTGGCTTGGACAGACGGAGAAGGCCACTATCCCGAATCTGGTAGAAGATCTGGTATGGGGAAGGATTCAGCGGATGGTAAGATTCGTACCGAGGCCTCGGTGCTGGCTCTCTTTGCTCTGGTAGTAGCAATCTTGGAGGTTCAGGTACCTGTGAGATACCCTGAGGGTTATACCTTCGTCCTCGCAGGGCAACCCATGGAGGGCTCCATGCTCGGGGTACCCTCGGTATTGGGGCTTCCGTCCTCTTGGGCTTTTCTTTATTATTTGTGACCTTGCCTTATCTTCTTGGCACTTCAAATGACATTTCTCATTTATCTCTACCTGCCATAATGCCCGGGAACGAGCTTCCCCATATGAAAGTGGGCGTTTCTTTTGAAAAGAATGACATAACTTGCCCAACTGTAAATTTTTCTCAAAATGGGTCAGTGTGTGTTAGTTTCTAAATGCTCCGGTCCGCAACACCTCTTGGTTAAAATGGTTCACATACTTCGCCAAAGGTTCGGCTTTCCCTTGCTTGATAAAGGTAAGTTTGGAGGCTGCCCTATCTTGAGTGGAAACATATGAAAAGTCTTTAGTAAATTCAGATAACAATTAGTGTAGGGAAGATATGTTACCCGCCTTCAATGACTGAAACCATGACTTCGCAGGGCCCGTGAGTGTGTGTGTAAACATCATACACATGGTGTTCTCATCCACACCCTTGATAAGCATTTGGTCACGATATAACTCAGTATGCTCTGAGAGATCAGTGGTATCCGAGTACTGGGGTATCTGAGGCATGGTGAACACTTCGGGAAGAACTATTATTCGAATCTCCATAGTGAATGGCGAGTGGTAGGTCATCAGTGTTGGAGCACTTGTGATGTTTTGCTTTTCGAAGAGGAGCTTCACTTGGGCTTCGAGGTTCTCCATTTTTTTCACAAGTTCGAGAGGTACCCTAGGGGCACCTGATGATGTCACCACCATTTGAGAAGCTCTTTTAGCGTTTAACTTGTCATGGAGATCCTCATGGGTATGTTTTCCATGCCTCGGACCCTGGTTGCTGCAGGAATTGAAAGAGGCGGTGGAACGCTCGTCTTAGGAGCCCACAGTTTGAAACTTTAAATGCGTACCTAATGGCCCATGTTTTGACTTGCTGGCCTCAGGTACCTTTTTTCTTACCATAGCTTGTTGGTCTATTTGAGGTATTGGAGCATCCAGCGTTACTGGTGGAAGTGAACTTTCAAGTACCTGAGATCCAACTGCCTTAAGTATTACATGGGAAAGATCGTCAAAATGCTTGTGAGAGATAGGTTCTTCATCTTGGTAAATACCAGACGATTGTTTGACAGCCTTGCCCTTGGCGAGACGGGCTACTCTCCTTGCGGGATCACTACCTTAACCACTGCTGTAATCTCCAATCCTTGTAGGATCTGCCATTAAACCCTTAGAAGGTACGTCGGGTGCATGTATTAGAGCACACACAATAACTAATTTGATAACCGCGGTGGAGGCTTTTTGTACTTCTCCCCACAGACGACGCCAATTATTTTCGGTAGATTTTGGGGGTAAAAAAAGATAAATCTATCCAGAACAATGAATTTATATTTTAGGGGAAACATAGTACCTCGCTGGTTTGTTATGTGCGGTGCTTTTGAATTCGGAGGAGGTAAGAAGGGAAGAGGGAAGTGGTAACAATGGTGAAAGGCTTGAACCAAGAAAAATGGCCTTTGAAACGAGCTTCACGCCTGCAAAATAGTGAAATAGAGGTTAGAGGTGAAGCTGGGGTACCCCGGCGTTCACACTCCGACGCTCAAGTTAGCAAACTCAAGCTTTTTAATGGTAAAGAGAGCTTGTCATCCCTCTGTAAATCAAGGTTTAAGGTTGAAGAAAGGCTATTTTGTGGAGTGTGAGTGAATGAGAACATGATGGATAATAAAACGTAGACACCTTTATATATGGAGTACCTTAACTGCCACATGACGTATCCTTTTTGGCTATTGGCTATCATTTTTCAGACCTTTCACGTCTTTTTACATTTTTATGATTTTTGAGCCGTTATGTGTATGCTTGGGAATCAAGAAGGCGTTCGCTGCGTATCTCACCTTTTAGAAACGTGGCGTGCACTGGAGAGGACCATTGTCCTTGGGACTGAGGTAACAGGCGGCTGTCCCCCCTTTTTAGTATGACGTTTTGATATTTAATTATGACAAAATCAAATATTATCTTTCAAGACATTTTTCATGGAGGACTTTTTCAGAGGATTCTCCTGAATCAGATCTGTCGAGTACCTCGAGTTATACGGGGTACCTCGAGTTACTCTGGAGTTATGCCGGGTACCTCGAGTTATTCCGGGTACCTTGAATTATGCTGGAGTTATTCCGGGTACCTCGAATTATGCTGGAGTTATGCGGGGTACCTCGAGTTACTCTCGAATTATGCAAGGTACCTTGAGTTACTCTTGAGTTATGAGGGGTACCTTGAGTTACTCTCGAGTTATGAGGGGTACCTCGAATTAAACGAGGTACCTCGAATTATGTTGGAGTTATTCTACTTGTCAACACGTGGCGCTCTGCTACATTTTCTATTTCTCCCCAAACAATTATGTTTCATTAACTATAACATACAAGAACACACAAATAGTTTGTTTGCACCTCTAAATTGCTGCTACTCAAACAACTTTCAATTTACGGAAAGCTAATTTTAGGAGTTGTGCGAAAATTGTTTCGATGACATGCCTTTTGTTTAATTTTTAACACTGATCTTACTGCAGTTTTCCTAAATTATACTAGTTACACTATTTTACAGGACTCTTTCTTTTTTTCTTTTTTAAATAAAAACAAAAGACAACTACTCAATTGAATCTTCGAGAAATTCAATTAAGTTGTAGTACAGCTAATGGCATACTTGTGATTCCTAGCTAGCTAGGGATAACCGTATTGCTCTATTCCATAATTATTTCTCAACAGTACGTACTTGTCAATATTTATTGTATAGTTTGTTTCATTGAATTTCGCTTTCTTACTTATCCATCAATAATCTAAACTTAACCTAAACCAATATTGTGGTCGCAGCTCACGTATTATTTGGTTGGGGTTCTTAATGGCTTTTTATCTAGAGTTTCTATTATTATTTGGAGTTAATTGTGAAGAGAAGAAGTCAAAGTTTCTGTTGGTGTTTTCCTAAAGTTTAGTTGCTTTCAGTTAAAATAAATCCTAGTCTTTAGGATATGCTTGTTACTACTTTCAAGTTGTTAGTTAGTGTTAGCACGTTGCTGCAGTGGCAAATGTGAGCTAATATTTCGCTTTTCTGTTATTATGTAAAGGCTATTAAAAAGCCTCAGTTTGTTCAATAAGATAATGAATCATTCCCACGATTATTGAGTTTCTTGTTGCTTTAGCTTTTGATTCTTAACAAATTGATATGTGTGTCTCATCATTAGCTGAATAAGTTATTAATATAGTTGCTGAGTTATGTTAAGTAACTAGCAGTTAAGTTGTTACATTCTATGACTGTATAATGTTGGCAAGTGCCTACCACTTAGGTACAAATTGTAATTTGTTTGCTTTGTTTTTCTAATTATTTTATGACTATTTTGTCATATATCTTGAATTATTCTTCTATGCTCAAGTCCATATTTTGCATTTACTGAAAAATGCAGGCCATCTCTTTGACCTTAAGACCGATTGGTAACATTTTTTTAAAATATACCAATTGTTAAAATATATGCACCAAGACATATAGTGAAATTTGAAAATATAATTGGATAGGATAAAATTATAGTTAATGGGACATACACTGCTGTTACATATACCTATACTCTAAAAATATGAAGAACCGTCTCATATTTTAAAATGTATAAATGAATGAAAGTTTATAACATATAAATTTAAAATTTTGTAATATTAAATATAAAATGTGTACAAGATGAACTGTAACCGATAAATTAAATTTTAAAAGTCATGTGTTCTATGATTTAAAGACCATATGCATATTTTATTACTCTCCTTATATATATATACTCATTCTTTAACGAGGACGCCTCATTTCATTAAAGTGAGGAACTGAGGATGCTACTAAAATACTAAAAAAAAAAAATTCAATACATTGGAGATTGTGTTTTCTTGTCTATTAGTGTACTAAAATCTATATTTTGCAATTAGTTAATAACATCCTTAGTTAAGATGTGTGTGTGTGTGTGTAGCAGTTTTTTGGACCGTGATTTTAAAGTGCGGGAAAGTCCAGAAAAATGTATAAATGGTACGGTTTAGACACTTTAAGTTTTAAGCCTCTTAAACTACACAACTTTAAAGCTTTCCCAGCCTTTTCTGTACTTTAAAATTCTGAACCAGAAAATTACTATACACCCACATATATCAGAAGCTTTTGATGACAAACCCCAGAACAAGTATCTATCTAAGACTTACACACTGAAATTCACCAAATTAAAAATGAAATAAAACAACTTGAGATGCAAAAATAAAAAATTCCAAATCAATAGAAGAAATTAGTACAAAATACAAAAAAGGAAAGGAAATTATTAAATAAGCAAATAGTGATAATCAAGATGATGAAACAGAGGGACAAGACATAGCTGATGACTTCCTTATGATACACTCGCAAATTACACCCCAAAGATGGAGTGTTTTACTTTAATAAACAATGAATTCAAATTAGAAACAATTGTTTTGTTTGACACATGAACTTATTAATTTGAGTTGTATACGAGAAGGATTAATGTCTACAAAATATTATGAGAAAACAATTGAAAGCCTTAGAGGTGCAAATAGATCAAAATTAAAAACCAAAAACAAATTATCCAATGTTAATACTTGTAACCCAGGAATTGTTTCAAAACAACATTTTTACGTGTTAAAGATATTTTACAAGATGTAATATTGGAAACACCTTTTATTGGTTTAATACAACCATTTACTATTAATAATGATGGACTTAAAACTAAAAGATTAAACCAGGAAATTATTTTTGAATTTATATATAAATCCACAAATAGGGATGTTAATTTTTAACAACTTATGGACGCGTTCTAAGAGATTTTCATATGTAGACTAGATTTGATGCTTTATATGAAAATTATGTCTTAGAGATTAATTACTTAATTTATTGATATTGTTTTAGTGACTAATTTTTAGGTGTTATTTGCTACTAAAACAGCAACAAGATAGCACCAAGAAAATTTTTGGTTGCTGCCTAGCTGCTTGTTAATTTGTAGCTAAAAAATAAGAGAGAAACCAAACGTGGACTATGAGTGTGTAGTAGGAGAGAAACTATGTTGAGACAGTCCACTAAGGCTCTGCTATGTAGCAGTCTAGGGGTGGCAAAACGAATAAACGAATCGAATTCGAATCGTAAACGAATTGGGTCAAAATTCTATGGATTCGAATTCAATTCGTTTATTAAACGAATTGAAATTTCAGGATTCGGATTCGATTCGTTTATTAAACGAATATTCGGTTCGATTCGTTTAATTCGTTTAATAGAATTGATAAACGAATCGAATCGAATCCGGATTCGTTTATTATTTGTTTATCCTTTACGAATCCATAACGAATCGAATCGAATTAGGATTCAATTACAATTCGTTTAGAAAATATAATTAATAAACAAAATTAAGCAAAAAAAACAAATTTAATATCTCACAACAAAATACAAATAATTCAAATTATATTATACAGTCATCCAAATACCAAATCCTTAATATTACAAATAACAATAATTCAAATTCAAATTATAAAGAAATGTAATTTCTTTAATTCTCTTCATTTGTCTTTGTCACCTTGAAAACAAAAATCCTACACCAAAAAGTAAATAAAATGTTATTAACATGCTGCAATATTGATAATAGTCATTGTAAAATTTCAAAAATCAAATATATAGCAAATTTGTAGCATTTTCAAGGAAATAATAATTGAACAAGATAAAAACTTTACCTAACAATATTTCAAAAATCAAATCTATTCATCATGTATGCCAAATTCTAACCCAGCAATATTCCTAATGTACAATATTCCAATACACAATATTCCTAATGCACATCAGCCTGTCAATTAATGATGCAAACCATTAGAGAATGAAGGCTGGAAACAAATTTAAGACTAAAAAATCTGATAAGCACAATAAGCCTGTCTTTGTCCTTTTTTTTTTGTTGTACATTTAAAGTTCCAGCTCAAAGAAAACAAAAGGTCATCCGAAAGAGCCAACTGATTAAAAGTATGCCAAAATTCTTCACATGGAGATGAATTTGATCAATGGCATCAAACATTGCAATCCATTCTTTAGGAAGATGTGAGTACCTCAGAACAATTGCAATAGTAACAATTAAACTTGTCATCTTAGCACAAAACACGAAAATAGACCCAGTTGTATTCCCAATATTTTGGGTGAATTGGGCATCTTAAGCAAAAGCTTTAGAAAAGGTCCTAATTCTAGAGGCGATCATTGTTAATATGCACAAACATAACCGAACAACTCCAAAAATGTAACATTTCCCAAAATTTAAGGATCAGTTAAAATTCTGGATAATTTTCCAATTAACAACTAAGAAGATATATTAAAAATAATAATAATAATAATAAAACAAGAAAGAAACTTAACCCTTCTGAAGTACACAATTCACCAAGAAGAAGATCATTGAAGGATGTTAATGAGAGAAACTCGGAACAAACAATATAAGCTCTAAAGGAATAACTGTTCATTCTCATACCAACAAGTTTTTAACTTCGTGTGATCATAATTAACTGAACAGACAACATATTTCTACAACCCACAAATAAATCCAACAAAGACAGAGCCATAAGACAAACAATAATATCCTTCCTGAGCAAGAACAAGTAAATTTGAAACCCACATAAACAGAAAGTTGAGAATTTTGCAGACACACAAAGGCGAAAGGTCAGCCATCAAAGTCGAAGAAAACAAATTAATAACCCCACCAAAAGCAACATTGAAAAGAACCCATATCAAATTAAGCAACAAAGGCGGCAAAAAGCTAAGAATTTGTAGTCTTCGCGGATCATAGAAAGAGAATTCGTGAAAGAAACAGAACGCCTGAAGCACATGCACAGATACAAACATTGAATAACAGGAAGAACAAAAAGCCTCATCAAAGTTAGTAACTTACAGCAAATGTTCGGAGCAGAAACAAAGAACAAACTAGCCAAACACACATAAGACAGACAGGGAGAGGAAAAAATTGAAGCAGCAAGAAGAATTAAAAACCACGGGCCACCTGTACTTCCCTCAGTTGTGAAACAGACAAAGTAAAAGGTGGCTGATGATGAAACTCAATTGCAAAGACTATCTATTATCTAACCCAATAAATATTTTTTTAATTTCTTTTTTTTATTAAAATATAACTTGAAAAAATTTTAATAATTGAAGAAATAGTGATGCAGCGGGTATCGCATTGTTCATGAATCACGAGCAAGGCCCACACTCATCATCGAAAATTTATCATGAAAAACAATCTTTTTCCAGAAAAAATAAACAGAGACCAAAATTTAAACAACATAACAAGCTAATGAAAACCAATCCAAAACAAATTGAATGAGAATTTACCAGAAAAGAAAGAACAAAGAAGAGCAAAGAAACGCTGAGTTGGTGATGGCTTGTTGATTCGGGTCGCTTGGGCACTGGTTCGGGTCGCGCTCGCCTGGGTTTGCTGCTGCTGCACCGCCGCACGGGTTAGCTACTGCTGTGGGTTCGAGTGGCTGCTAATACGTTGCGCGGCTGATGCTCCTGGGTTGCTGCCGAGTTGCGGGCTGCACTCGCGTGGCTGCGTCCCTCAAGCTCAATCGATGATAGATGCACTACCGGCGGCAGTTTTTGTTGCTTGATTGCTTCACTTGGTATGGGTGGGTGAGTGTGATTCGTGTGAGAGAGGTAGAGAGCAACGAGAGCGGCTGAGTGAGGGGAGAATTTTTAGGGATTTAGCTTTAGGTTTCCGCTACTTTGTTTTTTTTTTTTTTGTTTTAATTATTTATTTAAAATTACAATATTAACCTTCAAATTTTAAAAATTTTTTAAATAAATTTAAGGATAAAAAAGTAATTTAATTAAACAAATAATAAACAAATTTTAAACGAATCGACCCGTATTCGATTCGTTTATGACCCATTTATTAAACGAATCTAAATTTTCAAACCCGCATTCGATTCGTTTAATTAACGAATTGAATCGAATTCATCCATTTATTAAACAAATCAATTTTTTCAAACCCAAACCCATTTAATTTGCATCGAATCGAATCGAATAAACGAATCCTGACCCATATTGCCACCCCGCAGAATAGTGAGCCTTAATTAATGTAACATCATTAGTAGTCCCACTACAATTTATTTTAAGTATAGTCTGTAGCTCTCTTAGTGGGACCTATGACTTTATCACATAATAGATTTTTAGTAGGTTAACATATCATCTCAGTATATTTAAATGGTAGGACAAATCCACATAAATTTTTTTGGTCAACAAGTTAGTGGTATGTGGAATGGTATGTGTCCATATAGTACGGCACAAGTATGTTTTGGTAGATCACAGGGCACGATATGTAAATGAAAAAGCCTGCAATAAGTACGTTTTACTTTTTAATGAAAGTAAACTTAAAATTTTATGATTTTATAATATCTTGAAATTGAATATTTTAATATATTTTATTAGCATTAGTTTTTTAAATTCACTTGAGTCTTAGTTAAAAAAAAGTCTAATTGTTTATACTTATAATTTATTAAATGAATAGATGATATTATGATTTTATAAAATATATGTATTAATATTATTATGAACTATGAGCTTTGACTCTATGTAAGTTCAAGTTAACAATTAAGTCAACCCTTAAAAAAGATTTGTTATCATTGTTGTTATTGTTAAGAATTAAAAAAAGGATTACAATACTGTAAGGTCTAGTATTATTAGTTTATTATTATTAAATATAAATTTGAGTTTTGAAATTTTGATTTCGTTCAATTTAAATAAAGGCACACAGACTTAGAAAAAGTACATGAGCTCAAAAAAACACGCCAACAACTTGACATGTCCTTTTAAAAATATTTTAAAAAAATTATCATACGTTTTTCTTAGGGACGGCCAACTAAACGTCTGTTAGGCCCACACATGTTAGGTGGGGCCTAAGTGAAAAAAATTGGGTACACGATGGCACAAAATACATGGTGACCGGTGCCGTGATAGTCTGCAAGCCCTCATGGGCTTTCCTCTACTAGCAGAGCCCGTCGGCCATCTCTAATTTTTCTCTTATAGAATAGTAGTGATACTTCAAACTGGAGTCTTGATGATGGAAAGAAAAAAATGCAGGTTTAAAAAATAAAAAGTTGGAATATTGGCACCCTTTTAAATATCTTTTATAATCCAGTTTCGTTATTTAATTATCCTATCAAAATTCTATAAAGATTACAATGTTTCTTATGAAACCCCTTTAATTCTAAAAATAACCATGATTTCTTTTATAAATAATCCCCTTAAACATTACGCTATCTCTTCGTCTTGCTTTGACTCCTTTGAATTTCCTTTCTCTGTGATGATCGAATAAACTGAACCTTATAAATCAATATTTGAATTGATGCTTTAGATTTGCAGGTAATAAAAATTTTATTTCTGTAACGGTTGACTATACATGGCAAGTATTGTAAATAGACAATTTCATTTAAAAAGCCTTTTGAAACCGTTATTAATGATGCATCTCTTCAACTTGTGATAGTTTGTTATTGTTCCCGCTAGTTCACCTCACACCTTGAGTATAGATGCTACTAATTGCTACTATATAAAATGCTATAATCACAACTCTTTTGTTGATGAATCTAGTCACAATTTTCTCAAATTAGCTCCTTTGATTCTTCATTTTCTCTCTATTTTCCTACGTTTTCTTGCTAACCAAACACTCTCAGAAGTTTTTGATAAAACTTAATTTGGTATCAGGGGTAGATCTGAACGCATCCACTAGCACAAATCCTGCTCCTAATTTAGTCTCAGTTTCTCTTTTCAATTTCACCAGGCCGATCAAGCAACATCGTGCAATTTATAAAATATAGAAATCACAAGTTCTCTCCTCCATAAGAGTCAATGGTTTCAAAGGCTAAATTGATGGATCTAAGCCTTGTCCAGATTAGTTCCTCGCTGCTAGAAACTCAGATAAAAGAGCAAGTGAGAATCCAGATCATGGAGTGTGGAAGCAGCATGATCAACTTACTGGTGAGCTGGCTTATGTCTTCAATGAGACCAGCTGTGCGTAATCTTCTCATTGGGTGGAATTATGGATCAGTTAGGATTTTGGAGCTTTTAGGTGTTGCATTAATGTTCACCAAACTTGAGCTTTCATGGTTGTGACTGTTCGATCAGTCTGAGTGAAGACCATATCTATTTCTAAATAACTGATAACATATATATATAATATCTCTTTAACCATATGTGCTTGGTTCTGAAAAATGTTTTGAATTATTACTTACAAGTGAAAGATGAAAGTAATAAAATGATTTATCAGTGGACTAGTGATTGCCCAAGCAAACTGATTTTGTCCAATATAATAAATAATATTGTGCTAAGGACACATTAATTATACTTATTTTAGTAAAACTAGCGGTCAATATAATTTATATTCATCAACAATGTTATGCCATATCATTTGCTGGGGTTATAAGTTAAATATTCTAACTAAACAAAGAATTACTCTATGTTCATGAGCGATTCTAAAGTATATTAGTAGTGTTACACTCAATTAATGCATGCATACCATGTGTATATTTATTTTAAAAAATCACCATTTAATTAATAATTATACTTATTTAAACTACACATGTCATACATGTATTACGAAATGGTTACCATACTTTAATTGGGGTTTGCATTAATTAATGTTCATCAAATAATTGAAAAAGATAGAAAAAGAAAAAGAAAACTTCTTTTACGATATCTATGCATGGTTCTTGAAGTACTTACTCACAACTCACAAGTGAGCAGGAGACGAAAGAAGTAAAGTGATTTAGCACACCATTAATTACTCGCCATTAGTGATTGCACAAGCAAACTGATTTTGATAACTATGAAATTTGTGCAATGGAATGACAGTATCCAATAATACCGTTTTAGGAATAAATTTTATTGCAAACCTATGGTAGCAATGAATATGATTGAGATATTTCAGGAGCATCGTTAGATGGGCTATCGTGTATCAATAAACCAAACATAAACTTCCTCTTCAAATTAAATATAACGTTCACATATGGTCGGCTTTTAATATACGTTCCTTTTTTGCAATTTGTCTAGGCCACTTGATGGG
This sequence comes from Citrus mangshanensis, assembly GCA_030449895.1. Classification (NCBI taxonomy): domain Eukaryota; kingdom Viridiplantae; phylum Streptophyta; class Magnoliopsida; order Sapindales; family Rutaceae; genus Citrus; species Citrus mangshanensis. The sequence goes on along the minus strand of JASUUJ010000215.1, from coordinate 10,303,692 downwards.
CTTCAACTGATGAAGTTATGTCTATGCAATAACTTCTACAACATGCACAACTACTTATTTGTCTATCATTTATGAATAGTATATATAACTTTCGAAAACTTGATGTGTGTGTATATATGTTTAATCGAAAATTTAGGTATATGCCAAAAACTACTCTTCCTAAAGTTTGTTTTTTTCTTGTAATTTCCGCTCTCCTTAAGCCTTTTCTTTCTCTTCCCCCATTGCATGAATATGAATTCAACTCATCTCGAATTCATCATATTTATCTAATATGAAAGTTGGGGTTTTGCTGTGTGAGACTAGCTATAACATACAGCAAACCCACAAATAGTTTCTTTAATTTGTTGCTACTCAAATAATTTAATAATTATGGGAAACTAATTTTAGGTCAATTTCTAAGTTACAATTAACGTAACTTAGCAGCTGCTCGAAAGTTTTTTCAACGACATGGATTTTGTTTTATTCTTGTTGATCCCAAAATTCGGTTGATTTGGTTAGTGACTCGATCTCAGATCCTTGCATCAACATTAAATTTATGTGGTGGCGGAATGACTTGCCAATCATGAAGAATGCCCTAAACTTCCAGCGTGAACTCTCCGACGCTCAAGTCAGTTTATGGGTTTAATTTTTTTGTAAAGATGGATGAAGACTCTCTAATAGTGAAAAGAGTAAAAAAAAAAAAAATCATAGAGAGAATTTTTTTTTTACTCCCTTGACGTGATTTTCCTAAGGTTTTATAAACACCCCAAACCCACGACCTTAGATCGTGGCAATAACCATTAATGTATTAAATATGTGCCCTGGTTTTTCAGAGGAGGTATGTGGTGGTTATTTTGACTGAGTCTTGCTTCTTGGTGACTCTCTTCAATGTCTCTTCAAACCCATCTGCTCGAGGTCATTAGAATTACCTCTTGGTCGAGGTGGCCTGCTCGAGGTCACCAAAATTACCACCTGATCTAGGTGGTCTGCTTATGGTCTCAAGAATTACCTTCTGGTCGAGTTGTTCGGCTCAAGATCATCAAAATTACCACCTGGTCGAGGTGTTCTACTCAAGGTCATCAAAATTACCACTTAGTTGAGGTGGTCTACTCAAGGTCACTAGAATTTTCTCCTAATAGCCTATCAACCGTTTGCTCACTTTTACTTGGAGGAGATCATAGTCACCCTATTTTATTCCCCAAACACCAGTCCCTTAATTTCTAGTGTTAGTCTAAGTAAAAGATTCAGAGTCTCAAAACTTGCTCGAGGTGAGACAAGGGTCAAGTTTACCAAGATCGAGTAATAAACAACAACTTATTATTGATATAAGTACTTTAAAAAAAAGAAAAGAAAAGTGAGGCAAAAACAAAAACCTTTAGAATATCTCAAAATGGAAGTCTGTAGTTAAAAATATAATCTACATAAGGCTTTAAGGAGTCTTTGCAGGAGCATCCACATCTGCTCCATAGGACTTCTCATCTTCAAAAGGAACTACATCTAGTGTGGTCTTAGGAGGTTCCCATCTTCCCCATTGTCTCTGTTTTGCTCGTCCATGTAAGCATTGACGCCAGCCTCGAATTTGTTCATGTCGAACGCTGGATAGTCTCTCTTGAGCACGAACATGATACAATCATAGCAAAATGACAGCCCCATGATACAATCAGCTTCTCTAAGGAGCCAATCCTACTATAGAGAAGACATGTTTTTACTTCACGATGCCGCTCGCAAGTGAACCTCTGAGTGTCAAGATCTTTTCTAGAGTTGATTAATTCATCCCATACGCTTGATAGTTCACATTCGAGCTACGATGCTTTGGACGCAGACAGGGCGACCTTCTTTTTGAGCCCATGAATTATAGTATTGAATTTGGTCAACTGCTCATTATCCTACTCCAACTCCTTCTTTAAGTTTTGGTTTTTTGGTTTTAGCTTCCTTTCATAATTTACAGCTCTAGACTTGTAAAGCGTAGAAGTAGCAAAAAACTAGAATGCACTCCGTTGAATGGCATTATACAGCTTAGGTAGGCTATAATCATTCAGGTCAGTAAAACACTCGATTTTTATCTGCTTTGCAGGGTCCCTCTGGTAAGGGCTCATAAAATCAACCTCATTGCTTTGTTGAAGAGATCGTGATCGACTCTTTGAAGGGGCAGAGACTGCCAGCTCTTGAGTTAAAGACTTCTCGACCAAGCCCTTGGTCTCAACAATAGGAGGAGGAAGAGCTCGAATGTGATATGCACCCTTAGAAATGCTAGACTTCCTAGGAGGAGCAAATGAACTGCTTGGGGCGTAGTCAGTATGGCTGCATTTCTTTATTTGTTCGAGAATGCTGCTCATCTCTTCAGCCTCGGGTAAGAGATGAGATCTAACTAAACTGTCAATCGATAAAAAATCTCTATACGAGCTCGGGTTGACCAAAGCTGTCTCAACCTTCAGCTTAGGCTTCTCCTTTATCTCGTAGACCATACTATAGGAAACTGAAACACAAAAAGGTGAACAAGAAAGATAGTAAAAGTTATAAAGGGAAATGCAATGGATAACGAGCAACCTAGAATGCAAAAACAAGAAGGAACGCGTATCTTTCCTCTAGATGTAGAGATCACTTAACCCCAATCACCCCCAATGAAGGAAAACTTGGTCTTCCAAATACCTCCGAGGTGGGGAGGTCTACAATGTATTTTCTTTGGTTTGAACTGCTCATGAAATAATATCAGCCAGTATCCTTCAGGCTACTTCTTAACTGGTATAGGTTCTTTATATCCTCCATAGAAGGCTCTCCTTTTTCACATCTCTGGTATAAATATGTATAAACAATGGAGGACTTTTCACCCACTAGGATTAAGCTGGTCAGGAGACATGTTTAACTTTCCCAATATTTTAGCAAAATAAGGTTGAAGTGGTAATCTAATGACAAGTTTGAAGAATTTAAATACAGAGTTACATATGCCTTTAGGAGTTGGCTAGGGGTATTGACCTTACCAGGAATCTTCAGATTATTGTCATCAGGAATACTATACAATGCCCTAAGGCTATTTAAATCTTCCTGAGTGGTTTCCCCTCACTTAATTCCTCGTGGGATCTGTCTTCTTCAAATGGAAAAGAGATTTCTAGGGACATCCTTTTAGGGTTTTCTTTAATCCTAGATGGTTCAGCCTCTTCTACAGAAATTTGGGATTAAGGTTTGACCTTTTAGATCGGTAGGGTAAAATACCCAATTCCTCCCCACTATCAAGGTCTATCATTATATGCTTTCCTTTGGGCATTGCAGCAACAAAAACTAAAAATCCAAACTAAAAAGAAAAGCAGCAAGATTAGAGCAACGAGTGCAGGAAAACATACCTGAAAGTAATTGGAATCGGTAAGACGAGTATCACAATGGTGGCAACAAAGGGGGAGGCTCTTGTTTGGAATTTAAAGATAGATTTTAGCCAAAGTTTGGGAAATAAGAGAAAGAGAAGAAAAAAAAGAAGGAGGTTATGGATTTATGAAAAGGGAAAAGATGTTTGGGGTGACATCACGACGATTTGAAGGGATGTCTTGATAGAGTCCAAAAGCCACCATTTTGAAGTTCAAATACTTGGCCAAGATTTGGCCACGTTATATATATTTAAGGCAATAAGATAGAAGATCAGATCATTGAAAATTCATGGAATTCAAACCATCTCTCCCTGATCAAATTTGTAGTTTTTAGCTTTATTTCGTTTCACTCCAAATATTAGAAACTGGGGGACTGATGTTTATGATATAGAAGTACTGCTACTAGTATTACTATCATAAAAGTAATGTAAAACATTGAGGAGGAATCAGGCTAGTCACATGTGCGAGGACGACTAGAATCCAGTGAGAAGACCAGAACCAGGTCATTCATTCTAGAGACCTTGGTTAACTTCGAATCGTTGAACTCTACCCGGAAATTTGGTCATAACTTTGTGCACGTTCGTTTTGTAACTGCTCATTAACTACACAATAACAGGCACATTAACTCATGATTTAAGCGGCGCATTCAATTTAATAACGGCCACATATTGAAGAAGACGCAGTACTCTCGGATGTCTATGAGAGCCCTGGAAAATCTTAAGAGAGGGTCTTTTTTAGAGATATAGAAATTTTCTTAAAAAAGAAGAGTGACATAAATTTCATACAAGAGAACCAAATTACTGACTTGAGCGTCGAAGAGTTTTTGCCTGAAAATTCTTTGTTGTTGCAGGAAATAACGAAGCAAGGTGACAATTCCAATTCCATCAAAATAGCACTTTGCATTCCCATCAAAACAAATTCAAATGTTGATGAGGCAACCTAGTCTATTATATGCTCATCAGATTTTAGCATCAATAATTTTTGACATTGACGTGGCTATTTTTTTTCTTAAATTTACTAGCTAAAACTATTTACATGACTATTTCTTTTTTATTATATCATAATAAAAAACAATAAAGTACAATTACTCAATTGAATCTTCGAGAAATTCAATTGAGCAATAGTGTAGCTAATGCCTTGCTTGTGATTTTCCTAGCTAGGGATAACCATATTGCTCTCTTCCATAATTATTTCTCAATAATATATATCTGTCAACATTTATTATAAAGTTTGTTTCGTTGAAATTTGCTTTCTTAATTATACATCAATAATTTAAACTAAACTAATGAAGTGTGGTCACCACTCACGTATTACTAGATTAGGGTTCTTAATGGCTTCTCCTCTAGAGTTTCTATAATTATTTAGATTTGTTCTGATAAGTGTATCCTATCATTAGTTGAATAAGTCATTAATATAGTTGTCAAATAACTAGCAATTGAGTTGTTACATTCTGATAAGTGTATACCATTTTAGGAACAAATGTAGTTTGTTTGCTTCATATTTTTGATTATTTTATGAATATTTTGTTATCTTAAATTCTTCTACGTTCAATTCAATATTTTGAATTTCCTGGAAGAGATAAAATAGATAATATTTAATTTTAAGTTGTACTAAAAAGAAAAGAAAAGAATAAAAATTTAGTTAAAGTTATTTGAACCCATCTAAATACTCTCAGCACCCACTTTTTCGAAATCAATTTTATTGCCATAATACCTATTTAGTAATTTACCATAAAGGACATGATAATATCATTAAATAAAATATTTTAGTTACTTTTTACACAAATCTCTGTCCAGAGCCGACATGTTCATCTGTCTTTAACACTAATTTTTGCAACATTAAATGTAATTTATCATCATAGAAAAGCAAAACCAACTTATCGAAAAGAATTTAATCATGAAATTAAAGAAAATGCTTGCTAAAAAGTTCACTCCTTTGGGAAAAAAATTTGTTTATTTTTCTTCAAGGATTTTTCTTCCCATTCTTCGCTAGCCTCTCAATGAGTAATGATTGCAATTTGTTGCGGTTTCTATTATTTTTATATTTTTGTTCATGATGTTATAACTGAATAAATAACAATAAGAAACTTGAGGTGAAACTCTATTTGCAATGTTATATTCTTTCGAGTTCTATGAATTGGATTGATCATTGGAGAAAATAAATGTTGCATACGCATTAACAATGCTTAATTAAATGCCAAATTATTCTCTCACCAATGCATATGCAGCCAAGTTCTTGTGATTTCAATTGAGAAGGAGAGGTCCACGAAGCGAATGAAAGAGAAAGCATGCACCCTCTTCCCATTTTTTTTTATTTATTAAGAAAATGCTATCATAAAAATTTATTTAAACAAGGGTATCTTTGACATTTAAGAGGGTTTGTGTAGTAAAATATTAATTTTAAAATTTCAGTGATGGGTAGGTTTAACAAATGGGTGGAGAAAGTATTTTGGTGGGTTCAAATAGTCTCACCCTAAAAATTTTCAAAGATAATAATGATTGTAAAACGAAATGAATGGTTAGAGACAGAATTGAACTTATGGTTACAGAGAGAATTGAACTTACCTTAGATTTGAATTTCTTGGGGCTTATGGATGCCTTCCCCTTAGGACTTTGACTCTTTAGGAGGGAAATCATTGAAATCTCATCCACTGGGATTTGATATTGTATCCCTGATATTTTGGTCCAGGGTAGCTTTAAGTATATAGGTGAACAAGGCAGTTACCTAAGGACCTTTTTTTTGAAAGCCTCATTTTTGTGAGTATGTTCTTAATAATTCTCTAATTAATAATTTTTTTTAATTATGTATTATAAAAAAGGCTATTGGACATCTTTATAATTAACAACTATACTACAATTAAGAATTTTTTTTATAGAAAATCAATATTTAGTAACCTTAATGTTAAAGAGATATAATTAATAATAATTTTTAACCATTAATTCATTCATTATTAGTCTTTCTAAGAAAAAAGTTAAATTCTTTACCTTTTCAGTTTTCTTAAAAAAAAAGGTTGATTTGATGTTGAAATTTTTGACTTTTAATATTCTTTTGATTTCCTTTAAAATCTTATAATATAAAAAATCAATAGATAAAAAAAATTTCATACTCCTTTCTTTACAAAGAAACTTATTACATTCATTAGTTCATTCAAAAGAAAAAAAAAATTCTTAAAATACAAAGTCTATGTCTAGTACCTGATAATCAATTTATCATCTCAGCTATCAATATGTTGTCATTTTAAATATTCTTTTTTGAAAATAATATTGTTCTGATATATTTGGTTGTTTATTTTTGTAATAATTCTAATGGAAGTAAAAAAGATATCTTCTTGTCAATTTTTTTTAGGTTTTGTTTCTGAAAATTTTTAAAATCTTTTTTTATTACTGTTAAAATTCACGAATTAAAGATATAGTGAATTTCTTAGTTCTTTCATGTTTATTTGAGTATCAAAATTACAAAATACAAAGAGACCTCACAAAAAAAAATTTCGTTTAAGACCCCAAATATTCTAGAGCCGGCCTTGGATAAATAAGTGGGGTAGTTTTAACTGAGTCTTGCAAATGTGCTTACATTTTGATTCAATTAGAATTCCTCTCCTCCTCCTAAAAAAAAATTAGAATTCCTGGAGGGTTCTTGGCTTTTAGGATGCGTTTGAAATTGAGGTTGGACATCTGTAACTTAAAAGTTACAGCACTAAAGTGTTTAGTAAACACTAACTGCTGTAGTTTTGAAGGTATGTTAATATAATTTTTCAGTTGTCTAATGAAAAATCTATTGTACCTTTAATAATTTTATGAAAATTATTATTTAAAATTTACATTTACTATATATTACTAACTTTCGTTTTATAGTTACAATTTTTTTTCCACAACAACTATAGCTTAAAAGGTACAACACCTTATTCTCAAACGCACTCTTAGTTTCTCTTAACTTTGTTTTACCTAAGGAAAATGATAGTTACCCAAAATGATAACCACGGATTGGTCATCCCAACCAGTTCAAAAAAAAAAAAAATGATTACTTTTTTTTCAAATTTTTTTGTTCCATATTGGGGTCCCATCTGGTACATGTATAGGCACTCTTTACCTAAGGAGGAGCACGATTATGTTACAAAATGATATGTAGTAACAATTGATTAATTACCGACGTTTTCATAGTTTGATGAAATTATTCAAGTTTCTTACCTTCTCTATCAATAAAATAAAAAGAAAAAATTTTCATAAAAAAATTTTGTGATACAATTTTAATAATTTATATTATAAATTTATTTATTGTATTGTTGTCATTTTTTTTATTAAATATATATATATTTTATTAAAATTTTTAATTTCGCATGTATTTTTTACTTTTTTATATTCATCTTTATCCTCCTAATTATTTATGATAAATTAATAGTTTAGCATGATCTAATAAAAAATCCTTGGACTCGGTTTATTCGAGCAAAACACGAACGACATGCATCTATACATAAAGGAAGCATTGTATAATGAAAAATCAGCAACGAAGAAATCTTTTCTTCAAACACTCACTCTTCAAACCTTTCATCCTCTAAATATCTACAAACTAATATAGAACTCAACCGAGAAAAACTCAATTGGATGATATGTTCATTCACTTGAGGTTTCGGATTACCCTTTATAATGACAACTTCAAAATTCCCAAGCTATTATTAATCTTAACTTACTCTATTTTTGTCAAGAAAAAAATCATCAACATGCCCCCATTTTTTTGGAACAAAAATCAGGCAAACTTAAAATTTAGAATAATTAAGAGACTATTTTAAAGATTGTCATTTCATGAAAAAGCAATCCAAAATTACCTCTTTACTTAATATCCTATGACGAATTCATTTTTTTGCTTTTATTTCATGCTCACTTAAGTAGTAAATGAACCAAAAATTACGTATTTTATGGTCAAGTAAGACCCGATTTACGTTGAATCCTTGTCCAAGTTGTTACCTTCAAAAGAGCTTGTTTAGTTGCTTTGATTATAAAATCATGTTTAATTAGTGTGGACATTTTGAGTCATGCTAGCCTACAGATATTGTGTTACAGTTAACTTAGATGTGCTTTATTGGTAAGTTAAAAGCAGATATCTATTTGTGCATAAATATGTGGTGATAAATGTATTAGAGGAAAGATAAATATATTCTAAACTACATTGTATTGATTAATTTGGAGAGTGGTTCTCTCAAAACAACCTTTCTTCTTCCAACAAATCATCTTTTATTGATTAAATATTAGAACATACATAACATTTGGTATTAGACCAGATCCCCGGCCTCCAGCAAATGCAACCAGTCCAACAAATAAGTAAAAAAAAAAAAGCAAAAAAGAAACTGATTTCAAAACCTTATTACTAAAAAGTTTAAGAATCAGGATGCAATAATACAAGAGACTCTTAGCAAACTTCAGAGTCTAAATACCAAGTATCACCAAATAATTTCCCAATATTCCTAAGCCAGTGCAAGTGTCATCCAAAGTCTAACGCCAAGAGAGTTTAGTTCATCTGTTAGAAAAATAAATTTGTCCTTTAGCCAAACAATTAAATCAAAGTTCCAAAATTTCAATGGTGAAGACCTAAATAGTTGGATTTGTAGGACTAAATAACACTTTGAGTGTCAAAGGATTATCAGGGAACACCAAATGCAGTTGGCATCTTTCGATCTTGAAGGAACTGCTCTACAGTGGCTTCACTGGCTATTGAAATTAAACAAAAGAACTAGTTTCTTGGGTTGAGTTTTCACGAGCTAGCCCTTCTTAAAAGATTTGAATGATGATGCTTTAGAGGCTTTGTCCCAATTAAAGCAAAAAACTAATGTATTGATTTTCCAAGAAGAATTTGAGAGATTGTTTCAAATGGTGTAGGATGTACTAGAAACCTTCTTGGTTAGCAGTTTTGTTGGAGGACTCAAAGATGAAATTCGCTTAGAGTTAAAGATTCAGAAGCCTCGATCTTTATCAACAGGCATTGGACTTGCTAGACTTATTAAGGAAAGTACAACCTTTGTAATCAACCCTCTAAAAATCAAAGTTTGTTAGGATATTTACCTAGCAATCATACCCCACTAGCCTTCAAATGTTTTTCCCTAAGTGAAGCGAAGGATCGTAAGGATCGCAGGCTTTGCTATTACTGCGATGGCAAATATGCTCTAGGCTGTAAATGTCAAATCCCTAATTTTTCATGATGGAGGGGACACTTATAGCAGCAAATGAGAGTGACAGAGGAACTGAAATCCATGAGCACAAGGATTGCTTAAAGGGAGGGGGATGTTACATGCGAAAGAGTCTATGTAGTTGCTTTGATTACAAAATCATGTTCAATTAGTGTAGAGAGTTTCAGCCCATAGTTATTGTGTTACTGTTAATTTATATATGCTTTATTTGTGAGTTAAAAACAGTTATCTATTTGTGGATATATATTGTGACAAATGTATTAGAGGAAAGATAAGAATTTTCTAAGTTGTGGATTATTGATTTGGAGAGTGGTTCTCTCGAAACAACATTTCTTTTCCTTTTAAATTTTCTTTTATCTATTAAAAATTAGAACATACATAAAACAAGTTCTCGGGGAATTGGTACAAAAGCTTGATAAAAAGAATACGGCGATCTCCAAATGGATTTCAAGATAAAAGAAGGTCAACCCTTTGGCTTGATCATAGGAGTTGAGTTAATTGGAAACTTTTTTTTTTTTAAGTACAATTCACTCTAACTTACCTCCCAACTAAACTTAGTGCCGTTGAATATGATAAACCAAGAGGGAAAAAATAAAATCATTTTTTTAATTTTTAATAAAAATTCATTGAATTTTATTGAAGTTTATTTCGCACAAACGTCCCCAACATAGTAGTTAAATTTATTGGAAAATTATAAAAGGAAAACCAACTTCCAGTCACATATATACTCGAAACTAGTATTCCGCGCTTTCCAGCCAGCTTTTTGTGCAAATCACAGCCTGTTTGACATCAACATCGAGACCGGAACAATAATGGATATTTCGGAAATCAGAACCCTCTGTAAACGCAGCAGCAGAGATGGGTATTGCTAAGAAATCACGAGCCATTATTGCAAGCGTTGGAAATATTGGACTGTTTAAACGCCACCAAGCTAGAACGTCGAACTCTTCAACCGGAGGGATTTTAGGCTCTTTCAGATAGAGCACAAGTTCAGAATTTTGCAATGATGATGACGTGCACGGCCTCCCCATTTCATCTAACATTTTGCAGTTGTCATGTGCATATTTGTTGTAAGCATGAGTAAGGACATCGACAATTTCCTTCAAATGTACATCAGCAATCGTACCATAAATTTCTCTGTACCAGCGGTCTACAATGTCGAACTTGTATCTCGGATCAAGAACTATGGCAGTTGCTAAATACAACTTATAGTTGAGCCAGTACTTACTCAAAAATTTCTCTTTTACAGGGGTTGCTATTTCGCGAACAAAGCATTTGTCAGCTCTTTCCCACAGAAGCAAGCTCAGGTACAGTTCACAAACCTTTGGGAAGAGCACATTTGCAGTGGTATATTTGGTGTCCGACAAACGCTGAGCAGCATCATTCAATATTTTCAGATACTCATATACAGCGGTTGCCTTATCCCATTCCTCTTTTGCTAAATTTATCAATTTGAATTCATAATCCATGACCTCAAGCTCCCAAAACGCGTCTTTATACCCCACCGCAGTCTCCAACCTGTTTAAGCCATACAACCGTTCCGGATGAGGTTGAGAGATCACTTTCTTTCCCATGGACTCGGTCCTCTCTATTGCCATTTGAAACTTATGTTTGTTTGCTGGCTTCCTGATATAATCAAAAGCATTACTTATCTTATCAGCTTCCCAGTTCGACCTATGCCAACAGTAAGATTCAAGAAAATCTGCTAAACAAAGAGCAGACAATAGAGGGCTAACAAAAGGGACTAAACCTTGTTCCGTCATCCAGCTGCTGACCTTTTCGTTAACTTTCTCACTATCAAGATTTACAACTACATAGCGTATTTTTTTCTTGATGTTCCAATCTGAAAGCACATCTGTAAAAGTTGTGCAGAAGTAGTCATACATTCCACCAAAAGAGTCATCCGCTCCATGAAAACTTATAATTTTTTGCTTCGGTTCCCAGTTATCATCAATGAAGTGGAGTGCCATCAATAAGCACCCATACTCGAACCTGATTGCTAAATTGAAACGACATGAGAGTTTAGTCAAATATTTGCGGAGTTTTTCCTTCTCTTCCTCGTAAACAAGGAGTATGTCGGGTTTTATTAAGTTTAGTTTTGAAAATCCGTACTTGATAATCGATCTTATGACACCCAACTGATTCAGTTCTTGATTAATCACAAATTTTCCTTTGAGGACAACAGGTTTGTCGAATTACCATTTTCATGATAATGATCAGCCAGTTTGCCTCCATCTTCCTCATTGTTTTTGCTGCTTCGACATCTTTTCGCATGATTGTTGAGGTGTGTGGTTCCCTTCTTACTTGAACCGTCAAATTTCTTCTTACAATGTTTGCATTTAGCCCAAACTTTCCCATTTTTTTCTTGGAACTTTGTGAACTCCTCCCAAACTTTTGATGTCAACTTTCTCCGTTTAGTACGCGATGAATTCTCCACAGTTGGGTTTACAATCTCGTTGTCATGATTTTGAGAAGGTTCGAGACAGGCATTTTGTTCTCTAGTCTGAGCCATTGCACCCTGTCAACACAAAAAAGAATGATGATCATCAGTTATAAAAGCAAGTCTTGATTATCAATGTCTACAGGATGTTTGATGATCGTCAGTTATAAAAGCAAGTCTTGATTATCAATGTCTACAAGATGTTTGATAAACTCTCTAACTGAGCACCAGATAGTGTTGGACGATGTAAGTGACAAAAACTATAGTCATCTATACCGAACCATGCGTCCAATAAGCACCACTAGTTTCAATAACGGATATAACTTGTATTGACCCCAGATAATAGATTAATATAAAAACAACTTATACTAATTCTGGGATAGAAACTACTATGAATATGATTCACATTAATATCAGTGACCATGCGATGATTTACACAAAGTCCAGAGGAAACTAGCAATAATCAAATCCGAAAATATTAACAATAAGTGGCCAAAAATGGTTATCAAATCTGACGATATAAATTAAACAGAAGAGATGAATAGCAGAGATTTAGATTCAAAATAAAGTCTTCCGCCAACTCTAAATCCCTCTGTTCACAAATAGAGGCCACAAGAAACAAGAAAGAATCTTTCGGCTAATTCTCAAAGAGTTAAAGAGAAATTCAAATACAAAAATTTCCCAAACAAAAATACTGACTTGAGCATCAAAGTACCTTCGTAGGTACACGCTCGGATCCAATTTGCAGAAATCAACAAGAATCATCGGACTCTGGAATTCGTGAAGCAGCAGGTATAATTCGTTATATGTTTCTTCCTAAGATAATTTAATTCGGACTAACGAAGGTTTTAACAACCTTTAGACGAAATGGGCCTTTTTTAAAAAAAAAATAACGTAAGTTTCCATTAAGCAAACAAGCAGAGAAAGAAATTAACGGAATGAAAATCCGTTAAAGAGTGATGATCATCAGGTAAGTAATAAAAGCAAGTCCTGATTATTAACGTCTACAAGACATTTGATTACAATTCTAAGCGAGCAGCTGCCAGAAAATATAGCCACTTACACCACACCACGTATCTATTAAAAAAGTAATTAATTCAGATAAGGGATGTATTTTTATATTGATGTCGGATTAAAGAACAGTATGAACAGATTCACATTGAGTCTGGACAATGAATCAACATTGAATGTGAATTATATTCAGTCCCGGATTAAAGATCAAAATCCATCCGATTATGCGCGTGACCTACACACTTTGATAATTGGCAACATGTGATTACTAATGAAATCACATGCAAATAATTCAGATATGGGCAAAAAAAATCTGACGGAGTAAGTTAAATAGGAAAAACGAAAGGTGGGGATTCAAATATGAGATAAAATTTCCAACCAAACTTATGTCTGATCGTCTATAAATAAGAACTAAAAGATGGAGAAAGAATGCTTGGCCAATTCTCAAATCAAAAAACTCAAAAGAACTACAAATCTAAACAATTCTCAGTTTCAAAACACTAACTTAGAGCGTCTGATAAGTGTATTTTGCACGCACTCATTTAAGTTCAAACCACAAAAGTCCACGAGAATTACAAGATATATCTAGAATTTTTGAAGGAATCAAGTATAATTCTCTATCACTCATTGTTGAACTGTAATGAGTCGGATTGAAAAATTTCAAGCACCGAAAAGTATTGGACGAAATGAAATAGACCTTTTTTGAAAAAAAATAATAATAACAGAAGTTTTCATTAAGAAAATAAGCAGAGAAAGAAATTAAGAAAATGAATATTTTGTGTAGGAAAAATATTAATGAAGTTAATACTGGTTTGAAAACTATTTATTTTGTTAAATATCATTAAAAGACCACAGAAGAATCCATTAAGGAAAAAAAAATACAAACTGAATATACCAGTATTAGATCTTCCAGCTCCAGCCAAGACATACCCAAGGACACAGTCGATGTTTAAAACCCGATTTTAGCCTACAAAAAAATTGTATCTACATTTATAAATAATAAAATCTTCAATTTGAAAACTTGTAACAGTTTTAAACAAATCTAACTATTAAGATAACAAAAACTAAAAATCATATGGTTTAATAATTTTTTCAAACTTTAATAAAGTTGAGAATTCAAATTAGTATGCTCTATATATATATATATATAAGTGGAAAGCTAAACTAAGTGTTAGCTTTTTGACACTAACAAATACCTGGCTGCAGATCATCAAATTGACATGGATCCTACTTCATTTTCTTGAATGTTCATGTTGTTTGGTATCCAAGCTTTTGAACTTTCTTTCTTAACAACAAAGGGAACGCTTAGGCGCTCCGAATATAGATCAAAGAAAGTCAACAGGTCTTTCATATCCGATTAGGCTCCGCAAGCGTGCATCCTGCTGCATTCCTTTCGTCGCATTTTAATTCGAAGTTTCGAACTATCCGAAATCCGACTTTGCAATTATTATTCAAATTTCAAGTAGTAATTTAAAATTTCCTTCCCGTGTGGACCGGTTCACACATTGACTTTTGATGAAAGAATACTATTTGTGAGATCTTGCTCTATATATATATATATATCTATTCCTAATTGTTGTTGGATTAGTTGGGAGTAAACATATATTGTTGTCATCTGAAAGCTAATAAGTTAATTTTATCACACATTTATGCAATGACAAGATTTATTGTGGTTGGATAGCTATTATAGTAGTAATTTAGTAAACACGTTGTTTTGTAATTTAAAAATTAATAAGTTGATTTTATATCATACCCTTATTATTTTTTGTCAAAGTTATCATTTCAAAATCGTATTTATCAAACACAATTGAGGCCCTAGTAAACATTGAGGTTGGACAGCTACTACAAAACTAAATTTTTTGATAAAAACTAGTGGTTATAGTTTTAAAACTAAGTTGATTTAATAGAACTGGACTATTGGCACCCCCTCATTAATCTTATGGAACCAATACATAGCAACAAAATTAGGATACAACATAGTGGGAAAATGAGTTAAATAAAATTTTATCTCGCTACAAATAATTTTTTAAGGATTCTCAAATTAATTATTGCACCCAAAGTTTATAGGTACGATAAAATTGTATTAGACCCACAAAATTTCATTATTTTCTAAGGTTTTTCTTACTTTTTCTTTTAGATATTTTTCTTTAGAAATTAAATAATAAAGAAGCTTGAAGAGAGGAATATAATTATTAAGACTAAAAGAGTGAGAAAGTTATGAGAAATTGCAAGATTTATGAATGAAAAAAGTGTTTATTTAGAAAATGGGTATTTTTGCCATTAAATGGAATGTAATTGAAAAATGGGTTTCAAGAGGATTTTGGAGGGGTGCTAATAGTTTGACACTTTAATCCATCACTTATACAATGAAATGCCTATAATATCTTCATTATTTTATCACAATTAATATTTAAGTAATATTTACTATATATTATTAACTTTTATTTTATAGTTATGTTTTTTTTCATAGTAGCTTTAACTTAAAAGTTACAGTATCTTAATACCAAATAAAATTTAACTTTTATTTCACAGTTATAACTTTTATGACACATTATCTCAATAAGACAATAACAAATAGGCCTTGCGTTAATATTTTATAAAAATTTAAATACTAATAAATGTAAATGTAGATGTTAGAGAATAAGAAAGCCGCAGAAGATGGCACCAAGAATGAAAAGAGAGTTGCATCATATAACTCAAGTTTAGAGTTAGTAAAACGGGTCATCAATCTTGTTCATGTCATGTCAGTATGTCATGTCAAATTTAGGTTAATCTAAAGATGACCGATTTAATAATCGTGTCAAAATATTGAAACTTAAATCTGACACGAAAAATAAATGGATTACCCAATATCCAATAACTTGCTTAGTATTTATATACTTAACAAAATTCACATCAAACGTTTATATATATATATATATATAATTTGAGAATTTTAAAGTGTGGGAAAGTCCGGGAAATCGCATAAACCGTACAATTTAAGCGATTTAAGTTTTAAGTCTCATAAATTTCATGATTTTAAGACTTTCTCGGACTTTTCCAGTACTTTAAGATTCCGGACTAGAAAACTACTCTCTCTCTCTCTCTCTCTATATATATATATATATAATATTAGAAGACATATATATTTTATAATATTGATGTATAATATTATTTATAGATATATAAATGAAACTTCAACAGTATAAATGTGGAATAATTTTGTAGATATGTTGAATTTCTCAATCTATATAAAATTCTATAAATGAAATAATGTGCATATGTTCATCCTTCCCACAAAAAAAAGGAGAAACATGTCCAATATTTGAATTTTAATAATAAGAATTTACAAATTAATTTATAATAGAAAATATAATCATATCATTGATTATGTAAATAAGTCAATAATTTTAACTCTAATCCGATACGGAAAAAAATCGTGTTGATTTGAGCTTGACCTATTTAGTAATCACATCAAATTTGACGATCCATACTCATTTATGTATGGTGTGTTTGCGTTTTAGAGCACGAATGGTTATTTCACGTAGCGTCGACGTTGAATGCAATAAAGACACCTAGAAAGTGCAAAATTTATGGATGACACGTCCAAGATAGTTTATAGTCACTTTAGATTTTCTTAGACATGCCGACGTCCCTTTGCACCGCTCAATAATAAATAGATTATTATTAAGTCAACTTAAGTTTTGCAGCCCTCTTATGATTTGATGAGTTTCATTTAAGCCTTATATAACATATTGTCTATTATTTATATTATTCATCGTATAAATTTTAGCGTAATTTACTAATTTTGTGTGCATTCATACAACAGTGAAATTTAAATATTTTCATTAAAAAATTTAAAATAAATAAATTAAAAACTAAAGAAAATAGAAGCAGAAGGCCTTTTCTGAATATTAAATTAATCGTGGTACTCATTCTTGACATTTTTTCATTTCCAATTCAATGTTGCTGATTAATAAATTCAGAATCAGTATTAATGGACATGAATAATAATCACATCGCGTCGTATATTCAGGGATTTTAACTTGCAAACTCGAGCACAACGCAAATTATCTACTATCGTGTGCAAAGATATCTTAAATAATAAGCACTGAGGGACTAAACCGAGTAATTTTCTAATATATATATGTATAGATACATAGATACATAGATATTTTGAGTGGTGAAGGAGTTTTTTTTTTTTAAAAAAAAAATTCCCACTCACGACACGCGTTAGAGATGCAATTCAAGTATTCAGCGTATCAAATGCGAACATTATCATCGTTGTTGAATGCCACGAAAGTCAAATCAGTGAAACATTGACTTCAGAATCATCATCAAAATGTCGATCATCATGCTTCACTTAATTGGCCTTTGAATTGCTGGCTTGATGCGTCTTCCAGGGATTCGGTTGATCGCCGCTTTCGGATAAAGATTGGACTCTTAACAATTGGTTCAGGCCAACTCTGAAGGCAGTTCATCATTTGTACATTGTTTCAAAACCTAAAAAGAAAAATTACAGGATTTTTCAAGAGAGAAAGATGAGCTGTGTGCCCTAGCTTGTTTCTTGTGTAGGGTGGTTTCGGTGATTGTTGAAGTGGGGATTGAAAAGGTGGTTTCCCTCTTAATTTTAATTTAACACATTTGTTTTATTGCATATATTGGGAATTAAAAAAACAAAAACAAAAACAAAAGAAAACAAGTTGATGCTTCAATCGCTTACTTTTCGTGTGCCTCTGATAAAAGGGTAACGCTATAACTAATTTAGTTTTAATTCGTAGGCATATTAGCTTATTACCAACTTTCATATCATGCCCCTATACTCCATCCCACTTGTTTCTCATAAAGATAAGAAACAATCCTACCTGTTTGGCGCGTGGCATTTTGCCAAGAACACATGCCTTGGTTCTTAGGCCTTATTTGAAATAGAACTTAGATAACCATAACTTAAAAGCTATACAATATAATATTTAATATAATTTAAAAATTAAATTGATATAATTTTAAAATTGTATGATGAAAAATATATTATATCATTATTAATTTTATTAAAATTATTATTTAAAAATTATAGTTATTAGACACTATTAATTTTTATTTTATAATTTTTTTAATAATAACTATATCTAAAAAGTTAAATTACTTCAATGCCAAAATAGGTGTTAATTCTTATCTCACCCCCACAAGCATGTCTCCTTCTAAAACTCAGGAATACAAGTGGATTCCTGTCGCATCCCAATCCAAGTCAAATTCTGATGCTGGCCATAATCAAATAATCAGGAATCATCACGTTGCTATTAAGTGTTATGTCACTGGTTCCCTAGGAGTTGACAAATCGTGATTAAAAGTTAAAACTTGTATTATTTCAACTATCCAACTTATAAACAACACAGTTACAAGGGGGGTTAACCAACGAATGCAACCAATTTCCCCTTTTACCTCTTATCTTACAAATTTTTTTTTTAATTTCTTTTTGGGGTAAATAACAGTTATTATGTTACAAATCAAAATTGCAGTGGAGTTGCAAAGACCACAGCTACTTGCTCTCACATGCTCAATTAATGCAAGCTCAATTAGAGCCAACTGCTCAGCTTTAATTTAAGCAACTAAAAAGGACTTACCTGGGCTTTCGCATCTTCATTTCCCAACAATCTCAGCTGGCTGCCTCACAAAATTCTCCATTTGGAACGAATTCATGGTCCAATACCAGCAAAAGTATAAATCAATTCTTCGACAGCTCTTCATAATGATGCATTTGAGCATGCAAAGGAACGTGACATCATTTGAATGAAGTTTCAAGGGGGGGCAACCTTTCACAGCAGGATAGTGATAAGAATGCACCAATAATGCTGAATAATTTCACTACATGGTGTTGCTGCCACGTCACCGATCAACAGTGTATAAAAATTTTATCTAATAAGACATCATCAATGCCACATCATCGTTGATAATATAAACGATGCATGAATAATATTGTACATATAAACAATGTCAT
Organism: Citrus mangshanensis; assembly: GCA_030449895.1. Taxonomy (NCBI): domain Eukaryota; kingdom Viridiplantae; phylum Streptophyta; class Magnoliopsida; order Sapindales; family Rutaceae; genus Citrus; species Citrus mangshanensis. The sequence goes on along the minus strand of JASUUJ010000215.1, from coordinate 10,284,757 downwards.
TTTTCCTTTTATACTCCTTCTAAAGTTTTTGACTGTCCTGAGTTCAAAAGTGATGTCTGTTTTGCCGTTTGATTTCTCGTTCATTGTGAAATGACCATGATGCCCCTAAAATACATAAAATACTTAATTAAAATAAAACACACATAATTAAATCACAAGAAGCTTAAATACATAAAAGTAAGGATGTTAGTAAGACTTGAAAATGTAAAATGATGATTTTCTCCTTTATAAATATAAATTTTTTTAACACTCAACACCCCCACTACTAGAAAAATGAGTTTTACTAACACTAATTTAGCGTCAGTAATTACTTTTATTGACACTTGTTAATTGTGTCAGTGTTGCTCAAGTCAGAACACACTGACACTAATTTTTGGTGTCAGTAATTTGTTTTACTATAGTATCACTAAAATAATGACACGATAATGTTGGTATTTAATGATACTATTTACACGTCCGTAATTTATGTGACTATAGTATCAGAAACTGACTCGATAATATAAAAAATTCTTATTGTTATTTTAAATATGCAGTGTCAGTATTTAGTAATGTTATGTTGCTTTTGGTTAATAGTATATTTTTATTTTAATTATATTTTTCGTGTTTGTTGTACAACCAAAAGAAAACTCGAAATATATTTATTATTAAATATCTTGCAACACAATTCATATAATAAACATCTCAAATACATCACTTAAATTCACACAATTCAACTACATCACTATATGTAAAAGACTTAACATAAGTATCAAATTAAACTTTCAACAATCTCTAAACAACAAGTGCTAACTACAACTCAATTAAGTTTCCAACCCAAAAGAAAAAAAAAAAAAGCACAAGGTCACTCAATATCCATCCACGGCTTCATTTTGTTCCCACCTACAAATGCATAAAATCAATTAGTATACTGTGAAAAATAAATCTTAGTTATTTTGAAGCAAAAATACTCATAAACTACTTCAACATGGAAGAGTAGGATTAAAAGAAGCAAGTTAAGGAATCAGGAAAAGAAATTGTAGAATCTACACGTTCCCAAGTTAATTATAGCCTGCAATCATGATACCACAAATTGCTTCACCAAAAGTATTCTATCAAGTATTAAAGAGAACACTTAATAAGTACATCAATATTCAGTAATGATGACATGAACAATGGTGTCTACAACTTGACAAGCATAAGTTATTTTTTTTGTAATCTATTTCATTGTCTAAATTTAAAGTAAACAATACTATAATATATGATCAAATACATTAAGTTAACAAGCACTATAACATTTATTTAGCCCACATTCAACGATGATCAGTTGGACCAAAAGCCATAAATTGAAAAAAAAAGATATTTAATGAGCTTAAAGAGGAAAAATAAAAATTAATAAAATTTAAATGACTAGTGAAGAAATTAACCAAGTTGAGATGAAAAACAGAAATAGAAGGCCACTATAAGCCAAACATTACAAATCAGGTTGCTTTTTAAGACATGAACCCAGTTTCCAATTACAGTACTTTGCAATTCTTTTAAAAAAAAAGGGTTTCCCAATTACTAAATCTTTTTAGGTTTGAAGTGGATTGATAATTAAATTGACAAAAGAAAGGAAAGTGGAGCAAAAATTAGATTCAAGTATGGGTCAAGTAAAAAAAGTAAAAGATAAAATCGATCTGCAAAACCTGGGTTTCAAACGATTAGCGAAGGAACAACTTCTTCTTTCTTCAATCTAATATTCTTCTTCGAACATGGAATACTAACAAAATACAATTAGTAATTCATAAACATATAGTAAAATGAGATGGGTATTTTTGAGAGGAGATTGATAAATACATATTTGATTGAAGAAAGAAAACACACAAAAAAAAAAAAAAATGGACCAGGTTTCCTCAAAGAAAAGCAAAATGGGAAAAATAGGGGAATAGTCTATACAAAAGCCAACCCACCGCCCTTGGAGAACCATCCTTCTTCTGAGCAAAAATCTATACAAGATTAGCCCAAACCTCCAATATAGTAAAATGGGTTCGACAAACTATTTCTAATCTTTCATTTACAAAGTAAAGCTAAAATTAGAATTATCTACTAACAACCTTCCTAAAGTTTGCCCACTATATTATTAGATGTTCTCAATTAAACATGTGAATAATATATATATATAATTTTCATAAAAGGTAATTAATAGAGAAACTTCTCTGTAGTATTTTCATACTTGTGCCAAAACAGAGAAGAGAAAGAAATGGTGTCTGACCTCGGTGGTAAAGGAACCGCTATGGTAAAGGATCGAACATGGATGAAAAATAAACTTGTGCAAACGGAGCCACTAGCATTTTGCAAGAATTAAAGGTTTTGGGTGAAATCCTCTCTTATAAACACTTATTTGTATTGGGAGCATGCATACTTCCGAGTATGATATAATTCTATAAAATTTAGACTCCCGATAGATAGATAACACATATTAACATCAATTAAATGGAAGCATCAACAATAATCAATAAATCATTATGGAAAAAAAATTAAAAATTAAAGGAGCTGAGGCACACCATTGTGATGCAAGATTGACAATCAAAAGAACCTTTCCCTTGTAGATGCTAAGATCAACATTTTGTCCCTTAGCACCCTGCAAATAAGATAATTTTTTATAAAAATTAAAAAACATATCTGTCAAATCCCAAATTGAATTAAAAATCAAAAAAAGGGAAAGAAAATGAAAGGAACACAAATAATAAAAATAAAGCTGAATTTAACAATGAAATCTTGAACAGAAGTTTTCAATTGGCTTGTCATTGTATGATCCGATTTCAAAGTGAAAAAACAAGGCCTTGAAACCAAAGAAATTGGCTTTTTTTTTATGGTCTCAAAAGGGTTTGCTTATAATTCCAAGTGAAATGTTTTTTCAAAAAGGTTGAAGCTTGTCGTGGCGACAGAGGAGCGGCAGTAGTGACAAAGACGAGCAGCAGCAGCGATGTACACGAATGACAGCAGCGACGTACAGAAAGGTAATTAACAAATTAACTCCTCTGCAGTATTTTCATACCTGTGCCAAAAGAGAAAAGAGAAAGAAATAGTTCTTGATCTCGGCGGTAAAGGAACGGTGGCTGGCTGGGCTGAAGTTGATGTGATGGCATAAAAACAGTAGCAGTGACGTACTGAAAGGTGGCTAGCTAGTCGTCGGTGGCTGAAGCTTGACAACAGCAGAGCAAAGGCGGCAGTGACGTCAAGGAACGACAGCCGACAATAGTGAAAGTCGAGGAGCAGCGGCCGACAGCAGTGAAAGTCGAGGAGCAGGGGAGCGGCGGCAGCAACTTAAGACGTGGTGTGTTTGATTAGGTTAGATTTAGGGTTTCTTATTTTCATTTTATACTTTGAAAAATTATAGTGTAATTGTTCGCATTGTAATTTAATAAAACAACAAACTATAAGTCGACATGTGGTCAAGTAAAATTATTATTATTAACAACGAATTACAAGTTGACATGTGGCAAAATAAAAAATATTATTCTCAAAACTATTGTTATTATTATTATTGTCCACAAAGTAATTGTGTAAATTTTAATTAAATAAAAAAATTAATCAAATTGAAAATTTAAAAACACATGCATCAATGGTTTCCACTCTAAACTTACAAATTTTAAGTTTAGAGATCTTGAGTTCGAGTTCAAATTAAAACAAAATTAATATTATTATTTTTTTATCACTGATGCTTTAGTATCAATAATCATTGAGTTTTAAGCTACTGACACCTTAGTATCAATGATTTATGATACATACTTGTTAAAGGCGGAAAATGGTCCAAATGTACACCATTTCTAACACTTTTTACTAAGTGTCAGAAACAAAGTGTCAGTAAATGTCATTTTTGTAGCAGTGCCCCCAACCAGCTTATTGGTAGTCCCTAGCAAATAAAGTGAAAACAAAATTCAAATCCAATTTTTTTTAAAACACTCGTGTTTATTCAATCAGACTAATAATAGCAATCAAATAAAAGTATAAGCATTATCTTCAGTCTATAGAAATATCACACCCACATCAACCATCCACATAAATCATCCCAGTAGACTTTGTTACAACTGTTTTCAAGAATGACATGTCAAACCCCAAAATCTCACTGGTAGTAGTGACACTCTCACAAAGAAATTAAACCCAAAAAATAGTCACTCCAATGAATGGTAATTGAGAGAAAATAATAAAAAACTAATATCACACGCTCTCCCCAAGATGAAAGAAATATGCCCTAAGCTTAGAAATAATATGATCTCAAGTCAAACAAAATGCTAGTCAACCCAATTTATTTATTTATTTATTTTTCTATGCACCACTATATCTTTTTAGTCCATAAAACTAGCTTCTACTCCAGACTATAAATTCTTAAAATCAAGAAGCGCTTTTATTAGGACGTAATGTAGGCTAGGGACATGGCTGGCAAATGAAGGAAAATAAGAAAAAACAAAATATATGTTTGAGAAAAAATAGAGATATTTTGGAAATTACAAGATGCATTTTGCTTATTTATTATTATTATTATTTTGAAACAATAATTTTTTCTTTTGTTTGGCACAACTTCACTGAACAAAATAATTATTTACTTTTTTCTAAACATAAATAGGTGATGGACCTTGTAAGATATCGGATAATACTCTAAATCGGAGTAGGTTAAGATGATAAGTTAACAAAGATTTTTTTTTTCGTTTAAAGGCTCAAAATAGTTAACTATGGATTTTTTACAAAAGGGATGACTAGAAAGGCTCAAACGGGTCAAAGATGGCATTTCCATCATCTTTTAGGACTCTAAATAATCTTCCATATAAACTAGTTAGATGGACCTCAGGATGTAGCAACATAAATTTTTTTCTTTTTTTTTTAATTTTACAATTTTTTTTAAGGGTTAGCTCAAAAGAAATCTAGAGATCGTATATAAAATAATAAACTGTTAAGCTGTATGAAGAATGGGCAAAAGGGTTTCCCTCCAAGAAAAATGATAGGCTCAAAAACTCACTTGGTACTTATTATGACATGTGCATTCCTTCAATCAACTTATATTTGTCTCTGACATCAACATGTAGAGTAGCAAACATGGCGTAACATCATTTAAGACCAAAGATAATACAAATACTAAAATTTGAAAGTCATCATGTCATCCAATGTTAAAAAATCACACTTTTTTTTTTAAATGACAGTCTACCCCCCAACCTATTCTAAACATGAAAAGAAAATATGCATGCAGAAAGGTGAAAAATGATGCAGAAAAGCTAATTAGAAAAGTTACACTTAAAATGATAGAAAAAGAAAATGGTTTTTTTTAACTAAAAAGATACGTTTCTAGAGGCACTACACTCCATATTCAGCCATTTTCGACTCAAAAATTTGAAAGTGTATATTTATAAAGGAGAAATTAAAAAGAAACTTTTTTTTAAACAAAGAAGATGCGTTTCTAGAGTCATTACACTCCATATTCAGCCATCTTCAACAAAAAAAGTTAACCACGGTCGGTTAGTCTTTACAACAAAAATTAGTAAAAACTTAACCAAGATTCCACAATTGTCAACTATACTTTTCCCCTAACCAGAACGAAACATTGTTCTCAATGTTTTAAAGAAAAGAAATAGAGTTTAGAAGACATCATCTGGGTGGTGCAACACAGAAGAAAATATTTACAAACGGAGAGTTAAATCTATTTTGTACTTCTTACTGCTACTACTGTTACCATCATTATTTGGAGGCTCCAACACAAAGGTCCTGAGGTCTGGCTCTGGTTTATAAGCTTGTAACAGATCTAGAAGCTCATTAGCAATGTGAGCATAAATAAAAAGTTTTTTCACTGTGGAATGAATGAAATAGTTTTTTATTGCATAGTTAAGAAATGCAATAAAGCCATCATAAAAGTTATTGACATTTAACAAACCGATGTGTTTCTGATGAATGTGCAGATGGGCCCAAGATGCTAGTGTGATAAGTGTTGAGTGTTAGAAAATGTATATTTATAAAGGAGAAAATCATCATTTTACATTTCAAGTCTTACTAACAACCTTTACTTTTATGTATTTAAGTTTCTTGCAATTTAATTATGTGTGTTTGATTTTAATTAAGTATTTTATGTATTTTAGGGGTATTATAGTCATTTCAGAATAAAGGAGAGATCATACGGAAAAACGGACATCACTTTTTTTGAAAACCTTAGGAGGAGCATAAAAGGAAAAAATGTTCACATGTACTTATTCACCGGTCAAACCATTCACCCGCGTGGTCAAACCGCTGATGACGTGGCGCCCAAATTTTTAATCCGATGGCTATGATTTACTCCATGTATCTATAAAAACCTAATTTGATACCCCTGAATCCATTTTTGGACTCCATTTTCTGTAATTCCTTCTCCATCTTGTATTTTCTTCGTATTTTAATAAATTTCCATTTTGCCTCTAGTTCAATTATGAGTGGCTAATTTTCTTTCAAGCTTGGGTTGAAGGTGAAGTCTCAACATGTGTCATGGGCTTTATTTGGTAAATTTATTTTCTCTTCCCCTCTAGTTTTTGTGGATGTTTTGACTTCTCGTCGACAAATAATACTAATCTTGTCTTGGTTTCACCGGCCCTCTAGTACAAGGTTATTATTATTTGGCACGATAAGCCCTTAGCACCATATTGATTAGAGCGTGGTTCATGAGGTGTGGATTCCCCCCTCATGATTTAATTGGTATTAATACGGATTATTTAGCCCATGATGCATGTTGATACGGATCCAGATACCCAAGTACGCCATTTTAATAGATTTTTCTCAATTTATTCTCGCCATTTCAATTCCAATTTTAGAATTTATTCTTGCCATTTTAATTCCAATTTTAAGATAATTTAAATCACTTCCAACACAAATCCAACCATCTATTTACAAAATTAATTCTAAACACAATTAAAATCCACCTCCTCGTGGGATCGACACTCGTCACCATTAATCTATACTACAATAGATTCGTGCGCTTGCGAGTATATTAAAATTTGCACAACAAGTTTTTTTTTGCGGAGGTAAGTAATTTTAATTTGTAGAATTAATTCTTGTTAATAATTTCTTTTAATTGTTTTCTTGTATTTTTTTTTATTAAAAAAAAAAGTGAATCTACATTTAAAGGTTAGTATTTCTTTTCTTTTTCTCTTCTTTAAAATTCTGTAATTTAATTTTCAAGTTATTTTTTTTTCTCTTTGTAATTTTTGTTTATTTTATTAATTTAATTTTTAGTTAATTTATTTCATGTATTTGTTTTTGTGTATTTTTTATAGTAAGGTTGTAATAGCGCAATAAGGTTAGTATCGTAATTTCTCCCTCTTCTTTATTTTTATTTGTTTTGTTCTCATCTTTATTTTTATTTTATTTGTTTTTGCATGCGTATATTACCTTGAACTTGAGAAAACACTTCGCACACACAAACACGTTAAAAATAAAATGGATTTGCAACCACAGGAGAGACCATTTAAGGACTATTTTAGTCCCTTAGCTAATTTGAGCACATCATGCATAAGATACCCAAATGTAGCTACTAGGAGTTTTGAACTAAAACCTAGTGTGCTAAATTGTCTCCCCACATTTTATGGCCTAGAAAATGAGGACCCATATAATCATTTGAATGATTTTCATGCTATTTGTCAAACATTTAAATATGAGAATTTTTCCGATGATGATGTTAAACTTAGATTATTCCCATTTTCTTTAAAGGATAGAGCTCGTTCATGGCTTAATACATTGCCAATTGCATCACATCATGGGAACAAATGGTTACAAAATTTTTGAATAAATATTTCCTGCATAAAACCAATGCTATTGGAAATCTGAGTTTACCCAGAGAGGACGAGCAATTTTTCAAACATGGGAGCGATTCAATGGGCTACTCTTGAAGTGTCCACATCATGGTGAAATGGCACCAATGCCAATACTTTGGAGGGATTATTCGAATGTGCAAGAATGGCTAATGGCAACAAGTGGAGGAGAGCTAATGTCAAAAGTGCATCGAAATTTGGGAATTCTTGACAAGCGGATAATTCCCAACAACGAGTCGATCACTCGGGAACACTAGAAGAATTAAGGGAGTGAATGAGGTTCAAATTGGCGAGTCAAGGGAATCAAAGAAGTCAAAGAGATGGTTCAAGGTCTTGCTCGACAAATAGCATCGTTATCGGCTAAATCAGAACATGACACATGACTCATACTCAAGCCAATGCCATAGGTGTAATGAGAAAGCCATCAAATTACAACCCATACTCCAATACATATAACCCTGGATGGAGAGACCACCCCAATTTTTCATGGTCTCAAGGATTCCAACAGAATGGACCTGCAGCTCCAGCTCCACCAATGCAACAAATTCCTCAAGCCTCTCAGGCTCCATTTAGACCATACAATCAGAACCAGAACTACTCTCAACCCAGACCATGGGAGATTCATTCCAGAATCTCAAGAATCTTACTCACTCTACGATTGAGCAACAGAACCGCACCATTGATGGACTACGAAATGAGTTGAGAGCAGGCTTCAATTCACAAGCCCAATCAGTTTCAAGCCTCGAGAAGATGGTGGGACAACTTGCTTCTTCAGTTCAGACCTTGGCAATGACCGTTGAGAAAGGTAAATTTCCAAGTCAAAGGCCTAATCCTAAAGGAGTGCATGAAGCAAGTTCACCACATGGAGAAATCAAAGCAGTCATGACCTTGCGAAAAGGAAAAGAAGTCGACAACAAAGTGGAGATGCCGGTGACAAAAGAAAATCAAATTGTACCTGTGAATGTTGAGGACTCATCACCGGAGGAGAAAGAAGAAACCAACCCACGAGAATACATTCCCAAAGCTCCATTTCCTCAAAGGTTAGCTAAAGGCAAGAAGGGAAAATCCACAGGTGAGATTCTCGAAATCTTCAAACAGGTAAGTGTTAACATTCCTTTGCTTGATGCTATTAAACAAGTTCCATCTTATGCCAAGTTTCTTAAAGACCTTTGTACTAAAAAGAGAAATATGCATGTTCAAAACAACAGTGAAATAAAATAACAGTAAAGTAAAATGATATTTACAGGTAGTTGTGACTGTGGCTCACATCTTCCTCTGGTTTTACGTCTAAAAACGGGTTGAACGCCCTCTATGGGTCGAGGATGGGCTTTCTATCCAATTTTTTTATAAACTGGCAAACATGGTGGTTTATAGTCAGATTCCCGAGACTATATCGTGCATGCAGCTTGCAAAGAAGCTATTTAGATACAAAGGTTATTGAAAGAGCTCGAGCACAAACAAGAGAAAATTTTTGTGTTTTATGATAGTCAGAGTGCCTTGCACATTACAAGGAATCCGGCCTTACATTCCAGGACAAAGCATATAGGGGTTCAGTACCATTTTGTTCGAGAAGTAGTGGAAAACGGAAGTGTGGATTTACAGAAAATCCATACGAAGGAGAACCTAGCAGATGTTATGACCAAGCCAATCAATACTGACAAGTTTATCTAGAGTAGATCCTCTTGTGGCCTAGCAAAAACATAGGCAATACGACAATGGCGAAGCAAAAAGGATGATGTGGAGATTGATTGTTTTAGAATGAAGAAAAAGAAGAAAGAAGAAGATGGAAGAATATGATGCCGCCTAAGAAAAAAAATATATTAGCAGCAAATTTGATAACCTAGCAGATGTTAAGACCAAGCCAATCAATACTGATAAGTTTGTCTAGAGTAGATTCTCTTGTGGCCTAGCAAAAACATAGACAATACGACAACGGCAAAGCAAAAAGGATGATGTGGAGATTGATTGGTTCTCAATCAAATCTCCAAGTGGGAGAAATGTCAAACAAAGTGGGCATCTAGATGGTATAAAGTGGCCATCTAGATGGTCAACAACAACTTTGTTTGAAGAAGAATTTGGCAGTAGCAAATTTGGAATGAAGAAAAAGAAGAAAAAAGAAGATGGAAGAATAGGATGCTGCCCAAGAAAAAAAATATAATAATAATTTAATAGCCAATTTTGGCTATAAATAAAGAGGTTCCCTCTTCATTTTATTCATTCCATTTTCTTAAATTTCTCTTCTCTATTTTGTAAAAGACAAAGAATTGTGTAACAGATTAAGAGTTTTAATACTCTTGTGTAATTAGTGAGTGAGAGATTGGGTGTATTGAGATTTTTGGGTAGTGAGCCAAAATATTACAATACTTGTAATTCTTATTTCACTAGTGAAATATTTTCCTTCTGTCTTCGCCCGTGGACGTAGGCTAAAATCCGAACCACGTAATTTTCCGGTGTGCTCTTCTGTGCTTACCTCGAGTACCCTAAGTACCCCGGCTACCCTAGGCACTTCGGGGGTACCTCGGGTACACCATGTAAAGATATAAAAAGTTTTCGTAAAAATGTAAAGGGATATGTGGGCCCCGAATCTCAAAAAGATCAGTTTAATACGTGTAAAAAAAAAAAAGAATCGGTGAAGAAATCTCATGCTGTAAAAGAGGAGACATCCGCCTGTCACGCCAGCAAATCCGGCAAAAGTTTGATATTATGACAGTTGAGACCACCAGCTTTTCCTACTACGCCTGTGAAATTATAACAAAATTGTAGAGGTACGCGGGACCACTCCACTACGCCCAGCACGTGAATACGCCACCAATTTGCTCTCCACGCATATTTTTGAAATGCCTAAGCCGCCATACGCATGAAAATAAGAATATTCCTAACATGACAGCAGAGAACGCCACTAAAATAAAGGTAGGTGGCATGGTGACCGAGGTACACCATATAAATACTCAGGTTTAATTTTTATCAAGTAAGTTAACACACACACCACCAAAAACTAAGGTTGTCGGCCACCCCTAACTCCATCTCTGACCTCTTTTTTGGTTGTTTCGTAAGTTTAAGGCGAGTTTTACCAGCCCTCCATACTTGAAGTCAGACCCCCTCCATAACCACCACCATCTCAATCCTCCTCCATTCCACAAAAAGCTTAAACAGCCTGCACGCGCCGAACAAGCGAGGCACCCCTCTCCCTAACAAAAAACAAATTTATTGTTTTTAGCTTGGTTTTATGGTATTTTATTCATTGACCCAAAATCAGCCGCAAACAATTGGCGCCGTCTATGGGGAGGGCGCAAAAAGCCTCCACACAGTGCTAAGCTTGTCGGTATGTGTGCTTGCACAACCATGGCACCTGACGTACCCGCTGATAACCAAATACTAGGTCATGATGGAGCGAAGAACCACGACAGTAATGGGAGGGGTGACTCGACAAGGAGGGCATCCCGCCCAGAGAAAGGCAAATCAGTTAAGCAATCAGCCGATATTTAACCCGACGAAGAGCCCGTTACTCACAAAAACATTGAAGATTTAGCTCATGCGATTCTCAGAGCAGTAAGATCTCGAGTACCCGAAGCAACCACTTCCCTGGTAACTCAATATGTTCTGCCTCCACGCGGTGAAATCATACCAAGATCTGAAATATCGGAAGGAAGCATACCAAAGCATGGGCTATCGGGCACCCGTTCAAAGTTTCAAACCGGCGGCTCTCGGGAAGAATGATCCACTGCTTCTTCCTATTCCTGTAGTAGCCAGGGTACTAAACGTAAACAAAAAGTCCATGAAAATCTCTAGCACAAGTTGAACGCTAAAAGAGCTTCACAAACAACTGCGGTATCCTCAGGTTCACCTGGGGTACCTCGCGAGTTCCTGGAAAAGATGGAGTACCTCAAAGCTCAAGTGAAGCTCCTTTCTGAAAAATAAAACCCCACCAATGCTCCAGCGCCAGCAGTGTATAATTCACCATTCACCATGGAGATTTGAACAACAGTTCTCCCGGAAGCATTCAGCATGCCTTTAATACAGCAATACTCGGGTACCTCGGATCCCGTGGAACATGCTGAGTTGTATCATGACCAGATGATGATTAAAGGGGTGGGTGACAATGATATATGCCGGATGTTCCCGCATACCCTCACCGGACCAGCCAAATCATGGTTCCGATTGTTGAAGGCAGGTAGTGTATCATTCTTAAACCAACTTCTAAAAGATTATTTTCATGAGTTTGGTTATGCCTCCTCCCAAGATATAGCATCTTGCAAGTTTGGTTTCATCAAGCAAGGGAAATCAGAGTCTTTAACCGAGTACGTAACCCGCTTTCACCAAGAGGTGTTGCGCACCGGTACGTTTGGTCACCAACATATTCTCACTCATTTTGAAAAGAATTTGTCTTTGGGGAAGTTATAGTGGTCATTTCAAAAGCACCGCTCTCTTTCATACGGGCAAGCTCGTTCTCGAGCTCTGCAACAAATAGAAATGGATGAAAAGTGTTATCTGAAGCGAGAGGAAGACATAACCAAAGTCGTAAAAAGTAAGGAGAAACCCAAGAGAGCCGAGGTACCTCAAGTACCCTCTCGAGCACTCCGGGTACACAGCTCACCTCGTCCAACCCCACGTGAGAGAGGGCTGAATATCCCTGGTGTACCCCGGGTACCCCAGCATGTTAAGCTGCCATCGCCAGAACAACAGGAAGTGCCACAAAAACCCTGATATGATTCTTTTCATCATTTAAATCAATCTTCAGAATAGATTTTTTATTATATTGAGGATACGGGGATGTTTCGCCCATCTAAGCCAATTCGGAAATACCCCAATATGAAGCATAGCTTGAAATATTGTGAGTTTCATGAAGATTTCAACCATAGCACCGCCGAATACTTTTACTTGCGAGAAGAAATTGAGTCATTGATTCTGAGTGGGTACCTCAAGGAATTTGTGGCTGATATGCGAGAGGGTAAGAAGCTCGGAGTAAGAGAAGGGTAAACAAGTTGCTAACCCTAATCCCGAAGTTGAGGTACTTCAGGGGTCTAAGAAGGGTGTTTATGTTCGAATGATAGCAGGAGGTCCTGCCGTCGCGGGGGAATCTAGACGGGCCATCAAAGGTTACAGCAAGTCACCAATCTTGGATCGCCCTGGAAAGGAATTCAACTTCGCTTGTCAAAATCAACTTAGGGTACCCTAGGTACCCCACCATCCCCTGCCTATCCTTTTCACAGAAAACGATACTGAAGGTGTATCGTACCCCCATGACGATGCCTTAGTAATTACGTTGAAGGTTGCTATTGGTAAAGTAGTAAGAACTCTTATAGATACCGGCAGCTCCGTTAATATCATTTTCAAAAGCGCCTTGGATCAACTATTGATTGAATCTCCAAAGATCACCCCATATGCTACACCTCTTATTGGGTTTGCCGGAGATATGGTTATCCCAAAGGGCATCATTACACTGCCCATTACACTTGGTAAGGTACCTCACCGTGTTGTCCATATGATTGATTTTCTTATTTTTGATCACCCGGGTGCCTATAATATCATCTTGGGAAGACCATTGTTAGCAACAACTAAAGTGGCAATCTCCATGCATTACCTCGCCATGAAGATTCCAACCGCTGGAGAAGTTATCACAATCAAAGGGGATCAGCAATCGGCTCGAGGGTATTACTTTGTCACCTCGAAAGTGAGTTATCAAATTGCCACCAATATGTTCCTGGAGGGGTACCCCACCAGCACAAGGCCACTTACCAACCTATCCAAGCGGGCACTGGACAGACGCCAGAGAGTTGCGCATAAAAAAGCTCAATGGTCTACGAACTCCCAAGTACCCCAAACGCCATATGAACTTGGGCCAATGGAAGTGGACGTAGTAGCTCCTGGGACACCACAGGTACCCCAAAGTCCCAATTCAGTATCAATGGGTGAAGTCGAGGTACCCCTGGATCCCCGGATACTGAAAGATGAAAAGTGAGGAGCACCAGTTGAGGATCTTATGTCTATTTCGATATGTAATAATGACCCAACCAAGATGGTCAAGGTAAGCTCCAACCTCCCTGACCAACACCGAGAGCAGCTTATTTAGTTCTTAAAGGAAAACTTTAATGTGTTCGCTTAGTCTCACACGGACATGCCGGGTATCCCGCCTTCTATCGCCTATCACAAGCTCAATGTCGATCCACATCATAGGCTTCTCAAGCAGAAACGTCGAACTTTCAACCAGCAACGCTACGACGCCATCAAATAAGAAGTGGACTGGCTGCTAGCAGCGGGGTTTATTAGGGAGGTAGTGTACCCCGACTGGGTGTCAAATATTGTATTGGTTAAGAAGTCCAACGGGAAATGGCGCATGTGTGTAGATTTCACGGATTTAAATAAGTCCTGCCCTAAGGATAGCTTCCCGCTTCCCCGGGTAGACCAGCTGGTCGATGCTACAACGGGACACGAGATGCTTAGTTTCATGGATGCTTTCTTCGTGTACAACCAAATTCTAATGTTCGAGCCTGATCAAGATAAAATGTCCTCCATCACCAACCGTGGGTTATACTGCTACAAGGTTATGCCTTTTGGTTTGAAAAATGCCGGCACTACCCATCAGTGTTTGGTGGAAAAGGTCTTCAAACAGCAAATTGTTCGTACTATGGAGGCGTACATCGATGATATGATAACAAAGTCGGTGTATGCCAGTGATCACATGGGGCACCTCAGAGACACCTTCAATATTTTGAGAGAGCATCAGATGCGCCTAAACCCTGAGAAATGGATATTCGGGGTGACTTCTGGTAAATTCCTTGGATTCATGGTACAACAGCGGGGAATTGAGGCTAACCCCGATAAATTTCGGGCAGTTCTTAGGATGAAATCTCCGAGTACTATCAAAGAAATCCAAAGCTTAGCCGGTCAGGTAGCCGCCTTGAGTCGTTTCATCTCCATGGCCACCGACCGGTGCAAGCCATTTTTTAAAACTTTGAAAATGGGAAAGAAGCTCCAATGGACCGCGAGTGCAAAGAAGCTTTTCAGAAGCTAAAGGAGTACCTCGTTAATTCGTCGTTGCTCGCCAAGCCTAAGCCCGGAGAAGTGCTTCTGTTGTACCTCACCATTTCTGAGCTCGCCACTAGCACGGTGTTACTTAGAGAAGATGAAGATGGGGTACAACGGCCTATTTACTACATTGTTAGGGCAATGATGGGTGCGGAAAAGAGGTACCCCGCCACAGAGAAGCTAGTTTTGGCTTTGATAATCTCTGCAAGGAAACTCCGATCGTATTTTCAGGCCCACACCATTGACATTGTAACAAACCTTCCTGCTCGACAAATCCTCCAGAAGTTAGACATGTCCGGAAGACTTCTTTGCTGGTCTCTTGAATTGAGTGAGTTCGACATCATCTTCAAGCCACGCTTAGCTATTAAAGCCCAAGCTATTACCGATTTCATTGCAGAATTCACTAATGACTCCGAGGGTGAGGAGATCCCGGGGGTACCCGAGCGAAACTACACCAACTATTGAAAAAGAGCATGTTTTGAAAATTTATGTGGATAGTTCCTCCAAGTCACACAGAAGTGGTGCGAGAGTAATAATCATCAATCCGGATAAAGTGAAGCTATGTTATGCCTTGCAATTCGGGTTCAAGGCCTCAAACAACGAGGCCGAATACGAAGCCATAATAGCGGGGATGAGGATGTCGAAGGCCTTGGGTGCAAAAAGAGTCCACATCAAGAGTAACTCTCAATTGGTGGTCGGTTAGGTCAATGTCCTAATTTGCTGAGGTCAAGGTAGAAAGAGTTCCACGATTAGAAAATTGTGAAGCTGACAACCTCGCTAAAATGGCTTCCTTCGGTGCAACTCAGTCGGTTGGTCCAATCACTACTGATTATATATCTACACCCAGTGTTAATCTACCTAAGTCAGATGAAGTAGGGTCGATAACTACTGGGGTACCCTGGATGTAACCAATCATAGGGTACCTCAGGAGTGGGGATATGCCCTCAAACAAGAGTGAAGCAAGGAGGCTAAAGTACAAAGTTGAACGATACTGTCTCATCGAGGATACCTTATACAGAAGAGGGTTTACCCTCCCTTACTTAAAGTGCTTGGGAGATGAACAGGTTGAATATGTCATGAGAGAGATACACAAAGGAATTTGTAGTAACCACTATGAAGCACAATCATTGGCACAAAAGGCCTTTCGTCAAGGATTTTATTGGCCTACGATGCGGGAGGATGCTAAACATATGGTTAAAAGTCGTGACAAGTGCCAGAGATTTGCCAAGGTACCCCACCTTCCACCAGAAAAGTTAATTGTCATGTCTTCTCTGTGGCCATTTGTTGTTTGAGGTATAAATCTCATTGGCCCACTACCAATCGGGAGAGGGCAGGCTAAATATGCAATTGTAACCGTTGACTATTTCACAAAGTGGGCAGAAGCGGAGCCGTTGGCAAGCATTACCTAGAGAAAAGCCACTGATTTCACTTGGAGGAACCTCATATGCAGATATGGTATCTCTAATGTAATTGTCAGCGACAACGGGAAGAAATTCGATAACGAAAAATTTCAGAGTTTCTGCTCAGAGCTTGGGATAGCCAACCAATTTGCTTCTCCAGCTCACTTGCAATCTAATGGATAGGTGGAAGCCATCAAAAAAATCATCAAGGGTATCCTAAAGAAGAGGCTGGAGGAAAGAAAAAGAGCTTGGGTAAACGAGCTACCCGACGTTCTTTGGGCCTATCGGAAAACTCAGAATACTTCAACTAGGGAAACCCCATTTTCTCTGGCTTTCAGGACTAATGCAGTCATTTCAGCTGGAATCGGGATACCCTTTCACAGGACCGTATACTTCGATGAAGCCAAGAATGCCTCTTTGATTGCCTCCAATCTTGATCTTATTGAAGAAAAAAGAGCCAAAGCAGAATTGAAGGTTGCAATATACTAGCATCACGTTTAAGATTTATATGACAAAAGGGTATGCTCCAGATCATTCAAGAAAAGGGGATTTAGTCCTACGAAGGGTAACTCAGAATACCCGGGTACCCTCGGAGAGCTTTTTCGAAGCAAATTGGAAGGACCATATCGCATAGACAAGCCAGTAGGATTGGGGGCATACAGGCTACTCCACATGGATAGAACAATCGTCAAGCATCCCTGGAATGCCGTAATGTTGAGGAAGTACTACTAACATGAGGACAATGTCTTAAACCCTATCGTTCACTTTATCTATCTTCCATTTCCTTTAATATGTGTGTAAGGTGGTAAAGCTATGAAAGGTACTTAGGGTATCCCACATATGCCAGTGAAATTTTTAATTTCCTAAGTCCCAGAGAGTGGGTATCTATACGGTTTCCTATTCTCATTGGGACAATGAGTAAGTCTTATATAATGTTCTCCCTTTGATTAATGATTGTGATTATAGTTAAATTTTCGCCATTAAAGTGACTCCATCATATTACGCCATGTCTTGTTCAGCTATAATTACTACATTTCAAGATAATCTGAGGAACCTGAGGTATCTGACTCGATTTGATTGTGAAGATCTGTTCGAGGTCAAAGCCAATAAGAAAGAATACAACAAATTTAAAGAGGAAGGGTCAGAGAAGACCCGAGGGCGAGGTAAAATAGCAAACCCTAGCGACATGAGACTCCGTTAAGATATGCACACGCCCACACCTCCATTCTTTAACTTGAGCCAAGTAAAGAATAGACAAATGGCAATCACAAGAGTTGGATGCCTAAAAAGAAGTGAAGTAGGCAAGTATGCACCTCTATTCGCATTATTTCATTAAATATTGACTTGAAGCAGATGGAAAAACAAGTATGTTTTTCACCATTTCTGCAAGAAAGAGGGCCAAGAAAGTCCCCGAATAAAAAACAAAAAGATGGTACTTGGGGTACCCAAGGAAACTCCACAAGTCTATTTGAGATACGTCATAATCTTTATTTATATCCTAATTGCGCCAATTATGAATTTCATTTTATATTATGATGATGGACGAATTATTAAATTATTTGGAATATGCCATAATCTTTATTAAGATGAGCAGCGAGCATATCTACAGAAATCACCACGCAAGCGCCAAAAACACATCGAGGGGGGTACCTGGGGGACCCGAGGAACCCCTACGAGGTTACACAAATATATCAAAAGCAAGGAATTCAATGGTATGCCAAATCAAGTCTATTGTAGAAGTTTGTTGCAAACAAGTAGCGAGGTTGCCGAGGCAACCTTCCAAAAGACAAGTATCCCAACACATCAAAAGGATGATACCATACTACAAAAAGTACAGAAGCAAATAAAGAAAGCTACTAAGACATCTCGGGATAAGACCCTAAATAGCAAGTAAGATCACGCAGGAGGAGGGACATCCTCTCCAACGCTTTCCTCAACGGGGGCATCAACAGGAACACTCGCGATCAAAGAGCTGCTACCCTCACGAACAGTGCTAACAGAAAGGAGATCCACCTGGGGCACCCCAGAAGACTTATGTGGCCCATGAGATGGTGGAGCCTGGGATACCCTCTTGTCCTCTATCACTTTCAGGATGGCCGACTTGTCCACCTACTTCTCCACTCGGGGTACCACCAGCTCTGGGTCGATGCTCCAGACCTCAGTCATGATAAGAGTAAAAGTTGTGTCCATCATCTCTTGTTGGCGAGATAGTAGCTCGCCATGCTTAGACTCCACCTCTTCTAACTTCTTGGACATTCGGCTGTTCTCCCGGGCGTGGTTGTTCAAGCGCCTTTGCAAAGCCCCGACCTCTTCTCCAAGCTTCTCTTCCCGATACTGGCCGAGTCTGACCTCACTTCGCAGCCTCTCTACCTCGGTCTGTGCAGCCGAGACGCCACTAAAGTCGCGGAAACTGTGGCTAAGGTAGAAGGCCGCCTACAAAAAAAAATTATAAAAAAGAGAATGAGTGACACACACACAAAAAAATGAGAATGAGGCACTCACGTCATGACAAGCTTTGAGTGCTCGGCTATAGCACTCATTTAAGTCCAATACATCTGCCTTCATGGCTATATCTGTAGACATGCACTCGGAGGAATGGAAGAAGCAATTTGCCAGGTGAAATATCTGTTTGTTCGCCATCGGGTCCAGCTCACCCTCCATAAGATTTTCTGGAATCGTGAAAATTGAGCCAAACTTCCTCTTGTGGGTAGCCGGGGTAACCCGGGAACCCCCAAGAGAGGAGACGGGCAATTTGCCCTTGGCGCCTGGAACGATGGGAGGTCGATCACCCTTTGCCGAGGTACCCAAGGTACCAGAGGAGCTACCACTCATGCAATTGAAGAAGGCATCGAAATCTTCGCAAAAGGGTCCATACCTATCCAACATCAAGCAAACAAAACAAAAGGTGAGAAAGAGAGATGAATCAGAAAAATGAACATCAGAATCGTCAAAGGAAAAAAGGGACAATAAGAAAAATTAGATATGTTTGCCAAAATAAAAAAAAAGGGTTTGTGCAAATGATGGGGGCACCCCACAGAACCAATGAAGGCAGGGTACCCCAACAACACCACATAACCATACGTGAATCGCCCCCCGAAGAAGATGAAAGACTCTCCTCAATCAAACCAACTCTCGCCAGCCGGGTAGTGCTTAGAACATCACCCTCACTCTACAAAAGGTGGAACTTCTCTATAACACCACTCACTTTCCTCCCCACTTCATGAACTGGGCTTGTTCCCTTGGACCAAGTGATGTCTGTAAAAATCCTAAAAAACAACGAATAAGAAGAAAATTCATGCAAGAAATGTATATATACATAAAAAGGGAGAGAGGAGGAAAGAAATACATACTATCTTCATTGAAGAAGTTTCAAACTTGCACAATTTCATTCCCTACTGGAATACTCCTCCCCCACTCGCCCTCAGCCACAAACCACCCATATTTGTAGCCCTTTTTCAATAAGGGATCCGGTCTCACCAAATTACCATGAACCCTCCAAGTAGCAAAATAAACTACAGATAAACTAGCCGGCTTCTTCAACTGATAAAGCCCCTCAGATCTCTATAAGAAATATCCTCCCTAAATATATCTAGCCACAGAACCTCCAGACCCGTGAGCAATCTCCAACCAGGTAAGAATAACTGTCCGAGAGCAATTTTCATCTCAGTGAACCTTTTTCTAAAAAATGGCTGAAGATGTAAACAGAGACCTAAGTCAAAAAGGTCAATATGAAGGGCTACACCATTGGAATGGGGGTGCTCAGGGCGCTCGCCCTTGCGAGGTACCCTAAGGTGGACAGAAAGATGTATGTTATATTTAGCTCTAATCCTTTCTAAATCTCTTAGAGTAGCTGGCCTACCCCCTAGTGCATAGAGCCTACGAGTTACAGAGACAGAGGGGGAGATCAGGGGAGGTTCTGGGATGCTGACAGGAGTATGAGATTTGGGTCTGGAATTCTTTGCACGAGTTTTTCTATGGGCTGGCTTGGCTGGTTGTTTGCCTTTAATCTTTGATTTTTTACTAGGGTTGGTTCGACATAACTTGGGACTAGCTGAAGGGGACCCATTGTCATCACTAAGAGATATATAATGGGCTGACTTAGAAAGGGGAGCCTCCTCACTCGACTCCCCCAGCTCCCTGACCATGTTACGACCCTTTTTCCCAGCAGTTTTGCACCATCTTGTTCTCCTAAAAACACAAGACACAAGTTGAAAAGAAAATCTCCACATCAAAACATGCCCCCACAACTTCAGACTTCATCCATCACAAGCCAAAAACCAACATCCACCAATAAAAGCATAAAAAAAAAAGAAAAATACCAACACTTTGCATAAAATCCAGAAACAAAACCAGAACAGTATTTGCCACAATAAAGAAACCCAAATAGATATAAAAATTCATACCTAGCTTTCACCGAGAGCAGCAAATTTCAATCATAACTTTGGGAATAAAAAGATTTTAAACCACCAAGAGAAGTTATGGATCGCCAGAAAGCGCTTAAAAGATGAAGTTGTGCAGAGGCTGTCATGGGCACAATGAAACTCGTTATAGATTTAAAAAAAAAAGAGAGAGAAGAAGCCGTCATGATGATTTAAAAGAAAAAAGAGGAGTCTGGATAAAAAAAAAGAAAAAAAAAAGAGATGGATATATATATAAAAAAAGGGAAGTCAGGAAAAAAAAAAGAGCTTGGATGATTAAAAAAAAAAAGAGCTTGGGTGATAAAAAAAAAAAAGGAAGTCAGGATGATAAACAAAAAAAAAAACAAACAAAGGGAGCCAAAGAAAACATAGTAGAGGAAGAAAAAAGAGAAGAAGAAAAATAAGTGAATGTAGGGGAGCGAAGCACCGCACCAACCCGTCGGAAGGAGACCTTGCCGGAAGCCGCGAGACGCGGCCGCGTGCCAGACAGATCAGACACCGGAGACCGCCGCAACAATCGTCGAGAGCCCACCGGAAACGCACAAAAAGAAGTGCAGCCGAGAGGGAAGGAAAAGGAGAAAAGAAAAGAAAAGGAAAAAAAAAAAGAAAAGAAAATGAGAGTTGACCGGAAGAAGGGAGAAAAGTAAAAGAGAAAAAAAAAAGAATGATGGTAGGCTAAGAAGAAGAAAGGAAAAAGAAAAGTAAAGGAAGATTGTTTACCTGGATGTGAAGTGTTAATGGAGCCCAGGAGAACAAAAGTTAAAGAAAAAAACGAGAAACCAAAAAGTAATAAGAAGTAAAGCCAAAGGAATAAGAAGCAAAAGGAAAAATAAAAAAAAAAAGATGAGAAGGCATTAGAGAATGGAGAGGAAGAGAAAACATTTTTTTGGGATTGCAAAATGAAAGAGAGTAAAATAAAGTGGAAATGAAAATGTGTAGAAGATGGTTTGTCAAAAAAAAATGATGTGAAGCCTGCGGTTGAAAAGATTTGACTGATTTTGAAATTCAAAAGCCAGAGCAATAAGAAGCCACTGGAAGCAATTAAACTTGATGGGAGATTTTTTGGGATTTTTGAAATAAAGTGGTAACATAAAAGGAGTGGAACAAGTTTAATTAAACCTGACAAATCGTACTTCATGAAGTGAGAGGTCAAATAATTTTGCAGAAGGGTGTTTTCAAATTCAAATCATGTGTCAAGCGGTTACCACTTCCCCAAGAAAAGCTGGAGAGATGTGAAGACAGGCATCAGTTCAGTGTTTGTGAAAAAAAAAGGTAAATATCACCACGTGTCACACATAGTTCCTCCAAGAGTTTCTTGTGCCTCAATTACATTCGCCACAAAGAAATTAGGGGGATGTTGTTTGGAAATGAAATATGAGGCCAATGATGAAGCGCCACATGTTGATATTTAAGAAATTAACTTACCTCGGGTATCCTAAGTACCTCGGCTACCCCAGGTACTCCGGGGGTACCTCGGGTACACCATGTAAAGATAAAAAAAAGTCTTCATAAAAATGTAAAGGGATATGTGGGCCCCGAATCTCAAAAAGATCGGTTTAATAAATGTCAAAAAATAAGGAATCGACGAGGTAATCTCGTGACGCAAAAGAGGAGACAGCTGCCTGTCACACCAGCGAATCCACCAAAAGTTTGATATTATGATAGTTGGGACCACCAGTTTTTCCTACTACGCTTGTGAAATTACAACGAAATTGCATAGGTACGCGAGACCACTCCACTGCACCCAGAACGTGAATACGCCACAAACTTGCTCTCCACGCATATTTTTAAAATGCCTAAGCCGCCATACACATGAAAATAAGAATATTCCTGACATGACAGCAGGGAACACCACTAAAATAGCGCCAGGTGGCACGGGGACCGAGGTATACCATATAAATACTCAGGTTTAATTTTTATCAAGTAAGTTGACACACACACCACTAAAAACTAAGGTTTCTTCAACCACAAAACCTCCATTACCGAGAGCTTGCAAGCTCTCTAACCTAAGATAATCCAACTCTGACTTAAGCGTCAGAGTGTGGTCGGCGGCCACCCCCGGCTTCACCTCTGACCTCTTTTTTGGTTGTTTCGCAGGTTTAAGGCGGGTTTCACTAGCCCTCCACACCTGAAGTTAGACCCCCTCCATAACCATCACCATCTCAATCCTTCTTCATTCCACAAAACGCCTAAACAGCCCGCACGCGCCAAACAAGCGAGGCACCCCGCTCCCCAACAAAAAACAAATTTATTGTTCTTAGCTTGGTTTTGTAGTTTTTTATTCATTGACCCAAAATCAGCCGCAAACATTTATCTATATCCTTGTCCTTATCCTTCTTTTTCTCCCTGTGTTTCTTCTTTTTTTCTTGCTTTTCCTTGTGCTTTTCATCACTTTCATCTTTATCCTTTTTCTCTTTACTTTCTCTTTTCTCCTTGTCTTTCTTCTCCTTCCTACGCTTCTTCTCTCTCTGCTTCTCCTGAAAATCATGAAAAAAGGTTAAGTACATTCATTCACCCAAAAAAAAAAACCAGTAGTGTTTATGGAACTAAAATAAAATCTATTAAACATAAATCAATTTTCAAAAGAAACTCTTCAGTTTCTCGCAAGAAAAATTAAGATAAGCAAGCTAATTCCTCACTAAGCTAAGGTTAAAATAGTTTTAAAGCTTTGTAGCATGCAGAATAGGAGACCGACTAATTACTTCATCTGCAACAGTATTCAAACTACAGAACGAGCTATCAGCAGTAGATAAAGCATTTCAAATGGTTTTAAGAGTGAGAGAGGTAGTGGTTTCTCGCGAAATTTCTGCAGCGAACATCAGGAAGTAACACAAGCATAGAAAGAATAAAATATAAATGAGAACTCCAACTCCATAAAGTTAAGGCCAGGGAAGCTCAACACGACAACAAATTTTAATCATCCCCGGCTCTTCCAGACAAATGCCGACCTATTCGTTTCTTCTAAAAACCCCACAAAGCAATACCCCCAGGAAATTATGATAGCATTATTCAAACTATTCCTAGCACTTCAATGAAGTTATAAATTGTTTAATTCAAAGATTCAGATTTACAAGAAACCACGGAACGGGCCAGAAACCCCGTTCCGCATTTATAAGCTGAATCTCCATTGTCATCCACCAAATGAGTTTTCACTTCACACTACAATAAGAAACAAACAAGACAACTAACGTTTAACTATGACACCCATATAGGCAGTGATATTGCCTGTGTATAGAGAGTTCCTGCTACAGTCTTCCAATCCATTGGTCCAACCAAGCATAAAAAAATTTGTGAGGTGTCACATATCAGCCATAGTACTGACTACCTAATATAATTAGAGACAAGCTGTGTAACTACTGCAGGAGTCCATGAAATAAAACAAATAATTAACATGCCAACACCAAAAACATGGCTTTTCCTCCAATTGAGATCCAATCTCGAAACAAGCTTACACCATCTCAGGGCAGATCTAGTGTCAGAAATATTTCCTAACAATGGGATCTTTTCAAGGGAACATATACTTGGAATGCAAATCTGATGCTTCACAATATGGGAAAATTTGACAGCTGTATCCATAACTAAGAAGAGTTTTCATTCTGAATTCAAGAAGAGGCAAGGTTCAAGAAAGTAAAGTTAACTGAATATATTAATCTAATTATGAAAAGACTAAACAGATAAGTACCTACAATTCTATGCTTATTAACTTGTTACATTGGTGCAAATTATTTCAACATTCCTATCTGCCAGTTACAATACTCTTAGCAGTCCAATACCAAATTATTCATGTGAGTCAGATCAACACAATTCATCCCTCAATATTATTTGCTCATAAAAATAAAAAATCAAAAATAAAATATAAATATAAAAAATAATTTTACATATTCATCTGTCAATATATAAGTACTGAACCATAAAGGTATACATGTCATTTTCAGTCATGTTCCAAGCCTCACATTCCATACATTCACTATTAGTCAAAAGTCAACCACAATAATTGGTCGTCGGCCCGAAGGTGGCCAAGTTGAAAGTCAGTTACAGTCACAGTCAAGTTAGAATTCTGACCATTTTATACTCATTATTTTATTTAATTTTCACAGTTTTAATGAATGCTCAGAATTTTACCACTAGACTAATTTTATCAAACTAAATACATGGAAAGACAAGATACTGATGCCAAACGTAAGCTTTAACTAGGGTTGGGCAAACGGTTCGGTTTTTTCCGAACCGAACCGAACCGAACCGAAATAATTTAATTTGGTTCGGTTCGGTTCTAAGGTAAAAAACCGAATGGTTCGAAATTTTAAGAACCGATTGGTTTGCATTCGGTTCGGTTCAAAACCAAACCGAACCGAAGAACCGATCGGTTCAGTCCAAAATATAAAATCTGCATTGTTAAAAGAAAAGGAGGCTAAAAATTGAAAATTCCAAAAAATAATTCTATACCTAATTCGTAGGCACTAGCTAGTTCCCCACTCTCACTCTCACAGAAACAACTCAATCAAGCAAAGTTGCAAACAACCCATTACCCAACGAACGAAACCCATTAACCCACCGCTGAATCGCGAGTCAACCACCACACCATAGTCGAATCCGCCTTCATCACGTCCAGCAGAATCCAAGTGAAGCCAAGGTGAACGAAACCCACTTGCCGCCGACACAAATCGACTGAAATCTAGTAGCCAAGACGCGTCTTGATCGCCTCTAGCCGAATTTAAAACCCAACCACGTCTTGATCTCTTCATCACGTCCAGCCGGCCAGTTGCGTGCCGGATGCGGATAATCCACTAGTTCCGAGCAACTGACAGCAACTTCTTCATGGTAATCAATTAATCCCGACGCGTGACAACTTCCTACGATTTGTGTTGGAAACTTTGAATTTTGTACTTGGCTTAGATGCGTATACGAGTTGTTTGTAAATAGGAGCATATCAGCTTGTTTTATTTTCTCCTCCTTTTAATGGTTATTTAGTTTTCATTAATTATAGATTTCATCATTTTTTTTGTGAGAATTGTCAAAAAGATCCAAAATCTGAATCCGAAATTATCCGAAATGTTTATTAATTTGGATCGGATTCATATCGAATTTAAAGTCGGATCGAATTTGCACTCAAAGTTTTGAGTGAATTTAGATAAATGTATAGTTTTAAAAACTAGATCGTACTTTATTTTATATACGTTTCAAATTTTAAAGTTTGTCCTTGAACAGTTTTAAAAACTAGATCTTGTTTTTCATAGATGCAGGTCATGATAATATAATTTTGAGTTTGCTATTTTATTGTTTAGTTTAAGTTCTATCAAATTTTTAAGATTATAATTTATATTGTGTGAAGCCTACAAAAGAGGTTCCATTATTAATTTTTGTGGAGTGTTGGTGTATATCGGATACAGAGAATGTTTGTTGTCCTGAAGCTTATATTTAGTTCGAAAATGAATTCAGAATTTAGATACATAGAATGTTTGTTGTACTTTTATTTAGTTCGGCTACACAATCGAAAATGAATGAATTTGAATATATCTGGAAGTTACTTAAATATTCCATTATTATCATGTTAACTAGTTGAATTTGAATTGCCAATGCCATAATTATGCAATTGTAAACAAATATTGCCACATAGAAAAGAAAATTCAAGAATAAATTTATAATTAGTTAGCATAATTGTGAAGTAAATTAAACCAAACCAAACCGAATTGTAGAACCAAACCAAACCAAACCGAACCGAAATATTTCGGTTCGGTTCGGTTCGGTTCTACAATTCGGTTCGTGTTCGGTTTGAGTTTTTAAGAACCGATTGGTTTCGGTTCGGTTCGGTTCGGGCTACGAACCGAACCGAACCGGAAAATGCCCACCCCTAGCTTTAACCAAGAGAAGTAGGAACCTAACACTATATCCTTAGCAAAAAAAGGGAAAAGAAAGAAAAGAAAAGAAAAATAAAATAACATGATGAAAATTTGTTTTAAAACTCAATCATAATTATACTTCATGATGTCAGAAAATTTCTGATAAACCAGTTCCTGGCACACAAACATCTCTTCGGGTATCAGCGACGAAAGATCTTAAAGATTGTTCTTTTTACTTCACACACCTTAACTGGGAGGGGGTTTAGAGTTAATTCGTTATAGATTCTTTTTGGATAAGAAAAACACGAAAAAGATGGTCTCTTTGAGGTGGTTGCTGAATGGTTTTCTATAGATCTTTTCCCTTCCCTCTCTTCTTTATTAACACAAGGAGACCCAGTTCATCATTGTAAATATTATCTTTCCTGTTTAATGTACTTATTTTTTCTTAAAACATAAAAAAGTTTACTAAAAGACAAGCGACAGTTATCATATCCTGCCTGACACAACAGGAACAAGACAAAACAGTTTTCCAATAATGCATAAAAACTAGTATAACTTTCAAATATTCTTTTTAATAAAATTTACAATTTCCAGATACTCCAAGCCACAAAAAAGTATAAAAAGAGATTGCTCGAATCCCAAGAACTATGAAGATCTAAAGAAAAAGAATTTTGAAAATAAATTACTTCAGATGCAGTCACATATTCAGTATTATTATCACAAAATAGTTTAAGTAATGCAGTTACAGTTGGTATCAGCTCAAGATCTTGTAGGAACTTGCAAAGCTATACAGGTTCTTTTGCAGCTTCAGATGCAGTCACATATTCAGCTTCAGTTGTGAAGTCTGCGATATAAGATTGTCTCACACTCCTCCAACTAATAGCTCAACTTCTTAATGTAAACACATAACCGAAAGTTGATTTTTTAAAATCCTTATCTGACATAAAATTAGAATCAGTATAACTAACTGGAATGATCTCATCACCATAATACACAAGCATATAATTTTTAGTTCTTTTCAGAAACTTCATTATATGCTTGATTACATCCAGTGTTCAGGTCCAGGATTAGATTGATATCTGCTAACCATCCTTACCGCAAAACAGATATCTCACCTAGTGCAAAGCATGGCATACATGAGACTTCCCACAACTTCTGCATCGGCAACTCGTCTCATTCCCTTTATCTCTTCAGATGTTTTAGGTAATTGATCTTCAGAGAATACAATTCCATGTCTGAATGGTAATAAACCAGTCTTGAAATTTTTCATGCTAAATCTAGCCAATATCTTGTCAATATAGACTGCTTGAGACAAGGCTAAAGTTTTATTCTTCTGGTCTTGTAGTAACTTGATTCCAAGAATATAACTTACCTCTCCCAGGTCTTTCATATCAAATTGTTTTGCTAACAACACAACTCAAAAGTGTATTACTCCCAAGTATAAGAGTGTCTAGTTATAATATAACCCAGTGAGTCCGGGGTCGAACCACAGGGAATTTAAAAATCTAATTGTCAATTTGTTTAAACAAAGAAATTTAATTGCGAGAAAAGAAATCACTAGAAATCAATTTAAAAATATGCTAAGGTTCGGGATCCACTCTCTATATTCAAACTATAATTTTAATACTTTCTCATTTATATTTTGCCTCACTTTTACCAGTTAATTATTATATCATTTAAATTTATGTGTGTGGATGAATATGGAATAAAGTACCTAATGTGCCACAACTATTTTAATGTGTCAACAATGTCAAAATACCATACAGATCCAAGAAAATTTATAAATTAACATGACATAAAAATAACTAGAAAAGAATAAAATAAACTTAAAAACTCATTTGAGAAAATAATAAATTTAATCATTTGAAACATTGAGCTTCATCTTTCACCTCAGCTTAGTAAAATTAGTCACTCATGTCGAAAGAAAACATAACACTCTTTTTATTTGATAAACTTTTGAAATATGTTATAAGGAAAATTGATACAAAAGGAAACAAGAAAAGAAAAGAAAAGAAAGAAAGACAGAAATTCTTAAGTTCACTCTTGGCTACAACTCTTTCTCTCGGCTTAAGCTTCTCAAAATAGCTTCGCTCCCTCCCCCTCGCTTCCTGCATTTTCTTGCCTTTTATAGGCAAGGAATGCATTATCTTTATTTTTTATTTATTATTATTATTATTATTATTATTATTATTATTATTATTATTATTATTATTATTATTATTATTATTATTATTATGTTTATGTACATTGAAATGTGTAATGGTCAAGTGGCCATCATGGTACTTGACCATCACGAGAAGGAGCAATTTGGTTTTTGTTCTTTTGTTCTTTTTTTATTTTTTATTCATTTTTATTTTTTTATTTATTTACATTTCCTCAATAATGCTTCCAAATTGCTCCAACAGTTCTTTTTTGTTCCCACTTTCAATTCCAATTTATTACAGAAAAATATTTATAAGATGCGAATTAATTTAACACAAAAATTTATTTGGGGAGCATTCATATAATTTATAAATTATATGCAAATTAATCAACACTTTAAGTGAAAAACTAATAATTTTACCCTTATTACACGTGCACTTTTTAGTGTTAATCACACCCCCCAACCAGCTTATTGCTAGGCCCTAGCAATTTAATCGATAAAAATTTAGAGAAATTTCAAAACCAAATTGCAATCTTTTTATTTTTTATTTTTTGGAAAAATTGTGTTTATTTCTTTCATCAGATTAATGATAACAATCAAATAAAAATATAAGCATTATCTTCAGCCTAAAGAAAATCACACCTGCACAAAACAGTTTAGTAAAATCTTGTAAAATAATCAATTATCATAACTACATTAATCAAGCCACTTTTAAGAATGATACATCAAACCCCAAAATCTCACAATTAAGAGTGACTCTCTCAAAAGAAGATATGCCCCAAATTAAATTTATAAATTATAAATTATGCGCGCATTAATCAACACTTTAAGTGAAAAACTAATAATTTTATCCTTATTACGCGCGTGCACTTTTTAGTGTTAATCACTAACTAACTCTTTATTGTAGTCAATACTCCTATATCGCTTCCAATTAGGAGAATATCATATACATAAAGAGCAAAGAATGCTATAGATTTTTCTTGAATTTTCTTGTACACACATGGTTCATTATTGTTCTGAATGAATCCAAACGATTTAATCGCTTGATCAAATTAGATGTCCCATGATCGGGATGCTTGCTTCAATCCACAAATGGATCTCTGCAACTTACATACTATGTGTTCTTGGCCTTTTTGTATGAATCCATCTAGTTGCTGCATATAGATGTCTTCTTCAAGATGACCATTAAGAAAGGCAGTCTTGACATTCATTTACCAAATTTCATAATCTAGCACTACATCAATGGAGAGTAGAATCCTGATAGATTTAAGCATAGCAACCGGAGAAAAGATTTCCTCATAATTGATTCCCTCTTTCTGAGTAAAACCTTTGTGTTGCGAACCGCCCAAGTTGCTAGCCCAATTACCAACCATTTCAGGCTAGAGAAACCAAGACAAAGCTAAGAGTGCAAGCTTAGCCCAATTTTGGAAACTTCTAGGAAACTCTAGCACATTTGAGCTGGTAAATAATCTAGAATACTTCACACATTTCTAACTTATGTAAATATCTAGAATTCTAGGCATGTGGTAGAATTCTCTAGAATCTCTAGAGCTTGGCAAGCCTCCCTTATAAATAGGGCATGGCATTTAGCATTTGAGAAACAAACTTAGAGCAAGCAACTCAAACACGTGTAAGCTCTCTTATAATCTCTCTTGTAAGCAATATAAGTTTCCTTATTCGGCTCCATTGCTCTCTTCTGTCTAGCTCTTCGAAAACCTCTAAACTTAGCTAGTTGAGAAGCTCAATGCTTACTTAACAACTTTCGGCAAAGGTTGTCTAAGTGTTGCACGGGTTCGTTGCGCAAAATACTCATCCCGTGACATTTGGCTACTAATCTTGCTTTAAATGTTTCCACCGTTCTGTCAACTCCTCTTTTTCTCTTGTACATCCACTTGCACCCTATAGGTTTTACCATATTTGGTGCCTTTACAAACTCTATTTCGTTGTCAAATCAGATTGTTAAGAAATTCTGTAAGTTAGCTCGCGAGTAATGGCCAACCCTCCAAATCCAGTGCAAGAGGGCATTATTGGTGTGGATGTTCCGCCGGAACCAAGCCGCAGTCGTGAGGGAGAACGCGCCCAAGGTAAGACTCGCGGCAAGTCCAAGGCCCCATCCGTGGATGCGTTGGAGCCTCGTGTATCCACTCTCGAAATTGCATTGTCCGCCGCTCAAGACAGCCACAAGGGATGAGAGGAAAGAGTGGATGGTCTCGAGGGAGAATACGCTGAGTTCATGGTGGCAACAAAAACCCTCATCCAGAAGCAAATGAACAGTCTCTGAGGTGAGTTTCAATCTTTCCATAATGAGTTGCTAAAACTTCGTAGCTTTGTTCAGGATGAACTACGCGCTGTCCATGCGGAAGTGGAGGAAGTCCGCTCGGATTGGGCATGGCACAAGCGCACACTCTCCTTTAGTCTAGCTTCCGCAAGCACGAGTAATGCACGACACATTAACGTGCCAAAGCCCGACACCTACAATGGCACACGCAATGCCACAATCATGGACAATTTCCTCTTTGGGCTTGATCAATACTTCAATGCCATAGATGTCCAAGATGAGGCATCGAAAGTGGCACAACACCCACCTATCTTCGAGGTGTTGCACAACTATGGTGGCGTCGTAAGTATGACGAGATGAGCAAGGGTATTTGCAACATCGACACTTGGGTTGACTTTAAGCAAGAACTCCGAAAGTAGTTCGCCTCAAGCAACGCGAAGAAGGAAGCGCAAGCGCGCCTACGTCGCCTCAAGCAATCGAGTAGCATTCATGACTACATCAATGAGTTCAATACCTTTATGTTGGAGATAAGCGACATGTCTGACAATGACTCACTCTTCTACTTCCAAGACAACCTTAAGGATTGGGCAAAGACCGAGCTTGATAGGTGGGATGTTCAAACACTTGACGACGTCATCGCCATTGCAGAATCACTCACCGAATACTCTACCCAATCCAAAGACAAAAAGTATAGTCAAGGCAAAGGTAGGGGAAAGAGTCGTAAAGACAAGGGTAACAACTGCAAAGATTGGGGGTAGAAAAAGCAGCCTAGCAACAAGAGCGGGCAAGGTAAATCGGAGGGCAAGAAGGAGGCAATGAAACCGCGCACCCCATGCTTCATATGCAACTGTTTTCATTGGGTACGCAACTGTCCGGAGAAGAAATCGCTCAAC
This sequence comes from Citrus mangshanensis, assembly GCA_030449895.1. Lineage (NCBI taxonomy): Eukaryota > Viridiplantae > Streptophyta > Magnoliopsida > Sapindales > Rutaceae > Citrus > Citrus mangshanensis. Next base: position 10,252,981 of record JASUUJ010000215.1, on the reverse strand, counting down.
GCTCTTGCTACCCAACTCAAGAGCAACCCCACTATGTCTGCGGAAGAACCCCAACTCAGTATGGGTTCTCTCCAATGCCTCGGCACACTCAATCGCCAACAGCCCACACTCACCAAGAAATAGCTCATGTATGTAAGTGCAAAGATAAACAGCCAGTCCATTCGAGCGTTGCTAGATACGGAAGCGGCGCATAACTTCGTGTCCGTAGTGAGGCTAAGCGCTTAGGCCTCAAGGCCACCAAGGAAGGAGGCACGATGAAGGCGATGACCTCGCCCGCCAAGCCAATTGCGGGTATTGCACAAGGCGTGCATATAACTCTTGGTACGTGGAGCAGAAAGCTTGACTTCTCCATTGTGCCCATGGATGACTTTAAGATGGTCCTCGGTATGGAATTCTTTGACCAAGTCCATGCCATCCCGTTGCCCGCTACGAACTCCCTAAGTATCCTCGACGGGAGTAAAGCATGTATGGTTCCTACGGAGCGAGGCTAGTCCAATGAGAAGACACTCTTCGTCATGCAATTCAAAAGGACTTTCAAGGACTCAAGCTTCTTGGTCTCCATCCGAGAACTAAACGAGGAAAGAGATTGTGGAAACAAGCCGATTCAAGTCCCTCCGTGAATACAAGTTGTCCTCAACGAGTTCAAGGACGTGATGCCTCCTGAAATTCCAAAAAATCTTCTACCTCGGCGAGAAGTAGATCATGCGATCAAGTTGGAACAAGGCGCAAAGCCACCAGCCTTAACGCCCTACCGCATGGCGCTACCCGAACTTGAGAAGTTACGGAGACAACTCAAAGATTTACTGGACACAGGATACATTCGCCCCAAAAAGGTCCCATTCGATGCACCAGTCCTCTTCCAAAAGAAGAAAGATGGCTCGCTGCAGATGTGCATTGACTATAGAGCACTCAACAAGATCACCATCAAGAACAAGTATCCAATTCCCTTGATTGCGGACTTAATCGACCAGCTTGGCAAAGTGCAGTGCTTCACCAAACTCGACTTGTGCTCCGGGTATTATCAAGTGCACATCGCCAAGGGATATGAACTAAAGACAGTGTGCAGAACAAGGTACGGGTCTTTTGAATTCCTTGTCATACCTTTTGGCCTCATTAATGCACTCGCTACAATTTGCACACTCATGAACAAGGTGCTCCAACCATTCCTCAACCACTTTGTGGTCGTATAGTTGGACGACATAGTGGTATATAGCACCACGCTTGAGGAGCATACCTAACATTTGCGATAAGTCCTCCAAATACTTCAAGACAACGAGCTCTTCCTCAAAATGGAGAAGTGCTCATTCACTCAACAAGAAGTGGAGTTCCTTGGCCACAAGATTGCGGGCACATGATGAAGAATGTCAAAGTGAAGGCCATCCTCGAATGGGAGCCTCCATCGAAAGTGCTCGATCTTCGCTCATTCCTTGGACTGGTGAATTACTACCGTCGTTTCATCAAGGGCTACTCAGCCAAGGCGGCACCCTTGAAGGATTTGTTCAAGAAAAACATAACGTGAAAATGGTCCGAAGAGTGCCAAAGCGCATTTGAGGAGATTAAAATAGCAATTTCGGAGGAAACCATCCTCGCACTCCTAGACCACACCAGGCCTTTCGAAGTATAAACGGATGCCTCAGATTTCACTATAGGTGGAGTCCTCATGCAAGAAGGCCACCCAATAGCGTTCGAGAGTTGAAAGCACGGAAGGCCGCTACACGGTGCAAGAAAAAAAGATGACAGCCATCATCCATTGTCTAAGAGTGTGGCGACATTACTTGCTTGGCTCACACTTCACAATCATGATGGACAACGCAACGAAGAGCTACTTTCAAACACAAAAGAAGTTGAGCCCGAAGCAAGCAAGGTGGCAAGATTTTCTTGCGGAATTCGACTATTTGCTCGAGTACAAACGAGTAAAGCCAATGTCGTTGCGGACGCTCTAAGCTGCAAGGCCGAATTGGCAACACTTAGCATGAGCCAACCGAAGTCCGACCTTGTCTCACGCATCAATGAAGGCCTCCAACAAGACCCGCTAGCAAAGGACTTGCTGGAGAAGGTGCTTAAAGGAAAAATAAGGTGATTTTGGCAAGAGGAAAGCATCTTCCTCACCAAGGGAGATCAGTTGTTCGTGCGAAGGTGGGGAAATTTGTGAAAAGAGATAATCAAGGAATGCTATGACTCCAAGTGGGCTGATCACCCAAGAATTGAGCGCACCACTGCACTAGTCTAAGCCTTGTACTTTTGGCCACGCGTGAGGGACGACATCGAAGCATATGTCAGAACTTGTCTTGTGTGCCAACAAGACAGGGTGGATCACCAACTCCCAGCGGGATTATTGGAGCCGCTACTACTCGCAACAAGGCCATGAGAAAGTGTCTCCATGGACTTCATCACATTATTGCCCAAATCCAAAGGGTGCGGCAACATCATAGTCGTTGTTAACCGTTACAGCAAGTACGCCACTTTCATGACCACACCAGCCGATTGCAAAGCTGATGAGGCAACCTGTCTCTTTGTTAAGCACATTGTAAAGCTTTAGGGAGTTTCGAAGAGCATTGTGAGCGACCGAGATCCTCGGTTCACTGGGCATTTTTAGACGGAGCTCTTCAAGATGTTGGGGACCGATCACAAGTTCTCCATAAGATTTTACCCCGAAACGGATGGGCAGACCGAGAGTATCAATAGCCTCCTCAAGATGTACTTGAGGCATTATGTGAGCGCTCATCAGTGGGATTAGGCAAAGCTACTGGACATCTCCTAATTTTCTTATAACTTCCATCAAAGTGAGGCTACGGGCAAGAGTCCATTCAAAATCGTCATGGGATTCCAGCCTATGACCCCCAATGTCATAGCCTCAACTTACGAAGGAAAAAGCCCTGTGGCACACAAGCTTGCCCGAGGAAGCGGACATCATGCGAGCCTACCTTGACAAAGCCGCGAGGAAAATGAAAAAGTGGGCGGATACAAGGAGATGGCATATTGAGTACAAGGAAGGTGATCAAGCCATGATCAAGCTCCTACCCCAACAATTCAAGACTTTGCGGAAAGTTCACAAGGGGTTAGTGAGACGCTACGAGGGACCCTTCCGAGTTGTACGACATGTGGGCAACATCTCATACCAACTCCAACTTCTGCCAAGACTCAAGATCCATCCGATCTTCCATGTGAGCTTTCTCAAGCCATATCATGGAGATACAGAAAACCTAAGTCGTAGATGATCGAGGCTTGCACCAACCGTCGTTGTTACCGCGTTCAAAAAAGATGAAGACTACATCATTGCTGACTGTGTTGTTCGGAGGAGAGGCGTACCACCATACAATGAGTACTTGGTGAAGTGAAGAAACCTTCCCGAGATCGAAGCCACTTGGGAACGTGAAGATGATTTGTGGCAATTCACGGAGCACAACCAGAATTTCAAGCACAAAAGCATGACGAGGATGCCGCGAGCTTAGGTGAGGGAGGATGTTGCGGACCACCCAAGTTGTTAGCCCAATTGCCCACCATTTTGGGCTAGAGAAACCAAGACAAGGCCAAGAATGGTAGCTTGGCCCAATTCCGGAAACTTCTAGGCACTCTAGCACATTTGAGCTTGTAAATAATCTAGAATACTCCACACATTTCTAGCTCATGTAAACATCTAGAATTCTAGGCATGTGGTAGAATTCTCTAGAATCTCTAGAGCTTCACAAGCCTCCCCTATAAATAGGGCATGGCATTTAGCATTTGAGAAACAAGCTTAGAGCAAGCAACTCAAACACTTGTAACCTCTCTTGTAATCTCTCTCGTAAGCAATACAAGTTTCCTTATTCGGCTTCATTGCTCTCTTCTGTCTAGCTCTTCGAAAACCTCTAGGCTTAGCCAGTCGAGAAGCTTAAGGCTTACTTAGCAATATTCGACAAAGGTTGTCTAAGTGCCGCACGGGTTCATTGCGCAAAATACTCATCCCGTGACATTTGGCTACTAATCTTGCTTTAAATGTTTCCACCGTTCCATCAACTCCTCTTTTTTTGTTGTAGATCCACTTGTACCCTATAGGTTTTACCCCATTTGGTGCCTCCACAAGCTCACATTCGTTGTCAAATCGAATTGTCAAGACATTCTGTAAGCCAAAATTAGCCTAGGAAATTTGTAAATCACTGGAGAATAATCACTGGAGAATAATCACGGATGTCAGATAAGAGGAAACAAAGGTCATAAATTTTGACAGCGGCAACCAACCAGCACACACTCTGCACGCTGCACACGCGGCGCACACACTTGTAGTCAAGATTACTCGGTATCTTGGTGGGAGCAATTATGAGTATTGGAGTAATAGATTAACAATATAGAATTTGTACAACACGTCTCTTGATGGGTTTTCGGCACTTGATCATAGAATTCTCTGGTCAGAGTGTGTCAACATATTTAGTATATTGAAAATGATCATTAGAGAAAATCAGTAAGTATTAAGGAACAAAATGTAATTAAATTGATTAGACAATTGGGATATCGATTTAATTAACGATGTGATACAAAGGATTATACAGTAAAGAAATCAATGTGGCATGGGTCGAATTATTATTCGAAAATACTATCCTATATAGCATACAATTATGGAGGTCAATACCAACCTTTTAGTGGAGCAGATTTGAAATTAAATAATTGAGCTAGTTTAATTATAGACCTAATTATTATAGCCACTATTGTATGCACCCATATGATCCCCAGGTTAGCTCATTTAATTGACTGTATCGCTACTCAATTAATAAGGAAGATAACTAGCTATTTTGGTTAAAAGCCTAAATATATTATTTAGTGGGAGACTCCATTTAATATGCTTGTATGAAAGATGCCTTGTGTTATTTTACAAGATGGGCCCCTATAACACAAGAACAAGTGACGCCACTTTGGTTTTATTTTTTTAATTTAAATCAAATGTGATTTAAGAGAATTAAAAAATTAATAAATATGGAGCCTAGGGTTTCCAGTAAATAGAGATATAAAAGGGCTCATTTTCTCTAAAAGAAAAGAGAGAGCCACATTATACAGATCAAAGAAAAATATTTTTTCTCTCTAATTTTGAGAGAAATATTTTCTCTTGCTAGTTTCTTTTAGTTGTGATAAAGGCGTCCACACGTTAAGTGCATATCAAACTTGAGTCATAACCTAGAAGATTATTGGTGACAAATCGTGATCTAACAAGATTGGTGATGACGGATTGTGATCTAATAGAAGTGGTGGTGACAGATTGTGATCTGGAAGCTTAGATTAATTCAGCGAAAAAGCCAAATTAGATTGTCAAGGTATAATTTTCTATATTACGATTTCCTATGTATTGTATGAGATCGATCCTAAAAATTTTTATAAAAAATTTTAAAAAACTAATTTTCTCCAACAAGAGGAACATAAATCCATGAGCACAAGATTGCTTCAAGGGAGGGGGATGTTACATGCGAAAGAGCCTACGTAGTTGCTTTGATTAAAAAATCATGTTCAAGTAGTGTAGCACTACTAGAAAAATAGTCTTTACTGACACTTGATTTGTGACAATTTTTTAAAAAGTATCAGTATGTTCACACATATGGACTATTTTCCGTGTTTAACATAAAAATATCACAAATTACTGATACTATAGTGTATGTAACTTAGACATCAGAGATTTCTGACATTAAGGTATCAGTAATAAAAATAAAGTAATTCTAATTAAGTTTCAAATAAAACTCGAACCGAGGATCTCTAGTACTCAAGCGTTTAAGTTCCGAACAAAAGACCAGGACGTCCAAATCTCAAATTTTCTAGTTTAGAAAACTAACTACTAAACCAAACATTATTTTTTTAACTTTTAATTTAGACAAAATTTTTAATCTATCTCATCCCTCCTAAACTCCCCAAATCTAAAAAACCCTAACTTCACCAAATTCACAAAACTCTAATCTTACTGCGTCGTCTTATCAACCCCGACTCTTCTCTCAGCCACTCCTCTCTTATCTTTCTCTTACAATCCAACACAATCTTTTACTATCTAACTCAATTTTTCCCTCTCAATCTTGTCTCTCTTCAACTACCCGAAGGGGAAAGGAAAACGAAGAAGACTCGCCCATTTGAGTTGTTGCGAGCCGGAAAGCGTACAGACGAGTGCGTTTGGATCCGCAAAGGCAATCGCTCGTATGCCCCCAGAACGGGAGGGAACCGTAGTGAATCATCGCTTTTGGGCGCAGGCAGCCCTCTACCATCCATCCCATTGCATTCCATCGTCTCGCTGGCTCAGCTCAACAATACAGGTTTCGCTTCCTCTCCCTTGCGATTGAGCCTGCTCTTGATCCAACTCAATTTTTCCCTCTCAATCTTGCCCCTTCTCTTCAGGGTAATCCCTTATATTTCTTCTTCCTCTGTTTATACTCTCCTCATTATTTTTGGTAGATATGTCATTGTTCTATATTAATGTGTACAAGATTTCTGTTTTTGTGGGTTTTGTGTTTCTTTTATGATCTTGCTTATCTACTCTTTCGAATGGATGAACAAAATGTTATTGGAGGAGATAAGCAACTAGTTCACTAGGGGGAAAAAGTTTGTTAGCTTTTGATTGACTCGTTGTTTTGAGAACGAAGTACCTCTGTTTTTATTATATACATTAAACGAAAAAAGGCTTAAGCTTTTATGAATAAAAATTCTTACTTTTGCTGTGTACTTACTCTTTGTGATGAGATACTTCTGCTTTGATTTTATTTTAGAAGAGAGCCTGAGATCAGTGATGTCAATTAGCACAAGTAGAAAATGATAATCTAATGTTTTACGTGTCTTTCTTTCATAGTACATGGAAACTATGTATGAGTGCGTAAGAGAGAAATCATGAAATAAATAACTTGGCGATGACTGTGTCGTCGTCGACGGTCTTGTCATCATCGGCAGTGGTATTGTTGAAAGAAGAAAGAAAATGGCAAGGATGAGAGGACTGGAGTGAGAGTGGATAAGCTGATAAAATTTTTTAATTTCTCAGCATTTCTTTTATTCTTTCTTTCTATTTGCCTACAGCAATAACAAGATCATAATTGAACTTTTGTAACCATGGCTGCTGCTGCTGCTGCTGCTAGTGCTTTGACACTTTTTGTTGTCACTTTTGCTGTGATCTTGAACACTACTGCTGCTGATTAGTCTAACAGAATGTTAAGCATGCTTAATGTTGGTCATCAATGGTCCGCAGGTTGTTGCTCTTGACTTCAGTTTAATTTGATAATTTCAACCATATTGTATGACTGTTTCCTTATTTATTTATGTTGTCCAGTGTTGAAGTCCAAAGATGAATATGTTCAGTTTTCCCGTCACTAGTGCTGGTAGTGAGATATATACACTCTTAGGTTTCAACCATTTAAATAAGCCTCTCTAGCGTATTTTTGAATATGGAATCCCTTGGACGTGTTCTGCCCTGGCCATCTTTGCACACTTTTTTCTTGCATTTTATACTTCTTGGCTGCATTAAATGTATCGGTATGTGCCATTCCAAAATCCTATAAGATTTGATTCCTCGAGGATTTCACTGCAGGGCCTAGAAGGTTTTTGTTTCGTCATACCTTTGGTCGATTTCGAAGTGATGAGGCATGTACCTCTTTTAATTTATAGATGCTATTTTTACCCTATCAACCTACTAATAGAAGTAACAGTTGCATAAAATTCTTTTTTAACATGTTCATTTCAACTAAGGTAAACTCTCACGTTCAAAATTTTGTGTGATTCAGTAATTGTTCGAATATATACACAGGCAATGTTTGTTAGAGCTGAGAAAAATGTAAATGAGCTTAACCTTTCTGGTGAGCTAATGAAGAAAGAGAGCAAAACACTACTTGAAAGGGCAGCCCTTGCTGAAAAGGATATGATACGTGGAGAAATTGAGCTCAAGTAAAGTGATCCCGAAATGCTTCAAGATGTTTGTGGTAGACCTCAGTTCCCGTATTCCTCTATCTCCCTTACTTCTTTGCATTTCTTTTTCTTTCTTTTTTATGTTTAATAGAAATAAAAGAATTGTTAATCTGGCAATTGAAACTGCTGTCTTTGAATTATTCTTTTAGACCATAATTTTAAATGCATCATCACCAAATTTGTAAAATTAGTCAAGTTAGCGTGGCATTTATATTTTATGCAATAAATGGCAGTTAGCGTGGCATTTATTGTTAGATTCAATTCTCTGTTTTAATTTCCTTCATCTTCTGTAATAATGCTAGTCACTCATGAATATCTAGCTCAATGAAAGTGTTGGGTCTAATAAGCGAGCTTTTTTGGAAATCATGCTTTGTCGTGAGCCTCTTTGATTCATGGAAGAATTCCATTTATATGGACTTCTTGTACAATTGATTCCTTATATCAGTGCACTTCAATTTTGGGAGACAATGGACTCTAAAGATGTTTAGATTTATTAAATTATTATGGATGATTGAGTAAATAATTTGGTTAATCTGAAATTTTATATGTTGTACCATTACAACAGTATGGCATTTCACCTGAAAGACTGCAAGCAAACCAGGAGCTAACTAAGTTTTTTAAGATCTTGACAACAAGCGTGTATGAATATAATAAGGTATAAAAGTAAATATTCCTTTGTTGAATTTATTTTATATATAAACACAGACTCAGGATATATGCATGAATGCTTGATATTTTAATGGCAATTTATCCAGTGTTATCAATTCTAACTTCTGTTATTAATCATTATCAGGTCTATGTCTCGACAGTGCAAGCTTATAACTATCCTGTGACCGCCTTCCAATGGCATCCAGAGGTATTAAGTTCAATGCTCTTAACAGTGATTTTAGCTGCACCCTATTTACAAAAATTGATAAGCTTAATATGGCAAACTGATCTGGTTAATCAAACCTTTTGAGCGACATTTGTGTGCTAAACTCTAGATGTGTGTGATGTTGTGGACAAGCTGTCTGGCAACACTATTTATTTCTCTCAAGATGATTTGATTTCAGGCCAAGCTACAATTTTTTTTTGGTATTCATGTCATGGGTTACATCTTTCTGGTCAAGCTCTGTTTCTGTGTGGTCTAAGAGAGAATATTTTTTTGTATTCATCTTGTTTCTCTAAGTCAGGTATTTCCTAAACAAATTTCTTAGTAATGCAACTGATTCTTATTAGAGGAAAAGACTGACCAAATATGCTGCAGAAAAATGCTTTTAAATGGGGGCCAAAAGCAATTCCACACACAAAGGACGCCATTCGGGTGACTCAACAAGCTGCAAACTTTTTTATAAGGTCAGTTCTTATTACCTGCATGATTGTTTATGTTACGAATTTCATTGTTAAACAAGTGCTGGAATTTCATTGATAGTTTATTTTCTTTTCTTAATGACATATTTTATTAATATATATAAAGGAAAAATAGAAATAAATAATAATATATTGTCATTTGCTTTGGTTTTTTTTTTTGGGTGATTATGGACTATGGTGTTTGCTGGAATAATCAAAAGCTTTTTTTTTTCAAAGATCAGAGAAGTACTTGCTTGTTTGATCAAATTCATCGAATGAAGAAGCTGTCCGTGAATGAAGAAGCTGTCCGTGATAATGCATGATCGCAGTACTTATGTTCATGGAGAGAAAAATAATAATCCTTCTAAATTTAGCTTTTAGATTTGGTAAATTTAGCCCTTAAATTCAGCTATGAGTAGAAGGAATTTGATTGGATAATAGCAGTTAAGATTATTCAATTATAAGAATAAGATGTCTTGTAATAAGGCATCTTTGTGTATTGAAGTATTTGGATTGTGTAATATATATTGATAATATTTAAATATTATGAAAGGTTTTGATATATAAATTGATTTTTGTTCTTATTTCTCACAGCCTTTTAATTCTATCAACAAATCAATGGGCAACATGTCATTTTATACAATTATTTTTTTAAATAATAAATAAAGTAGTGATACTATAGTAACAGTAATCACAAATACTAATATAGTATTGTAATATTTTGATACCATGGTGTTATTATTTTAGTGATTCTATAATAATAGTAATTACTGACACCACTTACAAGTGTCACTATTTTTCTGACTCCCAGATTACTGACACAATTAACAAGTGTCAGTAAAAGTAATTTCTGACACTATTTTAAAGTCAGTAAAGACCATTTTTCTAGTAGTGTAGAGAGTTTGAGTCATGCTGGCCCACAGTTATTGTGTTTCTACTAATTTAGATATGCTTTATTTGCAAGTTAAAAACAGTTATCTATTTGTGGATATATGTTGTGATAAATGTATTAGAGGAAAGATAAGAATTTTCTAAGTTGTGGAGTATTGATTTGGACAGTGGTTCTCTCGAAACAACTTTTCTTTTCTTGGGGAATTGGTACAAAAGCTTGATAAAAAGAATACGGCGATCTCCAAATGGATTTCAAGATAAAAGAAGGTCAACCCTTCGGCTTGATCCTAGGAATTGAGTTAATTGGAAATTTTATTTTTTTTAAAGTACAATTCACTCCATCTCACCACCAAACTAAATTTAGTGCCGTAGAATATGATAAACCAAGAGGGGAAAAAAAATAATGTTTCTAATTTTTAATAAAAATCCATTGAATTTTATTGAAGTTTATTTCGCACAAACGTCCACAACATAGTAGTTAAATTTATTGGAAAATTATAAAAGGAAAACCAACTTCCAGTCACATATATACCCGAAACTAGTATTCCGAGCTTTCCAGCCAGCTTTTTGTGCAAATCACAGCCTGTTTGACATCAACATCGAGACCGGAACAATAATGGATATTTTCGAAATCAGTACCCTCTTTAAACGGAGCAGCAGAGATGGGTATTGCTAAGAAATCAAGAGCCATTATTGCAAGCATTGGAAATATTGGACTGTTTAAACGCCACCAAGCTAGAACATCGAACTCTTCAACCGGAGGGATTTTAGGCTCTTTCAGATAGAGCACAAGTTCAGAATTTTGTAGTGATGATGCCGCGCACGGCCTCCCCATTTCATCTAACATTTTGCAGTTGTCATGTGCATTTTTGTTGTATGCATGAGTAAGGACATCGACAATTTCCTTCAGATGTACATCAGCCATCGTGCCATAAATTTCTCTATACCAGCGGTCTACAATGTCCAGCTTGTATCTCGGATCAAGAACTATGGCAACTGCTAAATACAACTTATAGTTGAGCCAGTACTTACTAAAAAATTCCTCTTTTACACCGGTTGCTATTACACGAACAAAGTATTCGTCAGCTCTTTCCCACAGAAGCAAGTTCAGATACAGTTCACAAACCTTTGGGAAGAACACATTTGCAGTGGTATATTTGGTGTCCGACAAACGCTGAGCAGCATCGTTCAATATTTTCAGATACTCATATACAGCCGTTGCCTTATCCCATTCCTTTTTTGCTAAATTTATCAATTTGAATTCATAATCCATGACCTCAAGCTCCAAAAACGCTTCTTTATACCCCACCGCAGTCTCCAACCCTTTTAAGCCATACAACTGTTCCGGAAGAGGTCGAGAGATCACTTTCTTTCCCATGGACTCGGCCCTCTCTATTGCCATTTGAAACTTATGTTTGTTTGCTGGCTTCCTGACATAATCAAAAGCCTTCCTTATCTTATCAGCTTCCCAGTTCGACCCATTCCTAGAGTAAGATTTAAGAAAATCTGCTAAACAAAGAGCAGACAATAGAGGGCTAACAAAAGGGCCTAAACCTTGTCCCGTCATCCAGCTGCTGACCTTTTCGTTAACTTCCTCACTATCAATATTTACAACTACAGAGCGTATTTTTTTCTTGATGTTCCAATCTGAAAGCACATCTGTAAAAGTTGTGCAGAAGTAGTCATACATTCCATCAAAAGAGTTATACGTTCCATGAAAACTTATAAACTTTTGCTTCAGCTCCCAGTTATCATCAATGAAGTGGAGTGCCATCATCAATAAGCACCCCTCGTCGAACCTCATTGCTAAATTGAAACGACATGAGAGTTTAGTCAAATATTTGCGGAGTTTTTCCTTCTCTTCCGTGTAAACAAGGAGTAAGTCGGATTTTATTAAGTTCAGATTTGAAAGTCCGTACTTGATAATCGATCTTATGACACCCAACTGATTCAGTTCATGATTAATCACAAATTTTCCTTTGAGGACAGCAGGGTTTGTCGAATTACCATTTTCATTATAATGATCAGCCAGTTTGCCTCCATTTTCTTCATTGTTTTTGCTGCTTCGGCATCTTTTGGCATGATTGTTGAGGTGTGTGGTTCCCTTCTTACTTGAACCGTCAAATTTCTTCTTACAATGCTTGCATTTAGCCCAAACTTTCCCATTTTTTCCTTGGAACTTTGTGAACTCGTCCCAGACTTTTGATGTCAACTTTCTTCGTTTAGTACGCGATGAATTCTCCACAGTTGGGTTTAAAATCTCGTTGTCATGATTTTGAGAAGGTTCAAGACAAGCATTTGGTTCTCTAGTCTGAGCCATTTCACCCTATCAACAGATAAAAGAGCGATGATCATCAATAATAAAAGCAAGTCCCTTGATTATCAATGTCTACAAGATATTTGATATAATTTCTAAGTGAGCATCAAGAAGTGTTGGATGATGTAAGTGCCAAAAACTATAGCCATCAATACAAGTCATAAGCATCACTAGTTTGAATAACGGATATGATTTGTATTGATTCGGACTAATGAAGGTTTTAAGAACCTTTAGACGAAATGGTCCCTTTTTTTATGATCATATAAGTTTCCATTAAGCAAATAAGCAGAGAAAGAAATTAACGAAATGAAAATCCGTTAAAGGGTGATGATCATCAAGTAAGTAATGAAAGCAAGTCTTGATTATTAGTGTCTACAAGATATGTGATTAAATTTTTAAGTGAGCTTTTGCCAGAAAATAGAGCCACTTACACCACACCATGCGTCTATTAAAAAATCATTAATTCAGATAAGGGGGGTGTATTGTATATTGATCTCGGACAAAAGAACAATATAACAGGTTCACATTGATTCTAGATAATGAATCATTATCAATGTGAACTATATTCAGTCCCAGATTTAAGATCAATATCCACGGACGATGCGTGTGACCTGAACACTTGGATAATTGGCAGCATGTGATTACTAATGAAATCATGTGCAAATAATTTAGATGCGCACAAAAATGGTTATCAAACCTAACGATGTAAGTTAAACACATAAAACGAAAGGTGGGGATTCAGATACGACTGTAGGGATGGCAATGGTACCCGCAACTCCGCCCAAACCTGCTCACCAAAATCCGCCTGCTGCGGGTAATTTTGCGGGTTGCGGACATGTTTAATATTAGAAATCGAAACTTGTATTACGTTGTGAGTGGGTTTGGTATTAGCTAAATATCCGATGAATACCCGCATGAATATCTACCAAACCCGCAGCTTTTTTTACCAAATATTTTTAATGTAATTTTAATTGAAAAATAATTAAATCTTAAAATATATAAATTAAATAAATGTAAAGTGTTAAACATGTCATGTGTGGTGTGTGCAAGTTGTAACTCATAACCTAACCTAAAGGAAATCCAAACTATTTCCTTTTCACTTGTGAGCAGTAGCCGTAAAATTTAGTCTTCTAAACTATTTTCCTTTTACCCGTGAGCAGCAGGCACACACCCATTTCATTTCACCTGTGAGCCGCAGCCGCACATCTATGAATTTTACATGGCATTTGTGTTTTGTTTTAAAGATGAAACTCTCAGACAAACGTTAATTCATTGGTTGAATGAAAATATAAATTAATAAAAACAAATCAAGTGATATTTAATTCAATCATCGGTTTCATCAAAAAAATAATATCATTACTCTTTTTTTAATGGATTTATATATTTCATACTTAAATTCGAGAATTTGTGTTTGATTAATGTTGAAATTTTATTTTTTTGTTTACATTGATTATATTTAGAATTGAGTGTGTTATGTGAAATTTTAAGTTATTAATATAAATTTACATATTGAACATTTGTTATTTTAAATGTGAAAATCATCAAAAAAATCTTCTGGGTACCATTGCGGGATTGATAATTATCAAAACCCGTAGCGGGTGGTTTTCTTAAAAAATTAAAACCTACAACGGGTGCAGGTGCGGATTTAAGAATTTAAATTTTGTGCGGGTATAGATTTAATAACAGCGTACCCGCTGCGAGCGGTGCCCATTACTATCCTTAGATATGAGATAAAATTTCTCACGAAACTTATGTCTCATCTTTTATAAATAAGAGCCAAAAGATCGAGAAAAGATTTTTGGCCAATTTTTAGAGCAAACTCAAAAAACTATAGATCTAAACAATTCGCAGTTTCAAAACACTAACTTGAGTGTGAGATCAGTGTATTTTGCATGCACTCATTCGAGTTCAATCCACAAAAGTCCACGAGAATTTACAAGATTTATATAAAATCTTCGAAGGAATTAGATATAATTCTCTATCACTCATTATTGAACTGTAATAAGTCGGATCGAAAATCTTCAATGACCAAAAAGTGTGGGACGAAGTAGACTTCCTCTTTTTTTTTAATATAAATAACAGAAGTTTCCATTTAGAAAACAAGCAGAGAAAGAAATTAACAAAATGAATATACAATTTAGGAAAAAATATTAATGAAGTTAATACTGGTTTGAAAACTATTTATTTTGTTAAATATCATTAAAAGACTATAGAGGAATTCGTTAAGAGAAAAACAAAAATACAAACTAAATATACCTGTGTTAGATGGGAAAGTGCATGGGCTTCCAGCTCCAGCCAAGACATATCCAAGGGCACAGTCGATGTTTAAAACCTGATTTTAGCCTACAAAAATTTTATATCTATATGTACAAATAATAAAATCTTCAAACTGAAAACTTGTAAAATCTATAAAGAAATCTAACCATTAAGATAATAAAAATTAAAAACCATATGGTTTAATAGTTTTTTTCAAACTTTAATACAATTTAAGATTCAAATCAGTATGCTACATATATGTATGTATGTATGTATGTATGTATGTATGTATGTATGTATGTATGTATATATGTATGTATGTATGTATGTATGTATCTGTGTGTGTGTAAGTGGAAAGCTAAACTAAGCGTTAGCTTTTTAACACTATCAAATACCTGGCTGAAGATCATCGATTTGACATGGATCCTACTCCAATTTCTTGAATGTTCGTGTTGGCATCTAAGCTTTTGAACTTTCTTTCTTAACAACAAGGGGAACGCTTAGGCACTCCGAATATAGATCAAAGAAAGTCAACAGATCTTTCATATCCGATTAGGCTCCGCAAGCGTGTATACATACAGCCTGCATTCCTTTTGTCGCATTTTAATTCAAAGTTTCCAACCATCCGAAATCCGACTTTACAATTATTATTCAAATTTCAAGTTGTAATTTAAAATTTCCTTCCCGAGTGGACTCGTTCACACATTGACTTTTGACGATTATTTGTGAGATCTTGCAAAGTAGTTGGACCCTATATGGGTATATATATTAGGAGCTGGCTAAGTTACGGATTCTGTAACTTACAGATCCAGCTTTAGCCAACTCCCATACACACCCATTTGCTGGCTTTTCTCTCCCCTCAAGACATGTGTGCTCCTCTCATTGGGTGTGTATGTTACAGATTCTGTAGCATAGCAACCTCCATATTAAGGTCTATTCCTAATTGTAATTGGGTTAGTTGGAAGTAAACATATATTGTTGTGATCTGAAAGCCAATAAGTTAAATTTTATCACATATTTGTGTAATGATAAGTTCTTATTACGGTTGGATAACTATTATAGTAGTAATTTAGTAAACACACGTTGTTTTGTAATTTGAAAATTAACAAGTTGATTTTATATCATATCTTTGTTATTTTTGTCAAAGTTATTATTTCAAATTCATATTTATCAAACACTATTGAGGCCTTGTAAAATATTAGGGTGTGATAGTTGCTACAGTACCAATTTTTTGGGTAAATACTAGTGGTTGTCGTTTTAAAACTAAGTTGATTTAATATAGTTGGACTATTGGCACCCCCTCATTAATCTTATAGAACACCTATTATATTACAATTACATTTAAGGACAAATATAAATAGGATTAACCCATTTATATGTTCTTTCTCTCTTCAATTTTATTTTGCTTGCACAATATAATTTTTTTTATTATCATTAAAATAGTCTGAATTTAAGAAGTAATCCTCAAAGCACAAATAATATTCTTGTAATATCCATGGCAACAAAATTAGGATACAAGTATACAACATAGTGGGAAAATAAATTAAATTAAATTTTATCTTGCTACAAATAATTTTTTGAGAATTCTCAAACTAATTGTTGCACCCAAAGTTTATAGGTACGATAAAATTGTATCATACCCATAAAATATTTATTATTTTCTAAGGTTTTTCTTACTTTCTCTTTTAGACATTTTTCTTTGGAAATTAAATAATAAAGAAAGATTGAAGAGAGGAATATAATTTAAGACTAAAAGAGTGAGAAAGTTATTAGAAATTGCAAATTTTATACATGAAAAAAGTGTTAATTTAGAAAAAAGATATTTTTGCCATTAAATGGAATATGATTGAAAATGGGTTTCAAGAGGAGTTTGGAGGGGTGCTAATAGTCCGACTCTTTAATCTATCACTTATACAATGAAATACCTATAATATCTCCATATTTTATCACAATTATTATTTAAAGTCGTATTTACTATATCTTATTAACTTTTATTTTATAGTTATAATATTTTTCATAGCAACTTTAGTTTAAAAGCTATAATACTTTAATACCAAACAAGACCTAACTTTTATTTTACAGTTATAGCTCTTATGACACATCATCCCAATAAGGCAATAACAAATAGGGTCTTACGTTAAAGTTTGATAAAAATTTAAATACTAGTAAACTAAATGTAGATATTAAAGAATAAGAAAGCTGCAGAAGATCGCACCAAGAATGAAAAGAGAGGTGCATTATATAACTCAAATTTAGAGTTGGCAAAAGAGGTCATCGATCGTGTTCGTGTCGTGTCAGCATTATGTTGTGTCAAATTTAGGTTGACCTAAAGATGACTTATTTAATAATCGTGTCAAAATTTTAAAACCCAAACTCGACAAAAAAATAAACAAATTACTCAATAACCTGTTAAATATAATATATTTAACAAAATTTACATCAAATATTTGTATACTGTATGTGTGTGTGTGTGTGTGTGTGTGTGTGTGTTGGAAGACATGTATATTTTATAATATGAATATATAATATTATTTATATATAAATATAAAACTTCAATAGTGTAAATGTGAAATAATTTTATAGATATGTTGAAGTTCTCAATCTATAGAAAATTTTATAAATGAAATAATGTGCATATGTTCATCTTTCCCACAAAAAAAAGAGAGGAATATGTTCAATATTTGAGTTTTGATAATAAGAATCTATAAATTAATTTAGAATAAAAAATATAATTATATCATTAATATGACAAATGAGTTAAAAATCGTGTTGACTTGAACTCAATATAATTGTATCCATTAATAGAATAAATGAGTTAAAAATCGTGTTGACTTAAATTCGACTCATTTAATAATTACGTTAAATTTAACGATTCATACCCATTTGTTTATATTGTATTTATATCAAATAATTAGATCATATCATATTTTGACAGCTCCACTCAAGTTGCCTCATAAACTTTGTTGCGTCGTGTCACCACTCGGATTTCCCAATCAAATTTGGCGTACAACAAACCACTCAAAATGGCGTTTTAGGGCACGAATGGTTATTTCCCGTAGCGTCGACGTTGAATGCAATAAAGGACACCTGGAAAGTGCAAAATTTATGGATGACACGTCCAAGATAGTGTGTGGTCACTTTAGACTTTCCTTATTTTCATTAAAAACTTTAAAATAAATAAATTGAAAACTAAAGAAAATATAAACAGAAACCCTTTTCTTGAATAAAAAATGAATATTAAATTAATCGTGGTACTCATTCTTTGATTCTAATGAGAAGGCCTTTTGAGGGCTCCATTCTTATTGGAAATACAATTCAATGTTACTGATTAATAAATTCAGAATTAGTAATAATGGACATGAGTAATAATCACATTGCGTCGTATATTCAGGGATTTTAACTTGCAAACTCGAGCACAACGTAAATTATCTAATAACGTGTGCAAAGACAGCTTAAACAATATTAGTAATATCTAGCCTTGAGGGACTAAACCGAGTAATTTTCATATATATAGTTTGAGTGGTGACTCATCTTCAAAACCTGTGAAGGAGTTTAAAAAAAAAAGTTCCATTCACGACAAGTCAAATCAGTGAAATATTGACTTGAGAAACGTCATCAAAATGATGATCATCATGTTTCACTTGATGGGCCTTTGAATTGCTGGCTTGATGCATCTTCCCGGGATTCGGTTGATCGCCACTTTCGTAAAAAGATTGGACTCTTAACAATTGGTTCAGGCTAACTCTGAAGGCAATTCATCATTTCTACATTGTTTCGAAAATTCAAAAGAAAAATTACAGGATTTTTTAAGAGAGAAAGATGAGCTATGTCCTCTAGCTTGTTGTTTGTGCGGGGGTGGTTTTGGTGATTGTTAAAGTGGGGATTGAAAATGTGATTTCCTTCTTAATTTTAATTTTAACACATTTGTGTTATAAAATATATTGGGAAAAAAAAAACAAAACAAATTGATGCTGCAATCGCTTACTTTTTGTGTACCTCTTATAAAAGGGTAACGCTATAATTAATTTAGTTTTATTTCATAGGCATATTAGCTCATTACCAACTTTCTTATCATGCCGCTACTCCATCCAACTAGTTTCTCATAAAGACAAGAAACAATCCTACCTGTTTGGCGCGTGGCATTTGCCAAGAATACAAGATTTTATGCCTTGGTTTTTTGGCCTTATTTGAAAGTTGAAATAAAGAGCTTAAATAATCGTAGCTTAAAAGTTATAACGCTATAATATTTGATAAGTATTATAATATTTTATAAATACTATCTTTTATAAGTTGAAAGTTATTACTTACAAATTAAATTAATTTAATTTTAAACTTGTGCGATAAAAAACATATTATATCTTTACTAATTTTATTAAAATTATTATTTAAGAATTATACTTACTAGACACTATTAATTTTTATTTTATAATTATATAATTTTTTTTTCATAATAACTTTAGCTTAAAAGTTAAATTACCATCTCCTTCTAAAACTCAGGAATACAAGCGCATTCCTGTTGCATCTCATTCCAAGTTAAATTCTGATGCTGGCCATAATCAATTAATCAGGAATCATCACGTTGCTATTAAGTGTTATATCACTGGTTCCCTAGGCATTGACAAATCGTGATTAAAAGTTAAAACTTGTATTATTTCAACTATCCAACTTATAAACAACACAGTTACAAGGGGGATTAACCAACGAATGCAACCAATTTCCCCTTTTACCTCTTATCTTACAATTTTTTTTAATTTTTTTTTGGGTAAATAACAGTTATTATGTTACAAATCAAAATTGCAGTGGAGTTGCAAAGACCACGGCTACTTTCTCTCACATTCTCAATTAATGCGAGCTCAATTAGAGCCGAACTACTCAGCTTTTAAGCAATTAAAAAGGACTTACCTGGGCTTTCACATCTTCATTTCCCAACAATCTCAGCTGGCTGCCTCACCAAATTCTCCATTTGGAACGAATTCATGGTCCAATACCAGCAAAAGTATAAATCAATTCTCCGACAGCTCTTCATAATGATGCATTTGAGCATGCAGAGGAACCTGACATCATTTGAATGAAATTTCAAGGGGGGGCAATCATTCACAGCAGCATAGTGATAAGAATGCAGCAATAATGCTGAATAATTTCACTACATGGTGCTGCTGCTGCCGCACTTTATCATAGTGCAGTCCTTATCAAGGATTCTGCGAACCACATAGAGGATGATCTGGGCTGCTCTCATGTAAACCACTTAATAGGGAATAACATAAGGAAGAGCACAAACATCAGCCGACTCAATCCTCATTGCTTCTGCCCAAACTTGTGGCATCTTGTCATTCCCTGAATATCCCAACTTGGGAGTCTGAGAGTGAGAATCACTGCTCTGAAATAGCCATTCCTGGTCATCAAAATTGGAACAATCTTCCATTTTGGGAACCAAAAGAACCTGACTTAGGTATTTGGTATCCGGATGGGGTGGTTTAACAGGTACCTCAGCAATTTGATCAGTTTGTACACCTGTAACCTGAGGCCTAGCTGTGTTAACAGACAATGGCTGAGATACAATTACACCATTCAGCTTACGCTCTTTCTTATCTGCCTTGAAATTATGAGCTGCCCCACCTTTATCTGAAGCAAAGGGGGCAGCAGTTTGGAAAGGATCCAAAATCCTTCCATTTCCAGGTAATGAATGAGAAGATGAAGTAGGTCTTGGCAACTTATTAATCTCCGTCAATGAATCAGACATGGAAGCTGGTTCTGCCAACTTATTGCCCACAGTAATAGAATGAGAAGATGCAGTTCGTTTCTGCAGCTTACTGGGCTTTATGTCATTAGCTGTGACAAATATAGTTAAGCAGAGACTTGGTTAACAAGAATGACCAGTTAGAAGAACATCACAAAATTGATAAATAATTGCATTAGAAAAATGCAGCTCAATTTCTTCCAATTTCAAGCAAAGATTTCCAAGATCATGAAAAAAATACGGTGTCAGTGTGTTATTCGAACAGTCAAATCCTTCCTATTTAAAGCATTTTTCTTCTTTTTTGTGGCTGTGTGTGGAAGTGTATGTGTGGTTGTGGCACAACGAAATAGTAAAGAGGGAAGCTGCAGATAGTTCATTTTATAAAGGAACTCACCATGACAATATCCATTTGTCTCTAACTCCTTCCTTTTCCTGAGATTTCCCTCAGTAATAGCATTCTTATTGCCATCTTTGGGGAGTTGTAATGCCTTCGTATTATGAGTAGCTATGTGGTCATCCTTGTTGATCTGTTTTAATTTATCCTTTTCTATGTTTTTATGATCACTTTTCATCTTCGCTTTCTCCTTTTTCTTCTCTTCATCCTTCCCTTGTTCATTTTTCTCCTTATTGTTGTATTTGCTTTTATCCCCATGCTTATCATCTCCTTCCGTCTGTTTGGTCCTTTGTTTACCTTCACTTCTGCTCTCAGAATCTTTCTCCAGAGGTCTGGGCATTCCTTGAACTTTTGATTGTACAGTAAGTTTCCGAAACATATCATTTCCACTAAATCTCGCTTCATCTCCAACACTTCTCTCATCCCTCTTCTTTTCCTTCCCTTCATCCAAACTGCCAGTGGACCTGGCCACCGATTTGACCATTCCCTCATCCCTTCTTCGATCTGTACCAGCAAATTTATCAACCATGTGACTCTCAATTCCTCTGTGTTCATCTCCAACCCTCCTTCCAAATTCCTGCACAATTTTAGAATCCTTGGCATTTCCAGCCAGATAACTGTTCTGATTGTACTCTCTGCTATAACCTGAAAATTGCATGGGAACTTTCTTCTCACCAGAGTTACTGTTTCTATCTTTATCCTTCTCCTTTGGAACAAATTTCCCTCCATTGTGACTTTCTGATTTTCCACGCAATTTTTTCTCATTTGGGGTTTTCTCTGCATCATGACCCTCAGATTTCCCAGGAAGTCTCTTCTCATCTGATCCAGTATTTTTTTCTTTATCTTTATCCCTGTCCTTATCCTTCTTTTTCTCCCTGTGTTTTTCCTTTTTGTCTTTCTTTTCCCTGTGTTTTTCATCACTTCCATCTTTATCCTTTTTCTCTTTACTTTCTCTCTTCTCCTTGTCCTTCTTCTCCTTCCTATGCTTCTTCTCTCTCTGCTTCTCCTGAAAATCATGAAAAAAGGTTAAGTACATTCATTCACCCCAAAAGATAATCCAGTAGTGTTTATGGAACTAAGATAAAATCTATTAAACAGAAATCAATTTTCAAAAGATACTCTTCAGTTTCTCGCAAGAAAAATTAAGGTAAGCAAGCTAGTTCCTCACTGAGCTGAGGTTAAAATAGTTTTAAAGCTTTGTCGCATGCAGAATAGGAGACCGACTAATTACTTCATCTGCAACAGTATTCAAACTACAGAATGAGCTATCAGCAGTAGATAAAGCATTTCAAATGATTTTAAGAGTGAGCGAGGAAGTGGTGTCTCACGAAATTTCTGCAGCGAACATCAGGAAGTAGCACAAGCATAGAAAGAATAAAATATAAATGAGAACTCCAACTCCATAAAGTTAAGGCCAGGGAAGCTCAACACGACAACAAATTTTAATCATCCCCTGCTCTTCCAGACAAATGCCGAACTATTCCTTTCTTCTAAAAACCCCACAAAGCAATACCCCCAGAAAATTATGATAGCATTATTCAAACTATTCCTAGCACTTCAATGAAGTTATAAACAGTTTAATTCGGAGATTCAGATTTACAAGAAACCACGGAACGGGCCAGAAACCCCATTCCGCATTTGTAAGCTGAATCTCCATTGTCATCCACCAAATGAGTTTTCACTTCACACTACAATAAGAAACAAACAAGACAACTAACGTTTAAATATGACACCCATATAGGCAGTAATATTGCCTTTGTATAGAGAGTTCCTGCTACCATCTTCCAATTCATTGGTCAAACTAAGCATAAAAAAATTGGTGAGGTGTCACATATCAGCCATAGTACTAACTACCTAATACAATTAGAGACAAGCTGCATAACTACTGCAGGAGTCCATGAAATAAAACAAATAATTAACATGCCAACACCAAAAACATCGCTTTTCCTCCAATTGAGATCCAATCTCGAAACAAGCTTACACCATCTCAGGGCACACCTAGTGTCAGAAATATTTCCTAACAATGGGATCTTATCAGGTGAACATATACTTGGAATGCAAATCTGATGCTTCACAATATGGAAAAATTTGACAGCTGTATCCATAACTAAGAAGAGTTTTCATTCTGAATTCAAGAAGAGGCAAGGCTCAAGAAAGTAAAGTTTACTGAATATATTAATCTAATTCTGAAAAGACTAAACGGATAAGTACCTACAATTCTATGCTTATAACTTGTTACATTGGTGCAAATTATTTCAACATTCCTATCTGCCAGTTACAATACTCTTAACAGTCCAATACCAAATTATTCATGTGAGTCAGATCAACACAATTCATCCCTTAATATTATTTGCTCATAAAAATAAAAAATTAAATATAAATATAAAAAAGAATTTTACATATTCATCTGTCAATATATAAGTACTGAACCATAAAGGTATACATGTCATTTTCAGTCTTGTTCCAAGCCTCACATTCCATACATTCACTATTAGTCAAAAGTCAACCACAATAATTGGTCGTCGGCCTGAAGGTGGCCAAGTTGAAAGTCAGTTACAGTCACAGTCAAGTTAGAATTCTGACCATTTTATATTCATTATTTTATTTAATTTTCACAGTTTTAATGAATGCTCAGAATTTTACCACTAGACTAATTTTATCAAACTAAATACATAGAAAGACAAGATACTGATGCCAAACATAAGCTTTAACCAAGAGAAGAAGGCACCTAACACTATATCCATAGCAAAAAAAGGGAAAAGAAAGAAAAGAAAAGAAAAATAAAATAACATGATGAAAATTTGTTTTAAAACTCAATCATAATTATACTTCATCATATCAGAAAATTTCTGATAAACCAGTTCCTGGCGCACAAACATCTCTTCGGGTATCAGTGACAAAAGATCTTAAAGATTGTTCTTTTTACTTCATACACCTTAACTGGGAGGGGGTTTAGAGTTAATTTGTTATAGATTCTTTTGGGATAAGAAAAAGTAGAAAAAGATGGTCTCTTTGAGGTGGTTGCTGAATGGTTTTCTATAGATCTTTTCCCTTCCCTTTCCCTCTCTTCTTTATTAACACAAGGAGACCCAGTTCATCATTGTAAATATTATCTTTCCTCTTTAATGTACTTCTTTCTTCTTAAACATAAAAAAGTTTACTAAAAGACAAGCAACATTCATCATATCCTGTCCGACACAACAGGAACCATACAAAACAGGTTTCCAATAATGCATAAAAACTAGTATAACTTTCAAATATTCTTTTTAATAAAATTTACAATTTCCAGATACTCCAAGCCACAAAAAAGTATAAAAAGAGATTGCTTGAATCCCAAGAACTATGAAGATCTAAAGAAAAAGAATTTTCAAAATAAAGTGCTTCAATGGGAAACCGAAGGAACTATTTTCATATGTTTTTCATTTAGTTCAAAAGTCAAAATGAAAAGGAGAATGTTGCACAAGGAATAGACTGTAATAGCAGCACAAACTCCAACTAACAAAAAGTGTCTAAAGATTTGTCACAAACTTCAAGACTGTGACCTGAGACATGAATCCAACCAACTAAAACGAAAGTTCTATTTGAAGGAGAGAATATGTGTACTAATGCCAAATTAATATTAAAACATAACAGCAAGATTTAAGAAACCAAGAGTAAAACTGCACCAACACAATTTTTCATAACCATAAATAGTCCAACGTAGCATGAAATTGACAAGACAGTTACAACCATCACCGAACTTATTCTAAATAGGCACATATACCAATATTTTCAACTACCATTGCCATCTAACTGACAATCAATATGTGATACAATGAACTAACTTCTAGGACCTATGTAGATATTGCTTTTCCTCTTCCTCCTTTTGCATTTTGATACATAGAACTCCCTTGACGAAATACTAAACTGGAAACTACCACCTACAACCTTGGCATGGCAATCTCTAAGATTATCATAAGCTGGTATTTCTAAAATTTTGAGCACCCTAGGGTTTTCTAATATTTGACGAGTCACATACCTTTGTAATCCACCAATGCATTCACTAGTATGTATACAAGCTATATTGATTGAAAATAATCAATTAAAAGCTATGTGAAGAAGCTTAGCCTATTGGGGTCAAAAGTGCTTGTATACCATGTAAGGTGTATAGTTTTCAAAGCTAATATCCCCCATCTAAATTTAAAAGTTTCATTATTTTCTATTTTAATTAAACATTTGTTATATGAAACTGTACGAAAATTTATATTTAAAAAATGGATTTTATGGGAATGGGGAAGCTGTCCACAAAAAAACAAAGAAATAAAACAAAAAATGTTTGTCAGAGGCTCCAAATAAAAATTAACCACCACAGCAAGGCCAAAACATGGGCGAACACAATTATAGCAGGAAAAAGGTTACAGTAATATTTTTCTACAAAGGAAAAGGTAACCATTCCAAGTTTCTAGATGCATAATTTTCTATCAATATCCAGAAATAAATAACATAGGAGTCCGTTTTTCTTACTCTATTTCCTTGTATGTGCCTGTATCAGTAGCTAATTCTTATTGAAGGAAATCCATAAACATTTACCAATAGCAGCAAGTTTTGCTTAATGAAGCAGAAAAAGGTGATGTCTTCAGTTGATTCCAGAAATCGCCAGACACATAATTGAGAAATTAACACAATTCAACACATGACCTAGTAGGCAGAATATTTTAGTCTACAGCAAATGAAAAGAAGGTCCTCTACTTTTCAAAACTAAGATGGTGGGAGAACTAGCATTGACGATGATTCATTGTTTGTGAAGGTGAATCAATTAACATACCAATATAAATGAAAAGGTTACAGATGAATACGTAAGGGTCTTACATAGCTTAAAGAAAGAGAGATTGAATTTTGCCAGTGCTAGAGTTAACTTATGGCCTTTCTTTAAATCAATTTGTCAAACAGATTTTCACAGGCTCTCACAAATCACAGAGACCTTAATTCAGTATGTAATAAGAAGATACTGTAAATCTATAGTGAAAAATATGCCAGGTTTATACATGGAAAGGTAATGAATTACTTTACATATAGAAAGAAACAAGACAACGAAGTATCTTGTCATGCACAAAAGATTTCTTTAATATTTCCCTCGGCAATTTATGGAGAAACATCCGTAATCCTAGATTCAAATTCTAATGCAGAATTAATTAACAGATCCCATGATGGAATAGCTAAAAAGATGGATAAACAATAAGAGTCATCAATGAATCAATTAAAACGTCCTAAATCCTGAAAATCTATATTAGGTAAAAATCCTACTCTGCCCTTTCAACTCATTTATATCTCTAACAGCACTAAAAATTCCAGTTCAACTTCCTTCTTCAAAGCACGGACACTCAAGGACCATTGCATTTATACATACAGTGCAAATCTTCCCCCCCCCCCCCCCCCCCATAGGAAACAGCATGCAGAGCAAATCAATTGATTCAATAAATTATAAAAAGTCATTCATTTTCATCAATATAGTACTTTGATGACCATGTTCTGCAACAGAAAATTATGTAATGCATGAAATGTAACCCATCAGAATGGAAGCAAAAGAATAGACTGACAGCAGCCATGTTAGTCCACTGAAAGGTAGGAATGTGATTCTTTCCATGATCTTATTGATTAGTGATGCCAACTATGCAATCTGAGTGAATTAAGTATGAGAAAAGTGGATTAACCTTTTTCAATAAGTCCGGATCGTCAGTCCTAGCCTTCTTTTCATATCCTGGTGGCGGGAATGGAAAGCAACGCGACATTGCACAGAATGCTGGAATACAGAAAGCAAATATCTTTGACAAACGAAAAAGCTTGAATTACTTTCCAGTAGCACTGTTCCAAGAAAGGAACGAACCAGTAACTATGCTCCTGTCCATGCACCATGTCCCCACATTTATTTCCAGCTTCAATAATCCTCCATAAGCTCTCCGGTTGGACCAACAGCTACAAATTTCAAATGCCACCAACCTTTAGTCTCCTTTACATCAAAGGTACACACAAGTCAAGCAGTTTTCACTGGAAATAACTTCAAAACATAAACGCTCACCGAAGTACCACTTAATCAATCCTAATACTAAAAACCACACTACACTAGTTCAAGAAATTGCAGAGTTCCAATGATAGATCAAAAGTTTCTCTTCAGTCAAGAAAATTGTTCAATCTATGTCAATCCAAATGGTTTCTTGAGAAACAAAATCATTCCACTACTGTCTAATCTTCTCCGTTGCCTTCTTAGCCAATAAAGAACCATCACCTCCTCCCTGTAGTCAACGCCAAATAACAAAAGCATCCCCCAGTGAAGATCAGCACACAAAAAAATGCCAAAGGGCTCGATACCCAATTGGCAGAAATAGCTAAATTTTCTGAGTTCTTGATCACAGTCTACACAATTCAATACATGCAATCCTCTTCCATGAGCAAACCAAATAATGAACAATCACCATTAACCTACAGCAACTTCAAACACTTAGAAAGAACCAATCCCAGAACAGTCAAATCCACAGCTCCAATCTCTCCAAAGATTACAGCTCATGCCCATTCTATGTTATCCCAAGCCCTAATCAGTCAAAATTTTACCAGATTGGACAAGTTCCTGATTATGATCCAATGAAACCCTAATAACATTCACCAAAACAGAAACTTGCTAAGCAAACATCCAGTAGCCAATAAAAACACCAGTGATATAATTTTAAAATACAAACTTTGAGAAGCTTAAAAAAAACCAAATGGAATAATAACACTTTTTCTTTTATTACCTAAGACTAAAAATGGGTATCGGATTCAAAGTCATAAATGTGAAAAAAAAAATAGCAAAAAAAGGGTCAAATTGAAGTGAACAAAAAGAAAAAGAAAGTGAAGGTAAAAAAAAATGGTGAAGTGAGAATACCTTGTCCGCTACAAAAGAGGGGAAAATTTTTTGTAGAAGGACAAGATCTCTCTCTCTGATATTTTAAGAATTGAAGGAATGATTATTAACGAATGAACGATTAACGAACAACAAGCAGAGTGAGTGAGTTTTGTTTATGTGCGTGTTGCTGAAAATTGTTTTTTCCGTTTTCAGTGTTGCGAATGCTGTCTGTATTTTTTCTGTTTTTTGATTTTCAGAGAAACAGCGAGCGGGCAAGAGCGAAACAGAGACAGCTTCTGAGTGGGCTTTTGCTTATGTTACGGAAGTTGCACGCGACGCGAGAGAGAATGATAAAGAGGAAAGGGTAAAAGGGTATTTAATAAAATGAATCTCTTCTATAAATTGGTACGACATAAATTGATTATTCAGATAAAAATATAAAATAATAAAATTAAATCGAAAGATTTGTAATCTAATCAATTTATTCATGTAATATTAATTTATATAAATAAATTTATACAAAAAATTATAATTTTATTAGTTGTTTGTAGATAAAAATCAAATATAAAAATTAAAGAAAATAAATTTACGTAGAGCCATTGAAAATACTGTAGCCCTCAAAGCTACTGCTAAGAGAAGAAGACGCGGACCAACTTAAGAATTTTTTATTATTTTATCTGACTAATTAGGAATAAGTAATGAATCTTTTAAGAAAATGTCAATTAAAAACACATTTAATTGAATAAAGATATTTGTTTTGGCCATAATAGAACTATAAGTTATCCAACAAAATAAAACTATAGGAAAAATGATTATCTTATCACGGATTAAGGAGTTTAAAATGATTGAAATATAACAGAAATTAAAATTACATGATGAAGCTTCATTAGTTCTCTGACCGAACGTATGGACATGAGTAATTCGTTTTGTCATACAATAACCAATAGAAAAAGAATGATAAAAATCATTATTCACAAAATTTATTAAAACGCGCCGCTGAGCGCGTGAATCTCAAAATGCAGTATTGGAAAAAGGAGTTTTAAACTGAGAAGCCATTTGCCAAAGCGCATAGCACATGTGGGTAGGTTCTCCAGCCATCTCACAGCAAGTACAGAATAGCCACGTGGCACCACCCCATCCCACCAAGGCCTCCATCTGTCCATGCACGTGTCGTGTTGCCACTTCGCCTAAAAGTTCGACAGGAAGAAATTGAAAATTCCATGTGTGGGTTGTGCTTTGCGATTGATGCGCCCAATTTGCAAAAAAGAGGGCTTTTTCCATGAGAAGAGAGCATGGTGTCTGATTTTGTTTCAAAAAATGCACACGCCGATTATTGGTTTTGCGTGTGTTTGCTCGTTTTGGTTTACACCTTATCCCAGGCTAAGAAGCCATATAATTAGCATATTTTTCATATCTTTTCACTTGCATATGTACAGCCAACATGCCTTGTTTTGCAGGTCTACAATTGTACTCGTCACATGGCTGTGATGTTAATCTAATGGTTACAAATGAATCAATCTAACGGCTATATCAACTTCTAGTACTATTACATGACCATTGTCTATTCATTATATATGATCTTGCTAAGTCCATATTATTACTGTCACCAGAGAGCTTCATCTTACTCGTCACAAACTCAGAATGCTGCCACTGATCTCATTGAGGCATCCATCAAACACTAATTCACTTTCATCCCTCAAGCTCAGCTGTCTTCCTACATTTGTTTCTACGAGATTCAAATGTCACTTGTGGCAGTGCCTTGGTTATAATATCAGCAACTTGCCTTCTGCTTGGGACATATTTGAGCATCATCTCAGCCTTGCTGATCTTTTCCTCTGACAAAGTGCGCATCTATCTCAATTTGCTTTGTCGATCTATAGAATACTACTAGATCATCTACTAGAGCTGTGGCACTGAGATTGTGACGCCATATGACTAGTTTTCATTCCAATTGTATACTTGAATCTTTTAGCAATGACAGTTTTTATACTAATTCTATTGTTGTGTTGGGTAGAGCTTTGTATATTCAGCCTCTATGCTTGACTTGGAGATTGCCTTTTGATTCTTAGTACGCTATGACACCAGATCACCAACCAAATAGATATGTATCCCCACCATGCAGAGTCTATAACCCTTTATCAGCTCCCCAATTAGCATCAGTAAGTATTTCTATCTTCAATTTTCTTCCTAGTGTATAATTAAAAAACAAAAAGAAAAAAAACATAGTTGGAAGTTTCTTCTAGGTTTCCGAGAATTCTTTTGCACACTTGCCTCCGCATCTCCTTTGGATCTTCCAAGTATCGGCTAAGCTTATTCACATTGAATGCACTAGCTAGAGCTCTGGTCTTGGGCAAATTCGTGGTTGTACTTTATTGCTGTCAGCAAACGACAACGATTTATGGTTCATATATTGCCAACTGAATCGGGTAGCTGGTGCAACGCCCTCTCTAACGTACATAGTTGCTGTGCCTGAGAGAAGCGGCTAACATAGATGCTAGGGAAGGCGGTGAAGGAGAAGAGTGGATCGGTAAGTAGAGAGGTGTTTGAATGTTTAAAGTAATGCATCATAACTTCGTACGATGCAATTGTGAATTTGGTCGGCAACTCCGACCTCTATGCTACTCCTTTCACGCCGATGATGCCAACCTCAAAAAGATTACGTGAAAGTTGATGATATTTATACGAGTCTTCTTATAGTGTATACAGCCCTGTCACAAGTAAAAAAAAAAAAATTGTTCATTTAATAATTTTTTAAAAATTATTTTTAACGCAGAAAAAAGAAAAGAAAATTAAAAAATTAAGAAAATTTATAAATATTTAACACAAACAATATTTGAGTGAGAAAAGTATTTTTAATTTAAATGAAAGTTAAAAAAAAAGTAAAATAATCATGTCCTAACACTTACGGTTATATCAATATATTAGGTCCCATGTTCCTAATTTTGTTTAAACTTTCTCACTAATAGGTTCATTTGTTTCCACTTTTCAATCCACTAGTTTTGTATTTAATATTCCTACTAAATTCGTTAAATACTAATATTTTTGGTTAGATTCTAAGTAAATTGATTTCTCATTGGATAAGTTTCTAAATTTGGTTATACTTTCTCCCCTTTTGGTTCTTATATTTCAATTATTATTCCACTAGTTTTGCGTTTAGTATTTCAATTAACTTGGTAAGATTCCAGTTATTTAGAATAAATACCCAAATTACTTTTTTTGGTTAGATTAGTTCCTAATTTTAGTTAAACTTTTTCATTTATAGGTTCACATGTTTCAACTTATTAGTTCACTAGATTTGTGTTTGATATTCTCACTAAATTCGTTAAATGCCAACATTTTGACTTGAATTCCAAGTAACTTTCACTTCCAGTTGGGATCAGTTCCTAATTTTCGTTACACTTTTTCTCTTATTGGTTCATGTATTTCAACTAATTATTCTTTTAATTTTGTGTTAAATATTCTCGTTAACTTGATAAGTTCCAATTATTTGGGTTAAGTACCAAATTTATTTTTTATAATTTTATTTTGGTTAAGTAGGTCCCTAATTTTGATTATACTTTCCCGCAATTGGTTTATATGTTTCAACTATTATTTCACTAGTATTGGGTTCAATATTTCAATTAATTTGGTAAAATTCCAGTTATTTGGGTTTTGTATCAAAATTACTTTTTTGGCTAGATTAGTTCCTAATTTTAGTTAAACTTTTTCATTTTTTTTTTCATATGTTTTAACTTATTAGTCACTAGTTTTGTGTTTGATATTCCTAGAAAATCTATTCAATACCAATATTTTGTGTTAAAATCTAGGTAATACTCATTTTCCTAATTTTCGTTGTACTTTCTGTCTTATTAGTTCACATGTTTCAGTTAATTATTCCTCTAATTTTGTATTGAATGTTCCTGTTAACTTGGTATGATTACAGTTATTTAGGTTAAAGTACCAAATTTATTTTTTATAATTTTATTTTGGTTGACTAGTCCCTAATTTACTTGTATTACTAAAAACAGTAGTAAGGTGAATTATGTTTGAACCCTTATTATTTTAACAAATATCAATATACCACATAATATTGAAAAAATTTTATTGCAACCCTAAATCTTTTTTAACATTTTGTATCAATTTTTTTTTTCTATTTTCATTACTTCATAAGATCTTTTTAAACTTGATTGTATGTATACTTGAGCTTTTAATTTTTACACATATTTATTCTCATTTTATTATTTTAATTAATAGTATTAAGTTACAAATTTGAAACTTGTTGAATCTATTATGTTGAAACAACTTTTTTTTTTTTTTAAGAATGAGGAGAGTGGCTAGGGTTTCCAAAGAAATGTCACCATACAACTATTTATATTTATAGTAGAAATAAAAAAAATATATGAAAGTTTTGAAATTAATAAAAAATATAATAAAAAATTAATGAATAACAAAACTTTCACAAATAAATTTGTTGTGACCATTCAAAATTTAAAAATTCATTTGTAATTTGGTAAATAATATTTTCATTAAGGCGGTAGTTTTGCCCACCAAGATTTTTTATGTGAAAATTTTACATAAAAAAGATATATATAAAATTTTTGTGTTGATATAAAATTAATTTTCTACAACTATATTAATATAGATGAGATACATTACTGTGTAAATATACTAATAATCAAACTGTGGGTACCAGTTGATTTGGTTGTGAATCATTTGAGTTAAAAAAAAAAATAGTTGAGGTTTGAAATCATGGGAGTAAATTTAGTTGTTGTTAAGCTAATTAAAAAAAATACTCAAATTCAATTTCTCTTACCACTAGAATAAAATTATATGTATTAAATTTATTGAGAAGTACAATGAAAACATATTTAATGCCTCATAAGATTATAATAAGC
This sequence comes from Citrus mangshanensis, assembly GCA_030449895.1. Lineage (NCBI taxonomy): Eukaryota > Viridiplantae > Streptophyta > Magnoliopsida > Sapindales > Rutaceae > Citrus > Citrus mangshanensis. The sequence goes on along the minus strand of JASUUJ010000215.1, from coordinate 10,220,434 downwards.
TCAAGATGCATAAATAAAAATAGATTCATAAGACTATATTTATCTCCAATAGGATAGAAAGCTTCAAAAGTAAATTTAGTCAAACATATTATTAATATGAAAATGGATATATAATTTTTATATTTTTATATATTTTTATTATTTTTAGTTGTCATGTAAATTAACTTAATTTCAAAAAAATATAGATATAAATGAGATTGAACAAATTTTGTAATAATTGCACATCATTCAGTATAGAATCACATAAACATCTAATGAGTGCAATATTACTCAAATAATTTGATTGAATTTAGAAATTTAATTGTCATGCTTAAATTATATATCCGTAAGTATAATATAATATAACATTATTCAATATTAGTTGCATTCAAATTGTAATTATCCATTTATATATATGTACCATTATGAATTTGATTAATGTTTAATGAAAAACTATTATAGCATAAAAGATTAAATAAAGTAACTAATTTCACATGAGTTTGTGTGAATTAATTTGCATAAGAGATTATTTGTGAGTTTTATTCAAAAATATCAAATATTAGATGCTCTATATTTTTCTAACATATGACTATTTTTCTAGAGGGTGTACATAAAACATATTAATTTTAGCCACTAATGATAAGAACAAAATTTGAGGGGTGATTACGATGTTTGGAATGATAATTTTTCAATAATTGGATAAACATTACCCTCATTTTAGTAGGTAGGACTTAAGTCTAAAGTCTCTATGTGTATTGTCAGATATTGGGCAAATATTTAGAAATAAATTGGTTTCATTATATGTTTAGATACTTGGATTGTAATGCAATTGAAAGTTGATTAAATTGCTTTGATTGTTTTTAAGCAAAATATCATTACACTTATAGCATAATATAAAAAATAGTTAATTAACATATAATCTATTTTCATTTATTATATTTAAATATTATTCTCATTTGTACATAAATTATGTTTTTTAAAGCAAAATATCATTAAATTTATAACGTAATATTAGGAAAATAATGTAATTATTTTAATTTAAATATATTATTCTAATGAATTTTATTTAATTATTTTTTTCATTAGTACATAAGTTACATACATCAACTATATTTTTCATGAATTAAAAAAAAAGAAGTATTTTTTTAGTTGGGGGGGTCTTTGATAGTTTACTAGTTTTGAATTGATTATCTTGATATATATCTAAAATTAGGGAGCTGTATGATAGGTACCTTTTAACATTTGCTACATTAATCCATGGGTAAGTTTTAAAAACCTCCCCTGAGGTTTGAGGCTGTTGCAAGTAGATGGTGAAAATTATTTTATTTGTAAAAGGCCCCCTATCGTTAGTTAAAATTTCCATTGACTAACTGTTGACTTTGAAAAGACAATATTACCCCCAATATTTACAATTCCAAATATTTACAATTTCATAAGTAATTAAAACAATTATTTTCACCATGATCAAGTTATTGATATTTCCTTAAAATCTTAAAAAAATAAAATTACAAATCTTAAAATAATTTTTTTAAGTTTGTAATAAAATTACAAATCTTAATTATTTGATATAAAAATGTAATTTTTTAAAGTTTGTAATAAAATTACAAATCTTAATTATTTGATATAAAAATATAATTTTTTTAAGTTATTGATATTTCCTTAAAATCTTAAAAAAATAAAATTACAAATCTTAAAATAATTTTTTTTAAGTTTGTAATAAAATTACAAATCTTAATTATTTGATATAAAAATGTAATTTTTTAAAGTTTGTAATAAAATTACAAATCTTAATTATTTGATATAAAAATATAATTTTTTTTAAGTTTGTAATTTTATTTTTTTAAGATTTTAAGGAAATTTTAACTGACGTAAACTATTATTGGGGGTAATATTGTCTTTTTAAAGTCAACAGTTAGTCAATGAAAATTTTAACTGACGGTAGGGGGTCTTTTACAAATAAAATGATTTTCACCATCTACTTGCAACAACCTCAAATCTCAGGGGAGGTTTTTAAAAATTACCCATTAATCAATCGAAATAAGTACCGGTGACGGGTTATGTGTAGAATTAAAAAAATTCCATGCAGTCGTTGTATTATAAGCGGACCCTATTTATACATATATATAATTTAAAAATTTGTTTTAAAATATATTAATATATAATATATATTAATATGAAGACTTAATTTGTGATATAAAATTTATCGATATAATATATTGTATTTAATAAATAATGTATATTACTATATAATTGAAAAATTTCTTATATACATTTGAATTTCAAAATTTAATTCATTAATTACATTGTTTTAAAAATATATATAAAAGCAAACAGAAAATTTCCAGGCATGGGGTTGTTGTGGTCAGTGACTTTGCCGGAAAAATTAAAAAGTGTCGTTTGAAAACACAAAACGAATTAATGAATTAAATATGTATAAGATTTTCCACTCCCTTTCTTTTTTTTTTTTTTAATTTTTTTGACAATAGTTGTAATTTTAAAACTACAATATATTGCTACCAAAGATATTACGCTTAGCATGTGTATGTGAACTCATAATTACTTGAGTTCTCCTCTCATTACAAATCAATTTTTAAAAATGAAGTTTACCCAATATGCGCATAGTAAGTACTAATTTAAAAAATGAAGAGATAATTAAAGAATTAATTAACACTTTTTGGGCATGTTTAGATATTATTGAGGGTGTGTCATGTGTGGACTGCACAAGTAATAATGCATTAGAGTAAAAAGGTTAATAGTGACTAAAAATATCTGATTCTAAAGAAAATTGGATAAATCCTAAACAAGGGATTATAAAAAGGGATCATGCTATGGTGTAATTGTGATATCGAGTTATAATTGCATCCAGTCTTTGGATGTATTTAAATTATTAAGATTGGATGCACTACGATTTCCCCTATAAAAAGGGACAAAATTATGTTCCCATGGTTGCAACATACCATGGTCTTTTGTCTTTTTATGTTTTAATTATATAGAAGTCCCTGATATTTTGTAAACTTAAAGAAAGGTAAAAAATGTTTAAGATTCTTACATATAAGCCCCATTTGGGATAAAATGACGTTTGACTTAATTAATCACACTACAAGAAGTATAACCTTTAGCAATGGTAATTTAGGCTGGTTGCAATGGGCTCAAGCAGGGGCAGATTTATTAAAGGACAAGAATGGAGCATTGCCCTTGTAAAAAAAAAAATTAATATTCAATATTCTATATTACATTAATAATTGCTTATTTACATTAAAAATTTTATTGAATTTTTTTGAAAATATTCTTTGGCCCCCCAGCCAAGGTTGGCTCGCCCCTGGGATCAAGATAATGACACATAAAATCACCATTGCGGAATATTTTACAATAGTTTATTATCCTTCACAAAAAAGAAAAAGAAAAAAAGCCACCAAAAATTAAAAGAATTCTTGGAAACTAATAAATTCATTATTTAATCACCTTTAATTAAGAATAAAATATTACTACGAGGATTCACAAGGGCAAAATTTAAAACAAACAAACAAAAATAATTCTTAGGAAAATAAAGCGCATAAACTTTTGAATTACTTTTTTTTAAAAAAATTTAAACTAACTTCCTTTTATATATTTTTATTGTAGCCTTTTTATATAAATTTATTAGGCCACATTAAAAATTTCAAAATGGCTCTTTTAAATTTTAAGGGCAATGTTGGCATTTTATGTATAAACTGAAAAATTCAGTCTATGGATAAACTAAATTATCAGTTAATACTGAAAAGATAAATGTGATAATAAAATTTTTTAATAGTAAAATAATAAAGTGTTATAACGTAATATATTTTTTTATTTCTACACTTATTTACTTCACAAATTCCTTTAATAACTAATATTTTTAACACATATTCAATTTATTTATTTTATATTAAATGTATATTACATAATGAAAGAATTATTTACGTGAGATTACATTGTTGCTGTTATAATATCACTCATTTTTATGGGCAGACAAAGCTAGTGGATGAAATTTCAAAAATTTAAATAATGTGACTTATATATAAATATTATAAAACTTTTGGTATTTATGATTTTACAATAAACAATAGGGACTCTAATGTTATAAAGTAATTGAACAATCTCTAGCCGTTAAAGAACTTTCCCAGTGGATCCATCGGCTGACTCAGAAAAGGACAAAAGTTGTGGTACCTTGCAGCTGTTGCAAGGTAGGTGGATCCTATAAAAAGTACAACAACCGAATTGCACAAACCCCTGAAACCACACGGTAAAAATGGCCGCACTTGATATAAACCCGGATCCTTCACAACTCTAAAACCCAGAAGATATTTTAAAGACGTCGGTGTCAATCATATATATATATATATATAAAGAAAGCCCTTATGCCCTAGCCGTTTCTTCATCATCGTCAGTCCTCTTCTCTTTAAACCCTTTGCTTCTGTTTCTCTTGCTTAAGAGGTATGCTTCTCTTTTCTCTCTTAAACCCTAGTACTTCCTTTTCTTTTAACGTAGTATGTTGCACGTGGTACGACGTCGTATTTATGTTTGTGGATACTGGGTTTAGAGTTTTATTTTTACTTTTTATTTTTTATTTCATTTTTTGTGTTGTGGGTTTGTATTATGTGGATCTATATTTTAAATAATGGGTTTGTTTATTTCTGTAAATAGGTTCAATATTTTGTACTTTCTGTCATTTAATTATTTTCTCTTATGAGCAATTATTGGTTGATGGTTATAACTGGTTAATATATAAAAAATTATGGGATTTTGTTTATGCTACTGGTTAATTTTTAAAGATTTTTGTGGGATATCGATTGGTATCTTGTTTTTGTTTGCATCTCATGTTGGTTCGTTTTAATTAAATGATTCATTTGGGATTATTAATATTTTTCTTTAGTGTTGGCAGACAAAAATGGCATTTTGTGGCAAACTTGGGATGCTAGTTAGGCAGAATGGCCAGGCTCCAAAGGCATCTTTGATAAATGCTGTTCGATTCATGTCGCAATCACAAACTAAGCTTTTTGTTGGAGGTGTTTTTAATTATTTCCAAAGAATAAGCTTTACGTGAGATATTTGCTTCAACTTTTTGTTATAATTCAGTTACTCTGTCGTCTTCGATTGTAGGGCTATCTTGGGGAACCGATGACAGTTCTCTCAAGGAAGCGTTTTCCAACTTTGGCGATATCACTGAAGGTATTTCTACCAACTCATCTGCCGTTGTAAAGTCAATAGATTTAGTTACTTATAATTTTTTACTCTTGGCATTTTATTTTTATTTTTAAGTGGTAAGGTGATGTTAAATTGAAACTCTATATCAATTCTGTTTGTGAATTGTTCCATTGTTATACTTTGAATCTTATATTGATGGTACTTTATAATTGTAAATTCAATCTTTTTGGTCTTTTGGTTTATGTGATGGTTGCTGCAATTGTGGTTGGCCTTGGTGGGTTTTTGCATGTATAATTTTATGCAAGCATTGTCCTACCCGTCAAATATGGTCAAAATAGTTACATATCTGTGACAATCTGTTTTGACTTTGAATATTGGTATGCCTGGTAATTAGTATTTTTTTTTTCAACTTCCTATTTGTTCCTGTGTTCTATGATATATTGGGTAATGATAAGTGCTTTTTGTTTTTTGGTTTTATTTGACTTTTTTTTCTCCTATCATGTGTGGCTGTACTTGTTGGGTTTCACATCCTCATTTTAGTTGTTGATTTGGTGCACAGCAAAGGTTATTACTGAGAGAGAATCTGGGAAATCAAGAGGATTTGGGTTCGTTACCTACGACTCTAATGAATCTGCCAGCTCGGCACAGTCTGCAATGGATGGCCAGGTCATATATTAGATGTTAAAAGCCATGTCAAACATTTAATTAAATCAAATCATATGTTGACTAGTGTGTCTGCTATTTCAGGAGCTAAATGGGAGAAACATTCGGGTGTCTTTTGCCAATGACAGACCTCCTCGCTCTGACGGTGGCTATGGTGGAGGGAATGATGGATCTTATGGCGGCAACCGTGGCGGTTACAGAGGCAACTACAGAGGAGGGGATGATGGTTTTTAAGGGGATTCTATTCAATTTTTGGGCATGCTTTAAACTAGGAATTAAAGTTTCCTGTTTGTTTTAAGGATGGAAGTTTAGAACTACTGAATTCGTTATTATATTGGCTTTTATTTATCAACCTTGCCGCCTTAATTGCATATTATATAGCTACGCAGGCCAAGTAAGATGTTTGACACTGCTATGCGTCCATCATTTGTTTGACGTTGTATGGGTCATGGTTAAAACATATTAATGGTTTGTTGACTGCAGGTTGCAAATACATGCTTTGGTTAGTAATATTTAATTATTTAGCTGCTGCTTGAAAACTGCTGCAGTTTAATGAGTTTATAACCTCTTCCAAGGTCATGTTGAGGATGTCCTTCTACTCTCAGTCTGTGGCTGGCATATTTAAAGTAGCTGTTATTTTGGAGGGAAATGGTCATTATGTTGTCAAAAGATTTTTTTTAGCAGCCTGAGTAATGAGTGATTTATTGACCTATAATGCAGTCAATAATCGTGTTAGGCTGATTGGCACTATTCTCACTGGATTTTAAGTTTCTTCATTTTTGTTGTCAACATCGTCTTCTCCTTTCCCCGAGTTTAAGTTCCCCAATAGCAAAATGGTCGCATGCTGTTTTGTTTTACTTGAGTGTCTAGTCATAAATCTCTAGTTTTCAGTTGATCTTTTTAGTAAATATCAAAATTATGAACTTTGGAGGTTACAATAAATTCTGGAGCAAGTTTTTCTTTTTGTAAAGGTGTCGACCCGATGAGAGGATGAGAAATTTTGATCAAACAGTAACTTTATATTAACAATGTTCATTAGCAACATGTCGCCTGCGCAATTGACAAACTTTACTTGATTTTCCTTTGCGAATGAATCAACTGGTTAATCCTTTTTACTGTGCCCGTTATCCTGGCTGATTTGGTGACCTAAGAGAAACTATCAATTTTCATGGTTTGCTCAAACTACCGTGATTTGATTTCCTCAATCTGGCCATATTAGGATAACTCCGGATGGGTTAAACTTTAGCTTCTTTTTCCTTCATCTAGTAATACTATATAAAAGGTTCAGAAGGAACTGACAAACTTTCATCTTCATTTTCAACCTTTTGTTTCTGCTGTACGGCATGTGCCATTACCCAGTTGCTAGGGGTCTTTCACCAAACGAAAAATACTCTTGTAATATCGAGAAAGGCCACACATTAACAAAGAGATTTCGCATTTATGAATGAGAAAGCAAGCGTGCTTCAATATTAACATTGGGGAGAATGACCAAGAGTCACTCTTAGAAATTATTTTTACATTTACCATCTTTTGTGCATTTTACAATTGGTTATTTTTTGTCTTAATTAATTAATTAAACCATAAATCATAACGAACTAGTTTGATTAGAAAACAAGCAATTTTCAAGAACACAAACCGATCAATCTAAAAGCAGAACTAAACTCGTAGTTCCCTAATAGCGAGTTTGAACTAATTTGGGAACCAAAGAGTTCAATGTTGTACCAAGGAAGTAGCTTTTCAAACAGAATTTAACCAGAGAATGGAATCACGGTTCATGTGATTAACACAAAAATAGTCAGAGCTTTAATCTAGGCAATCCGGTATGGTTTTAAAGGCTAAAAATTCATCAGAGAAGCTCTTGAGATTGTGGCAGCCAAACACGTGTACATAGTAATTATATCACAGTATGATGAGCTCTGTCTTTACAAGCACTTGCTTTGAGTGGAAGCTGGAGAGTCCAATCATTCTCCTTGTATGCTTGTGCAATCCTTCTGTTTTCCACTTAAAAGTTATTGTTGAAGTATGAACCCAAACCAAAAAACAGACTAAAGTTTCAGATTTTTTTTTTTTAAGTTTTTAATCTCCTAAATACTTGATATTTATCAAGATCTTTTCTTCATAACAAATTTCCCAATTGAGTTAAAATGTGAGAATGAAATAACCTAAAAAGCAAAACACTCCATAGAAATGATGAATTGAACTATAATCTCGAGAACCTCAATTTTTCACAAGAGAGTGTAAGAGATAAAGGCCGACATCGTCAACAAATTCCCATAAAGATGCATTATATAGATAGCAAATAAAGATAAAGATACAACAAGTACACACACAACTTAACCAAAGCAACAGAACAAACCCAGAAAGCAGAACGTGAAGCAAGAGACCAAAAGCCCAAAACATGAAGCGAAAATACCAAATGTGTAATCAATTTTTTATGCCTCTAGCACATCTGGTAATAATCTGACAGCCCCTGTTGTAAGAATTGGCCTGGCCAGAATGACATTCATAATACGAAGCACCTGGTTTGTCACAAGGAACCATGTCTCTCCTCAGGGTATCATAGCTTATGTACTTCTTTTGCATCACAAGAACTCTCCTGCTGCTCTCTGACTCCATCAATTCTGCATCAGTGAAGCAATCTTCAATGCTTTTGGAGCAAACCCTTTGGCTTTGGATTTGGGGCATCACATAATTCACATCAATTTCACTGCCTAAAACTGAAACCCCATTGCAGATTTGAAGGAAAACGGCTGCTGTGAAGAGGATCCTGACGTTTATGACTTCGGTTTTGGACATTTTTCTTTCTCTTCTTCCTCTCAGTTCCCACTTTCACTTTGTGTGTGAAATGAAAGTCGCTTCTTGAGGAATGCTTTAGTACTCAACATTCTAACAGTTCTTGAGCGGGTTTATTATCGGACAACCAATAGAAAAAGGCCACGAAGTATAAAGATACTCTTTTTTTTTTTTTTTTTCCTTACAAATTCATATGGTTTGAGAATAAGATAAATCTACAGTGAAATAAATAAATACTTGGAATTATTGTACAATTGTCCAACAATTATTAAAAACGAAATATTAAAAATGGAAAATAAAAGGAACATATAATTATCTAAATGGCAATTATATATCGACCCCCTGATTTTATGATTTTTTCTAAAAATACATGAATATTTTTGCTCTAGCTCATGACTGGATCAGATTTAGATCCAATTCGAAAATCCGGTCAAATTCCAAAATTAAAAAAATTAAAGATTAAAATTAAAATATAAATATAACAACTGTTGCAATCTCTTTTTCTCTTCGTGCCACTACTGTACTGTCTCTTTGACCACCACTCTTCTTTGTATTTTTTCGTCACTGAACCTCAAGCTAATCAATTCACCGCCGACGTTGAACCATCACTAGGCCAGGCCTTCAGCCTCCCCAGCAGCCATCTCACTACCAATTCTCCATCGCACCAATAGCCACCCTATTTCTTGTTGTTCAGTGCTCGCTCCACTACGTCATAGATCTGATTGAGTTTCCCAACCCAGCATATAAGTAAGCATAGATCTTTCTGACTAACTACATAAGAAGCCGCAGGATTTTAATTTAACAAACAATAATGAGAGAGTGAGAGATAAAGATGGGAGTAAGAAATCAACTAAGCTTGTTCATCACTTTCGCCAAAGAAGGATTTGGAAATCTCTTTTAGTAGCAAAATAGTTTTTTTTTTTCTCTCCATGTCATCAGCGCTTACATTTGCACTCCAGCTCTCGTAAGTAAATTCACAAACACCTGGTAAAACACTCTTCACTCTTTAATTATCTTCCAACCTTTTTTAAAAAAATAAAGAAATAATTCTGTGTCTCAGACTTATGCATGCTCCTGACTTGTTATTGGCCGAGCAGATCTCGACCCATGTTCTCCAAAATTTGTTGTACTTACAAGTGCACGAATATATTATAGTATAAATTTATGGTGATGCGTGTCAATCTAACGAGGAGCAAGATTTAATCATGTGCATGGTTAATTTTTCAAGTTTGTTTTTAAATTAATTGGATGTGATTTCTGAACAGTATTGAGATTAATTCTCTTGATTCATACTCAACACTTCACCATGAACTTAATATTCTCTTTTATTTTCAATTAATTTATGGGGGGTATTTCTACTCCTCTTAGTTCTCATTTTGGTAAATATGGTATCACGCACTCATTATGCCAAGGAAAAATTATCTTCTGTTAAATGGGTGTCAAGTACACGCTGTGCCAAGGGATAATAATCCTACTGTCGACAATGTGATAAGACCGTCCACTAAATAATTTAGATTTATTTTCTGTCAATACTGAGTTAAGATGAATCACTAATACTAGAAGAGAGTTTCTCGCTAATAAACATGGTGTAAAATGATCATTGTGCCAAATAGTAATAATCTTATATTAGGAAGCCGGTATACTGTGCACAATATAGACAAGATTATTATTGTCTGTCAACGATGAGTCAAAAAAATCCAAATAAATCAGAGAGGGAGAATGAATAAACTTACCAAATTAAGCTCATAGATCATATTGAAGCTTCGCTTTCAACTTAAGTTTGAAACTAAATTAATTACTTATAATTAAACTAGGGATAAAATGAAAATTTTATTAAAATATATAGAAAGTACAAGATAAAGAGAATTATAGAAAATGGATTTTCAGAATTTATAGATACAATAGGTAAATCATTACTATTACGATTGGTTGGAACACGTTATCGGGGCTGTAATTTAGTCCAATAATATGCTGCCACATCATCGGTCAACACCACATCAGCATTTTTAGTCTAATAAGATATTGCCATGTCATTAATTAATGCCACTTGATCGGTTAATGCCACATCAACATTTTTTGGTCTAATAGGATGCTGCCACGTCATCGGTCAATGTCACATCAGTTGGTTAATGCCAAAATTTTAAAATTATAATCTTGCCCTTTATGCCCTTCCTAAGGTTTTCAGATATTTTGAGCTTAAAAATACTATCTATTTTACTGTTTGATTTCTTGTTAATCATGAAATGATTGAAATGCCCCTGAAATACATTAAATACTTAAATTATTACTAAACACTTATAATTAAAGTTTAAAGGACTTAAACATATAAAATTAGAAATGTTAGTGAGATTTGAAGCGCAAAATGACAATTTTTCTCTTTATAAATATGCATTCTCCTACACTCAACAAATCACTTCAATAAAGGGTTTCAGAGATGTTAGGTGTGAGATCTTTAATCCATCATTGTTGGATCCTTAATCCAACTTTAGGCTTATATGTGAATGATTATGTGTTGCAAACTATCATATAAAGTTAAGTATAATTAAGAGTGATCTATTAGGGCTCAATAATTTGAATTTTAATATATCTAATAGGGTATGAACCTTTAATGTGTAGAATCTTGAAGGGTAATTTCTATTTCTATTATAGGTTGAAATAAGAATACCGAAAGACAACATGAAAAGTTGTCTATATAAGTGGTTATAGTCCACAGGTCACACGTATCATTCTATTTTTTCTGACTTCCCATCATCATAGAGAGAATACATAGAGAAAATTAAAGAATTTTGTAGGAGAACATGTTGATTTGGAAGACAAACCACTCGACTGTAGAGAGCAATTAAGTATTATGGATTCAAGTATACTTCTCATATTCGTATGTTGATTCTTGATGATATAACATGAATGTTTTCATAATTTATATTATGGTTTTTACCAAAGGTTTATTGTTCTAATATGTTGTTCTTGTACGGTCACTTGTGGTTCGAAGGAGGATTGTGACCAAGTGCATGATTGTGAATATTTTTATGGGTTAATTTCGAGCTACCCCCTAGTGAAGTGACAATCTTCAAATTACCCCTTTACTATTGAAAACATCAAGCTACCTCCCAAAACTCATTATCTTTGACCATTGACCACCGTTGACTTATGAAAGTACGAAAGTATCCCTACCCTAACATAATATTCTTGTAACGATTTTGTAAGGTCAACAAAAATAATTTATATATGACAAGTCATTGGAAATGTAAAATGTTAACTATTAAAATATTAATATGTAGACAATGAATAAATGATTAAAAAATAAAGTATGGAAATGACTTCTTGGGCTTGAAAAATAATTAGAAGTCATGTGATAACTCTGTGAAATGAGAGTTATCATGACATTTTTAGACTTAAACTAATATTACTTAGAAAATAAATGATGTATTTTTATTGCACTTTTAGTTATATTTTCCATAAGCATCTATTTAAGTTTAATTTTAATAAATTGATTTTGTTTTAGATCACTTTGTGCTCTAATTATGTGGGTGATTATAGGTGACCAAAAAGCTTAAGTTTTATTAATGGAATACTGCAACAGTAGACTTGCAGAGATGACAAAAGAACTTAACTGCAGAGGAACTAAACCAAGTGTGGAACAGAGAAGATGCTATACATGTTGCTGCAGCAATCCAGGACCAACTGCAGATAAGATTACACGCGGGCTAGCTGACAAAGTAGTGACAGGCACAAAAAGATCGTGATCCGAGGTTTTCAAATAAAGGAAACACGCGGCCATATGCTTTTGGTTGCCTTAATTCCAAGATATAAAAAAAAAGCACACATGAAAAAAACAAAGGGGGGAGTCGTCACTGAAGAAAAATAACAGAGAAAGCCAAAAGAAAAGAGAGAATAAGAGAAAGTTGAGGGTTACAGTAGGGGGTTTAAGGAGAAAAAGAAGGAGAGATTGCAAAGACCTAACGGAACTCAATTCCTCATCTTTATTTTCTTGTTTTCTTTTCTTTATAGGAATGTATTTGATGGCAAAAATGAGTTTTGCTACTGTTTTATTGCATATCATAAACTGAATTTTGATGTAGTTGAGTGATAAACAAGCTTAATAGTTATCTGACTGATATATGTGTGTTGCTCTGAATTTGTTATAGCATTTTGTCTTGATTTTACTTATTGCAAATCCTTATTTCGGTTGACCACCTATTTAGTGGATACTAACTAAGAAGGAGCCTAAAAAAGGTCTGACTTAGTGGAACAAATTAAGACAATACATGATTTTAGATTGAGTTTCTCAAGTTGAGTTAATCTCGATTTAAATAGGGACATAATTGATTTAAGATTAGTGAAGAACTAGACATATGGAGTCACCTTATAGGGCAATTGGAACCTAGAACGTATAATGCTGTATCTAATGCTGGGATAACAACTGGTTACTGTTAGGTTGTATTTAGATATAAGATATCCAACATGCGACAGCTAAGGATGCATGAGGGATTCTGTCCAGTGCTGTAGTAGATGCTGTAGCAAGAAAATCTTAATTGGAAAAACAATCAATACTAAGTGAGTTTAAGCACTCAACTACTCCTTTCCTATTGAGTACATCTTCGTGTTTGACTTGAGATTTTCCTTATTGCATTTTTAATTTAGTTAGTTCATGAGTTTCATTAATTATTTTATTTTAATTTATACTGAAATATCATTGATAAGATTGCTGTAGCAAATCCTATAGCATCAATCCCTGAGGAGATGATTTGAATACTCATCATTATATTACTTGTTGTGTACACTTGCATATTGACACCAATAACAATAAGTAAATCAACAAGTTTTTGGTGCCGTTGTCAGGGATTGAATGCTTCTTGTGATTTATGAAATCAATTTTAGTTGGTGCGAATTTTTAATTCTCTTTTAATTTGTTTATTGTGTTGACAGAAGTGTTCTAGAACCCTTTAATGCGCAAATACAAACCTATTGAATTCCAGTTTGATCCAGAAATTAAAAGAATTGTAGGAAAATTGAGAAAAAGAGCATAGGAATTTAAGATCTGCTGTCGACATGGATGATTTGCAAGATATGGGGAATTTGAACCCTCGAGGAGAAATAACTACAGTCAATGCACAAGGAGGTCAAGAAAGTTGGAGTGGGCAGATTATTCATGGGTAACCAGGGAACAACAATATTATCTATATGCTAGATGATAGAGATAGAGCCATTGCAAATTATGCAGTGTTGACCCTTCAAGCCACAAATTCTAGAATAGTTAGACCTAAAGTGCAAGCTGCTAATTTTGAGCTCAAACCTGTGATGTTTCAGATGCTTCAAACAATAGGGCGATTTAATAGACGGCCTTAAGAAGATCCTTACATTTACCTTAAACTATTTTTTAAAGTAAGTGAATGCTTCCAAGATTGTTGGAGCATCATAGGAAGCATTGAGACTCAGACTTTTTTCATTTTCTCTAAGGGATCGAGCAAGAGCTTGATTAAACTCTCTACCACTTGACTAAATTTCTACATTGAATGAATTGACTAACAAATTTTTAATGAAGTACTTACCACCTACCAAGAATGCAAAATTGAGGAATGATATCACATCTTTCTATCAACTTGAAGATGAAAGCTTGTATGATGCATGGGAAAGATTCAAGGAGTTACTCAGGAAATGTCCTCATCATGGTATTTCTTGCTGTATACAGTTGGAAACTTTCTACAATGGTCTCTCCCAAACACTAGATTGATGGTGGATGCTTTAGCAAATGTGGCTTTGTTATCTAAGTCCTACAATTAAACTTATAAAATTTTGGAAATGATAGCTAATAACAACTACCAATGGCCATAAACCAGATAAGCTACAACAAAAGTAACAGTAGGAGTCTACAATATAGATGCCTTGACAACATTATTAGCCCAAGTAACCTCATTAACAAATATAGTGAAGGCTATGACTACTGCTCTAGCAACTATCAACCAAATTGCTGAGGTATCTTGTGTTTATTGTGGAGAAGGACATCTGTTTGATAATTGTCCTGGAAATCCTACTTCAATAAAATATGTTGGCAACTTCAACAAACAGAACAAGAACAATCTTTACTCAAACACTTACAACCCTAGATGGAGACAATATATAAACTTCTCATGGAATAATCATAATCAACATGCTACAGCATTCAGTAGACAAAACATGCCTGCTCAACTACCTGGATTTCACCAGCAAAATCAAGGGCAAAGAAACACTGGCAATGATCAACTCAGTTCTCTTGAAGCTTTGATTAAAGATTATATTGTGAAGAATGAAGTAGTTGTACAAAGCTAAGTTGTATCCTTAAAAAACTTAGAAAATCATATGGGACAGCTTGCTACAACATTAAGCAACAGACCTCAGGGCAGTTCACCCAGCAACACAAAGGATCCAAGAAGAGAAGGAAAATAATATTGCAAAGTGATTAATTTAAGATCCGAAAAGGATGTTCATATTCTAGGTTGTGCACAAAAAAAAAAGTTGAACCCATTGTAACCCAAGAAGAAACTCGAGTTGAAGAGGAGCCATAACATCCCATTTTCTAGCACACTGGTGTGAACAACCAAGAAACGACATCTACAGAAAATGATGACCCAACACCCGTTGGTGAAGATGTTGCAACACCAACCACATCAGTCTAGAACATGGCAAAAGAGAAGTAGCCTGTATAGCCTGCTATAACATAGCTGTTTAGGTGCTCATCATTCTTTCTACAAAGATTCCAGAAGAAAAAACAAGACAAGAAATTCAGCAAATTCTTGGAAGTGCTTCATATCGATATTCTTTTTGTGGAATTTTTAGAACAAATGCCGAATTATGTGAAGTTCTTGAAGAATATTTTGGCAAGGAAAAGAAGGCTTGGAGAGTTTGAAACAGTTGCTCTGACACAAGAATGCATCCATATACTTTAGAATAAGATACCTCAGAAGCTGAATGATCCAGGAAGCTTTACAATCCCATGTTCTATAGAAACTAAATACAGTGGCAAGGCACTCTGTGATTTGGGAGCTAGCATCAATCTCATGCCTCTATTAGTGTTCAAGCAATTGAGAGTTGGAGAAGTTAGACCAACAATAGTGAATTTACAACTTGTTGACAGATCTAATGCCTTATGCAGAAGGCAAAATTAAAGATGTATTGGTAAAGGTTAGGGATGGCAAAATCCTCCATGGGTTTGGGGCCCCATGGAGCCCCACCCCAAATAGAGAAAATTTTTAATAATTTTTGGAGAATGGGGTGGGGAGTAGGGGAAAAGTAATCCCCAAATTGTTAATGGGGTGGGGTTTGATATTGCACTCCTCACCCCAATCCCCATTATATATATATGTTTTTAATTCTTATTTAATAATTTTTATTTTATCAACTATAATGTCAATTAATATTTTTTTATTTTTTATGTAATATAAACATGATATAGTAAAAGAAAACCCTACAATATTTTTTAACTTAAAAATATTATTATATTTTCTTTTATCTTTTAAGGTGCTGCTCTTTTTAAATATTTTTCACTTTTAATATCATTTTAAGATATTGTTTCAAACTTTTAGAGTTTTTTTTAAAAGTTAAATACTTTATAATATGGTGATGAATATATTTTAAGTCTCTAATTTTTAATTTACTGAAATCAAATTTTTACATCTATTATAAAATAAGTAAATGGGGAATGAGGTGGGGATGGGGGAATCATACCCCACGTGGGGATTCCCCATCCCCAACCCACTAAATTTATTGGGGAATGGGGTGGGGAATGGAGGCAAAAATTTTTAATAGGGTGGGGAATGAGGTAGGCATCCCCACCCCACCCCGCCCCATTGTCATCCCTAGTAAAGGTGGATAAAATTATTTTTCCAGTGGATTTCATAGTGCTAGACTTTGAGGCAGATAAAGAAGTACCAGCTATTTTAGGAAGACCCCTTTTAACTACATGAAAAACTCTGATTAATGTGTAAAAATGAGAACTAACTATGGAGGTGAATGATCAGCAAGTTACAGTCAATGTATTAGATACCATGAAGAGTCCTGATGACGTTAAAGATTCTAACATTATCAGTGTTATGAATTTTGCTGAAGCAGAGAGATTAAATAGTTGCTGTAGCAATGAAGAATTCAAGGCGGCAATATTTGAAGAACTTGAAGATGAAGATCTTGAAACAATTGACATAACATAGTTAAGAGAGAAACAACCCGTGAGAACTAATAAGCACTTTGAATCTCTAGATATCTCAAACAGGGAAGTAAAACCTTCAGTTCCTTTTATTGAGTCACCTCCTGTTTTAGAATTAAAAATTTTACCTTTTACATTTGAAGTATATTTATCTTGATGATAATGACACATTTCTTGTAATCATTTTATCTTCTTTGAGTGCAGAATAAGAAAAGAGCTTGGTGGATATATTAGAGAGATACAAGAAGGCCATTGGATGGATCATGGCACATATTAAAAGAATCAACCCCTTTATATGCATGCATAAGATTTTGCTGGAGGATTGCTACAGCAACTCTGTAGAGTAACAGAGAAGATTAAATACCATGATGAAGGAAGTTCTGAAGAAAGAGATCATCAAGTGGCTTAATGCTGGAATCATTTACCCAAGATCAGGTAGCTCATGGGTAAGTCCACTATAATGTGTTCCAAAGATAGGTGGAGTAACAGTTGTGGCAAATAAAAAGAATGAGGTCATTCCCACCAGAACAGTAGTTGGATGGAGAGTTTGCATAGATTATAGAAAACTAAACAAAGCCACACCGAATGATCACTTTCCATTGCCTTTTATAGATCAGATGCTAGACAAACTTGTTGGAAAATAGTACTACTGTTTCTTGGATGGGTACTCAAGTTATAACTAGATTGCTATAGCAGCAAAAGATCAGGAGAAGACAACATTCACTTGTCCCTATGGAACCTTTGGCTTTAGAAAGATGCCATTTGGCATGTGCAATGCTCCAACAACTTTCCAAAGGTGTATGATGTCTATCTTTTCAGATATGATTGAGCAAATACTTGAGGTATTGATAGATGGTTTTTCAGTTTTAAAGGAATCATATGATGACTGTTTATGTAATCTAGAAAATGTGCTTAAGAGATGTGACGAGACAAATTTAGTGTTGAATTGGGAAAAGTGCCATTTCATGGTACAAGAAGGGATAGTCCTAAGCCATATAGTTTTTAGAAAGAAAATAGAGGTGGATAAGGCAAAAATATAGGTGATTGATAAACTTTTCCCACCTACTTCAGTCTAGGGCATAAAGAGTTTCTTAGGACATACTGGGTTTTATAGAAGGTTTATTAATGAATTTTCCAAAATATCCAAACCTTTATGCATGTTGCTCGAGCATGACAGACCCTTTAATTTTAATGAGAATTGCTTAAAGGCTTTTGTTGAATTGAAAAGAGTCCTTGTTACAGCACTAGTTGTTGTAGCATTCAATTGGAGTATGCCTTTTGAGTTGATGTGTAATGCTAGCGACCACTCTGTTAGAGCAGCGTTAGGGCAGGGGAAAGGTAAGATTTTTCACTTTATTTATTACGCCAGCAAGACCTTAGATGATGTGCGACTCAACTATACTTCCACTGAAAAAGAGTTGCTGGCAATTATTTTTGCATTTGATAAATTTATAGCTTATTTGGTTGGTATTAAAGTGATTGTTTATACAGATCACTCAGTTATAAAGTATTTGATTTTAAAGAAATGTGCCAAACCAAGGTTGATTAGGTGGATTCTGTTACTACAAGAGTTTGACTTAGAGATTAAGGACATAAAAGGCACTGATAATCAAGTAACAGATCATCTCTCAAGGCTAGAAACAGATGCAAGCACTCTATCTGAGCAGGACATACCTGAAACTTTTCCTAATGAGAAATTGCTAATGATACAGCATGCACAAATGCTGCAGCAGTCTGGATTTCTATGGTATGTAGATTTTGCTAATTACTTAGTGAGTGGATTACTACAACCTAATTTGAGCTACCCGCAGAAGAAAAGATTTCTCCATGATGTCAGAAGCTATCAATGGAATGACCCTTACTTGTATTAGATGTGTTCAGACCATGTGATCAGAAGATGTGTTCCTAATGAAGATATTTCAAATATTCTGTAGTCTTGTCATACTACAACATATGGTAGACATTTTAGAGGACACAGAACAGTAGCAAAAGTTCCTCAATCAAGTTATTACTGGCCATCTATTTTTAGAGATATTTATGAGTTTGTTAAATGTTGTGACAAGTGCCAACGAATAGAAAAAATCTTTCAAAAGCATGAAATGCCACTAACCAACATCTTGGAGGTTGAACTTTTTGATGTATTGTGAATAAACTTTATTAGACCATTTCCACCCTCCTTTGGCAATTTATACATTTTAGTTTCTATGGACAATGTATCCAAGTGGGTAGAATCTACAGCGTTGCCAATAAATAATGCCAAGGCAGTGCTGAAGTTTCTTCAGAAGAATAATTTTTCAAGATTTGGAACTCCTAGAGCCATTGTTAGTGGCTAAGTATGAGATCAAGCATAAAGTTGTTACAACATATCATCCACAAACAAATGGTTAGGTAAAAGTATCCAACAGGGAGATAAAAAATATTTCGAAAAAAGTGGTGAATTCTAATAGAAGAGATCAGTCTCTTAGATTAAATGACTCTTTATTAGCTTACTGAATTGCTTACAAAACTCCACTTGGCATGTCTTTATACATAATTGTTTACGGGAAAGCTTGCCATTTGCCCTTAGAGTTGGAGCACAAAGCATATTAGGTAATAAAACAACTGAACATGGATATGGCTGTTGTAGTAGAGTAGAGGAAGCTATAGCTTTGGGGGCTAGAAGAGTTACGGTTATTCTCTTATGAAAATGTAAGAATCTACAAGGAAAAGACCAAGCAATGACATGATAAGCAAATCCAGCAAAGGGAGCTCATTCTAAGTCACCAAGTCTTACTCTAAAATTCAAGAATAAAGCTTTTCCCTTGAAAATTAAAGTCTAGATGGTCAGGACCTTTTAATCTTGTCAAGGTTTATCCTCACGGGGTTGTAGAGTTGCAAAATGAAAGGACATGTTAGGAATTCAAGGTGAATGGACAAAGAGTGAAGCACTACATTGGAGTTGCTGTGAACAATCCAAGGGAGGGTTTTTTCTTACAGGATTCCATTTGAGCAATCAAGAATGGTCAGACTGAAGGACCTAAAATTAAGCGCTGATTAGAAAGCAACCCAATGAGGGAAGTTGTTTTAAATTTTTAAAGCATTAAATTTAATTTTGAAAATTGTTTAATTTGTCTTTTTGTTACTTTAATTGTGCATCTAATTTCTTTATTTTCTTTTATTTACTTGTGTTAAATTGCAGTAAGTAGAAGTTGACTTAAAAGAAAAAGTGGGCAAAGAAGCAAAAAGAACGTGCTGCAGCATCACTCACAATATGGCAGACAAAATATGGTTCTTAAACAACTGAGGCATGTACAACTATTGCTGTAGTGACGGATTGGTTGTTACAACAATAATTTTTACCGTTGCACTGTTAGCTTTGGATTTTTACCGTTGGTGGCTGACACGCTTATGTCGACAGATAATAATTTATGATAAGAAAGATTATGCAATCCCTGATTTATCGTGACACATATCCTATCCTTTCCATTTAAATTGTGTTTTTAAAATTCAATTTTTTTATACAAATTTATCATTTTAATTACCTTTCTCTCTCAACTTTCCTTTTGTTATAAATTAGGGATTTACTTTCATTATTTCTATTTCACTATCACTTTCTCTCACCATCTGTAACTCTCAGCATCTTTACATTTCTTTTGCATGTTCTTATCTTTTTAGTACAAAAAAATTCAGTTTAAACCGCTGCAGTAATATAGAAAATTAAAGCACATGCTTGCATATTGAAAGACCCTGAGCATTTCTACAGTTTTAAAGGCAAGGAAAAATATGAAGAAATTATCGAGCCTCGAAAAATTATGGATCGAGCCTCGAAAAATTATGGAAAAAAAAGGGTTTTCAATTTCCTAAACAGCTAACTAGGGCGATGAACAACATCTACACTGCTGTAGCACAGAGAGGATGGATCAAGTTATGTGCTCACCCCCAAGACCCAGTCGTCCCAATCGTTAAGGAGTTCTATTCATACATGTTATAGCAAAACCAACACAACATCTTTGTGAGGCAAGTTCAGGTACCCTTAGATTCTCGAGTGATCAATGCTTTTTTTGACTTGCTTGCTGTTATTGATTGTGAGTATACAAAGTTTGCTAAAAATATGATTGTAAAGAAGTGGGGGGAAGTTTTTAAAACCCTAACCGTAGCAGGCAATGAATGGATGAATGAGGAAGGTAGAGTGGTCAATAAGATAGACTTGAAGTCTATTGCTAAGGTTTGGGTGAAATTCTTGAAATCTAGACTAATGCCAACAACCCACACAACCACTGTGTCCCAAGATAGACTTATACTTCTTTATGCTATAGTAAAAGGTTTAACCATTGATGTTAGAAAGATCGTTGAACAAGAAATTAGTGAGTGTGCGACAAAGAAGCAAAAGTCTATTGCCTTGCTATTTTCTTCACTTATCACAGGCATTTGTGAGGTCTCGAGGGTAAAATTTGAAGCAAGTGATGAGAGAGTGAAAAATAAAGGGACTATCATAGCTAGGATAGTCGAAAAGATTGCTATGGAATCTACTGCTGCAGCAACCCCAAAACAGCTACTGCAACTAAAAGAGGGCAAGCTATAGGGATTGAGAAGATATTGTACGAACTCAGTGAAAGCTTGAATGCATGTGTCCAAGCACAAAGGGAAGATAATTAGAGGTTTTGGACTTACTGCATCTTGAAGCACATAAATATCAATTTGCTATGTATATGAAGAGCAGACATGTAGATTTCCCTAGGTCACTATTGGGGTAGTTTAATTTCCAAAGCGTTAAGGAGACTTTTCTAGTAGAAGAGAGTGAAGAAGTAAAGACTGAATGAGAGTAAGAAAAAGAGCAGCAATAAGAAAAAGGGAAAGCTGAAGATGTTGAAGCAAAAGAGGAAGCAAAAAGCAAAGAAGAGGAAAAAAGAGGAGAAAAAGGAAGAATAATCTCTAATTGTAACCCCCAAAAGCAAGGGAAAAGATAATTTTGATTGATGAGGAGTCTGAGACAGAGGAAGAAGAGGATGTTGATGCAGTCTTAGAGAAAGCCATCAGTAGAGCTGCAAGGACAATAGAAGCATAGAGGAGTCTGAGGGAGCTCATTGCGAGCATCACTGTTGAGCAACTGACAGCAACAACACCTTCACCAGCTGCCATAAAACAAACTCCTACAAAATCTCCTGTCCCAACTCCAAGGACATCCAACAAAAGAAAAAGGGCACAACCTTCTGGAGATGCTGTAGTATTATAAGCACTAGAAGAACTAGAACCAGAACCTAAGAAAACAAAGCGAACTCTACCCAAAGTTACAAAAGCTGTTGGAACCCCTCCAACCAGTGCAACCAAAAGCCAAAAGAAGAAACAACCAGTTGCTATACTATTAGGTTCACCAATGAGTGTTTGAGAAGTGGATAAAAGAAGAAGCGACCCTTTACAGCATGTGCTGTAGCATAGCTTCCGACAATAAGGGAGTATCCACTACCAGCCTAGTTTAGCTTTTCAATTTATGAAACTTTTCTTTCCATTTATTTATTTTATCTTGTTTATTTTGCATTTCTTTATTTTAAGTGTATGCATGTTCTTCTTTAATTCATTTTGAGTGCATGTGAGGACACAATACTTCTGAAGTTTAGAGGGGCTGTGTTTTGGTGTAATATGTCTTTGAGTGTATGTGTTTGTGTTGTGTGTGTAGCTCTATTTATCCAGCATTTGTATTTAGATTAGAAAACCCAATGAGGCCGAACTGAGTGATGAAATGAAGGATGAATGACTGCCAAGTAGAGACAGTTTATATATGAAGGTTGAAACTCTATCTTAACACTTAGGCTTTGGTTGAGTTTTGTGAGTATACTGTAGCAAAATCAGATAGAGCAATGTAGAAAATATCAATAGTCTAAGGGTTAAAAATATCTTAAGTTTTTTTGGGGGGGGGGGGAGACTTGAAATTTTTTTCACAATTATCACAAACTATGCTAAATATGAAATAAAATTCTATTCCAATGACCCAGTTGCTGAGTAACCAAGGCTGAGTATGTACCCCATATACAGACTTGAGTAAAAAGGCAACAAGAGTTATGAGCATTGTTGTAACAACCCAAAAAGCAAGATAGGTCCTTTGTCTAGGATATTAAGTTGCCAAGTTTGTTCATGAGTCCTAAGTTCAGCCTTGAGTTAAAGGTGTCTATAGATAAGACTAAGTTATAACATATTAGATGTTTGTGCTGCAACAACTTTGAGCTATACATTGATCAAGCAATTGGGTGTCATCATTATAAGTAATGGGCATTTACATTGAAGGGTATGACTGATAAAAAAAAGGAAAGAAAATGATAATTGCTGTAGCACAGTTTAAAGCCATTGTTGACTCTTTTTCCCCCATAAGAGGAAATGTCTGTTGTTTTATCTATGTGTTATATTTGATGCTTGTGTGATGCTGTAGCAACTCTATAACTTGATCAAAGTACCACACAGACACTTTGGAGGGAATAGGACCTAAGTCTACAGTTGGAACTACTGAGGGTGATTTTGCATGTTTAGGAATGAGATCTGAGAGTTAAAGAATCCTAGCAAGCTAGATGACAGAGCTAAGTTGTTTTTTGTGTGATTGTGTGAGTAAAATGTTAGTATTGTTGTCACTACTTGAGGACAAGTAATTGTTTAAGTTTGGGGGTGTGATAACTCTATGAAATGAGAGTTATTATGATATTTTTAGAATTAAACTAATAATACTTAAAAAGTAAATAATGTGTTTTTATTGCATTTTTAGTTACATTATGCATAAGCATATGTTTAAGTTTATTTTTAATTAATTAATTTTATTTAAGATCACTTTGTGCTCTAATTATGTGTGTGATTATAGATGACTAAAAAGCTCAAGTTTTATGGATGGAATGCTGCGGCAGCAGACTTGCACAGATGACAAAAAAACTTGACTGTAGAGGAACTAAAACAAGTTTGAAACAGAGAAGATTCTATAGCCATTGCTGTAGCAATCCGGGAGCAGTTGTAGACGAGATTCTGTGCGTGCTAATTGACAAAGCAATGATAGGCACAAAAAGATTGCGATACGAGGTTTCCAAAAACAGAAGACACGCGGCGACACATTTTTTGTTGCCCTAATTCTAAGATATAAAAAAGCACACATCAAAGAAACAAAAGGGGGAGCTATCAATGCAGAGAAATAAAACAGAAAAATAAAAGAAAAGTGAGAATAAGAGAAAGTTGAGGGCTGCAGTAGAGGATTCAATGAGAAAAAGAAGGAGATATTGCATATACCTAGCAGAACTCAATTTCTCATCTTTATTTTCTTGTTTTCTTTTATTTATGGGAATGTATTTATTGGTAAAAATAAGTTTTGTTATTGTTTTATTGCATATCATGAACTGAACTTTGATGTAAATGAGTGATAAACAAGCTTAATGGTTATCTGACTGATATATGTGCGTGACTCTGAATTTGCTGTAGCATTTTTTCTTGATTTTACTTATTACAAATCCCTATTTCGGTTGACCACCTATTTAGTGGATACTAGATAAGAAGGAACCTAAAAAACGTCTAACTTAGTGGAACAAATTAAGATAATACATGGTTTTAGATTGAGTTTCCTAAGTTGAGTCAATCTCAATTTGAATAGGGCCATGCTTGATTTAAGATTAGTGAAGAACTAGACGTAGGGATTCACATTGTAGGGCAATTGGAACCTAGAATGTATAATGCTGTGTTTAATGCTAGCATAACAACCGGTCACTATTAAGTTGCATTTAGATATAAGAGATCCAAAATGCGATAACTGAGGATACATGAGGGATTCTGCCTTGAAATACAAGTATGCAACCCAAGAGGGGGGGTGAATTGGGATTTTAAAAATTATGCAATACAATTCTCTCAACAATTTAATCTATTGCCTTAATCAAATTGAAAACAATAAATTCAATCATGCACAATATTAAAAGAGTAAGGGAAGAGAAAACAAACACAAAGATTTTTACGTGGTTCGGCAATCCCCGCCTACGTCCACGCCTCCAAGCTCACCGAGCTTGAGGATTTCACTAAGCTAGCCTCCCAAGGCTTCAAACGCTTACAATTGACTTCCAAGGTGTCAATGGACCTTTACAACAAGAGATTATCCCCAATCTCTTAACCCAAGTGTATCCCAACACTTACAATCACTCAAAGTAGAAGATTACAAATTGTTTTTCTCTCACACAATATTTAAGATTACAAATCAATGCCCAATATGTGAATAGATGAAGAGAGAATGTGTTTAAAGCTCAATGAAGATTGTATTATCGAATATAAGCTCAATGATTATGTTGTGATCAATCTTGTTTGAATTTGAATGAGCTTATTTATAGTTGGAGCTCAAAATCTAGCCGTTAACCGTAAACGGTTAACCGCTTCGCTTTGGTCAAAGTTAAATTTCAAATAAACGGTTAGCCGTTTAGGCTTACCCTTTCGCCGTTAATTTCCAGAAACCTGCAAAACAAATTTGGTTTAACCATTCTTACTAAACGGTTCTAGGTTAGCAATCTAGAAATAATCGGTTAACCATTTTCAGTAAACGGTTCACCGTTAGTTTCCAGAATCATCATTTTATCAATACTTTGCAGAACATGCTTTCTGGAAATTATCGGTTAGCCGTTTTTAAATAAACGGTTAGCCGTTTGCTACAGTGATTGCTACAGTAACCTGCACAGTGCATTATTTTTTGAAATTATAGTTTGACCCCAAAACTTTACAAAACTGTACTATAGCCCAAAACTTTGCAAATAAGTCCAATTTCAGAATTTCTAAATAATGCTTTGTCAATCCCAAAGCTTTCTGAAATTATGATATTTCCAAATATGCTATGACACTTTTCAAATAAGTCCTTTACCAAAATTTCAAGCAATACTTGTTTATATCAAAGTTTTCAAAATTCTTTCAATTAAACCATAAACTTTGAAAAACAACCAATTTCATAAAATCATTTTTCCATTAAATATGAAACATTTATAATGTGAAAATAATGATTTATTTAAAAAGAATAAAAACAATCAATTTCATAAAATCATTTTTCCATTAAATATAAAACCTTTAAAATGTGAAAATAATGATTTATTTAAGATGTATAAAAAATAATTTGATCTTAAAAGATTAATCATTCTTAATCTTGTTTGTTATCATCAAAATTAATATTATGGAAACATATATGTTAACATGCCTAGTGCTGTAGTAAATGTTGTAGCAATAAAATCTTAATTGGAAAAATAGTCAATTCTATTAAGTGAGTTTAAGCACTCAACTACTCCTTTCCTATTGAGTACATCTTTGTGTTTGATTTAAGATTTTACTCATTGCATGTTGTTTATTGCATTTTTTCCTTGTTGCATATTGTTTATTGCATTTTTAATTTAGTTAGTTCATTATATTATTAATTAATTATTTTAATTTAAGTTAGACTGAAATTGCTCTAATAAGATATTGTAGCACGTCATATAACATCAATCACTGTGGAGACGATATGAATACTCGTCATTATATTACTTATTGTGTACATTTGTACATTGACACCTATAACAATAAACAAATCAACAACATGCCATCTATGCAAATTACGATAAATGGCATAAAACTCAAATTTCTAATATTTTATGGGTCCATGTGTAATCATGGCACATTATAGAAACTACAAGTGTTCCACTAGTTCAAAATTCAAATTGATCATGCACAATATTGTCTCATGATTACAAAGACCCTTGAACACAAACCACCAACCCTAAAGCATCGAAATCTAGTTGTTGCTGCAAAAGCTTCGACAAAGCAGTGAGAATACTATCCTTTAGGGGAAGCTCCAAAAACTTTTTTGATTAAGATGAATAAGAGAAGTTGCGAGTGAATGAAACAGTAATTAAGTTTAGAAATAAATCGTGTACTGATTGCGGCGAATAAACAATAATCAATGTTTCTAAATTTGCTACAAAACCTAAGAGGCTTTACTAAAAATGTAAAAGAGGTCGGGCTGCAATTACTTCAGGTGGTGGGAACCATCTAGCTTTGAGTACAAGGTGATTGTAAGAGGGTTCGGTAAGTTGAAAATGAAGAAGAGGACTAAACTTTCCATCATGAAAATAAGAAGCTTACAACAATGACCACTAAGCTTGCTGCAAAATCAAATAAGGTGAAGAGCTTGCTGTATACCATCATCATAATGTAGTTACTGTGTATTTTGTACATTTATCATCTTGGGAAATAAATAAATAAATAGAATGACTACAAGGCTTAAATAATAGAGTTAAATAAGTAAAGCACAGACATAAGTAATCAAAATGATATATTTTATTATCAAAAGCTCTAGTTCATTACATTAAGAATACATGAGCTGTTGTACATAAGTAATCATAATGATGTATTTCATTATCAAAAACTGTAGTTCATTACATTGATATTTGATAGCACATGAGCTATTGTTCCTATATATGTGTATGCTATAATGAATATTTCACAAAAATTTAGGTGAATATCTGCACACTTCTGCTGCTAATCCTTTGACCTTTGTCCAAAATATGAATTGCAACACATCAAAAAATTTAGCCTATATTTCTTGCTTTCCAATTGTCATATTTATTCATTGCCATAATACACAATTATAGATACAAATTACACAAAATGATCAGTATTATTTGTTAGTAGTGATTATGTAAAACGAATTATACTACCCCATGCCTTTATCTCCAGCATACTTTGCAATAAAACCTAGCAACAATACTTTATAAGCAATTTAACACAATATAGGAAATTTAAATACATCATTGCAAGACATTTGAACCCAACAACATATTGAACAACTTACAGCAAATATGAAGGACTGATTTGCCCTTTAGATCTCCCTGATATTGTGTTATTTGTATGTTTATAGGAAGTAAAGCTCTATTTTTTTTATTGTTGTAACTTGTATTTATGGCTTCCTATGTTGTGTTAGCTCTTTATTTGAGTTGATTAGGTTTGTTAACTTTACTAGAATGAAATGCATGTCAAATTTTGTTGTTGTATTGATTAAACTAGTTAAGAAAAAAATTAAAACAGTGTTGTATTGATTAGGTTCGTTAACTTTATTAGAATGAAATGCATGTCAAATTTTTCTGTTGTAATGATTAAACTAGTTAAGAAAATGGTTGATGATTCTACACGCATTTATGTTCGATTCATGGGTACTAAGTATAAGATTGGTCTTGTTGATCTGATATAACGAGTATAATTATGCTTATCAATGAAGTGATGAGTAGGGCTTGTAATAAGCATATTAAGAGCGATGAAAAATCTGAATTGACAATTATTTAGGCTTAGGATGGTGAGGTTGTAAACATTTGTAATAATGATGGCTTTTTTCACAATTGGCTATGCATAATGACCATGGCTTCCTCAAGCTACATTTCCACCTTGATTTGAAAGATACAAAGGGAGATTTGGTGAAAAGATTATTGTTCCCTGGTCAACCATCCTCAGAAAAAAGCCTAATTCAAACCCCTATTTCGACATCACATGACATTATGCAAAAACTTGTCTCTTCCTTGACACTGCAATAACCTAAGTCCCACCCTATAATGCAAAATCTAAATCAAAGTCACACTATTCAAACTTAAGCTGTAAGTGAAACATCTAACACTTCTTTGTATGATGATTTCTTAGCACTTACTTTAGATCACATTCTTGCAAGGATACATTTATAACCATAAACAACTCACAAACCGACCCTATAAATGAACACACAGAATTCCGCTCCCCAGTCGATCAACAAAAGCAAAACTTCTCCATTAATGATGATCTTTCACCCGAACTTCATGAGATGCAGCCTTTGAATCCAGAACCACTCCCACTACTACATAATTTAAACACTATTTTCCACCACAACTAACAACTAGCGTAATCCTTACCTAACAACCTGAATCCTAATTCTTAGAATCGTCTCAACCCAATGAACCTGCCTTATCTTCATTGAATGACGACCAACCTCTTGATTGTGATGAGGGTGATAATATTTTCTCTATTTGTTCAAGTGATGATGAAAGACAACCTCAACATAATCACATAAATAAAGACAGTAATGAATTTGATGGTGTTGCTGGCAATGTTGGATCAGATAATGAAGATGATGGGCAGCTGTCTGGTTATGAAACTAATGACAATGACTATAGTGTTGCTTCTGATGAAGAAAATGATGCAATTCTACAGTAGTTAGATGGTGATGTAAAAGACAATATGTACATACCAAAACATTCACAGGCTGTGAATTTTAGAGTTGGTATATATTTTAGAAACTTTGAGGTATTCAAGGCAGAGTTGAAGGAGTATTGAATTAAAAATAGGTTCACTTACACAAGTATTAGATTTGGCCACACTAGAGTAGTACTTAAATGTGCAGAAGATGATTGTCTCTGGACTTTGACTGCAACATTGTGTAAGATGGGACCATACTTTGTAATTAGGAACGTATTTGATGTAGAAACACATACTTGTCAAAAATTGGCATCAAACCCACAGTGTACTGCAATATCGATTGCTGAACAATATCAGACAAAGATAATAGAGAATCCTGAAATGAGTGTTTAGTTCTTACAAGATGAACTTAGGAGATATTGAAAGGTAATTGTAAAACCACAGTAGGTGTATAGGGCTAAGAGGAGAGCCATGGCTCATGCTAGTGTGGATAATGAGTCTAGTTATAGAATGATCAGGTCTTATGCTCAAGTGATTCTAAATTACATGCCTCAGTCTTAACATTGGTTCAGGTGTATAGATTTCACAATCAACAACCCATAACATACTTTGAAAAATTTTTCCTTTCATTTCCAACTTTGCGAGATGGGTTTAAGATAGGATATAGACCATTTATAAGCATAAATGGGTGTCATTCGAAGGGTCCATTGTTGAGTGTTAGAAAATATATATTTATAAAGGAGAAAATCATCATTTTACATTTCAAATCGTACTAACACCCTTACTTCTATGTATTTAAGCTTCTTGTGATTTAATTACGTGTGTTTTATTTTAATTAAGTATTTTATGTATTTTAGGGCCATCATGGTCATTTAATAATGAACGAGAAATCAGACGGCAAAACGGACATCACTTTTGAACTCAGGACAATCGAAAACCTTAGGAGGAGCATAAAAGGAAAAATGTCACTGTTCATATGTATGACACTATTCACATGTACGATACTGTCTATGATACTGTTCACGACACTGTTCACACATACGAAACGATAATGTGGCATTGAACGATGACGTGGCATTGACTGATGAGGTGTCACGATTCTATTGGAGAAAATTCTTATGCATTGTTGATCGGTGACGTGGCAGCATGTTAGTGGACCAAAAATCTCGTGTACGGTATATGCATATACACAGGATTATTTTAAACCAAACCGCATCACTGTTCAAATCGGTTGACTGTTTAAACCGTGTAGTCAAACCACGTATTGTTGACTGATGATGTGGTGCAATCCTGAGCGTCCGAACTGTTTTGAATCCGATGGTCATGATTTACTCAATGTATCTATAAAAAAGGGGCCTCCCCTCTAATTTGAGAGCTTTGAATCTATTTTTGGGATCCATTTTCTGTAATTCCTTCTCCATCTTGTATTTTCTACGTATTTTAATAAATTTATATTTTCCCCTTATTTCAATTATGAGTAGCTAATTTACTTTCAAGCTTGGGTTGAAGGTGAAGTCTCAACATGTGTCATGAGCTTTATTTGGTAAATTTATTTTCTTTTTCCCTCTAATTTTTGTGGATGATTTGACTTTTCGTCGACAAATAATAATAATCTTGTCTAGATACCGGCTCCCTAGTACAAGGTTATTATTATTTGGCACGATAAGCCCTTAGCACCATATTGATTAGAGTGTGGTTCATGAGGTGTGGATTCTCCCTCATGATTTAATTGACATTAATAAGGAATATTTAGCCCATGGTGCATGTTGATGCAGATCCAGATATCCAAGTATGTCAATTTAATAGATTTTCACTTCAATTTATTCTTTCCATCTTAATTCGAATTTTAGGATAATCCAAATCATTTTCACCACAAATCCAACCACCCATTTAGAAAATTAATTTTACACACAATTAAAATCCACCTTCTCATGGGATCGACACTCGTCACCATTGATCTATACTACAATAGATTCGTGCACTTGCGAGTTCAATAAAATTTGCACAACAAGTTTTTGGTGCCGTTGCCGGGGAGGTAAGTTATTTTAATTTGTAGAATTAATTTTTGTGAATAATTTCTTTTATTTGTTTTCTTGTATTTTTTTTCTTATTAAAAAAAGAGAAAAAAAGTGAATATGCATTTAGAGGTTAGTATTTCTTTTCTTTTTCTCTTCTTTAAAATTATGTAATTTAATTTTCAAGTTATTTTTTTTCTTTGTAATTTTTGTTTATCTTACTAATTTTTTTAGTTAATTTATTTCACGTTTTTTTGTGTATTTTTATAGTAAGATTGTAATAGCGCGATAAGGTTAGTATCGTAATTTCTCATTCTTCTTTATTTTTATTTGTTTCGTTCCCATTTATCATTTGTTCTTTGCATGCATGGTCGTAGGTCATTATTACCTAATCTTGAACCTATAGACCTTGAACTTGAGAAAACACTTCACACACACAAACAAGTTAAAAATAAAATGGATTTGCAACCACAAGAGAGGTCATTTAAGGACTACTTCAGTCCTTTAGCTAATTTGAGCACATCATGCATAAGATACCCAAATGTAGCTGCTAGGAATTTTGAACTAAAACCTAGTTTGCTAAATTGTCTCCTAACATTCTATGGCCTAGAAAATGAGGACCCATATAATCATTTGAATGATTTTCATGTTGTTTGTCAAATATTTAGATATGAGAATTTTTCAGATGATGATGTTAAACTTAGATTATTCCCATTTTCTTTAAAAGATAGAGCTCGTTCATGGCTCAATACATTGCCTGCTAATAGCATTACATCATGGGAATAAATAGTTACAAAATTTTTGAATAAATATTTCCCAGTGCATAAAACCAATGCTATTCGCAGGGAAATTTCAGAGTTTACCCAGAGAGAAGACGAGCAGTTTTTCGAAACATGGGAGCGATTTAATGGGCTACTCTTGAAGTATCCACATCATGGGTACGAGAAATGGCACCAATGCCAATACATTTTGGAAGGACTATTGCCGAATGTGCAAGAATGGCTAATGGCAACAAGTGGAGGAGAGCTAATGTCAAAAAATGCATAAGAGATTTGATAATTCTTCCAACGACAAGTGGATAATTCTCAACAATGGAGTCGGTCACTCAGGAATACTAAAAGAATTAAAGGAGTGAATGGGGTTCACATTGGCGAGTCAACTTTGGGAATCAAAGAAGTCAAGGAGATGGTTGAAGGTCTCGCTCGACAAATAGCATCGTTATCGACTGCTAAATTGACAGAGCCACATGACCATGATTCATACTTAGATCAAGCCAATGCCATAAGTGTAATGAAAAAACCATCAAATTACAACCCATACTCCAACGCATATAACCCTGGATGGAGAGACCACCATAATTTTTCATGGTCTCAAGGATTCTAACAGAATGGACCAGCAGCTCCAGCTCCACCAATGCAACTAATTCCTCAAGCCTCTCAGCCACCATTTAGACCATACAATCATAATCAGAACTACTCTCAATCCAGACCATGGGAGGATGCATTCCGGAATTTCAAGAATGTTACACACTCTACGATTGAGCAACATAACCGCACCATTGATGGACTACGAAATGAGTTACAAGCAGGCTTCAACTCACAAGCCCAATCAGTTTCAAGCCTCGAGAAGATGGTGGGACAGCTTGCTTCTTTAGTTGAGAAAGGCAAGTTTCCAAGTCAACCAGTGCCTAATCCTAAAGGATTGCATGAAGCAAGTACCATTTCACTACAGCAGCATGGAGAGGTCAAAGTAGTCATGACCTTGCGAAAAGGAAAAGAAGTCGACAACAAAGTGGAGATGCCGGTGACAAAAGAAAATCAAATTGTACCTGTGAATGTTGAGGACTCACCATCGGAAGAGAAAAAAGAAACCAACCCGTAAGTATATGTTCCTACAGGTGAGATTCTTGAAATCTTCAAACAGGTAAGTGTTAACATCCTTTTACTTGATGCTATAAAGCAAGTTCCATCTTATGCCAAGTTTTTTAAAGATCTTTGTACTAAAAAGAGAAACATTCATGTTCAAAAGAAGGTCTTTTTAACAGAAAACGTTAGTTCTATACTCCAACACAAAATTTCTCTAAAATGCAAAGACCTAGGCTCCCCCATTATCTCATGTAGTATAGGGAACCACACAATTGAGAATGCTTTGTTGGATTTAGGAGCTAGTGTAAATCTGTTACCTTATTCAGTGTTTGTGAAACTTAGACTTGGAGAATTACACCCAACTCCAGTGGTGTTACAACTTGCAGATCGGTCCATGAAAATACCTCGTGGTATTGTGGAGGATGTGCTTATCCAGGTAGACAAGTTTTATTTTCCTGTTGATTTCATTGTAATTGACACTCAACCAATACAGGATTCAAGGAAGCATATCCCCGTTATTCTAGGCCGACCTTTATGGCAACTGCGGATGCTCACATTCAATGCAGGACTGGAAATATTCAGTTGTCCTTTGACAACATGACTATGGAGTTGAACATCTTCAACATTACCAAACAACCTCATAATGCAGATGATGGAATTGTTGATGTGGATTTAATAGAAGCATTAATTGATAATACTTTTATTTCAAACCTTAGTGATGATCCTTTACAAACATGTTTAACTCACTTTGGTTTGGATTTTGATATTGACAGATCAGTCGATGAGGTCAACGCTTTACTTGACTCAACACCATCCTTGGACACTAATAAATGGAAGTCAGGAGTTGAACAACTAGCACCATCAGAGAAGAAACTCATCCCATCATCAGAATCACCACCAAAACTCGAGCTCAAACCATTACCCAACACTCTGGAATATGCATTTTTGGGAGAAGAAAATACTCTATCGGTAATCATCTCATCATCCCTAAATGACGAACAAAAAAGTAAGTTGTTGGATATTTTAAAAGAGCATAGAGGAGCATTAGGATGGACCATAGCAGACATAAAATGTATAAACCCAGTAGACTGCATGCATTACATTCACCTTGATGAAAATGCTAAACCTACTAGGGCAATGCAACGTCGGTTAAATCCTAACATGAAAGAAGTTGTTAGAACTGAAGTTCTTAAACTATTAGATGCATGTATCATTTACCTAATTTATGATAGTTCATGGGCCAGTCCTGTACAAGTTGTCCCTAAAAAGTCAGGAGTCACAGTAGTTACCAATGCTGATATGAATTAATACCAACTAGAGTGACTACAGGATGGCGTGTATGCATTGATTATAGAAAGTTGAATTCTGTCACACGTAAAGACCATTTTTCTTTACCATTTATCGATCAAATGCTTGATAGATTAGCATACCATAAATTTTATTGCTTTCTAAATGGCTACTCAGGATACAATCAGATTCCCATAGCACCAAAAGATCAAGAGAAAACCATTTTCACTTGCCCTTTTGGCACTTTTACATATATGAGGTTTCCATTTGGATTATGTAATGCACCTGCTACATTTCAACGATGCATGTTAAACATTTTTTCTGATATGGTTGAACGATTCCTTGAAGTCTTTATGGATGATTTTTCTGTTTTTGGTGACTCATTTGATCAATGTTTACATCATCTAGCACTAGTTCTGCAGAGATGTATCGGAAAGAACTTGGTCTTAAATTGGGAGAAGTGCCATTTTATGGTAAAATAAGGTATTGTTCTCAGTCACATCATTTTAAGCAAAGGTATTGAGGTTGACTAAGCCAAGGTGGATCTCATTTCTAATTTTCCTCCACCCAAAATAGTCAGAGAAGTAAGATATTTCCTTGAGCATGCTGGTTTTTATCGATGTTTCATTAAAGATTTTAGCAAAGTTTCTAGACTCTTATGCAATCTACTTGCTAAAGACATACCTTTTATCTTTGATGATTCATGTCTTGTGGCATTTGAAAAACTAAAGAAGTTGTTGACATCATCACCCATCATTCAGCCCCCAAACTGAAGTTTACAATTTGAGCTCATGTGTGATGCATCTGATTATGCAATAGGAGCAGTATTAGGACAAAGAGTTGATCGGATTCCTCATGTTATTTATTATGCTAGTATGACATTGAATGATGCACAGTTGAACTATTCAACTACTGAAAAAGAAATGCTAACTGTAGTGTTTGCATTAGAGAAATTTCGATCTTATCTCATTCGTTGTAAAATAATTATATTCACAGATCATGCTGCTCTTAAATATCTTCTCACAAAAAAAGATGCAAAAACTAGACTAATTCGTTGGGTGTTACTTTTGCAGGAATTTGACTTGGAATTTAAAGATAAGAAAGGCACAGAGAATGTTGTGGCTGACCATCTCTCTCGTCTCTATTTTGACATATTTATGGAAACATTACCATTGAATGAGTCATTTCCAGATGAACAATTGATGAGTGTGGAAGTATTACCGTGGTATGCTGACATCGTGAATTATCTTGTTACATGTCAACTTCCAGAGCATTGGACCAAGCAAGATAAAACCAAATTTTTTTGCAGAAATAATGAATTTCTTTTCGGATAATCCATATTTGTTCAAGTATAATGCAGATCAAATTGTTAGACGATGTGTCCCAGAAAGAGAAATTCAAAATATTCTTTCATTCTGCCATGAACAAGCTTGTGGAGGTCATTTCAGTGCTAAGAAAACAACGACTAAAGTTTTATAATGTGGTTTCTATTGGCCAACTATATTTCAGGACGCTTACACTTTCTGTTCTTCATGTGATAGGTGTCAACGAATGGGGAGCATTACACGAAAGAACATGATGCCATTAAAACTAATTTTAGTGGTTGAGATTTTTGACGTATAGGGTATTGACTTCATGGGACCCTTTCCCCCTTCTTTTGGCCATCAATACATATTGGTTGCTGTTGACTACGTATCGAAATGGGTAGAAGCAATTCCATGCAGAACCAATGATCACAAGGTGGTGATAGGATTTTTGAAAAGCAACATTGTTTCGCGCTTTGGATTCCCTCGAGCAATAATCAGTGATGGTGGTGCCCACTTTTGTAATAAAGTATTCAAGGCTCTTTTGATGAAGTATTCAATCACTCACAAAGTGGAGACCCCATATCATCCACAAACCAGTGGCCAAGTTCAAATCTCCAATTGAGAAATAAAGCACATATTAGAAAAGACGGTGAAGCCGGATAGAAAAGATTAGTCGTTAAGACTTGATGATGCATTATGGGCATATAGAATGACTTTCAAGACTCCGATTGGGATGTCACCCTACAGGCTAGTGTATGGAAAAGCTTGCCACATACCTATAGAACTCGGGTATCGTGCATATTGGGCCATCAAGAAATTCAACTTTGACATGCAGCAAGCCAGCTCAAAAAGAAGATTACAGCTGGGAGAACTTGAAGAAATTCGCAATTATGCATATGAAAATGCCAAGATTTACAAGCAACGAATAAAAGTCTTTCGTGACAAGCAAATTATGAGAAACTCTTTCATTCCAGGTCAAAAAGTACTTTTATTCAATTCTCGCTTGCACCTATTCCTAAGTAAGTTACGTTCTCGATGGTCTGACCCCTTTATTGTTCATATTGTTTTTCCACATGGGACAATTGAAATTAAGAACCCAAAGAACAGGGTCACGTTTAAAGTTAATGGTAAAAGATTAAAGCCATATTTAGAGTACCAACCACATGGAGAGGACTTCGAAATAAATTTGAGTGACCCACCAGATGTGAATTGAGTTTTTTTTTTCTTTCTTTTCGGTGATTTGATTTTTTTCTTTCTTTTTATTATTCTTTTACTAATTGAAATTATTTTTGCATAAGTGTGTTTGTTTAACCATTAAGTTTTCTCTTATCATTGTTAATTATTAGTACCATAGCTAAACAGTTCATTCTGAACATTCTTAAACCACTTCAACGTGTAAAATCTCATCTCAAAAGGCAGATTCGATATTGTAAAACACATCGTATTTGGGCTCGGCAACTACCAGAGTTAGTATCCTTTGTTGAGGATTTAGAAAGCCAACTCAGAGACATTGAGAGAAGTGTTTACAACATCCAGTTAGAGCTTGAGGTAAATTTAATAAGAGGACGATTTTAATTTTCTTTTTGTGTTTAAGTTTGTTTTTCTTTGTTTGTGTGCTTTGTTTGTGTGCAGTAGTTTGTTACCTCGGTGAAGTGGCGGATAACGGTACTCCGTGACAATCAAGTCGGTTACTTTAGTTTTCCATAATAACTGATATTCTGAGGTGAAGGTATGGACAGAAACGAGATTCTAGCAAAGCTTCATAATCGATTCCCCTCACTTCCTCAGAATGCCCTTCTTACAATCTTTAAAGCTCGGTTCAAATGCATGCGATTACTCATGAGGAATAACATACCTGCTGACATCCATTGGTTAATCGAGGCTAAAGTACAATTGGCAGGTGAGTTATCTCCAAAATTTATTGCATACATGTCTGGTTGTGGTAAAGGAAAATATGCAAGAAAACGAAGAGCTCGAAGAATTTTTGTTGGTTGTCATAAGTGTGCCAGAATGAGTTGCGATAAAAAACCATGTTCTTTAGGAATAGTGTTTAATAATAGGGAAGATAAGATTCAATTCATTAGGGATGGCTTGAATAAGGAGCCATTGGATGATATCATTTATTCTCTTGAAACGCATCCTAGTGGATATGTGCAAGGAGCGATTCTCCAGTTATGGCCATTATTCCATAAAGAGCATGCACGATATAGTCTCGGGAATTTGACTATAAATGATCCTGTTTGCCAGTTTATAAGAAAACTGGATGGGAAGCCCATCCTCGACCCATAAAGGGCGTTCAAGCCATTTCTGGACATAAAACCAGAGGAAGATGTGAGCCACAGTCGCAACTACCTATAAATATCCTTTTACTTCACTGTTATTTTATTTCACTGTTGTTTTATCATTTGCATTATTGTCTTTAATAATTTTATTTTATCATTGTTTTTTTTTACTGTTTCCTTTTTGACTCGCGAGCCATGTGCTTTACGTGTTATTTGACACTGACATGCTACCTCATACACAGTTGTGATCCACTGTCACCAAAATTCTTAAATAAGACTTTTTGTTAAGCACTCATAAATTATTTTTGAGAAATACTCCAATGACAGCTACTCCTAAAAGACAATTCAAGAACATTTGTGTGCTTTCTGGATTTAACTGTGGCAAACATAAAGAGTTTGTTGAGGCAGCCATAGATCTTGGTCGAAGCATAGCAGAGAGAAAATTACACTTGGTGTATGGAGGAGGTAACCGAGGGTTATCAAAATTGGTCTCAAAAGCTGCTTTTGTCAGGGGAAGCCAAGTGTTAGGCATCATCCCAAGAGTCCTAAAACCTTTGGGCAGTTTGTCTGACTCACCGACTGGAGAAGAGTTAGTCGTCTCAGGTATGCAAGAAAGAATAACTGAAATGCTTAATCATGCTGATGCTTTTATTTTCCTTCCAGGAGATCTTGCAACTCTAGAGGCACTTATCAGACTAGCATCTTGGGCTCATCTGCACATTCACCAGAAACCCATCAGTTTGTTAAATGTCAATAACTTTTATGATGGCTTCATCACATTTCTTAACCATGCAACAAAAAACTATTTCATTCCTCCAATGTGAAAAAGCTTATTATTTGTGCTCACGCTGGTAATGAGCTACTTGATCTGTTACAAACTTATAGACCAAAGCCAGACCCCTGGACCTTTGTGTTGGAGCGTTCAAATAATAATGGTAACAGTAGCCATAGTAAGAAGTACAAATTAGATTTAACTCTCCGCCTGTAAATATTTTCTTCTGTGTTGCACCACCCAGGTGATGTCTTCTAAACTCTACTTATTTCCTTTAAAACATTGAGGACAATGTTTCGTTCTGGTTGGGGGGAGGAAATAGTCGACAATTGTGGAATATTGGTTAAGTTTTTACTAATTTTTTGTTGTAGAAACTAACTGTTGCTAACTTTTATATTGAAGATGGCTGAATATGGAGTATAGTTACTCTAGAAACGCATCTTCTTCGTTAAAAAAAAAAACCAAAAAAAAGAAAAAAAATTCAGATATTTTCTTTTTCTTTATTAATTTTTTTACAATCATTTTTCTTCTTCTTTCCAATTTCTCCTTTATAAATATACACTTTCAAATTTTTTGAGTTGAAGATGGCTGAATATGGAGTGTAGTGCCTCTAGAAACGCATCTTTTTAGTTAAAAAAAAATTTCTTTTTCTATCATTTTAAGTGTAACTTTTTTAATTAGTTTTTCTGAATCATCTTCACATTTCTGCATGCATATTTTCTAGGGATGGCAATGGGGAGGGGAGGGGAGGGGACCAATCTCCCCGTACCCATCCCCGATATTTTGCGTATGTCCCCGTCCCCTCCCCATCCCCGTCAAAATTATTTAAGAGAATCCCCATCCCCTCCCCGAATAATAACAGGGGATCCCCGAGGGTCCCCGATCCCCGAATAACTAATACATTTTTTTTTATTTTCGATTTTGAGTTAATCATATTAAAATAAAAAATTCAAATAAAAGTAAAGTTCGAAATATATCTTACATTAATATCCATTACAAAAGTCACATACATTAAATTAGTAAGTAACGCAGCATGCAAGGGATACAAACTATCATGAACAAATTAATAGCCTAATACAAAATTGTTACAAATAAAATCAAATTTAGATTCAAAATTAACTTTTCAATGGTGGCGTGGGCACTTTATAAATGTGGACTATTCCCTTTACAGCACAATAGTTAAGTCGAAGCAAATCAAGAGCAAATATTAGATTAGATTAGATATTAAAATTGTGATTTGCTGTGGGCAATTATAACATCTAAAAATAAATAAAAAATAGATTTAAGATAAATAAAAAATAGATTTAAGTTTAAAATATTTAAAGAATATTAAAATTAAAACAAAAGTTTTAGGCTAATAGAATCTGTCCGGTCTTTTTAATGTCCTAAATAAAAATTTAGAACTTTAATTAGTTAATTAGGCCTAAAAGTTTAATAATATAAATATTTTGATATTTTTTATTTTTACCAATACTTATAATTTTATAATTCAAATTTTATTATTTATTTACTAGTAATTTTAAAAAATAAAAATTAAATTAAAAATTAAAATGGGGAAATGGGTAGGGGATGGGGATTCCACCTCATCCCCGTCCCCTCCCCAAATAAGAAATTGGGTAAAAAAATTTTCTTGTCCCTTCCCTGAATAAGAAATTGGGTATGAAATTATCCCCATACCCTCCCCGAATGGGGAAAATCCCCGAGGGTACCCGTCCCCGTGGGGATTTTTGCCATCCCTAATATTTTCCTTTCATGTTTAGAATAGGTTGGGGGATAGAATGTTGTTTGTTGTGCAAATTTTAATGTACTCGCAAGCGCATGAATCTATTGTAGTATAGATCAATGGTGACGAGTGTCGATCCCACGAGGAGGTGGATTTTAATTGTCTAGAATTAATTTTGTAAATAGATGGTTGGATTTGTGTTGGAAGTGATTTAAATTATCTTAAAATTGGAATTAAAATGGCAAGAATAAATTCTAAATTTGGAATTGAAATGGCGAGAATAAATTGAGAGAAATCTATTAAAATGGCGTACTTGGGTATCTGGATCCATATCAACATGCATCATGCGCTAAATAATCCGTATTAATACCAATTAAATCATGAGGGGGGAATCCACACCTCATGAACCACGCTCTAATCAATATGGTGCTAAGGGCTTATCGTGCCAAATAATAATAATCTTGTACTAGAGGGCCGGTGAAACCAAGGCGGTACTAGACAAGATTAGTATTATTTGTCGACGAGAAGTCAAAACATCCACAAAAACTAGAGGGGAAGAGAAAATAAATTTACCAAATTAAGCCCATGACACATGTTGAGACTTCACCTTCAACCCAAGCTTGAAAGAAAATTAGCCACTCATAATTGAACTAAGGGCAAAATGGGAATTTATTAAAATACGAAGAAAATACAAGATGGAGAAGGAATTACAGAAAATGGATCCCAAAAATGGATTCAGAGATATCAAATTAGGGGGGGAGGCCCCCTTTTTATAGATACATGGAGTAAATCATGGCCATCGGATTGAAAAAGCATTTGGACGCCAGATTGCGCCACGTCATCAGCCTACGGTTTGACCACGCGGATGAACAAGAATACGGTTTGACCTGATGAACAGAATTTGGTTGAAAATAATCGCGTGATGCATGCACGACGCGAGATTTTTCGCCCATCGCCGCCACGCCACCATCAAGACATAAGAATTTTAGTCCAACAGGATCGTGACACCTTATCAGTCAATGCCACATCATCGGTCAATGCCACGTCATCGATCCGTCTATGTGAACAGTAACGTATACAGTACCGTATACATGAATAGTTCCGTACATGTGAATAGTGCCATTTTTCCTTTTATGCTCCTCCTAAGGTTTTCGACCGTCCTGAGTTCAAAAGTGATGTCCGTTTTTTCGTCTGATCTCTCCTTTATTGTAAAATGACTATAATGCCCCTAAAATACATAAATTACTTAATTAAAATAAAACACACGTAATTAAATCATAAGAATGTTAAATACATAAAAGTAAGGGTTGTTAGAAAGACTTGAAGTGTAAAATTACGGTTTTCTCCTTTATAAATATGCATTTTCTAACACTCAACACGCCCCCCAACCAGCTTATTGCTAGTCCCTAGCAAATAAAGCGAAACAAAATGCAAATTCATTTTTTTTTTGTTTTTTGTTTTTTAACACTTGTGTTTATTCAATCCGACTAATGATAGCAATCAAATAAAAGTATAAGCATTATCTCCAGTCTAAAAAAACATCACACTTACATTAACCATCCACATGAATCAGCCCAATAGACTTTGTTATAGCTACTTTCAAGAATGATATGTCAAACCCCAAATTCTCACTGGAAGTAGTGACACTCTCACAAAGAAATTAAACCCAATAAAAATAGTCACTCCAATGAATGGTAATTGAGAGAGAAAATAATACAGAAGTGATATCACATGCTCTCACCAAGATGAAAGAAATATGCCCTCAGCTTAGAAATAATACGATCTCAAGTTAAATAAAAATGTTAGTCAACCCAATTTATTTATCTCTTTTTTTTTATTATTATGCACCACTACATCTTTTTAGCCCATATAACTAGCTTCTACTTCAGACTATAGTTCCCTAAAATCAAGAAGGACTTTTATTAGGACGTAACGTAGGCTAGGGACATGGTTAACAAAGAAGGGAAATAAGGAAAACAAAGTGTATGTTTGAGAAAAATGCAGAGAATTTTTTTTTTTTTGCAAGGTGGATTTCACCTATTATTGTTATTTTTATTCTTTTGAAACAACAACTTTTGTTTTTTTTTTGTTGTTTTTTTTTGTTTGGCATAACTTCACTAAACAGAATAATTATTTACATTTTTCTCAAACATAAATGGGTGATGGAACTTATAAGACATCGGGTAATACTCCAAATCGGAGTGGGTCAAGATGATAAGTTTAACAAATAAAATATTTTTTTTAAAGGCTCAAAATGGTTAACTATGGATATTTCACAAAAGGGATGGCTAGAAAGGCTCAAATGGGATAAAGATGGCATTTCCATCGTCTTTTAGGGCTCTAAATAATCATCCATATCTACTAGTTAGATGGGCCCCCAATGTAACAACACACAATTTTTTTTATTTTACAATTTTTTTTAAGGGTTAACTCAAAAGCAATTTAGAGATCGTGTGTAAAATAACAAACTACTAAGCTGTATAAAGAATGGGCAAAAGGGTTATTCTCCAAGAAAAATAATAGGCTCAAAAACTCACTTGGTACCTATTATGACATGTTCATTCTTTCAAGCAACTCACATTTGTCTCCGACATCAACATGTAGAGCAGCAAACATAACGTAACATCACTTAAGACCAAAGATAATACAAATACTAAAATTTGAAATTAATCATGTCATCCAATGTTAAAACAAATCAAAAAAATTTTTTTTTTAAACAACATTCTACCCCCAACCTATTCTAAACATGAAAGAAAAATATGCATGCAGAAATGTGAAAATGATGTAGAAAAACTAATTAGGAAAAGTACACTTAAAATGATGGAAAAACAAAATGATTTTTTTTTTTACTAAGAAGATGCGTTTCTAGAGGCACTACACTCCATATTCAGCCATCTTCGACTCAAAAGTTGGAAAATGTATATTCATAGAGGAGAAAAAAATGAACATCAAAACTTAATAAAGAAAAAGAAATTTTTTTTGTTTTTTATTTTTTTATTTTTTTGGTTTTTTTTTTAACAATGAAGATGCGTTTCTAGAGTAACTACACTCCATATTCAGCCATCTTCAACACAAAAAGTTAGCAACAGTTAGTTTCTACAACAAAAAATTAGTAAAAATTTAACCAAGATTTCACATTTGTCGACTATTCCCTCCCCCCAACCAGAACGAAACATTGTCCTCAATGTTTGAAAGGAAAAAAGTAGAGTTTAGAAGACATCACCTGGGTGGTGCAACACAGAAGAAAATATTTACAGGCGGAGAGTTAAATCTAATTTGTACTTCTTACTGCCGCTACTGTTACCATCAATATTTGGTCGCTCCAACACAAAGGTCCAGGGGTTTGGCTCCGATTTATAAGCTTGTAACATATCAAGTAGCTCATTAGCAGTGTGAGCACAAATAAAAAATTTTTTCGCATGGGAAGGAATGAAGTAGTTTTTTATTGCATGGTTAAGAAATGCGATAAAGCCATCATAAAAGTTATTGACATTTAACAAACCGATGGGTTTCTGGTGAATGTGCAGATGGGCCCAAGATGCTAGTGTGATAAGTGCCTCTAGTGTTGCAAGATCTCCTAGAAGGAAAATAAAAGCATCAGCATGATTAAGCATTTCAGTTATTCTTTCTTGCATACCCGAGACGACTAACTCTTCTCCAGTTGATGAGTCAGACGAACTGCCCAATGGTTTTAGAACTCTTGGGATGATGCCTAGCACTTGGCTGCCTCTGATAAAAGCTGCTTCTGAGACCATTTTCGATAACCCTTGATTACCTCCTCCATACACCAAGTGTAATTTTCTCGCTGCTATGCTTCGGCCAAGATCTATGGCTGCCTCAACGAGCTCTTTATGTTTGCCATAGGTAAATCCAGAAAGCACACAAATGTTCTTGAATTGGGAGTAGAAGCCATTGCGATATTTCTCAAAAACGATTTGTGAGTGCTTGACAAAAGAAATCACATTTAAGAGTCTTGGTGATAATGGGTCACAGTTGTGTATGAGGTAATATGTCAGTGTCAAATAACGCGTAAAGCACGTGGCTCGCGAGTTAAAAAGGAAACAGTAAAAAAAAAAGAAAAAGTAAACAGTAATAAGGAAAAAACAAACAGTAATAAAATTATTAAAGACAATAATGCAGACAATAAAACAATAGTGAAATAAAATAACAGTAAAGTAAAAGGATATTTACACGTAGTTGCGACTGTGGCTCACATCTTCCTCTGGTTTTACGTCCAGAAACGGCTTGAACGCCCTCTATGGGTCGAGGATAGGCTTCCTATCTAGTTTTCTTATAAACTGGCAAACAGAGTCGTTTATAGTCAGATTCCCGAGACTATATCGTGCATGCTCTTTCTAGAATAATGGCCATAACTGGAGAATTGCTCTTTGCACATATC
Source organism: Citrus mangshanensis (assembly GCA_030449895.1). NCBI lineage: Eukaryota > Viridiplantae > Streptophyta > Magnoliopsida > Sapindales > Rutaceae > Citrus > Citrus mangshanensis. The sequence goes on along the minus strand of JASUUJ010000215.1, from coordinate 10,175,854 downwards.
CACTAGGATGCGTTTCAAGAGACAAAAGGATATCATCCAATGACTCCTTATTCAAGCCATTCCTAATGAATTGAATTTTATCTTCCCTGTTATCAGACACCATTCCTAAAGAACATGGGTTTCTATCGCAACTCATTCTGGCACACTTATGACAAGCAACAGAAATTCTTCGAGCTCGTCGTTTTCTTGCATAATTTCCTTTATCACAACCAGGCATGAATGCAATAAATTTTGGAGGTAACTCACCTGCCAATCGTACTTTCGCCTCGATTAACCAACGGATGTCAGCAGGTATGTTATTCCTCATGAGCAATCGCATGCGTTCGGACCGAGCTTTATAGATCGTAAGGAGGGGCAGGAAGTGAAGGGAATCGCTTCGCTAGAATCTCGTTTCTGTCCATACTTTCGCCTCAGAATATCAGTTATTATGGAAAACTGAAGTAACCGACTTGATTGTCACGGAGTACCGTTATCCGCCACTTCACCGGGGTAACAAACTAAAGCACACAAACAGAAAAATAAATTAAAACACACAAAGAAAATTAAAATCGTCCTCTTATTGAATTTACCTCAAGCTCCAACTGGATGTCGTAAACACTTCTCTCAATATCTCGGAGTTGGCTTTCTAGATTCTCAACATAGGCTACTAACTCTGGTGGTTGTAGAGCCCAAATACGTTGTGTTTTACAAAATTGAATCTGCCTTTTGAGATGAGTTTTGACACGTTGAAGTGGTTTAAGAATGTTCAGGAGGAACGGTCTAAGTATGAGACTCATGATTAAAAATGATAAGAGAAAACTTAATAGTTAAACATACACACTTATGCAAAAATAATTTCAATTAGCAAAAGAATAATATAAAGAAAGAAAGAAAAATCAAATCACCGAAAAGAAAAAAAATCAATTTAAATCTGGTGGGTCACTCAAATTTATTTCGGTGTCTTCTTCATGTGGTTGGTACTCTAGATATGGCTTTAATCTTTGACCATTAACTTTAAACGTGACACCGTTCTGTGGGTCCTTAATTTCAATTGCCCCATGTGAAAAAACAGTATGAACAATAAAGGGACCAGACCAACGAGAGCGTAACTTACCTGGGAATAGGTGCAAGCGAGAATTGAATAAAAGCACTTTCTGACTTGGAGTGAACGATTTTCTCATAATTGCTTGTCATGAAAGACTTTCATCCGTTGCTTGTAAATTTTGGCATTTTCGTATGCATCATTGCGAATTTCCTCAAGTTCTGCCAGTTATAATCTTCTTTCTGAGCTGGCTTGCTGCATGTCAAAGTTGAATTTCTTGATTACCCAATATGCACGATGCTCGAGTTCCACAGGTAGGTGGCAAGCTTTTCCATACACTAGCCTGTAGGGTGACATCCTAATTGGGGTCTTGAAAGCCGTTCTATATGCCCATAATGCATCATCAAGTCTTAATGACCAATCTTTTCTGTTCGGCCTCACCGTTTTTTCTAATATGTGCTTTATTTCTCGATTGGATATCTCAACTTGGCCACTGGTTTGCGGATGATACGGAGTCGCCACTTTGTGTGTGATTGAATACTTTGTCAAAAGAGCTTTGAATGCTTTGTTACAAAAGTGGGCACCACCATCACTGATTATCGCTCGAAGGAATCCAAAGCGCGAAACAATATTGCTTTTCAAAAATCCTATCACCACCTTGTGATCATTGCTTCTACATGGAATCGCTTCTACCAATTTCGATACGTAATCAACAGCAACCAATATATATTGATGGCCAAAAGAAGGGGGAAAGAGTCCCATAAAGTCGATACCCCATACATAAAAAATCTCAACCACTAAAATTTGGATTTAATGGCATCATGTTCCTTCGTGTAATGCTCCCCATTCGTTGACACCTATCACATGAAGAACAGAAAGTGTAAGCGTTTTGAAATATAGATGGCCAATAGAAACCATATTGTAAAACTTTAGTCGCTGTTTTCTTAGCACTAAAATGGCCTCCACAAGCTTGTTCATGGCAGAATGAAAGGATATTTTGAATTTCATTTTCTGGGACACATCGTCTAACAAGTTGATCTACACAATACTTGAACAAATACGGGTCATCCCAAAAGAAATTCTTTATTTCTGCAAAGAATTTAGCCTTGTCTTGCTTGGTCCAATGCTCTGGAAGTTTACCTGTAACAAGATAATTAACTATATCAGCATAACAAGGTAATACTTCCACATTCATTAATTGTTCATCTGGAAATGACTCATTCAATGGTAATGGCTCTGTAATTGTGTCAAAATGTAGACGAGAGAGATGGTCCGCCACAACATTTTCTGTCCTTTTTTTATCTTTGAATTCCAAGTCAAATTCCTGCAAAAGTAACACCCAACGAATTAGTCTAGCTTTTGCATCTTTCTTTGTGAGAAGGTATTTAAGAGCAGCATGATCTGTGAATATAATTATTTTACAACCAATGAGATAAGATCGAAATTTCTCTAATGCAAACACTACTGCTAGCATTTCTTTTTAAGTAGTTGAATAGTTCAACTGTGCATCATTCAATGTCATACTAGCATAGTAAATAACGTGGGGAATTCGATCAACTCGTTGTCCTAATACTGCTCCTACTGCATAATCAGATGCATCACACATGAGCTCAAATGGTAAGCTCCAGTTTGGGGGTTGAATGATGGGTGATGATGTCAACAAATGCTTTAATTTTTCAAATGCAACAAGACATGAATCATCAAAGACAAAAGGTACATCCTTAGCAAGTAAATTGCATAAGGGTCTAGAAACTTTGCTAAAATCTTTAATGAAACGTCTATAGAAACCAGCATGCCCAAGGAAAGATCTTACTTCTTGGGTGGAGGAAGATTAGAAATGAGATCCACCTTGGCTTTGTCAACCTCAATACCTTTGCTCGAAATGATGTGACCGAGAACAATACCTTGTTTTACCATAAAATGGCATTTCTCCCAATTTAAGATCAAGTTCTTCTCGATACATCTCTGCAGAACTAGTGTTAGATGATGTAGACATTGATCAAATGAATCACCAAAGACAGAAAAGTCATCCATAAAGACTTCAAGAAATCGTTCAACCATATCAGAAAAAATGCTTAGCATGCATTGTTGAAATGTAGCAGGTGCATTACATAATCCAAATGGCATTCTCCTATATGCAAATGTGCCAAAAGGGCAAGTGAAAGTGGTTTTCTCCTGATCTTTTGGTGCTATGGGGATCTGATTGTATCCTGAATAGCCATCTAGAAAGCAATAAAATTCATGGCCTGCTAATCTATCAAGCATTTGATCGATAAATGGTAAAGGAAAATGGTCTTTACGTGTGACAGAATTCAATTTTCTATAATCAATGCATACACGTCATCCTATAGTCACTCTAGTTGGTATCAATTCATTATCAGCATTGGTAATCATGACTCGACTTTTGGGGACAACTTGTCGACCCATGAACTATCGGGTAAATAATACCGCCTAATAGCTTAAGGACTTCTTACAACTTCTTTCATGTTAGATTTAACCGACGTTGCATTTCCCTAGTAGGTTTAGCATTTTCATCAAGGTGAATGTAATGCATGCAGTCTACTGGGTTTATACCTTTTATGTCTACTATGGTCCATCCTAATGCTCCTTTATGCTCTTTTAAAACATCCAACAACTTACCTTTTTGTTCGTCATTGAGGGATGATGAAATGATTACCGGTAAAGTACTTTCTTCCCCCAAAAATGCATATTCCAATGTGTTGGGCAATGGTTTGAGCTCAAGTTTTGGTGATGATTCTGATGATGGGATGAGTTTCTTCTCTGATGGTGCTAGTTGTCCAACTCTTGACTTCCATTTATTAGTGTCCATGGATGGAGTTGAGTCAAGCAGGGCGTTGACCTCATCGACTGATCTGTCAATATCAAAATCAAAACCAAAGTGAGTTAAGCATGTCTGTAAAGGATCATCACTAAGGTTTGAAATAAAAGTGTCATCAACTAATGCTTCAATTAAATCCACATCAACAATTCCATCATCTGCATTATGAGGTTGTTTGGCAATGTTGAAGATGTTCAGCTCCATAGTCATATTGCCGAAGGACAACTGCATATTTCCAGTCCTGCATTGAATGTGAGCATCTGCAGTTGCCAAGAAAGGTCAGCCTAGAATAATAGGGATGTGCTTTTTCGAGTCCTGTATTGGTTGAGTGTCAATTACAATGAAATCAACAGGAAAATAAAACTTGTCTACCTGGATAAGCACGTCCTCCACAATACCACGAGGTATTTTCGTGGACCGATCTGCAAGTTGTAACACCACTGGAGTTGGGTGTAATTCTCCCAATCCAAGTTTCACAAACACTGAATAAGGTAACAGATTTACACTAGCTCATAAATCCAACAAAGCATTCTCAATTGTGTGGTTCCCTATACTACATGAGATAATGGGGGAGCCTGGGTCTTTGCATTTTAAAGGAATTTTATGTTGGAGTATAGAACTAACGTTTTCTGTTAAAAATGCCTTCTTTTGAACATGCATATTTATCTTTTTAGTACAAAGGTCTTTAAGAAACTTGGCATAAGATGGAACTTGTTTAATAGCATCAAGCAAAGGGATGTTAACACTTACCTGTTTGAAGATTTCGAGAATCTCACCTGTAGATTTTCCCTTCTTGCCTTTAGCTAACCTCTGGGGGAATGGAGCTTTGGGAACGTATTCTCGTGGGTTGTTTTCGTCTTTCTCCTCCGGTGATGAGTCCTCAACATTCACAGGTACAATTTGATTTTCTTTTGTCACCGGCATCTCCACTTTGCTGTCGACTTCTTTTTCTTTTCGCAAGGTCATGACTGCTTTGACCTCTCCATGTGGTCGGTACTTGCTTCATGTACTCCTTTAGGATTAGGGTTGACTTGGAAACTTACCTTTCTCAACGGTCATTGCCAAGGTCCGAAGAAGCAAGTTGTCCCACCATCTTTTCGATTGGGCTTGTGAGTTAAAGCTCTTAACTCATTTCGTAGTCCATCAATGGTGCATTGCTCAATCGTGGAGTGAGTAACATTCTTGAAATTTTGGAATGCATCCTCCCATGGTCTAGGTTGAGAGTAGTTCTGATTGTATGATCGAGAGGCTTGAGGATTTTGAGGAATTGGTTGCATGGAGGTCCATTCTTGGAATCCTTGAGACCATGAAAAATTGGGGTGATCTCTCCATCCAGGGTTATATGTGTTGGAGTATGGGTTATAATTTGATGGCTTTCTCATTACACCTATGGCATTGGCTTGATCTGAGTATGAGTCAAGGTCATGTGGTTCTGTTGATTTAGCAGTCGATAACGATGCTATTTGTCGAGCAAGACCTTCAACCATCTCCTTGACTTCTTTGATTCCCGAAGTTGACTCGCCGATTTGAACCTCATTTACTCCCTTAATTCTTCTAGTATTCCTGAGTGACCGACTCCGTTGTTGGGAATTATCCGTTTGTCGCTGAAAGAATTCCCAAATCTCTGATGCACTTTTTGACATTAGCTGTCCTCCGCTTGTTGCCATTAGCCATTCTTGCACATTCGGCAATAATCCCTCCAAAAAGTATTGGCATTGGTGCCATTTCTCGTACCCATGATGTGGACACTTCAAGAGTAGCCCATTGAATCGCTCCCACATTTCGAAAAATTACTCGTCCTCTCTCTGGGTGAACTCCGAGATTTCCCTGCGAATAACATTAGTTTTATGCACTGGGAAATATTTATTCAAAAATTTTGTTACCATTTGTTCCCATGATGAAATGCTATTGGCAGGCAATGTATTAAGCCATGAACGAGCTCTATCTTTTAAAGAAAATGGGAATAATCTGAGTTTAACATCATCGTCTGAAAAATTTTCATATTTAAAAGTTTGACAAATGGCATGAAAATCATTCAAATGATTATATGGGTCCTCATTTTCTAGGCCATAGAATGTGGGGAGACAATTTAGCACACTAGGTTTTAATTCAAAACTCCTAGCAGCTACATTTGGGTATCTTATGCATGATGTGCTCAAATTAGCTAAGGGACTGAAATAGTCCTTAAATGTCCTCTCCTGTGGTTGCAAATCCATTTCAAATTTATTTTTAATGTGCTTTTGTGTACGAAGTGTTTTTTCTAATTCAAGGTCTATAAGTTCAAGATTAGAAAATAATGACCTACGACCATGCATGCAAAATAAATAAAATAAAAATAAAAATAAAAATAAAGATGGGAACAAAATAAATAAAAATAAAGAAGAGGGAGAAATTACGATACTAACCTTATTGCGCTATTACAACCTTTCTATAAAAACACAAAAACAAATACATGAAATAAATTAACTAAAAATTAAATTAATAAAATAAACAAAAATTAAAAAGAAAAAAAAATAACTTGAAAATTAAATTACAGAATTTTAAAGAAGAGAAAAAGAAAAGAAATACTAACCTTTAAATGTAGATTCACTTTTTTTTGTTTTTTTTAATAAAAAAAAATACAAGAACACAATTAAAAGAAATTATTAACAAGAATTAATTCTACAAATTAAAATTACTTACCTCCCCGGCAACGGTGCCAAAAACTTGTTGTGCAAATTTTAATGTACTCGCAAGCGCACGAATCTATTGTAGCATAGATCAATGGTGACGAGTGTCGATCCCACGAGGAGGTGGATTTTAATTGTGTCTAGAATTAATTTTGTAAATAGATGGTTGGATTTGTGTTGGAAGTGATTTAAATTATCTTAAAATTGGAATTAAAATGGCAAGAATAAATTCTAAATTTGGAATTGAAATGGCGAGAATAAATTGAGAGAAATCTATTAAAATGGCGTACTTGGGTATCTGGATCCGTATCAACATGCATCATGCGCTAAATAATCCGTATTAATACCAATTAAATCATGAGGAATCCACATGAACCACGCCTAATCAATATAAGGGCTTATCGTGTCAAATAATAATAATCTTGTACTAGACAAGATTAGTATTATTTGTCGACGAGAAGTCAAAACATCCACAAAAACTAGAGGGGAAGAGAAAATAAATTTACCAAATTAAGCTCATGACACATGTTGAGACTTCACCTTCAACCCAAGCTTGAAAGAAAATTAGCCACTCATAATTGAACTAGGGGTAAAATAGGAATTTATTAAAATACGAAGAAAATACAAGATGGAGAAGGAATTACAGAAAATGGATCCCAAAAATGGATTCAGAGATATCAAATTAGGGGGGGAGGCCCCCTTTTTATAGATACATGGAGTAAATCGGATTAAAAACACGCTTGACGCGCGCCACGATCACGGTTTGAGGATGAATACGGTTTGGTTGAAAATAACTGTGATGCACCGTCGCGAGATTTTTAGTCCACCGATATCGCCACGTACCATCAACATAAGAATTTTAGTGATCGTGACACCTTATCAATGCCACATCATCGGTCAATGCCACGCCATCGATCCGTACGCATATGATCGTATACATGAATAGTTCCGTACATGTGAATAGTGCCATTTTTCCTTTTATGCTCCTCCTAAGGTTTTCGACCGTCCTGAGTTCAAAAGTGATGTCCGTTTTTTCGTCTGATCTCTCCTTTATTGTAAAATGACTATAATGCCCCTAAAATACATAAATTACTTAATTAAAATAAAACACACGTAATTAAATCATAAGAATGTTAAATACATAAAAGTAATGGTTGTTAGAAAGACTTGAAGTGTAAAATTACGGTTTTCTCCTTTATAAATATGCATTTTCTAACACTCAACATTGTTTAAAAAAAAATTGTGTGATTTGTTTTAACATTGGATGACATGATTAATTTCAAATTTTAGTATTTATATTCTTTTTTGTCTTAAGAGATGTTACGCTATGTTTGCTACTTTACATGTTGATATCGGAGACAAATATAAGTTGCTTGAAGGAATGAACATGTCATAATAAGTACCAAGTGAGTTTTTGAGCCTATTATTTTCTTGGAGAGTAACCCTTTTGCCCATTCTTTATACAGCTTAGCAGTTTATTATTTTATACATGATCTCTAGATTTCTTTTGAGTTAACCTGTAAAAAAAAAAAAAAAACAGTTGTTGTAAAATTTAAAAAAAAAGAGAAAAAAAGAAAAAATATGTGTTGCTACATTTGGAGGCCCACCTAACTAGTAGATATGAAGATTCTTTAGAGCCCTTAAAAATGATGGAAATGTCATCTTTGATTCGTTTGAGCCTTTCTAACCATCCCTTTTGTGAAATATACATAGTTAACCCTTTTGAGCTTTAAAACAAAAAAAAAACATTTTCTTTGTCAACTTATCATCTTGACCCACTCCGATTTGGAGTATTACCCAATGTCTTATAAGTTCCATCACCTATTTATGTTTGAGAAAAATGTAAATAATTATTTTGTTCAGTGACGTTGTGCCAAACAAAAACAAAAAAAAACGAAAAAAATAAAAATAAAAAATAAAAATTGTTGTTTAAAAAAAAAACAAAACAAAAATCTCTGCATTTTTCTCAAACATACACTTTGTTTTCCTTATTTCCCCTCTTTTGTTAGCCATGTCCCTAGCCTACGTTACGTCCTAATGAAAGTCCTTCTTGATTTTAGGGAACTATAGTATGAAGTAGAAGCTAGTTATATGGGCTAAAAAGATGTAGTGGTGCATAAAAAAAAAAAAAAATTGGGTTGACTAGCATTTTTATTTGACTTGAGATCGTATTATTTCTAAGCTGAGGGCATATTTCTTTCATCTTGGTGAGAGCATGTGATATCACTTCTTTATTATTTTCTCTCAATTACCATTCATTAGAGTGACTATTTTTATTGGGTTTAATTTCTTTGTGAGAGTGTCACTACTTCCAGTGAGATTTTAGGGTTTGACATGTCATTTTTGAAAGTAGCTATGACAAAGTCTACTGGGCTGATTCATGTGGATGGTTGATGTGGGTGTGATGTTTCTTTAGACTGGAGATAATACTTATACTTTTATTTGATTACTATTATTAGTCTAATTGAATAAACATGAGTGTTTAAAAAAAATATTTTGGATTTAAATTTTGTTTTCACTTTATTTGCTAGGGACTAGCAATAAGCTGGTTGGGGGGTGTGTTGAGTGTTAGAAAATGTATATTTATAAAAGAGAAAATCGTCATTTTACATTTCAAGTCTTACTAACACCTTTACTTTTATGTATTTAACCTTCTTGTGATTTAACTACGTGTATTTTATTTTAATTAAGTATTTTATGTATTTTAGGGGCATTATAGTCATTTCACAATGAACGAGAGATCAGACGGCAAAACGGACATCACTTTTGAACTCAGAACGGTCGAAAACCTTAGGAGCATAAAAGGAAAAAATTCACATGTACTATTCACATGTAATACGCATTATTCACGACATTGTTCACATAGACGGATCGATGACGTGGCATTGACCGATGATGTGGCATGACTGATGAGGTGTCATGATCCTGTTGGACTAAAATTCTTATGCATTGTTGATTGATGAAGTGGCAGTAAATCAGTGGACCAAAAATCTCGCGTACGGTACATGCATTACATAGGATTATTTTCAACCAAACCACGTCACTGTTCAAGCCGGGTCAAACCGTGTTACTGTTCAAACCGTGTGATCAAACCGCGTATTATTGACTGATGACGTGGCGCAATCTTGAGCGTCCAAACTGTTTTTAATCCGATGGCCATGATTTACTCAATGTATCTATAAAAAGGGAGCCTCCCCCCCTAATTTGAGAGCTCTGAATCCATTTTTGAGATCTATTTTCTGTAATTCCTTCTCTATCTTGTATTTTCTATTTATTTTAATAAATTCCCATTTTGCCACTATTTCAATTATGAGTAGCTAATTTACTTTCAAGCTTGGGTTGAAGGTGAAGTCTCAACATGTGTCATGGGCTTTATTTGGTAAATTTATTTTCTTTTCCCCTCTAATATTTGTGGATGATTTGACTTTTTTAAATAATAATAATCTTGTCAGATACCACCACCCTAGTACAAGGTTATTATTATTTGGCAGGATAAGCCCTTAGCACCATATTGATTAGAGTGTGGTTCATGAGGTGTGGATTCCCTCCTCATAATTTAATTGACATTAATAAGGAATATTTAGCCCATGGTGCATGTTGATGCGGATCCAGATACCCAAGTACGTCAATTTAATAGATTTTCACTTCAATTTATTCTTTCAATCTTAATTCGAATTTTAGGATAATCCAAATCATTTTCACCACAAATCCAACCACCCATTTAGAAAATTAATTCTACACACAATTAAAATCCACCTCCTCGTGGGATCGACACTCGTCACCATTGATCTATACTACAATAGATTTGTGTACTTGCGAGTTCAATAAAATTTGCACAACAAATTACACCCAACTCTAGTGGTGTTACAGCTTGTAGATCGGTCCACGAAAATACCTCATGGTATTGTAGAGGACGTGCTTATTCAGGTAGACAAATTTTATTTTCCTGTTGATTTCATTGTAATTGACACTGATAAGTATAATTTATATACATATTTTACCGTTTATTATCTAATTACTAGTTATTTTTATTTGTTATTTTTAATTAATTGAATTATTTTATTGCATAGGAAATTAATTGGAGATTGGAAATAAAAAGTGCAAAAAGAATAACAATTTGGGAGAATATTAGTTGAAGCCGTGACGGAGTTAAGAGCCAAGAGCAATTTGCATTGAATTTCAATTCTCCAATTGAGTTGCACGTGCATGGCATTGCAAAAGTGGAAAGCAATTTAAATAGGGCCCACACTTGACTTACAAAAGTGGAATTAATGGCTTATGGTGGCGTTATTATTGAAGCTTTGTTTTATAATTGGAAAAGGATTTTAATTAGTAGACAAAGAGGATTCAGTGGCTAAGCATTATAAAAAGAGAGTTTTGGCTTTTGAATGAAGTAGCCGCTAGAAGACAAAAACAAAAGTGCAGAGCCGCAAGATAGAGAGTATTCGGTAGCAGCAGCAATTCGGCTTCCATGACTTATTTTATTTCTTGTGTTGCTCTCTATTCAAGTATGTCTATCTAATTTTCTTATACTAAGGTTAAGGATGAAACCCTATTCAATGAAATAATTATCTTTTTATTTAATTAATTCCCTATATATGTTCTTTGATGATTATGATTTTTATTTCACATGATTAGTTGGGTGTTATTAAAATATTTTCACCAATTCTGTCATGCATCATTGATTGTTAGGATCAATATTCAATTAAATCTATGCTTGGATCTATAAAGTTTATACATGATTATCTTTGATTCTATGTCTTTCATTAAATTGTTTACATAGAGTGCTTAGGAAAACTTTGACTCTTTGTTATTCAATATGTTTACATGGGATGCTTAGATGTCATATTATTAAGCAGAAAAAGAACCTACATTAGATTTAATTACTTGAACTTAATTGTTATATCCATGAGATGACCTAGATTGATTTCGAGTTGTCACTCTAAAATTGGGAATTAATTAATAATTAGATAATTACTAGTTGAATAGTGGTGGATTCTGAAACCTTAGTAATTTTTATCTCATTGAAATCTCATTTACTTTAATTGTTTTCTTAGTTTAATTAGTTTAATTAGTTTAATTTCTCTTAAAACTCAATTTTCTCAACTAGGTTAGAATTAATATTAATTTTATATTTAAATTAGGCTTTTCAATTTATAACAATCTCTGTGGGTTCGACCTCGTTACCACTATTCTATTTCTAGATTCGTGCGCTTGCGAGTATATTAAAATTTTCATAACAGACACTCAGCCAATCCAGGATTCAAGGAAACCCATCCCCATTATTCTAGGCCGACCTTTCTTGGCAACTGCGGATGCTCACATTCAATGCAGAACTGGAAATATACAGTTGTCCTTTGGCAACATGACTATGGAGCTAAACATCTTCAACATTGCCAAACAACCTCACAATACAGATGATGAAATTGTTGTTGTGGATTTAATAGAAGCATTAGTTGATAATACTTTTCTTTCAAACCTTAGTGATGATCCTTTACAAACATGCTTAACTCACTTTGGTTTGGATTTTGATATTGGCAGATCAGTCGATGAGGTCAATGCTCTACTTGACTCAGCACCATCCATGGATACCAATAAATGGAAGTCAAGAGTTGAACAACTAGCACCATCAGAGAAGAAACTCATCTCATCATCAGAATCACCACCAAAACTCGAGCTCAAACCATTACCCAACACATTGGAATATGCATTTTTGGGAGAAGAAAGTACTCTGCCGGTAATCATCTCATCATCCTTCAATGACGAACAAAAAGGTAAGTTGTTGGATGTTTTAAAAGAGCACAAAGGAGCATTAAGATGGACCATAGCAGACATAAAATGTATAAACCCAGTAGACTGCATGCATTACATTCACCTTGATAAAAATGCTAAACCTACTAGGGAAATGCAACGTCGGTTAAATCCTAACATGAAAGAAGTTGTTAGAACTGAAGTCCTTAAACTATTAGATGCATGTATCATTTACCCCATTTCTGATATTTCATGGGTTAGTTGTGTGCAAGTTGTCCCAAAAAAGTCAGGAGTCACAGTAGTTACCAATGTTGATAATGAATTAATACTAACTAGAGTAACTACAGGATGACGTGTATGCATTGATTATAGAAAGTTAAATTTTGTCACACGTAAAGACCATTTTTCTTTACCATTTATCGATCAAATGCTTGATAGATTAGCAGGCCATGAATTTTATTGCTTTCTAGATGGCTACTCAGGATACAATCAGATTCCTATAACACCAAAAGATCAAGAGAAAACCACTTTCACTTGCCCTTTTGGCACATTTGCATATAGGAGGATGCTATTTGGATTATGTAATAAACCTGCTACATTTCAACGATGCATGTTAAACATTTTTTCTGATATGGTTGAACGATTCCTTGAAGTCTTTATGGATGACTTTTCTATTTTTGGTGACTCATTTGATCAATGTTTACATCATCTAACACTAGTTCTGCAAAGATGTATCGAGAAGAACTTAGTCTTAAATTGGGAGAAGTGCCATTTTATAGTAAAACAATGTATTGTTCTTGGTCACATCATTTCAAGCAAAGGAATTGAGGTTGACAAAGCCAAAGTGGATCTCATTTGTAATCTTCCTCTACCTAAAATAGTCAAAGAAGTAAGATCTTTCATTGGGCATGCTGGTTTCTATAGACGTTTCATTAAAGATTTTAGCAAAGTTTATAGACCCTTATACAATTTACTTGCTAAGGATGTACCTTTTATCTTTGATGATTCATGTCTTGTGGCATTTGAAAAATTGAAGTAGTTGTTGACATCATCACCCATTATTCAGCCCCCAAACTAGAGCTTACCATTTGATCTTATGTGTGATGCATCTGATTATACAGTAGGAGCAATATTAGGACAAATGGTTGATCGAATTCCCCATGTTATTTTCTATGCTAGTATGACATTCAATGATGCACAGTTGAACTATTCAACTACTGAAAAAGAAATGCTAGCAGTAGTGCTTGCATTAGAAAAATTTCGATCTTATCTCATTGGTTGTAAAATAATTGTATTCATGGATCATGCTGCTTTTAAATATCTTCTCACAAAGAAAGATGAAAAAGCTAGACTAATTCGTTGGGTGTTACTTTTGCAGGAATTCGACTTGGAATTTAAAGATAAGAAAGGCACAGAGAATGTTGTGGCTGACCATCTCTCTCGTCTCCATTTTGACACAATTATGGAATCATTACCATTGAATAAGTCATTTCCAAATGAACAATTGATGAATGTTGAAGTATTACCGTGGTATGCTGATATCGTTAATTATCTTGTTGCAGGTCAACTTCCAGAGCATTTGACCAAGCAAGACAAAACAATTTTTTTGCAGAAATAAAGAATTTCTTTTAGGATGACCCTTATTTGTTCAAGTATTGTGCAGATTAAATTGTTAGGAGATGTGTCCCAGAAAATGAAATTTAGAATATTCTTTCATTCTACCATGAACAAGCTTGTGGAGGCCATTTCAATACTAAGAAAACAGCTACTAAAGTTTTACAATGTGGTTTCTATTGGCCAACTATATTTCGAGAAGCTTACACTTTCTGTTCTTCATGTGATAGGTGTCAACGAATGGGGAGCATTATATAAAGGAATATGATACTACTAAATCCAATTTTCATGGTTGAGATTTTTAATGTATGGGGTATCGACTTCATGAGACCCTTTCCCCCTTCTTTTAGCCATCAATACATATTGGTTGCTGTGGACTACGTATCAAAATGGGTAGAAACAATTCCATGTAGAACCAATGATCACAAGGTGGTGATAGGATTTTTGAAAAGTAACATTGTTTCACGCTTTGAATTCCCTCGAGCAATAATCAGTGATGGTGGTGCCCACTTTTGTAATAAAGCATTCAAAACTCTTCCATCACTTACAAAGTAGCGACCCCATATCATCCGCAAACCAGTGGTCAAGTTGAGATCTCCAATCGAGAAATAAAGCACATATTAGAAAAGACGGTGAGGCCAGACAGAAAATATTGGTCATTAAGACTTAATGATGCATTATGGATATATAGAACGGCTTTAAAGACCCCGATTGGGATGTCACCCTACAAGCTAGTGTATAGAAAAGCTTGCCACCTACCTGTGGAACTCGAGCATTGTGCATATTGAGCCATCAAGAAATTCAACTTTGACATGCAGCAAGCTAGCTCAGAAAGAAGATTACAACTGGCAGAACTTGAAGAAATTCGCAATGATGCATACGAAAATGCCAAAATTTACAAGCAGCGAATGAAAGTCTTTCATGACAAGCAAATTATGAGAAAATCTTTCACTCCAGGTCAGAAAGTGCTTTTATTCAATTCTCGCTTGCACCTATTCCCAGGTAAGTTACGCTCTCGATGGTATGGCCCCTTTATTGTTCCTACTATTTTTCCACATAGGGTAATTGAAATTAAGGACCCAAAGAACGATGTCACGTTTAAAGTTAATGGTCAAAGATTAAAGTCATATCTAGAGTACCAACCACAGGGAGAGGACACCGAAATAAATTTGAGTGATCCACCAGATTTGAATTGAGTTTTTTTTCTTTTTTTCGGTGATTTGATTTTTTTCTTTCTTTTTATTATTCTTTTGATAATTGAAATTATTTTTGCACAAGTGTGTTTGTTTAACCATTAAATTTTCTCTTATCATTGTTAATCATGAGTGCTATAGCGAAACAATTTCTCCTGAACATTCTTAAACCATATTAACGTGTAAAATCTCATCTCAAAAGGCAGATTCGGTTTTGTAAAACATATCTTATTTGGGCTCTGCAACCACCAGAGTTAGTATCCTATGTTGAGGATTTAAAAAGCCAACTCAGAGACATTGAGAGAAGTGTCTACAACATCTAGTTGGAGTTTGAGATAAATTCAATAAGAGGACGATTGTAATTTTCTTTATGTGTTTTAGTTTGTTTTTCTTTGTTTGTGTGCTTTAGTTTGTTACCCCAGTGAAGTAGCGCATATCGGTACTTCATGACAATCAAGTCGGTTACTTCAGTTTCCCTGATAACTGATATTATGAGGTGAATGTATGGACATAAATGAGATTCTAGCAAAACTTCACAATCAATTCCCTTCACTTTCTCAGAATGCCCACCTTACAATCTATAAAGCTCGGTCCGAACGCATGCGATTGCTCATGAGGAATAACATACTTGCTGACATCCGTTGGTTAATCGAGGCCAAAGTACGTTTGACAGGTGAGTTACCTCCAAAATTTATTGCATACATGCTTGGTTGTGGTAAAGGAAATTATGTAAGAAAATGAAGAGCTCGAAGAATTTCTGTTGCTTGTTATAAATGTGCCAGAATGAGATGCAATAAAAACCCATGTTCTTTAGGAATAGTGTCTGATAACAAGGAAGATAAGATTCAATTCATTAGGGATGGCTTGAATAAAGAGTTATTGGATGATATCCTTTTGTCTCTTGAAACGCATCCTAGTGGATATATGCAAGGAGCGATTCTCCAGTTATGGCCATTATTCCAGAAAGAGCATGCACGGTATAGTTTCGGGAATCTAACTATAAACGACCATGTTTGCCAGTTTATAAGAAAACTGGATAGGAAGCCTATCCTCGACCCATAGAGGGCGTTCAAGCCGTTTCTGGACGTAAAACGAGAGGAAGATGTGAGCCACAGTCGCAACTACCTGTAAATATCCTTTTACTTCACTGTTATTTTATTTCACTGTTGTTTTATCATTTGCATTATTATCTTTAATAATTTTATTTTATCATTGTTTCTTTTTCTTTTTATTGTTTCCTTTTTTACTCGCGAGCCATGTGCTTTACGCGTTATTTGACACTGACATGTTACCTCATACACAACTGTGACCCACTGTTACCAAGATTCTTAAATATGACTTTTTGTTGAGCACTCACAAATTGTTTTTGAGAAGTATCCCAATGGCAGCTACTCCCAATAAACAATTCAAGAACATTTGTGTGCTTTCTGGATTTAACTATGGCAAACATAAAGAGTTCGTTGAGGCAGCCATAGATCTTGGTCGAAGCATAGCAGAGAGAAAACTACACTTGGTGTATGGAGGAGGTAACCGAGGGTTATCAAAATTGGTCTCAGAAGCTGCTTTTGTCAGAGGAAGCCAAGTGTTAGGCATCATCCTAAGAGCTCTAAAATCTTTGGGCAGTTTGTCTGACTCATTGACTGGAAAAGAGTTAGTCGTCTGAGGTATGCAAGAAAGAATAACTGAAGTGCTTAATCATGCTGATGCTTTTATTTTCCTTCCAGGAGATCTTGCAACTCTAGAGGCACTTATCAGACTAGCATCTTGGGCCCATCTGCACATTTACTAGAAACCCATCGGTTTGTTAAATGTCAATAACTTTTATGATGGCTTTATCACATTTCTTAACCATACAATAAAAAACTATTTCATTTCTTCTACAGCGAAAAAGCTTTTTATTTGTGCTCACACTGCTAATGAGCTACTTGATCTGTTACAAGCTTATAAACTAGAGCCAGACTTAAGGACCCTTGTGTTGGAGTCTCCAAATAATGATGGTAACAGTAGCCGTAGTAAGAAGTACAAATTAGATTTAACTCTCCGCTTGTAAATATTTTCTTCTGTGTTGCACCACCCAGGTTATGTCTTTTAAACTCTACTTCTTTCTTTTAAAATATTGAGGACAATATTTCGTTCTGGTTGGGGGGAGGGAATAGTTGACAATTGTGGAATCTTGGTTAAGTTTTTATTAATTTTTTGTTGTAGAGACTAACTGTGGCTAAATTTTTTGTGTTGAAGATGACTGAATATGGAGTGTAGTGACTCTAGAAATGCATCTTCTTAGTTTTAAAAAAAATTCTTTCTAATTTCTCCTTTATAAATATACACTTTCAAATTTTTGAGCTAAAGATGACTGAATATGGAGTGTAGTGACTCTAAAAATGCATCTTCTTAGTTAAAAAAAAAATCATTTTCTTTTTCTATCATTTTAAGTGTAACTTTTCTAATTAGTTTTCTGCATCAGTTTCACATTTCTGCATGCATATTTTCTTTTCATGTTTAGAATAGGTTGGGGGGTAGAATGTTGTTTGAAAAAAAATTGTGTTATTTATTTTAACATTAGATGACATGATGAATTTCAAAATTTAGTATTTGTATTATCTTTGGTCTTAAGTGATGTTACGCCATGTTTGGTACTCTACATGTTGATGTCGGAGACAAATATGAGTTGCTTGAAGGAATGAACATGTCATAATAAGTACCAAATGAGTTTTTGAGCCTATCATTTTTGTTGGAGAGTAACCCTTTTGTCCATTCTTCATACAGCTTAGCAGTTTATTATTTTATACACGATCTCTAGATTTCTTTTGAGTTAACCCTAAAAAAAAAGTTGTAAAATTAAAAAAAAAAGAAGAAAAAAGGTGTGTTGCTACATCTGGAGGCCCATCTAACTAGTAGATATGTAAGATTATTTAGAGCCCTAAAAGACAATGGAAAAGCCATTTTTGATCCGTTTTAGCCTTTCTAGCCATCCCTTTTGTGAAATATCCATAGTTAACCCTTTTGAGCCTTCAAAAAAAATATTTTCTTTGTCAAACTTATCATCTTGACCTACTCCGATTTAGAGTATTACCCGATATCTTATAAGTTCCATCACCTATTTATGTTTGAGAAAAATGTAAATAATTATTTTATTTTGTGAAGTTGTGCCAAACAAAAGCAAAAAAAAAAAATTGTTGTTAAAAAAAATAAAAATAATAGGTGAAATCCACCTTGCAACTTCCAAAAAAAAAAATCTCTGCATTTTTCTCAAACATACACTTTTTTTTCCTTATTTCTCCTCATTTGTTAGCCATGTCCCTAGCCTACGTTACGTCCCAATAAAAGTCCTTCTTGATTTTAGGGAACTATAGTCTGAAGTAGAAGCTAGTTATATGGGCTAAAAAGATGTAGTGGTGCATAATAAAAAATAAAAAATATAAATAAATTGGATTGACTAGCATTTTTGTTTGACTTGAGATCGTATTATTTCTGAGCTGAGGGCATATTTCTTTCATCTTGGTGAGAGCGTGTGACATTACTTGTTTATTATTTTCTCTCAAATTCAGCATTCATTGAAGTGACTATTTTTATTGGGTTTAATTTCCTTGGGAGAGTGTCACTACTTCCAGTGAGATTTTGGGGTTTGACATGTCATTCTTGAAAACAACTGTGACAAAGTCAATGGGCTGATTCATGTGGATGGTTGATGTAGGTGTGATATTTCTTTAGACTGGAGATAATGTTTATACTTTTATTTGATTACTATCATTAATCTGATTGAATAAACATGATTGTTTAAAAAAAAATCATTTTGGATTTGAATTTTGTTTTCTCTTTATTTGCTAGGGACTAGCAATAAGCTGGTTGGGGGGTGTGTTGAGTGTTAGAAAATGTATATTTATAAAGGAGAAAATCGTCATTTTACATTTTAAGTCTTACTAACACACTTACTTTTATGTATTTAAGCTTCTTATGATTTAATTACGTGTGTTTTATTTTAATTAAGTATTTTATGTATTTTAGGGGCATCGTGGTCATTTCACAATGAACGAGAAATCAGACGGCAAAACGGACATCACTTTTGAACTCAGGACAGTCGAAAACCTTAGGAGGAGCATAAAAGGAAAAGTGTCGCCGTTCACATGTACAATACTATTCACATGTATGATACTGTCCATGTTACTATCCATGATACTATTCACGACATTGTTCACACATACGAAATGATGATGTGGCATTGAACGATGACGTGGCATTGACTGATGAGGTATCACGATTCCATTGGAGAAAATTCAAATGCACTGTTGATCGGTGACATGGCAGCATGTTAGTGGAGCAAAAATTGCGCGTACGGTACATGTATATACACAGGATTATTTTCAACCAAACCGCATCACTGTTCAAACCACGTGGTCAAACCGTGTTACTGTTCAAACTACCTGGTCAAACCGCGTACTGTTGACTGATGACGTGGCGCAATCCTGAACGTCTAAACTGTTTTTAATCCGATAGCCATGATTTACTTAATGTATCTATAAAAAGGGGGCCTCCCCCCTAATTTAGCATCTCTGAAGCCATTTTATGTAATTCCTTCTCCATCTTGTATTTTCTACGTATTTTAATAAATTCTCATTTTGCCCCTAGTTCAATTATGAGTAGCTAATTTTCTTTCAAGCTTAGGTTGAAGGTGAATTCTCAATATGTGTCATGGGCTTTATTTGGTAAATTTATTTTCTCTTCCCCTCTAGTTTTTCTGGATGTTTTGACTTCTTGTTGATAAATAATAATAATCTTGTCTAGATACCGCTCTGGTTTCACCGGCTCCCTAATACAAGGTTATTATTATTTGGCACGATAAGCCCTTAGCACCATATTTATTAGAGTGTGGTTCATGAGGTGTGGATACCCCCCTCATAATTTAATTGGCACTAATAATGAATATTTAGCCCATGATGCATGTTGATACGGATCCAGATACCCAAGTACGTCATTTCAATAGATTTCTCTTCAATTTATTCTCACCATTTCAATTCCAATTTTAGGATAATCTAAGTCACTTTCACCATAAATCCAACCACCCTCATACAAAATTAATTCTACATATAATTAAAATCCGCCTCTCGTGGGATCGACACTCGACACCATTGATCTATTCTACAATAGATTCGTGCCCTTGCGAGTTCAATAAAATTTGCACAACATCCATTCAAGGGGGTTTTGTTATATGTCGTTACGCTTGATGGTAATAATGGTATTTAGCCACTTGCTGTTTGTGTTTGTGCAACAAAGAGTTGTAGCATATGGACATGGTTTCTTGGTCAGTTAAGAGAATTTTTGCACGACTCAAGGTAGCTAACTTTCATGTGTGACAGACAGAAGGGCATACACAATGCACTAGCCATTGAATTTCCAACAGCTCATGTTAAATATTGTGCCAGACATATTTTTGCCAATGTGAAAGCTAAGCACACCAAAACGGATTTTAAGGTACACTTTTGGGCTGCATTGAGGGCATCTAATACAAGAGATTTTGATACTGCAATGAAGAGACTTAAGATTGTCAATTCAAATGCTTTCGAAACTATTAGAAAGATTCATCCTAAGCTTTGGTCTAGACATGCTTTTGATAAGACTTGCAAATTAGATCATTGCACACAAAAAAAAGACAGAGAGTTTTAATGCTTGGTTAGAAGTGCAAAGAAAGCTACCATTACTAACAATTATGGAATTTATTAAAAGGAAAATCATGAAAAGGCTGGTCAGCTGAAAGAAGAAAAGCTCAGTTGTAGCAGTGAGTAATTTACAAGAAAATGGATGAGAACTTTCAAAAAGGCAAAAGGCTTTCATTGTTGTAAGCAAGTGAGACATTATTTAAAATACATGATGAGCAAAGGGCTTACATCATTGACCTCCAAAAGAAAGAGTGCAGCTATGGGTTGTGGGCAGTGAGTGGATACCCTTGTGAACATGCCATGCTATATATCATTCACAGTAAACTTGGGCAAGAAGACTTTGTTTTAGATTATTTCAAGATAGAAAAATATATTCAGTGTTATAGTGGTATGATTCATCCAATTCTAGATAAATACTTATGGTTTTAAGTGCAAGATGATGAGATTCTGCCTGCATTGGTTAAAAGACCACCTAAGAGCCCAAAGCTTACCAGAAAAAGAGAGGCTGATGAAGTACCATCCTAAAAAAAAGAGATACAAGTTGCAGTGCACTTATTGTCCAAAGTTTGGATATAACAGAAGGGTTTGTCTAGTAAATCTAATAAATCAGAGGAAGACGACAAGACAATATAAGGTAATGCAATTATTTTACAAGTTTGGAAACTTATTATAGCTTGAGGTGAATTAATTATGTATTTTTATTGAATGAAATTTGTGTTTTTAGAAGCATTTAAAGGAACTAGAAGTAGCAGTAAGAAATGAGTCCTCCGAACATGGTGGTAAAAGCTTATGCAATTATTTTAAAAGTTGTTTATAAGTATTCTGAGTTATAGTTAATGTGTTGTGTACAAAATGACATGTGTGCTTTCATTTTCCGCCTCCCATTTGTAGTTGTTTCCACTGGAAGCCACCTAAGTCATAACACTATCGGTTTTGGGACGTCCGTCGGAATGTCATCGTCGAGCTTGCTCCGGCGTCATTCCGGCGACATTCCAACGACCTTGTTTTTGCAGAAAAAGTAAATGTGTGCTGCTTTTCGCATCCGACGGTACTGGCTTAGCCTTGCTTGGTGTTTCCGTAGACCCGACGGCAATTGCTTCGGGCATGCGGGACGCTCGGCAAGGTTGTAGCCAAGTGAACGGCAGGGCGTGTGAGTGGTGATTGGAGGGCGTCAGTCGGTAGGCTCCGTGCTCGTGCACCGAACTCTGCTGGCACCTTATGAGAAATCAAAGTCTTTGGGTTCCGGGGGGAGTATGGTCGCAAGGCTGAAACTTAAAGGAATTGACGGAAGGGCACCACAGGAGTGGAGCCTGCGGCTTAATTTGACTCAACACGGGGAAACTTACCAGGTCCAGACATAGTAAGGATTGACAGACTGAGAGCTCTTTCTTGATTCTGTGGGTGGTGGTGCATGGTCGTTCTTAGTTGGTGGAGCGATTTGTCTAGTTAACTCCATTAACGAACGAGACCTCAGCCTGCTAACAAGCTATGCGGAGGTATCCCTCCGTGGCCAGCTTCTTAGAGGGACTATGGCCACTTATGCCAAGGAAGTTTGAGGCAATAACAGGTCTGTGATGCCCTTAGATGTTCTGGGCCGCACGTGCGCTACACTGATGTATTCAACGAGTTTATAGCATTGGCCGACAGGCCCGGGTAATCTTTGAAATTTCATCGTGATGGGGATAGATCATTGCAATTGTTGGTCTTTAACGAGGAATTCCTAGGAAGCGCAAGTCATTAGCTCGTGTTTACTACGTCCCTGCCCTTTGTACACACCGCGCGTCGCTCCTACTGATTGAATGGTTCGGTGAAGTGTTCGGATCGCGGCGACGCGAGCGGTTCGCTGCCTGCGACATCGCGAGAAGTCCACCGAACCTTATCATTTAGAGGAAGGAGAAGTCGTAACAAGGTTTCCGTAGGTGAACCTGCGGAAGGATCATTTAGCGCGCTTGATATCACCGGCGGCGGGGGCGCGTCCTCCTTCCGCCCCACGCCGGGAGAGAGGGAAACAACGAACCTGCGTGGGTGGGCCAAGGAAATCTAACGAGAGAGCACGCGGCCCGGTGACGGTGTGCGCGGTGCTTTCACATGCATCCAAAACGACTCTCAACGGATATCTCTCGCATCGATGAACGAGCGAATAAATGCGATACTTGGTGTGAATTGCGAATCCCATGAACCATCGAGTCTTTGAACGCAAGTTGCGCCTGCCATTAGGCCGAGGCACGCGTCTGGGTGTCACGCATCGTTGCCCCACCCCCAAACCGGGGGGCGGGCGGAGATTGGCCTCCCGTGCGTCTTGGCCCGAGTCCCGCGGCGATCGGTGGTGAAACAAAGCCTCTCGAGCTCCCGCCGCGCGCCGGTCTCCGAGTGGGGACTCTGAAGCTCGCGGCTGTGTCAGTGATTACCCCGAGTTTAAGCATATCAATAAGCGGAGGAAAAGAAACTTACCAGATTCCCAGTGAAGCGGGAAGAGCCCCTTGAAAATCGGCCCCCCTGTCCGACTTGTAGTCCTGAGAAGTATCCTGGGCCCAAGTCCCTGAAAGGGCGACGGAGATGGTGAGAGCCGCACCGGACCTTGTCGAGTCGGGTTGTTTGGGAATGCACCCAAATCGGGCGGTAAATTCCGTCTAAGGCTAAATACGGGCGAGAGACCGATAGCAAACAAGAGGAAAGATGGAAAGGACTTTGAAAAGAGAGTCAAAGAGTGCTTGAAATTGTCGGGAGAGAGCGGATGGTAGATGCGCAGAGGTCCGCCGATCGGGGCGCGGACCGATGCGGATTGCATGGCCGGCCCGAGACGCCGCCGCGTGGGCGCTGGGAGTGCCGCGCAGACGGCTCCTATTTGGCCCGTCTCAAACACGGACCAAGGAGTCTCGACATGTGTGCGAGTCAACGGGCGAAACCCGTAAGGCGCAAGGAAGCTGATTGGATCCTCGCGGGTGCACCGCCGACCGACCTCGAGTGTCGGGACCCGAAAGATGGTGAACTACGAGTGGGGTAAATCGTTCGTCGACTTGGGTATAGGGCGGAAGACTAATCGAATCTAGTATGGTTCCTCCGAAGTTTCCTCGGGATATTGGAGCTCGAAAACAAGTTCTATCGGGTAAAGCCAATGATTAGAGGCATCGGGCGCAACGCCCGACCTATTCTCAAACTTTAAATAAATAGTTGAGCCGTGCCACTAATCGAGTGCTCTAAGTGGGCCATTTTTTGTAACTAGCGATGCAGATGAAAAGCCGGGTTACGGTGCGCGCTAACCTAGAACCCACAGGGTGTTGGTCGATTAAGACGGTGGTCATGGAAGTCGAAATAAAGTGTGTAACAACTCACTTGCCGAATCAACTAGAAAACGGATGGCGCTTGCGAATGACCTATATCGGGGCAAGTGCCCCGATGAGTAGGAGGGCAGCCGCAAACCCGAGGCGCGAGCGGCCGGGTGCAAATCTTGGTGGTAGTAGCAAATATTCAAATGAGAACTTTGAAGGCCGAAGAGGGAAAGGTTCCACGTGAACGGCACTTGCACATGGGTTAGTCGATCCTGATGGCGCGAGCTTGAGGAATCGGGTTAAAGTTCAACCGGACGCGACGGCAACGTTAGGGAGTCCGGAGGACGTCGGCGAGGGCCTCGGGAAGAGTTATCTTTTTGTTTAATGGCCTTCCCTTAAACGGCTCGGTGGTCCAACGGAAGAGCGTTGCACGCCTAACGGCCCTTGAAAATTCGGAGGAGCGCGCCGCATCAGTCTCCAAGGTGAACAAGTCGATGGAACAATGTAGGCAAGGAAGTCGGCAAAATGGATGTCGGGAAAAGGATTGGCTGGGCACGGGGTCCCCGCCATCGGCAGCTTGGGGATCAACGGCCTTCCTGGCGTCGACTCGCGGACAAGGGGAATCGTTTAATTAAAACAAAGAATTGCGATGGTCCTGCGGATGCTCACGCAATGTGATTTTGCTCGAATGTCAAAGTGAAGAAATTCAACCAAGCGCGGTAAAGGAGTAACTATGACTCTCTTAAGGTAGCCAAATGCCTCGTCATCTAATTAGTGACGCACATGAATGGATTAACGAGATTCTCACCTGCCTACTATCCCGAAAACGGGCCTGGGAAAGAAGACCTGTTGAGCTTGACTCTAGTCCGACTTTGTGAAATGACTTGAGAGGTGTAGTATAAGTGGGAGCGGAAAGCGAAAGTGAAATACCACTACTTTTAACGTTATTTTACTTATTCCGTGAATCGGAGGCAGTCGCCCTCTTTTTGGACCCAAGGCCCGATCCGAAGACATTGTCGGTGGGGAGTTTGGCGGCACATCGTTAAAAGATAACGCAGTGTCCTAAGATGAGCTCAACGAGAAATCTCGTGTGGAACAAAAAGGTAAAAGCTCGTTTGATTCGATTTTTGAATACGAACCGTGAAAGCGTGGCCTATCGATCCTTTAGACCTTCGGAATTTGAAGCTGAGGTGTCGAAAAGTTACCATAGGATAAGCGGCAAGCAAGCGCTCATAGCGACGTTGCTTTTTGATCCTTCGATGTCGGCTCTTCCTATCAGCGAATTCACCAAGTGTTGGATTGTTCACCCACCAATGGTTTAAATCGTTGTGAGACGGTTAGTTTTACCCTGATGTCGTAATAGTAATTCAACCTAGTACGAGAGGAACCGTTGATTCGCACAATTGGTGGTCATTTTTTTGCAAAAAACGAAGTCGGGCTAAAGCGATGCGTGCGCCCGCCGCCCGTTTGCCGACCCGCAGTAGGGACCTCCCGGTCCTCAGAGGCACGCGTAGTAGGCCAAGCCCCCGCGACGACCGCCTTGAATCGTAATTCCCATCGAGCGGCGGGTAGAATCCTTTGCAGTCGACTTAAATACGCGACGGGGTATTGTAAGTGGCAGAGTGGCCTTGTTGCCACGATCCACTGAGATTCAGCCCTACGTCGCTTAGATTCGTCCCTCCCCCCTCACTCGCACCGTCTTCTCTTATTCGGAACCCGCCGAAGGTTAGCCCCCCGCGGCGCACACGCCCAAAGATCGGAGTGGACTTGTGTTTTTTCACGAGGCGGCTGGCACAAAGGCAGCACACTTGCTCCAATGGGCCTCGGAGTGGACTTGTGTTTTTTCATGAGTCTAACTCTCGGCAAAATCTAAGTGGCTGGCACAAAGGCGAAATTTGGCCAAAGAGCATGTGCTCGGAGTCGGCTTCCATTTTCTCCTGTGGCTAACTCCCACCAACGTCGACAATACCAGCCAAAAATCCCACGCTGGCCCAAAAACTCGAAATTTGGCCACAACTCGTGTGCTATATATAGCACACGGATTTTGGCCCTTTTTGGCCAAAAAATGGGTCCAGCATTATTTTTCCCGTTTCGTCGAGAGGGGTAGCGATACTTGCCTGACGCCACAATCGGACCAAGGCCCGCGCGCCGGCGCGGTAAATTGGCCATTAAACGGGATCCGGACCTCGGAATCGACTTCCGTCTCCTTCGACGGTTAATGCCCGCACATATCTACAATGCCAGCCAAAAATCCCCTCCCGCCCCGAAAACGTGAAATTTGGGCAAAATCCGTGCGCTATAGCTCACGGTTTTTGGCCATTTTGCCCAAAATTTGGGACCCGGAGCTCCGGCATAATTTCCACCACTTTTTGGTCCCATCAGATAATTCAGGTCGATATACGGCGCCTCCTAAAATTTCAGCCCATTCTGGTGTCGTTTGCTACTTCTTCTGAGTTTTTTTGTGTCCCGGTTTCTCTATTTTGGACGATTTTTAACTGTTTTCCAGCGTCCAAAAAATTGTTCCCTAAGCCCGCCATTTCATGTTCTGCATCCGATCAAAAAATCTAGGCCTTCAAAGCAAGTCGGACGCTTGTCCGCTGCCCGTGGTAGTTTCTAGCATGACGGAGGCTAATTGCAGCATCCGGCCCCCATGGAACAGCGGTAGCAGCGCCGAAAGGGACATGGCCACTTCCTGCCTGCGGAAGGAAGCCACCCGCCCCAGCCTGGGCGAGTGCGGCTTGCCTCGCGCGAGGGTGCTGTGCGTGCCCCGCGAGGGTGCTGTACGTGCCCCGCGAGGGTGCCATGCGAGCCGCGCAACCGTTCCTGGCTTGCTCGCAAGCGCGCTGCCTGCCCCGCGATCGTGGGCAGCTTGCCTCGTGAGCTTGCGCTGCTTGCCGCGCGAGTGGGGGCTGCATGCCGCGCGCAAGCCTTGGCCGACTTCCTCGCGCGAGCGTGGGCTGCGTGCCTTGCCCGCGACCGCCCGCTGTCTTGCCTCGCTCGAGCGCCTTTGCCTTTCCGCATCTAGTAGGCCTTCCAAACATGTCCAACGCTTATCAAATCAGTATGTCTCCCCATGCTATGCGTCTGTGCAAAAAATCTACCCCAAAAAAACTCGGTTGCTTGTCCCCTACCCGTTGCCCTTTCCCGCAGTTCATTGGAGGCTACAAGCGCGGGAAGTTGCCTTAATATTTGAAAAGAAGATACAAAGATTTTAGCTGCAGCTTGAACCCTTTACATGGAGGTCAAAATCACAAATAAAGTTTCAAACCCACCGCTGAGCCACCATGGATTCTTGTAACTATGGGCACAAATATTATTTTAATGAAAAAGTAAAATATAAATTAATAATAAAACAAATAATTAATGATTTCACATTGTAATTGGATATTTAAGTTGTTCTTTTCTGTGGTCGGATCAAAATTAAAACGTCTTAGGGTAAAAAAAAATTAGGTTTAAAAAGTTCTTGGTACAAAAAATGTGTCAAAACATGAGAAAAATGTAAAATTAAGGGTTCAAAAAGCCCCCCAAGCTCCTTTGGAACTTAACCACCGCATTCGTCTCGAAAAGTTATGCAGTTAAAAAAAAAAAAAACACCTCAATTGGATCTCCGAGCACAAAGTTATCGCATTTTAAATATTTCGACCCTTTCCAAACGGTGCACCGGGCGCCAATGACACTAAAACGCACCGTTTCTTTTATTTTAACTTACTATAAAAGGGACCTTTCCTCACATATTCCCGCACAAATGAAGCACTCTTTTTCAGCTTCCCCCCAAAACCATATTATTCTCTCCAGTTCCCATTCAACTCCCATCACCTAATTTCGTATTCTTTCCCCCACAAAATCATTGTTCCTCTATTTCCTTCTCTCCTCTCGGGCAACCAGCAATTCAGCTCAAGTTATCTTTATACTTCTTCATTTTGTTTTTCAGGAACTGGAATTATGGGCACACGAATGGCACAAATTCTCTGGGTATGTTTCGTTTTTCTCCGTTTAATTTTGTATTTCATTTCAACTATCTATTCGCTTCTGGAAATGAGTACATCTACTCCTGTTGTCTGATAAATTTGATGTTTTCATTATGCTAACTTTATCTGGGCATGGAGTTACTGTTGCTTGGCTTTACAGTTGTGGTCACTATACTATAAGAGTGTATATCCGTTTCGGTTTTTGTTACTTTTAATGTCCATGACATGTTGCTTTTAATTCATGTTTTTAACAAAGTATGCTTCCTCAATCCTTGTATAGGAGATGCATGTACCATATTGAAATCTTGAAATCTTTTACATCTGCAGCAGCCCTCTGGAGCAAGGCCTGCCTCGCGTCTCTCCCTCGGCTCACACCACGGTCAGTAGCAGCACAGCCCCTCAGTAGCAGCACAGCCCCTCCCCTCAAGCACAGTGACGCCGTCGTTAACCCTCATCTTGGTTGCTGCAGCATTTGGAAGGTACATATGCTCCCTGGTCCAAACCTCCTGCCATCAGCCCGCGTCTTTAATCTTCACTGCTGCAGGTTATTTTCTTTAATGGTTGAGTGATATTCGTTGCCCTTCATAAGCAAGATCATTTTTGGGTTGCCCTTCATACTTTCCACATTCTTTATATGAATGTCCAATACACCCATAATAGTAACAGAAATCTAAGAGTTTTTCATATTCCACTGCAAAAGGAACATTCTTTCCATCTTTTGATTCAATGAACAACATTTTCTTTAATGGTTGAGTGATATTCGTTGTTATTCTCAATCTTATAACTTGTCCCATGCAATCTCCTGCTCTATCAATGTCCACCTCTTTCACCCTCCCCACAAACCCCCCAATTTCCTTGTAGATTTCTTCATCCATGCACATAATAGGCACGTTCTTAATCTGTACCCAGAACAATATGAGTGAAGAGTTGTGATGATATTTTTCTAATGCCCTCCAGGTTTTTTTAAGCACAATCAATGCTTGATTAAAATGCCAAGGACCTCCTGCAATAATTCCTTTTTTATCCGCTTCATTTGCAAACTTGAATATAAAAATATTATCTCCAAGTTTTTCAATTTTCACCTCTTTTTCTATTTGCCACACCTGGTTTAAGGCCATTCTTAGTCCTTTTATGTGCAAAACTTTGCCTATCAATTTTCACCCCTATGTTAACTCCTTTTATGTGCAAAACTTTGCCTATCAAACATCCCACCTATTTGCACCCGCTTTTCCTTTATCTTCCCCTTGAAAGAAAATGTGTTTTCTTATGCCTCTTCCAACGATATTGATCTACATCTCCAAATTAATTCCTTTGTCTCCATTATTAATTTTATTACTCTGCCCACCGAGGCTTATTGAATGCAGTTATCTCACTTTAACTACTTTCAGACAAAATAAAAACCATTTGATTACTCTTGAGAGAAACTTTAATAGCAAGTGTGGCCATTCTAAAATTAATGAGAAAATTTAAAAAAGGAACGCTCAGTGAGCCATATATTGAGCCATATAGGCAAAGTTGTAGGTTTTATTCTCTAAGTTTTCCCTGCGAGCGAGAGAAAGCTCATGAAAGAGAAGAGGGTTTTGTTTCGTTCTTGGTGGTGTAAGATTTTAAGAAGAAATGAATTTCTCCTTTTTAAGGTGAACAATTCTCTCAAAGTCCAAAGATTCATTTTCTTATGAGCACGTTTCTATTTATAAGAAATATTGATTCACACCAAAGTAGCACAAACATGCCTTGTCTTAATTGACTCTTTAATTTTACACACATATCTAAAAATCGAAAAAAAATATAAAATACCCTTTAACCACATAAAATTAATTCACTTTGTTACTTTGACTTCATACTCGACTTTCTCAACTTGGTACTTGACTTTGGACTTGACTTTCTCAACCTCATACTAGACTTACTTGATGTCCTCGACTTCATACTCGACTCACTTAACTTTGGATTCGACTTTCTCAGCCTTGTACTAGACCTACTCGATGTTCTTTACCTTATGCTCAACTTACTCGATTTCCTACTTAATTCACTTAACCTCGTACTCGACTCACTTGACTTACTTGATCAAATACTCAACTTACTAGACTCTATACTTGATTTACTCAACTTCTTAGCCGACATTTTTCTAAATTATTTTAAGTCACTAAAAATAGGAAAACATTTTTCTAAATTGTTTGAAGGAGTAGTGTGTGTTTGTTCTTTTATGAGTTATGTTTACAAGACATTGTCTTTAAAGTATGAATGAGATGGTGAATGAGAATATATTTTGAAAATGATGGAAGAAATGATTTAGTAATAAATGGTTTTTTTGGATGGTTTTGACTTTTCTCTCATTTTTGGGGCATATACGTGTTATGGAGTATAAATTAAAATTTTTGCACTAAATAGGATACATCTAAAGAGAAAATGCCCTTTTCACCCCTCAAGTTTGATGCCATAGTCTATTTCATCCTTAATTTTTAAATAGTAGTTTATTTCATCCATACTTTTAAACAATAACC
This sequence comes from Citrus mangshanensis, assembly GCA_030449895.1. Classification (NCBI taxonomy): domain Eukaryota; kingdom Viridiplantae; phylum Streptophyta; class Magnoliopsida; order Sapindales; family Rutaceae; genus Citrus; species Citrus mangshanensis. The sequence continues at coordinate 10,145,375 of JASUUJ010000215.1, read as the reverse complement.
CAAAATACCCTTTTGTTAATCTGTTGTTATTATATTTATAATTTATTGAGGGTACAATAACATTTTCAAATAAGGATATACAAACTATTTTAAAATAAAACTCTTAAACAAAATTAACAAATATTTGTCTTTTGTCTTTCTGTATAAATTTAAAATTTAAGGATAACTTAATGACTAAACAATAACAACACTAAACAATATGTAAAATATATATTTCTATGAAATATATATAGAAATAATATGTAAAATATATACACTAAATAATATATAAAAAATATACTTTACATATTGTTTAGTATTGTTATTGTTTAGTCATTAAGTTATGCTTAAATTTTAAATTTATGTAGAAAGTTAGATGTGATTCAATTATTTTTAAGATTTTTATTTTAGAATAATTTACATTTATTTAACTAAAAATTCTATTTTGTCCTCAATGAACTATAGAGTTGGATAACTGTAAATTCATGAAAGGGTATTTTGGGCTATTGTTTTAAAGATAAAGATAAAATGGGATATTGTATGAATCTCAAGGGTGAAAAGGGCTTTTTCTATATTTAAACAAAAAATCCTAATAATAAATTTTTTTATAATGAATGTTTTTAATTAAAAAATTAGTGGAGAGTGTTACGGTGGCTTTAACCTTACCCCTTCTTTGATTCCCTTAATCAACGTGGCATAGTATTTTGAATCAATAAAACAATATTGAGTCCCGGACAATTTCCAAACCCTACCTTTTAGTTGTATATTATTGTTACCTAACAGTAAAAGTTTCTCACTTTGCAAAAAGTGTCAATAATTATGTACATATGCACTATTTTCCGCTTTTGACAAATAGGAATCACATGTTATTGATACTAGTGTGTTAGTAAATTAAACATTAAAGATCACTGACACTAAAGTATCAGAGATAAAAAAAAATTCATTAACATTTGTTTTAACTCCAACTCAAAAGTGAGAGCTCTAAGGTTTAAAGGTTTAATGTTTGGAGCATAGACCATCAAATCTCATTGAATCAAAGTCATAATGATATTTAAATTATTAAAAAATGAAAATATAAATAACAACACAAAACTTACACTTAAGTAATTTTCCCCATCTACTCAAACTGCATCGACTATCTCTATCTGGCTTTTATCGTTCTCTTTCTCTTTTATTTTTTCTCTTCTCGATCTCTTCTGTTTTGCATTATCCATTTACAAATTAAATTCAATTAATTCAGATAGAGAATGAAAAGCTAAAACTCCGTTTCGTTTTTTCATTTTCCCCAAATTGAAAAACAAACCAAAGCCCTAATCGCTTGTTATCGAAGGGGTTTTTTCTCCAATTAAACCATCTAGTGCCTATACTGGCCAAGCAAGTAAAAGCCATCGACAAGGGGTGAAGTGGCACCATCGGTTGTGTATTCAAGTAATCTTATTCTCCCTCACAAGTTAAGTCCAGAGAAAGAACTGTAGAAGATGTTATCAACTGGTAATGGCTGAATATTTTATTTTTTTGGGCAATTTAATTAATGGGTTTGTTTTAATTTGCTTTATTATTAATATTTTTTAATTTTAATTTCTAAGTTGTTTCAGATGTTTAGAAATTGAACCAGTAGTGCGACCCTGGTGGGTTTTGTTTTCCAAATCTTTTTTTCTTTTATTTAATGGTAATATGAATATTTTGTTCTTATTTTTCTATATCTTCACTCACATGCAGTTAAAAAATACAAGCATTTTAAGTGGTGCATTACTTAAACTCAAAACACTCGCTGCTGCGACTCTGTTTTTTCTGCCACATTTGAGGTCAGTTTAAAACTTTTGTGCATGTTTTTAGTTTCTGAAATAAACTGTTAGCTCCGTTTCTTAAGTTTGATTAATAAGTTAGTTGATTTTGAATGTACTAAAATATGAAATTTCATTTTAGCTTTTACCTTTCTGATTAGGAGATGATTGTTTGGGTATTATATTGACTGAATGACTGTGTATTTAGTAGTTATGAACTATTTACATCTCCATTTCATGTGAAGAGAGGCAAATTTTGTTATATAATCCTACTTGTTTATTTATTTTATTTTGGTTGGAAGATTTGTAATAGAGACAATGACTATGATATGAATTAATTAAGTTCGCGGTTGTGAGTGTTTTGAGATTGTATAAAGTTGATGATTTGTCTTTGATTCAAGAAAGGTAGTTCTGCATGTTGTATTTAAAATTACAAAGTGATTTATAGAGTCTTAAAAAATGGCTTGCAAAGTGGAATGAAGACATTATTTATTTGAACTCTTAACTTTTGTTAGTTACTTTGACTTATGAATTAGTTCGACTACTTAAAAAGCCATTAGCCCTCATCTTACATATTCATCTCCTATTTAAGTTTCAAAACTTCTTTTGTTTCAATTTCATGATTTTGTCTAAATTATGATTATAATTCAATGATTTATAGGCACTATTAGTGATTTTCCAGAATTATGAGTTTATTATTGCAACTATAATCATAATAACATTGAACATTAGATTAATCATGCAATTTAATTAAACTTAAACTGACATTACATATGTGAACAGATAAAATATTCGAAATGGACAGAACTTGGATAACTTGTGATAGATTGTCTGTAGAGTATCGTTCTGGAGTTGCTGATTTCTTAGATTTTTCCATTTTGAATGCTGAAAACCGAATGTCAATTAGATGTCCTTGTACCTTTTGTTGTAATATGGAGTTTCATACTCCTCAATGGGTGAAGGATCATTTATTTGAAAAACGTTTTCTCCCAAGATATATTGTTTGGACTTGGCATGATGAGATTAACTCTAAATCAACATTTACAAAGTGTGAAGACCATTCACATCGTCAAAGATTTAGATGTCATGATTATAGTAACATAATTGACATGGTCGAAGATGCTTACGAGTATTGTCATAGAGATCCTAGTTCTTTTAAGGATATGCTTGAAGATGCTGAAAGGCCTTTGTACCTGGTGCAAAATATTCAAAGTTATCTGATTTAATGAGACTTTACAATGTGAAAGGGAACTATAGTGGTCCGATAAAGGGTTTTCTGCTTTGTTAGAAGTCCTTGCTGATATTTTGCCAAATAATAATACTCTACCTAAGTCAATGTACGAGGCTAAGAAAACAATGAAAGTGCTAGACTTAGAGTATGAAAAAAATGCATGCATGTCCAAATGACTGCATTTTGTATATGAATGAATTTTCTGCTCTTGCTAAATACCCAAATTGTGGAGCATCTAGGTATCAAAGAAAAAAAGATGGCTTAACAAAATTTAGGAAAGAGGTTCCTAAAAAGGTATTATGGTATTTTCCACTTATTCCTAAGTTGAAAAGATTGTTTCAATCACCACAAACAACTCAAATTTTGTTAACATAAATATTTCTTTATTATTGATTTTGATGATAACAAACTTGATTAAGATTGATTAATCTTTTAAAAGCTCAAAATAGTTTTCATATATTTTTAAATCATCATTCTCACTTTATAAAGGCCTTATATTCTATGAAAATATTTTTGGTTATTATCATGTTAATGGTTTCAATTGAAAAAGCTTTGAGATTTTTTATAATAACAAGTATTGCTTAAAATCCTGAAAATGGACCTAATTGACAAGTTTTATAAAGTTTTGGGTTATAGTATAATTTTACTAAGTTTTGGGGTCAAACTGTAATTTTATAAAATAGTTCACTGTAGTAGTTATTGTAGAAAATGACGATCCGACATCTTGATAACGGCGCGCCGACATCGAACATAATTGAAGATTAGTCTCTGGACACTAACGGCGATCCGACATATAGATAACGACGATCCGATAATTTAAAAATTCAGCCTAGCGGTCATATTGACCAGTCAAACAGCGATCCGATAGTGAGCAAAAAGTCAATAACGGCTAGTTCTCAGCTCCAACTATAAATAAGCTCATTCAAATTCAAACAAGATTGATCACAACACGACCACTGAGTTTATATTCGAGAATACAATCTTCATAGAACTTTAAAACACGTTCTTGCTTCATCTATTCACACATTGGGCATTGATTTGTAATATTAAATATTGTGTGAGAGAAAAATAATTTTTAATCTTTTACTTTGAGTGATTGTAAGTGTTGGGATACACTTGGGTTAAGGGATTGGGGATAATCTTTTGTTGTAAAAGTTCATTGATACGTTGGAAGTCAAGTGTAAGCATTTGAAGCTTTGGAGGCTTGCTTAGTGAAATCCTCAAGCCCGGAAAGCTTAGAGGTGTGGACGTAGGCGAGGTTGGCCGAACCACATAAAAAATCTTCGTGTTTGAATCTCTCTTCCCTTATTTTTTTATATTGTAATTAATTTAATTATTATTCCATTAAATTCATTTTAGATTTGCATGATAATTTGTTTTAGAATCAAATAATTTTTAGAATCTCAATTCATCCCTCCTCTTGGGTTGCACACTTGTATTTCATTTGGTATCAGAGCTTGATTCTCTTGTTAGGACTTAACCGTCTAGAGTAAAAGATCCATAGCAACCCAAAATGACTCAACCTTTAGGGAAGGACAGTCCACAACTAGACCACCGTTCTTTGACAGAAATGACTACACATATTGGAAAACTAGGATGAGAATTTATTTACAAGCACTAGATTATGAAATTTGGGAAGTTGTATGTAATCGTCCGTTTTTGCCCCTAACTAAAAATGAAATCGGGGAAGATATTTCAAAACCTTTAAGGGAATGGAATAAATTGGAAAAGAGAAAAGCTTCTCTAAGTTCTAAAGTTATGAATGCTTTATTTTGTGCACTTGATAATAAAGAATTTCATCGAGTATTTAGTTGTGAAAGTGCCAATGAAATTTGACACAAACTTGAAGTAGTCTATGAAGGTACAAATCAAGTGAAAGAGTCAAAAATTAGTAGGTACACTCGGCAATATGAGTTGTTCCAAATGGAACAAAATGAGAGTGTGGACTCTATGTATACGAGATTTACGGACATAGTAAACACCCTAGGAGCCCTAGGAAAGACCTTCTCAAATAGCGAGAAAGTTAAGAAAATCATTAGGTCACTTCCAAAAGAATGGAGGCCTAAAAGAACCGCTATTGAAGAGGCCAAAAATTTAAATACTTTACCTCTTGATGATTTAATTGGTTCTCTCATTTCATATGAAGAAGATTTGGCAGCAGAAATAAGGCATGAGGAGAAGAAGAAAAGCATTGCTCTCAAAGCTTCAAGATATGAGAGTGATGGGGAGAGTGAACTGGATGATGAAGAGTTGGCCATGCTAGCAAGGAGGTTCAAAAAATTCTTCAAGAAATCCGGAGAGCGAAGAAATTTCAGAAACTTCAAGAACCAAAGGGAGAAGAAAGAGGTAATCACATGCTATGAATGCAAGAAGCCTGACCATATAAGATCAGAGTGCCCACTTATCAACAAACTCAAGAAGAAAGTCATGGTTGCAACTTGGGATGATAGTGGGGAAGATTCAAGTGATGAAGAAGGGTCGCAAGAAATATCAAACCTAGCACTTATGACAATAGGAGAGGATGATGATCTCAATGAGGTGAGTGATCCCACCTATGATGAATTGTATGATGCTTTTAAAGAATTGCATCATGAGTTGATGAAGATTGGTAAAAATAATGTATGTCTTAAAAATGAAATGGCAAAGCTTAAAAATGAAAATGAATCTCTAAATGCAAGAATTACATGCCTAGAAGTAGAGAACAAAACATTGCATGATGAAATTGCATTACGAAATGAGAAACCTAGCAGCTCACCTGAGCATTTAGAATCACACATAAATTATTTAAAAAATGAAAACGAGACGCTTAAGAAAAAGAGCAATGAAATGAATGAGATTGTTTTGAAATTTACAAATAGGTAAAAGATGTTGGATAACATGCTTAATTCACAAAAATGTGTGTTTGACAAAGGAGGTATTGGTTATAAGCCAAACTTGAAACAAAAATATTATAAAAACTACTTGTGAAGAGTACATTTAGTAACAATCAAATTGTATGTCATTTTTGTAATCAAGATGGTCATATGAAAAATAGATGTCCAGTAAAAAGAAATGCATATTATGGTATGAAAATACATTTGGGTTCCAAAAGGAATCACTACTAACTCTCAAGGACCCAAAAAGCTTTGGGTACCTAAAACTTGAGATTTTCTTTGAGGGCTTGAAGAAGAAGAAAAATAAATGGTACTTGGATAGTGGTTGTTCAAGGCACATGACCGGAAATTATGCATGGTTCTCAAGCTTCACAAAAATTGAAAATGGTGGAGACGTATCTTTTGAAGACAACTCAAAAGGAAAAATTTTTGGAATTGGAAATGTTGGTAAAGTTTCCTCAACTCTAATTGAGAATGTATGTTTGGTTGAGAACTTGAAACACAACTTAATTAGTATTAGTCAATTATGTGACAAAGGTTATAAAGTTATCTTTTAGTTGTGTTATTGAGAATTCATGTGATGGCAAGATATTATTTATTGGGAACAGATATGGTAATGTTTATATCATTGACATAGAATGTGCATCTACTCTTAATAAATGCTTTTCGGTATTGCATGATGATAGTTGGTTATGACATAGAAGGTTAGGACATGCAAGTATGGATTTGATTTCGAAAATTTCAAAAAATGATTTAGTTAAAGGTCTTCCAAAAATTGGTTTTCAAAAAGATAAGATTTGTGAAGCTTGTCAATTTGGAAAACAAATCAAAACATCCTTAAAAAATAAAAATCATATTTCTACTTCAAAACCACTTCAACTTCTTCACATAAATTTATTTGGGCCCTTTAGATATACTAGTCTAAATGGAAAATATTATGCATTTGTGATAGTGGATGATTATTCTAGATATACATGGGTATTATTCTTAGCTAATAAGGATGATGTTATTGATGCCTTTAAAGTGCTTTGTAAGAAAATTCAAAATGAAAAAGGGTATGGTATTGCATGCATTAGGAGTGATCATGGAGGAGAGTTTGAAAATCATGCATTTAAGACTTTTTGTAATGATTTTGGTATTGAGCATCAATTTTCATCACTTAGAATTCCACAACAAAATGGAGTTGTTGAGAGAAAGAATAGATTCATTCAAGAAATGGCTAGGACTATGTTGAATGAAAATTCATTGCCTAAGTATTTTTTGGGCGAGGCCGTCAACACCGCTTGTTATATTTTAAATCGTGTGTTGATTAGACCTAACTTTAACAAAACTCCATATGAGCTTTGGAAAAATAGAAAACCCAATATTGGTTATTTTAAAGTTTTTAGATGCAAATGTTTTATTTTGAACACAAAAGATAATCTTGGCAAATTTGATCCAAAATCCGATGTGGGTATTTTTCTTGGATATTCAAACTCAAGCAAAGCTTATAGAGTTTATAACAAAATAACTCTAGTTGTAGAAGAATCGATGCATGTTATATTTGATGAATCTAACCCCTCCTCTACGGAGAAAGTTGTTAATAATGATGTAGATGAAGACTTACAAAAAGAATCATCAAAAGATAACCAAAAGGATGCGTCTCATGGGAATCAAGATGAGCAACATGAAGAAATGAATGTAGAACAAAATGAAGGTACTTCTCAATCACTCCCCAAAGAGTGGAGGTATGTCTCTTCTCATCCTAAGGATGTAATTTTAGGAGATCCCTCATTAGGTGTTACAACTAGATCATCACTTATGAATACTTGTGAGCATAATGCGTTTATTTCTCAAATTAAACCTAAATCCTTTGCGGATGTGGAAAATGATGAATCTTGGATTATGGTAATGCAAGAGGAGTTAAATCAATTTGAAAGAAACAATGTGTGGAAATTAGTTCCTAAACCGAAACATCAATCCGTCATAGGTACTCAATGGGTATTTAGAAATAAGATGGATGAATCTGGTGTGGTTGTAAGGAATAAAGCTAGATTAGTGGCTCAAGGTTACAACAAAGAAGAAGGAATTGATTTTGATGAAACATTTGCACCCGTAGATAGACTAGAATCAATTAGAATGTTGTTGGCATTTGCATGTCATAAAGATTTTATTTTATTTCAAATGGATGTGAAAAGTGCTTTCTTGAATGGTTATATTATGGAAGAAGTGTGTGTAAAACAACCCCCTGGTTTTGAAAATGAAAAATTTACAAATCATGTTTATAAGTTATTTAAAGCTTTGTATGGCTTAAAACAAACACCTAGAACATGGTATGATAGGCTTAAGAATTTCTTGTTAGAAAATGATTTTTCAATGGGTAAAGCGGATACTACTCTCTTTGTCAAACATAAGAACAAAGACATTCTTGTTGTTCAAATTTATGTTGATGATATTATTTTTGGTTCTACTAATGAATTGTTGTGTAAATAATTTTCATCTTACATGAGTAATGAATTTGAAATGAGTATGATGGGAGAGTTGAAGTACTTCCTTGGGCTGCAAATAAAACAAAATAAGGAATGAATTTTCATAAATCAAGCTAAGTATGTAAAAGATCTACTCAAAAGATTCGGCATTGATGACTCAAAGACCAAAAATACTCCGATGAGCACAACAACCAAGCTTGACAAAGATGAAAATGGCAAAGAAGTGGATATCAAAATGTATCGAGGTATGATCGGATCTTTACTTTATTTAACTGCAAGTAGACTTGATATCATGTTTAGTGTATATTTGTGGGCAAGATTTCAATCATGTCCCAAGGAATCCCATTTACTTGTTGTAAAACGAATCTTCCACTATTTAAATGGAACTATAGATCTCGGCCTTTGGTATCCTAGGGAAACTCATATAGATTTAACATGCTATTTAGATGTGGACTTTATCGGTTATAAAGTTGATAGAAAAAGCACTAGTGGAACTTGCTATATTCTTGGTCACTCACTTGTTTCATGGTTTAGCAAGAAACAAAATTCTGTTGGACTTTCAACTACCAAGGCTGAATATATAGCTGGAGGGAGTTGTTGTGCACAAACACTTTAGATGAAACAAACACTTAGAGATTATGACATTAATCTTGAATAAATTCCTATTAAGTGTGATAATGCTAGTACTATAAATCTTTCAAAGAATCCCATTCAACACTCTAGAACTAAGCATATAGAAATTAGACATCATTTCTTGAGAGATCATGTTCAAAAGGGAGATATTGCATTAGAGTTTATTTCTACAGAAAAACAACTTCCCGATATTTTTACAAAACCACTTTGCGAATAACAATTTTCAAAAATTCGGCATGAACTTGGGATGATGAAATTTTCACATTAACATCTTGATTCATGATATTGAGTCTATTAAAATTGATTGATTTATGATTTGATGTTTTAATATCCATGGAATGCTCAATCATGATATACATGTGGAGTGTGTGTATTTTTGAAAAATGTATGAATTAATTGTTGCAATACATATGTGTTCATGAATTATGCATTGAACTGGCACTTAAACCATTTTGGATCAATGAAATGATCTTGAAATGTATTAATTGTTGGCTAAATACTAAAATAAATGTGCGAAATCATAAACTGTAGAAAATGGATTGTCGTTATTTCAATAAACGGCTAACCGTTTTAGGGCAGAAATAATGGGAAGCATTCTGGACGCTGTCGGCTCGCCGATATCTCCATTAACGGCTTGCCATCCTGATAAAAAATTTTGGGTAGCTCTCTGGACTCTGTCGGCTCACCGATATCTATATAACGGCTCGACGTTATTACGCGTTAAGGGTACAGTGACCCATCTTCTTCCCCATTTCGTTTTTGCTCTTAACACACTCTCTCTCTCTAAAATCGCGACTGCAACTTCGTCCCTCTCTCAAATCCACCATTTTTCTTGCTCTTTTTCACCAAATTGAACAATTAAAAACCTTTCTTATCTTGTTTGGAACCTTTTTAACCGATCCAAACTTGTTTTTGATTAAAAAATTGAGAAATCCCAAATTCTAACCCTAGAACCAGCTGCACTGTTCTTGCCATTTTTAACCACATTTTCCTCCATTTTTGGTCCAATCTCAACTTCCAATCACTCTCTAAACTCTCTAATCTCCTCAATACCTATTTCTTTTCTTTCAAAAACCATCAAATGGATTAACGACCGAGGCGTACTCGAACCAAAAACGCTGCCCCATAAAATTCCAATTCCTCCAGGCCTCCCTCTCAGGACTTCGAGAGCCTCCATTTTTCCAATGCTAACTCTGCTCAGCGATTTCGTGACAAATTCATGGGCAAACCGGTAACTCCCTCTTTTTCTCTCAACATTGCAGAGTTTTCGAATATTTCAATTTGTGGTAGTAATATTACTCACATGCTTAGTCATTGGAATGAAGCTTTAAGTATAGACGAACATGTTTATGAAAATCTTGTACATGTTTTTTTATTCTAATATAGAACTCTCCTCTTTCCGACGAGTTGAAATTTTTACTTCCGTAGGAGGAGTTCGTATTGCGTTTAATGAGGTAGAATTATGTGGTATACTTGGAATTTAGACATTTACACCGCTAGGAAAGAGCTTGAATTTAGTGATTTCTGTCATATGGATGGTGTACGGAACATTTGTAGGCATCGGGATCTTTCTAATGACCTCTGCTCTTTGCCCTTTAAGTCTCAACTTCTCCCTTTCTAGGTTCGCATACTTCATATCATTCTCCAACACATGGTAACCCCTAGACATGGCCATACTGATAAGGTAACTAAGCTTGATGTTGGTTTATTAGATTCCATCATCCGTAGACGGCATGTGAGCTTATCTTACACTATCCTTTGTCATATGTTGTCCACACCTAAAGTGACCAACCGATCCCTTCCATATGGTAGCATCATTACTAGGATTTTGAGATTCTTTAAAGTACCTATCACTGAGCCTGTTTATATCGAGACCCGAAAGCTCAGTCGAGAGATTATGTCTGCGATTAGATTTTTTAAGAAGCGTGGGAAGTAGGAAAAGACAACATCCTCTAAGAATGAAGACACTTTGATTGCTCCAGAGGATGATCGCATGCTAAATGACGTCTATTCTGAGGATGAGTTACCCAACTTCCGTCTTGGGGCTAGACCGCGTGCCTGCGGCAGCAGCCTTCCTCTCGGGATGACGAGCCGAGTCCCTCCCGCATCTTCTGCTTCTGAGGATTGCTTTCAGCAGCTCTTCGACAAGGTGGATACACTCTCCTAGCAGCAGCAGTAGCAGCAGCTTCAGCTTGATTTTGTGACTTTTCGGCAGAAGATATTAGTTATGATCTCGACAATTCCTCATCACCGCCCCCATCTTAGTTTTCTACACCTATGATTTTCGCACAGACATTACTCATTTCATGTAGTTGCTATTATGCTATTTGTCTTTTGTTTATGCTTGTGATGCTTTTATGATGATTATGTTGGATATGTGGATTTTATTTATGATTTCGTTGATTTTGATGACATGTTTGGTTATTGTTCATGATTATATGAATTTTTTGGAATGGAGGTTGATTGATAAGTTGGAATATATATGGGAGTGTTTTAACTATTTTTGTTGTTGAGGATATGTTCATTTTTAAGGGGAGACTCTGCCAAAATTTTTCCAACATGAGTAATCTCTGAACCTCTCTTTTTACTCTTTTCGAGCTGATTTCTTTTTGATGATGAAGGGGGAGATAATTTATCAATTCAATCTGTTCTGTTTAATTTTTTTTTAAAAAAATTAATGGGCACATATTTAAGGGAAGTTAAAATTCCTTAAATATTTCACTTAGGAGGATCAAAATTGCACAAGTATCTTCTTGGAAAGTTTGGCATCATAAAAAATGGGAGATTGTTAACATAAATATTTCTTTATTATTGATTTTGATGATAACAAACTTGATTAAGATTGATTAATCTTTTAAAAGCTCAAAATAGTTTTCATATATTTTTAAATCATCATTCTCACTTTATAACGACTTTATATTCTATGAAAATATTTTTGGTTATTCTCATGTTAATGGTTTCAATTGAAAAAGCTTTGAGATTTTTAATAATAACGAGTATTGCTTAAAATCCTGAAAATGGACTTAATTGACAAGTTTTATAAAGTTTGGGCTATAGTATAATTTTACAAAGTTTTGGAGTCAGATTGTAATTTTATAAAATAGTTCACTGTAGTAGTTACTGTAGAAAACGGCGATCCGATATATTGATAACGGCTTGCCGACATCGAACAGAATTGAAGATTAGTCTCTAGACACTAACGGCGATCTGACATATAGATAACGACAATCTGACAATTTGAAAATTCAGCCCAGCGGTCATATTGACCAGTCAAACGGTGATCCGACAGTGAGCAAAAAGTCAATAATGGCTAGTTCTCAGCTCCAACTATAAATAAGCTCATTCAAATTCAAACAAGATTGATCACAACACGACCACTGAGCTTAAATTCGAAAATACAATCTTCATAGAGCTTTAAAACACATTCTTGCTTCATCTATTCACACATTGGGCATTGATTTGTAATCTTAAATATTGTGTGAGAGAAAAATAATTTTTAATCTTTTACTTTGAGTGATTGTAAGTGTTGGGATACACTTGGGTTAAGAGATTGGGGATAATCTTTTGTTGTAAAAGTTCATTGACACCTTAGAAGTCAAGTGTAAGCATTTGAAGCCTTTGAGGCTTGCTTAGTGAAATCCTCAAGCCCGGAAAGCTTGGAGGCGTGGATGTAGGCAAGGTTGGCCGAACCACGTAAAAAATCTCCGTGTTTAAATCTCTCTTCCCTTATCTTTTTATATTGTAATTGATTTAATTGTTATTCCATTAAATTCATTTTAGATTTGCATGATAATTTGTTTTAGAATCAAATAATTTTTAGAATCTCAATTCACCTTCCCCCTCTTGGGTTGCACACTTGTATTTCAAATTTAACATGGCATGCTAATAAAAGAATTAGAGATGGCAAACTTCGCCACCCAGCAGACTCACCAGCCTGGCAACTAATTGACAATAAGTGGCCAAAATTTATACAAGAACCTAGAAATCTCCGTTTAGCTCTCCATAGTTGTGTATGAAGAGAAAGTTTTTTATGTTCTCTTTTGATATCTAGCCCTAAACAACCTGGAAATGATCTAGATGTATACCTAGCACCTTTGATTGAGGACTTGAAAACTCTATGGGATATAGGTACTGATGTTTATAATGCTTATAGAAAAGAAACCTTTAATTTACGGGTTGTCTTGATGTGGACAATTAGTGACTTTCCAGCATACGGAAACCTCTCTGGTTGTACTGTTAAGGGCTATTATGCTTGCCCAATTTGTGGGATAGACACTTGTGCATGTTGGCTGCCACATAGTAGGAAAATGTCATATATGGGCCATCGCCGCTTTCTACCACTTGGTCACTTATTTCGGAAACTGAAAAATATTTTCAATGGGAAGCAAGAGTTGAATGAGCCTCCTAAAACTTTGTCTGGTAAGGAAATCTTTAACATGGTGGAAGATATTGACATTAAGTTTGGGAAAAAGAAGGCCAAAAAGCAGAAACATGATGATAGTGGTGGCGGTGATGGTGATGAGAACATAACTGAAAAATTATACAAAACAAAAGTCAATCTTTTTTACTTAGAATATTGGAAGCATTTATTAGTTCACCATCAATTAGATGTGATGCACATTGAAAAAAATGTGTGCGAGAATATATATGGCACATTACTTCATCAAACAGGCAAAACAAAAAGATGGGATTAATGCTAGAAAAGATCTTGAGCATTTGAAGATCAGGGAAAAACTAGTTCCTGATGAAACAAACAGAAAAAAAAAAAACAAAGTCCTACCTCAAGCTCCATACACTTTGAGTAAAAAAAAAAAAAAAAACAGTTTTGTGAAACCTTGCTAAGTGTGAAAGTCCCTGATGGGTATTCTTCCAATGTCCAAAAACTTGTTTCAATAGATGATTGTCAGTTTTAAGGCCTTAAGTCTCATTATTGTCATACTTTGATGCAATAACTTCTACCACTAGCCCTTCGAAATTGTTTGCCTATAAATGTGAGAAGGGCCATAATCAGAATGTGCTTCTTTTTTTAATACATTGTACTGTAAAGTGGTAGATCCTAATACTCTTGACCAATTGCAAGATGAACTTGTAATCACTTTATGCTTACTGCAGCAGTACTTCCCACCTAGCTTTTTTGACATAACGATCCATTTAATAGTCCATCTATTTATCTTTGATGGATGTATCCTTTTGAGAGAGAAATGAAAACTCTCAAGGATTATGATCGTAATCGCAATCACCCTGAGGGTAGTATTGTAGAGAGCTACATTTCAGAAGAAACACTTGAATTTTGTGCTGAGTACCTCTCAAATTGTGATGTTATTAGGCTGCCTACTGGTTGTACAATTGATTTTTCTGTCGAAAGGCCTTTGGGAGGTGCAAACATAAAGGTGGTTGATGATCCTTTATTGGCACAAGCACACCGGTGTGTTCTAATGAACACCCCTAAAATCCAAATATATATAGAGTAAGTTGTTAATTGTTTTCTAAAAAATGTTGCTATTATATTATAAGATTACTATACTTGTTTTTAAATCTTAATTTTGTCTCACTGTAGGGAGCATATGCATTATTTGGCATCAAGAAACCCATATAAGGCAAAAAAAAAATTTGCGGTTGCAAAATGAACACATACGTACATTTTATGGTTGGTTACAAGTAAATGTCAGAATTACTTAACTAAATACAACATAGGATATAAACTTTAAGAATATTTTTTTACATGTAAGTAATTACTATACTTCTTAATTTAAATTATAGGTAGCACATGATAAAGCAAATAATGTGCCGGTTGACGAAATGGTGTGGTGGTTGGCAAACAAACCACGCTCAAGCGTGGTGACCTTCCCTGGCTACGAGATCAATGGCTTCAAATCGTGTGACCCAAAATAGTGGTCTTAGGGTTGTTGCTAACACTCTACAAATTTCAAGCTCAAAAGATAAAAGACATCATTCCAGAGACATGGCATTTTATAAAGCATTGATGAGATTTGGCAGCTTGATTATCTAATGGTTAAAAAAATACTTTTCGAGTGTGATTGGGTAAATGATTGAGGGGTTTGCATTGACAATTTAGGTTTCACTGTAGTTGATTTAAATCGGATTGACTATAAATCTGATTGCTTTATTTTAGCTTGTCATGCAAAACAAGTATTTTATGTAAATGACCAGCTAGATAATAATAAATCAATAGTTTGTTCAGTGACTGACAAAACTTATAAGTTAAATGGGGAAAGATGTGAAGACGTGGATGTATTTTCCCCATTATCTAACAAACTTCCAGTATGTGAGTTGGATGAGAAAGATGACGAAGAAAGTTATGACAGAAAAGATTGTGATGTTATTCCAATAGATATTGATTTAGAAAATGAGTGAATGCATTATTGTAACTAGTTTCCAGTACCAATTTTCACAATTTTTCAGTAAGTGATTTATTTATTTCATTATATGCTATTGCTCTTGTATTAACTTATTAATCTAATTGATGTACTTATTTATTTTAATAATTTTCAGGATTGTAGGAGATGGCTGAAGATGATGAGTTCACTCTTCCGGAGCTCGAGGGAAGACCAAGGAGAAGAAAACAAACAAAAAAGAAAGGCTTGCAAAAAGAAGTTAGTCATAAAGTTGTAATTGAGTACAATTTTTATGGTGTTCCAGTTGGAAAAGGAAGAAATAATCTTAGGAGTTATATTGGAGTCATTGTACGTGAAACAATTTCAATCTTACTTGATGAAATAAAACCTGACAATTTCTTACTCCTAAGATTATTTCTTCCCTTTCCAACTGGAACACTATAAGAATTGTACTCAATTGTACGTGAAATAAAACCTGACAATTTCTTACTCCTAAGATTATTTCTTCCCTTTCCAACTGAAACACCATAAGAATTGTACTCAATTACAGCTTCATGACTAACTTCTTTTTGCAAGCCTTTCTTTTTTGTTTGTTTTCTTCTCCTTGGTCTTCCCTTGAGCTTCGGAAGAGTGAACTCATCATCTTTAGCCATCTCCTACAATCCTGAAAATTATTAAAATAGATAAGTACATCAATTAGATTAATAAGTTAATACAAGGCAATAGCATATAATGAAATAAATAAATCACTTACTGAAAAACTGTGAAAATTGGTACTAGAAACTAGCTACAATAATGCATTCACTCATTTTCTAAATCAATATCTATTGGAATAACAACACAATCTTTTCTGTCATAAATTCCTTCGTCATCTTTCTCATCCAACTCGCATACTGGAAGTTTGTTAGATAATAGGGAAAATACATCCACGTCTTCACATCTTTCCCCATTTAACTTATAAGCTTTGTCAGTCACTGAACAAACTATTGATTTATTATTATCTAGCTGGTCATCTACATAAAATACTTGCTTTGCATGACAAGCTAAAATAAAGCAATTAGATTTATAGTCAATCCGATTTAAATCAACTACAATGAAACCTAAATTGTCAATGCAAACCCCTCTATCATTTACCCAATCACACTTGAAAAGTATTTTTTTTAACCATTAGATAATCAAGCTGCCAAATCTCATCAATGACTCCATAAAACGCCATGTCTCCGGAATGATGTCTTTTATCTTTTGAGGTTGAAATTTGTAGAGTGTTAGCAACAACCCTAAGACCACTATTTTGGGTCACACGATTACTGTCCCGGTCCATCGTTGTAAAATTGAAGCCATTGATCTCGTAGCCAGGGAAGGTCACCACGCTTGAGCGTGGTTTGTTTGCCAACCACCACACCATTTCGTCAACCAGCACATTATTTGCTTTATCATGTGCTACCTATAATTTAAATTAAGAAGTATAGTAATTACTTACATGTAAAAAAATCTTACTAAAGTTTATATCCTATGTTGTATTTAGTTAAGTAATTCTGACATTTACTTGTAACCAACCATAAAATGTACGTATGTGTTCATTTTGCAACCACAAATTTTGTTTTTTCCTTATATGGGTTTCTTGATGCCAAATAATGCATATGCTCCCTACAGTGAGACCAAATTAAGATTTAAAAACAAGTATAGTAATCTTATAATACAATAGCAACATTTTTTGGAAAACAATTAACAACTTAGATGAAGGAAACTCTGTAGCTTCATTTTCAGATTTGTTTACTTGTTTAATAGTATGTTTAAAGATTTTATATAACTTCCAGATTTGTTTAAAACTGTTTTTAATCCATGTTATTGGTTTACAGAAAAAATTCAAATTGAGCTTGAAATGCAAAAGCCAAGTGTTAAAGTGGATGGGGGTTGCATCAAGAAACTTTCGAAGTGAACTGGCAACTGAATTCGTTCAACCTAACAAGGACGATCGAAAGTCACTAAGGTTGCCTTTTATCGAATATCCGAGCATTAAAAAGGAAGATTGGAAACTTTTTGTTGACAAAGTTTTGTCTGACACTACAAGAAAACAAGCAATAGATGACGGGAAATAACTGTCATAAAGAGGGTGCATGACAGACAATTCTTCTGTCAGCTATATCACTGTTATTAATTCATGACGGAAATTTATTCATCATGAATTTATGATGCCTTTTTACTCTCATACAACTATCACATAATATTTTAATGTGAAAAAATAATTTAAATTTTCGCGCCAGTTTTTAAAATTTTGGCGGGAAATTCGATTATCATTTGTTAATTTATTATTCAATTTCGCGAGAAATTATTTATGACAGTATTTGTGACGGATATTTCCCATCATAAAATAATAATTTTTTTATAATTAAATTTTATAATTACAAATTGTTTATAAATTCTTGTTTATTAATAAAATGAATACCATTAAAAAAACCAGAAAACAATTAACATTACTGAACATTCATTCAATCCAATAAATTAATTTAAAAAAATACATATATAAAAGGTCCAATGTGATACATATAATAGAGCATCTCAAAATTTTAAAAACATCTCAAAATATAAAACAACTATTAAATTCCATTGCATGTACAACAAAAGCAACTAAAATTCCTCAACAAAAATTCCAAAGAATAATGCAAGACTTTCAGGAGTTCTAGCACTCTTAACTCCAGTCACAAAGCCAGGTTTTTCAACATTCCAATTCTAGCCACACTAGTAATACTCCAACCATATCTAGCAACCTACCATCTTCCAACAACACTTCCAGCCATATATCCAGCAATAATCCAACCCAAACCCAGCAAACCATTTTATGCAAAATCAATCAAAATACCCAAAGTTATCAAATGCATAACATCTACAGTACAATCCTTAATAGAAACCATTATAATTTGATACTACAAATTCAATTTCAACAATTTGTAATAGCTAACCATTTTGTTACAAATTTCATACTCAATACTAACTATTTTCCCGACGCAATGAGAATGTCGGAAAAATGGTTAGCCCACTCCAAACGAACCTCATCTAATTCATCCTGAGTGTATGATTTCTTTCCATTAAACTGTTAATCATAAGAAATAATATTTTCAAACTTTAAAAATAATGTCACATGTAGGAAATAAAAGAATGTTAACATATCTCATCATCAACTTACATTGCTGGTTAACAAACTAACATCTGCTATTATTTCCTTCATGTACCTTAACACAAAATAGCCACACTCCAATTTTACGATATTTTGTTTTGGAGCCTGTTCATGAAAAAAAAAAGATGAAAATTTTCTCTTACAAAACCCATCCATTTTAGTTAAGGTACAGAATCAATAGGCTATAAAAATACTTTTTTTTCTTTTTTTTTTACCTTCACAATTCTCATCTTGGTATTATAATTCCATTTTTCCTTACCATCCTCTGATATGAAGAGTGTCATGGCGCTGGAAACAAAACTATATTGTTATCTCTTAATTATATTGAAGAAACTTAAACTATCAATTGTAGGAAATAGATTAGCATACATACATTTTAAGGAGTTGTTCTAAATTAGTTTCAGGTCTGGATTGCATAGGATCCACATAAAATACTTTCTTTTTGACCACATCAAACACAACTAATACCCAATGGTAGCCACAAAAGCCAAAAGCATAACCATTAATTAAGAAACAGCTGTGAACGTAATATGAATTTAACAGCTGTAAAAGTTTTAAATAAAATTAAAACTTACGAAGGATTGTATGACATGAAAATGAGTTGTCTGTTTTTGGCCTTTTTCAAGCGGTCGCGAATATGCTCTACTCTTTTCGAGCGAAATCGTTCTGTAGCCTTTGGATTTGTTGGGCAAACCAAACTAGGACACATGAATCCGAATGGTTTTGTTCATTTTCTGGTTGGTAGAACGGTAGAATCCAACATCCTTGACAGAAAATCAGTGCATAAATAAAAAAGTATACCAAATTGATATTAAATAGTGTAAAGGAAAATCATAAAACCACTTACACCATATATACTTGAATAGCATTCACTCCTAACGCTTGCATTGACAGCAGATCGTTGCAATCTTTCTTCCCAATATAAGCACAAGCCTCTCTTTGGAATACATTATCATCAATCAGATATGTCAGAACACCATCATTTTCACCAGGTAGGTATTTCTCACATAACTTCCTAAATAATTGCAACATCGGATGACTGTTCTGGTGCTTGAGTATCGCACTCCTTGTGTTCCTTATAGGCTGCACTACAATTTTTTTAGCGTTATCCTTATTCAAAAGTGCCTTTTTTGTTGGGCTGTCAGGATGAATCTCGCATATACCATTAGCATAGTCAAAGTCCAATTGCTTTTTACTTGCTCAGTCTCAAGGTCGTATCCTCCATTCTTTAGCATCTGAGCTCTCTTCCATAGCTCACTCCTATCAATTAAGTCTTTAGAAAGACCCGATTCTGCACATTGTTTCCATAAAAGAAATTAGATTAGTAAACTATTAGAAAAATGTAATAGTTAAAAATACCATTTATACCAATATATACAAACTTACAATTTCGTTCATTAATCCAACATATCCTTTTCGACTAAGATGGTGATTACACTTGTTCAAAGCTCTCCGATTCTTATTGACATGACTGATTTTCTGCATAATAAAAAAATCTTTTTAATACAATGTAAATGTAAAGTAACTATTATCATATTACTTGTCCTAACTTTAAAATACTTCAAATGATTCGGATAAACGTTCGTCTACAAACTTTATCCAAACATGCCGCTTTATTTGAGGGTAATCAATTGGCAGTGTATACAATTTCTTCAGCATATACTTGAAGTTTCGAAATGCTATTCCGATTGACTGCATTACCTGCTTCTTACTTTTAGGATGAACAATGAAACGACCCTAAATATGGAGGAAGATTGTTAAAATGTCAATTAATAAAAATCCAAATCATATAACTAATAAGTGAAAAATGACAAGAAAATGTTTAAGTAGAATGCGATAAGTGTTTTAAGAATTACCAAAACAGATTTTCACAAACGTTCCTTTTTCTCTGGAGGAACCTTACGCCAATCAGAATAAAGAGTAGAAACTGATGTACAAGCCAATACGCCAAGAAAAGAAGCCAACTCAGTCGCTTCATCCCCTGCAGGAACACCCATTTCATTGTATTGCATCACAATCTTTCCCTTTCTTGTTTTAAGTCTTTTATTTTGCCTAGCACCCATATTCACACCTCTCCTGGAGTTACTACTTTCAGGAACATTGATAACTCTATGAAATGAGAGTTATTATGGAAATTTTAGACTTAAATCAATATTACTTAGAGAGTAAATGATATGTTTCTATTGCATTTTTGTTACATTTTACATAAACATTCATTTTAGTTTAGTCTTAATAAATTTTGCTTAATTTAGAATAATTCGTGTTTAAATTGTATGCATAATTGTAGGTGTCCAGAAACTCATATCTCATGGAAGGAGTGCGATGCAATAGGCTTGCAAAAATGAGGAAGAACATGGCTACAAAAGAATTGAAACAAATCTGGAACAATGTAGTGTTTTAGCCATTACTGTAGCAATCCTGGAACAACGACAGAGAAAATTTAGCGCGGGATACTTGCAGAATCGAGATCTACAAGTCTGACTTATGGCTGCCCTAAGCTTCTGCTTACCCTAGTGTTCAGTTATAAAAAGAGCACGCATCATATAAAAAAGGCGGCGGTGAATTAATATCAAAGAAATCAAGAGGAAAAGAAGGAAACATCTGAATTCAAGGGAGAATAAGTCTGCACCAATGAAGAGATCGGCAGAACTATTTGGATTCAATTTTCATCATTCTTTACTTGTCCCCTCTCTTACTCTTTGATTGAACCGATGTATTTCATAGCTGATACATTGCTGTTTGTTTTTCTTTTCCAAAGTATGAACTAAATTTGATTGTAGTTGAGTGACAAACAATCTCAATAGGTTCTTGACTGTTCTTATGAGTTACTGTAAGATTGTTGTAGCATTTTGCTCTAATAGCTTATATTACAATCATTATTTCAGTTGACCTCCCATTTATATGATTTGGTGATTTTTTTGTTTCAAAACTCAAAAGCAAGGCTGTTGTTTGTTTTACATGTCTAATATTTCTTTAAGCATGTGGTTTGGTGATGTTTAAGTTGTTGGAAAATTGATTATAGAAGTGAAAGGATGATAATTATGGATTCTCCAGAAAATTTGAGAATTGTTGGACTATTATGGTAACTTTTATTGTTTCAAAATGTGACTAAACTATACTTAATTGACTTGAAATTTTGAGCAATTAAAGCTGAATCTGTATGTTTCCAGTTTGCAGATTTTGGAACTAATAGTTGATTTTTAATTAATTCATTAAATTGGTTAGCTGCTGTCCAAAGTTATCAGAAACTCTGTATATGCCATGTTTGGTGTTATAAAAAAATGGTCTAATGGTATCGAAATGAGCTGAAATTTTAATACATTAAACTTTAATATGTCTTTCAATTATCAAAAATTTCATGGTAATTGAACTTGTGGTTTATTTTTTATGATTTTTCAAACTTTGATGCCTCAATTGTAAGCCCATTTGACAGAAGTGTTCTCTTAATTTTGATCTTATGAAACACTCACTCAATGATATCGGAATTATATGAAATTTTAATATGTTATATAATCATAGATCTATCTATGTTCTGGAAAATTTTATCCCAATATATTGAGTATTTTAATTTTAATAAATCACTAAATCTCAACTGTTTCTATGTAAATTAAAAGGCAATTTTGATTGGTTTAGTTTAATCCTGTGAGACCTTATTGTAGAGTTGTCTAAATGGCTTCAAATTTTGATATGGAAATAAATTATACACTAAGGCTGAGTTAGATAAAGCCCATTTTCAGTGATCGTACCAAGTTTCTGGAATAATTTTTGCTATGTGAGGTAAGCCTTAGCTGGTATTATGTATGGGTGCCTTATGCCAAACAGATGACTAGGTTATGCTAGGGAAATACTTGTACGTGGCTTATTACACTAGCAATGCAAACTGATATAGTCCCCATTCGGGTTGACCATCAAAATATATGTCGCTGGTTTCCCGCTTATATACAGTGAATACCTAAAAATCTATTTATGTTCCAGGTAAGTCACATTCAGTGCACAAACATTTACCTAAGTTTGATCCAGAATTGTAACCACACTATTAACACAATTTCCAAAAACAAACAAAATGCCATCAAAATAGATACAAACTGTTATTAAATAAATATAAATGAAACAGTTAATAATTTAAACCCAACAACAAAGCATTTGGTATAAAATACTGAAGAAACAAATAAACCTATTACAAAGAGCAATCACATAAGCATATGGGGTATATATAGTAACAAGAAAAATGTTACATGCCTCGTAAAGCATGATAAAACTAGATCGATGAACAGAGAATTAAGTGAAGAAACCAAAGTGCATCTGATAGAAACATTTACAACATAGTCAAGTCTTTACATATAAGGCAAAGAGAATCAAAACAATGTGTTTAACCAAAGATTTACGCTATGAGACAAATAATACCGTTAATAAAAAATATTAGAAGAACATGCAGCTTCAATTTTACCCACATGGATCTATCTATCCTCTGATATCTAAGACAGATAATACCAAAGATTCCCCAAATGAGGGTTAGGGTTACCTTAAGAACTAGCTTACACTACAAGAAAATAGGTAATAGATGACGGGAAATAATTGTTATAAAAATGGGTGCATGACAGACAGTTATCCGTCATCTATGTCACTGTCATTAATTTATGACATAATATTTCTCGTCATGCATTCATGTTGATATTTCACGGTCATATATTCGTCACACAATATTTTAATGTAAAAAAATAATTAAATTAAAATTTAAAATTATTTAAATTTTTGCGCATTTTTTTAAATATTTTTAACGAGAAATTCAATTATCATTTGTAAATTTATTTTTCAATTTTGGCGGAAACTTATTTATGACAGAATGTGTAATGGGTATTTCCTGTCATGAAGTTATATATTTTTAAAAAATATATAAATTATGATTATAATTTATTGATGAATTCCTGTTTACAAATTTAATTAATTAATAAAATGGATATCATAAAAAAAAATTAATATTAATTAACATCCATTCAATTTAACAAATTAATTTTGAAAGAAATACATGTAGTATCCAATGTGATCACCACCAATACATAATAAAACATTTCAAATTGGAAAAACCATCCTAAAGAATAAAATAATAGTTAAATTACAATTAAACTCCAAGAAAAGCAATTAAAATTTCAGCCACCAAGCCAAGTTACCCAATAAAATTTCCAAAAATTAATGCAAGTATTCCAACGGCAAGTTTTTGAGCAAAACTTCTAGTAGCAATACCATCTTCCAACAGCACTCTAATTCTAGCTACATACCCAGGAGCGCTCCAACTCATATGCAGCAACCCACCATCTTCCAATAGCACTCTAATTCCGACATATATCCAGTAGCATTCCAACCCAAAGCAGCAAACCAATCTATGCAGAATCAATCAAAAATCTGCAGGGGCTGTCTTGCTATTGTTCTAAAGTGAAAAAGCTCCTGTAAATTACCAGGGTTGTGTTCACTGCAGAGAAGCAGCAAAGCAGTCCATGTAAATAGACATAGGAGAACATAGAAATTAAAAAATGAGAAAGAAATAAGAGTAATCTATTTACGCCTAAACTGAAACTTGAAGATAAATAGACATAGGAGCAAAGGTTCCTCTTACAGACACAAGAACTACAACACATAATAAAAGTCATCACATTAAGCAAACACACCCATGCATGAATCATAAGATTTCTCCACAACACTCGCACGAAGGTTCTGGATTATAAGAAAAATGGTTCCATCAAGTAGTGACTTAACAAACAAAAACATTAATACCACTCAAAGCCACACAATATTGCTAAAGAAGACATGGCATGACATAACTTATGGTAGTTGTGAAGTATCAAGATTGCGGTGAACAAATGAAGATATAAGACTTATGACCTTTACATCATACATAGCCAAACTTTGTAGAATTCAATTATATAGCATAAATTTAGCCAAGTTAGGCTAGGAAAAGAAATTGATACAACTCAAAAACTCAGAAGTTTACAGGGCGTAACCACTAGATTTAAAACAAACATCAATCAATCTCTTAGGTTTTAACCATCCATTGTTTGTAAAAAAAGAAAAAGGATCCAAAGTGAAGCCCAAAAAAAATGACACATGTGCTTAAACATCACCAATGTCAGATACTTTTTACAATGGTAAATAATTACCTAGACTAAATTCTAGAGTCCTACAACTATAATCCTGTAGAAACAGGATTCCATATTGCTAATTCTGTTTGCTCAAATAACTTAATAGCTCGCAAACCATTGAAGGAAATACAATGTTCATTCGGCAAGACGGAACCACATCTCATAAATTTAGAGAAATTTCTGCATTCAGAATGCATTTCTCCAAATAAGAAGCCTTGGAAATTCAGAGTAAGAAATAAGAAACAAACTTCAGAATCTTTTTGTATGTTTCTTAAAAGCTAAAATATTGGTAACATCCATAAATAGAACAGAACTCAATCACATTATGGAAGGGAAAAAGCCACAGAACCAGTGAAAATCGAGAGAGAGAGAGAGAGAGAATCATTGCACAACAAACTAGAGTGAGTTTGTTGGTTGGCCGACAATTGTTTTTGTCTTCATTTGATTAAATACCTCTTCTAATACTAAAATATGAAAAATATGCAGAGAAATCAAACTGACTGAAATATAACTCAATATCCATTAACTAAAACCCTACAAAAATAAAAGTAAAACAGAAGCAAAGGCAAAGCAAGTACCCATGAACATTTACAGAAAGAGTGATTGCCTACTGAAGGGGATTGTAACACAAAATCTTCACCCAAAATAAGTTATAATTTAACCAGATATTGGACACTTACAGAAAATTACAAAATATGAACTCCTACAGGTACAAACAGAAAGCAAAAGACAGTAAATTAGGAGTAAAGGCTTTCTTTACACTAACTGAAAAAGCTCGACTCGAGTTGCTCCATATTCGATCTTTGAAGGAAATGGGGTACCCATACCTTGACCTACAGTTTTGTTACTGCAACCATCGCAAGGAGGTGCATCGACCCACCTACAATATTGGAGTATGAATAATACACAAATAAGATTCATCATGTCAGCAATATGGCAAAAGAAAAGAATTATGCTACACTGAGAATTTACAATACAGACTCTGCTACCCTTAAATAGGAACAAGAAAAAAAATCTCACATAAACAACAGCTTAATTATCTCCGTTCTCTTCGACTTTGATTTCCCATCTACGGGTTGGGTGAAACCCAGACCGACCCAAACACCCAAATGACACCGTTCTCGTCCTTCTTCTACTCACCAAAGACATGTCATAAACAGCCCTGGTCGTTGGATCCGACAGCGTCTCATAAGTGTTGTGGATCTCAATGAAATCCCGACTGTTACCCGACAAATCGGGATGATAAACCTTCGCCAAACTCTGATACGCCGTCTTAATCTCCGAAATCATCGTCATTGGCTCCACCCTCAGCACCTCGTACAAGCTTCGTCCCGTCCCTGGCGCCATCACCGGCATCACCACTGAAACCACACGGGGACTCCTCTTGTTCTTTCCTGAAGTGGTAGTGAAATCGAAGAGTAGGAGAGAGTAGTGACAACAACTTAACAAGTAGTGTGTTTAATTAGGTTAGATTTAGGGTTAACTTTTTCATTTTATACTTTAGAAATTATATAGTGTAATTGTTTACATATTAAGTAACGAATTATAAATCGACACGTGGCTAAGTAAAAAATAATAATTCGTGATAAAAAATAATTCTATCATAAAACTATCATTAATTCATGATAAAAAATAATTCTATCACAAATCTATCATTAATCCATGATAAAAAATAATTCTATCATAAAACCATCATTAATTCGTGATAGAAAATGATTCTATCACAAAGCCATCATTAATTCATGATAGATTGCAAATTATGTCACAAGTCTATCATAATTTTATGATATACCTAGAATTTGTCATAATTTGTCTGTCATCTATTAGTAGTTTTTTTGTAGTGTTAATTTTGTTTGCTTGGCTGGTGCTCTCTATACTACGAAGGCATTGACGTACAGTTTTAAAACGAAGTGACAATGGTTTAATTAGGAAAATTTGAAACAAAGTTAAAGAAATTGATGGTATTAGGAGACAAAGCGAAACTGAAGAGGTTGATGGGTTAAAAGGGGGGAGGCTGAATTTTGTATGAGGCAATGACAATGTGTGAATGGTCGAAGAGCAGGAAGAACTAGGGGGTTTCAGAAAAGGGTTTGTGAATGGCGACACGAAGGAGAAAATGAAAGAGCACTTAGGGTTAGGGATTTGGATTTCTCATCAGTATAACGTGAATGTTTAACACTTAGTAAAAAAACGAAAGCTTAAGTACTTAAAACGGTAGCGTTTTGGTGGCTATTTTTTTTTTAAAACACATCTTTTGTTTTTAAATAAAATAATACATCAAATTTGGGTCAAATGCGGTCAAAATCATTTTTCTATCATACTTTTTTTATAGAAGAAATTTATAAAACAATTCTATCATAATTTCATGATAACAAATAATCATATCATAAAACCATCATAATTTCTTGATAGCAAATATTTCTATCACAAGCCCATCATAAATCTATGATAGATTCAAAATTCTATTATAAGTCTATCGTAATTTTATGATATACCTGTAATCTGTCATAAATTATTTGTCATCTATTGCCTGTTTTCTTGTAGTGTGAACAATTTCAGGTGTATTATTTGTTAATAATACCTAATCAGTGGTAACCTTTTGTTCTTCGTAATATTGTTTGTGCAGGAAAAAAGTAAGAAGCCAAAAGCCAAAAGCCAAAAGAGCAAAGAATGTCTACAACTATCGCTTGGGTAGCACAGGATATGGTGGCATGTTGTATAGAAAAGTATGTGTTGTAAGTAATCTAATATGTGTAGTAAGTAATCTAATACATATAATATAATAGAATCAATTATTTATGTTTTATGTCACCTTGTAACAGAAAAAGGAGAGTGGAGTTTCTGAGCGGGAGATTGACCACAGTGAAGCTTGGTTAATGGCACGAGCGGACTGAGATGGCAAATATGCTTCTAAAGTGACAACAATTGCTGAGAAAATAGTAAGTCACTTGTATACTTAATTCTTATGAATTTTCTTTATAATGTGTGTGTGTGGGGGGTAGATATTTACGTACATATATAATGCTTTTTGTAATAATTGTATGGTAACATTTACAAGTGATAGAAGTTTAGTAATACTTTATCAGAACTTATTTCTTCGCATATAAAAATGTTAAAACTTGTGTGCATACGTGTTTATATGTGTAATGAAAGAGATGTCCAGGAGATCAAGCGCTTGTGTGAGGTGCTGTTTTGTAATATTTTCTATAGTTTCAATTTGAACTGTATATGGACTTGCTCTGTGTTGAAGATTCAAGAAGGATATTAGTTTAGTTTAGTTGATGTCTTATACTCATAATTGCAGATTTATAATTTTTTTTTTTGTAAAATGAGCTGAAGAGTCAAGTTGAACAAGGAACATTCCAATCACAATGGTCAAATGACATTCTAGGTCAAGCTCTTCATAAGCAGCTAAATGGAAACAAGGTGCAAGGGGCAGGACAATTCATCACCCCATCTATGTACTTTCATGTCCCTGATGCCACTGAGTTAACAAGAGAAAGAAAGATGTATCAAGAGAGTTTCCAATTCATGTTTGCTCAACTAGAACGTATGAATGCAAGGTTAAATGCAGACAATAATACTGAAGTTGGAAGTTCTAACTTTCCTAAACCCAAAACTTCCACTAGTGTTCATATTGACAATGATCAACAATCCCCTAAACTCTTAGAAAACAAAAGGTTAGTAAATGGCCTATTACATGTCATTATTTTATTTCTATTTGTATATGCATGTATTACTACTAATGGTATGTATTTTGATTATTGCATAGGCTCATTTCCCAGCGGGTAAGTCGACTCCAAAATTTGTGAAGAGAAAAATGAAGGACACTCCCACCACAATTTCCCAACCAACTCCTCAACAAACCACCAAAAAAGTAGAGTGTGCAATTACTTCAAAGCCCACACCGAGAAGATCTCCTAGACTAACTCTTAAAGTACTAGATGTGCAGTTCTCCTGTCATGAGAAAGTACCCAAAAAAGAACAACTCGTCATCAGACCAGCAGCAAAAGACCTCAAGTTACGTGTGAAGAATACACGGGCAGCAGCACGATTAAGAAAGAATGATATGAGTGAATATATGAACATGTTTACCATGTTTATCAAGAATTCCTTGCCTCGGTTGATCAGGATTCGGCATGACACAACAACCTTTGGTGAAATTTGGGAAACACACTTGGATAAAATGATTTGTGCTTAAATCATCGAGTTTAAGGAGGTCTCAAACTGCATCATTAACACATGGATCAAGTACGATAAATCATAGCTTGTGTTTTAGTAAACTTGGAGCTATTATTTTGTTTCCTTTATTCATACTTACTTCGTTATATATGTTTGTTTCCTCTTAGACACTTATATGAGGAGATAAAGAACAATAAAAGTACTAAGTCGGTTCAGTTTGGGCTTTTTGAGAAGCTATATCGAAGGGATAGCTTCAAAGACAGGACTCAATACATTTCAAAACTTTTAGGCTTGGTAAAATTGGAACAAGTCATCGTATTCCCATATAACCCTGGGCATAAGCTTTTTCATTTGCTAGCCATATTCTTTATTTAGTAGATTAATCACGAAATTAAAAACTTTTACTTGTAATTCATGTGTGAGAACAATTTTTACTTTGTTTAGTGGTCACTGGTGTTATTCGTAATTGATATGGTGAGACGTACAGTCTATTATCTTGATCTCTTGGAAGGTGGTCCTGATAAAGAGCTACTGCAAATTGTGAATCAGTTAAGTTTGTTATTTGTATCTTTGATCTTGCTAGTTTATTTTTATGTCTTATGCTAATTATTTGCTAACATTGGCTATATCTTAATTGTAGTGGGATTCGAATACATTAGAGTTTAAATTCTGATACAAAGGCCAATGTTCAATGGATATTTGTCAAGGTAAAAATCAGACAAACCTAAATAATTATTGTTAACATACAGTAAAAAATTAATGTAATTTTGATTTTGTAGTGTCCGAGGCAGCCGAGCAGCTTAGAATGTGTTTACTATGTGATGAAATACATCCAAGATATCGTCACAAATGTGAACGTTCTGAAAAATAATATAAGTATTGAAAACAGTTTTTACAATACTACATCATATTGTTTTAATTTATTGTGAAATGAATCAGCTCAAAGACCTATTGTGTGCTTCTTTATAGTTATCTTTTTACTGCGTATTGTATGTATTTTATAAATTGTAAGGGTACGTATAATAGTGAGTATGTTGAATATTGTTGAATAGATTATATGAATATCCATAAAGACATGAATTAGGATTTGGGATTACATAATGTACTGTATATCCCAACATAAAACAATTGTTTGGGTTGCAAAGTAGTTGTTAGTGGGGATGTGTTATAGTGTCGTTGCTTGTACTTTATTTTGATGAGGATAAGTTGTCATCCTTATTAAGGTTTTGTATCTACATCCATATTTACATTAACTCGAGTACTGGTGGAGTTCACAAGTTGCTTCGGCTATCAAACATTGATGTATAAGTTGATTTTAAAGTAGTAATTGATATAATAAGTACATCAACACTCATTGAAATGGTTCTTTTTTCAATTACCATGATCAGAATGTTCGGTATTTACCTATATAATTTTGGATAAAATAGTAACATTGTTGGAGTTTATTTGTTGGCGTTAATTGTTAACACACAAATATATTTAAATGAATGATAATTAAGTAGTTTAGTCAAGGATTTTCAGTGAATAACTTGTTGTTTTGAAATTAAAGTTCAAGGGAATTGAGGAATACACCGTGAAGGACCTCTCGCGACTTCATGATCAGTGGGCTACATACGTTGCCAAGTTAATTACAATCTACAATCGCGAGGTAACATACAAGTAATTTATCATTATTTTTCCTTTAAAATACACAAGAGTTATGTTTCGCGGTGTGCTAATTGATTTTACATACTTGTTGGTGGAAAAAAAAATGAAGGCATATGTGGACTCCAAAATCAGTGACATTGTTATCTTTTTTTCTTGTTGGTTAATATTTTTAGAAATTAATTTAGTACTTTATTGTGTACTACTTGTTCAAAGTTTAATTTGGTACTTGAAGTGTTTTTTACCCCCAAACAATGATGTAGTTGAACTATTTTAATTTAACTGATGTTTTTGGAATATGTATTATGTGAATTGCATTACAAGATTTGGTATGTTTAATATATTTTGAGTTTATTTTAATTGTAAAATAAATAGGAAAAATGATATTAAAAAAGAAAACACTACCAGTGTTGCACCGTTAATACTGACACTAATTATAAATGACGTTAAGAAATTTTGATGTTACTGAGTCAGTGGATTCCTGATACTATAGTCACATAAATCAGTGATGTAAATAGTATCATTAAATGCTAACACGATTAAGTCATTATCTTTGTGATTCTCTGGTGACACAAATTACTGACATAGAAATAGTATCAACTGAAACTAACACCATCATATCACTATTTTGGTGATACTATAGTAACACAAAATACTGACACAAAAAATTAGTATCAGTGTGTTCTGGCTTGAGCATTACTGACACAATTAACAAGTGTCAGCAAAAGTAATTACTGACACTAAAGTGGTGTCAGTAAAGTCCATTTTTCTAGTAGTGTCCCCTTTCCACTCCTACAACCAACTAAAAAGTATGACTTTTACTATTTGGTTTCTCTTTGCCTTTTATTCTCACTTTTCAGTTTTTTTTATTGACTTTGCTTTAAATTGATAGGCAAAAATGTAGTTTCCAATGAGGAAAGGTAATGTTTCGCCAAAAAAAAAAAAATCCTCACTACATTGCTTTCATTGTTTTAATGTCTAAATCTTAATATATATATATTTTTTTAAATTTTCATAGATGAGGGTCTGCAAAAGTGAGGTCTATGAGAGTGAGGAAAAGGGTGGAGATGGAGTTAACAGACAAGATGATGAAGAGGAGGGTGAAAATGACACTAAGAGCTTGGAATTGGGTTAAATTTTGAGAGATTGATTGTTTTTGTTGGGTTTTTGGTCCTTTTTTTGGTGGAGTAACATGACTCAAAAGTGTTGTTTACTCTCAAATTTAAAAGTGTTTAATTATAATATAATCCGGTGAGTCTGGGGTCAAACCACAGAAAATTTAAAATCTAATAGTCAATTATTAAACTAAGAAAATTAAGAGCAAAAAGAAACTAATAGTAACCAATCTAAAAACATTGTTAAGGTTAAAAGATCTACTCTCGAATTTCAAATTATAGTTATAATACTTTCTCATATTTGTATTTTGCACTACTTTTGTCGATTAATTATTATTCCATTTAATTCTTAACCATTAATGTGAATAAATATGGGACCAAGTACTTAATGTGCCATAACTATATTGTAGTATCGACATTATGTCAAAATACCATATAAATCTAAAGAGATTTAGATCTATAAATTAACATGATATAAAATAAACCGGTGAGGAAGAAAAGTACAACAAATAAAAAAAAAACTTTAAGACTCATTTGAGAGAGTAATTAATTCAATAATTTGAATCCTTGAGCTTCATTTTTCGCTTTAGCTTAGAAAATTAACCACTCATTTTGAAAAATAAACACTCATTTTATTTAACAAGCTTCTTAAATATATTACAAGAGAATGAACTAACAAAAGAAGAAATTTTTCTAAGCCTCAATCTCAACTCCCTTCTCCTCTTTTCTGCACTCATCTCCTTTTTTTCCGTCTCTGTATTCTTGCCTTTTATAGGCAACCGATGCCTCCTTGTTCTTTTATTTTATTATTATTATTTTTTATTACTTATCTTTTACATTGAGAAGTATGATAGTCAATTGGAAAAATAAAATAAAATAAAAAATAAAATAAATGAGCCATGTATCGTAATAGTCAAGTGGCCATTTGACTAATTACATATTCTCAATAATGCATTCAAAATGGCTCCAGCAATTCTTTTTTGTTTTCTACTTCCGACTCCGATTCTCTTTTATTCCTAAAATATTTACATACTGCAAATTATATTTAACATAGAAATTTATAGGGAAGTATTAAGATGATTTAGGAATAACGAGTGCTTGCTTCATGCGGTTACCATTCCAAATATGGTTTCAACCTTTGACCATTAACTTTAAATGTGACACTGCTCTTTGGATTCTCAACTCCTACGGTCTCATAGGAAAAAATAGTGTGAACAATAAATGGGTCATACCATCAAGAACGTAACTTAGCTAGAAATAGATGTAGGCGATAGTTGAATAAAAGCATTTTTTGTCCTGGTGCAAAAGATTTCCTCATGATATGCTTGTCATGAAAGATTTTCATCCGGTCCTTGTAATTCTTGGCATTTTTCTCTTCTTGGTCGCTTGTCAGTTGGGAAAAAAATTACCACTAGATAAGTTTGCTGATCTCTGAGGTACATATACTTTAACTCTTCTAGTAAGGGCTTTAATTCCTATTTTGGTGCTTTCTCTTCCTTTGTCTCTTCAAGGTGTATCATGTGTTCAAAGTTCAATTGGCCACTATCATCTTCAGACACATGCGTACAATCAAGTATTGAGCATATCTTAACAATATTACATTCGAATTCCTTACTTGATTCAAACGAATCAGCAAAATAAATTTCCATAGAGTTTCTAAATTTCTCATCTTGAATTTGTTCCTTAATGTTTGGTTCAATGAGTTCAATATCTTCATCTTCTATGTCACGAGGTCGACACATATTGAACACATTGAGTTCCAATGTCACGTTGCCGTAAGATAACTTTATTGCTCCATTCTTGTAATTAACAAAGTATTAGCAGTAGCTAAAAATAGTCGACCTAATATGACAAGAATTTGCTTACATTCATTAGTAATTAGTTCTTTTTTCAAAATATTAAAATCCATAGGATATATGAATTTATCAACTTGGACTAACACATCTTCAATTATTTCTTTTGGTACCTTAATCGACCTATCGATGAGTAAAAGAGTGGTAGACGTTAGTTTTAATTCACTAAGATTGAGTTGTTGGTACACTGAATATGGAAGTAAATTGACACTAGCACCAAGATCACGTAGAGCATGTCCAATTTTATGGTCTCCAATAATGTAAGAAATAGTTGGACAATCAGAATCTTTGTATTTCAAGGCATTATTAGTTGAGAGAATAGAGCTTACTTATTCTGCTATAAATGCTTACTTTTGCACCTTATGTTTGATTTTTACAGTGCACAAATCCTTCAGAAATTTAGCATAAGAAAGTACTTTTTTAATGACATCTAGCAAAAGAATGTTGACCTTCACGTATTTAAAAACTTTATAAATATCTAGACTGTGGTTAGGTTTCTTTGGCTTGATCAATGCTTATAGAAATGGAGGTACAGAAGGAGTGTTCGTTATTTATTTATATGTTAAAAGTTCGACAAGCTCTTCCTTACTCTCTGAAATTGACCCCTTACTAATTTCACAAGGATCCAGAACGTGTTTTTCAACAACTTTACCACCACAAAGGATTATAACCGATTTCAATTAGTTCATATTTTGGTTTCATGTATTAGTTATTTGAGGATATTGTTAACTCTTGGGATTTGGTTTAGGTTGAATTGGAAATTACCTTTTTCATGCATGGGGAGGGCTAATGTAAGTTTAGAGATAATTTATGTCAAATTGGTCGAGTTTGCATGGATTGGTTATTGATTGAATCGTGTTTTTCAATGAATAAATGCAATGTATCTTCAAGAGTTTTTCTTGGTGGTGGGACATATGGTGGATAACTTTGGGAGTTTTTGAAATTCTAATGTGGAGAACCCGGTTGTGAAGGTAGTGCATTATTGTCATTTCTCCATCTGAAATTTGGGTGGTTTCTCCAACCATAGTTGTAGGTCTGAGAGTATGGATTAAGATTTGGCTTTTTGAAATTGTCTACGGCATTTACTTGTACGTGCAAACTTTCTCTCAGAGCTGGCAAGGTTGGATAGTCTTACGTAGAATGGTTAGTAGAATTACAAATATGACATGAAATATCTCTAACAAACTTTACATTAACATTTTTTTCGACTCTAATGCTTCGAATTTTATAGTTAAGGATGCAAATTTGGCTTAAAGATCATGGTCTTCCCTAAAGTTGTACATGCCTCCACTACAGGGAGATGATTAAGGTTTACTTGGTGCCTCATGCAAACCAATTGTGTCCTAGTGTTGTGCATTCTTTGCAATATAGTCAAGGTAATCTAATGCATCTTCAGGATTTTGTCTCTAAATTCACCATTACACAACATTTAAATGACTTGTCTACCTTGATATGTTAGTCCCTCGTAGAAATAAGACACAT
The DNA here is from genome assembly GCA_030449895.1 of Citrus mangshanensis. Classification (NCBI taxonomy): domain Eukaryota; kingdom Viridiplantae; phylum Streptophyta; class Magnoliopsida; order Sapindales; family Rutaceae; genus Citrus; species Citrus mangshanensis. The sequence goes on along the minus strand of JASUUJ010000215.1, from coordinate 10,110,466 downwards.
CCTCCATATTTCAAAATCGTGGTGTGGGCAAATGTCTAGTAACTCCTTGTACCTATTGTTGAGTGTTAGAAAATGCATATTTATAAAGGAGAAAATCATCATTTTACATTTCAAGTTTTACTAACAACCCTTATTTTTATGTATTTAAGCTTCTTGCAATTTAATTATGTGTGTTTGATTTTAATTAAGTATTTTATGTATTTTAGGGGCATTATAGTCATTTCACAATAAAGGAGAGATCAGACGGCAAAACGGACATCACTTTTGAAACGAAAACCTTAGGAGGAGCATAAAAGGAAAATGGCACTATTCACATGTTATTCATGACATTGTTCACATGACGGATGATGATGTGGCATTAACCGATGATGTGGCGATGAGGTGTCATGATCTCGTTGGGCTAAAATTCGTTGATGGTGACGTGGCCGCATATAAGTGGACTAAAAATCTCGCGTACGATACATGCATCACACAGGATTATTTTCAACCAAAACGTCAGGTCTCGTTGACTAACGTGCGCGTCAAATCAATGATTTACTCCATGTATCTATAAAAAGGGGGCCTCCCCCCCTCCTAATTTGATATCTCTGAATCCATTTTTGGGATCCATTTTCTGTAATTCCTTCTCCATCTTGTATTTTCTTCGTATTTTAATAAATTTCTATTTTACCCCTAGTTCAATTATGAGTGGCTAATTTTCTTTCAAGCTTGGGTTGAAGGTGAAGTCTCAACATGTGTCATGGGCTTTATTTGGTAAATTTACTCTCTCTTCCCCTCTAATTTTTGTGGATGTTTTGACTTCTCGTCGACAAATAATACTAATCTTGTCTTGGCTCTCTAGTATAAGGTTATTATTATTTAGCACCATATTGATTAGAGCGTGGTTCATGGTGTGGATTCCCAATGATTTAATTGGCATTAATACGGATTATTTAGCCCATGATGCATGGGATACCCGACGTCATTTCAATAGATTTCGCTTCAATTTATTCTTACCATTGCAATTCCAATTTTAGAATCTCAATTCCAATTTTAGGATAATTTAAATCACTTCCACCACAATTTCAACCACCCATTTACAAAATTAATTCTACATATAATTAAAATCCACCTCCTTGTGGGATCGACACTCGTCACCATTGATCTATACTGATAAAGTACATTAAAATTTGCACAACAAGTTTTTGGCGCCGTTGCCGGGGAGGTAAGTTATTTTAATTCATAGAATTAATTTTTGTGAATAATTTCTTTTATTTGTTTTATTATATTTTTTTTATTAAAAAAAAGAAAAAAAAAAGTAAATCCGCATTTAGAGGTTAGTATTTCTTTTCTTTTTCTCTTCTTTAAATTTCTGTAATTTAATTTTCAAGTTATTTTATTTTATTTTTTTGTAATTTTTGTTTATCTTATGAATTCTTTTTAGTTAATTTATTTCACGTATTTGTTTTGTGTATTTTTATAGAAACGTTGTAATAGCGCAATAAGGTTAGTATCGTAATTTCTCCCTCTTCTTTATTTTTATTTGTTTTGTTCCCATCTTTATTATTTTTTTTAATTTGTTTTGCATGCATGGTCGTAGGTCATTATTTCCTAATCTTGAACCTATAGATCTTGAATTAGAAAAAACACTTTGCACGCACAAGAACGTTAAAAATAAAATGGATTTACAAGCACCACAGGAGAGGCCATTTAAGGACTATTTTAGTCCCTTAGCTAATTTGAGCACATCATGCATAAGATAATGAGTTTTGAACTAAAACCTAGTGTGCTAAATTGTCTCCCCACATTTTATGGCCTAGAAAATGAGGACCCATATAATCATCTGAATGATTTTCATGCCATTTGTCAAACTTTTAAATATGAAAATTTTTCAGACGATGATGTTAAACTCAGATTATTCCCATTTTCTTTCAAAGATAGAGCTCGTTCATGGCTTAATACATTGCCTACCAATAGCATTTCATCATGGGAACAAATGGTAACAAAATTTTTGAATAAATATTTCCTAGTGCATAAAACCAATGCTATTCATAGGAAAATCTCAGAGTTTATAGCAATTTTTGGGAGCGATTCAATGGGCTACTCTTGAAGTGTGAAATGGCACCAATGTCAATACTTTTTGGAGGGATTACTAGAATGTGTAAGAATGACTAATGGCAACAAGTGGAGGAGAGCTAATGTCAAAAGTGCATAAATTTGGGAGTTTTTAAGCGGACAATTGAGTCGATCACCTCAGAATACTAAGGATTAAAAGAGTGAATGAGGTTCACATTCGAGTCAACCGGAATCAAAGAAGTCAAGGAGATGGTTGAAGGTCTTGCTCGACAAATAGCATCATTTCGCTAAATCAACCACATGACCATGACTCATCAAGCCAATGCCATGTAATGAGAAAGCCATCAAATTACAACCCATACTCCAACACATATAACCCCTGGATGGAGAGACCACCCCTTTTTCTCAAGGATTCTAATGGCACCAATTCCACAAAATCCTCAAGCCTCTCAACTACCATTTTTCAACTACACTACCATGGGAGGATTCATTCCAAATCTCAAGAATCTTACTCACTCTACGTATTGGACTCAACTCAGTTTCAAGCCTTGAGAAGATGGTGGGACAACTTGCTTCTTCAGTTCAGACTTTGGCAATGACCGTTGAGAAAGCCAAGTTTCCAATTCAACCAGTGCCTAATCCTAAAGGAGTACATAAAGCAAAGTCATTACCTTGAGAAAAGGAAAAGAAGTTGACAACAAAGTGGAGATGTGACAAAAGAAAATCAAATTATAGAATGTTGAGGACTCACCACCAGGAGAAGAAACCAACCCACGAGAATACGTTCCCAAAGCTCCATTCCCAGAGGTTATAAAGGCAAGGGAAAATCCACAGTGAGATTCTCGAAATCTTCAAACAAAGTGTTAACATTCCTTTGCTTGATGCTAATAAACAAGTTCCATCTTATGCCAAGTTTCTTAAAGACCTTTGTACTAAAAAGAGAAATATGCATGTTCAAAAGAAGGCATTTTTAACAGAAAACGTTAGTTCTATACTCCAACATAAAATTCCTTTAAAATGCAAAGACCTGCATTCCCCACTATCTCATGTAGTATAGAACCACACAATTGAGAATGCTTTGTTGGAGAGCTAGTGTAAATTTGTTGCCTTACTGCGTGAAACGGAGAATTACACTCCACTTCGGTCCACAAAAATACCTCGTGGTATTTGGAGGACGTGCTTATCCGTAGACAAATTTTATTTTCTGTTGATTTCATTGTAATTGACACTCAACCAATACAGGACTCGAGGAAGCACATCCCCATTATTCTAGGCCGACCTTTCTTGCGGATGCTCACATTGCAATGAAATATGCTGTCTTCGATATGGAGTGAACATCTTCAACATTGCCAAACAACCTCATAATGCAGATGATGGAATTGTTGATGTGGATTTAATTGAAGCATTAGTTGATGACACTTTAATTTCAAACCTTAGTAATGATCCTTTACAGACATGCTTAACTCACTTTGGTTTTGATTTTGAGTCGATGAGGTCAACGCCCTACTTGACCATCTATGGACACTAATCAATGGAAGTCAAGAGTTGAACAATTAGCACCATCAGAGAAGAAACTCATCCCATCATCAGAATCACCACCGAAACTTGAGCTCAAACCATTGCCCAACACATTGGAATATGCATTTTTTGGGGAAGAAAGTACTTTGCCGGTAATCATTTCATCATCCCTCAATGACGAACAAAAAGGTAAGTTGTTGGATGTTTTAAAAGAGCATAAAGGAGCATTAGGATGGACCATAGCAGACATAAAATGTATAAATCCAGTATACTGCATGCATTACATTCACCTTGATGAAAATGCTAAATCTACTAGGGAAATGCAACGTCGGTTAAATCCTAATATGAAAGAAGTTGTTAGAACTAAAGTCCTAAAGCTATTAGACGCAGGTATCATTTACTGGTAGTTCATACAAGTTGTCCCCAAAAAGTCGAGTACATGATAATGAATTGATACCAACTAGAGTGACTACAGGATGGCGTGTATGCATTGATTATAGAAAGTTAAAATCTGTCACACGTAAAGACCATTTTCCTTTACCATTTATTGATCAAATGCTTGATAGATTAGCAGGCCATGAATTTTATTGCTTTCTAGATGGCTACTCAGGATATAATCAGATCCCCATAGCTCCAAAAGATCAAGAGAAAACCACTTTCACTTGCCCTTTTGGCACATTTGCATATAGGAGGATGCCATTTGGATTATGTAATGCACCTGCCACATTTCAACGATGCATGTTAACCATTTTTTCTGATATGGTTGAACGATTCCTTGAAGTCTTTATGGATGACTTTTCTGTCTTTGGTGACTCGTTTGATCAATGTTTACATCATCTAACGCTAGTTCTGCAGAGATGTACCGAGAAGAACTTAGTCTTGAATTGGGAGAAGTTTCATTTTATGGTAAAACAAGGTATTGTTCTCGGTCACATCATTTCGAGCAAAGGTATTGAGGTTGACAAAGCCAAGGTGGATCTCATTTCTAATCTTCCTCCACCTAAAACAGTCAGAGAAGTAAGATCTTTCCTTGGGCATGCTAGTTTCTATAGACGTTTCATTAAAGATTTTAGCAAAGTTTCTAGACCCTTATGCAATTTACTTGCTAAGGATGTACCTTTTATCTTTAATGATTCATGTCTTGTGGCGTTTGAAAAATTAAAGCAGTTGTTGACATCATCACCCATCATTCAGGCCCCAAACTGGAGCTTACCATTTGAGCTCATGTGTGATGCATCTGATTATGCAGTAGGAGCAGTATTAGGACAAAGAGTTGATCGAATTCCCCATGTTATTTACTATGCTAGTATGACATTAAATGATGTTGAACTGAAAAAGAAATGCTAGCAGTAGTGTTTACATTGGAAAAATTTCGGTCTTATCTCATTGGTTGTAAAATAATTGTATTCACAGATCATGCTGCTCTTAAATATCTTCTCACAAAGAAAGATGCAAAATCTAGACTAATTCGTTGGGTGTTACTTTTGCAGGAATTTGACTTGGAATTCAAAGATAAGAAAGGGACAGAAAATGTTGTGGCATACCACCTCTCTCGTCTTCATTTTGATACAATTGTTGAATCATTACCATTGAATGAGTCATTTCCAGATGAACAATTAATGAATGTGGAAGTATTACCTTGGTATGCTGATATAGTTAATTATCTTGTTACAGGTAAACTTCCAGAGCATTGGACCAAGCAAGACAATGCTAAATTCTTTGCAGAAATAAAGAATTTCTTTTGGGATGACCCGTATTTGTTCAAGTACCAAATTGTTAGACGATGTGTCCCAAAGTGAAATTCGAATATCCTTTCATTCCGCCATGAACAAGCTTGTGGAGGCCATTTTGCTAAGAAAAATGACTAAAGTTTTACAATGTGGCTTCTATTGGCCAACTTTATTTCGAGATGCTTACACTTTCTGTTCTTCATGTGATAGGTGTCAACGAATGGGGAGCATTACACGAAGGAACATGATGCCACTGAATCCAATTTTGGTGGTTGAGATTTTTGACGTATGGGGTATCGACTTCATAGGACCCTTTCCCCCATCTTTTGGCCATCAATACATATTGGTTGCTGTTGACTATGTATCGAAATGGGTAGAAGCGATTCCATGCAGAACCAATGATCACAAGGTAGTGATAGGATTTTTGAAAAGTAACATTGTTTCGTGTTTTGGCTTCCCTCGAGCAATAATCAGCGATGGTGGTGCCCACTTTTGTAACAAAGCATTCAAAGCTCTTTTGACAAAGTATTCAATTACACACAAAGTGGTGACCCCGTATCATCCACAAACCAGTGGCCAAGTTGAGATATCCAATCGAGAAATAAAGCACATATTAGAAAAGAGGGACGAAAAGATTGGTCAATAAGACTTGATGATGCATTATGGGCATATAGAACAGCTTTCAAGACCCCGATTAGGATGTCACCCTACAGGCTAGTGTATGGAAAAGCTTGCCACCTACCTGTGGAACTCGAGCATCGTGCATATTGGGCCATCAAGAAATTCAACTTTGACATGCAGCAAGCCAGCTCAGAAAGAAGATTACAACTGGTAGAACTTGAAGAAATTCGCAATGACGCATACGAAAATGCCAAGATTTACAAGCAACGGATGAAAGTCTTCCATGACAAGCAAATTATGAGAAAATCGTTCACTCCAGGTCAGAAAGTGCTTTTATTCAAACCTTTATTCCTGTAAGTTACACTCTCGTTGGTCTGGTCCCTTTATTGTTCATACTATTTTTTCACATGGGGCAATTGAAATTAAGGACCCAAAGAACGGTGTCACGTTTAAAGTTAATGGTCAAAGATTAAAGCCATATCTAGAGTACCAACCATATGAAAAAGACACCGAAATAAATTTGAGTGACCCACCAAATTTGAATTGATTTTTTTCTTTTCGGTGATTCGATTTTTTTTCTTTCTTTATATTATTCTTTTGCTAATTGAAATTATTTTTGCATAAGTGTGTTTATTTAACTATTAAGTTTTCTCTTATCATTGTTAATCATGAGTCTCATACTTAAGACCGTTCCTCCTGAACATTCTTAAACCACTTCAACGTGTCAAAACTCATCTCAAAAGGCAGATTCAATTTTGTAAAACACATCGTATTTGGGCTCTACAACCACCAGAGTTAGTAGCCTATGTTGAGGGTTTAGAAAGCCAATCAGAGACATTGAGAGAAGTGTTTACGACATCCAGTTGGAGCTTGAAGTAAATTCAATAAGAGGACGATTTTAATTTTCTTTGTTTGTTTTAATTTGTTTTTCTGTTTGTGTGCTTTAGTTTGTTACCCCGGTGAAGTGGCGGATAACGGTACTCCGTGACAATCAAGTCGATTCCCATAATAACCGATATTCGAGGCGAAGGTATGAGACTCTAGCGAAGCTTCACAAGCGATTCCCTTCACTTCCTCGAATGCCCTCCTTACGATCTATAAAGCTCGGTCCGAACACACGCGATTGCTCGAGGAATAACATACCGACATCCGTTGGTTAATCGAGGCGAAATACGGGTGAGTTACCTCCAAAATTTATTGCATTCATGGTTGTGGTAAAGGAAATTATGCAAGAAAATGACGAGCTCGAAGAATTTTTGCTTGTCATAAGTGTGCTAGAATGAGTTGCGATAGAAACCCATGTTCTTTAGGAATGGTGTCGATGAGAAGATAAAATTCAATTCATTAGGGATGGCTTGAATAAGGAGTCATTGGATGATATCCTTTTGTCTCTTGAAACGCATCCCAGTGGATATGTGCAAGGAGCGATTCTCCAGTTATGGCCATTATTCCAGAAAGAGCATGCACGATATAGTCTGAATCGACTATAAACGACCATGTTTTTATAAGAAAAGCTGGATGGGAAGCCTATCCTCGACCCAGAGGCGTTCGCGTTTCGGGACGTAAAAAGAGGAAGATAACTGTAAATATCATTTTACTTTATTGTTATTTTATTTCACTATTGTTTTATTGTTTGCATTATTGTCTTTAATAATTTTATTATTGTTTATTTTTTCCTTATTACTGTTTGCTTTTTCCTTTTTTACTATTTTCTTTTTGACTCGTGAGCCATGTGCTTTACGCGTTATTTGACACTGACATGCACAAGTGACCCTGTCACCAAGACTCTTAAATGTGATTTTTTCTCAAGCACTCACAAATTATTTTTGAGCAAGTACTCCCAATAGACAATTCAAGAACATTTGTATGCTTTACGGATTTACCTATGGCAAACATAAAGAGTTCGTTGATAGATCTTAAGCATGAGAAAATTACACTTGGTGTATGGAGGAGGTAATCAAGGTTATCAAAAATGGTCTCTTTTATCGGAGGAAGTCAAGTGTTAGGCATCATCCCAGAGTCCTAAAACCATTGGGCGGTTTGTCGACTCATCAAGGAGAAGAGTTAGTATGCAAGAAAGAATAAAAATGCTTAATCATGTGATGTTTTTATTTTCCTTCCAGGAGATCTTGCAACACTAGAGGCTCTTATCACATTAGCATCTTCGCACATCCACCAAACCCATCGGTTTGTTAAATGTCAATAACTTTTATGATGGCTTTATCGCATTTCTTAACCATGCAATAAAAACTACTTCATTCATTCCCATGCGAAAAACTTTTATTTATGCTCAGCTAATGAGCTACTTGATCTACAAGCTTATAAACCGGACCCATGGACCTTTGTGTTGGAGCGTCCAAATAATGATGTAGAAGTACAAATTAGATTTAACTCTCCGCCTGTAAATATTTTCTTCTGTGTTGCACCACCCAGGTGATGTCTTCTAAACTCTACTTATTTCCTTTCAAACATTGAGGACAATATTTCGTTCTAGTTGGGGGGAGGGAATAGTCGACAATTGGGGAATCTTGGTTAAGTTTTTACTGATTTTTTATTGTAGAAACTAACTGTTGCTAACGTTTTGTGTTGAAGATGGCTGAATATGGAGTGTAGTGACTCTAGAAACGCATCTTTATCATTTGAAAAAAAAACATTAAAAAAAAAAATCAGACATTTTTTTTCTATATTAAGTTTTTATGTTCATTTTTCTTCTTCTTTTTTATTTCTCCTCTATGAATATACATTTTCCAACTTTTGAGTCGAAGATGGCTGAATATGGAGTGTAGTGCCTCTAGAAACACATCTTCTTAGTAAAAAAAAAACCATTTTCTTTTTCTATCATTTTAAGTGTAACTTTTCTAATTAGTTTTTCTACATCATTTTCACACTTCTGCATTCACATTTTCCTTTCATGTTTAGAATAGATTGGGGGGTAGAATGTTGTTTAAAAAAATATATATATTTGTGTGATTTGTTTTAACATTGGATGACATGATTAATTTCAAATTTTAGTATTTGTATTATCTTTGGTCTTAAGTGATGTTACGTCATGTTTGCTACTTTACATGTTGATGTCGAAGACAAATATGAGTTGCTTGAAGGAATGAACATGTCATAATAAGTACCAAGTGAGTTTTTGAGCCTATTATTTTTCTTGGAGAGTAACCATTTTGCTCATTCTTCATACAGCTTACCAATTTTATTTTATACACGATCTCTAGATTTTTTTTAAGTTAACCCTTAAAAAAAATATTGTAAAAAAAAATGTGTGTTGCTACATTTGGAGGCCCATCTAACTAGTAGATATAAACGATTATTTAGAGCCCTAAAAGACGATGGAAAGGCCATCTTTGTCCCGTTTGAGCCTTTCTAGCCATCCATTTTTGAAATATCCATAGTTAACCATTTTGAGCCTTTAAAAAAAAAAACCTTTTATTTGTTAAACTTATCATCTTGACCCACTCCGATTTGGAGTATTACCCGATGTCTTATAAGTTCCATCACCCATTTATGTTTGAGAAAAATGTAAATAATTATTCTGTTTAGTGAAGTTATGCCAAATAAAAGCAAAAAAAACAACAAAAAAAAACAAAAGTTGTTGTTTCAAAAGAATAAAAATAACAATAATAGGTGAAATCCACCTTGCAAAAAAAAAAAAATTCTCTGCATTTTTCTCAAACATACACTTTGTTTTCCTTATTTCCCTTCTTTGTTAACCATGTCCCTAGCCTACGTTACGTCCTAATAAAAGTCCTTCTTGATTTTAGGGAACTATAGTCTGAAGTAGAAGCTAGTTATATGGGCTAAAAAGATGTAGTGATGCATAATAAATAAATAAAAAAAGATAAATAAATTGGGTTGACTAGCATTTTTGTTTGACTTGAGATCGTATTATTTCTAAGCTGAGGGCATATTTATTTCATCTTGGTGAGAGCATGTGATATCACTTCTTTATTATTTTCTCTCTCAATTACCATTCATTGGAGTGACTATTTTTATTGGTTTTAATTTCTTTGTGAGAGTGTCACTACTTCCAGTGAGCTTTTGGGGTTTGACATGTCATTCGTATAACAAAGTCTGATTCATGTGGATGGTTGATATGGGTGTGATGTTGCTTTAGATTGGAGATAATGCTTATACTTTTATTTAATTGCTATCATTAATCTGATTGAATAAACACGAGTATTTCTAAATTTAAAAAAAAAATCATTTTGAATTTGAATTTTATTTTCTTGTTGGGGGATGTGTTGAGTGTTAGAAAATGCATATTTATAAAGGAGAAAATCATCATTTTACATTTCAAGTTTTACTAACAACCCTTACTTTTATGTATTTAAGCTTCTTGCAATTTACTTATGTGTGTTTGATTTTAATTAAGTATTTTATGTATTTTAGGGGCATTATAGTCATTTCACAATAAAGGAGAGATCAGACGGTAAAACGGACATCACTTTTGAACTCGGTCGAAAACCTTAGGAGGAGCATAAAATGGGGCACTATTCACATGACGGATGATGACGTGGCATTGACCAATGATGTGGCGATGAGGTGTCATGATCTGTTGGGCTAAAATTCTGGTGACGTGGCGCATATAAGGTAAAAACACGGTCATTTTCATCACGTGTCAAACATTGACTAATGTGGCGCAATCCGATAGCCATGATTTACTCCATGTATCTATAAAAGGGGCCTCCCCTAATTTGATATCTGAATCCATTTTGGGATCCATTTTGTAATTCCTTCTCCATCTTGTATTTTCTTCGTATTTTAATAAATTCCTATTTTACCCCTAGTTCAATTATGAGTGGCTAATTTTCTTTCAAGCTTGGGTTGAAGGTGAAGTCTCAACATGTGTCATGGGCTTTATTTGGTAAATTTACTTTCTCTTCCCCTCTAATTTTTGTGGATGTCGACAAATAAATAATACTAACCTCTAGTATAAGGTTATTATTTTTTTAGCACCATATTGATTAGAGCATGGTTCAGGTGTGGAGATTTAACATTAATACGGATTATTTAGCCCATGATGCATGGATCAGATACCCAAGTACGTCATTTGATAGATTTCGCTTCAATTTATTCTTACCATTACAATTCCAATTTTAGAATCTCAATTCCAATTTTAGGATAATTTAAATCACTTCCACCACAATTTCAACCAATTAATTTACATATAATAGATCGCTTGCGAGTACATTAAAATTTGCACAACACCTATCCTAACATTGGTAAAGAGTTTCTCCTTACTTTTGAGTGAATGGGTGATTTGTCTTTTGAAAGAATTTGTTCTGTGGGGTGAAAAGATTTTTTTCAAAAACTGTGCTTGTGTTTCAGCCCGAGTTCTGATAAATCCTGACCAAAGATTTTATAGCCAAGTTTTAGCTTTATCCTTTAGTGAAAAACAGAAAAAATTAAGTCTGATTATGCTAATGCTGCAATTTGGATCAGTACAGGTGTTAAAATTTTCCTCAAATTCTCTTAAATGCAAGTATAGATTTTCATACACAAAACCATGAAAATTAGGTAGAAATTGAATGATACAAGATTTAAAATTAAAATGAGACATGTCAAAAGGAAAAATTATGCATGATGGTGAACCTGTTCTAGTATGATGCATGAAACCTCTAAGTGTCCTAGGTTGTTCAAGAAGATTTTATAAAGCTTGGTTATCTTCGTTCTCTAACAAGTTATCAGCTTTGATGTCGCCATGTCTAAGGGTGGTAAAGGCAATTTCTTAATTAATTTGCCACTATCTATACGAGACCAACGTCACATGCAATGATGATGATGTGTGCTAAATTAATAAGATGATGCACAAACAAATGAATGATGCACGAAACACAAACTGAAAATTGTACAAGTAAAAAAAACTGAAAATTAAATAAGCAAATAAATGTATAGAAATTAAAAATAAATAAATGTGAAATAAAAATAAACAAACTGAAAATTAATAACTGAAATTAAAATAGTAGGCAGTTAAACCAGCCATAAAAATAAAGTAATAATAAAATAACACATTAACAAAATATTAATAATTTAGGCAATATTTTAGAACCAATCATATAGTAAAACATAAATTAATTGCGGAATAAAAGTTACATCTTTAATATACAAGAATAAAAATAGATAAATTAAAAATAAATTAGGTAAAATTTAAATAACAATGCATAATTTAATATACAAGAATAAAAATAGATAAATTAAAAATAAATTAGCTAAAATTTAAATAACAATTTAGGCAGTTGAATTGACCATAGAAATTAAGAACAAAAAAATACAAAGGAAAATTTAAAAAAAAAAGGAAAAGTGCAGAAATTAAATTTAAAAAAAAAAAGAAAACTTATCTCAAGAAATAGAACTCCTTCCTTTTTTTAAATAATTTTTAAGAATTATCAACCAATTAAATTAAGTTATGGGTCTTAATGGTAATTTTAAAAGTCTAAATTCATATCCATTATGTCCGTAAAGACCAAAAGTCCAAGTCCGCATAGTCCTCTAGTCCAAAGAATAAGTCATAATCCGAAGATACAAGCTCCAATTTGGTTTAGGGACTTAGTTGCAACAATTTCTAGTTCAAAATGAAATTATTCACAAGTTTTATGGCAATTCTATGACTATAAGAGAGAGGAGGGACCTAAGTTAAATTAAATAAAACTATTAGAACCAAACAAAAGAATGGCGTAAAGGAGGATGCAAAAATACAGAAAGTAATTGACAAAAGAAAATAATAAAAAATGAAATTGACACCAAATTTAAGAAATTTCCTGGCAACGGTATCAAAAGTGTTGTTGTTTCAGTATAAGATTGTGTGTGAATGGGACCACCTTTTAAAATTTTTTTGATGATTATATTAAAAAATTATATTTTTTTTTTGTTATTTATGAAAAATGCCCCAACTGAATTGTAAAATTTAAAAGTGACTCTAATAATTTTAAAATATTTCATATTATCCCTAGTTTAAATGTTTAATTCTAAATAATTTAATTAGCTATTAACATTTCATGATATTCAAGTAAAGACACGAGAACAAATATTAAAATAAAAAACAATCATAACAAAATGTTAGTATAATGGTCAATGGACTAGTATTTAATTTTTTTGTTTTCTATTCGAACAAAATCAATTGTTTGGTCTTTCAACAGTGACCTATAATTGTAAGTCTGGCTAATTCTAATTTTTAATTTTTTGATTAATCTTTTGTTTAGTTTTAAAATCTATAATTTTATCATGCATTGATGTTTGCTCTGTGTGTTGTAATATATGAATATTTTTGTTATTATTAAAAGATTTTAAAAGCAAATTAAGTAATAACCTAGTCTTGTATATTGAAAAATATTTTTTTCTTATATTGATAATTAAACTATCATACATTATTTTCAACTCATAAAATTCCATTGAGGAGTTTTCAATGAGAACAATCATAATAAGTAAATTTATTATCAATAAATATTATAGTTGTAAAGTTTTATATTGCTATCTAAATTTTTAGAAGTGTATTATACTTTAAATATGGTTTCAATTAGATGCATGCGGACACACTCTATAAGCACGATTGTGCATGTGGCAAACTCCCATTTGGAGTTTGTGGGTTCCACAACACAATTTCCCAAATGAGAACTTACCACACGCGTAATCTCGCATTCGAATCATGTTTGATTTTAAATGTGCCCCAGCTCGATCAAAATCTTGGCTACGTCCTTGTAACCCAGTGAGTCCGAGATCAATCCACAGGAAATTTAAAATCTAATAGTCAATTATTAAATCAAGAAAATTAACAGTAGAAGAAGAAATTAATAGTAACCAATCTAAAAAAAATGTTGAGGTTACAGGATCCGCTCTCGGATTTCAAATTATGGTCATATTACTTTCTCATATTTGCATTTACACTTCTTTTACCAGTTAATTATATGTAATTTAATTCTTAACTAACCATTAATGTAGATAAATATAGGATCAAGTACTTAATATGCCACAAGTATATTGGAGTGTCGACATTATGTCGAAATACCATATAAATCCAAGGAGATCTAGACCTATAAATCAACATGATATAAAATAAACCGATAAGGAAGAAAAGTACAATAAATAAAATAAATTTTAAGACTCACTTGAGAAAATAATTAATTCAATAATTTGAATCCTTGAGATTTACCTTTCACCTCAACTTAGAAAATTAGCCACTCATTTTAAAAAATAAAACACTCATTTTATTGAACAAACTTCTGAAATATATTTCGAGAGAATGAAATATACAAAAGAATAAATTTTTCTAAGCCTCAATCTCAGCTGCCTTCTCCTCTTCTCTGTACTCCTCTCATTCTTTTCCGTCTCTGTATTCCTGCTTTTTATGGGCAACTAATGCCTGTTTATTCTTTTACTATTATTATTATTATTATTATTATTATTATTATTATTATTATTATTATTTTATTACTTATGTTTTACATTGAGTAGCGTGATAGTCAAATAGCCACTTGACTATCACAATACATGGCTCATTTTCTTCCAGGTGAGGTTGATAGAGATTTGTTTAGTATAAAAGGCCTAAAAGGAGTTCACAATATAGTATTTGTTAAGGGTGTTCAATCGATCCGTCAAATTGGTGGATTGATATGAATTGAAAATTTAAAAATACACAGTCGATGGATTGGATATGGATTTACAATCATAAATCCGTGAATATATATATATATATATATATATATATATATATATATATATATATATATATATATATAATTATAAATTTAATTAAAAAAATTATAAATGTGACATTACATAGTTACATAAACACTATAACATATCTTAGCCATTACCCAATAATAATATAAAATGAAAAATAATTAAATAATCAAATATAGCAAAATATAACTTGTAAAAATTATAAAACAAAATAAAAGTAAAGTCACACGCACTATCAAAAGCAAAGTCAACAATTTGCAAAAGTGAAAGTCACCAACAATTTGTAAACAAAAATCCCCAAGCTTCCCCGCCGTCACACACACTAGCAACACTCAATACTGGTTGGATACACTCTCGACACGGATTTGAAGGACATCGGCCGCGCGATTTCGGCGAGAGCAAGCCATCTTCTTTCCCAAGTTCATCGAGCCACTTCACATTCACTGGTTCCAGCTGAACAATTTCACTATCACAACCTTCAAGATCGCCACCCGTACGACTTCTCCTAGTTCCCATCGTAACTCACATGCCCTAGTGAAGGATCAGACTGTGTTTGGTTTCCGAAACTTCGCCATTTCAATTAATTGTGGCTTTATTTGAACAATTAATTTCGATGTTATATTAACGTATTATTGTAACTTTATTTGAACAATTAAGCTTGGTGTGTTATATTTTGAAACTTTGAACGTATTATTGTAGCTTTATTTGAATAATTAGTCTCGATGTGTTATATTTTGAAACTTTAAATGTATTATTTTAGCTTTATTTAAATAATTTATTTATTTAAATTTTATTCAATTTTAAATTTAATTGGTAGCAAAATTATTTTTATATTAGATTTTTTTATTTCATTAGTTAGAGAGAACTAAAAATTTTAAATTCGAAAACTAATGCGCAAAATGGTGGATTAGATATGGATTGAGTCAAATCCGCATCTGATCCACAGACGTATGGATTGGATATGGATTGAGTCAAATCCGCATTCGATCCGCAGATGTATGGATTGGATTTGGATTGAATTTTATCAATCCGTGGATTAGATTGGATTGAAAAATTATAATCCGCAAAATCATGGATCGGATATGGATTGATGTCCAATCCGTAAAATCCGATCCGCGAACACCCCTAGTATTTGTTGTAAGGTGGGTCTGTTGGAGGTTGTAAGCAAGTTTACGTACATCACTGACTAACTTAGATTTCAGCTATCATTAGAAAAGATGGTAAGTTCGCATAATGTCTCAGCTGCTGTGTTGTACAACAAAATAATATGCTCTTTTTGTTGATTTTAGAGTGATGAATTGGAGGATCTTGAGGAAACACCTAAAGAGATGGCTTCAAACGTGCAATGTTCAATTCATCTCAAGATGTTTTTAAAAGGGTTGGGCACATAGTATGCCTTGATTTTATTCATTGCTTATATTTGTGAGTTAAAAAAATTTTGCTTGATGTGATTATCATATCATTTTTGTGATTTTCTTCAAATTATTTGTTGACAATTTTAGGCTGTCGTTGAGATAAGCTTTAAGCTGTCTATAAGGAAATATATTTGTAGTATTCTTATGGATAATGTTATTATGTTAACAAGTCCAACTCGGTATGCAATCGAACCAGTAGATTCCCTCCATTATTAGGTAGGTGTGAAATAGCTGCGAGAAAAACCCTTAAGAAAATTTAAGGATGTATAATGGCTCTTAATTGAAAAGGCGGAAGAGGATAAACTTCTCCAAGTTACTATTAACTTGCCAGTTAATTCTCAAAATAAGTTGTTAAGTGACTTCAGAGAGCATTACCTTAGTGATGGTGTTAGCATATCTGCTTAATAATAGAATAACCAAAGTCAGCTCATTCTGAAGGATGCACTTGATCGATTTATTTTGCTTTCAAAAGAGAAAGAAGCTAGATCATCAATGAGTAATAAAGCTAAAAACTGGTTACTCATGGATATGAAAAGGTTTTATTGGGCCATATCAATGAAAAGATTGTGATATCGTACAAGATGAAGAAGCTGCTTCGAGATATTGGCTTGCTGTTGGGGCTTTAGAAATCTAGAAGCCACTTGTGTAATGCTAGATTCATCAAGGGAGGTGACAGATGTGCTTTTTACCCAATACCTAACTTTACGACCTCAAGATGTACGTCATCAGTAGGAAAAGGCACATGATCAAAAGAGTCTTTTGAAGTTTATGATGAACCATTAGCCTCATGTTGTTGTCGTAAGAGTTGCAAACTTGTCTTGTACATTACTGAAGGATGACATTTATGAGGTAAGGCATTGATGTCTATTGAATGATATTTGAACTCTGACTAGGTCTATTGATGTTTTTTAGATGTTCTTAGAGTTCATGTGTTATTGTGTATAGGGAAATTATCAATCGTATATTCTTAGTTTACTTTGTTATCAAATTTACTACAACAATTTCAGGGTATATCAGTCGTCCACCCTAAATTGACAAAATGTATATGTCGTACACCAAACCATTAGTTGCCGTTTAAATATGATGACATCATAGGGGTATTTTGGTTTTTTCATATGATACAAGTGATAATTTAAGGGTACATGAATGATAATAAGAGATTTTAAGGGTATCTAAATGATAATTTTCAAGGGTAAAATAGTCAATTCACTATAATTTCGTTAACTTTCAAACGGCAGCTAACGGTTTAGTGGTCGACAGATAACTTTTGTTAATTTAAGGTAGATGATTGATACACCCTTAAAGTGTTGTAGTATTTTTTATAAAAGCACAAATTTAAGATATACAAATGATAATTTCCCTTGTATATATTACTACTTGAAGACAGTTTCTTATAGGCTATTACTTGTTATTCATTTAGCTTAGCTTAAGTTATGAATGTTGTGTATGTATGAATTGTGTATGTAAGTTGACATAAATAGGAATGCCAAATTTCCATGATTTTAAATTATGAAATTTTGTTTTTATTAGAAATCATAAGTGGCATTATTGCCTTTATTAATAAGGATTATTAAATCCATAATTAGGAATCATAGGTTAATTTTGGAAAAGGCTTACTCTTTCCAAAGTTAATAGGGTTTCTTATGATTCCCTATAAATTTATACTTTTTCCTCTCTCATAACCCTAAATCCATAGTGTTTTCTTTTATTTTCTCTGCTACTCATTACTCATACCCTAGGATTCAAACTTTTTCTTAGGAGAGAGAGAGTTTTAACGATTGGTAAGTTTTACTCATACCCTAGGATTTCCTATTGTTGTGCTCTATTTAGGTTTTATTGGCATAATTTTAGATTGTTACATACCATTATGCATGATTCAGGATGTGTTTACATTGTCTTTACTGTGCTAACTTATTGTTGAATCATGTTCATTTATCCCTGATGCAATTAACATACGGAACAACTCTGGACAACATGAATATCCTAAAGTAAAAACATATATTTTATGAATAATTTTTAAGGAGAACCTTATCTTTTAGAAAACTAAACATGCAGAGCTTATTGAATAAATTTTGTTTCACAAGATTTGACTTTTTTGTTTCAATTTTATATGGATTTTCGAAACTAACACTGTTGCATTGGAAAATTGCAGTTCCAACAAAGCAACCAAATTCACAAAATCATTTGTAGTGACAAATGAAATCCAAAACTTCTGAAATTTTAAACAGAGATTATTATATATGTCTAGTATTGCCAATAGTAATTTCATAATTTTCTTATTAATGTATAATTTTATAAAACTCTCGGAACCCATATTGTTCAGTTAAGGCACTATGAGAAAGTTTTGAATTTATCAAGAAACAAATAGTTTTGAAAATGTTTTTGGTGTTAGATCCTCTTGAAATTTTTATGGGAGATATCCATGGATGTCCAAAATATTTCTATAAAATATTATGTCATTTTAATTTTTAGATTAAGAGTTAAAATTCTAATAATCAGACTTGTATTGGTATGAATTAGAAAATCAGGTTCTCTGAATAAGTTGTTAATAGTAATATCTTGTATTTGTTTAAGGTGTTGGAGGTGTTTGAGGCTGTTACAGACGTTTAAGGCTATGACAGGCTTAGAGGTGTGTTTAGATCATTACTTTTATCGAGGTAAGTAACTTCATTCCTAATGGACTGAATATGTAGGATTATGTTGATACTACTATAAGTACATGTATTTTTATAGCTATGTGAAAATTAATTGTTTTTCACAAAAAACAAATTAGTTTATGTAATTGTTTTCAAATCTGAAAATTATGTTATTTTTTATGGTTTTAACATAATATTATAAATGCCTTTAAATATGTAATTTATTTTGCAAAATAATTGTCTTTCATGAAATTATCTATAAAATATTATAATGAAATTTTTTTTGCAGGCCTAATTCATTCTTATGATATTTTATGAGTTTGATAATAATATTTTCATCATGTATACAATAGAGATTATTTATGATTGTTCAGAGGCTACCTCTTGAGACTATATAAGAGCCACCTCTCGAAGGCTAGAGTGTTGTGAAGTGCCACATACAGTCAAAGTGCCACGTGCAAGTCGTTACATATGGAAAATGAATTTAAATATTTTGGCTCATTATCCGCAGCTATTCTAATTCTAATCGTATTATACGATATATATGTTCTGGAACAATACTGGGTTTTTGTTCTAAATGTGTACACGATATTCTGATTTTTATTTTGTTTCTGGCTAGGTCACCAGGAGTATAGGTGACACTATGTGATGAACTAACTTCTTTTTTTTTTTTGCATATATGCTATACTATTTGCTTTCATGATTAATTATCTTTTCGATATTCTGAATTACTATGAATTTACGTAATCTTGTTGTAGTATGTCATTTTATGAGATTTATGACTTATAATATATGTTTTAATAAAAAGAAGGCTTGCAATATCTTTGGTACTCGATAACCCTAGTGTGTTGGGAATATATTTACTTACTGAGTTGACGGCTCACCCTTAGTCATTACTTTTCCAAAATTAAGTACCTTGTTAAGAGGTGTGCTTATCTTTAGAGATAGAGACTCATTTACTTATGCTAGCTAAATAAAAGAAGGATAAACTCATGTTTTCTTTACGTTTGTTTATTTTATGAACTTGTAATTAGGTAGTTTTAAAACTTTTTTCATATCTATGTCTGATAACTCTATGAAATGAGAATTATCATGGTACTTTTAGGGTTAAATCAAGATTACTTAAAGAGTAATTAATGTGTTTTAGTGCATTTTAATGATAGTTTGCATTAACATCCATTTTAGTTTAAGTTTAATAAATTTTGATTGATTTTGAATAATTGTGTGTTTAAAACATATGTATAATTGTAGGTAACCGAAAGCTCAAATTTCAAAGAAAGGATGCTGTTACAATGAGCTGGCAAAAAGGAGAAAAGAACATGGCTATAAAAGAATTGAAGCGAGTTTGGAACAGTGCAGATGCTATAGCCATTGTTGTAGATTGCTATAGCATTCCTCAAGCACTGATGGAAAAGATTTTGCACGAGACACTTATTATATTGCGATCTATAGTTTCCTAATCTAGAAGATGCGTGCCTTAGACTTCCGTTTACACTAGTTTTCAACTATAAAAATAAACACACAAGCAAAGGAAGAAGAGAATCGTCAACCAAGATCAAAAACCAAAAAGAAACAAAGGAAAAACAGAATTCAAAAGCAAGAATCAAGGCTGAACAAGTGGAAAATTTGCGAGAATCAATTAGAATTCAGTCTTTCTTATTCTTCTCTTGTTATCTTGTTTATTCTTTGATCATGAGGATGTATTTGATGGCTGAAACTTTGTTGTTTATTTTTCTTTCGCATACTATGAACTAAATTTACTTGTAGTTGAGTGATAAACAATCTTGATGGTTTCTTGATTGATTACATATATTGTTGCATGTTTGCTGTATCATTTTGTTTTGATAGTACTTATTTACATTCAAAATTTCGACTGACCATCCATTACAAGCTAAGAAAGAGCCACAAAAGGGCCTATCTTAATGGAACATATCAGAACAATACTTGGTTTTAGATTGGGTTTCCTGAGTTGAGTTTAATTTGATTCCAAAAGGTTCATGCTTAATCTAAAATTAGTGATGAATTAGATATAAGGATTCACCTTGTAGGGTAAGTAGAACCTAAACATGTAATGCTATATATTATGTTGGCATAATAATTGGTCACTATTAGGTTGCATAAAGATATAAAATATCCAACGTGCGAGAACTGAGGATACATGCGGATTCTGCCCAGTGCTGCAGCAACCGCACTTAAATTTAGAAGAAATAGTCAAAATCATTGAGAGAGTTTAATCACTCAACTACTTCATTCATATTGATTTTATCCTTGCGTGTGATGCGAAAATTTACTTTTTGCATATTCATTTATTGCATTTTATTACGTAGTTTGTTAGTTTAATTGCTCACTCTATTTTCAATTAAGGCAAAATTGCACTGTTGAGATTACTGTAGCAATCTAATAACATCAATCCCTATGAGACAATCTTGAATACTAATCATTATATTACTTGTTGTGTACAGTTGCACATTGACACCAATAGTATTTGAATTTATAGCAATAAGTTTTTGTCGATGTTGTCGGATATTGATTGTTTATTGTGATTTGTAAAAATTAGTCTTAACGGTGTTAATTTTGATTTTATTTTAATTTGCTTATTTTGTTGACAGGAAACCGTTGCATGCGCAAATACAAACTTGTTGAGTTTTAATTTGATCCAAAGATTGAAAAGTTACTGTAGAGATAGAGCCATTAGAGACTATGACGTGTTGAATTCTCAAGTTATACATCCCGGAATAGTTAGACCTGAAGTGTAAGCTGCCAATTTTGAACTCAAACCAGTGATGTTTCAGATGTTGCAAACAGTGGGGCAATTCAATGTATTGCCATCAGAAGACCCTCACCTTCACCTTAAATTGCTCTTGGAGGTATGTGATGCTTTTAAAATTGTTGGAGCATCACATGATTGTTGTACAAATTTTATTGAACTCGCAAGTGCACGAATCTATTATAGTATAGATAAATGGTGACGAATGTCGATCCCACGAGGAGATGGATTTTAATTGTGTGTAGAATTAATTTTCTAAATGGGTGGTTGGATTTGTAGTGAAAATGATTTGGATTATCCTAAAATTCGAATTAAGATGGCAAGAATAAATTGAAGTGAAAATCTATTAAATTAACGTATCATCAACATGCACCATTAAATATTCCTTATTAATGCCAATTAAATCAGGGAACCTCACTACACTAATCAATATTAATAATAATAAATACTAGACAAGCTTATTATTATTTATCGACGAGAAGTCAAAACATCCATAAAAACTAGAGGGGAAGAGAAAATAAATTTACCAAATAAGGGCCATGACACATGTTGAGACTTCACCTTCAACCCAAGGTTAAAAGAACATTAGCTACTCATAATTGAACTAGGGGCAAAATGAGAATTTATTAAAATACGTAGAAAATATAAGATGGAGAAGGAATTACAGAAAATGGAGTCCAAAAATAGATTCAGAGATATCAAATTAGGGGGGAGAGCCCCTTTTATAGATACATTGAGTAAATCATGGCCATCGGATCAAAAATATTTCGGACGCTCAGGATTGCGCCACGTCATCAGTCAACAGTACGCAGTTTGACCACGGGGTTTGAACAGTAACACGGTTTGACCCGGGTTGAACAATGACGCGGTTTGGTTGAAAATAATCCTGTGTAATGCATGTACCATACGCGAGATTTTTGGTCCACTGATATGCTGCCACGTCATCGATCAACAGTGCATAAGAATTTTAGTCCAACAGCTACATATCTAAATGTTTGACAAACAGCATGAAAATCATTCAAATGATTATATGGGTCTTTATTTTCTAGGTCATAGAATGTTGGGAGACAATTTAGCACACTAGGTTTTAATTCAAAACTCCTAACAGCTATATTTGGGTATCTTATGTATGATGTGCTCAAATTAGCTAAGGGACTAAAGTAATCCTTAAATGGCCTCTCATGTGGTGCTTGTTGTTATTGTAAATCCATTTTATTTTTAACGTGTTTGTGTGTGCGCATTGTTTTTTCTAGTTCAAGGTCTATAGTTCAAGATTAGGTAATAATGACATACGACCATACATGCAAAGAACACGAAAGAATGAGAATAAAATTAATAAAAATAAACAAGAAGGAGAAATTACGGTACTAACCTTATTACACTGTTACAACCTTTCTATAAAAAAACACACTTAAAAAATACGTGAAATAAATTAACTAAAAATAAATTAATAAGCTAAACAAAAAAAATTACAAAGAAAATTAAATTGAAAATTAAATTACATAATTTTAAAGAAAAGAAAAATAAAAGAAATTCTTACCTCTAAATGTAAATTCACTTTTTTTCTTTTTTTTATAATAAAACAAATTACAAGAAAACAATTAAAAGAAATTATTCACAAAAATTAATTCTACGAATTAAAATAACTTACCTCCCCGACAACGACGCCAAAAACTTGTTGTGCAAATTTTATTGAACTCGCAAGTGCACGAATTTATTATAGTATAAATAAATGGTGACGAGTGTCGATCCCACAAGAAGTTGGATTTTAATTGTGTGTAGAATTAATTTTCTAAATGGGTGGTTGGATTTGTGGTGAAAATGATTTGGATTATGCTAAAATTCGAATTAAGATGGCAAGAATAAATTGAAGTGAAAATCTATTAAGTTGACATACTTGGGTATCTGGATCCGCATCAACATGCACCATGGGCTAAATATTCTTTATTAATGCCAATTAAATCATGAGGGGGGAATCCAAACCTCATGAACCACACTCTAATCAATATGGTGCTAAGGGCTTATCGTGCCAAATAATAATAACCTTGTACTAGAGAGCCAATGAAACCAGGGCGGTATCTAGACAAGCTTATTATTTTTTGTCGACGAGAAGTCAAAACATCCACAAAAACTAGAGGGGAAGAGAAAATAAATTTACCAAATAAAGCCCATGACACATGTTAGACTTCACCTTCAACCCAAGCTTGAAAGAAAATTAGTTACTCATAATTGAACTAGGGGCAAAATGTGAATTTATTAAAATACTTAGAAAATACAAGATGGAGAAGGAATTACAGAAAATGGAGTCCAAAAATGGATTCAGAGATATCAAATTAGAGGGGTGGAGAGCCCCCTTTTTATAGATACATTGAGTAAATCATGGCCATCGGATCAAAAACATTTCAGACGCTCAGGATTACGCCACGTCATCAGTTAGCAGTACACGGTTTGACCACGGGATTTGAACAGTAACACGGTTTGACCCGGGTTGAACAGTGACGCAGTTTGATTGAAAATAATCATGTGTAATGCATGTACCGTACGCAAGATTTTTGGTCCACTTATATACTGCCACGTCATCGATCAACAATGCATAAGAATTTTAGTCCAACCGGATCGTGACACCTTATCAGTCAATGCCACATCATCGCTCAATGCCACATCATCGATCCGTCTATGTGAACAGTAGTGTAGACAATACCGTATATGTAAATAGTACCATACATGTGAACAGTGCTATTTTTCCTTTTATGCTTCTCCTAAGGTTTTCGACCGTTCTAAGTTCAAAAGTGATGTCCGTTTTGCCGTCTGATCTCTCGTTCATTGTGAAATGATTATGATGCCCCTAAAATACATAAAATACTTAATTATAATACAACACACATAATTAAATGACAAGAAGTTTAAATATATAAAAGTAAGGGTGTTAGTAAAACTTGAAGTGTAAAATGACAATTTTCTCCTTTATAAATATACATTTTCTAACACTCAACAATGATGCATTGAGACTCAGACTTTTTCCATATTCTTTGAGAGATCGAGCACGGGCATGGTTGAACTCTTTACCACTAGATTCCATCACCATAGGGTATGATTTGGCTGACAAATTTCTGATGAAATATTTCCCACCAACCAAGAATGCCAAGTTGAGGAACGAGATCACATCTTTTCATCAACTTAAAGATGAAAGCTTGTACGATGCATGGGAAATATTTAAAGAGCTACTCAGAAGATGTCCTCATCATGGTATACGTTGCTGCATACAAATGAAAACTTTCTACAATGGATTGAACCTAAGCACTAGATTTATGGTGGATGCTTCCGCAAATGGGGCTTTATTGTCTAAGTCTTACAATAAGGCTTATGAGATTTTGGAGTGAATTGCTAATAACAATTATCAATGGCCATCAACTAGACAAGCTGGAGTAAGAGGAGCAGCAGGAGTACATAATGTAGATGCATTTACAACATTATCAGCCCAAGTAACCTCACTGACAAATATGGTAAAGGCTATGACCACTGCTCCAGCAGCTGTCAACCAACTTGCCAAGGTATCTTGTGTTTATTATAGAGAGGGACATTTATCTGAAAATTGTCCCGGGAATCTAGTTTCAATCAATTATGTGGGCAAATTCAATAGACAAAACCCGAACAATTCATATTCAAATACTTACAATCCTGGATGAAGGCAACACCTAAACGTTTCATGGAGCAACCAGAATCAGCCTGCTCCGGCGTCCAATGGCCAGAACAGACCTGCACAACCATCAGGATTTCACCAATCACATCAAGGGCAAAGGAACACAAACAATGATCAACTTAGTTCTCTTGAAACTTTGCTTAAGGAATACATTGTGAAGAATGAAGTAGTTGTCCAAAGCCAAACTATAACCTTAAGGAATCTAGAAAATCAAATTGGACAACTTGCTACAACATTGAGTAAGAAACCTCAGGGCAGTCTACCTAACAACACTGAAGATCCAATTAGGGAAGGTAAAAAACATTGCAAAGTAATTAAATTAAGGTCTGGAGATAATGTTGATATTCATGTTGGTATGCCAAGGAGAAAAATGGAACTTATTTCAACCCAAGAGGAAACTCGAGTTGAAGAATAACTACAACAACCCATTTTCTAACATACGAGTGACCCAAGCTATAGCAACTTCAGAAAGAAATGATTCAGTGCCTATTAAAGAATAAGCTGCAGCACTAGCAGCAACAAATCAGAACAGATTAAAAGAAAAGCAACATGCACCACCTGCTACAGCACAACAGCTTAGGTACCCAGCATTATTCCCATAAAGATTTCAGAAGTAGAAACAAGACAAGCAATTCAGTAAATTTTTAGAAGTGCTAAAACAATTGCATATCAACATTCCTTTTGCAGAAGCATTGGAACAAATTTCTAATTATGTGAAGTTTTTTAAGGATATTTTGGCAAAGAAAAGAAGGCTTTGAAAATTTGAAACAATTGCTTTAATACAAGAATGCATCCATATGCTTCAAAGTAAAATTCCACAAAAATTGAAAGATCCAGAGAGCTTTACAATTCCATGCTCTATTGAAACTAGGTATAATGGTATAGCACTTTGTGATTTGAGAGGCCAGCATCAATCTCATGCCCCTATCGGTGTTCAAGCAATTGGGAATGGGCGAATGCAGACCAACAACAGTGACTCTACAGCTGGCTGATAGATCTCATGCATAACCTGAGGGCAAGATCGAAGATGTGTTAGTAAAGGTGGATAAATTTATTTTTCTAGTGGATTTCATTGTGTTGGATTTTGAAGCAGACAAAGAAGTACCAATTATTCTTGCTAGACCTTTCTTAGCCACGGGAAAAACTTTAATTGATGTACAAAAAGGAGAATTAACTATGAGGAATGTTATGAAGAATCCCGATGAGATTGAAGATTGTCATTTCATCAGTGTTGTGGACATTGTTATGAGAGAAAGGTTAAACAATTGCTACAATAAAGAAGAGATCAAAGTTGCTACCTTTGAAGAGCTTGAAGAAGAGGATATTGCAGTGGCACACATAGCATGGCTAGGAAAAAAGCAACCAGTGAGACACGACAGACCTTTTGAATCTTTAGACCTCTCAAATAGGAAAGTAAAACCATATGTTCCATCTATTGAATCACCCCTTATTTTAGAACTAAAAGTTTTACCTTCACATCTAAAATGTATTTATCTTGGCAAAAATAATACACTCCCGATAATCATTTCTTCTTCTTTAAATACGAATAAAGAGAAGAGCTTAGTGAAGTTATTGGGGAGATGCAAAAAGGCTATTGGATAGACCATGGCAGATATTAAAGGAATCAGCACCTCCATATGCATGCACAAAAAGCTACTGGAAGACTGCTACAGTAATTCATAAGAGCAACAGAGAAGACTAAACCCTATCATAAAGGAAGTTGTGAAGAAGGATATCATCAAATGGCTTAATGCAGGGATCATCTACCCAATATCTGACAGTTCATGGGTAAGTCCAGTACAATGTGTTCCAAAGAAAGATGGTGTGACTGTTGTAGCAAATGAAAAGAATGAACTCATCCCTACAAGAACAGTAACTGGATGTAGAGTTTGCATGGATTATAGGAAGCTAAATAAAGCCACAATGAATGACCATTTTCCATTGCCCTACATAGATCAAATGCTAATAGACTTGCTGGAAAATAATATTATTGTTTTTTGGATAGTTATTCAGGCTACAATCAGATTGCTATAGCACCAGAGGATCAGGAGAAGACAACATTCACGTGTCCTTATGGAACCTTTGCTTTTAGAAGGATGCCATTTGGTCTGTGCAATACCCCAACAACCTTCCAGAGGTGTATAATGTCCATCTTTTTAGACATGGTCGAGAAAACACTGGAGGTGTTCATGGATGACTTCTCGATTTTTAGGGAAATATATGATGATTGCTTACACAACTTAGAAAATGTGCTTAAGAGATGTGAAAAGACCAACTTAGCACTCAATTAGGAAAAGTGTCATTTTATGATGCAAGAAGGTATAGTCTTTGACCATAAAATCTCTAAAAAGGGAATAGATGTGGACAAGGCAAAAATAGAGATGATAGATAAACTTCCACCTCCAACTTCAGTCAAGAGTATTAAGAGTTTTCTAGAATATGCAGGGCTCTACAAAAGATTCATTAAAGACTTTTCCAAAATAGTTAAACCTTTATGCACATTGCTAGAGCACGACAAGCCATTCAACTTTGATGATGATTACTTGAAGGTTTTTTGTGAATTGAAGAAAGCTCTTGTTACAACACATGTTGTTATAGCACCAGATTGGAGTTTACCTTTTGAGTTGATGTGTGATGCCAGTGACCATTCTGTGGGAGCAGTGTTGGGGTAGAGAAAGAATAAGATTTTTCACTCTATTTATTATGCTAGTAAAGCCCTTGCCAATGCTCAAATCAATTATACCACCACTGAAAAGGAGTTGCTAACAGTTGTATTTATAGTTGATAAATTTAGAGCCTATTTGGTTAGCACCAAAGTGACAGTTTACACAAACCATGCAACAATAAAGTACTTAATTGCAAATAAGGATGCCAAACCAAGGTTAATAAGGTGGATCCTTTTGCTACAAGAATTTGACTTGGAGATCAAAGATAAAAAAGGGACCGAGAACTAAGTAGCAGATCATCTCTCAAGGCTTGAAGCAGATACAAGCACCTTAACCAAACAGGACATCACAGAAACATTCCTTGATAAGCAACTGCTAATGTTACAGCATACAAAAATGTTGCAGCAATCCGGACTCCTATGGCATGTAGATTTTGCTAACTACTTGGTGAGTGGACTATTACCACATGATTTGAATTATCAGCAGAAAAAGAGATTTTTCCATGATGTTAGAAGTTGTCAGTGGGATGATCCCTATTTATACAAGATATGCTAAGACCATGTGATTAGAAGGTATGTACCTGATGAAGAAATTTCACGCATACTGCACTCATGTCATGTTGCAGGATATGGAAGACATTTTGGAGGCCACAGAACAGCTGCCAAAATTTTACAATCAAGTTATTATTGACCCTCTATTTTTAAAGATGCTTATGAGTTTGTTAAATATTGTGACAGGTGCCAAAGAACGAGGAACATATTGCAAAAGCATGAAATGCCATTAACAAACATTTTGGAAGTTGAGCTCTTTGATGTATGAGGGATAGATTTTATGGGTCCCTTCCCACCATCCTTTGGAAACTTATATATTCTAATTGTTGTAGACTATGTGTCCAAATAGGTGGAGGTTGTAGCATTACCAACTAATAATGCCAAAGCAGTAGTGAAATTCCTTTACAAGAATATTTTCTTAAGGTTCGGGACTCCAAGGGCCATTATTAGTGATGAAGGCACTTATTTTTACAATAGGATGTTTGTTGTAGCAATGGCTAAGTATGGAATTAAACACAAGATTGCTACAGCATATCACCCATAATCCAATGGTCAAGTAGAAGTATCCAACCGCGAGATCAAAATGATTTTAGAGAAAGTAGTGAACCCCACTAGAAACGATTGGTCACTTAGATTACATGATTCCTTATGGGCCTACCGTACAGCCTAGAAGACACCACTTGGCATGTCTCCATATAGAATTGTCTATGGCAAAGCTTGCCATTTACCATTAGAGTTAGAACATAAAGCATATTGGGCAATAAAATAACTCAACAAGGACATGCATGCTGCAATGATGTCTTATGAAAATGCAATGATTTGAGGTTGTTCTCTTATGAGCTGGATGAGTTGAGGTTGTTCTCTTATGAAAATGCAATGATTTATAAGGAGAAGACAAAATATTGGCATGACCAAAGAATTTGGCAAAGAGAACTTGTTCCAAGCAATCAAGTTTTTCTTTATAACTCAAAATTAAAGCTCTTTCTAGGAAAATTGAAATCTAGATGGTCATTACCCTTCAAGCTTGTTCGAGTTTATCCTCATGGAGCTGTTGACCTTTAAATGAGAGGACGGACCAAGAATTCAAGGTTAATGGGCACAGAGTAAAACATTACTTGGATAATGTTGTGGATCACTCAAAGGAGGACTTGTTTCTGAAGGATCCAACATTGTAAGCAATCAAGAACGGTCAGGCTGAAGGACCTAAAATCAAGCGCTAATTGGGATGCAGCCCAATAATGAGGGAGTTATTTTGATTTTTTTTACATTAAGTTTAATTTTTTATATTTATCATTCATGATTTTTGTCATTTTGAATTGCTTATTTAATTTTCTTTCTTTCTTTTTAAACAAAAAATATATATATAAGATCAGGTCAAGGCACTGACACATGTTGCTGCAGCATTACAATCAATCAAGGAGACTTCAGTATAGATTGATGTAGCACAAGATTTGTTACTGCAGCAACGATTCTTACCGTTACAGTGATTTAATTATGGATAATTTTCTTTTACCGTTGGGAATAAAATTTGACAGTTGGCTTGACAAATCAGGATAAATATCAGAGGGGATTGCATAATGCCGGAATTTCTGAATCAATATCCTTTCCTTATTTAAATTGAATATGTTTTAAAATTCAAAATTCTTTTTTCAATTGTATCTCCTTAATTTGATTTTCCTTCTAATTGTATTTTAACTGACACTTATAAATAAGGGTTTCACTGTACCAATAACAATCTAACTTTACTTTCTTTCCCTCACGCAACCACAATCCGAAAAAATTCACGATTGGTTTTTACAACTTCAATCTTTGTTTGCCATCAAGTCCATTCCAACTGCTCCAACAATGACGCGATATAAGAAGACAGCAAGCCGCTTAAAGGATCCATCTCACTTCCAAGGCTACAAAGCGGAAGAAAAGTACGAGGAAATTATAGAACCACGAAAAATCCTGGAAGAAAAGGGGTTCCAGTTTCTGCCACAACCTTCAGGAATAATTCAAACTGTTCATATTGCTGCAATAAGAAGAGGTTGGTTAGAGTTTTGCCACAATCCAAGGGACCCAGTGGTGCTTCTTGTCAAGGAATTGTACACCAACCTGCTGGGGAAAGACCAACGAACAATATGGGTAATAAACACTCTAGTCCCTTTAGACCCGCGGGTCATCGATGCTTTTTACAATTTACCTTCTGATATTGATTGTGAGTACTCGAAAATGGTTGAAAGCATGACCCCTAAGAAAAGGAATAAGTACTCGAAAATGGTTGAAAGCATGACCCCTAAGAAAAGGAATAGTGTGCTAAAAACCTTCATAGTAAAAGGTAGCCCATGGACAAGTGAGGAAGGTAGAGTTATAAACAGGATTGATTTGAAACCCGTTGCTAAAATTTGGGTAAAATTTATGAAATCTCGATTAATGTCCAAAACACACACAACCACCGTGTCACAAGAAAAGTTGATTCTCTTATGTCATCATTAAAGGGTTGCCAATAGATGTTGGGGCAATTATTGAGCGGGAGATTAGGGATTATGCAATGAAAAAGCACAAAACTGCTACCCTACTATTTCCTTCCCTTATCACCAGCATATGTCTAGTGTCTGGAGTGCGCACCACTGCACAAGATGAGCGTATTAAGAATGAAGGAGCTTCTCGAACCATCGAAAAAATTGCTAGTGAATTAGTTGTAGCACCCCCAGAACCAGTTGTTGTAATAGGGTCAAGGAGAGTCCTTAGGGTGAAAAGAGATTACAAAGTTGAGTGACAGTATCACTCAGTGTGCAAAAGCGCAGCAGAAGGAGAATAATCGATTATGGACCTATTTGAGGCATTTTAAAGGATCACCTGCACTAATTTTCTATTTACATAAAGAGCCACAATGACAACTTCCTAGATTCCCAGCTACAGCCATTCAATTTTAGAGAGACAACAACAGAAGCTCCAGTAAAAGGAAATAAGGATGCTCCAGCAAAAGGCAGTGAGGAAGTTGCAGCAGAAAATAATAGAGAAGCACATTCAAATGATGAAGACCAACCAGCATAAAAAAAAAGAATAGGGTGTTAAATTTGAAACAAATAGCTTACCGGAAGAAGATCCAGAGGAATAGAATGAGGAGACTCTTCAAATGGTGCCTCCAAAACGACAACAAAGGCACATCATTGGAGATGATGAAAATGAATCAAATGAGGAGCCTGCAGTCCCAGTCCTTCCAGCAGTGGTAAGGAAAAGGTGATGAGTTCAAACGAAAAAGCGAACCCATAAGGGTTGCTCGAAAGAAGAGCCTACTAGCCATGCGGTGAAACTGCTCCGGTTGCTTGACAAACTCACTGAGATCCACTCTCAGCTCCCAAGAGATAGTGAAAAGAGGGTCTGCATCAAAAGAACCCAAGAAGTATTCATACATGATCCAACTAACAAAAGGAAAAGCGCTATCCCATTCACAAGGCTAACGTAACACATCCAACAGTATCCACTTTCCTTTCTTCCAAATTTTGAAACTTTTCTTTTAATTTTACTTGTTTATGTTGCATCTCTTTCATGTTACTTTATTTACATTTGGTTTGTTTTGTTTTATGTGTGCTTGTGAGGATACAGCACCTCTCAAGTTTGGGGAGGTAGTGTTAATGTTAGTGCATGTGTTTGTATTGTGCATTGTGTGTTGTGCAACTCTGTTATCTAGTTGTGTATGGGATTAATAAAAATCCAATGAAGATAAAGTGAGTGTCATTCAGTATTTATGAGAATTCCAAGTAGGGATAGTTATAGATGGAGTTTAAAATTATGTCTAGACACTTAAGCTTTGATTGAGTTTTATGAAAATGTTGTAGCAAAGCCAAGAAAACCAAAAAGAGCAAAAAATATCTCAAGTTTTAGGGAAAATTTTTTCTGAACTGTACCTGTTATGAAATAAATTCTTCTCCAATGGTTTAAGTTGCTAAGTAACCAGGGTTGAGCATGCACCCCATATGCAGACTTGAGTCAAAAGGCAATAAGAGCTATGATCAGTGATGCAGACAAAAAAAGTATCGAAGTATATTCATGAGCCTCGTATGTTGAGTCAAAGGCGTCCAAAGGTAAGACCGAGATATAGTATCCTGGATGTATTTATTGCAGTAACTTTGACATGTACTTTGAGTGAGTAATTGGGTGTCATCATTACAAATGATAGACATTTACATCAAAGCTCAATGTTGTATTGACGGGTTTAATTACTTAAAAAAAATGAGGATGATTGTTGTAGCACAGTTTGAATCTGTAAGACTTTTGTCTCCCTTATAAGATGGATTTGGTTATATTGTTTTTATATCTGTAAAATGCATCTGATGCTTAAGTGATGTTGCAGCATCTCTAAGACTTGATCAAAGTGCACACACACTTGGAATAGAATAATGCTTAAATCTAGAACTGAACTGCCATGGAAATTTTGTGTGATTAAGAGTGTGATATGAGGGTTGAAGAATTCATGCAAACTTGGTGGCAGAGCTATGTTATTGTTGCGTGAGTGCGTGATTGAGTTGTTGTCATTTCTTGAAGACAAGCAATGGTTTAAGTTTGGGCGTGTGATAACTCTATTAAATGAGAGTTATCATGGTACTTTTAGGTTTAAATCAAGATTACTTAGAAAGTAATTAATGTGTTTTAGTGCATTTTAATCATAGTTTGCATTAACAACCATTTCAAGGAAAAGATGATGTTGCAATGAGCTTGCAAAAAGGACAAAAGAGCATGGCTATAAAAGAATTGAAGCGAGTTTGGAACAGTGCAGATGCTATAGCCATTGCTGTAGCATTCCTAGAGCACTGATGGAAAATATTTTGCCCGAGACACTTATCAGATTAGTTTCTTGTACGGAAGATGCGCGTTTTGTTTACCTATTTTGATTATAAAAAAACACACACGAGAAGAGCAAGATCAAAAACTGAAAAAAAACAAAGGAAAAACATAATTCAAGAGGAAGAATCAAGGCTGAACCAGTGGGAAATTCGTAGGAATCAATTAGAATTCAGTCTTTCTTATTCTTCTCTTGTTATCTTGTTTATTCTTTGAACATGAGGATATATTTGATGGCTGAAACTTTGTTGTTTATTTTTCTTTTACATACTATGAACTAAATTTACTTGTGGTTGCGTGATAAATAATTTTAATGGCTTCTTGACTGATTATATATGTTGCTGCATGTTTGCTATAGCATTTTGTCTTGATAGTACTTATTTACATTCATTATTTCAACTTGAAATATTAACTAGGCAACCCAAGAGGAGAGTGAATTGGGTTTCTGAAAATTATGCAATGCTTGAACAAAACTTAATGCAAATCTTAACAAATTCAAAACAATAATAAATAAACTAATCAAAATATAAAGGATAAGGGAAGAGAGATTCAAACACAAAATACTTTTTTTCACGCTGCTCCCAAGCCTCCAAGACTTCAAGAACTTTTACAATTGACTTTACAAGTGTCAATCAACCTTTACAACTCTTAACCCCAAGTGTTAAGAGATTATTCCAAATCTCTTAACCCCAAGTGTTTCCCACACTCACACTTTCTCAAATACAAGATTTTTCTCACACACAATCTATGTGTTTACAAATATATTCCTAAGGTGTGATATAAAGAATGAATGAACAAATTAAAGCTCAAGAAATGTTGTATTCTCAAAAATATGCTCTTTGGTATTCGTTGGACTCTCTTTGATTTGGATCTAATGCAGTCTTTTTATAGTTGGAGCTAAAAACTAGTCGTTATGACTTTCTGAACAAAGTCGGATCGCTATTAAGTCTTATCAGATCACCGTTTTGACTTGAGTAAGTTACCGTTGTGCTATAATTTCAAATTATCGAATCGTCGTTAATTTCTAGAAACTAAACTCCAATTCTGTTCGATGTCAATTAGCCGTTATCTCCCAAACAGTTAGCCATTTGCTACAGTGACTGCTACAGTGAAACTATTTTTTAAAATTATAATTTTACCTCAAAACTTTCTATAGTAACATTGTAGCCCAAAACTTTATGAAACTTTTCAAACAAGTCCATTTTTAGAATTTTAAGCAATATTTGTTGATTTCAAAGTTCTCAAATTTTTTTCAATTTAAACCATTAACTTGAAAATTACCAATTTCATAAAATCATTTTTCCATTAAGTATAAAACCTTTAAAATATGAAAATAATGATTTATTTAAAATGTATGAAAAATAATTTGAACTTTTAAAAACTTAATCATTCTTGATCTTATTTGTTATCATCAAAATCAACATTATGGATACATAAATGTTAACACGGCTAACCACACATTTAATGATACAAGTTAAGAAAGAGTCAGAAAAGGGCTTATCTTAGTGGAACATATCAGAACAATACTTGGTTTTAGATTGGGTTTCCTGAGTTGAGTTTAACTTGATTCCACAAGGGTCATGCTTAATCTAAAATTAGTGATGAACTAGATATAAGGATTCACCTTGTAGGGTAAGTAGAACCTAAACATGTAATGTTATATCTTATGTTGGCATAACAATTTGTCACTATTAGGTTGCATAAAGATATAAGATATCCAACATGTGACAGCTAAGGATACATACGGATTCTGTCCAGTGCTTTAGCAGATGCTGTAGCAACCGCACCTAAATTTAGAAGAAATAGTCAAAACCATTAAGAGAGTTTAATCACTCAACTACTTCATTCCTATTGATTTTATCCTTGCGTGTGACGTGAAAATTTACTTTCTGCGTATTCATTTATTGCATTTTATTACGTAGTTTGTTAGTTTATTGCTCACTCTATTTTCAATTAAGGCAAAATTGCACTGTTGAGATTGCTATAGCAATCTAATAACATCAATCCATGTGGAGACGATCTAGAATACTTATCATTATATTTACTTGTTGTGTACACTTGCACATTAACACCAATAGTATTTGAATTTATAGCATTTTTTGGTCCTCATTGATGAGCCTGCATTTGAGCCTTCTCGAGAATTAGGGATGAAACCATTGCTAGTTTGGGGTTTGAGTGGAACGATGGCTAACGGTTTAAGGATTCCTCAACCAAGAACAAGTTCACAATGGTTGCTTTTTCTTAAGATTGAATGTTTAATCAGGTGCTTCCCGCTGATCAACTTCTAGATTTGAATGCTTCACAGAGGCCTCAAGCTCGCCGTCTTACCCTTGAAAATAAAGAGGATATGTTTCAATAGTTGTTAGGTGAGGTTTGTACTATCCCTGAGCAACAAAATTCCCTTAAGTCGCAGTTTGAAGCCTTTCAGCAATCCCCCACCACTACCACCACAGCCATCATTCTAGATGCTTTCTTGTTTCATTATTTCTTATGGTTGGCTTTGCGCTTTGCCCTTGACACCACTGTTTTTGCTTCTTACCATCTTTTGAACTTTCATCACCAGTCATAGTGTCACCAATATAGCCATAAATACCCAAGTTTCGATTTTTAAAATTTTGATCGAATTTTATGGAAGTGAACGGGCATGAGTGTGCTAAAGCCATGTAAGTGGAGATATGAGTGTGCTATAGCCATATATGGGTTTAATTTGATAAAAAAATTAAAGAAATAGTTTCCACCAAACCAAAATTTTTTATTTTGGGATTTTGGAGTTTCAATCGAAAAATCTTGTTTAATTGATGAATAATGGATGTCTAAGTAATGAATAATGATTTTAAAATGTCAAATATGCAAGAAAAACACAATAACATTGTGAATTCTAGTGAGAGAATGATGTGTTTCGATTTTTTATAGAGAGAGGTTGAAACTATGAAGAAAGCATTTTACCTACAACAACAGCTTGTATGTCCATATAACAATATCTACAATTACATAAAAGCATCTCTTTCAAATTCAGAAAAAAAAAAAATGACAAATGCAGACATTATGAGTGAAAGCACAGCATAGGCATTTTGGCTCTTCGGGCTTCAAGCATTGCCTACAATTTTACAAGTCGTCTCAATATTATATATATCTTCAAATACTTCAATGTACATACCTTATTATTTTTAATGAGATTAGAACAAATCACAAGTGATACTCATAACTTATGTTCCATGCAATATAAAAACTTAACAGCCCCCTCCCCCAACAACTTATGCATTAACAAAATATTCAGAACAACGTTACATGTATTAATAAATTGATATATTCATGCCATAAATCATAACTTTGTACAATTCACACTTATACAACATTCATAACTTAAGCTAAGCTAAATGAATAACAAATAACAGCCTATAAGAATTTAGATATTTGTAACATTTACTTAGAAATCGAAACCAGTTAGCCTTCGAATGGAACGGCTAACGCTGGCACTTGACACACATTCTATCATCCAAGTGGTTAGTCACTTGGATTTGGCATAAATTTGACCATCCAAGCAGTTAACCACTGGGCTTTGGTATTTCTTTTTCTTTTTCTTTTTTTATTATTCACTTATCCGGACAGCTGAAGCCATTCTCCTTTTCATCAATTTTTCAACCACCTACTTAATAACACTATGAATAGCATAAATCATAGATAAAATACAACCAATAACAATATTCATCAACTAATCCAGACATATACCCAAACCCATTCTCTTTTTCATCAATTTTCCACACCAGCTTAATAACAACACTTCAAATCAAGTAAAATTTCTGCAATTTCTTAGGGGAGGTACTTGGAAATAACCCTTTGAAATATTTGTACTGCACCCATCACATGTATGTATTTATATGAGTAAGTTTAAAAAGAAAATCCAAAATTCCGACGGTAAAAATAGCCCTGCTATCTTAGAAATCTGACTTCACTCCACAAAACAAAAGATGGCTGCTTGCTATGCTGCAATGGTGGTACCAGACCGCTTCTTTTGTCTTTTGTGACAATATCATTGTAAATTTTTATATAACCTTTCCACTTATTTTTATTTAAATTTAACTTAATAAGTATTAAGCTAATTTCTACTTGCATCTATAGATTCACTTCAGGTAGCACTTATACTATCATATTCATAACTTTTTATTCTATACTGCACCTATATCGCAATTTGACATATTGACATATTTAATTTAGAACATTATATTCTTTTTTAATTACAATTTAACGCTTTAACTTCTTTTGTCTTTTGTGACTTAAATTTTTTTAGCCCCTTACTTTATTTTATATTTATAATGTATTTATAACTAGTAGGCCAATTTCTCCTTATATTCATTTTTAAATTTTATTTAACACCTTGTATTCTTTTTATTTACTATTCCTAATAAATTATTATACTACTAATCACTAAAATTTCTTTTATTAATAAATTTAAACAATATTATTAAATACAAATAATAATAAAAAATTAAACCATAAAATGTCCAGTAGCCCATATTGATATGAAGTGGGGGATTGAGTAAATTTTGTTCTTCATGATTCATTAACATTATACGCTATGTATATGTAATAATAGATTATTAATTTAGCACCCATTTGGAAATGATAAATTATTATTTACAACAGCAAAAGAGAAAAAGCAAGCGGTGGTGGAACATTGAAATTGATGGGAATCTCTTCCAATATATATATATAAGAAATTAAAACAAAAACCCATTGGCCTATTAATTTTCACCCACTTGAATGAACGTGGAGATTTAGATTAAAAATTAAAATCTCTCACTAAAGCCATCTTTCTCAGTCTATAAATACATATCAAAATATTTGAGAAAGGACTTTTGGCAATTCTCTCATTAGCGAGAGAAAATTATAATCTAGATTCACTAAACTAAAAGAACATAAATTTAACAAGAGTCGAAGAGTCTTCTCAAGTACATGTTGAAGTCAAATTTATGGAGAAATATTAAGAATTAGAAATGACTTCACTTATAAAAAAATGATCAGCTATAATTCGAACTGTTGTTTATTTAAACTATAAATTAGACTATTGAAGGATTTTTAATCCTTCATATATAATAAAAAAAAATTAATACATTAATATAAGTCTATACTACATAAAATGTTTTACTAAATTATACTTGAATATAGCCTAATGTGACAAAGTCTATAATGACGAACCAAATGCACCCATAAGATAAGAATATTTCAATTAAATAACATGATAAAAATAAGAATGTTATAAATTTTATTACTTTATGTAATAGAGCTCTTGGGGTTATATAATTTGTTATGAATATAAGAAAAAATACCATAATTTTATAAAAATAAATTTATAAATAAAAAGAATGCAAAGTGTAAAATGAAATTTGATAGTGGATGAAAAAAAAACCTAATATTTAAAAATAAATTGTAATTAAAAAGGTGTTTAAGATCCTAAATTGAACATGTCAATAATTCACTCTCAATATAGTAAAGAGGGTTATTGTAATACAAGCACAATATCAAATGAAAAGTTATAAATATGAAAATAGTATAAGATGTTAACTAAAATGTGCCTATGGATGCATGTAAAAATTAATTGAATATTTATGAAGTAACTTTCAAATAAAAATGAGTGGAAGGGGTCTCATGAAAATTTACAGTGCTGTTGTCACAATTGAGAAAAGAAGTGAGGGTCTAGTCTTGCATTGATTTATCTCAGTGCAGAGATTTCTCGCGTTGAAGGCTGTCGCTCTCATATGTTTTGTTCATGTGTCAAACTTCAAAATGAGCTAAGCTTCACAAGTCACGAAACCCGGCAATATCTTGCTACTGTACTGTCGAGAAAATAAAATCACAAATAAGATTATGGTTCTTCTAATTTAAATCTTAATTATTTCTTTATATAATAAATAAAAGACTTAAAAAAATAAATCATCACCTAACAAATTTTTTAAATAATTTTAAATTTTTCAACTACATTTTTTTATCTATTAAAATCATAAATAATAATTATTATAATTTTTTATTTTCAAAGAATAATAAATAAAAATAATGTAACATTAAATTAAAATTTCTAAAATTTACTTTAAATTAAAAATTTTAAATAGTTTTTCTTTTTTATATATAAAGAGAAAAAATAATTTTATTTAAAAAATCTTTTTAAAATCTTTGTTTATTACGTGGCAAACCTACCACCACCAAACTTTCTTTGCCTGGCTGCTGGTTTATTTTCTCAGTGCAGAGAGTTTATTTTTCTTGATGGCCTGATTGGACTATCAATTGCAATGGTAAAATGATCGTAAAATATCCCGAGCAGAAAGCTTATAGCCTCAGATTGTTAAACGATCATAATGGTCGGATTGACCTCAGTTTTCATAATGATTTTTTATTTAGATAAGAAACTGGGAAAAAGATTTTTTTTTTTTTTATAATCATTCATCAGTAAACAATAAGGATAACAAGATGCAGCAAAGCAAGCAAAACTTAAAACTGCACCAAATACAAAATAATCCAACGCGGCCCCATCCAAAACCTTATTCAAATCCCAAATAGTCTTCAATCAACTGAAACAAATCCGTTTCTTTCCTCCAACTTTCCCACCACCCAAACACACACTACTACGAAATTTAAACCTAACATCCTACTACAGATCATCATTGAAAACAATCAAGCCGGCCAAATATTTTGTTTCTTTCCCTCAAAACATTCACTCTTCTTCTTCTTCTTCTTCTTCCACTTAGTACCTGTAGTGAAGAGGCTTGTAAGGACCATCGGCGGACACACTGATGTAGTCAGCCTGCTCCTTGGTGAGCCTGGTGAGCTTAGCTCCAAGTTTGCCAAGGTGAAGAGCAGCAACCTTTTCATCGAGGTGCTTGGGCAGAACGTACACCTTCTTCTCATACTTGCCGGTGCTCTTCTCCTTCCAGAGCTCAAGCTGGGCAATCACCTGGTTGGTGAAGGAGCAGGACATCACAAAGCTGGGGTGCCCAGTGGCACATCCCAAGTTCATGAGACGTCCCTCAGCCAACACGATGATGCCTGTGTTGGTCTCGGGGAAGACCCACCTATCAGTTTGCGGCTTGATGGTAATGCGCTTAACACCCGGGTAGGTCTCAAGACCGAGCACATCAATTTCATTATCAAAGTGACCAATGTTGCAAACAATTGCATTGTTCTTCATCTTCTTCATGTGGTCAACCATGATGATGTCCTTGTTACCGGTGGTGGTAACAAAGATGTCAGCATCGGAGAGGACATCCTCAAGGGTTAGGACTTGAAGACCCTCCATAAGAGCCTGGAGAGCGCAAATTGGATCAATCTCGGTAACAATTACACGAGCACCGGCTTGCTTCAAAGCAGCAGCACAACCCTTGCCAACATCACCATAACCGCAAACAACAGCAACCTTTCCGGCAATCATAACATCAGTAGCTCTCATCAAACCATCTGGGAGCGAGTGGCGGCATCCATACAAGTTATCAAACTGTTTCCCCCATTGCATCATCAAACATTAGTATTTAATTTCCTCCAATATTTCAAATCATTTAAAGAATTGATGGCATAAAATAAAATAAAATAAACTTGAGATCTGAAGCAAATCAAAATAAATTACCTTGCTCTTGGTGACAGAGTCATTGACATTGATGGCAGGGAACAAGAGGGTTCCATTTTCTTGCATCTGGTACAATCTCTTGACACCGGTCGTGGTTTCTTCGGAAACACCAACTAATCTTTCCTTCATTTTGTGGTACTTCTTGGGATCGGCCTTCAACCCATCTCTAATGATAGTCAAAACAATCTGAAACTCGGCGTTGTCGGTGGAGGCCGGGTCGGGCAACTTCCCGGTCTTCTCGTAGATCTCCTCAGCTTTGACTCCCTCGTGGATCAACAACGTGGCGTCACCACCGTCATCGACGATGAGATCTGGGCCGCCGCTGGGACCCCAGTCCAGGGCTTTCTCCGTGCACCACCAGTACTCCTGGAGGGTCTCGCCCTTCCAGGCAAAGACGGAGGCGGAGTCACGTGCGATGGCGGCGGCCGCGTGATCTTGGGTTGAGAAGATGTTGCAGGAGCACCAGCGGACTTCGGCGCCGAGAGCGGTGAGGGTCTCGATGAGGACGGCGGTCTGGATGGTCATGTGGAGTGAACCGGTGATCTTGGCTCCTTTGAAGGGCTGTGAAGGGCCGAACTCGGCGCGGCAAGCCATGAGCCCCGGCATTTCGACTTCGGCCAACTCGATTTCGAGGCGGCCGAAGTCAGCTTGGGACAGATCCTTCACCTTGAATTCACGACCGCTAGCGGATTTCTCGACGGACAAAGCCATGGCTGATTAATAGAATTGATAGATCTAAAAGAAAGAAGGAAGAGAGGGCACTCTACTCTCTCTTTGGAAACCAACCAAACAAAGTGAATGATTGTACAAGCTAGAGAGATAGAGCGGGTGTGAGCGAGGGTTTACGGGCAGAGTGAGGATGTATAAATAGGTTTGAGGGGGGAAATGGACGGTGGCGATTTGAAGTTTTATAAAGGGTTGGTCAATATTGATCGGATATTGGCGGTTAGATTTGCTTCGGAGTTGGTAGATCTGGTGAAAACAATTTGAAAAGTAAAAAATCACTTTGCGTAGGGCATGCTGTTGTATTCCGTTGTTAATGTGAGAGATTACTACTGATCACATAAGTTTAAACTAATACATGTTCCATGGAAATTGGAAAACTCTCGGTTCCAACAATAATTCCAAATTAACTAACACTCACTTGAAAAATATTTATATGTTAACATTTAAGATCCATAAATTTTAAAATTTATTTACATAAGTGCTCAAAAAAATTATTTATTTAAAAGTTCAAATTTATTGCTCATTATTTAGTATATCATGTAATGAAAACATTGAAGAAAATTATTGCTGTTTTGGTCTAATTTTAGCTCGGTCCAAAAATATTATAAGAGCTTTGCTTCAACAAATGTTTTTGGTGATGATGGAAACTAAAGTGTCCGGAAATAGTTTTCTGAGGATGGTCGTGATTGGGACGAACACAAAAAGAGAGAAAACACCCATAAGAGGTTATGTCAGCAATGGTCAGCAACGAAACTCCGACGATCATGTCAGTTGGAGAATGAAAGAGATGCTACACTTGAAAAAGTCAAAAAATCTAAGGCTGCAGTATGCTAAATAAGTATTAAAGAGACCAAATATTTTGTTCTTGATTGTAAGACTCAATAGAATTCAACTTACTCAGTACTCACTACTGCTTTGTTTATATAAAGATGTATTTATTCAGTTGAGTAAGCTTGATAAACAGTATAAATATTTGCCTAATGAGCCAGAATGGGATTTGGCAAATGTTTTGTGTGCTCATTTGTATTTGTTATGTATGTTGACAGAAATTATTTATGGATCTCAATATTTCACCTCAACTATTTTTTCTTAAAATTTTGTGAGATTAAATTGTCAGTCAATTCATGAAAGAAGTCGCCCAATGTGGGGATTAGGCAAATGGCTAAAAATATGATTGCCAAGTAATAGAAGTACTAAGATGTCATTCATGAAGTGTTGGTTACAGAGAATATCTTAGATCCTAGGTTAAAAAAGATGATGGTTCACTTCATTTTTCCTAAGATTTGTGGAGATCAATCTGCCTATCAAACTAAAACTAAAAGGGTATTTAACCCTCTTGGTGAAGTGGTGAGAGAATATGAATCAAGGCATGCAACAAGTAAAAGGGTATTTAACCCTTAAGAAGGGCAGTTCTTCTCAAGCTAGTCATAAACTTCTATTTTTAAGGATTCAAGTATGATTGGTTAATGGAACTCACTTGTTTTTAAAGAAGTCATCTAGAAGTAAGCTAAGTCTAAGTTGGAGACTTACTTAGATGAGAGAGTTTTGCCTACTACTAGTAATTTTAATTTTTTGTCCTATTAGAAGAATAATAAAGGAAATTACTTGCTGAGATTGCTAAAGATTTCTCGGTCATTCCTGTGTCTATTGTTGCTTCTGATTTCGCTTTCAGCACCAGAGATGGGCATTTTAGTACTCATCATAATAGACTTCATCAAAACACTTGAAGGCATTAATATGTACTCAAAATTGGTATTGGACTGAATTAAAGATAAATTTTTTTCATTTATTCATGTACTTTAATATTATTATATTTTGCACTAACAAAGCACTTAATGATTATGTTTTATGTTTTCATTGTAGATTGTGAGATGCTTAAATGGTTTATAAAACAAATTATAGATGCTGAAGGAATGGATGATTCTGATTATTAATGATATAGTGGCATGCCATGTTGTGTTAGACTACATTTATTTTATTTTTTATGTTTAATTTATGTTATGGTATTTTTATTACTAGATTTATGGTGTTATTATATGTTACTTATATTGAATTGTTGGTTGTTGAATTATAATATGATTTTATTTGATATTATTAGGTAAATTATTGAATTTAA
This sequence comes from Citrus mangshanensis, assembly GCA_030449895.1. Taxonomy (NCBI): domain Eukaryota; kingdom Viridiplantae; phylum Streptophyta; class Magnoliopsida; order Sapindales; family Rutaceae; genus Citrus; species Citrus mangshanensis. The sequence continues at coordinate 10,066,844 of JASUUJ010000215.1, read as the reverse complement.
AAATTATATTTTAATTTTGTCATTATGCACATTCAGATATCCAAAAAATCATCTTGCAATCCGTGCGACATGTGCAGATATGAAAACTTCAAGAGGGATCTAGACCTGAATCCAACTTTTTCCATTTGTAGCCATGAGTTTAGTGATTTTTTTTTAAATAACAGTTTAATGAATTTGAAGAGATTACATTTAATAAAATGAAAAGCTATTTTTGTGAGTATAAGAGAAAGGATTAGTTTCAAATTAACCCCATATAAACTTTCACTACCCTAGTTTTGTAAAAACAAGTAAATAAATAAATAAATCCACTCCAATTTTTCCTTATCTTTTGAACAAAAATAGAAGTTGAAGTTTACAATAATTTATGAGTATTTTGAATATTGTTATTTTACAAGGGGGTAATCTGAAATATATCATAACAAAAAACTAATAAACTCGCTTAGGAGTTGTTTGTTAAACATTGGTACAAGAAATATATTTTTTTGCAACCACATTTTTTGTGACAACTTAATTTGTAGCAAAATGTCATTTTCTAGGACCATAGGGATCTCGTCATTATTTTTTTGTAATTAAAATTAAATTCATCACAAAATCTCACTTTTTGCGACCAAACACAATATTTGTCACAAAAGCATTTGTCAACTATATTTACATTTAATTTATTTATGATCAAACACAATTTTATTGCAAATTCTATATTTTCAGCATCCACTTAATGATTTCACCGATAAGACAAGCAATAAAATTATATGTAACTTATTTTTGGGATAAAACTCAAATTTTCATCTGAAATATCTACTTTTTGCGACCTCTTTCAAATTTTCATAAAAAATCAAAGATTTTGGTGAGAAATCTACTGCCAATAAAAAATGTAAAAGATATTTGCAATACTTTTTGCAACAAATATTCTTTGGTTGCCAAAGATAGACATTTTGCGACAATTTTAATTTAGTCATGAAAAAGATGATATATAAAATCTTGTAAACAAATATTTTTTTTTTGTGACTAATCACGACTTGTCACAAATTGATTACTTTTATACAGCTTTAAAATATTGTCACAAAAAATGAAATATTTTGGCACAAATTCAAGCGCCTTACATAATTAAACTCAATATGAACAACTTTTTACAATAAAATTTAACTATGATAGCAAAAGACTTGTTACATATACTTGCATTCTTCTCTCTTTCTTTTTATCTCTGAGTTCTCTCACTCTTATAATTCTCGTTTTCTAGTTCTCCCTCTATCTTCTTAGCTTACTTCTCCTACCAATTTTTTTTTTATTTTTGTATAATTTTATTTAATTATCATGTTTAGAAGTTAGTTTTGTGTTTCATAACTTTTTGTTTACAGAAATTAATTATTGAAGACCAAATACAAGAGGTGAAGAAAATCAAGATACTAGGAGGTGAACAAAATCAAAGAAATTTATGAAGAAATGTAATTATTTCAAATATTACAATGTTATTTGAAGATCATTAAGTAATTGTTCTAGATGTTTCAATTATGTAATTATTCTAAATAATATAATTTCATTTGCTAAAATTTTTGTGTAATTTTTATCAATAATAAATTTTTTAATTTAATTCTTCTACTTTCATAATGTTGGTTCGAATTGCTTTAATCATTAAAGAAAAATTCAATTAAACAAATTATAGTTTTATGAAATTATGATTAAAACATAATATTATATATAACAATATACTTTTTGCGACTAATTTAAGTATGATCTCAAATATTTTAAGCCTGTCAATGAAATAGTTGGTGGCAAAAAAGTAATTGAGACAAAGTAAAATTAAATTTTGTGACCATTTTTTTTTTGCTAGAAGTTGTTTTTTGTGACCAACTTATAAAATGATTGTAGATACTTTTCCTCGACAGTTCGAATGTGAAAAACTTTCGACCATAATTTTTTTTATCACAAATAATTTTTTGTGACAAATTTGATATTTCTTGCAACGAATTTATTGGTCGCAAATGGCCATAATTCTAATAGTGCGACTAAATTCTGAAATCTTATTCAAATTTTTTCTAATTTTTACATGTTTACATCTTAATAAAAAGTAAACTTTTGTGACTTTTATTTAAATAAAATTGAGAAGTAAACATTACACTCCAAAACTATCTCCATATAACATATGTACTTCCTAAACTATAAAATCTATTCCATTTTTTTGTTTTAATCTGTAAGGACATAAATATCAAATAATAATATTTGGGATGTTTTATCTATAAAAATAAACAAGATGTCACTTATATTTAGATATTAAAAAAGAAATATAAAAATGTCATTTAGATATTCGTATTCGGACCTAGTCAACCTTTAGAAAAATTCAGATTCATTTAAATTTTAGAAAAAAAAAATAAATGTTACCTTAGTTGAGGATTCTTTTGACCTTTAGACTGGTATTTAGTAATTATAGCAAAAGGTAATTTTAAAAAAAAAATTGTGAGAGCAGCAGTTTGAATTCTCTTATGGAGAGTCAACAATATTTCCTCTTGAACTCAAAAAAAAAAATTCCTTTCCTAATTTAAAATTGGGTAGAAGTAAGCATCTTCCCACTGGTTTATAAGTAAAGCAAATATGCCTCTAATTTGTATAAAAATAAAAATATGGGTTCTATCATAATAAACTTGATCTAGATGATGCAGTGGATGTCGAATATAAATATCAATCTATTTATGATTGTAAAATACAAATCAGTGGTTCAAAAAAAGATATGGTATTCAAAGTATTATATGATATACAAATAGCCCTAAGATAGCGCTACTTAGACCCACCAAACTATTTACTAAACCCAACTTTAAAAGTAATTTTTCGTTATTAAAATTCTCCTAAGCAAATAACAATTTTAGACACTAAAATACAGCAAAGAACCATAATATTATTTAAATACACGCATAACTTTTTCAAACATACATGATACATTCAGTAATTTAATTTCACATTTTGAATTTTTGCTTCAAAATAAATAACCAAAAGTATTGTTTATGTTTGGTGTGGTATAAAATATTTGAACAATATGTTAGTTTTGAGTTAAATAAATCTAAACTTTTAGTAAGGCTATATTAGGCATTCAGGTTAGTTTGGTGAGTAAAGCTTAAGAGTTTCAAAATTTAAGGGTAAGTTTATTAGTAAATAAGTTTAATGAGTAGTTTAATGGGTTCGGCTAGCTCACTCATATTATAAAAATTATAGAAATGATCCAAAAGTTGGATCAATATACAGACATAATGCAACTTAGAATTTCATGTTATTGTAGATTAAAAAAAAAAGAAAGAGAGAATTTTGAACAAGATACTAGATACCTCGAAATATGATGGCAAGCTAGTTGTGTTGGCAGATAAATAGCCTACTAGAGGTTATCCTTATTTTGTGCCCTGAAAACATCCAATCAAATGAAATTTTTTGAATTTAATAATTTTTATTCAATATTTATTTTGAACTTACATTCTTAACTCCTATTTATAAAGTATGTGATTCATGTATTGAGCATAAGATGTCAATAAAAGACGATATAAATAATAAGTTTTTGTAAATAAAAATTTGTCTATATTCAGGGGCGGATGCAGAGCACATGACCAGTGGGGGCCAAAAAAATTTTTTTTTTTAAAAATATTTTTTAATTTTTTAATTAGCCCCCATTAAATTTATTAAAACAATCACTATAAAATATAAACTCCCATAAAATTAAACTTTGACTTTTAAGAAATATAAAAACCTATATTTTAATTAAAAATAATGATAGCCCACCACCCAAAATATTTTTTATTCTAAAAAATATGGTGAATTCTTCATGTTTATATAATAATAGTAAAACGAACGTTTTTAGTAATAAAACTCATGAAAAATCATTTTTGGAATCGAATGTGATAAGTGATAGTTTAGTTGTTTATATAAGAAATAATAAATTTAATAATATTGATAATGAGTCTATTGCATAACATTTTTAAAATATAAAAATGCGTAGAGACTAATTATAAATGTATTAGTAAATATTTTATATATTCAAAATTTTAGTTTTTTTATATTTTACTATTATCTAATTTAGCCCCCGGTAAATTATTTTTCTAAATCCGCTACTGTCTATAGTCATTAATAAAATGACATTTCATTATGTAAGGTTTTTACTTCTCTATGTCTATTGTGAGTAGTTTTATATTAATCACTAAAGTGGAGACTTTGAGTGGAAAAATCAGTACGAATATGTGATGTACATATTTTACAAAACTACAATAATTTATGATATGATTTAATAAATGTCATTTATCATAATTCACACAAACTTTAATAAGTTTAATCAAAATTAATATTGAGTGAATAACAAGCCTGCATTTATCTCACTATAGAGTGAGATGGCTTCAAAATTAAGGATGGCTTCGGGCTAGGCCGGGTCTAGACTTAACCAAGGCCCAGCTTGGGTTTTTTCGTACGGTGAGCTAACTTCTATCAAGCTGACCTAATTTTAATATATAAAACTCACTTAAAAAACTGATTTCTAAGAGGAAAGTGCCCATGAGCTTATATTCTCATTTTATTATTGTATTTTTTCTATATGAATTATTGGATTCTAACAATCCACCACTCTTCTAACCAATATTCGAGGCGGCCTATCATTCCCAACCATATGACTTCGCAAGTCTTGTCTTTTTCTGAGTAGAAATCTTACATAATGACATGATTCAAAAGTGTTATTATTCTCAAGTATAAGAGTATCTAATTATAATATAATTCGATGAGTTCGGGGTTGAACCACAAGAAATTTAAAATCTAATAGTTAATTTGTTAAATAAAGAAAATTAATTGCGGGAAAAGAAATCACTAGAAATCAATTTAAAAATATGCTAAGGTTATGAGATTCACTCTCAATATTAAAACTATGCTTTAAATACTCTCTCATTTTTATATTTTCCCTCACTTTTACTAATTACTTATTATACCATTTAATTTTTAACTAATTATGTGTGTGGATAAATATGGAATCAAGTACCTACTGTACTATAACTATATTAATGTGTCGACATTATGTTAAAATACCATATAAATTTAAGGAAATTTATAAATTAACATGTTATAGGAAATTTATAAATTAACATGACATAAAAATAACTAGAAAAGAATAAAATAAACTTAAAACTCACTTGAAAAAGTAATTCATTTTATAATTTGAAACCTTAAGTTTCACCCTTCACCTCAGTTTAGTAAAATTAGTCACTCATATTGAAAGAAAACAAAACACTATTTTTATTTGACAAACTTTTGAAATATATTATAAGAAAATTGATTACACCAAAAAACAAGAAAAGAAAAAAAAAAGATTTTCTCAGCTTCACTCCACTCTCTCTCGGCTTTAGCTCTACTCGTCTACCCGGCTCGCTTGCATCCCCTTGCCTATAATAGGCAAGGGATCCATTATCTTTTTTATTTTATTATTATTATTATTATTTTATTTTTATAATATATATACACATTGAGAGGTGTGACGGTCAGGTGTAGGGTTGGCAAAACTATGGGTCGGGTCCAGGTATCGCAATGCCCGAACTCACCTTGGATGCAATTTTTAAATGCCTGGGCCGGGTTTTTTAAGCCTGGCACCGGGATAGGTTTTAATTTGGGTACCCGAATCTTATATTTTTTAATATTATATGTGTATATTTTTATATTTTTTGGTGATTTTATAAGTTTTAAATTTATTTAAATAAAATTTGACATGAAAATATAAACTTTAAGTGTTTAAAACTTTATATATGTGTAATAAATGAGTCAAATAAATATAAATATTTAAAAGAATATATATTTTATAATTTTTTTAATAAAATCTGGGTTCCAGGCCGAGTTCCGGGTTTATCGCCGTGATGCGCAGTAGGTCAGTTTAAATACATTACCTGTGCAGTGGCAACACCCGTCGGTCCAGAGCCGGTAGGTATTTTTACCATCCCTAGTCAGGTGGCAATATAGCCACTTGACCATTACGAGCAACCAAAGCATGGTTGCTCACCTTTTATTATTTTTTTAATTTTTTAAATATTTATTAATTACATCTCTTCAATGATGCATTCCAAATTACTCCAACAGTTCTTCTTTACTCTCGCTTTCAGTTCCAATTCTATTTTTATTCCTGAAAAATATTTATAAGATAAAAATTAGCATATTACAAATTTTTTTTTAACAAGAAACCTTATTAGGGGAGTATTTATATACGTAGGTGTACCTCTTACAGTTGCACTTGATTCGACCTAGGTAGGAAAAAAAAACTTGTAACTTTTAGAAAATTACATATAAACCCCATTCCTTGAATTTAAAAGAAACTTATAGTAAAATTAGTGCATAAATAAAATAAAATAAAATAATATAATATAATGTCGTCATAATGAAGAAGTTATGGCCTCGCTCGGTCGACAGGGCAAACAAACGCAGACATTATCGCCTACCGCATATAGGAGAGAGCCGCCCCTCCCCTAAGCAGATATTACTCTGGAAACGTGATTAAAGATCTTTGACACTGGAAACAATCAGGTGGGGTACACACACTGTGGGCCAACCAACTGAGATATTTCGAAACAGCGTCGGTGATTTAAAAAATAAATATTAAAAAAATAGAAAATATCTTCACAAAAATAAACAATTAATTAATTGTGGTTCAAGCATCGCGTGCCGAGTGATGGGTCCCAGGCTAGGCCGAGAGGTCTCCCATGTGCATGATTTGGGATTGGCGGATTTCTGGGTGCACAAGATCTGAGAGTGCGAGTTAGTATACAGTGCGGCAGCCCTATTTTAGAATCCGTGATCTTTAATTTTTGGCCGCCGGCAATAAATACAGGAGGCACAATCAAAATCATCAACGGAGACGCATATAGAGTGATTAGCTAGAGCTTGGATTTGTAATTATTTTTCCTTTGGTTAAAAATTATAATTAAATAAGGTCAAGTATTCCCCTCCTTCCTTCAATTCTACCGCTACGTACTTAATACATTCTTTTTGGATCTTGATAAAAAAGTTAATTATTTGTAGCATTTATTCAGCACTATTGAATTAATTCTACTTTTTGGATTGAATATAATTAAAAAAGGAAAAAAAATACAAAATGACTTGTTTGGAGTAGAAAAGCACGAACAGGCAACTACATTAGTTGCTTATATGAAAGTTCTATTTGTGAGTGAGATGGCATTCAAGTCAGACTTGAATGACTTTGAGAAATTGTGCATGCTATAAACATATTTTACTCATCTTTTAGAAGGTAAATTCTTTCTTGACTAATTACTTCTGCATTTAAATTATTCTTCAAGCATAACATTGTTATTAATTTCTTTTCACTTTATGTGAGCGAGATTTCAATTTTAAACAAGTTATTTCAAATTAAAAGATTTTATTAGTTGAACTGGGTGCCACTAATAATTTAAAATAGGATGGGACTATTTGCATTACAAATAATAATTTGAAGACTGTTTTTTTTAACAAATATATTCTTTTATGAAATTACTAATAAGGGTATTATAACTTCAATTTAAAAAATAAAAATAATTTATGCACCCATTTATCACAAACCCCTAAATCTTTATTCACGAATTCATCATTAAAGTATTATGAAATCTCCAAAACAACATTGTATGTCTCACCAGTGCACAGATGATCAACAATCTAGTTCTTCTAGCGAATAGGCTTAATTTAGACTTTTAGTTACAATATCTCATAAATTCTGTTAGTAGAAGAAAAAAATTAGACAAAATTAAAATTAATTGAAAAGAAAAATAGATTCAAAGAAAAAAAAAACTAAACATCGATGAAATGACCAAATACTTGAAATTTTTAAACTTTTAAGGAAAACTAAAAAATTTCAATTAGAACAATCATCCATTCATACACTTAAAAGTCACGAATTAATTCTTGAAATCATAAAACGTAAGAGATCCTCTTTCTTCATATGTTATCTTCTAAGTTTGGTTTGAGAATATAAAAGCAAGAGAAAGACAGAGGAAAGAGAAGAAGTAAAAATGGGTGTTGTTAAAAAAATATCAAAAGTTAATTTTTAGATTTAATATAGTGTCCATAATAAAAGATTGATTTTTAAATTTTACAAATGAATGTTCTGAGTAATTGATTGTTCTAAGTAGGTTTTAGAGTGCAAATAACTCAATCCTTTAAAATAATTTAAAATTGTTTTTGATATGATATGACATTCTCGAGTGATTTTCTATAAACAAATTTCAAATTGACAACAATGATGTCTAATTGATTGCATGAAATATATATAAACTACTATATATTATTCATCACTAGTATAGTGAATTTTTAATCCGATATTATGATTAAATTCCACAATTGACTAATTATGACTCGCGATTAATTTAAAAAAATAAAATAAAAACTTCAATTCATGTCATCAATCGGTATTCAATCGGCGGCTTAGCGTCAGTTCAAGCATAAAGATTTCAAACCAGAACAATATAACATCATGTCAGGTGATCGCTAAGCAACCAATTGACATTAGCTTTGTCCAAGAAAAGGGAAATTTACAGTAATAATCAAAAAAATTTTGCTTTTTTTCATCTTAATCCCCAAAAATATTTCGATCAACATTAGCCATAAAACAACATTTGAGACCAAAATACCCCTCCCTCATCTCTCCCCCAACACTCCCTTTCACTCATCTCTCCCAAACCGATCCAACTCCCATCATCGGCGGCGACATCAACCCTCGTCGGCGGCGGCTCCATCTCTCACCGGCATCCGATCTACGATCTACAACCTTCAACAAAACCTAGGTTAGTCATTTTTCTTATTTTCATTAATTTAAAATGAGATTTTAGAATAATAATAGTTATAGCTTGAGAATAATAGTGGTGGTGATGATGTTTGTGGTGGTTGGTGGTGTTTAGGAGTATTGTTTTTGATTTTGAAGTGATTGCGCTTAATTTTGGGGGTGGGGAGGGAGGGGGGCAGGGCGCGCCCATGCGCAGCACGCTGTCGCACCAATTTTTTACCTATTGCACCAGTTTTGGTGCGACAGTCGCACCAAAAATTTTTTTTAACGAGTCAATTTTTTTTTTCAGTAAATGTAATGTAATAATTTTATAAATATTACAGATACATGGCGAAATCAGAATCACCCGATATTGAAGTAGGCAAGATGTATTTTCGTTATGCTGATCACTTTCCTGGTTGAATTTCGAGCATGTGTATGTTATCTTCGGTCGTAAAAGTCATCAAGGAAAAATTAACAAAGCGGCAGTTGAGTATGTTCAAAAAGGATATATTTGGGCATTTCTTGGAGTGTCGAAGTTTTTCATTTAGTGGGGTAATTTTGCACAATCTTTTACTGCGGCAAGTGGCCCATGAAGAAGATAGCCGTGAGGATCAGTTATGGTTTCAAATTGGTAAGCATTTGATTCGCTTGTCAATTGTCGAATGGTGCTTGGTTACTGGACTTTCATTTGGTGTTGATACCAATAAAAAAAATGATTAAATGGAGCAGAGGCTACGGAATACGTATTTTGGTGGTGTGCATAGTAAGATTAATGTAAAGCAATTCGATGCAGTATTTAAGGAGTTGAAATTCGAGGAAATGGACGATATGGATGCATTAAAGATTGCGCTGTTTTATTTTGCGGACAGAGTACTTTAGAAAGAAGATTGCGGTTGATATATTTAATGACGATATTATATTGTAGACCTATGTAGTAATTTTAATGTTGAAATTTGATTTTTTTTTAATTTGCGCACTTAAGTTTATATAATTTTAATGCATGGCATTTTGAACTTTAAAATAAAATAAAGTTTTATGAAATATAAGTGTACAATACACAAAAAATAATAACAGTTTTAACCAACGAAATACAAAAAACAATAACAGTTTTAACCAACGAAACACAAAAATAATAATAGTTTTAACCAACGAATAACACACAAAATACAACTAACTTCGAGTCGACGCAATAGGATTCTTACATCGCTTACGATTATGGCCTAGTTCATGACACCGGCCGCATCTTACAGTCCGCCGGTCAACGTCCTCGCCAGCCGAGGGTATTCTGAGCTCTTTACGAAGGCCAGGTGGTGGTGCCTCAACTGGTGGGTATACTTGCATCTCCTGAATTTCATCTGGAACTTCCCAATCAGCTACATCACCAACTGGCTCCACTGGTTGTGCATAAGCCATCGCCAACGATTCTGTAGTGTAAAAGTCCGAGCAAAGGTTAATAAAATCCACCCGGTGTGTTAGACACGCTGCAATTGCATGAGCACACACAAGTTGATCAAGCTGAAACACTCTGCAGGAACAAGTTTTCTTTTGCAAGTCAACCAACCCTTCCTTAAGCCCACCGCCTATAACTTGAAAGCGATGCGGAGACACCGGCCGAACTATCATTCTTTCAGCTATAGTTCTCCTCTCAGTGACTATTTCATCCGCCCATGTTGTTAGCCGAGTAGTCATTGATTCAACCACAATTTTTCTATCATAAAACCATTGCTGCAATGTTTTCCTAAAGTGATCAACAAGATGAGTAACAGGAAATTTTCGAGATTCCCTCATGAAAGCATTAACACTCTCCGCGATGTTGGTGGTAAGAATGTTGTACCTCCTACCTTCAAATTGAGACATTGCCCAATTACACGTACCGACATTATTTTCTAGGTAATCAGCCGCACCTGAGTGGATCATCCACAACCCTTCAAGTTGTCTCTTAAATTTCTCGTGGCCATATACTTTTGCTGCATTAATAAAGGCAGGCTCAAATTCATCCCAAAGAGCTTTGGACATTCTAAATTGTGACTTAATGTTACCTTTGACGTGATAAAAACAAACGCCATGAGTTGCATTGTGAAATATTTTAAGAACGGCTCTCCTTATGGCAGTGCATCGATCAGAGATAATTACCAACTTAGGTCTATCACCAATCACTCCGTGTAACTTTATCATAAACCATTCCCAAGCATCATTATTTTCTGAATCCATGATCCCAATGGCTAATGGATACAATTGATTGTTACCATCAAGACATGTTGCCACGAACATGCTTCCACGATATAGTCCCTTCAGATGAGTATCATCTACAGCAATGACAGGCCGAATATACTACATAAACCCCTTGATGGAAGATCCGAGTGCTACAAAATAGTACAAGAAATTACCATCTCCATCCTGCTTGAGGTGAGTGACTGTACCCTCATTCGCTGTAGTTAGTACGTGAGAGTATTTAAGGAGCAAGTTGTATGACTCTGCAGGGTTGCCGCGAACTATTTCAAGACCAACTTCTCTCGCCCTATATGCATGCTGGTATGTTAACTGAAAACCGTATTCTTGTTGCATATCTGCTCTTATGTCATTGGGAGTATAAATCCTTTTATCTTGAATATATTTTTCTGCGATAATATGACCGACAACCCGGCTCCTTACTTGATGACATCCATCAACCAATACCTCATTATGACAAGTTTGTACATGATCAATTCTCTTCACCACTCAAGGAACATTTTGCTCGTTCGAACTTCTAGTTGCTCGAATACGCCATTTACATGATTATGAACAACAGTGAGCCTCGAAACGTGTCGTAGTAGACCGTGCAATCTTGAAATCAAACTTATCTCTAAAAGCCACCTTGCGTAGTTATAATATAAGCTCATTCTTCTCAGCAAATAGCTTACCCACGCTGATATCATCTGAGTCACAACTGCTAACAAAGCTTGGAGCAACCATGTTCGAAGGCAAAGTTGGAGCAAGACTTGTAAGGGGGTCAATTCTCCTTCTCGATCGAACCATAGAAGGAATAGGTTTATTGCCTCTGTTATTCACAGGAGTATTTTCTTCACACTCATCCTCATGCTGAAACGACGGAACATTCGAAGGACCGGCTCCTCTATCATCACCATCATTATTGAAACGAGTGCCCCGCCTCGTATTATTAGAAGGTTCTGCACAAACATTATCCCCCTCTGTCTCATTATGAAAATCATCATTGTCCCGAAAATTATTGTTGTGATACGGAGAATATCGTTGCTCCAACGACGGTTTTATTGGAAATACCGTTGCTCCAACATCCTGTAACATAACACCATTATCATTAATGTTGTCATAATTGTCGTGGATTGGAGAGTAATATTGCTGCAGCGATATTGTCCTTGGCAACACCTCTTCATCATTATCGGGGCCAGACATATTTGCTCTAAACGAAGTTTCTGTATCGACATGTGGCTCAATACCTTCGCTCGGAACTCGAGGTGATGTGGTCACGAATATAAGAATGCATCCAAAATTAGCTACGTCAGATGCCATATGCAACACAACCCTCACCATTTCATCATCACATATATCCATGGGCATTGCACATATACGATATAATGTGTTACTAGACCTCAAAGTTGTCTTCATTGTGATACTATAGTCATTAGGGTTTATTTATAACACCTCGTATACTCTTGCCAATAACTGCTCAAACAGATAATTTTTTCCAACAAAAAAAGCTCAATTTTTACCATTCACGTACTCCATACGGCCATTCTCTAATGTCTCCCACCAACTATCGTAACACAATTCAAGTACAACTGAATCCATTAAGCCTGAAATTATAAAAAAAAAATTATTTGAGTCATATTAAAATAATACAGTTTTAATGAATCTCCAGGGTGGGTGCGGCAGCTTTGTGCGAAGTGCACCAGCTTTGAGACACTGTCGCGGTCAATTCACCCAGTAAGTTCAGAAAATAATTCATACCACTAAGTGATGTCGATTTGTGTTGGATCCGGATAGATTATGATCGGATATCACTTTTACCGTTGTCTTTTGCAGTCGCCGTTGGCTGATGATTCAAGAGTGAAAAGCTGCTTTTGGTTTGCGATATGGGAGAAACAATGTTGGTTTTGTTCTGTAAAGAAGGGTAATTTGGGAAGAAAGGCTTGTGTTTGGCTAATGTTGATAGAAAAAAGTTGAGAGGGTTAATTGCGAAAATAATAAAATATTAATGGTTATTTTCGTAAATTTCCCCCAAGAAAAGTGTAGTCTATCTGAAATTTGTCTCGTTGCTAAAGTATGTAAACTTTTATGTTCTGTTTGATCCCCTTAATTTTATATGCTCTTGTTGACCAAGTGACATCTTCCAAAAGAAAATAACCCTCTAATTGGTATGGTGAGAACTTTGTCAAGAATCTCAAGTCCACATTATAATTCTTTTTCTAGGAATATAAACATATTTACATAAACAAAGATATTCCATCAAGTAATAACCTCATCCACCATATGTTGAGCAATTGGATATGTGACGAAATTTTGTAATTTTTTGTAACTAGTAGTAGTATTGTTAATATGGATGTATCTCAAGCCTTCATGGATGGCAATTAAAAGGTATAAGAAAAAACGACAGTGGGACTCTCATAATTTGGTGAAATGGTTACAAACATTTTATTTTATTTTAAAAATGGTAACATGCACCTTTTTTTAGATAATTATGTCATGATGAAATAAAATGGGAAAATATCCACCGTCCACCTGATTTTGTCCACTTTTTCAAAAATACACAAATCCTAATTTTTTTAGCTGCGCTCCACCTGAACTTATAGTTTTTTTCACATTTCCACCTTCGTCTGCAAACCATTAATAAAACTAACAGAATTTTATCCAAATTACTTTTAACCCCGAAAATAAAAAATTACATATTTACCTTCAATAAACGCCAAAATATTAGCTTTGTGAGTATTGTAGCCCTAAATAAAGATTGAAAATCTTTAAATCCTTTCAAAAATTTTATTTTTTAAACAAATATTATAAAATCTCACAATCTCGCAACACAAAAGGACCCCACATTTTCTCGGGAACCAAACGAAGAAAGCGGAAGGCAGAACGACAGCGATTGGAAGTCCGGCGAGCTCTTGACCTCGAGCTCAATCGGCGGCGGAAGAATCGGACGCGTGGCGTCAGGAAACCTAGCCAAGCTCGGCTTCACACTACTAGCATTACCGGCTTCACTTTTTGGCGATCCCTTTAGAAACAATTTCTTTCTTAGGTTCTTGATTAAAGAAGAAAGGGAGATTGAGTTGGAATTTCGGCAACCGCGAGAGTATGCTTTTGTTTTCTTGTTTTATGGGACTGGAAGCAATTTATGTGTTTTCTGCCATCACTACGGTCGATGACTTTCAGAGTATAAGATTTTGGCTTTGCCTTTGCTTTTTCTTTCTTTTTTTTAATTTTTTTAAAAGCGGAAATTTCACCACCTCTCGTTTCTTGCTTGCTTCTGCAGCTTCTCTTTCTTCACCTTCACTTTTATTTCTCTCTTGCTTATTATTAAATATTGGAGCAGAAAATAATAAGTTTGTAAAGTGTGCGAACGTGTTTTTGGGTTCTTTTGAGTCTTTATTTTCGCTCTCAATTTGTGTGTCTTGTGCAGCCATGAATGCGAATGTGGTGAGTAGAGACCACAGAATAATTAAGCTTTGAGCTTCGAGTTTATCAAAGCTTTTGTTTGGGTTCTTGAAACTGAAATAACTTTTTTTTAAGCTTATTACATATCTTAAACGACGTCGTTACAGATCTTAAACGACGTCGTTTTTTAAGCCCAAGTGAAATTATCATTTTAGCCTTATGATGTCAGCAACGTCTTAACGGTTTGCAGACGGAGGTGGAAATGTGAAAAAAAATTATAAGTTCAGGTGGAACGCAGCTAAAAAATTTAGGATTTGTGTATTTTTAAAAAATTGGACAAAATCAGGTGGACGGTGGATATTTTCCCAAATAAAATTAAGTCACTATAGTTAAAGGGTATAATTATCCTAAAAGAAGTTTACATGATAATTTTTAAATCACGGGCGTGATTTAGAAAGTCCCTGTTAAAGGCTTAAAAATAATTTTGCAGCAAAAATATTTGGATTGCAATTCTCATACAATATATAAAATTACCATAATCTATAAATTATACCTTTGATTTTTCGTAGAAGTAACTTAAACCCTCAAATCACGATCTATCACCACCAATCTTATTATATCACAATCCGTCACCAATAATCTTTCAAATTATGACTCAAGTTTGATTTACACTTAACGTGTGAACGCCTTTATCACTACTAAAAACAACTAGTAAGAGAAAATTTTTTCTCTTAAAATTAGAGAGAAAAACTCTTTTTTCTCTTATTTATATATTGTGGCTCTATGTCCCTTTTTGTAGAGAACCAAGCTTTTTTTATATCCTTATTGGTGGAAACCTTAGGCTCCTTATTTATCTCATTTTTTTAATTCTATTAAATCAAAATATTTGATTTAAATTAAAAATAAGATAAAACCCAAAAGTGGTTCTTATTATAGGGGTCCACCTTATAAAATAACATAAGACCCCTTACACACAAGCATATGAAATGGAGTCTCCCACCAAATACTATATTTATGCTTTTAACCCAAATAACTAGTTATCATGCTTATTAATCCAATAGTGTTGCAATCAATTAAATGAGCTAACCTAAGGATCATATGGGTATATACAATAGTGGCTACAATAATTAGACTTGTAATTAAACTAGCTTGATTATTTAATTTCAAATCTACTCCACTAAAAGATTGAACCGGATCTCCATAATTGTATGTTATCTAGGATAATGTTATAGAATAATAATTCGACCTATGCCAAATTAATTTATTTACTGAACAATCCTTTGTACCACATCGATAATTAAACTCATATATCAACATTCTAATTAATTTAATTACTTCTTGTTCTTTGACACTTACTGGTTTCCTCTAATGATTATTTTTAACATACTAATTATATTAACACACTCTGACTAGAGAATTTTATAATCAAGTACCGAAAACCCGTCAAAAGATGTGTTGTACAAATTCTATATTGTTAATCTATAATCTCACTGCTCATAGTTGGTTCCACCGAGATACCGAATAATCTTAACTACAAATATATACCGCACTCATTGGTAACTCAAATAAAATAACAATCACAAACATGAAATTATAATTAACTCAAGATTGATATTGCAATAAAATCAATGCTAATGAGATTTAATGAGTTTGACAGTCATTTCAAGATTAATTAAATCTCATATGTGATTCAGTTCAATGTAGTCAAACTACATCAATAAATTCACACATAATTAAGACAAACCATTTAATGAATTTATTACAGTCTAAATATAAATAGAACGTCCAGCTCTATTTATCAACTACGAACTTAATTTATTTAATCATAAATAATTCATATTTATGTCTTCTGTGAATCCATATGATGATCATATAAATACATATAATACGATTAAACGAACCTTATTCAAAATATTAATGTAATTAAGATGTTTAAAAAATATTTTAAATATTTTATTAATTAGAAATTATATTTATTACTAATAAGTAAATCAATATATTTTAAAGAGCACATCATACGAACATCTATTTCGCTAGAATACGGGCTTGACATCCCTTTGCCCTTGATATAATCAATGGGATACATTTGATGGGTACACACAAATTCAAACTAAAACATCATTTTAAGTGATCTCTAAGCAAATATTTACCTAATATTTAATTTAGCCATTGAGACACCCCTTTAGCTTTATAAACTAGCAACGAAACTCAAATTTGTGTCATCACAATTCACAGTTGATAAAGGCCATAAGCCCGATAGCGTAAGCGACAGGTGTTTTGGTGAGGGCTATGATTTTGGTCCTTCAGGTTAAATTTATATTTTTTAATTTTATTTATTTATTATTTATAACTTATATCTAATTTTTAGATATTTACATTTGAATATAAAAATTAAATTTTTGAGATTTTTATTCGAATGAAAAGTGAATATTATATCCTAAAAATATCTCTATTAAAAATATTTATTTTCCAAACTATAAAACCTAATTCTTTTATTTATTTTCACTAATCATGATATAAATGTCAAATATATATAATTAATATATTTATATATATAAATATGCCAGCTATATTTAAATATTTAAAATAAATAAATAAATATATCATTCATAGATTTATATTCAGATCCATTCAAATTTCAACAAAAAATCAAATTTATTCATATTTCAAATAAAAAAAATGCTAACTAAATTAATCTATTAAAAAATTCGTACAAATGTTATTTTTCTCGGTTCAACAAAGCCGCCTTATTGCTGTAATTTTTTGAACCCAAAATGTTGAAAATTGAAATTGTCAATGGGACGGGTCATTATCAAGAGAAAATAGTAATTTTATTTTTCCCAAGGCAAGACGGTAGTGAAACTTATTTTGGAAACTAATGGGTTCATTGTTTGATTAAAGAAACTTGTCTCCCTCACTTTTGAATACAGGGTAAATTTGTTATTATTTAATTCAGGGTACAGCAGCCTTGTAACAGTTGTAAGGTACCATAAATTTTTATCTTTTGTGATGTTAAAATATATTTAACTCCTTATTTTTTTTATTTATAATTTATTTATAACGTTATATATTTTGGCAGATGACTTTTTAAAATATAATTTTATTTTATTTAATATTATTTACTTTTTATTTATAATTTATGTATAAGTTTATGTACTTAGGCTGGTGATATGTTAAAATGTAATTTTATTTCATTTAATATTATTTTAACTTCTAAAAGAATAAATATAACAATAAGCTTATGACTAGATAATATTAAATAATATTTTTAATAAAATAAATAATATTAAAAAATAATATTTTATTTTTTAGGATTCACAATTGCTTATTCTATTTTATTTAATATTATTTAATTTTGAAAAATAAATATAATAATAAGCTATGAATAAATAATATTAAATAAAATAAAATAAATATTATTAAAAATAATATTAATTTTTTGAGACTCATTACTGATTATTTCATTTTATTTAACATTATTTAGTTTCATGAAGGAATAAATATAATAATAAGCCTATGACTATATAACGTTAAATAAAATCAAATAAATAATATTAAAAAATATTTATTTTTAATAAAATAAATAGTATTAAAAATTTATCCTTTTGAATAAAATAAATAATATTAATTAAAAATTAAATAAATAAATAATTAGTTTTTAAAAAATAAATAATATTTTTAAGACTCACAACTGATTATTTATTTTATTTAATATTATTTAGTTTTTTAAAGAATAAATATAATAATAAGTCTATAACTAAATAATATTTAATAAAAATAAATAAATACTATAAGTAATATTAAATAAAAATAATAATTAAGATTAAAAATTATATTTATTTTTTAATGCTCACTACTAATTATTTTATTTTATTTAAAATTTTTTAATTTTTTTGAAAGATTAAATACAACAATAAGCCTGCAACTAAATAATATTAAATGAAATGAGAATAAATAATTTTAAATAATATATTTTTAATAAATAAATGATATTAAAAATTAATTTTTGAAATAAAATATATAACATTAAAATAAATTTTATTTTTTAAAACTCACTACTAATTAAACAACATAAAATTTTAAACAATTTGGACTTACGTGCTAAAAGTTTTAATTCTTAACTCTTTTGAGTTTTTAATAAATAGTAAGGAGCATAATGTTAATATTCAAATAAACGAACCTCGACCCTTGAATCTATTTTTTTACTGAATCCAATGATCAAGAATTGAAATCACAAAAAAATAAAATCAGGTGCTATCTTACAATTGTTGTAAGATAATTGAGTCCTTTAATCCATTGCCTTTCTAATGGTAAAAAAAATAAAAATATATTAAAAAAAAGCGTAACACATGAATTTTCCCAAAAAAAAATCATCTATGGTAAGACTGTTCTCTTTCAAAGACACTTTAGTTACAAAATTCTAACGCAATCCAATGTATACGTGGCAGCAAGATGGCACAATTTGCCCTCAAAGAGAGACGAGGGTTGGTATAAAACGTACTGCAATTTCTATAATTCTATAATTGTGTGGCAAAAGATCAAAAAGGGTTGGTATGATTGAAAATGGACCAAAATGCCTCTCAACAACCCCACACAACCGCCAACTTCTATTTATTTATTTATTTCTTCGGAGCAGCACCAACTTTTTGAGATAAAATGAAAAGTAAAGCTAAATGTTCTCACCAATATTTCCTAACGCTACCAACTTCAACAAGATCGACACGGTGAATGGTGACCACATTATCCGCTCATCTTAAGCCATAACAGTGAAAGGATTTCTCTATCGAAGCAGCGAAAAGTTATTTGTCGCAATCATTTGGAGAAGTAGCTTCTAATGCTTTATTCAACTTTTGTAAGATAAAAAAAACTAATATATATATATATATATATATAAAATTTTAATTTGTGTTTGAAAGTTGGGATTAAAGTTCGGGACGAATTTACAGTACCATAAATCAACTTTGACAATATAGTAAATTTATCCTAAATTTTAATCTTGGATTCTAATTCTATACCTAATAAGTGCTCATATGTATGTATGTATGTGTGTGTAGTAGTTTTTTTTGTCCAGAATCTTAAAGTGTAGGAAAAGTCGGAAATTTTTTTTAAAACCATGGGCCTTAAAAGAGTCAAAACGTAAAACACTAAAACTATATGGTTTATGTGTTTTCCTGAACTTTTTCGTACTTTAAAATTTCATATTGGAACATTTATAAGAATATCCTCACTTTGACAAAATGAAAATGTACTAATAGATAAAAAAAAAACACAGTATCTAATGTATTAAAATCTATTTTTTTAATTTTAATGTTCATCCTTACTTCTTCACTAGAGAATGATTATATATATATATATATAAACAAATTAATATTAATTGACCCGATAACTAATTTTATATTGTTATTGAAATATTAGCTAAGCAACTGAAGAGGGGGTGAATTGAATTTCTAAAAATTATGAAGTAATTAAATCAAAATTCAATGTAAATATCCAATGAAATTAAGCAAATAACAAACAAATAAATATCAACTATCAAAATGTAAAGAGAGAAGGGAAAGAGAATCAAATACGAGATTTTTATGTGGTTCGGCAAACTCCGCTTACGTTCATACCTCCAAGCTCACCGGGTTTGAATATTTTACCATCCAAGCCTTACATACTAAGGTTTCAAAATGTTTACAATTGACTTTTAAGGTGTTAATCAACTTTTACAACCAGAGGTTATCCCAAACCTTTTAATCCGAGTGTTTTCCACGCTCTCAGACACTCAATTTAATGTTAGAGTGAAAATTACACAAATTTATCTTCACATAATGTATGTATTTACAAATAAAAGCCCAAAGTGTGATTTAATGAGATTTTAATAAGTTTAAGCACAAAAAGGATTGAATACACAACAACATGCTCATTGATGATTGTAGAATCCATTGTAATTTGAATTTAATTGAGTATTTTTATAGTTGGAGATGCAAAATAGCCGTTGTTGACTTTTTGGGCATAATCGAATTACTGTTTTGACTTTGTGTAAGTAATCGTTATACTAAAATTTGAATAATCAGTTTACTGTTTTCTAGTAATCGGTTTGCCGATTAATTTCAGTAACTAATCTGCTCGAAGTCGACTTACCGCTTGGAGTTGTATTTACAACAAAAGCCCAAAGTGTGATTTTATGAAAATTTAACTAGTTTTAAGCACAAAAAGGATTGAATACACAACAACATGCTCATTGATGATTGTAGAATCCATTGTCATTTGAATTTAATTGAGCCTTTTTATAGTTGGAGATGCAAAATAGCCATTGTTGACTTTTTGGGCATAATCAAATCATTGTTAACTGTTGTCGAATTACTATTTTGACTTTGTGCAAGTAACCGTTATACTAAAATTTGAATAGTCAGTTTATTGTTTTCTAGTAATCGGTTTGTTGATGAATTTCAGTAACTAATTTGCTTGAAGTCGACTTACCGTTTGGAGTTGTCAGTATGCCGGTTAATTTTAGAAACCTAAAAGAAATTATGGCTACCCCTTTGTGCTAAATGGTTCACCATTTTTAGTTAAATTGCTCTTTGAAATTTGTCAATTAACCATTTTTCAATAAATAGTTCACCATTATCTTCCAGAATCAAAATTTAAATGTGATCCTTATAAAATCAATTTACCGTTTCAGGATTAACAATTATCTGTTTTTGTCTAGATTTTTAAACTTGTTGAAAAACTTCATACGGCCTAAAAATTAAACAATTTTAACGACTCCAACATTCTTGATCTAATTTGTTATCATCAAAACTAATATCATGAAAATATATATGTTAATAGTTATGTATTTTGTTCCATAATCACAACAATTTTTATATGATGATCTTTTATATACATTGGCATTAACAATGTGAAAATATGTTAAGACATCTTATTTGATTGAAGTTAAATATAAATTTGCACATAATTACAGTTTTAACATATATATTGTCGGTGGTAAAATGTAGGAAGAAGTATTAAGGGCATGGCACGTGGGGAATATGACTTATAAGTTTTAAAGCCCTTTAAAGGATGAATGGGAAGTTGAAGAAGTAAGGGCAGAATGGAAAGATCTCGAAAAACAAGCATCAACCATCCAAATCATCTGAAAATAACAGGAAATTCCTCCTATTGTATATCCAAGTCCCCACATGTTAATACAAGACCACAAAATAGTGACAGCCTCGCCAACAACATAGTAACATGTCATCATGTTCCCGTCCTCACCTGGGTTATCTTTAAAATATCTCCTTGCATGCCACGAAAATTAGATTTGAGAGAGGGAGACCATAGGCACAACAACCTACATAATCTCTAGTGAAATCAGGTGCACCTTAAACCAATTGGTTCATTTGAAATTGGCTAATTAGAGTTGAGGACACACTGCCATCAAAAACTCTCACAGAGGATAGCTATCCAACCCAGGCAAGCTCAAGAGCCTCAACAAAAAAGGCCAATTTTAACCCTAAAATCCTACTTGAGGAAGAAAAGAACCAATAATGACTGGCTACATATCCAAAAGGACACAAAGTTCACTCATTTCACAAAACACTCAATTTTTCTCCTATTTTAGGATTTCTTAGACACCTTTCACCTCCTTTAACCTCCTACTAACTTGACCATCAGAGTGCTATCACTGGCCATCGTTGGCGTTGCCTCTAACGGCTATTCCATATGATCTCAAGTTTGTCTTAACCGCAATCTTCCCCCAAAAGACTGTTTCTAGGTAAGTCTTTCTCCATCACTACAAAAAAACCACCTTCTCCAAAGAAACTCTCATTGTGTTTTAGGTTGAACCAAAATTAGATCAAACCATATATATATCCTAAACTTTGTTAGAGTCTGTAAAAGTTATTAAATCCTATGCTTTAATAGTATGCTTTAACAGTATAATGTTGGGAAGGCTATTAAACTATTAAACCATGACTTAATAAATTTCTCAAACTTTAATAAAGTCTAAGATCGTAAATAAGATCAGGGGTAGCTTTAGGTATAGGCGGCGAATAAGGCAGTTGCCTAAGGCTCCATATTTTGGGAAAGCCTCATTTTTTTTAGTGTTTCCTTGATAATTTTCTAATTAATAAAGATCTCCCCCCCCCCCCTTTAAATACATGTTTGAGAAAATTAGAAAGTCTATTAGACATCTATTTAATTATTAGTTATCCTACAATTGAAAATTATATTTTTATGAATAACCGATATTTGGTAACCTTAAATGTTAAAAAGATATAATTAATACTATTATTTGACCATTAGTTCATTGATTATTAGTATTTCCAAGAAAAAAATTAAATTATATACCCTTTCAATTTCCTAAAAAATTTTAATTGTTTAACATTATAATTTTTTACCTCTATTATTTCTTTTAATTTCTATTAAAATTCTTGTAATCTCAAAAATTATTTGAGATCAATAGATGAAAAAATTTCTTACTCTCTCTTTTACAAAAAAAAAAATTTATATTCATTGGTTCATTCAAAAAAATTAATTTATTAAAATATAAAGTTCATTTCTATTATCTCATCGTCAATTCATCATTTCAACTTTTTATGTTCTATCATTTCAAGTAATCTATCTGAAAACATTATTGTTCTTATTTATTTATTTGTTTATTTTGCAGTGTTTTTAATGGAATGAAAAAGTTGTCTTCTAGACTTTTTTTTTAGATTTTATTTTTGAAATTTTTTGATCTTTTTAATTATTGTTGAAATTTAAGAATTAAAATGGAATAAAGTTTGCGCCCTTGTACACTTCTTTAAATACTAAAATTACAAAATAAATAGAGGTCATAAAAGAAATTTGCCTAAGGTCCTAAATACTCTAAAGCCGACCCTAAACTAGATAAGTGCTACATATATACATATATATACACACATATATACATACATACATACATACATACATACATACATATATATATATATATATATATATATATATGTATGTATGTATGTATGTATGTACGTATGTATATATGCATGCATGTTTGTTCTAATCTAGTATCTGAAATTTGTTAAATCCTGAGAAAATTATTAATCCATATAGTTTTTATTGCATTATTAAACGATATGACTTAATGACTTTTTTCAAATTTATTAAAGTCCCAGATTTTGGATCAGATCAGTACAATATATTATATATATACACACACACACACATACTTATATACTTTTTCATAAGGAAAAGCTTCATTAATCACGTAACCAAAGTGTTTTACATTTATTGGAATTTCCTATAGCTAAACTACAAAGTTCGGATTGCTAAATGCAAGTTTAGCTAGTCTATGTGCTTTCTTGTTACTACTTCTTCGTACATGATTGAGTTTAAATTTGATCTTTTAAAAGTTAAAATTCCTAAATCTCAGCAATTATACATGATATCTATTTCAGATTACTTTTGGACCTTATACCATATATATATACTCAAACCAAGTTATCAACATACTATTTATGGTAGCGTCACACTGACACATTTTTCAATTATTTGAGTTTGCATGCTATACCTATATACCAAACAGTTGCATATAAGGTTGGACCATATAAATTGACTAGGCAACCCATTTGGTGTCTTTGTATGATAAATAAGATAGAAAGTGAGAGAGAAAATTATTTGAATGACAAAAGAAAATGTATAAAATTTAAACATATTTATTTAATTATTTTGTTCTTTCTCAATTCGTATCTTTTGCATCCTTAATGACTTCAATTGATTTGCACTATGTTATTAGTAACTTATGAATAAAGTGATCTAATCCTTGCTTGCCTCACAATCCTTGTCTAAATAAACCAGACATGATGATAATATTAATTATAAACCATGTTCATAGAATTGAATAATTAATATATTGAGATTTTTCCCCCTTCCTTTTGCGCTTTAGTAGGGGGAAAAAAAGTGTTGATACCAAAAAATTTGGTTGTTTTGCGGCTCTGAGAGCCAATTTGGTGTCCTCGAGGTTGAGTGAATCATTTATCACAAATTGTAATTTAATAATCGTGCGAAAATAAAAAATAACCCGCTTAATATCTATATATTGAACAAAAGTTACATCAAATATTTACACATTATCATACATATGTATGTATATACATACATACATACATACATACATACATACATACATACATAATTTATCGACATTATAAAATATACATATCTACCAATATATTACACATTTACAATTTTGAGGTTTTAATTATATATATATATATGATATTATATATCAATATTATAAAATATACATGTCTATCAATTTTTACACATTTACACTATTGAAGCTCTAAATGTATTTAAAATTTTATAAATAAAACATTGTGTTTATATTCACCCTTTTAAAGAATAAAAAAAAAGAAAATCATCTCTAATATTTGAGTTTTAATGATAAAAATATGTAAATTATTTCAAAATAAAAAATATAATCGGGTCATTGATCGGGTAAATGGGTCAAAAATTTTAACCCTAACCCGACACGGAAAAAAAATTTAATAATCGTGTTAAATTTACCCATTTATTTATGTTTAATCGAGTCGTATTTTTCTACTTTGGGGCATTATCAGAGGATTGTTTTTCCTCCTTCATATATTTCCGTGGTTGAATTGTGGTTTCGTTATAAAAGAGAAACAATTAGAAATATCTTTAGGCTAAGAAAATTTAATCTTCTATCTTGAAAAAATTTGTGTTTATCAAGGATTAAGACTTATTTTATGATTTTATCATTTTTAAATTATAACATATTATTGGATATAGATCCTCAAGCGCAAAAGTCTATCCAATTTTTCATCGGGTTGGATTAAGGAAATATTACATACGACAACAAAAAAAAAGAAGAACTGTACTTTTTATAAGAGTATTTTTAATAAACTATTGAGGGTGAAATTTGAATCAAACCATGCATTTCGAAACTGATTAATTGGACACATTCTTAGGGTGCGTTTACCCTATATTTTAATATAAAATGGAAGCTTAATTTCTAGAATTTACTGCGCCAAATAAGATTGCGGTCCATACTTACCGGTACTGTTAAGGAATTGTGATATATAGTCCTATTAATTTGTCTCATTAACTCCTACTTTTTTATTTATTTTTAGAATTACTTTTATTGTATTTCTTTACCTGTGTTATTAAAAAATAAGTTTTATAATGTCGTCTTCATCATCAGGTTTCATTTGAGGCCTTTGGCCTTCTCACACTGTTTCTTCTTCATCATCAAACAAGATCCTTGTTACCCATATCGACCATATTGGAAAAGAGAAATTAAAAGACTATCTTGAGAGAAAAAATGATTGAAAAAGAACAAAAAAATATATATTAAGTAATAATCCTTTCTTGCTTGCTTGGTGCATTGGTAGGCAAAGAAATTGCAGTGAATTTAATAGGTTCGACTTTTGAGAATGATAAAGAGAAACAAAATGCAAAAGAAAATAATAGATCGTCTTTGGATGAAAAAGACCTCTTTACACTAAATCAAATGATCAACATGACAACAACTAAGAGACTCTTTTCTTTGACAATCTTGAGTCAGAATTTAAATGTAGTGACGAACACTAAAATACGAATGGTATATCTTTGAAATCAATATTGAATAAGGAGAAAAAAAAATAACGAAGTAGATGAATAAGGGTAATTTTGAAAATAATCAAGTTAATTTGATGGTGGGGATTGACGAGATGTGTTCGGGAGTCAAGAAGACCACAAGATTCTTCAACTCGTTTCTCTAACCCAATGACTCTTGTTAAATGTCTTCTCAAATATTAGCACGAGAAGACATTATTTAGATTTCTTATCAGACTAAAGTGTATTATAGTTATAGGATCTATGATACAAACTCTTAAAATTATTAATTTTATTTTCTTAATTTTATGTTATGAGTTAATTTTGAATTAGTTAAAAATATTTGCAGTTCTTTTATGGAACTATATGTAAATAGTGTAAAAACTTGTTTAGTGTTACTTATTTTTAGATTGTAATCTTAACAATTTAATTTTTACACTATTTACAAAGCTTGATGTCATTCAATAAAAATAAATAACACTAAACATGTTTTTACACTATTTACATTTATATAAAGCTTGATGTCATTCAATAAAAAATATCTTGAGTATTATTATTTTTGTAAGCTAAAAGTTATATTTAGGAGTTTATTAGTTTATCGAATAACCAATATTTATTTGAAGGTCTTTTCTCAAATTAAACGCATTTGACATTTAATTTTTTTATTTCATTTGATATCTCTTTATAATGTTTAGTGTTCATATCAATCTACTTACAACAAACTCAAATGTGGTTATCCATGACACCCACTTATTTTACATGCTACTATTCCTTTGAATTGGGTAACTACTTTTAGGTTGTCATAAATAAGTCACATATAATGCAACTTAGTAGCTGCCCTAGATGTGTCGATCATATTAGTGAGCCATTTTTTTATTTAAAGAGATAAACAGTGCCTTTAATTGAAATATTTAAAGAAATCAAGGATATCGGATGTTATTTTACTGCAAAAATGAACAAATAAGTCAATAGAAGGACAGGTAATAGAAGGAAAGGGCAGCGATCAGCCGATCGCCACCAAACACCAATTGAAAAGGGTAAAATAGTAATTTGGAAGGCAAATCGGAGTCTTTTTAAACCCCCCAAATTCTCAACATCAACTTGCCCCGCTGCCTACCACCTTTCTTCGCTCATTTATTCTCTTTTTCTGTCTAAATCCATTTTCATTTTCCCTTTTTTTCGTTTTCAGTGAATCCAGAAAACGGAAAAAAAGAAAAAATGGATCCAGTGAACGAGTGGGGCAACTCATCTCTTGAAACCGTGGACCCAGAAATTCACGACCTGATCGAGAAAGAGAAGCGCCGACAATGCCGCGGCATCGAGCTCATCGCCTCCGAGAACTTCACCTCCTTCGCCGTTATCGAAGCCCTCGGCAGCGCCCTCACCAACAAATACTCAGAGGGAATGCCCGGCAACCGTTACTACGGAGGCAACGAATTCATCGACGAGATCGAGAATCTCTGCCGGTCGAGAGCTTTACAAACTTTCCATTTGGACCCCACCCAGTGGGGTGTCAACGTTCAGCCTTACTCCGGCTCGCCGGCCAACTTCGCCGCTTACACGGCGGTGCTCGAGCCTCATGACCGTATCATGGGGCTGGACTTGCCGTCCGGAGGGCATTTGACTCATGGGTATTACACTTCTGGCGGGAAAAAGATATCGGCGACTTCGATTTACTTCGAGAGCTTGCCGTACAAGGTGAATTCGAGTACTGGGTATATTGATTACGATAAGTTGGAGGAGAAGGCGTTGGATTTTAGGCCGAAGTTGATCATTTGCGGTGGGAGTGCGTATCCGAGGGACTGGGATTATGCTAGATTCAGAGCTGTTGCTGATAAGTGTGGTGCCCTTTTGCTCTGTGATATGGCTCATATCAGTGGCCTTGTTGCTGCTCAGGTATCTCATCTTCTCAGATCTGCATTTGCTATTTTAACCCCTTGGCAAGTTGGATAATTATAAATTGGTTTTCTTTTTTCTGATCGTATTGACGTTTGGATCTTGCTTTTAACTTATGCTTTGATCTTGTAAACAGTATGCGAGCTAGCTTAGTTAGTAATATTTAAGTTGAATTAAGAGATCTGGGATCAAATCTCGAACATGGCACACATGAGTAGAGAGTAGTTTTAATTTACTATACATGCTATGGTTAAATAATTTTTTTTTTTTAAAGAAAGAAAATTCTATGCAGGTTTTGTAATGGATCTAGGAGATGTGAAATCTGTAATGTATTGGATGATTGAAACTCATTTGTTTTGGTGAGATCATGGGGTGGATTTTGTTTTGTTTTAATTAAATATGAATGAGATCTAATACTATTTTAAGTAGAGTTTGGTTGGATTTAGCTGTTGGTGAAATTTCAGAGCTATTGATAGGATGGTATAAGAAATTATTTGTCCTCTAATATTGAGTAAGAACTATTATGCTGACACCAAACCCCGTAAGTTTGGCTTTGATTATAAAATATTTCCTACAATTTCAATCTTAGCTTGAAAGTTAGTTTATTGTCATGTGTGCAAGTCCAGCTACAATCCTGTGATAAGTTCAATGTTGAATTAATTGGGTCTTTGGGTTCTTGCAGCTAGTGGTGTTGTAGTATTTTTCATATAATAAAATTTTCTTAGATTGTATTTTGTGTTTGGTGTAATGTATGTACTTTTTGCTTGTAGGAAGCTGCAAACCCCTTTGCGTACTGTCACATAGTCACAACCACTACTCACAAGAGCTTGCGGGGTCCTAGGGCTGGTATGATCTTCTACCGGAAGGGTCCTAAACCACCCAAGAAGGGCCAGCCAGAGGGTGCGGTTTATGACTTTGAAGACAAGATCAACTTTGCTGTCTTCCCATCCCTTCAAGGTGGTCCTCACAACCACCAGATTGGTGCTCTAGCTGTTGCCCTGAAACAGGCCTCGACCCCTGCATTCAAGGCCTATGCGAAACAAGTCAAGGCCAATGCAGTTGCACTTGGGAACTACCTGACGGGCAAGGGATACAGCCTTGTCACTGGTGGAACTGAGAACCACCTTGTTCTCTGGGATCTACGCCCTCTTGGATTGACTGGTAAATGATTTGCATTTTACTTGTTTGAGGAAGTTAGTACTTTACATGTTTTGATAGATGCAGTTTTAACTCTGATGTAGTGAATGCTCTTCTACAGGCAATAAGGTTGAGAAGCTCTGTGACCTTTGCAACATTACTGTGAACAAGAATGCTGTGTTTGGTGACAGCAGTGCCTTGGCCCCTGGAGGAGTAAGAATCGGTAAGAATTACTATCTGAATTGATGTCATTGTTATGGTTATGCTTCATTGATCAACTGTTGAGGTCTTTGTTTGCAAACACGAAGCTTCTAATTCTGACCGAATTAGACTCTACTTGCTTGTTACACATTGCCATCTCAGCGTAATACATTCATGATGCTCAACAAAACCCTAGTTTATTTGGGACGATTCAATGATGGGAGTTTCTGTGAACAGGTACTCCTGCCATGACTTCCAGAGGTTTGTTGGAGAAGGACTTCGAGCAAATTGGAGAGTTTCTTCACCGCGCTGTGACCCTCACGTTGGAAATTCAAAAGGAGTATGGAAAGCTCTTGAAGGACTTCAACAAGGGTCTGGTGAACAACAAGGACATCGAGGCCCTCAAGGCTGATGTTGAGAAGTTCGCCAGCTCATTTGACATGCCCGGCTTCAAAATGTCCGAGATGAAGTACAAGGATTAGGTCTCAAAGTATCATCATTATTGTTACTGTGTTGTTAGCAACTCTTTAGTGTTGAAAAACAGAAAGAGAAGAAAAAAAATTGCATGCATCTTTGCGTTTTGTTGTCCTAGGTTTAAACGCTTTCGTTTTAACTTTTTTTTTTTTTTTAATTGGTACCCACCATATTGTGAAAGTGAGATCCGTTTCTCTTTGGTCAAATGATGATTGTTCATCTACAAATAAAACAACAAATTTATGTATTTTATTTCTTATAATGGGCAAAAGAAATCTACCAAAATTATCAAACATTTCCCTCTGTTGCAGTACTTTTGTGCAAGTAGTATGGTCGTGGCAAATTTTTGGGACACTTGTTAATATTCTGTCAGCGATGATCGCGTGAATGCCACGTATATATAAATATAAGGGTAAATTTTCAATTATTTTTTCGTGAATTTATTATCATAGAATTATTTTTATTTTTTAAAGTCTCAAATTAGCTTTATTTTTATTCAAAAGATGAGAGAAAAATAAAGGTAAGTTGATAAATTCTTCTATCTTAACAAAAATAGAAAGTAAATTGAAATTTTTTAGAAGATATGAATTGATTCTTCTTAACAAAAATAAGAAGTAAATTAAATTTTAAAAAATAATTTAAATATAATTAATTTACGATGAGGTATTTCAGAATCTAACTCCAAATACAATGCCTGCGGATGGGCCGTTTTCCGTTCGTTGTATTCGAAATCCACCGGAGGAGACATGTATCATAGGGCTGAAATTAGCGATATTTTGTCGATGGTGATACCGCGTGTAGAGTGCTCTAGACTTTTATTTTGATTGTAGTTTCTTCACCGCATTGTAAAGTACAATGAATTGGTCGATTGTCGTAATAGATTGGTGTAATTTGTGTTTGCCTTAATGAAATTTTAGTGTTTACCAAAAAAAAAAAAAAAAACACACACACACACACACACAACCACTCAAAGTTACATATATGACACAATAAAAAATGAGTAATCTGATAAACTTAATAAGATTGGTTGAATTAAAATATCATAATTTTTTTTATTAATTTATATTTTCATTCAAAATTGAAAAAATACTGTATCATTACTCATAAAAAATTTGTTGAGAATATAATGGTAGCTAGTAGAGATGGGCTGACGGCACGACACGACACAAGACTTAAAATTTTGACCTTAAAAAGACGAAAAAATCTACAATAAGCACGTTTTATTTTTTAATGAAAGTAAATTTAAAATTTTATGATTTTACAAATAATTTGAAATTGAATTTTTTAAATTCATTTAATTCCTAGTTTAAAAAATACTATAATTGATTTATATTTATTAAATAAATAATTGATATCATGATTTTAATGAATAAAATTATAAATATCATGATTTTATAAATATACATTAATATTATTGTGAACTATGATCTATGACTCTATGTAATTCAAAGTTAACAATTAACCCTTAAGAAAGAATTATTATTATTGTTGTTGTTGTTAAGTATTAGAAAATTCTAATACTATAAGGTCAAACTTAGTAATTAATATTACATTTTCTTACTATTATTAGTTTATTATTGTTGAATATAGACTTGAGTTTTGAATTTTCAATTATATTAAATTTAAATAAAGGCATAGATTTAATGAATAAAATTATAAATATCATGATTTTATAAATATACATTAATATTATTGTGAACTATGATCTATGACTCTATGTAATTCCAAGTTAACAATTAACCCTTAAGAAAGAATTATTATTATTGTTGTTGTTGTTAAGTATTAGAAAATTCTAATACTATAAGGTCAAACTTAGTAATTAATATTACATTTTCTTACTATTATTAGTTTATTATTATTGAATATGGACTTGAGTTTTGAATTTTCGATTATATTAAATTTAAATAAAGGCATAGATTTAAGAAAAATACATAAACAAAAAGTACGCCAACAACTTAGTATGCGCTCTTAAAAAATTTTAAAATAAGTTAAGTGAACTTTTTTTACTAAACATAACACGTGTGAGCACATCATGAATAGGCACGGCACATGTGCCAGGCTAGGCCTAAGTAAAAAAATTTAGGCACAACATTGTACGGCACATGCACGAGTACACACGAGTCTTACTTGGGTGCGGGCACAAGCACCCATGGACCTTGTTTTGGTACCGGCACGGCCCATTAACCATCTCTAATAGCTAGATGCGGAAACCCATAATAGATTGATAAGTACATTATGAACTGTTTCGCAATAAAATTACTTGTTGCTGAAGTCCGATTAAATTGCTCGCCTTCATGCATAAGGTTACACCCTTAATTGATTATTTCTTATTGTCATAAGTCCATAACAAATTCTTCTATCACAATTTGGGGAATAATGATGTTTGTACTAAAATGAGTGCGGAATTAACTTTTTATTCTGTAATAACTTCTTTTTTATCTTTCAGTAATAGGACTAGGCCCGGTTGCAGAAGCTGCAACTAACAGCCTCGGCATTTTCACCTTGCATGAACAACTGTCTTGGCCTGGTTGCATCAGCACCAACACACGTGGAGGATTCCCATTGGTTATGTTACTTGCAGAAGCCGTAACATAACAAGAAGATCCTTTGCAATAATGTGCTTACGTTTTTTACACTTATCACTACTGCAATTTGGCTGAAAGGTTGAGAATTGGAGAAGTAAAACATTTAGGCTGCCTTTTGGCACGCAAAATTAAATTGAATTGAATTAGATTAAATTATAAAATATTATATTATGTTTAGTACAATGTTAAATTATATTTAAATACAAAAAATATTTATAAATGTTTATGAGTAATAATTAAAATTGATTTAAAATTAATAAGAACATTAAATGTATAGTAAATTAGTTATTGGATAGTCATAAATATAAAATCAAAATGTTAGCAAATAATATATATAAAGTCAATTAGTCACTTGTATTATTAATTTTCATGATTATTTTTAATATTCCGTTAGTGATTATTAATTTTAATACAATCAATTATTGTAATAAATTATTAAATAGTTAATTTTATTGGAGTAAAATTACCAATTCAATTAGACTATAAAAGTAAAATAAGAAATAAATTTCAGGTAAATCATGAATAAATAAATAAATAAACTAAATTTTAAGTGATAAATAAAAAAATGGTGTTATGTATGAAAGAAATATTGCAAATGAATAAGTTTTTTCTCTTATTCTAATCCCATCTAAAGCCACTTATAAATTGAGATTATTAATCCCATGATTTAATGACTAAATTTAAATTTAGTCCTCCCTAATCCAATCCAAGCAAAATTGCCAAACGATAGAATACTTAAGCCCAAAACTAATCTAATCTCACACTTAATCCTCACTCTCAAACATAACCTTACGCAACAAACGAATTTATTAAAAAACTAACATAAATATCATCAGAAAACCACTATTATTTTTATAAGGGAAATTATTATATATCTTTCTTAAAGATCAAACGTGTTATAACACTTTTAGTGTATACCTTAAGTTGACAAAATAATCGCGTCCATCAATTAAGCGACATCATAAAGTCTTTTTAAAAAAACGACATGTCATCCCATTTACCTAGTAAAAAACATGTCATATGATATATTTTGATAAAAAAGACATGTCATCTCATTTATCGAATAATTATTAATAATTGCTAAAAAAAACTACTTTACAACTGAATCTACTCTAAAATTTAACCTAAATTATTAAAGATCTACTCCTCCAAGTTCCAACTTGAATTTTTTATGGTATAATATGTTAATAATTTTTTATGGTATAAGATGTATATTTTTTATGGATAATTGTTAATAATATATACAATTAATAATTCATATTTTTTTAATAAAAAAAATATTGTTAATAACAAAATAAAAAAAATTGTGTATTAAATATTTACATTAATTTTCAAGGTAAATTTATTTTTTTACCTCATTTTGAGTTTAAAGGATAAAATAATCATTTTGCTCAAATTTTGTTAAGTTCTTAACGGTAGTAAACCAAAAGGTAGACACCAGAACTCTTTTGTCAACTTAAGGTATACAAGTGATATAAGCGAAAAGTATTGTAGCACGTTTGATACTGGTGTCATTTAAGGGTATATGGCTAATAATTTCCCTTTTTATAAATTCAAAAATAATCCAAGGTAAATAATTAAAAACTAACATAACATAAGCATTTTTTTAATTATAAACTAATGACAACTCAATTTTTTTTTCATCCATGCGAGTAGAGTTCGAACCGTGAACCCTTATTTCTACTCAAGAAAACTTTTAAACTAGACTAACTTACACCCTCCACAACCATGTCATAAATACTTTACACTATAAATAACCTACAATTGTTTCATGACAAACAAACTAATAATTAGCATACACTCACTTGAGAACTAAGGACAAAAGTAAATTTTTTTATGGCTTTTGCATTTGTCCTTATACCTTAGAATCAAATTTCAGAAAGCAACGGCTTGATCATTTAAAGGGCAACCTAAAGAAAGGAAAAGGAAAGAGGAAACTTAATCAATAAAAATATTTTTTATGAATTGATTTGTTATGAAAATCATCCTCAATTCTGCAGCTATGGGTTAGCCGTTAGCAAGTCACCGTTAGGAGAAGGCTGGGATAATAATCTCAGGATACAAGTTATTGGTAACAGACTGCATCTTGACACAT
Organism: Citrus mangshanensis; assembly: GCA_030449895.1. NCBI lineage: Eukaryota > Viridiplantae > Streptophyta > Magnoliopsida > Sapindales > Rutaceae > Citrus > Citrus mangshanensis. The sequence continues at coordinate 10,032,541 of JASUUJ010000215.1, read as the reverse complement.
GACGCTATACACTAACCATACTTGCTAATCAAATATCTCCTGGGCTTCAATTATACTGTGCTGACTGAAAAAAAGAGAGAGAGAGAGAGAGAGAGAGAGCGAGACAAATTAGTCTATGAGATTAAATCATAAGATAATGTTCGATGAGAGGTTGCAACAAGTATGATCAATTACCAAAACGAATGTTTGATGGCAAGCTAAAATGGAAACCTCAGAAAAAGATGGATAAAAATGAGCTTACTGATCATCTTTTGCAACCCGATAATATTTCTCTGCGTGTTGTCGTTGACCAATTAGTTGAGCGAAACGCTCATCATGAGTAATCACAATTAGTTGAAAGTTCTCCTGGCCCTTTCTGTCCTCCATAATTCTGAAAGGAGGTAGACAACTAGATAGTTAAATGCAAAGCCTGATACTGATAAATAGAGGTGAAAATTTAACTGGTTCCATTCATACCTGTGGAGAGCTGCTGCAAGACTCTCAGCATTAGGACCATCCAAGTTCGTGGTTGGTTCATCTAATGCCAGTATTCCGCAGTTAAGGCAAAAAGTCTCAGCTAATGCCAACCGTATAATAAGGGAAGCAAGGACCTAAATGCAATCGATAAATTTTTTTACTCTATAAACCAGAAATTTAAATAATTCTTAAAACCTGACATATAAAAATCTCTCTGTTTCTTGCAGGATGCATTTGAGGATTACTCACCTTTTGACCAGCACTACATCTTCCTCTCATTTCTAGCTCTGCATCTCCGGTCTGCATGAGAACCTGTAGAGAATACAATAGAATTGATAAAATACATTCGAAGTAACAGCAGCAATGAACAGCAAGAAGAAACAAATTGCTTCTATACCTTGTAACTATAAGAACGAGTCCCAGCACCTTCAGAGTCTGAGTGAATCCTAATGTAATCTATATCTTGCCCTCTGTATGTTTGCTGCCATAATTCTCTTATAATTTTATTTATTTCCTCCATTTTCATTGTGTGGAAGCGCATGAGTGCTCTAACGGAAACACCAAAATAGATCAGAAGAACAAAAGGTTCAAAATAATGTCAGAAGGAACCTGTGACTGCTGTAATGAAATACTTTAAACCCCTACTGATCAGAGGAAAAGATGGCAAAATGTAATAACCAGGACTTCCTACCTAGAACATCTTACTTCTTAACATTAATTGCATCACTTAAAAGGGTGAATAGAGGAAGTAAGACCCTATTAAGCTGGATGGTATCATGAATAAAGATGAGCTTATTTAAATAGCTTACTTGTCAAGTGCATTGTAGTATCTATCCAGGTCTTTGTTTGCCATCTCGGTTGTCTGCCACAAAATTCTACAAGTTAAATAACACTATGGAGCTAGAGATGACAGTGACAGTCACTCAAGCAATTGTAAATTCTCCCACCTTAAGCTGGATTAGCTGGTCAAAGTGTCGTTTATCAATGTCCTTGTATTGTGCTTGTTTAAGATCATTTTTATTCCTTGAAATATTGGTCTGATAAACGGACATTGTCCCTTGGCACCTGTTTACCTGTTGAGGAGAAGGAAAACCACAATTTAGTTTTCTTTAAACATAAATATGACCTCAAAAGGAAGGTCTGACTTGAAATATTGCTAGGATAAAAAGTACTAGTGCAATTTAGACATAGCACAGATACAGCTCTTTTATAAAAGTGTCTCACCTCCAGGTGATCCATTTAAAATTAACCCTAGTATGCATGGATTATAATAAGCTCCTCCCTTTTTATTTGCACCCAAACGCACATTATAATTGGTTGCAACAACTGACAGAAAAACCTTTACCGACATCACTTGGGATTTCAAGTGTACAATTAACCGTCTCCAATAACATGGAATGAATTGACTTGTTTTAAGCATGCACTTCAAGACATACTCTTCCTATCTTCAAGTCAAAAAACTCATCCAATTTTCTCCTTCCAGAAGGTGAAATCAACTTGGACATATTTATATTGTACAGTTGACACAAGTTGGTCTCCAGTAGGAGAGGGGGGGGGGGGGGGGGGAAACAACACAAACTACCAATATTAATTGCAAAAAGATGACAAAAAGGAACTATTATTAAATAGAAAAGCAAGAAAAGAGAAAACAAATTATGAACAAATTACAGTTTCTCAAAACAGTTCATAAAACACTTCAACCCTGCAGAAAGTACCTAGCAATTATCCCGTCACTATTATGAAAAATATATATATATATATATATATATAAAATGCATGTATGTATAACAATGGCAGTTAAACAAAAAGGTATAACATAGGAGATGTCTGAAGGGGCCATATATACCTCGGAAAGAAGTCTCTCCCTTTCTAGCAAGTGCTTTCCCAATTCAGTTTCAAATGTGGAAACCCCTCCAATCTTCAATACTCTTTCTTCAAGAGACTCAATCTCAGAAGCAAATTTATCTACTTTAGCTTTTGTTTCCCTGTAATTCAAGTTGTCTTCAATATTTCGTCTTATTTGATCTTGATTCCGCACTATGTCTTTGAATCGGTCCAGCTCAACTAAAATCTCATCTGTCCTGATTTTACAACTTTTAACTTCAGATTCCGACTGAGATTTCTTCTCTTGCAGTTCTTTAAACCTCTCATCTTTCCTCAAATCATAATACCTGACAGAACAAAATTGATGATTACAATTCATGGAATTGGAAAACTTCAAATATCAGCCTTAGGTTCAAAGCATACTCTTTAATCTTAGAAGCAATTTTAAGCAGCATCTCAATTTCCTGTTGAAAGTTTATTTTCTGTTCGGCCTGCTCCTCATATTCACAATTAAGTTTGACTTTCAAATCATTGTAGTCACTCAGTAACTTCTCTTTCTCCTTGGATAGAGGGCCTGAAGCCTCTGCTAAGAGCTGAAAACCATTAGGAACATGCATTATTTTACAAACATAACAACCAAAAGGATAAAAAAAATTGTTATCAAGGAAACAGCTGAAAGTATAACTCAAAAGTGCCAAAGTAAATAAATAAAGCATAAACAGTTTTTCATTGATTTTCTATTTTCCAAGCCACTTGATTTTTACTCGTATATAACCAAGTTCTGTACTAGAACTACCCACCAAATATCTGGACATAAGATTACAGATTGAGAACTTCATAATGGCAGGGAAATATTTTCTCAACCTATCTTTTGAAAATCCTAGTGTTTTATGAACAAGCATACTGCAAGTTATCCAGATACAATCATCAGGCCATTTACTGAATCTTAACAACCTGTGCACGGTGCAGAAAAGACAAGCACTGGAATAATTGTTTATCAAGTCTGCTTAATTACAATCCTATGCCAACAGTATTCCAAACTGCCTATATAACACTTGGCACAAGACAACTTCAATGCATTGATGATGCTTCAACTTAATGCCAACACTGTGTCACCAACTGCTACTCCTAGACAGGTTCTTGAAAATGAACATTTAAAACTCCAGTGTGAACTGTTCATCAGTATAAGATGGCATGTCCTAAACCTAGTGGTAACTTCCCCAAGTAGATTTTCATACCCATTTTTTAATTTAATGCATCAATAAGCTATCACGACCTTTTTATGGTTGACCACTTTCTACTTTTTGATTGTCATAACCCCAATGCTTCAACGCACACCATGCAATCAAATAATATAAAACCACAAAAAGTAGTTCTTGGAAGAACAGACAACCTTCTCATCAAGATCAAGTTGACCTTTTTCTTCCATCAAATGCTCCAACTCTTCTTCAGCCTTCTTCACATCCCTCAATGTATTAGCTGCCTTAACTTTTTCCTCCCTTAGGGTGTGCCATCTTATCTGAATGTTTGACAAATCATTTTCCATGTACCTTTGCTCATCCCTTAACTTTTCTAGTTCATTCTGGAGATTATCCCTGCAGCCAGTGGAAAGAAAAATAGATCGAAAAAAAGAAAAAGCTTCAGCTAGATAAGATCTAAGAATTCAATGATAACCTGCAGGGTAATTAGCCTTCGAGATGATGGATATGCAGGACCACCGATGTAGTAATGTATGGAGAAGTAGCAAGAATTTAGAGCTTATGTGATTATCTAATGTCGATTTCAGGAACATACTTTATTTGATTAAAAAAAAAATGCCTTAATTTAGTTTCCTTTTGGTTTTGTTTGGATCCACAAAGTAGGCCTCCATGAATTTCCTTTAAGCTGACATTTGATCTGACTTGAGAATGTAAAACACTAGATCTTCCATTTCTCTTCCTTTTACTCTCTACTCCATACACGACAAACTTTGGTACTTTTTGAGAAGCCAATGGAGAAGTTTTATCAATCCAACTCACCAAGAGTCGTGTTTTTCTAAGCTAGGGTTAACGATTCAGAATCCTTTAGGGTTTTGCAATTGTTAAAAATTTTTCACTTTCCTTAGTAGTTTTCGTATTTAGGTTTTATCTTTCATATGAGGAAGTTGTTTTTCTAGGATTTTGAGTTCCCGTTTTGCCTAAGGTTTGGCAACTATTCTAGTTTTTTATATTCATGCAGACTTGAATGTTTATTTGAATGGAATAAGATTGTTCTCTCCTTAATTTCTTCTGTTGTTTCTCCCCTTTTCTGTTTGACTTCTCTCCCCGTGCTTCTGGTTTCTTCAGTTATCTCCCCCCTTTCCTCTACATTCCCTTCCACACACAACCACACCCCCCACCACAACTTTCCCTCTTTCTATCTATAGTTATCTTGTGGAACACTGGACACGTCCAAGAGATTAGCTTTTCTGGGTGGGCAGTAAACGAATGTACTCTATTTAAACAAAACCTATATCAAAGCTTTTTAAAGCTAAAAGCTAGAAAGGGATATACATTAAAGAAACTAATAACCAAGATCATAAATCAATCAAGTTAAGCGCATACCATGAACCAACTAAGTTAACTGCATACCAATCACTTCAAATTCCTACAGCCCTGAAAAATTCAAACAAACAATTGGTGTATAGTTTGAGTAACATACTTTGTGCTCAGAGAGCCACTCAGCTCCAGCTGGATTTCTTCCATAGTTCTAACACCTTGTCCTCGAGAGTCGAGCATATATTCCAAATCATCAACTTGCTTTTGCCACAATTGAATTTCTTGGAAGAGTCTGTCAGCTGTTTCAACAGGTTGTACCAAGGCTTCAACTGATTCCTTATCAGCCTTAATTTGAGCTAAAACACCTAACACCTATAGGCAAAGCATTTAACACATTCTCAAAATCAGGTAATCCCATGCACATTGTAAAGTCCAACAGTCATACAAGATAGCAGTAAACAATAATTGAATGCATAGTAAGGATCTTTAAATTCACGGGGAACTTCTCATCTCCCCTTGGTACGAAAATGATGCCAAGATTGTAGAACATCTGCAAGACATGAAACATAGAGAATGAAAGAGAATAAATAACGGAAGGAAAGAGCCATGTCATTCTTCTACGTATTTGTTGATCTTGAATGTTTTTCCATTACATGCTCAACTGCTAAGAACATAATCCACCGGATAGAGTACAACATCAATCCCTTTTTGGTTGCGACACACATGTTATTATCATTCTGTTAGCCAATAGACAGCAAATCATTTTCTATTTGCCGGAACTGTGCTACTGGAGTAGCAGTTACTCTTGTGCTTATCTAGCCTACACATCCCTAGAAATTCACATCACAGTCAGCAATCTCCCAAAACATCTATGAATTGTTGTAAACCAAGTCCAAATCTCTAGATACATGTCATGTTGATTATATTCCTCAAACTGGTTCCTAATTTGAATAGTTTTAACTGATAATTCCTCTAATATGATTCTACTCTCAACTTTTCATCAACCGTATATCATTAAGAAATTATTAGAGCTTAAATACTATTTAGATGTTTACCTAAGGGCTTAAACTTTTAGGTCAAGCAGTAACTTAACGTGGGGCAGAGCTAGTTCGAACAAGTGGTCTAGTGTTTGAGACCCTTTATTGTTAATTAACTAAAATGTAAAATATTTGAGTTCGTGTTTGTGTTAGAAAGAGTCTTCATGAGGAACCCCTAAGTGCTGTTTTGTCTAAAGCTTTAATCTACTAACTTTTTTATTTTTACTAAAATTTGCATCATTCATATTATAAAAAAAAAATGGATGCCGTTTTGTCTAAGCTTTAGGCTGGTAACTTTTTTCTCCCCTCTCTTTTCTTTATTAATAAAATTTACATCGTTCATATTATTTAGGGAAAAAGAAAAAAAGCCGTGTCGCTTTGTCTAAGCTTTAAGCTAGTGACCCTTTTCTGCCCTCTCCTTTCTCTTAATAAAATTTAAATCATCGTATTGTTATAAAAAAATAAAAAAATAAAAAGTTAGAAGTGGTTGTGTTTAGTTCATGTGCAAGGACATGTGAGGGATGAAGTTTTGTGTCAAATAGCAACTTAGCACCCATAACATTGACTTTTAAGGCAATAGAATTTCTTAATACACGCTGAAGATAAACATTTGGACAATAACTTTTTTTTTTTTTGGGGGGGGGGCGGCGCTAAATTAGAACCTCAGGACAAGTTTTGAAACCAAAATTTCTGGCTTAATAGCCTAATATCTTGTTGAAGCCCATTTGAGCACTTAGGATTCTTTGATGATCTCAATTGCATCATGCCAGGATGAAAGGCGAACTTCCTTTCATGCTAAACAAAACCAGGTTTAAGCCAAGACCTCCTTGTACATAGAGTGAATTTAGGTATCATAAACCCCAGACTCTTATTTATTTTGATTGGAATTCGGACTTTGAATACGTTTTAAAATCCTAACAACTTTCAGCCCAAGAAAATCATGTATATGATTCTCATAAATTCCGAGAAAAAAACTTTGAAAATCCCTTGATTAACTAAGATCCGAAAACCAAAATAGGAACCCCAAAGAACTAGAGTCTCATATAGAGCTGAGAAAAAAAAAAAAAAAAAAAGAGAGGAAGAAGGCAATGACAAACTTCTAAAGGAATCAAATCACAAACTGATGTAACTTTAAATTAATTATTTTGATAGGAAACTAAGAAAGATAACATTATTTGAAGAAAAATAAGATATGCAAAAATAAACAAAAAGATGAAAAGGGTGGGGAAGCAATCTATAGAATACCCATCCATGAACTCCAACAAGTATCCATCCCTCCCCTACCCAAAGATATTTTCTCCAATGGATGTTGCATGTGAATCCAACAAAATAAACAAGCGATATACAAAATTGATATGACAAACAGTCAAGTAGATATCTATTTTCAGTGCAGCAAACATCAAAAGTTAGTTAATGAAAACCTATGCACAAGGTTACCTGGTAAACAAGATGGCCAAAGCAACTTTCTGAGGCTCATCACTGTTAGAAAGATGCTAACATTTATTTGCCTAGATTCAGTTTGAGGAACACAAGTATACAATCAAGAAAAAACAACTATTTTATACAGAGTCAAAACGTAAATCATTATGTTCCACACATTCTAATATGCAGTCTTCCTCATTATAGAATTTGATACGTGTTATGACCTTTTTTCTTCTGTGTTTATAGGAAACAGTTTAAATGCTTTTCATCCAACATGTTGAACAATATAAAACTTCATACTAATACACAATGCAATCACCGCTCAGAGCAATGTATAAATTGAATTTTCTATACAATATTAGAGTAGAAAACTGGTGCCGCGTAAGGATCCTCCCAGAACCCTCCTTTTGGTTTAATTACATGGGAAGATGTGCCATCGCTTATACTTTTCAAAAATGCAGTGTACAGTCAGCTGAAAAAATTATAAGAATCTTTGATTTATTTATTTATTTTTTGGACAAGAATTCAAGAAAGTGTGCAATTTTGTTAATAAAGGGAAAAAGCAAGGAGATTATATATGGACTAGGTCCACAAAGAACAAAAAGTTGGTGAGGGAAACCAATCTGCATCCCAAAAAACTATACATGAACAAAAAGAACATCCATTCCTCCAATAATCCAAAAAGATATAATATATGTGAAAAATTAAAATATTTTTCAATTGCAGATGAAAACACTGAATTGGGTAAAAACTTGAGAATCACAAATCTAAAGCACTTGTAATAAGAAATGAGAAATATCTAAAAAGGAAATGTAAAGAACTCCTACTTACATCATCAAAAGCTTGAGACTTCTGATCCAGCTCTTCCGTAAGCTCAGGCAAGTTTTTCTCAGCAACAGGGATTGTTTCCTTGCTAAGTTTAACATATTCTTCATAAACCATGCGGAGCTTGTCCAACTGCTGAAAGTAAGAATCAGCATTTGAGGACTCCAGAGACAACACTTTCATGTGCTCAGCTGAACTTGCTGCCTTTACTCTTTGCTGTAATTTATGAGAAAATATCAGCAATCTTGGTGTACCTCTAAAAGAAGCTCAAATAATCTCTTCCGGCAGAGTTAATGGACATCCAATGAAAAACCAAATATCAAGAAGCAATAAAAGTATGTGCTATAAGTTGATGCATAACCTACTTTAAAGATTTAACCATGAATTATACCAACCTTCTTAACAAATTCATCTTCCTCCTCAGCAGAGAAAGGACGTTCACAGCAAGGGCAGACATGATGAGCACGGGCAACTCTTTCAAAAGGATCAAACATTTGCCGCATACCATCTGCAATATTGTATTTACTGCATATAGTGCACCAGGCATAGCATTAGCACCTTCATAACCACAAAATAGCACATTTCACCTTAGCCATTTATACCTTTTCTGAACATCTCTTTTCTCCTTAGCTGAGTCCAAGACATTTTGATAAGTATCAATGCTGAAAATTTGCTGATTCAAGGACTCAAGTTTGGATTCAATAAATCTCTTCTTAGCTGCATTAAATCAGAAGAAATAAAATTATTAAGTACTAAGGAGTAATTGAGCAAACAATTATATTCTTTACTTTGGGGAAAGTGGGGGGAAAAGTGAAATCCATTGCTAATATAAATAAAATCAGAACATTACTGGTTCTCAATATATATAAATTTGGTTCTTAGAAGCAAAAATAGTAACACATCAAATCCTTGTTAATCAAGTTGTGAATTTTATGTAAACAACCCTAGGGTTGTTCTGTTGCACCCAAGACCAAGCCATATGACTGATGTGCATCAGTTTTGAAGCTCTCACAAGGAAAGGCTTGAAATGTAAGAAAGCTAGAATACTCAATTATAAATTTATTAAGCTCTGGGATGATACTTACAGTCCACATCCTTGCGATGTTTGGACAGGTTATCAGTCACTTCTTGTATTTTCATCTGCAACATATTTACCTCCTTATCAGCTTCACGAGATTTTGAGCTCAAGTCATCAAACTCTGTCAGAAGAGCCCTGCACCAGCAAAAGTACCAATCCCAAGGACAGCTCATAAAGTGATTGAAAGAAGTAAGGATCAAACCAAGCTAAAGTGTGTGAAAAAAATAAATAAATAAATAATTTTGTCACCTCTAACTTCTAAAGCCAACAAAATCCCTAAAGAATGCTGATGTCAGATGAAAATTTGAAACAGGGAACATGTATCACTAATCCAAATTATGGCATAATGAATCCAGAAAAAAAAAAAAAAAAAAAAAAAAAAAAAAGCAATGCTATGTTTCAACAGAGAGTTTCAAATTTCTTACCAAAGTTTAGGACTTGCCAACATTTAAGGCTCAAACAAGCAGAAACATTCTGACAGCTAACAATTCCTAGTATGTTTAGTTGGATTAAGCTTGTGAAACAGAAAAGAATGAATTTTCCAGCTCAACTATATGCAGCAGATTTCCAACGACCACAAACTTTATTTGAAATAAGATGACTTAGTGCAAATCTCAGGCCTTAACTCACTTCATCCTGCTCAGTTTTTCCCCTTATAAGAAGTGTAATGCTTTATTAATATCCTATGCATCTAAATTTTAGAAGCTGCTGCTTGTAATTCTATCCTGCATTGTTCCTTCCGAGCACCTCTCCAAAGTGATTAAGTGCATGTTTGGGATTGTGGTGGATTGCCAAATAGGTGAATTATTTGATAATCTAGTTCCATATTATGTTTGGGTCATCAAATTATTGTGTAGAACATGGTTTATTTGGATTGTTCTTTTTGACCCTAACACTAACAATAATTGAATAAGTGATTATCCAACATAACTAATAGGTTCGAGTTTAAAATAAAAAATAAAAACCTTAGACGGTAAGAGTAGTTTTCATTTGATTGATCACTGTAAAGGCAATAAACAACGACCTTAGGGCTTGAGTAATTTCTTTTTTCAAATCCCTGTCAAGAGGAAGCCTCCCTTTAAGCACATCTCTGATTTTATCCTTGTATTCATCAATTCTGGGTACAATAAAAAAAGGAAAAAAAAAAAAAGCTTCAACAAACGAAAGAAGGACGAAATAAAAAAAAATAAAAATAAAAAGAAAGAGAAAAGATGAGCTAACAAAACAGAAAATATAGAGTTACATCTTTTTGTGTTTCTTCTTGTGATTCTCCAATTCCGCCTTCTTCAGAGCCAGTTTCACTCTGTCTTCAGAATCACCAACCAGTACGTCTTTCTCTCGATTAAGTGCTTTAATTTTTTGATCTATGGCAAACAGCTCACTCTGTTTTTGGCGTATGTTTATTTCAAACTCTCTTTCAGCAAGCTGATTAGTCTTTCGCTCAACCTCTATTCGCTGTCAAAATATGCGAGCGTATAAAGAGAAGCATTACATGCCCGTAGCTTGGTGTTAGCTGCTAAAATAAAAGTTATCATTTGCAAGCAAGAAAAATAAGCACGCAAACTTACCATCTTATTCTCTCTTTCATCAATGTGAGAAAGATTGAGATTAGAGATTTGAAGTTCAAATGAGTCACGTTCATTTTCCTTCTCCTTGATGTGTTTCAAAATGCCTGCCTGCAAGAACTCAAAATTTTAGAACCACACACCCTGAGCCTTGAGATTTTTATGTAACAAGTATTTTTAAAACACCACCTTAATTTCCATTTTAGCTTGTTTTTGAGCCTCAATATTCTTCCAACGATCATTGGCATCCAAGTAGCTATCCCATGCCATTTTAAGCGCTAGTTCATCTGATTTCTGAAACAATCAATGCTCTTCATTATAGCTATAATCAAGCTAATATATGTCAAAGCTAGACAAGATTCCTGAGGTGAATTAATTTAAAAAGGTAAATATTTTAAACTCTAATAATTCATAATATATGTGCATCTATTGTAAATGAGTGATGAAAAAATCTAGCTATAGAAATGACAAAAGCCACCTTTTTATCTTCCAAGTCCCTTTCAAGATCACTTAATCTTGATCTAATGCGATTTATGAAGTTCAAAGCAGCTTCATTGCTGAAGGGGGCATTTGGGAGAGACCCTAAATTATGCCTTGCAAATAATTTTTGAATGGTCGAATCTCTTTCGTTCATTCGTGACATATGAGCCTAAAGGCAAAAGGAACAAAGCAAGCTGACATCAGTCTAACTGAATTGGACAAGTTTTACAATATCATATGTAATTAATTCTATTAATATTACTCCAGCTTCAGACAGAAGGTTGGTGATCTCGGCTGTGTAAGCGTCTATATTCTGCTCAAGAAATTTAATTTTCGTATCCATATCATTCTTTTCCCTCTCTAGCTTGCTAATGTCACTCTCACGCTTCGCAACTATCCCTTCAAAATTGTTTTTCCAATTCTTCAATTCTTCATCAGTATCTGACAAAAAGAAAACAGATATTATGTTGCTAACCATTAAACTTTATAATAGTAATTTTATACAAACAGCATGTACATGGGTCCCTACAGAAATATCAGTAAAGACTTGGTAAAGAACACAAACACAAATAAAACATAAACTAAAATATGTGTATATGGGAAATATAGTGAAAGTTATATTATGATGTGCATTGATAAACCTTCAATTTCTTCAGCAAGGGCTGCATACTGTTTCTGTTGCTGCTCAAACAAAGTGCTTCTTCTAGCAGTCATGGTTGATATCTGGTCCTGCATTTTCCGCAAATCCTTTAGTGTTAGTTCAGTATGATGAATTTTAGCATCAATGTCTTGGATGCTTTTTTCCAACTCCTGCATTTGATTTTTTAAAGCTTCTGTCTTTTCTTGATCTTGAGAAATGCTTTCACAAAGCTGCATAAAAAATCAACATCACATCATAAAATGCTCAATTTAAGTTCATCAAAACAAAAAATAGACTAAAGGACAAACAAAGCAACTGGGAAGATACATAGATATATAGGCAGCAAGGAGAAAAGGAGAGAAAAATAGCAGGAAAATGCAACTGAATAAGAAAAGAAACAAAAAGATTATCAGCAATGCTGGAGCAAAATGAAAGCATATAAATCTTGAAGTAATAAAATAAAACATTATAAAGAACTATAAAGACCTATAATGTAAAAAGATGATATAAAGCATTCTAAAGAACTTCTGAGCTTTGTTATTGATACGGACTTGGAAAAAAAGAAAGATAATCTCCAGAGGAAGACGTGGATAAAGGAAGCTCAAGGAAATCAGCAGTAATATTAGTTTAAGGAATATCATAATACGTTAATCATGCAGAAATCTTTTAAAGGAACTCTGCTCAGTGAAATTATAACAATCCCAAGGGCTAAGAATTAAAAACTAGTAATAGCAAATACAGTCAGGCTTTAATGAACTTGAAGAGCAAATCGCTAAATCTTTGACTTGGCATTAGCCAAGCCTATGGCTGTGGCATAACTACAATTGAGAACAAAGACTACAGTACCCACAACTGACTGACACCAAGTACTAAGGATCTCCAACCCTTCAACAATAGAAAGAGCAGAAAAATGTTTAAACAGAGTAATTTGCACTTAGGTCATCGGTGCCTTTGTTCAAATTACACTAGAAATTTGTCGAAATAATCAATTAAGTCACTCACATCCACAAGGTTTACCAAACAAGTCTCTTAACCAGTTTGACCATTAGTGTTGGGTTAAAGAAATTTGAAATGACTAGATTACCCTTTCATAAGTGAAAAGGCTGATTTACTCCCCCCCCCCCCCCCTAAAAAAAAAAAGGAATCTTAGCAATGCAATCTTCATCCAAGATTGCTACAGAAGAATCTTGTCAATAACCCATCCTCATGCGTTAGCATTTTTCAAAAATTTAATACAGCAATGCATGCTATATGAGACGAACTCAAAATTATTTGGTCAGTCTTAACTTCTGTGAAAACTATATAATAAAAGCCCCAATTAGCCACTGTTTTGCTTAATCTGCAATGCATGCCTCAAAAGTTTATGAAACAATGAGATAATACATTCCACCAGAAGCAATTCCCATCACATCAAACAAAGCCATAAAAAATTATAAATATATCTACTTGTTTACTTTGGCTCACTGATTTCATTCAGTCTCGTACCAAAGTTGTGTCATCAGTATCGGCTTTACCCCTTATTATCACATCAGCACAAAAAGAATTGGGGGGAAAAAACATTATGATCGTCAACAGTAATAGTAAACACAATTTTTATAATTTCACAATGATATTGGTGATTTCCATTATGTTACAGAAAGGACAATAAAAAACTTTTAAAACAAAAAAAAAACGTAAATTTCTTAAATTTATAGAAATTGTAAAGTGAGCACCTACTTTAATAGAAGAAGAGATAAGGAGACAAGAGTGATCAACCGGACAAATATTTTTGACAGTGATCACGTTATTGTCATTGTGAGGCATTTGTGTTGGCCTCCATAAAATATCTCCCACACCATTTGATTCTACAAAAACTGTTCCTTTTTCAAGACAAAATAATGCCAACCAAGTCTTGTAAGTTCTGGTTGGTTCAACAACTGAAACCTCTTGGTGTACAAGAGGTCTGGGATTTGAATCCCTCCCAAAGGGTTTACATTTATGTAATACTGAAAAAAGGAATTCTTTTCAAAGGAAAAAAAAAAAAGAAAAAAGATCCTCCAAGTCTCTCTTCACAGAAACAATATCATCTAATTCAAGTTCTTTATAACTGAAACAATAATGGTAAATAACTTATCGCAATGTCAACAGTGGATAAAAGCCAAGAGTTAAAAAAAAAAAGTGAAAATAATACTGCTTGAGATAAACTTCACTCTTTCTTTTCTTTTCTTTTCTTTTCTTTTCTTTTCTTTTATTTATTTATTTATTCTTTTTCAATTGAAAAGCAAAACTTCAAAACAATAGTTACATTTAACAGCCTTGTACTGTCTATCACTTGTCTCAAGATGCAAACCAACCATCAAGAAACTCAATTATCATGTTAGATAGTATGATGAGCAAATAGAGGATCAACAAATTACAACACAATCAAAGAACGTGGAAATGAATAGAAAAAGAATAAAAATAAAAGAAAACCTTATAAGCAGCATCTTTCAAAGTCTGAAGATTCTCTAATTTTAGCTTGTATGTCTTTATCTCTTGAGCCTGATCCTTATGAAGTTTCTTTATGACTTCCAAAGCCTTTGTGTATCTGTATTGCATATAAGCCATGTATATACTGTCATCAGCAGTTTATTAGAAGAAAAATAATGGTAAGCTAAAAACAAACAACTGCAGTGCAAAGAAAAACAATAAATAGCAGAGATGAATGGCGTGTCAGAGACCATTCATTACATGTACCATTTTATTCAAAACAGAAAAATAGGCAAGATAACTGTAAGAGATTTAACTTTAGGATGGGTACTTTGTCGATATGTGTAAAAGCCCAAATAAACCAAGACAATTTAACTGATTACTACACAAACAATACTCAGAACTACACAAATATCGTATTGCATGCATTCTGTCTCCCGCAGACAGTCTTCTTGTTTCATATGATTCAAAGCATGTGAGTGAACAATTTTGTGGTTCTCTATTTACCAACCAAACACAGCATCTTTCGCGTAACATGCTGAACAATGAAGCCTGCCTTTATCTAATAGATGAAATTCCCTTGGGGGTTTTGTCTAAAGAAGCATTTCTCTTCCACAGAGGTAATTCTTCCAAAGGTGATAACTTTTTTACATGTAGCACAACCAATGCATAATAGTGAATATCTATGATAATCACATGCACTCAGGCAGGGGTGACGGCAAAGAGAGCATCTCTGACTGTCTTATGTGAAAGTGTGAATGAAAAGATGGCATAGATAACTTTTATATTTAGGATCAAGCATAGGCATGCCTAATATAACAATTTATGGATACCACACATTCTACACTATGTAGTGGTTTGATTAAATATATCTTAATCTGTTTTAGTTTGCTCCAAATCTATAAGCAGAAACCAAAAATTGAACTGAAACCAGACCATATCAAACCTGCAGATTTGATGGTTTGTTCCAATTGGTTTCATGGCCGTTTTGCCGGCACCTCTGTAATGGTGTGCCTTGCTAAATTTTATAGGTGTATTGGTTAATATACAAGGTCCGTTTCCATGGTCGAGGGAGATAAGTCAAGATCGTTCAGAAACTATTTTCGTTTTATTCTCTTCCTAATTAGAACACAGTTGTAACAAATATAATTTGCAACTATCTTTTGGTGGATTTGACTGCCAACTCAACCATGTAATTGATCCTCTAACCACCCTAGATGTTCAAGTATAAGCAATTATGCAAACATGAATAAAAGTTCCACATAGATGTAAATATATATCAAACTATACACTTTTATCCTTTGAATAATATTTCACAGTTGGAGCATGCATAGATGTACATACAAGACATGGAGAGATGAGGATACAATTCTGTCATGAAAAATAAGGGGGAAGGGTTGGGGGTGAGAAAGAAAAAAAAAAAAAGAACTAGCAAATGAGATACCGGGTTGCAGAAAAGATATCATCGAATTTCTTCTTCAATGTCGAAGGATCTTGCAATGGCCAATTTGCTTCATCTTGGTGTACAAATATAACATTTTCTAGAATAGCTTTTGAGACCCCCATTAGAGCCGGTACTTCCCGGTCCATGTCTGCACATCTATAACTAAGACAAACTTTCTGCAGTTCAACAACCAAAAAGAATGAATGAAATTGGAATAAATATAGATTTATAAACTATACTTGCACCATATAAAGGTGACAATAATCTAGCAGAAACAACAATTATTCATTCTTTCAAAAAAAATTTTAAAACAGAATCCTCAATTTCGAGAAAAGTGCATACCTCAGAACACACAAAAAGGAGAGACAAATACATCTTGCTCATAATTTTCTTTTTATTTTCAGAAAAATAATAATTACAGTCTATCTAAGTTTCTTTTTCTCTGCTAAACAGTAAGAATTTGATAAGATTTAGTTCCAACTATGATAAAATCTCTAAGAACACTTCTTTATTATGCATTTTCAGCTTTTTTGCCGTCGTTTCATCATTTTATATTGCACAATTAGACTCAATCCAGGCACTAGACACTGAAGATGATTGAATTGGACCATGATAAATCACCATGCAGTCTTGGACCCTACATCATATCTTCGGAAACAGACCACGATAAATAAATGAATAAATTCACACCATTTGAACCTGCAATGGTCTATTTGACTGACCCCTTGACAAAATAAAATGTGAGGCCAACATCTGGTCCACAATATCTATTTTCCATACAAATATAACAAGTACATATAAGGAAAATTTAATAACTGCATAATTTAATCAAAATATATTGTCTTTTTCCATTGACATTTGTTTCAAAGCTATAAGGAGTCACATACAAATCCGCATCCCTCTGTACTTCTTCTAGTCAATAAAGCATTGATTCCTTAATAGAACCAAAATCCTGTAAAGTTCATTTGTCCCAAAAAAACAAAAAAGAAAACTAAATTGAAGACATACATCTAAATTACAAGATCCTGTATCTGAATACATTTTTTGAAACTTCATAAGACAACCATATGTTTTCTAAAACGCATACATGTTAAGGAGTTTTATTTGTACTCTATACTTTTTTTTTTCAAGCAATAAATTGTACAAGAGATTTCTTTCTGAAATCTCTTCATTGAGCCACTTCTCAAGACCAACCTGAATCACTAAATATCAACTTAGTAGTTTCCATCAACTGGAAGCTCAGAAACATAGACAACATATAAGGCCTCCAGTGGCAAACATTCAAATTTTAATTACCATAACATGCAAGCATGATCTTACAGTGATAATAAAGCCAATAGGAACACCTGAATTTTCATGCCATACAACAGATTGGTCATGCTTGGGTGAAAATCCAAAATTTTTAGCTATCAAATATGAAACCAGGAAGTAAGAACAATATAATGTTGAAATCTTCACAAGTAATATATCAAAATCATCTATACCCTACCTCTCCAGTGTGAGGATTTATTGTTTGAAGCACACTCTCAATTGCTTTGTACTCCATCTTAGATGCCTTTTGTGTCAGTTGGAAGGACCTTATGCACACCACATCTTTACCTGCTGCTGTCTTAAACCGCAGCTTTATTTGTCCTTTTGTCTCTGTTTCCCCTGCAACCTACAATTTGCAAGTAAAAACCCACTTCAAAAAAAATTTTCATCTACTTAATCATGAATACAAGTGTAAAGTAAGAAATTCTGGAAATAAAAAATAAAAAAATAGATCCAGCACTAGGAATTCGCAAACAAGTCTCTAGTAATTCCACGGGGTTCACATTTTGCATCTACCTGGAAGTGTACAGATTTGACGACAAATAGCAGCAGCTATGGTTCCTTTGCTCTAATTTCCAACATGTCAAACTCCTAGCTAATAATATAACTCATGCTATCATTCTTTTACATACTCCCGCAGAGTTAACACTTTGATTGAAGAATTCTCAATTTTTATAGTAGAAATAAGGTGGTAAATCCAAGGGTTATACTGATAATGGTATGGAGACTAATTCAAAATACTACGAAAACAACTGTCTAAGGGTCCGTTTGGCTTAGCTGTTGGGCTTCTATGGCTTTTAAGCCATGTTTGGTAAATACTTAACAGTCGTAGTTTTGAAGTTAAACCAATTTTAGCCTGCAAGTGTTTGATGTAAAATCTAAAATTATTTTCACTTTTTTTTATCAAAATTATAATTCAAAAGCTATAGCCTTTAATATCACCACAACTGAGCCTTAAAAGCCATGAGACCAAACTACCAAACGAAGCCTGCGCCTAATAAAACTGTTCGGTTTAGCTTAGCTTATTTCGACTTTTGCCTTAAGTATACTGATCAATTTTCGTCGAACAAAGGGTTATTCAAGAAAATGAAATTCATATAACGAAAGAGTGAATGAAAGAGACCTTGGGATCGTGAATGAAACTGTGGCCGGACCTTGCATTGGGCGGCAACTCTCCAGTGCAAGACAGCTTCAAGCACTCTATAATTGTCTGCCAAAAAAAAAAGAAAAAAGCATTCAGCAGATTCCATTAATCAGATATATACAAAAATAACAAATGAACAAACAAAGTGAAGCGTCGAGATGGAGAAATTAATCAATCAATTAATTACGGTTTTGCCAGCACCGTTGGGGCCGACGATTAGGGTTAAGGGTCTGAAGAAGGTGATAACGTTTTTGTTTTCAGGGTCGAAGCTCCGGATTCCTTTTATCAGCATTTTATCAACCGTGCTCATCTTTTCTTTTCTTTTCCTTTTTTTTTTTAATTTTGCAAACGATGTTTGGTTGATTAAACCAATCCTTCGATGATGAGATTCATGAAAAGTGTTTTCAGGAGTTAGAGAACATAAAGAACACAAGAAGGAAGAAGAAGAGAGGGAAAGGGGTTTTTGACTAGGAAGAGGGACACTGGCAAGTGACGAAGCACAGGGGTTTTTAAAAATGAAAATAAAAGGAAAAATGGAAAATGAAAAAGGCGGGTTCAGTGCGGGCTGACTATGTAAATAAGGAAACAATCCAGCTTAAATTAACAGAAAAATGAAAGTGCGGCTGCGTTGGAATTATTATAAAGTGGAGCATTTATAATAAATTTTTTATTATTTATTATTTATTATTTTAAGTATATAATTATGATTCGCGTTCTATTTCACAGCAATTCTAAGATAATCATATCCAAAATTAAAAGATATAAAACAGGTATATAAATTAGTCAAGGAAAATCTATAAAAATGGATCAAAGTTTTGACTAAAAATAGCCCATCCTCTTTCCCTTACATTTCTAGCCCAAAAGTAATTTTTTTACTATAATACCCCTGAATAGGTGTTAAATATCTCCCAGTACCATTTAAACAAATCATTAGCAGAGATGGTAAAAAGATCTTCATGGGTACAGAGGCCTATTATATTAAGATTAGATATCGAGCCTAATTTTATTTTTGTTTTAAGAAAAAAGGTGTGGGTATAATTTTTTATACTATTTAGGAGAGTAGAGTACGAGTATAAAACACTATGAGTGCATTTGGTACACTGTGTTGTATTATAATATATTATATTATTTTAATATAATAGTATTGTATTATGTTGGATTGTATTAGTACTGTATTATAATAATATTGTACAACGTTTGGTACTAAACTGTCCTGAATTAATTTTTAATTATACTATATTTGATGTTGCATTGTAATATATTAATTTCTTGGGTGATTAATTTAAATAATATTTAGAAAATAATATTATTAATACTAAAAAATATTAAATATAGAAGTCTTAAATTTTTGAAATTTAATGTATTATGTAAACATAATGATATTTGTTGTCTATCTCTAAAAGTGAAATATTACTTTATCAGTATATTTTCACAACCCACGAATTTGATATATTATTGCTTTAAAAAATATAAAAAATTAAAGATTTTTGAACAAATAAAAAATAATATATAAAAATTGGTGAAAATAAGTTTATCAAAAGTAAAACAACAAACTTTAACAATTAGAAGAGAAAAAGAAAAAGAAAGCAAAAAATAATAGCAAATTAGCAACGCTCAATTTTATTAATGAAGAATATACTGACAATTTTGCTGAAATCAATCGCAAACCTTTGGACTTCCGAGGGATTAATAATTATGATAGTAGCACATGTGCATGTGTGTGTGTATATATGACAGAAATTCAACTTAGAAGAAAAGTATATGGATCATCTTTTGATCTGAACACTTTTAATCTTTTACAGATCTTATATCACTTGTATTTAAGTGTTAGTGGTTGATTAAGATTTAAATATTTTTTCTTTTTAATTTATTACCCACCAATTATATTAATAAAATTTGTTCAGATGAAAATCAGATCAGGAAAAAGATCCTGATCCAGAAGAAAAAGAAACATAATCTCTGATTTTGTAGATTTTGTTTGATGATTTAGGCAGCGAATATCCAACACGATGGCAATAGAGAAGCACGTGTGGCGCACGGCAGAGCAGACCTTGAATACTTGCGGGGAAGGTGATGCAGATTTGGATGCGCGTAGAGAAAGCATCATGCGACAAAGCTCCGGTGACGGATTCGTCGCCGAAATCAAGAAGCAGTGGCCTTCAAGGTAAGGTGCTGGAAAATAAAAAAAGGCGCTTTGTGCTTTTTAAAACAATTTTCTTTGCCACTTCGGCCTTGGCCGAAGTGGTGGGCTGCTGCCCTCACAAGATGAGGGCAGTTCCCACAAAAGATTGCGCTAAACGCCTTAAATGCAAAATATTTGTATTTAAAAATTCATTCTCCCTTGCGAAATGCAAGTGGAGTATGGACATCCTCTCCTGTGCTATTTTTGGCGTACTTCATGTAATTGTAATAATGTCCAATCACGTATACCGATGTAAATATCGTAATATCTCTCTACAATAATTGTAAATATCTCAGATAACGCAAAGAATCGATGATTAATCAAAAAAAATAAAAATAATTTTCTTTTTTGTTATATTTATGCATACCCACTTAAACCCAACCCCTCACGGGATTGGTTAATGCGGGTTTCACCGCATAATTTTTTTGCGTTATGCGATGCAATGCGAGTTTGATTCACAGCCAAATGCAAGTACGCATAAGTTTAATGCTGAACAATACTTTTATACCCTGCAATCCTGGACATCAAGGGTACGTTTGGTGTGCTGTACTATATTGGACTGTATTGGATTATAATAGAATGTATTAAATAATACAGTATCATGTTTGGTAGAATATGAACTGTATTATGTATTTTTATTATTTAATAATACTAAATAGTTATTATTTGTTTATATTTTTAAATAAATATTATATGAATTTAATAAATATTTTAATATTTAAGTTAATTTATTATTTAAGTTTATTAATAAAAATATAATTATATGCAGTAGATTTCAACATCTTTTCTTATTTATCAGTTAAACATAAATTAATGTGTTAAAGAAATATAATATTTGATTTGTATTGAATCTAATAGCTAATATTAAATAATAGTTAAAATAGAAAAGGACATGTGCAATTTAGACACGCAGGGGGAGGCGAGTCTTATTTGCACATCGATTGTTGCACAATCTTTTCAAACCAGTGTAATTATTTTTTGCAGCCAAAAGCAGGTCTGAATTTATATTACAATACATAACCTCATAGACCCGCCCGCCAAACATACCCCAAATGCGCCCTATAATCCATACCCATTCACTAAATCCGTTTGACAGTTGATTTTTTTTAATTTTTAAATAATTAAAATTAATAACTAAATCAAATAAATAATTTTTTAAGTTGATGAATAACTGCTATTAGGAGCATTTTGTTGACAAGAATTTTGAAGAAGTACATTTAATATTAGCAAGTCGAAGTAGCATCTACTATGTCTTAGCCTGAAGTAGAACCCACATTTTTTTAGTTATTCACTTGGACGTTATTTTTTTCAAAATTTAAAACCATTCTGTGTTCCAAACTATTTAGCCACTTATCACATTATTATTCTAATTATTTGACAAGATTTATACTTTTCTCTTATTTAAATAGATTTAATATCTCTCTTTAATGATACATTGATTAAGATTGAGCTTAACAATTATCAAATTATAATAAGTATTTACCTAAAATTGAAAATGAAATATTTTAAAATATTGTGCTACATGTTCATCTAGAGTTAAATAGTTAAAGTACCTTTTTTTTTTAACTATATACAAGATGTTAAACAATAAAAAGGGATGTAAGATATAAGGAAAGGGAACGAGTATCTATATTTTTTAATGGAATATCTCTAATTCGTACTCCTTCAAACTCACAATAGATAATGGTTAGTGAAAGATAAATGGGGATATCCTTCACCTAATGGGTACGGGTATTGGCATTCTTGTACAATGTACATTCCCCAACCCATTGTCATCCTTGCTCTTTACGTGCACTTGCTAAAATTGACCAAATTTGTGGTATTTAATATGCTTTAATATTTAATCTCACATTTTTGGTAACCTATATTAGAAAACTCATCTCAAGCATAAAACAATCACTTTATTTTATTATTTTTCTTATGTCGAGGGGTAGTAGGGTATAAATAGTTCATATTTATATTTCAATGTCAACTCTAGTGCTGTTTAATTTCATCCATATATAATTTAATATAGTCCAATCCAATATTGTACCAAACATATAATAGCATTATGTTTTAGACAGATTTTGAGTGTGAAAGAAAAGCGAAAAACCTATCTAGAACAATAGATTTAATTTTTTGGGTAACCAGGATACCACAATTGGTCGTTGTGTGTGATATTTTTAGGATCCAAAGGAAGTAAGGAGAGTGGGAGGATGGTGATGACAGCAAGAGGTTGAAATCTGGGAAGGAAGTCTTTTGAGATGAGCTTTTAACCTGCAAAACAATGCAAATGAGGCTAGAAGTGGAGCTGGGGTGGGCTGGCGACCACACTCCAACGCTCAAGTCAGCTACTCAAGCTTTTTTACGATGGTAAGAGCTTGCAAGCCCTCTAAAATGGTGGTTTGAGGTTGAAAAAGACCTCAGCCTCTTTTGTTTTTAAGAGTATGTGTGTGTAGTGTTGAATGATGAAAATAGAACATGGACGCCTTTATATATGGAGTACTCTGGCTGCCATGTACCGAATTTCTAATGGTTATTGGTTGTCCTTTTCTAAGCTTTTAGTCCATTAGAAGCATGCTTAGGAAGCAAGAAGGCATTAATGGCATAATTTATCCTGCTGATATCTACGAGCGTCCTTGCTACTTTGCTAGTAGCAACCTTTAGTGTGATAACTAAGGCATCATCATGCAAACTTTAGTGTGATAACTAAGGCATCATCATAGGGGTATAAGATACCTTCAGCATCTTTTTTAGTGAAAATGATTGGCAGAGGATGGTGGGGTACCTGATGTGCACCCTGGCCGGTGAAATTGACTTGCCCACTAATATTGGATGTTGATAGTGGCAATCTACAATTACTTTTGATGGCTCTCCTGGACTAGCCAGTTAGAATGGGACTGCCCATGATCATCCGAACATATACTCATTTCTTAGGTCCCTGGGGAGCCTCACGTTCGGGATTGTTATCAACTACGTGCTTGCCCTTATCTTATTTCATGGACTTCCGAGCTTCCCTCATGCCAACAACAAACTCTTTGATGTACCCACTAAGAATCAAAGATTCAATCTCCTCACCCAAACTAAAACACTCGGTTGTGTTGTTAACGAAATCCTCATAGAACTCGCCATACTTTAGACCGCGCTTCATATTGGGGTAATTCTTCATTAGCTTGGGTGGTCGGAGTAGGCTACTATTTCAATTTTGGTAAAAGATCTGCTTCAGGGAACGATTAAGTGGATGGTAAGATTCGTATTGGGGTTTTGGTGGTGGCTCTCATTGTTCTGGCAAAGACGATCTATGAAGGTGGGATACCCTAGAAACACTCGGAGCGTTGTACCCTCATCCGCACAGGGTAATGTGTGGCGGGCTACATACCCGAGGAACCTTTATTGTCAGGGCTTCCGTTTTCTTGGGCTTCTCTTTGCTTTTCATGATTTCATCTTTATCTTCTTACCACTTCAAATGGCATTTCTCATCCGTCTCAATCTGCTGCAAGGCTCGAGAATGTATTTTTCCCTATAAAAGCGGGCATTTCTTTTGGAAAAAAAAAAGTCATAACTTGCCCAACCGCAAATTCTTGTCAAAGTGGGTCAACGTATGTTAGTGTCCAAATGCTCTGGTTTGCAACACCTCTCAGTGGAAACAGCTTACATACTCAAAGGTTTGGATTCCCCTTGCTTGATGAAAGTAAGTTTGGAGGCTGCCCTATCTTGAGGGGAAGTATAAGAAAACTTTCAAGTGAATTCAGATAA
Organism: Citrus mangshanensis; assembly: GCA_030449895.1. NCBI lineage: Eukaryota > Viridiplantae > Streptophyta > Magnoliopsida > Sapindales > Rutaceae > Citrus > Citrus mangshanensis. The sequence continues at coordinate 10,008,434 of JASUUJ010000215.1, read as the reverse complement.
CAGTTTGTGCATGAAGGATATATTGCATGCCTTCAACGATCGAAACCATGATTTCGTGGGGCCTGTGAGTGTGTACATAAACATCCTACACATGGCACTCTCATCGACACCCTTGATAAGTATTTGGTCACGGTATAGCTCTGCGTGCTCTGAGGGATCAATAGTACCCAAATACCAGGGTATCTAAGGCATAGTGAAAGCTTCTGAGAGAGCCGTCGTTCGAATCTCCATGGAGAATGGCAAGTGGTAGGCCATTGGTGTTAGAGCACTTATAATATTTTGCTTTTTCAGAAAGGAGCTTCACTTGGGTTTCCAGGTACTCTATATTTTCCGCGAACTCTAAGTGTACCCCAGGGTTACTAGATGATGTTGCAGCCATTTGAGAAGCCCTTTTGGTGTTTAACTTATCGCGGAGATCCTCACGGGCTTCTTTTGCACGCTTGGTACCCTGGCTGCTGCATGAATTGCAAGAGGCAGTAAAGCGTTTGTCTCGGGAGCCCACGGTTTAGTACTTAGAGTGGGTACCTGACGGCCTATGTTTTATCCTACTGGCCTTGGGTACCTCAGCTCTTAGCATGATTTGTTGGTCTGTTTACTGTGGTGGAGCATCTAGGGTCATTGGTGAAGGTGACTTTTTGGGTACCGGAGATCCCATTGCCCTGTGAACTGCATGAGCGAGATCCTCAAAACGCTTATGAGAGATGTGTTCTTCATCTTGGCGAATACCAGTCGATTGTTTGGCAGACTTGCCTTTACTGAGCCGGGCTACTCTCCTTGTGGGATCATTACCTTCATCCCTATTGTCATCTCTCATCCTTGTAAGATCTACCATTAGAGCATCAGAAGATACGTCGGGTGCCATGTTTTAGAGCACACACAACAACTAGTTTGATAACCGCTGTTGAGGCTTTTTGTGCGCTCTCCACCCAAACAACGCCAATTGTTTAGAAAAATCTTAAATGCGAAATAAAAGAGAAAAACATATCTAGAACAATAGATTTATTTTTTTGGGGTAACCAGGGTACCACACTTAGTCGTTGTGTGCGATATTTTTAGGATCCAAAAAAAGTAAGGAGAGTGGGAGGATGGTGATAACAGCGGGAGGTCGAAATTTAGAAAGGAGGTCTTTTAAGATGAGCTTTCAACCTGCAAAAAATTGAAAACCACACTATGACACCTAAGTTAGCTACTTAAGCTTTTTTACGATGGTGAGAGCTTGCAAGCCCTCTAAAATGGTGGTCTGAGGTTGAAGAAAACCTCAACCGCTTTTTTTTTTGGAGTATATGTGTAGTGTTAAATAATGAAAACAGAACTTAGACGCCTTTATATATGGAGTACCTCGGCTGTCACATGGTGAATTTCTAATGGTTACTGGTTGTCCTTTTCCAAGCTTTTTATGTCCTTTTACTTTTTTTTTATGATTTTTGGGCCATTAGGACTATGCTTGGGGAGCAAGAAGGCATTCATGGTGTAATTTATCCTTTTGGACACGTGGTGTACGCTGGAGGGTGGTCTAGGATACCTCAGCAGAGGTTTTCTGGCAGGGCTGCTGAGGACCATTGACCTTGGTACAACGTCCTTCACTTTTTGGCAGAGATGACAGTGGATTGTTGTCGCTTTTTAAGCAAGATATTTTAATATTTGATTTTATACTTTTAGGCGATGGAGATATCTCTCGTGACTGACTTTTTAAAGACTTTTCTTTGATCGTTCCGCATTTGATCTATGGTATCCCTCATATCTTCTTATTCTCTAGGTGTATCTGATGTATGTTGGGTACCTCAGATACCGAATCTGTTGGTGTATGTCAGGTATCTCGGGTATCCGCACTTATGGTGTAGGTCAGGTACCTCGGTTATCCGAATTTGTGGAGTAAGTCAGGTGTGTATAGTGATTACATAAGCCATAACACCCCTCATCGACAAGTGGCGTTTTATTACAATTTTTCTATTTCTCCCCAAACACATTATATAATCCAACCTAATCCAATTAAATCTAATCAAATCCAATTTTAATAATTACTCCAATATAATATTGCATGCCAAGTGTAGCCTAAATCATAAGCATCATTGCCTTCTTGATAAAGTCTCAGGCTTCAACTTTGGATTCAAGGCAACAACAGAATAGATTATTAATTAAGAGTGCATGTGCATGTATAGAAACCAACATAATAACACCATGCATTGAAAAAATTAGACGTAACTCTAGTACAGTAAATCAACCATAAAGTTGGACAGCTTCATTTATATGATAGCAAGGATTTGTGTTTGCCACTCACTACGGGTAAAATACACTAAAATATGTACAAGATTTCTCCATTGACAAGCGGCCTATGAGAAGAACTGAAAAGTTGCTGGTTGTGTCTCATTTTCTTTAATCCAGAGTTAATAAAAACTAACCCTCACAATCCTCAAGTCATTACGATGCCTGTGAATAACTAGTCTAAAAATGAAGAAATGATTTGTAGTTGTAAATAGTATAAAGTTAGAATATGAGTTTTATCTTTCCAAAGAAGCCAACAATAGAATGGAGGATTAAAAGTGCATGTGTATGTATGGGGCACTAACATACAGTACTAAATTATTAAAAATTGTCACAGAATTAGGCACAGTAATCGACTATAACGTTTGATATTTCAAAAAATAAACAATGTAGAGGGGATTATAAGGATTTTCATCCAAAATTAATTTATGTTCAAGAAATAATATAAAGTAGCATTCTTTGCAAGCAACACAACAAATAAAAAATATATATCAATAAGGCCAATTTATTATAGATGTTGTTAATAGAATATGAGCATTACCTCCTGCTGCCCTTCCTCATATTTTAAACTATGTCTACATTACCCCTAAAGTTATAAACGATATTAATTTTATATATCATTTTAATATTTTACCCCTAGATCTTGATGTTAGTCATGAAACTTAAATATTTTGAGAATACAAAAAAAGTAAAATGACTTATGTACCCTTAATTATCAAATTATTTTATAATGAACTGTAAATTACACGGAAAAATTATAAGTAGGAGAAATGTCATAAACATCCCTAATAGTTGTATAAGTTATTCATTTAAATTAGAATAACATTTGGCTATATATGACCACTGGAGTAACCACATAAATTATATATATAATAGTAATAGCAGTAGTAGTAATAGTAGTAATAATAATATTTATTACTAATTTAATCATTGGGGTATTCAAGTCATTTCACTTTATTTATATTCTTAAAATACTTAAATTTTAGGGAAACCTCATAATATTTCAAAAAGTACATATAACCCCCTTTTTATTAATAATTTCTATTTGTTTTAATGGTAAAATTTATTTTGCTTTACAATTACTATTATGTCCCTATAATAAATAAATTAATATATTGACTTAACACATGTCATGTATATAATGAAATAATCAATTTTTTATTTAGAACTTAAACTTAAGATGTAATTACTTTTTGCCCAAATTATTCATCATTTTTTTAGAATGAATTTTAATTTTATCTACTATTTATTATTTTTTATCATCCCATCATTGGGAAGTGTATATTCATGATTTATAGTGAATGATTTGGAATAAAAGATAATTACATTTCAATTTTAAGTTTTAAATAAAAAGTTATTGATTTCATTATACACATCATCTATGATATTTCTTAGATCAATATATTGATTTATATATTATAGGGACATAATAGTAATTATAAATTAAAAATAAATTTATTATTAAAAATTGAATTTACTAATAAAAATGAGGGTTATATGTTTTTTTTTAAACGTTAAAGGATTTTATGTCTCATTTCCCAAACATTAAAGGGCTCACAGTCCTTTTTTCTAAATTTTATATATAACATTAAGATTAAGGATAGAATAGTATAATGATAAATAAAGCTAATATTGTTATAACAGCAAAGGGTTTGGACCTATTTTAAAATATGAGAGGGTTCTAATTTCTTTAAACAACATGGGATAATCCTCATTTGTCCATATTGTTAATAACTATCATTATAGTCATTATTACTATGATCAAACTAAGTTCAGCTTATGATACTTTTTATATTTGTATGTATGTATGTATATGTTTATGTATATGTATATACATTTTATAGAATGTACGTACCGTCTAGGGATGGCAATGGGCACTGTCCACTGCAAGTTTGCCATTACTAAACCGCAACAGATTTTTTGCTGATTTTATCATTTAAAATCATAAATATTAAAAATAGTACTCTTAATAATACATAAAAAATTAAATTATATAATCTAAACTATAATTTTATGGCAATTGACTAAAAAATCCACATATAACACTCAATTCTAGATTTTATCAATATAAATAAGAAACTAAAATTTCAACATTAAAGCAAATAACATAATATATCAATCTAACATAAAATATTTCTGTTGTAGCCGAATCATCATCACTAATATCAATGTCTTACTCCATCTTCTAATCAATATACAAGTATTATCAACAATATTAACAAATAAATTTTGTACAACTATTGTTAACGATTAATTAAACAAAAAAAAACCCACTTTAGTAAGCAATCATTAAGTTTAAGTCATTAAAGTACAACAAACAAAATCAATCAAATCAAAATAAAATATCAGTAACATTAAACTTAAAAATTATAAAATTTTTAGTTATTAAAAGCTTATTATATCTATCTTGATATATATATGCTACAGTGAGATACATTAAGTTTAGGAATTAAGAATATATATATATATATATATATATATTTTATTGTAATTTTTATGATTAGAATTGAAAATATAGCCAATTAAAATAAAGAATGCGGGTTAGCAAATACCCACATATGTATCCAACAGATTTTTTCTCAATATCAAACATGCCCGCAACTCTCAGCTATAGTGTGTATACCCGAATTTTATTTTTAGTCTCGTTCAAAAACCACTCGGTCAAGTCAAAGCGACAATTTTTTAAAAATTAATTTTTTAATAATATAGAGTGTAATTTCACTACGTACTATTACAATAATTTTTGTTGACATTGCATTGTACTCTTGAACTAAATTTATGATGCAACTAGACAATTATAATTTTAGTGCAACACGTAGAATTAAATAATTTATACTTAATTGCATAGATGATTATATGATTTAAGCATGATTATTAAAATTTTAAAGTATATTTTATTAATTTGAGTAATACTCGTTTATAAATAGATATTACATAATTCGTGTAGTAATTGATGCAAACTATGATTGTGCAATCAATTATTACAAATTTATTACACTATTAGTAGATAATAAAATAAACTATCATTAAAATATAACAATTAAAAATAAGGGCAACATCAACTAAGCTACAAATTATGTATCCAACTATGGTAAGTATATTGTTAAATAAATTTAATTTTTATGACTTATAAAAAATGATTGCAATTCGGAAGCAAAATTAATGTTTTAATATATTTTCTTTTTTCTATTGCATTGATTTTCTAATGTGTTCTTTTACAAATATTGTTCAATTTGAATTGTATTTATTGTGTTTAAAGCATTAATTAAAGATAAAATAAATGATGACTCAAATTGGATTCAAAGTAAATCCTAATTTGCAAATATTAAAAATTTTCAATAAAAAAAATAATTTTCACAGTTCATTGGATAATCATATAATGAATAAATAATTTGTATTATCCTAACCATTTGAAAAATGAAAATGCAGTACAAACTGCATGCACGGTTGTTAAAAATAAAATTTTGGTTGAAATGATGAGAAATCAAAAAATTTATTTTGGAAAGAAAATAGAATGGTAATATTTTTATGTGAATTAAGACACAAACATAATTCTAAAGCTAATTTATTTTAAAAAGAAATAAGTACAATTAATTTGAAATGATGAAAAGCTCAAGTATAAAATAAAGTTGAGATCAAGAAAAAGTCATGAAGATAAAAAATTTAAAGAAAAAGAGATGTTTCAAGAAAATTAGATTAGGTAAGATTCTAATTTTTGCAACTTACATTATTGATTGTAGATTATAGGAAAAAAGAATTGGGGATACAATAATGAATTTTTAGTATATTGCAGTAAGTTTGATATTGTAAGTTGCTAAATCTTGCCCCCAAATTGTAATAGTCAGCCACTGTCTTCTTCTCTCTTTCATCTTTTCCTAAGACCGAGCACAACCCAATCAGAAAAATTTAAAGCCCAACCCTAACACAAGTCCGACCCAACCCGATTCAGGTCAACGTTGGGTCGAGCCCGACCCGACCCGCTCAAAATTGTTTTCATAATTAAATAATTTGAGTAGCTCAAATTTATTAATTTTTTGTAATTTTACGACCACATCCCAATTTCATTCATGTTACTTTTTAATTTTTGTTCTCTTTCTAGTGACAATACCATGAATATAAAACAAAATAAATGATTTTTCTAATTTAAAATAATTAAAACACAAAGGCAAAATATACAATACAATCAATCACAAAATAATTCACAAAACAACCAATTAATAGGAATAATTTTTTACAAATCAATTCTACAATCCAACATTAAAAATGCACAACGCAATTAAATTACAAACACACAATTCAATTTCACAACCATTTCAACCCCACACACAATTCAATTCCAAAATCCAACATTAAAAACACACAATGCAATTAAATTAAAAAAAACACACAATGTAATTCCACAACCATCTCAACCACACATAATTCAATTCCACAACCCAACATAAAAAAAAAAAATCATGTCTTATACTAACAAAAACATAATAATTACATAATCATCATGAACATATAAACTTAAATGAGAAAAATTAATTAATATTTATGAAATTACCAAAGCTAAAGTCGGTGGTAGAATGTGTGCGTGGCTGACTAAGTAATAATGGTCGCTGGCTGGCTCACGTTGCGGCATCGCGTGGCTGACTAAAGCAGGGCAGCAGGCTACAGGCGAGACAAATATAGACCATTCAGGGCTAATTGGAGTGGAGCAAGTGAGCAGTTAGAGCAGCACGACAAGCGCGCAGTGGAAAGTGACGGCGCCTGACCCTGACACAAAATTTGATTAGGCTTAAAAATTTTAAGTCGAGCCTGATCTGAAACTCGAATATTCGGGTCAAAACCCAAAAAAATAGGGTCAGGTCAGTCTGGCCAAAAATAGGATCGGGTCAAATTGCCAAGACTAACCGCTTGCTTTTTAAAGCCAAATTTCATTTGCCCCTTCAAGTTTCTTTTAATTGCTTAACTACCCAAACTTATAAAACTTTGGGCTTGGGCCATCCAAATGAGATGGACTCAACACCTACAATTCGAATTAGCAAAAACAATGTCTCTCCTTATTTTCCATTTAGATTTCAGATTTCAAATAAAAGTAGATTTTTTCTATTTTTTATTGAGATAAAATTGTCTGACAATAAGTAATAAATTAAGAAAACAAATAATGAAAAATAAGTAAATGTCTTAAAGAAGTTAAATTCATACTTTAGACAGAAAAACAAATAGCACCTTAGTTATAAGAGAGCAACATACTAGGTAATCATAGCAACATACTTGTTAATCATACTTAATGATGATTTAATATTAAATCTTGTAAATTAGAGAATAGAAATAAAAAAAGGAGAACAATTCGTAAATAATTGATTCTATGTATTTTGTTTTGCGTCGCTTGTATAAATACATATTTATAGTATATAACTAATCTTATAAAAGGAAGAATACATGACTTATGCCTCTCATATAGTAATTTCATCAATCACATAATATTGCAAATCTAAATGCACAAGTTATGCCTCTAAATTGGTACAAAACACAAGCCTATAATTAATATTAGAATTCTAGCTTAACAACCCAAGCGGAGGGAGGGTGGGAGGTTAATTAGGTTGTAAAAAATTCTTTAGTAGCAATACGACCATCCAACAAAAATAATAGCAACAACAATAAATAAATTAAAAAGGTAAGGATAGAGAAAAGAAATACAATAATTTTTATATCGTTTGGCAAACCCTTCCACGTCCATGCCTCCAAACAAACTAAGCTCGAGAATTCCACTAACACGAAGCCTTATATCTCAAGGCTCCGAAGATTATAATTGACTTTTTAATGTGTCAATATAACTTTACAAATTCAAGGTGGGCATCCCGCACCTCTTTCACTAAGTGTTTATACACTTACAATCACTTAATTTCATAGGTGATATGATGCTTAGAAAGAACACACTCCTCACAAGAGTATACTAGTAAGTGATTGCTCAATAATGAATTAGTGTATGCAAGGAAACAAATGAAAGCCTAAGAATGCTTTGAATGATCAAGTTTTAGCTCAGCAAAAGAATATGAAAAAAAAAGTTAGAGTTGACTTTATATAAATGGATTAAGAAGCTAGTCATTACTCTCTTAAAATAAGACATTCTCTTTACTATCGAATCACTGGTAACTCTAAAACAAATACTTGCTTGCTGACATGGCATGCTACTATTTGAAATAGATTTAAAAATTTAAGCCCAAATAGATCATTGGGATAACCATTTCAAAGATGGAATGTTTTAGAATATTAACGGATGACTACTAATTGGGAGGTAGATAACCGCTTATTCTAATTTCTCAATTTTCTAAATTTGATAATTTAGCCTCCAAGCTTTTTAAAATTACATACTATCCCAACATGTTATAAAATCTATCAAATGATTCCTTTTTCAGAATTTCAAACAACACTTGCATGTCTTTTTCAGAATTTTAAATAATGCTTTCAAATAATTCCTTTTTCAAAATTTCAATTAGTCCATATACTTGAAAAACAACCATTTTGATAAAAACACTTGATTTTCATTTTTTTCGAGTATACGAGCTCTATAATATGAAAACAATAATGGATTTAAATGTCATGATTATGATAATGATTTGAGCTTTCAAATGTTTAATCACGAACACATTTAATCATACTAACTTTACGAGAAATGTGAAACAATAAATTACTTAAGTTAGTATCCTTGATATTTGTCCTTAACTTGATTAGCTTTGCCAATTGAGTGATTTAAAATTGATCTTACATGGATCGTTTTTGTCCTTCAAGAGGTAATAAAACTGAAATAATATATTTTCTATTTCATCCTTAACATATGCTTTGTTATCATCAAAGTCAAGGTTTTGATAACCTTTAGATCAATAATCTCTCTCTTTTTCATGATGATAAACACTCCATGTATTTTGACAATAATAAAGGGATTTTGACAACAAGATTTTCGAGAAATACAGAGGTTCCCCAAGTATGAAATGAGTATATAAAATATCTAAACATAGGAAACACTACACGAAGCTCAGGATTAGCCAATCAAGAAATAAACCATAATTAAAGCATTTCACTATAATGTCATCAAGCATGCAAGAATTTTTCAAAAAAGATCTCATCTTATCAAACACATAAGCACTTTATCATATCAAAATACATTCTTTCTCTCCCCATTTGGACATCATTAAAAAGTATTTTTAGCACTAGTCCATAATCAATAATCACATTTTAGAAATCAATATAACTAAGCTCATCAGAGATCTAATGTGACATTTTAATTCAACTTAAATAATCCCATATGCCTCACTATCCAAAGTTCACATATTTCTTTTCAAAAAAAAAAAAGTACACATATTTCTCCCACTTTTGATATCATTTAAAGCAAACAAATAATGCACATTCAATAATTTGTCAATAAAGTTAAAAAAAAAAAACAACATTGAATCATCAATCATAGATCTCATAAGAACTTCATCAAGTACAGTGTGAGGACTTGTAATTTGATTTTGGGACCAAAATAAAATTGAGGGAAAGTTGCTGGGCCATTTTACAGATCAACTTCAGTTGAGGGTTTGTTTTTTGTAAAATGTTGCTAACGTGGCCAAAAGTTATTAAAGTTGTTAGGCTGTTTCTGGAAAATTTTCAAAATAAAAAGGTTGATACACAGCACTTGAGGTGTGAGCTTTTTTCTCATTTGTTTCTTAATCAAAATAACCAATTTTTGATTCAGAGTGGTCCTTATAATGTCCTCTAAAAGCTTGATCTATTTGTAATCTATTTAAGTAATAAAAACTTGTTAATTTTTACTTCAAATTAGAATCTTGTACACGGTGTTGTTTCTTAAATTCTTTGTTCTTGTCGATCTCTTCTCTGTTTTTGGATCCATTTTGATCTTAACCAATTAAAGCCTTATGTATTGATTAAGTTCTTTGAGAATTAGCCATTAAAATATAACATACAGTATAATCATCAAAACACATTCTTTCTCCCCTTTTTAAAGTCCCGGCAAATTTTGCGTTAAACATTGCTCTACATGACATTATCATGTGGTTGCACATTTCTATTATGTACTTTATATAAGACCCTGTTTTGCTTTATTTGCAGGATTTTATTATTGGGTGGGAAAAATCTTTGGTTGGACATACCCTTAAAGTTTAGGCCGAATTCGTTTTTGGATCTACGTGATATATAGATCATCAAAATTAACATAACTATTAAGATAAGTCACCATCACAAGTTAAAAGAACAAGTGATCCACTCTATAAGTACAAATAGTCATATATGCTAGTTTTATAAATTTAATACGATCACCGACATGATAATTCACACATAAGTAAGTGAATAAATTTTTGATTAACTTTTGCATTTGGAGTAATATAATCATATTTTTTTTAAAGAAAATTATCTCTCAATTATCTTAAGAATATTGAAAGTGCAAGTAGCTACTATGAGATTCTAATAATATTGAGAACTACCCCAAGTTTTGATTTTATATCAACTAGCTACTTTTATGTTAACTCTATTAACCATTGTTAAAAAATCTAAAAGTCTATTTTGCCTTTAAATTCATTTAAGAAGGTAAAATGATGTTTTAGGAGACTTTAGGGTAGAATAGTCTTTTCTTCTAGATTTTCTAAGTTAACAAAAATGTTGATAGTCAATATAAAATTGAAACTTAAGGTGATAATGAGATATTATCAAAAATTTATATTAGCTATTTGCATTTTTTATATTCTTGAATTGATTAAGGGATAATTTCCTTCTTTTCGTTCTTTTTTTTTTAATTGTCAATTACTACTTAGTTCTATATATGTTTGATTTTAAGTGTAATGTCCATGTATTTAACTCTTACCTCATGTTTGGTTGAAAGGAATGAGAGGAAAGGAGAGAAATGAAAAGGAGAGAGAGAGAGAGAGAGAGAGAGAAAATGAGAAAAAAAGATGTCAATCTCAATTTTATTGTTTGATTTGATATGAAATTAATCTCTTCTCTATTTAGTTCTTTTTTCTCTTCTCTCTTTTCTTTTCATTTCTTCAAATCAAACATGTCATTAAAATTTATAACAAAAGTGCATAATATTTACAAGGACAAGCATGTCAAATATCAAATTCAAATGTGTGATTTATAAAAAAACAAACAAGATACCATTTACATTTAGTAATTGAAAAAAAAATATGTTATTTAGACATTTATATTCAAACCTCTTTAAACTTTAGCTAAATTCAATCATATTTAGATTTTAAACAAAATAAATAAATAAACACTACCTTATAGTTTTATTATAACTAATGGTTCAGGCTTGTAGTTTTACATTTATAATAAAATATGTTTAATAGAAAATAAGTAATTTCAATAGGACGCATGTCATAATTACATTTTGTTAGTTTGGTTGAATATTAATAACTGTACTAATAAAGTAGTACTTATACATCATTTAGAAACATTAAATTTAGTATAAAAAATAATAAAGTTCAAGTAAATACTTGGGTATTTAGTACTTCTATCTTATGGTGATAAATAGTTAATATTAAATTCATGTCAAAATAATCTCAACGGTTAAATATAAGAGAAAATAATACTTACAAGCACGAGGTTTAGGAAGATAGTCATGTAAAATCATCATATTTTTAATAAGGAATATCAAAATCCTCTTTTGAGTATAATATTGTTTATAGATAGTAACTAAAAAAATTGACTTTAAATTTTTTAATAAATAAAAATATAATTTAAATAGTTTAATTTGTTTAGTAACAAATAATATTAGTATAATTTTTAATAATAAAATAATTTTTAAAATATAAATTATTATATTTATTTTAATAATAAATTTGTATTTTTTTATAAAAATTTAAAATAAATATTTGCGTTAAATAGAATTTACAATTAATAAAACATATCTCATGTATTAATCATATTAAAATTATTTTCTATGATATTAAAATAATTTAAATTTCTGTATATTTATTTTAATATTATGTTCCCATATATTATAAATTTTTTTATTATAATATAAGATTGTAAAGTATTAAAATATTTTTATATTAAAATTATTTTAAAATGTATATACTATTACATTTATTTTAATATTATATTTCTATTTATTATAGGACATTGGAGTCAATTTTTTGAGTTAATAGAGTAAAAGAGTATTGTAATAAAAAAAAAAGATGTTTTGGTATCTTTTATTTAAAATTTAAGAATTTACACGACCATTTCTCTAAACTTTATAGTGTAGATGTGCTTTTTCCTAAATATAAAAAATATATATCGTTAAAAAAAATAGAGGTGGATTTAATTGACTAAATCTTTAAATTTTATCTTTATTTGAATTTTTCAAAATAATATGAACTTATGATAATAATTTTCGAAAATGGTTTGGGTTTAGATTTAGAAAACCTGTAAACAAAAGTCGGATAAAAATAAGCATCCAAATTATGTCTTTGAAATTTCGCACTCCCTCCAATTTATACCCAAAATGGAAAAGAACTCGGTAGAAACAGAAGGGGACGACGATGAGCACATCACGGAACAGGAAATCGAAATCGTTGAAGCAATAGAAGCCGCATATGAACTGTCAATCACAAGGAAAAGACAATTAAGTCCTCCTGTTCATAACAATCATACCCATCGCCCCATGTCCATAACTTCCCGCCGGTTGCCCTCTTCACTTGTTGCTTCGCCTTCTTCACCTTCGTTTTCTCTATCACATTGCCAAGGTCCCATCTATTTCCTCACTTTTGCTCACTCTGGTTTTAGCTTTGCTTACTTATTAGTTGGTTTTTTGTTTCTTTATTTTGAATAATGTTAATGGGGGGTTAATTGACAGTAATTGTTACTGTGCATTTCTTTTATGGAATTAAGCTTTAGACAATCTTGCAATTGCATTTTTTTGTGGTCTATTACGATCACCATAATTGTTCTTTTTTTATATATAATTTTTTTTTTCTGGTTTGTAGTTTGCATTATGGATTTGGTTTAACAATGTGGGATTGATCTAAATTTATCTGAGGCTCTGTTTGGTGTTGTGGCTTAGAAGTTACAGCTATCATAAAATGGAAGTATCTAAATAAAGTTGATAATAATGATAAATATGACTTATAAAGTTAATAATTTTGAAAAAAAATGATAAGATTCATGTAGATTTTTCATCAAACAATTGTGGTGTAAGATCACCTTATCAAATTTACCCAACCATTTACGGCTATGGTTTAAAAGCGATAGCTGCCGTAAAAAGTCCTAAATGTAGCCTAAATATATTGTTTTGCATTTTATTACCAGTTGAAGCTGGAAAAAGGTACGGTGTTATAATGTTGTGATATTTATTTTATTCAATCTAGGAGCTAACATGAGGTTGAAATACCCTGCAATGAGGTTTGGAGGTCAAATTTTGTATAGCAGAACTTCAACAGAGGTAGAGATGGCCGCAATAGAGCTTCGACGGATTCTTGAAGCTAATAAAAGAGAAGCAGGTCAGGTCGTTGTTGGATTTGACATTGAGTGGAAGCCCACTTTCAGAAAAGGTAATTCGGTTTTTTTAAATTCTGCAAGTTGATCTGCCCATGTCATTGAATTTTCACTTTTACAACTTGGAATGCTGACCTTTGAATATTAATGTGTGTAGAGATTGAAGCATGTAGTGAATTTTCTTTCTTGAGTGGTCTGTTGACGCTGTATTGTTGGTTATGAATTAAAACCAATGCCTTGAATTTGCTTTTGAAGCAGAAGATGCGAATATTCATCTATTTGCTCTTTGTGCTGGGTAGCTGTAAAGCTAACTAATCAACTACTTGTAACATAAGTTTTCTTTAATTAAGGATATTTTATTGTCACAATTTACTAATTTTCTGTTTTCTGCGTGGGTGAGTGTTAAGGGATTAAACAAGGAGTTTGATACTGCAGATATATTGAAGAAAGTAAAAGCAACCATTGCTTGGTGTGGTCCTACTTTATATTTTTCATTTAGTTTTACATTTGGGAATCCCCACTAATTGTGCAACTGGGGAAAAAGAACTTGCTGAATTTGTGTTGACTTATATACTTCCTTGAAAGTTAGTCCATTGTAAAGCGGAATTGTGAACTCCCAACATTTTCAATCAAAATAATTCTGAGACATACGAAAACCAAACTATATGTTGGATCCACTTTAATTAGAGATGAGGGTTTCTTTTTTGTATTAGTTTATTTCTTTTGGATGTTTATAATCATGTTCCGAGAATTGATGCAGGTGTTTTACCAAGAAAAGCTGCAGTTATGCAGATATGCGGAGACAGCAACCATTGTTATGTCATGCAAATTATTCATTCAGGAATCCCTCCGAACCTGCAACTGCTGCTTGAAGATTCTACAATTTTAAAAGTTTGTAATATCTCATACAGAAAATTCAACCATTTAGTACAGAAATTCCTAGATTGTATATTAGTTGATCACAATGATTGATGCCTGTACAGGTTGGAGTTGGGATAGGCAGTGATGCTGGTAAAGTTTACAGAGACTATAATGTATCTGTCAAAGCTTCTGAGGATCTTTCCTATCTAGCAAAACATAAGATTGGCGGAGATAGTCAAAAATGGGGTCTTGCATCACTGACCGAGATGCTTGTTTGCAAGGAGGTATCTATCCTAGTCTGCTGGATAAAACTTTATGGAAATTCCCAGAAGGGCAGTCCTGAATCTGTAAAATGATGCCTTTCTGCAACTGCATTATCTTGTGCATTTCTCTAAATATAGACGAATTGTTATTTTGCTATCTCACGTTCCTAGCTCCTAACTGCATATAGTTTCCTTTGTTTTGGCAATCTAGATCAGTTTTTGAACTCCTTTTAGACACACCCCCCCCCCCCCCCCCAAAAAAAAAAAAAAAGAAGATTAGTTATTGAACCACGTCCAGGCAGCCATGTCTGCTTCAGTATTCTCTTCTCACCTACTTTAATCAGTAGTATATTCAAGTCTCGTACCTCATCAACCTAGATTTCATTGCCAGCATCAACACCGAAACTTTGTTGCTTTTATGCCAAAGTTTTTAATAGTTGTAAAATATAGGTCCTTGTACTAGAAGAGATTTTGTTAGCTTGCCTCCTAGTGTTGGGTAAGTTATTCTTGCATTATCCGACTGTAATTTTCTCAAAAGGTTGGCCACTAGAGGGTTTTATGTGTGTATGGGAACAAATTAATGTTCTGACATGGACATTTGAGAATTTATGTTTTTGCTTTTAAGCTATTCAGAAGTTGATTACACATACATAATCAGCCTTATGAATTTTATAGTCACTGTACAAGAAATTCAAAGGAGTGGAAAAAGAAGCTCCTACTTATAAGTTTTAGACTGGTGTATCTAATCTAACTACAAGGTACTTAACTGTAATCAGTTGCTCATGATGTGTATGAAACTGGTGGAATGTGTGAAATACCCATATTTACATCAGTGGGAGGATGATCAATATATAGTACCACATGGCCACTTTTTTAGCTGCGTATAATATTTATCATTCCATTTATTTGTTCTTTTCATCCCCTTTTCTTTCTTTTATCATCACTCATGATCCTAATAAGCAGTACTCAGTGGAGAAATGTTCTGGGCATCATAGGATTTTAAAATCTAACAGACATTAAGATTTCTGGCACTCAACTGAAAAGACAAATTGCTAATTTTGTCTAGCTGTTTCGGGTACATTGTTTTGATTATAGTTGTAGTATCCTCTGTGTTAAAGGTGAGCACATTAGATGGGGAATCTTAATTAATTTTCTCAAACTTTGAAGCTTAAGAAGCCCAATAGAATCAGACTGGGAAATTGGGAAGCAGATGTTTTATCAAAGGACCAGCTACTGTATGCCGCAACAGATGCTTTTGCTTCCTGGCATCTTTATCAGGTAATCAGTGTTTACCGCGTCTTATTGTCTTAAGCTTGGGAAGGCTTGTATATACAACTTAGCTAAGTGTGTACAACAATTACTTTGAACTGCTTATACAGGTGTTAAAGAGCCTACCAGAGCCAGTTAAAGATGCTACTGACCAGGGAAATCAAAGATGTTCCAGATTAGACTTGCACAATTGCTAAAACAGAAGTTTAATTCATACGGTCATAAAATTAAATTTTGGTGGTCTTCCCCCATTATTTGCCATAGGATTGAGCATGTTTAACGGAAGCCTTAGATGCAGGTAACTGTATGATGATTTATTTAGCGTGTGAGATGTAGATGTAATTTATACACTTTCTTTTTTCGATTCTAGGTTTTGCTCCATTTTAATATTGATTTGGTTCCAACAGTTTTTACTCCGTCGTAATTTGTATGGTTCTCTAGTTACAACTCAAGAGTCAAAATAGGACAAAGGGAGGATGAATAACCATCCTCCAAAATCAAAATGGTTCAATAATTTCTATGAATTTATTCATGAAAAATGTTATAATGGTTCTAGCTGATAGTGGACAGAAATATTAGGAGATTAAGGATCTATTTAATAAACATGAAAAATTTACAATGGCATGAAGATTCAAAGACCTGGATAACAAAATCTATATACAATATGCTCAAAGAATTCTTCTTCTTAGGTTTTGTTTTGTATTGAGATGCTGTGAATAAAATAAAATAAAAATTGTAACTATGAATTAAAAGTTAGTAGTATATAATAATATGACTTTTAAATAATGATTTAGACAAAAAAAAGATATTATAAATTTTCATTATACTAGTGGTGGATTAATTAACATAATTTTCTAAGCCACGGTATTTAGTATCATGTTTAGTATTAATGTGTTATAGTTTAAAGCTATATATGTGATGAGAAAAGTTGTAATTATTAAATAAAAATTAATAATATGTAGTAAATATAATTATAAATAATAATTTTGATAAAAATAATAAAAATATTTTAGGTTTTTTATCATACAAAAGTTATAGCAGTTAGTATTTAACAAACATTTTAGTATCAGGTACAGCTGCTCAATCTCAATTTTAAACATGACTTTAGTGTTTACTAAATAATTTAGTATTATAATTTTGAGCTCAAGTTGCTTAATTTCAATACTAAACAGGACCTTATCATCATCGTCAGAACTAGGGGCAAATGGAGATGGGTGACCAAATAATGTCATATTTGATGGCATTATAGTCCTAATTAATTTTCAAAAAAAGAAATTCATTGATAGCAAGTGCAATGTCCTTATCATTCGTGGTCCATAAACCCCAGAATTTGCCTGCTCTAATTGACCGAAAGTCCATCAAAAGCATGTGCCTTCACACATGTTATTAGACAATCAGCACATTGAAAATGATATATTTTGTTCGTTTACCATGCGAAAGAACAAAAAATAAATAATAATAATAATAATAATAATAATAATAATAATAATAATAATAATAATAATAATAATAATAATAATAATAATAATAATAATAATAATAATTAATAATCAATTGATTATGTGCTTTCATCATTCTATTGATTGATATAAGTTCTTATGATATCAAGTAATCTCGATGGTCTTAGCAAGATTAACAAGCTTAATTACAAAAAAAAACGTATTTTTATATGTAAATATAGGTACTGTTTGGGATTAAAATTGAATAGTTGTATCGTAAAAGTTATAGTATTAAAGTATTTAGTAAACACTAACTACTGAACTTGAAAATTAAGTTGATTTGATTTTATACTTGTATGATGAAAAATATATTGTATCTATATTAATTTTGTCAAAACTATTACTTAAAAATTATATTTACTACATATTATTAATTTTTATTTTATATTTATATTTTTTTTCATAGCGACTGTAGCTTAACAGTACCTTAATACCAAACAGAATCATAATTCACATTCACAATTTTCACTAACATCATATTAGTAATAGAAACAAAAGAAAAGGGGAAAACAACACATACACTCCCTAGATTTGGGAAAAGAGTAACAAAGTCTCCTAAAATTTTCATAAAGGAACATGAAAACCTCCTTTTAACCAAAATACCATTTGAATATAGTAATTTAAAAATTGAGTTTAAAGCTTTTTAATTAATAAAAATTTAATATATATATATATATATATATATATATATATATAAATAATCTATCAAGTAGACTAATAATATTAAATTATTTTTACATTTAAAATAATATTAAAATTTTAAATTACTATATTTATTTTAAAAATATATTTGTATTTATTATAAAATTTTAAATAAATCTTTGGGTTAAATAGATTTTATAATTAAAAAATTATCTCCTTATTAACAATAATTAATTATTTTTTACATAATATTCAAAATAATTAAATTTAAATTTATTTATTTTAATATTATGTTTCTATTTATTGTTAAAAATTACTTTAATATAATAAAATAGGTACAATAGATTGTAAAATATAAAAATATTTTTAATTATACAATTAATGTTAAATTTTGAGGTCAATTTTCTTTTTTTCTTTTTTTGAGTTTATAGAATCAAAAGGTATTATGGTTAAAAGGAAATTTTGGTGTTTCTTATCGAAAACTTGGATTTTTTGTGATAATTTTTCTAAATCTTAGGGGTGTAGATCTCTTTTTTTCTAAAATAAAATAACTAAATTATCATTTATAGTTAAGTTACTCTTACATTAGAACCTTTGAAAATTAATTTTTTTTAATTGGAGCTGGAGATGGAGAAATATTTTATTAAATATATCCATTTTGTTTATAGCAAGAATTTTGATGTTGCATTATTTGATGCATGTATAGTTTTATTCCTTTATCTGCACCGACATTCTAGTAGAATCCCTTGTTTTTAATTTATTAATTATAATTTATCTTAGTCTAATATAAAATCATAGTTAACCACTATGAACATTTTTTTTTTTGAATTAAACCAGTATGAACATTCAAGTACACATATAGGATAAATTTATGACTTGGTCGGTTGGTCTTACCTGACTAAAGATCCTGAGTCTGAGTTGCCCCAGAAAGTGCATGTGTATATATGTATATATATATATATATGCGATATTCGATATTCATCTAATCGTCGCCTTTTGAATGCGCTGAAAGGAAGCAGGTGATAAGCCCATACATGTGCGTGGGCCACCCATCACATGATTCAAAATATTCATGTCTCTTTTCATGTTGCTTTTGTCAAATTGACTCCAAAAAAAAAAAATGAAAGTGAAAGTGAACTGGGAAACAATTATTATTGACTCATTTTGATATCTAAAAGAAATTAATAGACAAAAGAAAGTTACTCCATTGTCATAAACTATTTGGAGCTTTTCCTTTTTATATACTTATTACGTTTAAAACAATTGCTTTACTTCACGTGTGTCATCAATTCTCCTTCGCATGCTGAATTCATGCACGTTAAATATATAATAAGCTCTGGTCAGCTAGGTAAAACCAGATTCCGTTTATGTATAAAATCTATTTTAATTTTTTTCTTGAAATTTTGGCTCACACTTCTGTCTATTCCCTTTTTGCCATATGTGAGTTTTTATCTTATGTATTAGTACACATGTCACCTAGGTTAAATATTAAGACTTATCTTTAATACTATTATTGTGTCATTATTTATAAGCTTAAGCTTGATTTTAGGTCAAATAATAAATTCTTGATTTTAGGTAATAAATTAACTGTCACTTAGTTAAGGTTAGCTTATCCGTATTTTTCCTCACCAATTACAGTATTACTCTCATTTGAGTCATTTTCTTTTTCCCCTTTATCTACAGTGATTATATTACGAGGTCTTCGCCACCAAGACTAAAATAAAGCTAATTTTTTAATATAATAAACAGCTTAAATTGTGTCATTCAGAAAAAAAGATCTTAACTTGTTTCAAGCAGTGTTTACTTTTCTCAGCCAAAAATAAAAAATAAAAAAAAGCAGTGTTTACTTTTCTCATCACTTCACAGTTCACAGCCACATGATAATTCATAATTTGTATGAAAACCGCTTGAATGCCATAATAATTTAGATATAAAGTTTGTATTCCAATTATATAAATGTTGTTTTACTCGTAAAAATGTAAGCAAAATATAGGTTGAAGAAACTATTAAAGAATTAAGCAAGACTTCTGCCTTTAAAGATCTGGGGAATTTGAACTTCCTTCTTAGGATATGAGTCATCAAAAACGAAGTTAAACTAGTTCTCTCGCAATCCAAGCATTTCTAATATCTGCACAACAATGCTGGATTTCTTAACAGCAAAGGTTCATTTATACCCCTTAGAACCATGTAGGGATGGCAAAATTCCGGATCCAAATTTCATATGCTTCAATAATCATTCTTAGTGACAGCATAAGTGAAACAGTAACATTAGCAAATCTAGTGTATCATTCAAAGAAAACACATTGATTTTGATCTTCATTTTTCTTATAGAGAAAGTGGGCAAATCAAGAAGTTGAGATTGCCTGTATCCCAATTGAATATCAAATTGCTAATGTTTTAACTAACCCTCTCCTCTCAAAAGGGAAAAAAAAAAGAGGAAAAAAAAAAACTAAGCCACTGCCATCTTTAAAATTCAGTTGCTTAAGAAACACACTAAAGTTTCTATTTAGAACCCAATATTCTAATGGTGCGTTTATTAATTGGTAATTAGAATGTGATGGAATCGTAATGTTTTGGGATGAGATGAGAAATGAGAATTAGAATAAGTTGTTTACTTGAATATAAGGATCGAAATCAAAATAAACAGTATTATTCTTAATTTGTTTACTTCGTCTAAAAAACGGAATGTATTGTTTTAAATTACTAAAATACCTTTAGTTAATTATTATTATTATTTATTTCTTATTATAATAATTGTAATTATTATTATTGAAAAATATTGTTAACAATAATAATAAAAATATTAATAATTACTGTTATTATTATTTTAAAAGTAATAATAATTAATATTATTTTTGTTAAAAATAATATTAATAATAATAATTATTATTATTATTAACAATAATATTATAATATTATAATTAATTATTGAGAGCAAAAGTGAAATTACAAAATTTAGGTTAAGTGACTGGTGAGCTCAAGGAATGGAAACTTGATTCTCACAACCGTTAGGAGAATCAAGATCTCATATGTTTCATTCTCATTTTCCTTCTATTTTAATAAATAAATATCACAAAAATAATTTAAAATTCAAGATAATAAGCTAATGGTTAAAAAGTTTGTTTAAATAGATCGAACCGAAAACTAGTCTTTAGAAATATAAGAATTCAAAAAATCGTATTTTTATACGTACTAATTTCAATGATAATATTTTCACATTACTAATAATGCAAAGTGTAATTTGAATATCCATTAAAAAAAAAAACTTTATATTTCCTCCTCAAAAGAACACGTGGGTGATGATTCCAGAATTTTGAGAAACGGAGCTATTACCCATTAATCGTACTTCTTGTAGAAGTATCACGGCAAGTCTACTTCTTCGTCTTCTTCTTCTTCCTTTTTTTTTTTTCAATAATTAAAAGAAGAATTAGCCTAGTACTCCCACCCGTAAATTATATATCCTTACAATAAAATTGTTTTAAAAATGTCAAACCAACTCTTTTTTTTTTTAATAATTTCTAAGGATTTGAGGAATCCAAAAGAATATATTGTAACCAATTAATTAGACCTCGAAAGGGACTTTAATATATTATTATTTTTTGCACATATTTTTACATTAGAATATTTAGATTATTAACAAACAAAAAAAATTCAACTGAGAATTGCGCATTCACATCTAAAATAGTAAAATGGGATAATGATTCAGGCGATATGTTTGGCCTCAAATCATTCCATGTTTGAAGTTTGAACAACTAACAAAACATTTATTTAAAAAATGTCATTTTGCAGCCCAAAGTTGAACAACACACACTGACTTGAAAATATGACATAACATTATGTGGAAGCTTCACAGTGACTTGAAAAAATGACATAACATTATGTGGAAGCTTCTGCTTCACAAAGGTGTTCTGCCGACATTATGGTGATCGAGAAATAGAGATGTCGCTTTCTTATTGTTTAACAATGGAAAATAACTTGTTGTCATGCAAAATCATTACTCCCTTAGCAATTAGCATTATTATCTAAGATCCTAGATCAGCTATAATTTTTGTATGTTAAATTTCATTTAACCCCTTACTTTCCTTTTTATTTATAGTTATTTTTAAGTTTATGTGTTTTGGTTAGTGACCTTTTAAAATGTAATTTTATTTTATTTACTATTATTTATTTATAGGTTTATGGCTGGTGACCTTTTAAAATTTTATTTTATTTTCTTTAATATGACTTAGCTTTTTAAAAGAATAAATAGAACAATAAGCCTATGACTAAATAATATTAAATGAATTGAATTAATAATGTTAAAAATAATATTTATTTTTTAAGACTCACTATTGATTATTTTATTTTATTTTAATTTTTTTAAAAGAATAAATATAATAGTAAGCCTATGATTACATAATATTAAATAAAATAATATTACAAATAATATTAATTTTTAGACTCATTATTGATTATTTTGTTCTATTTAACATTGTTTAGTTTTATGAAAGAATAAATTTAATAATAAGTCTATGACTATATAATGTTAAATAAAATAAAATAAAATAAATAATATTAAATAATAAATATTTTTAATAATATAAATAATTTTAAAATTTTATCCTTTTAAATAAAATAAATAGTATTGATTAAAAGTGATATTTTTTAAGACTCAATACTGATTATTTTATTTTATTTAATATATTTAGTTTTTCAAAGAATAAATATAATAATAAGCCTATGATTAAATAATATAAAATAAAATAAAATAAAAATAAAAAATAATATTTATTTTTTAAGGCTCATATTGATTATTTTATTTTATTTAATATTATTTAATTTTTTGAAATAATAAATATAGTAATAAGCCTTAAATAATATTAAATAAAATCAAAATAAATAATATTTATTTAAAAAAATAAGTAACATTAAAAAATTATTCTTTTAAATAAAATGGATAATATTAAAAATAAAATTTATTTTTTAAGACTCACTACTAATTAAATAATATAAAATTGAAACAATTCAGACTTATGTGCTAAAAATTTTAACTCGTTAACTTTTTTGAGTTTTTAATAAATATCAAGGAATATAATGTTAATAATAATATTCAAATAGACAAATTTCCACCATTGAAATCATCTTTTCATTAAATCCAATAATTAACGATTAAAATCATAAAAAAAATAAAATTAATGGTATCTTGCAACTGTTGCAAGTTAGGTGGACCAATTTCTTGTAAATACAGAGCATAAAAGTACTTTGTAAAATGATAATGGGAACGAAAAAAAAAATACCAATTGCGGCAGAGATGAGGAATAACTTTAAGGGAGTCCCACCAATTAACACAATGCTTCAATTGATAGGGGAAACAAAGAAAAAGGTCAAAAAGTTAAAAATGACTCCACATGGCATCTACTCTTTTTTTTTTTTTCAACTTTTGAAAAGCATAATATAAATCATTGAGACTTAAATTTTATAATATCCTTGCATGTAATAAAAGCATTGACCTACAAAAATACTATCAAGTTTCTCAATACATCTATTATTAAATTTTAAAAATCATATTTTTCCTTTTAAGATTGATTGAATGTTAAAAGTAATTCCGATTTACCCCTTTATTCATATTTTTTCTTTCTTCTCAAAGACTCAAACCCATGCGTGAATTTTTTTTTTTTTTTTGGTTTCCTTGCCATTTAAAACAAATTGCTGTTAGTGGAAAGTTGGAATTAAAAATGGTCATAAAAAATCTTTTATATCATCCGAAAATACATTAAAATTTTGAGTTGATCCCCATCATTTGATTGAAGAGAAAAAAAGAAAGGAAAAAAAAAATTCTTGTCGAGGTGCACAATAGTAAGATAGTGATGATATAACTATGAGGAAGAGAAAATTCATTATTTATCAAACCATGTTTAAATTTTGTAACTTCAAAAGCATGAAAAGATCAAAGGACTTTATTTGCATATCCTTTCCTCTTGCATCTGTATGACTGTATCTTTACACCAAGTGCACGCATAGGGATACTAACTATTAGTAACTAATTCCCAGAAACACAATGATTATATTTTTGAATACATGATTAATTAGCAAGTTTATTAACATTAAACTTTTTTCTCTTTACTTTCGTCAAAAATTTACGAAAAGAAAATCAATAGATTTATGAAATGTGATGGACTGGATGTATATATTATTTTAATTTATTTTGTCCTTCTAACTTTTGAGTATTTTCACTCAAGGTTATTAAAGTAATAAAAAATATTAGAAAATGAGTATCGAGAGTAGTATTGTGAGTTTTATTAGTATTACCCTAAAAGCATAATTATCTTGTCTAGTGGTGAAAATAACTAAAATTGCGTGTCTTTTTATTACCATTATCAAACATTTCCTTATCACCCACATGATTGTGTCACATTTCTTGCCTTCTTTAAGGCTCATCAAATTCCCTTACTTTCCCTTATTTTAACTTTTTTATGCTGTCTTTCCTATATTCAATAGCCCGCGCATACACATTCAAACATATATATAGAAATGAAATGTTCCAATCTAAATTTTTAGATTTGTTGAAGTCCACAAAAGTTATTAAACTATATAAATTAATCGTACAATAATATTATATTATTAAATTATATAAATTAATAATTTTCCTGAACTTTAATAAAATCTAAAATCTTAGATTAAATCATCATTGCTATATTTATAATATTATAAACTAAAGAAAACGCAAGGGGTCCTTAAAACATTTTAGTTGAACACCGAAAAGCTTTAGTAAGTAACGGCCTATCAAACCATTGATTAGACAAATCTTAATAAGTAATTTGCAGACACCGGAGCCTTAATCGCAATTTTAGTTATATATATATATATAATTTATATTCATATTTTGGCCCCTTTATCTTTAATGATATTATACCATTCTCGCTCGTCTTATATTCATTTATTACAGTTTGGCCCATTATCTTTTCCGCTTTGATATTTTGGTCCTCTCAAATAGGTTCTCTCTCTTAACTCTGCCTCTTTCTACAAGAGCTTAAAAATAAGCCACAAAATACTTCCGCTTATAATTGTGCCATGAAAAAAAGTTCAGCCACGGATCTTACCTTAGTAGAATTGGTTGACCCACAAAATAAAACTATTAAATAAGGGCTGAAGAACAAGCCTTTACAACTCAAATTTATAATTTTATCAAAGCGAGTTAACATTGAAAATATTGAAGTGAACACTTATACATAGAAAATCAATCATATCCTTTAACAAATTTTTGAACTACTTAATTAGTTAAAATTCTATTGGCGATGCTACATTGTCAACCCCTTCTCCAAATTCTCCCATGTCACTTAATTATTTAAAAAAAAAAAGAACCAAAAACATAAGAATGAAATTTAAAAAAAAAAAGGAAGAAAAAAACAAAGAAACAGAAGGCAATCTACATGATTTCAAATTAATTTTTAAACAACTAAAATTTCCATTGACTTTGAACGGTTACGGTGTTGAACTAGTCCTCCCTCCAAACCGCTCATACCAACTCAAAAAGTTGGAATCCCAAACAAAAACTTAAAAAATAAAATAAAAAAATTATCAATTAGTCAAGAAAGTCTTCGCAAAGAATGTGAAACCCTAAATTAGAATGTAATATATATATATATGTAATTTGTGAAGGTGGGGTGTGGATGAATGATGCCATTCCACTTTCGTTAGCAAGGCATGCATGGCAATTCTCCACATGTCATTCCAAACTAATGTAAATATATTATCACAAATAATTATCAAATAGAATATAATATATAGAATCATATGTGTGTGAGTTAAAATGTCAAAGCCTATGGCCCTCTGTCCCTCTTCCCATGTGATAAAGAGACCTAAGTCTCGCGGAATGATATGGAAGGGAGAGTCACATTTCACATTCGTTAGATTAATTATTAGGATATAAACTATAGGTCCCACTACGTGGTTCACATTTTACACAACATCTACCATCCACGTCCACTTTATATGACCAAAATAAATATCATCCATTTGCACTATATATATATATATATATATGTATGTATATATATGTGTGTGTATTATAAATATTGAGTGTACACTATACATCTGTAATCTATTAATTATATGAAACATCATCTGAAGTCTATGCTTATCAATATTCCTTTTTATCAATAATAAATGATTTCTTGTAATTTTCTTATGATTTTTCTTTTTAATGGATTTTGTTAAATGGTAATGTTAGAATTCTCAAGTAATAATCCATTAAGTGGTATGATTCTGAATTTTGATTATTACGCCCTTCAACTCATACGTTTTTACTAATTTTTAGTGATAAAATTAAATCATGTGACAATTAAAAACAAGTAACGGCACCACTTAGATTCCAAATGTTACTATTTACAATAACAAACACCAATCTTTTTATGTATGTTTTTTGGTTAAATTTTTACAGCTAAATAAATCTGTATTTTTTTATTTAAATTTAACGGTATGAATTTAATTTTTAAGTAAATAATAAAATTAAATCAAGTTTTTATTTTCATCGGTTATATAATTAAGTGTGAGGTCGGGATAGCAATTAAGATTTGCGCACAGCGATTTTTCTAATTAAAGTAACCTTTAATTTAATCGAAATTACGATTATATCCAACTAACCGTTAAGGGGAGTGGTCGGTGGCCAATTCAGAGACGCATGTACTGCTAAATAAATATGCAGTCAATGTGTTAGTAGACTTTGACGTGGTAATTAAGATTAAAGAAATAATAAGTTCACAAAAAAAAAAACTATAGAAAATGATATTTGGAAGTATCATCATAACATACAGTACTGTTATTTTGTGCGCTATAGTGGTATTGTAACATGAACACTATCTCATTTTATATTTTGGTGGTTTTCAAAAATCAATGCTCGAACGAATCATATGCACTCCCACAAAAAAAAAACTCCATCTCAACTCTAACAAGAAAAATTTTTAGGTGAATTTTGTCAATTATTCAAAAATTGTGACAACTTTACTATTAGTTTAATTTTTATTCACTCTTATATGGAATGAGGCCAAGTTGGAGTGGATATTCTGTCATTTCTCTATGTTCACACACTTTAGTTGAAATCAATTCATCTGATTTCACAAAATGTAATTACTTATTCTCATTAGTTTTAACAAGTGTATTAACTCTAGCAAAAAAGTAAGATTATTATATTGAAAACCTCTAATAAATTTGCCCTTTAATTTTAACAAATGTATTAACTCTTAAAAAAAAAGAGACTAAGATTATTAAACTAAAAACTTCTAATAACTATACCCTTTAAAGCAAACCACTTGAGTGGTGGACACCTTACCTTATGT
Source organism: Citrus mangshanensis (assembly GCA_030449895.1). NCBI lineage: Eukaryota > Viridiplantae > Streptophyta > Magnoliopsida > Sapindales > Rutaceae > Citrus > Citrus mangshanensis. The sequence goes on along the minus strand of JASUUJ010000215.1, from coordinate 9,980,864 downwards.
TTTAAGTTGAGGATTTGATTTGCTTAGGTTGATTTTTTTAAAATATTTAGAAGTAAATTCAATTTATTTTGGGTCTACGATAGAGCTGACCCAAATTGAGACATTATAGAGTTATTTTAAGAAATATTTAAAAGTAGATTCAGTTCATAATCAAAATCTTCATTATCCAGACTGTTGTATCGCATAATTAAATTAAGAAGTTCAAGAAGATGTCTAATTGTAATAATCAATTTTTAAAATTGGAATATAAAATTTATATCTCCATGAATGTGATAGATGATGTAGTATTATCTCATATAGTATACTAATTAGTTTTTGGTCTAAATATCATAGAGTTAGACCAAACTGAAACACTATAGAGCTAATTTAAGAGGTATATGAAAGTGACTCAATTTATAAACACTGCAACACTACATAAATAAATTAGGAGGTTTAGTAAGACTTCTGATTTGGTTTGTAAAGTTGGAATATAAAATTTATATGCCTACAAATGTGATAGATGACATGAACTTATCACCTATATATAATCCTGATAATTAGTTATTAAGAGTTATAAGTGATGAACACCTTTATTTTATAATTCTATTACCACTAAAAAACAAAAAAATAGTTTGTGCCTATCCATTGCCGAAGGAACCTTTCAAAAATAGGGCCAACTAGTTCTGTAAACTGACAAAAATTGGACAAAGCTCCAAATCCAGCTCACCGATTGCATTATAAAAGTTGATGATGAAAGGATTTAGACCACCGACGCGCAATTTCTCTATTCATTGCAGAAACTTTCAAGGAAATTATGGACATTTGGCAGCAGTTTCTGACTTTAATTCAATCTTGATTTATTAACTAACTCTTCGTTAACTTAATTAATTTAAGCAAAAATCATGCACATTAACTGCATAATCTGTTACCATTACAGAGCTTTTAAGCACCTTCGTAAATTAATGAAGACAAGTCAACCCACTTGTGCAAAATTATTTTTTAACCTATAACCATTAAAACTTTTTTTTTTTTCCTTCTAAGAACATATTATAGGGCAAACCCATGTTGCATTTTTGTCGGTCGAAGGCACGAAAATGGAAAATTATAATTAAGTGAGCCAGAAGTAGATAGGAAGATTCTATGAAATTTTGGTCACATGATTACATTAATTACTGTTCAAAATGGTGTCCCTGTATTGTGTATGATGAAATGAGTGGGCAATATAGCCTATAAATTTAGCAAATATCAGAAATATAAAATTAATATTTTTACATCATAACACGTTTGTATCACATGGAAGCCAGTTTTTCTACAGACCAAGATAGCTGGCAACATTTTCACAATTCCATTAAAATACAAAAACGCATTGACATTTCTGTAATTATTCTCGAAAAACTAAGGTTATTATTACTCAAGCCGAGGTTATTAAGACAGGCGAAAATGACAGTGATAACCCTTATAATTTAGTGAAATAGTAATAGAGATTTATTTATTCTTAAAAATAGTCAATCATGCCCTTTAAGACTGTAGTAATTCAATTATATTGCAAATCATTTTTGGGAAATTTACAAGAATAACCTTAAAACCTTTGCAATTTTTGAATTTAACCCATCTAATTTTTTCTATCATAACTAGCCAAACATCTTATTTTTGGACTAAATTACCCTCACAACTTTCATCAAATTTACAAATGCATGCCACTCGATAAAATCCAACACAACTATAATGCTCTCAACCCTAAACAACTTAACAAACCTTCATCACTCTCAACAAACTTCATCACTTTCAATAAATCAACAAATTCCATCAAACAAACATTGCATAATTGAAGATATAATCATCAATTGGAGAGCTTCTTAAAGCTAGTTTATGCTCTTACACAATATAAACCTTTAATCTACTGATTTTATCAACTAAGTTCGAAATTAAAGTGGGTTTTGTTGCAAATGTTATTATTTTTCATTCATAAAATAATGTGATTTGTTAAAATACTTAGTTTGAGTTGAGAAACGAAGAAAAATCATTGAAAACACAGAAAAATCAGGCAAAAAATGAAGCCCATAACAAGTGAGACAGACACATATCCCACTGCCTGTCTCACCAAATTTAGTGAGACAGGCAGTGGGACAGGTGCCTATCTTACTAAATTTCAGATATTTTCCAAAAGTCATAACTTGAGCTACATGTGTCCGTTTATAATATACCGTTTCGAAGCTTACAACGAGACAAATCAAATCCAAAATCATATACTCCATAAAACCAGTGGGTTTATGTGTGACAGACACTTGTCCCAATATTGGTCGCACTAAATTTGGTAAGACAGGCAGTGGGACAGATGCATATCTCACTAAATTTCAGATATTTTTCGAAAGCCATAATTTGGGATACACGTGTCTGTTTTAGACGTATAATATACCGTTTCGAAGCTTACGATGAGACAAATCATATACTCTATAAACCCAGTGGATTTATGTACGATATGCAGTGGGATAGGTGCATGTCGCACATAAACGCAGTGTGTTTATGTGAGACAGGCACCTGTTCCACTACCTATCTTACTTGTTCTGAACTTGATTTTTTGCCCCATTTTTTTTGTGTTTTCAATGATTTTTCTTCATTTCTCAACTCAAACTAAGTACTTTAACAAATCACATTATTTTATGAATGAAAAATAACAACATTTGCAACAAAATCCACTTTAATTTCGAACTTAGTTGATAAAATCAATAGATTAAAGGTTTATATTGTGTAAGAGTATAAACTAATTTTAAAAAGCTCTCCAATTGATGATTATATCTTCAATTATGCAATGTTTGTTTGATGGAATTTGTTGATTTATTGAGAGCGATGAAGTTTGTTGAGAGTGATGAAGGTTTGTTAAGTTGTTTAGGGTTGAGAGCAGTATAGTTGTGTTGGATTTTATCGAGTGGCATGCATTTGTAAATTTGATGAAAGTGGTGAGGGTAATTTAGTCAAAAAATAAGATGTTTGGCTAGTTATGATAGAAAAAAATTAGGTGGGTTAAATTCAAAAATTACAAAGGTTTTAAGGTTATTCTTATAAATTTCTTATCATTTTTCAAAACAAGGAAGTCTCTGTAACTATTTCGCTAAACTACAAAGGCGTATTTTCCCTTAAAAATAACAAAGGAAAGGAGAAAAGAAGAAAGGACATGTTATACTCTCATGAGATACATGTCATATGCATATTATTAATTAAAATAACTTGTCATACATCATAACCGACATGTTATATATATGTAATTCAGTAAATTGAATAATCATACATTTTTAAAAACTCAAATTTTGGGGCATCTAGGATCCTGATAAGAATTTTCAGATATCCCAAATATTGACCAAATAGTAAATTGAGATAAAATTTTATCTCAAATTCATCCTCAATGGGTCGGGATCCTGAATGTTGATAAGAATTTGGGAAATTTTACCAATCCTATTTGAGATTACAGTGATTCAACTTTATTGCTGATCATTTCTAAAAGTAAGGAAGTCTCTGTAGCTATTTTGTTAAACTGCGAGGGTGCAATTGTTATTTTCCCTTAAAAATAACAAAGGAAATGAGGAAAAGGAAAGTGGTCTCCAACCCATTTTGGTCCACCACACTCGTCGTCACTTTATAATATAATCTTGTTAGCAAGAGGCTCTCTCACAAAGTTTAGAACAAAGCAATAAACCCAACAAACAAAATCCCAATAATGGCTTCTCCGCCAGACACAAGCAAAACCATTAAGCTAGAACGCTACAACAGTTACCTCCGGAGGCTACATGTCACAAAAATGTTGCACTCTTCTTCAAAACTCTTTTTTCGTGCCACAATTCTGATTGCACTTGTTCTAATCCTTTTCTTCACACTCAATCACCCTCCACTTTCTGACAATACTGGTGAGAGTGGTGACAATAACAGTAATAATAAAAATAACCCACGTAATTTATTCACTCATCAGCACAGTCTTCTCTCCTCTTCGTTCTTCTCCTCTTCCTTTTCCACTGGCGGCGCAGAGTGGGAGAAGCAGGTCCGCCACTCTGCCACCCCTCGCCGCCCCAACGGGATGACCGTTTTGGTCACCGGGGCTGCTGGTTTTGTCGGATCTCACTGTTCCCTCGCTCTCAAAAAGCGAGGCGACGGCGTTTTGGGGTTGGATAATTTCAACAGTTATTACGATCCGTCGCTTAAACGGGCGAGGCAAAAGCTGCTTCAAAAGCATCAAGTCTTCATCGTCGAAGGGGACCTGAATGACGCTCCCCTGTTAACAAAGCTTTTCGACGTTGTACCTTTCACCCACGTACTGCACTTAGCAGCACAGGCCGGGGTTCGTTACGCCATGCAGAATCCGCAATCTTACGTGGCATCCAACATCGCTGGATTGGTCAACCTGCTCGAAGTTTGCAAATCGGTGAATCCTCAGCCGTCGATCGTGTGGGCCTCATCGAGCTCGGTGTACGGCCTCAACACCCAGGTCCCCTTCTCCGAGTCGCACAGAACCGACCAGCCCGCGAGTTTGTACGCGGCGACTAAGAAAGCCGGGGAGGAAATCGCCCACACTTACAACCATATTTACGGTCTTGCCCTCACGGGCCTAAGGTTCTTCACCGTGTACGGCCCCTGGGGGAGACCCGACATGGCTTACTTCTTCTTCACCAAAGATATCTTACAGGGCAAAACCATTGACGTGTACAAGACGCAAGATGACAGGGAGGTGGCGCGTGACTTCACATACATAGATGACGTAGTGAAGGGCTGTGTCGGGGCGTTGGACACGGCGGGGAAGAGCACGGGGAGCGGAGGGAAGAAGCGGGGCCCCGCTCAGCTGAGAGTTTACAATCTCGGAAACACGTCGCCAGTGCCCGTGGGGAGATTGGTGTCGATATTGGAGAATCTGTTGAACACTAAGGCCAAAAAGCATGTGATAAGAATGCCGAGAAACGGGGACGTGCCGTATACACATGCCAACGTGAGCTTGGCTTACAAAGACTTCGGGTACAAGCCCACGACTGATCTGGCCGCCGGCCTGAGGAAGTTCGTCAAATGGTACGTTAGTTATTATGGGATTCAACCGAGGGTAAAAAAGGAAAATGGTTTTAGTACTACTACTTCTACTATTCAGCTTCCCGATGAGTCCGCTTGATAATCAATCATATGGCTGTTTTTTTTTTTAAAAAAAATTTTTGGGTGAATTAAATTATATTGTTGTGGTGATCAATCGTTGCAAGCTGTTGATGGTGTGTAGCATAATAGATGTAGATTTTATGATGCTGATGATATATACAGACAACAGATAACTGTGTATTAAATCTGTGAAGTCAAGTGTAATAATGTGGTGTGGGGTCTGCTAGAATGGGTGCAGATCTTAGCCGTTGGATTTATATTTAGAAAAAAGAATTTGTATGAACAACAGTCATTAATTACATCAAGAATCAAGATTCTTCTTTGCCTTTATTTTATATATATATATATATATAATTTATTTTTGCATTTGCTTAGCTTGCTAGTTTGCTCACTGCCTTTTGGTTTATTAGTTGTTAGTTCATAATTGATTGAGCTTTTTTGGAGTACAAGTGGGTGAGATGTTGAATATATTTAGCTTTTGAAGATGCTGTTCTCATGAATGAAGAAGATTGAAGCAAGGATATGGATAGGGATATTTCCATACAATTATTTGGAACTTAACCCCCGTAGTCAAAGTGGGTCACGATCAAAGACGACAAAAGAATTTCTTATAATTAATTATTATTAAGTTAAAAGTAAGTAATTTAGATGATAAAATCAAATACTATACGTAAAAGAGGGACATAATAAAAAATTTGGATTGATTGTGTTTTAAAGCCTTCACTCAAAAGTTAATTGCTTTCATGTCATGTAGCTTTAGCCGTAATTATGTATTGCGTGAGCTACATGCTTGTTTTTATATAGTTGTTTTTCTTTTCAACGAGACAAATTACTTTTAGGTTTTAATTCTACATTTTTCAGCCTACGTTAATCATAATTCAGGTGAAGAGACTCGTGAGTCGTGTTGATCTTTATATATTTCGTTGTGTTCAAGATCGAAAATTGAAGCGTTTGGATATATAGAGAGGATTATCGCGGAAAGAGAATGGAGAGAAAAAAAAAACATTAATTGCAAATAAATAATAATAAGGTTAATATAATAAAGGGTAATTGTTAGTTTTATTCTCAAGTGTTTATTTTATTTAATCCTTATATTCTAAAAGATATCTTAAAATATTATTACTGTTAAATATAGGACGCTTTCAACTTTAATTTTTATTTGTCGTTACTATAATAACACCCTTGGAACGAAGCATTAATCAATTTATTCATTAAAAAGTAAGCATTAATCAATTTATTCATAAAAAAGTTAATTAATAAATTGACTGATAATTACCAATCTAAAAGTATCCTTGTGAAAATCTTTGTAATAATTATTTATAAATAAATTAATACCAGTCAACTGAAAACTACGTTTAATATTCTACTGTTTTGCTAATAATTAGCAATTAAAAAAATTTTAAGTTACCAAATTAACTCAGAAAGTAAAATAATAATAAAAATTTACTTTAATTTTTATTTTAATTTTAGTGTTAGTTTGAGTAATCAACTTTTTTTTTTCTTTTCATTATTGTCATTAAGAATATTCTTATAAGGGTATTATTGTAAAAGTAAAAAAAATGAAGGTAAAAATATCATATATTTAATAGAGTGATGATATAGCTACAAACTCTTGTATAAATTTATCTTGTACAAATTGATGTGGCATTAATTCATTGGTTGAATGAAAAAAAAATATAAATAAATCATGTAGGTCAAGTGATGTTTAATTTAACTAATTTTATTACGCCACATCAGTTTGTATAAGTTTGTACGAGAATTTGTAACTATATCATTACTTTATTTAATATTAGGAATGTCTTGATGTATTTTTTAAAATACAAGAATTAAACAGTCAATTAACTAAAAAATATATATAAACTAAACTAACATTTATCCTAACAAATAAGGTGTTAAGATTATTATTAATCTTCCTTTTCAAGTATACATTGGTTTTTTTTTTTAACTCCCTAGAAATTTTGTTCCCGTTCCGAAGTTAAGAAAGCTAACACGATCTTCACTTATAATGTTACCGTTCCAAGAAAGGAGTAAAAACCCCAAGGTTCACAAGAATAACATCAAATCTCCAATTCAATGTAAAATCCTGCAAGATTTATAAGAATTCAAACACAAAATCTAACATACAAATCTCTCTTACAAGTAACAATGATATTGTTGACGAGTAAACAAAAGAATAACATCAAACTGAAACAAATGTACAAACTCTTAATATTTACGAGAACAACATCAAACCTAATTTCAACGCGCGTATCTCATTTACAGCAATATTGTAACAGTGAACAAAACTCAAATCCGATCCAATTTATATATCCCAAAGTTTTTCAAAAATGACATTGAATCTCATATTCAATGTACAGATACCAAGTATTAAGGGAATAAATCAACCGCTAGTCGTAACTTATAAATCTCATTTACAACAATATTATCCCCACAATGATGAATAAACCTTTAGGTGTACAAAATTAAAAATAAAACCTAGTTTCAATATACAAATTTCCAGATTTTACAAGGATAAACACATTCATTGTCACCTTATGAATTATGAGTCATCAAAATTATATTTATTACACAGGGATTTCTAATTTCGCTAGATCTTTCTCAAGCAAAGATTAATACAATCGGAAGGTTGTAAGTTGAAAGATGTAAGGACATCATTAAAATTTTAATAACATTATAATAAGTGCATAATCGGCTTGCTGTACCTCCATAACCCTTTAAACACAATCGGAAGTTTCACTTTGAGCCGATAAAAATTCACAAATATTTTTTGAATTTAAAATATAAAATAATTAAACCTATAAACTCTTGTATAAATTATTTTTGTACAAATTAATATGACATAACATGGTTGGTTGAATAAAAACACTACATAGCTCAAATGAATTACCCTTATTATTTTATATTTTCACTTAACCAATGATATGCCACATTAATTTGTATAAAAATAATTTGTACAAGAACTTATAACTACCATATTACTCTTAAGTCTTAATTATTGATACTACTACAAACTTTCATACAAATTAATGTGACATGACTTTTTATATTTTCACTCAACCAATGATATTGTGCTACATCAATTTATATAAAAATTAATTTATAAGTGTAGTATTACTCAAAAACAATAAGCAATAAGTATGTAATGTTCAAACAACAATTACCGAAAGACTAGAATCCTTCCCCTAACGGACAAGGAGAGGGGTGATAACATGCCCAAGTTATCACAGATACTTACATAGTTAATTATCAAAAAGATCATCGTTCTTCATGTAATTATGCCAGAATTTAGGGATGGTCAAAGCAAATTCCCATCAATTCTTTTTCAGTCAGCTTGCACACACTTTATCAATTGATAACGAGATTTTTTTTTTTTTTTGATTAATCATTCTTTGCATTATAGATATTTACAACAAGCAGAGATATTTCGATATTTACAATCGTGATTGAGGCTTACATTATTAATTTACAACATAAATAACCCCTCACAGGAGAGGATGTCCATACTCCACTTGCATTTCACAAGGGAGAAGGAATTTTTAAATACAGATATTTTACATTTAAGAACATTTAGCCCCCACAATACTTTTGCGAAGTGGCAATTGATAACGAGTTTATTGTAAGATCAAGGGCTCAAAATCTTGAACCAACGCAAGAACATTAGATATTGATTAATGAACAATCTTTAAATCAAACAACCAATATAATACTTTGGCAGAAGCAACCAATATAATACATTACTTCTTTGATGTTGGTTAGGTGATAGTTTGCTAACGAAATTAACGACTGAAAATGATTAACGAGGATGAATTCTATAGGAACAATAAAAAGTTTTTCATCTAAATACAAACTTGCAAATACATAATTAATGACCAGTTCTTTTACCAAAAAAAAAAAAAAACATGTACATCAAAACCCCAAAAAAACCCAGTGTACTTTGCAACAAAAGAAGCAGAGGGCGGCACAGAAACATGAATCAAATCAATTACACAGTTAGCAAAATGTATATAATGTGTTAGATTTATACAACTTACGCACTGAAGCTATGCTACATGACCATTGCAGTATTCAGAAATGAAAAACTTATGTAATGATGACCAATTTATTACTTCCAACCACCTGGAACTAAGGGCATGTAACAAGTTCTTAGTAACCATGAGAAGATTAGGTAGAAACTTCTATAAACCTTTTGCTGGGTTTTAACACTATGATCATCAAAGTGTGAGTTGCTCCATATTCTTAGCATTTCTGGACATTCCAAGGCCCGACCTTTTATCTTCCTGCTCTTCATATGGGTTTGCCCTATAACTTGAACTTGCCTCTTCATTATCTGAAGAACCTGGTCTCTCCGTAAGGAATTGTTCCCAAAATACATCATTTACTCGAACTGGGGCAGCTGCAGGTGCGGGATTGTTGTTTGGGGCCTCCTGAGGAGAAACTATAGAGGCATCCTCATGACCCAGATTCCTGTTGCTAGGAAATGGTCTAGTATCAGATTCCTCGTCATTAGAATTGTACCTCAATTCTGTAGTTTTGGTAATATCCTTACTTGGCTGGGGCATCCTAGATGAATGAAGCCCTTTGTTGATTTGCAGAGGAGAAGATGCCAGAGTTAAATTCAAGTGGCAAGAAACATGGCCATCAACCTCTTCATTAGAAGTCGATCTCCGCTGCAACGAATAAACTCTCGAGCTATCATTTGCTGGTACTTTTCTCGAGAAAGTTGAGTCCATTTTAAACGTAAAAGATGTCCCAGTATCTGAAAGTTCAAATGTTTCGGGCACATATAAATTGCCTTCTGTTCTTGTGTGTGCAACTTTTGGTTCCACCTCAGAAATTTTCTTCTGCGGACTTCCCCTATCTTCAGTGGAACTCTGTGTGCTATGTGAAACCAAATTAATATCAGAAACAGCTGGTGATAATTCTAACCTGAGCTTATTTGAGAAATCTTGGTGGAAAATATTCCCAGACTCAGGTCTGGAAGTAGAACAGCTATTGTTGTCCAAAAGACTACTTTCCACGATTGGCTTTGATTGATCAACTTGTGGTTTTCGTCGTTTCTTATTGTATGCTGAGATATCCATAGACTCAATTTTTCGGGCAAGATGATCAACAAAAGTAGGATTCTGAACAGCCTTTTGCAAGAAGGTCAACAAATTCTCCTGCCTCTGCTCCATACTATCAATTCGCTGTGCAAGGTCTTCTAACTGAAGCTTTGCAGTTGACCGCTGCTGTTTTAATCTTACAATATTTGCCTCCAGTGCAGATTTCTCATGTGAAAGCCTCTCCATTTGTTCCTCAAATGTTGCTCTCTCAGGATCCACTGATGAACCCTGAGTCTGAGGGTGACTGTGGCTGTGAATAGGTTTCCTGCGGTGGATATTCTTAAGAAGATGCCTTTTATCCTTGACAAAATCATCATTTGAAAATTCCCACTTCTCAGGATCAATTTTTCGGAATCCCTGTCATTGAATAACATCCACATTGGCACAGTTAAATCATACTTATCCTAATTGAAAACTCAAACTACAATTTATCCACATTTGCCAACCAAGAAAGCGTAAGAGTAGAAAACAAAAGGATGACCTAGATATCATTACTATCCATGATGAAGTATGAGGAATAAATTTCACTTCATTAAATGAGAGGCCAGAAAATCCAGAATATTGACTAACAATTTAATTTTAATATCAAGGGACATGCACAAATTCAGAAAATGGATCAATCTGAGTAAATTTGCTAGGTAAACAACTATACATTATTTAAGAGAACAAAAATGGAGCTCCAAAGAAAATAAAACAACAAAGTTTTTATTTTTAAATTTCAGTTAAACATTGTTTTCCCAAGTTCATGCAAAGTTACTTCTGGTGTCATTTTCAATCGATTTCAGGATCCGAAAGGGAGGTGAAAAAGGGCTGCTGGTGCAGCCACTTTGCCACAAAGACGTATGGCTTATTAAATTCATTGTAATCTTATGAGAAACTGAAATTATCTTTACTGTCTTTAATTTGTTGATCCTGTAAGAAAATTATGCACATGACAAAGTAGCGACTACAACAATAGTACGATAAATCTGCCTCCTGATTGGACTAACATAAATTCATCCAAGTTTTATTAATATTTTACTAAAATATCAAAACTTACCATAGATGATCCTGGATTGCCCAAATGATCCACAATCAGCAAGTAAAGTTGAAGTAAACAATACAAATTTGTAATAGAGCAAAATAGCAACGTAAAAGAAATCCAATAAACCAACCTACGGAGAAACCAAATAAAACCAACTGTTGAAAGTCAGAGATTGTAGCCTAATTTTGTGTACATATATTTATTCTTTCCTTGCATAGTCTATTTTTCTTGATTTCCTATAACTTCCTTATATAGCCTAGTGAGAGTAGCGTACAATGTAAAGATTGCAAGTCTATGAATTAGAAATATTTTCTCAATATTTTTTCTCATGGTATCAGAGCCCACGTTGGGGTTCCTGGGCATCTTTTTTGTCAACAAATTTTTTAGCCACCAATACCTTTAGGGTTTTATCTTGTTCTGTGACTTCAAAATTCTGATTTAAAATGTCAGATGTGAGCGAATCCAGCTCTGGTGTCAACGTTAAACATGTTCAGGCCAATAGTTCTGTTGACAATCCGTCATTGCAGATTAAACTCACAAATTGAATGGCCAAAACTTTCTGCAGTGGTCACAGTCCATTAATTCTCACAGTTGTATGTGAAGGAAAAAGGTAAAGTGGGCTCTCTAGATGGGTCAATAGACATACCAAGGCTGACGACCCTTTGTATAAAATCTGGGATGAACAGAACTCTATGGTAATGTAGTGGACCCTCACATTAGTCAGCGTTTCTTTTCTTACCATCAGCACAAGATTTATGGGATGCAGTCACAGAGACATATACTGATATTGGAAATACTACACAGTTGTATGAACTTAAGTGTCGTATTCATGAAACCAAACAAGGAAGTGACACTGTAACAGTATATTACAATATCATGAATAGCTTATGGCAAGAAATGGAGTTGTACTCTGATGGAGAATGGAAGTGTGGAGATGACAGTAAAAAATTTAAGAGGTTACAGGAGAAGGAGAGGGTGTTTGAGTTTTTGTATGGATTGAATCCAGATTTGGATGAAGTTAGGGAACGAGCACTAAGCAAAGAACCTCTTCCTGCAATTAGGGAAGTCTATGCATATGTCGGAAGGGAAGAAAGTAGATGAAAGGTAATGATGAGCAGCCCTAATACTGATAATTCTGCCTTGATTAATGTGCTACTGATTCAGCATTAGTAGGTGAATAAAAGAATATGAGCAAGAAGAAAGATGACAAGAATAAACTTTGGTGTGATATATCGCCATAAGCCAAGAAATACCAACGGGTTTTGCTGGAAGCTCCATGGAAGGCCAAAACACTTGGGGAAGGATAACAAGTCTTCTGGACAAAATTCAAAGGGTTTTCAAGCTGCAACTGATAACGCCAATGCAAACTCATGGAATCAAGGATCAAATCTGTTCACTAAGGACCAACTTAAGTAACTTGTCAGGTTCATGAGTCAAAACCTCTTCTTCTGATCTAGCCCAATCAGATAATTTTTTAAATGCTTTCAGTATCTCTTCAACTACTACTTGCCCTTGGATCATTGATTGAGAGGCAACCGATCATACGATTACTTTGTCCAACTTATTCTCTACTTACACGCCTCTTTCTAGTAAAGAAAAGGCAAAAATCACTGATGGGTCTCTTTCTTCAGTTGCAGGAAAAGATTCAATTTCAGCTTCTAAAACAATGATCTTAAAATCAGTGTTGCACGTCCCTAATTTGTCTTGTAATCTTTTGTCTGTCAGTAAGCTTACAAAAGACTTTAACTGTATGGCTAAATTTTCTCCTTCCAATTGTGAATTTCAGGACCTATGTACGGGGAAGAAGATTGGCAGTGCTAAGGAGGTGGATGGACTTTATTATTTGGAAGAGGAGCCTGAAGCTTTGAGTAATCTATCCTTAGTTGACAAAATTGTTTCTCAAGTGCCTAGTGAGCATGACACTAGTTTGTTGCAAATCAGATTAGGAAATCCAAATTTTTCATATTTAAAGTTGTTGTTCCCAACATTATTTAAATATGAAGTGTGTGAATTGTCCAAGCATCATCGTACACATTTTCCTGCCCAAACTTATGAAGTTTCTCTCTTATACATAGTGATGTATGGGGTCCTCTCTGTGCCAATAATTTTGGAGCTAAGTGGTTTGTCACTTTTATTAATGATCATACTCGAGCTTGTTGGGTGTATTTATTAAAAGAAAAATCTGAAGTTCCTAAAACTATTCAAATCTTCCATAAAGTGGTTCAAACCCAATCTCAAGCGAAAAATAGGAGTGTTTTAAACTAACAATGGCAAAGAATTTTTTTCTTCTATCTCGGGAAACTATTTGACTGAGAATGGAATTGTTTATCAATCCTCTTGTGTTGATACTCCCCAACAAAATGGAGTCACACAAAGAAAAAATATACAGTTACTTGAAGTTGCTCGATCTTTGATGTTTACTATAGAGGTACCAAATTATTTGTGGGGTGAAGCGGTTTTAACTGCCTGTTATCTCATAAATAGATTCCCTACTAGTACTTTGAAGTTTAAAACCCCAATCAAACTTCTTCAGCAACTTTATCCCATGTCTCGGTTCTTTAGTGCTTTCTCCTAAATTGTTTGGTGTGTTGCTTTTGTTCATGATAAGAATCATGACAAAAGTAAGCTTGATCCTAGGTCTCTCAAGTTGTGTTTTTAGGTTATTCTCCTACACAAAAAGGGTACAAATGTTTTCATTCTCCAACTAGGAAATATTTTGTAACCACGGATGTGATTTTTTTTTTCTTTTTAAACTAAGACTTATTTCTCCAAAACCTATCTTCAGGGGGAGGAATATAATATGGAAGATCAGTTTTGCAAGTTTTTTCCAAAATCCACATACTCAGGTGAGACATCTTTTAGAGATAATATCACAAATTCAACTTCTCCTTTTGACAGTTTGCTCTCCACAAAATCTGCCACCTTCCAATAACAATCAGCAAGAGGAACAAGATTGCTCTTCCCCACAGAAACAACCTAACCCAAGTGATGACCAGCAAGTGCCTTCACAAATTCAATCATCCACCACACAAAATCTAGAGGATGCTCAAAAGCCAAAGGTGTATTCTCAACAAAATAAAACAATTTTTACATCTCCCAACTGCCAGAATTCTGAATCGAACATAGAGTTGTTGGAAGACACCGGTATTGTTCAATCTGAGTCTAAATTACATTTAAACTCTCTCCCATCATTTCATTTGGATTTAGATTTGCCTATCGCTCATATAAAAAGTGTTGGAACTTGCACTAAACATCCTGTTTCTAAGTTTGTCTCTTATCATAAATTGTCACAATCATTTAAAGCTTTTGCTACTAATCTGTCATCTGTAACTACTCCTAGAACAGTACAGGATGCTCTTGCAAATCCAAAGTGGAGAGAAGCGATTTGTGAAGAACTGAGAGCATTGTATAAAAATAGAACTTGTGCTCTTGCAGACTTGCCTTCTGGAAAGAAAAGCGTGGGTTGTAAATGGGTATTCATGGTTAAGCATAAGGCTGATGGATCAATTGAGAGATTCAAGGTTGGACTGGTGGCTAAGGAATATACTCAGACATATGGAATTGATTACCGAAAGACATTCGCCCCTGTTGCAAAAATTAACTCTTTTCGGGTCCTGTTGTCACTTGCTGCAAATTTAAAATGGCCATTACAGCAGCTAAATGTGTAGAATGCATTTTTCCATGGAGATTCAGAAGAGGAGGTGTATATGAATCCACCACCAGGGTTTGAGAATATTTTGAAAGAGGAAAAGTTTGCAAGCTGAAAAATTCTTTATATGGGCTCAAGCAATCACCTAGAGCCTAGTTTGACAGATTTGTGAGATTTATTCGCAAATGTGGATATTTACAAAGCCATAGTGATCATACCATGCTCCCCAAGCATGGTTAAGAAGATAAGCTCGCTATCCTTATCGTGTATGTGGATGATATTATCTTGACTGGAAATGACAGAGATGAAATTGAAAGACTTAAGAGGTTGTTAACCAAAGAGTTTGAAACTAAAGACCTAGGTTCTCTGAAATATTTCCTCAGAATTGAAGTGGCCAGGTCTCGGAAAGGGATATTTTGTCACAAAGGAAATATATTTTGGATCTCTTGAAAGAAACTGGGATGTTAGGATGCAAACCTAGCGATGTTCCTATAGAATCCAATCATAGACTTGGGGTAAGTACTAAAAGTAGTTTGGTTAATAAGGAACAGTACCAAAGCTTAGTTGGAAAGCTAATCTATTTGTGTCATACTTGTCCAGACATTACATTTGCAGTACGCGTTGTGAGTCAATTTATGCATTCCCCAAATGTAGAGCACGTGGAAGCTGTGTTTAGGATACTGAAATATTTGATGGCATCTCCAGGAAAAGGCATTTTATTCTCTAAGAATAATCACCTAAGGTTTGAGGCATATACAGATGCGGATTGGACTGGATCCTTTGTTGATAGAAAGTCAATATCAGGTTATTGTACATTTGTTGGGGGAAATCTAGTTACTTGGAGAAGCAAGGAACAATCAGTGGTTCCAAGATCAAGTGCTGAAGCTGAGTTTAGAGCAATGGCATTGGGGATTTGTGAGCTTATGCAGCTGACAATGTTTCTAATGAGTTGAAGATGTGGAAAGCTGGATAAATGACTGTACTCTGATCATAAAGTTGCCATTAGCATTGCTCATAATGCAGTCCAACATGATAGGACAAAACATATTGAGATTGCTAGGCACTTCTATCAAAGAGAAGCATATGCATTCCATATGTTACTACTCAAAAGCAAGTAGCTGATATTCTAAACAAGGGACTATCAAAACAAGTCTTTCAATCACTGAATTCCAAGCTAGGAACAATAGATATCTTCAAGCCAGCTTGAGGAGTGTTGAAAGTCAGAGATTGTAGCCTAATTTTGTGTACATATATTTATTCTTTCCCTGTATAGTTTATTTTTCTTAATTTCCTATAACTTCCTTATATAGCCTAGTCAGAGTAGTATATAATGTAAAGATTGCAACTTCTATGAATTAGAAATATTTTCCCAATATTTTTTCTCACCAACCTAAGGAGTCATGTTCCGGTGGAAACAAGGAGTCATAGAGGAGTTTCTGAAATCAAAATAAATGGATGGCCTGAAAGAACTGTTTTCAATATTATGTAGATCACAGACATCAATACATGTCTTGACTCTTGAGCATGAGTGTGGACTACACATGGATCCAGCTCCAGAGTCTGAAATAACTATACAGTCAGCTACAGTTACTGGTGCAGAATACATACAGCGGGACACAACAGCAGGCAGAGCTAAATGTGATAAAAATGCCTCTCAAGAAAGGCTTTATTATGGTTTGATTGAGACTAATAGTTCCTAAGACGTTACCGAAACCACGTCCAAAATTCCAATGTAAGAGTTACAATAATCTGTAAACTCAGGCTATAGTACATTGCTTCTACATAATGGCAACATAGTGTTACTGTTATAAAATTATTCTCTAAATATCATAACTAACTTTCACAATGCAGCAACAGCTCACTACCAGCAGGTAAAGCCATAAAGGTACATACAAATGCTTATGTATAATAACTAAAAGTGGAAAGTTTGGAGATAGGACCACAAACTTATTGATATTGACAAACCAATGCTTCGTTATTCAAAGGAAATAAAGAAAGAAGACATCGCAAGCTTAACATTTGTCTTTCTAGTGGGATCATAAGCATTAGTTTAAGAAGTCATTTTTCAGCTCAAATGCAAACCCTTTTGTTGCCATATTTTTAAAAGGCAATGGTACCCTAGTAGTAACCTAACAAAACTTGGATTGCAAATAAATTGCTTGTATGTAGTGAATAATATACTATGGAAAATTCACATGCACCAGCTCATATACGAACAAGAAGGATAGTATATTTTATTTTGTCTACCTTTCAACAAGAGGAAAAAAATAAATAAAAATTAAAAGGTCTTACTTTTACATACCTTTTTCCAATCATAAATCCAGTATAAGATTATTAAATTATATAAAAATGCTTCTATTGAATTTTGTGACACAAGAAAACAAGATTTTCCGAGATCACTTTAATGAAACAAACTTTCCGAGACTTCTATTAAGCATAGAGTTTACCAAACAACATATGCAAACCATGTGTTAGATTATTTACATCTACAGCCACATGGATATATGTGGGATGCTGACCTCCAACATGCTTAAAGGAGGCCAAATGAGCTAGTCACCACCACTCATCAACCAAGTCATAAAATTAATTATTTGTAATTTTTATCAGACTTCAGCTACAGAAACCATAACTGATTGCCAGACTATGTATGCTGCACTAAGATCTAAGGACTTAACTTCAAATTTTTGAAACTATCATCTAATTGAACCCAAAAAAAAAAAAAATGAGAAAAGAGCCAGTTCAAAGTTACAGCTGTCCATACAATGTACATTGCAATACAGTTATTTCCCAATTAAAGGAATCTACATTAAAGTTAGGACCTGTTGCGTGGTGTGCATGCTTATGGGAATATACATATCTATCATCCAATGTAACTGAAACAAATTATCACATTTCATAGTACAAAACAAACTTATTGTAACTTTTTCATCAGCAAGGCCTTATAATAAATGTTCCTCCTACACAAAAACTAAGGTGGAACCTAAAACACCCCATCTTCATCATTGAAGATCTGAAAACTTACCACATAACCAAAAGGAATACAACTTCGAGAAAGGACACAAATACACCAAGTGAAAATAAAGAAGAGTATGAAGGGAAAAATTCTGTTAGAACTACATATGACACGATGTCGTAGCAGTCACCACCACACACCCCAACCTTAGCAGCTCCAAGCAAATTTTCACAAACTCATACTGCACTATAATGGTTCCATAGAAATGACTTGTTGATAATAATTTGCACCTACCAGATCATACATTTAGCTACCAAATAAACAATTATTTCTGATTGCAAATTATAATTTAAGAGCCTTTTAAAGCGTTGACCAACTTTTTTTTCCCCATGTAAATTCATAACAATTGCAGCAATTTATGCACAGAGTTATGAAATTATCAAATAGCTTGGTATAAGTAATATGATAGAATTATAACGAAACCAAAAAAAAAACAAAATTAAATAAAAAAAATTGAGACTGATATTGAAACTGAAAAAAAGAAATAAATTGAAAATGAACTCACATAGGTATTGAGCTGTCGAATGAAGCTAGAGAAATTGTTATGCTTGAAAAAAGTTGGAAGCAGAAGACGAGCGAATTCAGGTGGGTTCCAAACAACAAAACTGTTTTTGTTGTCGCTCCAAGACACGATCTCGTCCGTTGATGAATCGTCAACCATGTCGTAAGTCTTTATAAGAAACGGCGCCGGCCCTCCTCCTACTCCGCCGGGGCCACCTGACGCCGCCGATGTCTCCATTCTCGTTGATTTTTCGGGTCAATTGGCGTCCGAGAGACAAGAGAGAAGAAAATCTCTTCGTTTCGAGTTGAATTTTCAATCGCATAGTCGAGTAATTTCCATTGCCACGTCATCCTGAGGTTTTGGGAAGAAAAAATAAAATAAGCTGCCGTAAAATGTACAAACTGCTTGTTTGTTTAAAATTAAATACGGAGTAATTTCACATACCTCCCCTCAGGTTTTGACAAACTCAACATAATTCAGAAGTTACATGAAATTTTGAAACCGCGTGATGATTATCTAACCTACCATAAGCAAACTAAGGGATCTAGGATCGAGATTTAGATCATATTCTGTTGTTTGTGTAGAGGTATAAAGTTGGGTTTGATGATGAAGCTTAGATCAGTGAAAAAGAGCTATGAACTTAAGGGTGGAGTTAAGAAAATTGACTATAAGGGACAACAAGATAACTCCCTTTTTATACGATTTATTATATATCACTAAAAGGAAGAAATAATTTTGAGCAGAAATTATATAACTTGTTTTAATATTTAATATTTTATTTGGTGTATTTTAAAAAAATTAATGAAAAATAAATTTTAAAAAAAGTTATAGGGTCAATTGTCTATTTACCCATGCCGGTAGATATGTCCTCGATAAATGAGAAAAAATTATATAGGATAAGCCTACCATATGATTCACCATGCTAAGATCATCCAACCAATCTTTACTACATGAAAGGGAGAGATGGTTTTTTAATTTAAAGTGATAGGTTTATGCGTCAAAGGTTTGCTCGATGATACTTATTATATCTATACGGTCACGTGATAAAACAGTTTTACATAAGTTTTTTTTCTTCATAAAAATGATGAGTTGTATCTATTACACCACTTAGTCTATTAATAGAAATGCGCCCCACTTAAAAGAATTAATTATAAAACTGTATTATTTTAAAAAATTCACATTTAGAAGAAATTTACACAATCAATTAGCTAAATCATGATTATCTAATTTATTTTTTTAAATTTAGGACTATTTACGACATTTGATATTAAGATTGGAAGAACATTAAGAAAAATTAATTATTTAAGGTAAAAGTATGAAAATACCCACAAAATTATTTTAAAAAATAAAGTTTTTAACAAAATTTAAATTTTTGTAAATGATTTATTCACACTAATTATCAGTATAATTATAAATTTTCGATTAAATTAATAAAATCTCCTTGAAATGTCATATCTTATGAAATATATCAGGATTTCAAAATTTTGACAGATGGGCATTTAAAAACATTAGATTATATAGCGGCGGATTAAGGATTTTAGTTTTATAGGGATCAAAATGAAAACAAACGAACTTGACTAGGTTATAACACAAAATTTATAAAATTGAAGAGCCAACAATGGGGGTTATAATAGACAAATAGTAAATTGAATGGCCTAAACAAAATTGTCTAAACGATGGGAGGCCAAATGTAAAATTTACACAAATGGGCAAATTTTTAATCCATCTTAATCATTCCTAGAACCTTTTTTTTTCCTTTTTTGAGCTGGCGGTGTCTTGGGCCGCCCTAGAGATACCAATAGCTGCGCCTCTGATTATTTAGGTAACATCTAAATTATTATGAAATAATAGCACATGTTCTTTTTAAGGAATTTAACCATTATATTTTATGAGGTAAAATAATTAAATTAAACTTATGTTATAGTAATTTTAAAGATAAAAGATAATCATGATTTAAAAGTAAAGAAATTAATGAAAATGTAATTGACTAATTGCTTAAACTTCTTCTTTATTTAAATTTCTTACAAATAATATGGATTCCTTGTAATCGTTTTTGCAAAGTAGGGTTTGATTGCTTAAATTGTAATCAACACGTAAAAATAATTTTCACATTGCTTGTATGTTTGAAAAGTCATCGCAATAGTCAACATTATAATTTTTTTAATATATAAGTATTTAAACATACCGCACATCGCTCCACACCAAGCGTATCATTTTAAACCCATAACATTTTGTTTCTTTATTCTAAAAGAATGAGACCAACCCATTGAACTACATTGACAAGAAACAAACCAAATTGAAATTAAAGTAAGATTGATTTTGTTATTAATTATGTTTTCATCTACTAAACTATAAGCTCAATAGCAATTATTTTTAACCACAACTCAGCTATAAAAGAAAATTTTATTAAAGACTATAGCAATGTATTTGCTAAGAGCCAGCATAAGCATACCTTAAAATTGTCAAGTATGGTAAAACTTTACGAGCTAAAATGATAAATTTTAATTGTGTTGGAATGAAAATTATCTGGTACTTTAGAACATATTTTGTGTATGAAAAATCTTATTAACAACATTTTGAAAGGAGATTTCGATTTTTTTAGGATGCCGGACCTAAAACTTATTGACTGATCCACCAAAAAACCGAAAACTATTACTTTCTATTTATATTGAACTTTTAAACACAAGATTTTCTTTCTTTCAAATGAAACATAAATAGAAGCAAACAAAAAACAAAAAAAACAAAAACACAAGAATTTCTCTCTATATGTATCTTTCATTAATGAAAAAAAAAAATGTAGAAAGACAACACAAATTTTCTTTTACATACAAGAAACGTATTTGGAATTTTAACTCAATATAATTTAAAATTTTCTTAAGGTAATGGCTCAGAGCACCGCTTCCCACATCCCAATCACCTCACCTCGTCCTTCCCCTTGCAAACAAATAAATCAAGAATATGTGTAAAAGAGAAATTAATTAAATTTGATAAAGAGAAATGATAGAGAAAAATTAATTAAATTTGATGAAAAGATATGTACTGTCATAATATTAATGCACGAAGTATTAGCTAAGATGTAGTTTTAATAAACTATAAACTAAAAAGGAGCTTAATAATATTAACCAAAAACAAAATGATGACTTAGCCATATCTATACAGTGATCAATAGCTAAAATTGAGAGTTTGAAATTTATTGTACAGGTGCCAAAAGCTTAATAACTAATACCTTGAGGCATGGGGTATTCTAAAATATATATGGAGGACACCATCCAACAAATTAGACCAAAGCTTAAAAACTAAATTAAAGGAGCACTTATAGTTATTATCATAGCTTGATCTTCAAGTCATTCTGCTCATCAAACCCAATAGTGGGATCTTTTCCCTCACAAATTAATTGCCGCACGAAGTTTTTCCACTCTCTCAAGAACACCCTTCACGGCCAAATCAAATGCATCTTCTAACTTAGATTTATGATCTCCGTACATCGTCCTTGGAATCAGCCTTATCACTTCTTCCCTCATAGCTTCTTCTTCAACCTTGGAAACTCCAAGTAACGTCTCATTAATCCTGAATCTTCTATCCCTTACTTTCTTCTCGGGTATGAACACCGAATACGTTGTATGATTCTTCGGTAAGTGCCATTTATATTGTGTATAAGCACTGCCCGGATGGAAAAAAACAGGAATGCAACCAGCCAAAATAGAATCAAATGTTGATCT
Organism: Citrus mangshanensis; assembly: GCA_030449895.1. Classification (NCBI taxonomy): domain Eukaryota; kingdom Viridiplantae; phylum Streptophyta; class Magnoliopsida; order Sapindales; family Rutaceae; genus Citrus; species Citrus mangshanensis. Next base: position 9,958,752 of record JASUUJ010000215.1, on the reverse strand, counting down.
TCGAGTGGGCACATCCCCAGGAGGCTGTAAACAGAACACTGAGCTTTCAAAAACCTTCATCACGTTAACAGGATTATAGCAATTGGTTGTTTTGTCACCACAATCTAGCAATTTACATGAGCTTGAGTCTTTGCATTGGCCAATGATACTGCCCCGGATTGAGCCTCCATAATTTCTTGTAGCACCGACAAAGCAGAAGAGATATTCCCTCTTCTGTCTTCTCATCCTTTCTTGCCATTCTGAGACTTCGGTTTGTTTTGAAGGATGAAAGTACGTTGGATATGGTATTGACAAGTCATTGCTCCAGGATTCTGAATCGACTGACAGCATCGTCATGTTCTGAGATTCAGGCAAAAACCTGAACATGCTACCCCATTTACCGTTTGATTGCCTCCTGAAATCGAAAGAAGGTCTCCCAGTAACTAAGAAATGATCCAGACCCCGCATTTTTTCCCATTCAGGTTTTTCCAAAAGCCACTTGATCAAGTTTTGGCCTGCCGAATCTCTCACTGATGGCTTAAAACCCCAGAGATGACGCCGGAGATCTAGACCAGCGTAGAATGGTACATATATTGCTGATGCAAGCGAGGAATCATTCGTTAAGCATTCATAGTTTTTCATCCTGTTATGGAAAATGACTTCTAAAAAAAAGAGGTTAGTGTTAAACCAACTTGCACTGTTTGACAAAACCCCGTTGGAATTTTCAATTCGTGGACCAAAACCTGAGTTCAAAGTGTACATACACGTGTCATACTTATCAATCTTTCTGGTAATCAAATGACAATTTTCGAGCACGTCTTCATTGAATTGCTTGGGCAGATCATGGATGTAAATATATCGACCTAAGCACGTATTAACTTGTTTGCTATTTACTTTAATGTAGTCAATCTTAGTGCTACCAATAATTGATGTATAACCATTACGCAGCAACAAGAGACAAATCATAGTAGTATAAAAAATAAAAACGAACCCGAGTATGGTACAGCGGCTGGGCTTCCCCATTTGAAATTTAGATTCAGTGCTGCGGTGATCTTCTTATCTGAGCTCTCGTTTCAGCATGGAATAAGAGGGAGGCGAGCGGAAATCTGCTGTGTATTATAAGAAAAGAGAGGCTGCTGTTCTATTTTAGCGTACAACATACTCATGGCAGAGAAAATTTAGTCCTGATTGGAGGATCTCTCACCAAGTCTCTGCGCGTTAGGTGGCCAACAGATTTAGGTAATTAAGAAAAAAAAACCCTTAATCATTAAGTTTTTACGTTGAAAATAATGCATGGGATCATCAAAATGTGAAAGTATTATTGTTCAGGTCTGATTATAATAATAATTGTTTTTTTTTTGTGTCTTTCTTGGGGCTTTCTCCCACAAAAGCCGCCAGTACCAAGACTCCATAAATGTTTTCTTTCTGTAAAATTTACTTATATCCCTGATGTTTGATAAGGTTGTCAATTGACTAGTGCAATAAGCAAATTAAATCATGTCAGCTTTAGTAATTTAATGAATTAAGCATTTTCGGTGTTACTAGCAAGTTTCGTACAGGTTAGCTGGCCAACAGATTTAGGTAATTAAAAAAACAATCGTTAATCATTAGGTTTTTACGTTGAAAATAATGCATGGGATCATTAAAATGTGAAAGTGTTATTGGTCAGGTCTGATATATATATATATATATATATTTTGGTGTCTTTCTTCGAGCTTTCTCCCACAAAAGCCGCCAGGTACCAAGACTCTCCATAAATGTTTTCTTTCTGTAAATTTTCACTTATATCCCTGATGTTTGATAAACTGTAAAAAATTGTCAAAGTTATTGAACACGAGTTTTATTAAGCAAATTATCACTCAACCATCCAATTTTTAGTACAGGTTATGTATGTACAACTATCAAGGAGTGAGTGACTAATGCGATCTATTCCAAGGTGTAGACCAGCGTTAAGGTTGTAAGTTGACTAATGCAACAAGCAAATTAAATCATGTCAGCATTAGTAATTTAATGAATTGAGCATTTTCGGTGGTACTAGCAAATTTAGTACAGGTTATGTATGTAACAACTATCAAGGAGTGAGTGAGTGACATGTTGTGCACATAAAATAATGAGTAACATGCGATGTATACATGATATAAAATTTACTGAAGGATTTTAATTTCTTCCCAACAAAGTATTCAGTAAATCTATTTTTAAAATTCTTCAAAGCTCTGTTTGCGTTCGACATATCCTAAGGGTTTGTAATTCAGTAGTGGATATAGGGATTCTTATGTTTGGCTGAAAAATTTTCCATCACACCTATGTTGTTATCTTCGAGAATTGTAGTTCCTGATGATTGATGGAATTATTTCTTTAAAAAAACTACAACAATTTGAAAGTGGAAATTATACTCTATGAAACCATTAAATACTGAATATCTCATTTTAATACTAAATTCTTATTTTGACATTTTTTCACCAAAGAAACCCGCTAAAGTCTAAAACAATTTGTAGTCATTGATTTACATGCCGAGTTCAATTTACATATGTGATAATTGATATCAAGCAACCCATCATTTGTTCAAATAGAATTAACTGCAGAATACCTTAGAACTTATTTTAATTAATATTATGTTTAACTTGTCAGTTATGCAAGTATATATACAAATAATGGTGAAAATACTTTTCTTTACTACAAGAAAAGTGGCCTTCAATGACATAGAAATAGTGTTCTAGGTACTTTAAGTTACATTTACTAATTATGTTATAGATTTGGGAGTTAGAAGCTACTGATACTAATTTGTGATGTCACAATAATGATGTAATTAAGTGATTACTACTATAGTATCACTAAAATTATGACACTGTAGTATCAAATGTTACAATACTATATTCATGTTTGTTATTACTGTTATTATGTTTAGGTTTGGCAAAATTAAGAGATTGGGTCGAGTTTTTTTCAGCCCAAGCCCAATGGGCTTGGGTTTTTAGTTATTTTTTAAATTTTTTTAAAAATTGTTGTAAACTTGAAATGAATTAATAATAATCAAGTTGTTATAATTAATAATAAATTAAAAGAAAATAAATATTTTAAATAAAATAATAAATAAAGAAAATAAAATTTTATTGTTTTAATTTTTTAGTACTGAATTTTCTAATTCAAGCACTCTCTTAATTAATTAACGTTTAGAAGAGAGTTTAGCATTATAACTTTAAGTTTTTTTTGATTTATTATTGACATATAAATTAGGAATTTAAGCTTAATTTTTTTATTTTTCCATTAATTTTCAAATTTCAATTTATTATTCTAATTTATAATTTTTTTTTTAAATAGAGGGCTTGAGCCTACTCAGACTTTTTTTCCTAAGTCCTTGTCCAGGCTCTCATGTGCGAAGCCTGAGCGAAAATTCGTGGGAATGGTCTGGGCCAGCTCGGGCTTTTTTTGTCATCCCTTACTATGTTATCAAATTAGATTTATTATTAAAAAATATAAATTTGAATATCATCTATTTGCACCTGTGATTATAATGTACTATAAAATTAATACTAATCATTAAAAAATAACCAAATTAACTTTTAATCACATAAAAAATGAGTGTTATACAAGAATGTGAGTATTGGTTACAAGCTAATGAGAAAATAAGTACTTGTTACATCAAATAAAAATAAATCAAATAAGTTTCAAGCTTCCAAAAGTTAAACCTTAAATTTGATGCTTAAAGTTGCAAATTTATGACCAATTTAGATTGTAAAAGGTGTTTGCATAAAAAGGAAAAAAAAGATATTAGAAAATATCATATGCTAGACACGTAAAACGTGTTAGGTTCACAACATAATCATTATACAATATAACTAATTTCATTGAGATGCATCACCACGTAAGTACCGGCAAAAATTTAATATTGTAATTCAACTCATGGTAAAAAATTGATATATTTCATAAGTGAATAAAATTTGAATTCCTAGCAACCATGTACCCAAAATCCAAATAAAATACAATTTTTTTTAATAAAAATAAAATCCAAATTAATGCATACATAAAGTAGAAAAATATATGATAATTAATGTGGCAACCAATTAACATTAGCATCGATTAAATAGGGGACAAAAATGTACTTTAAGGCAACACCTCAAGAGAGATTCTTTAAGCAATCTCTTTTGCATATTTCTTTATAAAATATTCACATTTGACATGAAAATATTCTCAACTTTATTAGCTTTAGCATCCATGGTTCAATTTAGGGGTGGGCAAAATACCCGATCCAATCTGATCCGACCCGACCCGATTCGAAAAATTTTGGGTTCGGATCGGATCGGGTTATAAAGGAAACCCGATCGGGTTGCCATAGGATCGGATCAAACCCGATCCGATCCGAAAACCCTATCGAGTTGCTTTAAAAAAAAAACCTAAATCTAAACACACGCCACACACAAACAACATATTCACGTTTCACAATACATAATTACATACGCAATACACACAAACACAAGTCAAACACAAATTGGGCACACACACAAACGATTACACACACACAAATAACACATTAACAAGTATGCAGCCCAACCCACGTATGACTACTCACCCACCGCCCACAGCCTCCCTCGCTCGCATCCCACTGCCGATAGCCAACCCCCAGCCTCCCCCAAATAAACGAAACACAAACACACACACAACCGAAGCTGACGCCAACCGAAGCTGAGATCCAACGCCAGACGCAAGATTCGACGCCAACCGAAGTCGATCTACTGCTACGAAGTACCGGATTTGTTGCGCCACCTCCATGTCTCTAATCCTCCACCATCACCCAATTCGATTCAAGGTCTATTCGAACTCGGCAACACCCATTCGAACCCGGTAAGCTGCGACTCGAATTTTGGCTGTTGACTTTGGGTTTTGGAAGCTTTGAGCCTTTGACAGTGATGCTATAGATGTATATTATATATAATGTGTGAAAGATTAATGTTTAATTGGTATTTGGTGATTGTTAATAATAGGAAATTATGTATTTTCGAATTGTACCCAACCTGAATAGGCTTAAATTGATTCAAATCTTACCCGAACCGCATTCAACCCGCATCCGATCCGATCTGAACTTAACCCGAATTTATAACCCGATCCGATATTCGGATCGGATCGGGTTGGGTTTTAAGTTCGGGTTGAGTTTGGATGAATTTTCATCCAACCCGATCAACCTGAAACTTGATCGGGTTGATCCGAACCCAATCTGAACCCGATTTTGCCCACCCCTAGTTCAATTGCAACACACAGATCAAAGATAAGATAAGACTAGCTTAGCAGAACAAAATGCTAAGAATTTTAATATATTCAATCTAGCTATTTTTATCCAAATAAAAACATAAAATATCAATGTATATATGAACTTAATAAACATATGCATTTACTTTTGAAATAAATATAGTTGAATATTTATATCACAAGAAATCAGCTTAACAATAAAATTAATTTGTCAATTAGTTGATTCCACAACTAAGAAACTTAATATTTAAGAATAAGAATGGTTACTTGTCCTTAATTTCCAACCAAAGATATTGGCCACCACTTCTACACCTTTTTTTGTTGTTCCTATAATTAAAAAAAAATCTTAAAAACAAATTTTACATTAACCAATAGAGAAACAAGAGTTATGATTAATAAAAATTAATTCAACTAAGCTAGGATTAATAAAACTACTTAAATGGAATTTGGACATAGCAAGCAACCAAATTGGAACATAGATCAATTAGAAGCAAATCTATAAAAAAGGTCAAATTCATATCAATGTCATGCATGTAATTAAATTAAAAAATTATTCAAAGTCACATTTATCTAAAAGCCAATGTAAAAAGAATTATACCCATATTGACAAGTAAATACCATTAAAAAAAAGGATGTTATCATTTCCCCACCAAAGGTATTCTGACACATCATGTCAGTACCACGATTTGGTAAAACCATCAATTTACCATCAAACATTTAAATTGTTAGCATTTTTCCACCATTCCATTAAAACTCAGTTAATATATAATGGAAAATTCATAAAAGGTCAATTTTACCCCTGGAGCGTAAAAGACCATGTAATTAACCTTGAGCTTATAAAATTGAGCTTTTGCTTTATCTCAGCAACAAGTTGAGTTTTATGTGATTTAAGATTAAAATATTAATTTTTGATATGATGATAATAATTTTACACAAAAAATTAAATTAATAAATTTGCCCTTTAAAAATTAAATAAATTAAATCAATTTATGAAGTACCTAGCACCACACAGTCAATTTTACAAAATTCATAAAGGGTAATTTTTGCCCTTTAACAAAGAAGAACAGCAAATGATGATTTAATTATAAAATTCATAGAAGATTAATTACATGGTCTTTTACGCTCCAGGGGTAAAATTGACCTTTTATGAATTTTTCGTTACATATTAACTAGTTTTAATCGAATGGAAAAACAAATATAAATGATAATATCCCTAAAAAAAAAGATGAAAGAAAGACCTTTGGAAAGGCCCAATAGTTTTTTTTTTCTTCTCGACATACTATCACTAGTCAAATTTAACAGGAAACATTGACAATGTGAGTTTTAGATTTTCTTTAACATTCAATTTTTTCATAATTTTATTAAAACCTTCAAAATCTAATTAGACACATAAATACACCGCATATAAAAAATTCAAATCATTTGGACAACTTTACATTAAGTTCTCATATGATAAAACTATTTAAGTCAAAACTACTTATAAAATTACCACAACAACAAAAAGTAGTCGAATATTTAACTACACATGAATCAACAACATATTAAAATTTAAGGTCATACTGATATCATTAGGCATGTATTTTGTAAGATCAAAAGTTAACGAACAATTATGTTAATAGAACTTGTTGTAGAGGCAGCAAAGTTTGAAAAATCATTAAAAACAAGCTATAAGTTTAATCAACATGAAAGTTTTCAGATTTGGAGTATGCATATACAAGTTTAGTTTATTCAAATTTCAACTCATTCCAATACTATTAGACTATTCATTTGCAACACCAAACATGGTACATAAGTAATTTATGATAAAATTAGACAGCAACCAACCATTTTGAAAATTTATTAAAAATCAAAGATAAACTCAATTTATTCCTAAATTTTCAGAACTAGATCGTACACATTTAACTTTAGTTTTTCAAAGTTTCTAGCTAATTGAAAATAATTTAGTCAAGTTTTCAAACAACTAAAATTACAACAAGAGTCCTCTAATCCTCATAGAAGTTTCATAATTTTCGCTTTAAAATTCTTTCTCTTTCCAGCGAAACCAACACCAATACAACATAAGTTAATCTAAAAAATCATCATCCTCAACTATAAGCATATCTACAAAAATATTGAAATTTGCATTCATAAAAAAGAATAATCATTCAAGTGTTAATAACCAATCTAGTCATATATACAAATTAAGTACCCATCCTATTTACATGCTATAGTTTTTCTTGATTGTTTTGTCAATAAAAATTAATAACTTCAATCTTTCAAAAACAAAACAACTCGCAAAAATTTCGTAGTTATAGTAAATGCAAGAATTGAACCCCATAATATCATAACATCATTATAAGTTTAACTAAAAAAATCAATTTAGCCACAGCTCAAGTATAACAAAATAAACACAATACAATTCAAAGTATTAATTTTCCTATTAGATAAATAAAGCTAAAATCTCAACATAGGCTAAAATAGTGATATGACCTTTGAGGGTAGTATCTTGAGCCTCGCACATGATTTCTCCACCATGATTGAGTTTGAAGCTCGAACTATGACACTAACTCACCGATGCGAACAAGTAAATTGGTCTGATCATAATTCCTTGAATTTGGAGAGTTAATTTACGGCACCAAAGATTGAATTAATAAAAGAAGGTGAAAGTTTAGCTAACCAAAAATTCGGAGAAGCCGAAGCATGACAAGTGATGCACACTTGAGCATGGTGGCCATCAGAGCAAAATGTGAAGATTTAAAGAGGGTTTTGTGAGCTTTTAGCATTGCGGCATGCTGGATATTCTACAACATGATGTAGCTCGTTAGGGTTTTATACGATATGGGTTTTAGAATTTGAGCACTGATTAAGGAGATGGTTAGAGAGATGAGGCGGCTGCCCCAGAATTAAAAGTCAGAGAAGTTTAGGCCACAAATTCTTGTATAAACTTATTTTGTACAAATTGATTTGACATTAATTTATTGGTTGAATGAAAATACAAAAATAGATCATGTGTAAATTAAAAGTTTGTGGCTATATTATTACTCTTCGGTTTATGTTGATTTTAGTTTCTTTTTTGTTTTTGCTTTTATATTGTTGTTTCTTTATATCAATATAATATAATGTTTATAACATAAAATAAATTATTACTTTAGCCCGGTGGTTTGTTGTTTAAAAAAAAAAATTCAGTTTAGAGGCATTTTATTTATTTGATACTAATAATCTAGTGACAATAATTTATGACGTTTAATCTATAGATACCATAGAAGCAGTAATTTATGATACTTGTTTGTTATACACATAAAATGACTTAAATATATGTAATTACTGATACTTGTTAACAAAGTGTCGCAACACAAGAGACAAATCATAGTAGTATAAAAAATAAAAACGAACCCGGTGGGCTTCCCCATTTGAAAGAGATTTGTGATCTTCTTATCTAAGCTCTCCTTTCAAAGATGGAATAAGAGGGAGGCGGCTGTATTATAAGAAAAGAGAGGCTGCTGTTCTATTTTAGTGTACAACATACTCATGGCAGAGAAAATTTAGTCCTGATTGGAGGCTCTCTCACCAAGTCTCGGCGCGTTAGGTGGCTAAAAGATTTAGGTAATTAAGAAAAAAAATCCTTAATCATTAAGTTTTTACGTTAAAAATAATGCATGGGATCATTAAAATGTGAAAGTGTTATTGTTCAGGTCTGATTATAATGATATATATATATATATATATCTCCATGGAAAACCAAAACAATAACAGATCCGGAAACCAGCCAATTTCTGACCAAGCATCCACTTCGGCTATCAGAGTCCCAACTGATAGCTCACCCTCCATAAATTTCTATTATGAAATCCAAGAGGATGAAAGCAGTGAAAAAGCGGTTCAGTCTTTCAGACTTGATCTGTTAGACCCTTATAGATATTACCATATCAGCCCTACTCTCAATCACCTGAGAGCCATAATCCCCATCAGACAACCTAAGCTTAAAACCATTTATAAATCCTCTGAAATCACTGTCCAGTCCATCTCCTCTAGTTCAAAAGAAACATACCTTCCCATAATCTCTACCAATGAGGTTACAAGGTATAAGTTGCAAGGATACAAGGGATTGCACCTTGGAGCCATCTAGATAGGGATACAATCATTGTTCCTAGCTGGAAAAGATATCACATGTTTCATTGCCATTCTAGATACTAAGTGGCAAACTTTCGAAAAAGCCTTGATTACTGCTGTCGAAGCAGGACTCAACCAAGGTCATGTTGTTCTCCAAGTAGAACCAAACTTCACCGTTGACATACACAAGTCATCCCTCACAGATGCCATTAAGGTATTAATTCAGATCAATGGTTTAACCATGAAACCTGATGAATCTACCTTAGCAATTCACCACACCATGACCTATAAAGTCTAAACCCATCTGTTCTCTATGAGCAGCTCTGGCAAACCTATTACCAGATTTCTTGCTGGTGATGGCAGAGTCTTTCAACCCAGGACTTATAGGCAAAACCAACTCATTTTTCCACCACAATGGATCAATGAGTATGAGAAAAACAACAGGCCTCAACAGATCCATGAGGTCCTAAAAATAAGTCGGTTGCAAGAAGGAAGGGTATCAGTCTCTTTTCCCACTGAGACGAAAGCCCTTTATCCATGTGAAAAGTGCCAGCTTAAAGGAAAAAATCCCTCTTTGTACACACATATGCCAAGAAAAACCACCTCCTGCAGAATCATGGGTCCAGTCAACATGATCACCACTCCAGACCTTGATAATGAATTCATCAAGGATATTCCTAGAGGAATGTATGCTGCCAAATGGGTAATACAGAAAACCAACCCAACTGAGTTTGGCCCAATTGAGAAAGCAGTCAACTGGTCAAACATAAATGCTGTGGAACAGAACCAGGCATTGGGAGACATCATGGTTACCCAACAGCAAATTCTTACTGACTTAGCTGTCATCAGAAAGAAACTAAAGAAGACCAGAAAACAACATAAAATGACTACCCAGCAGTTTTCTCAACTGCATGATCATGCCTCCAGATCCATCAACATGATTGTTATGACTGGAGTAGCAGATGAAGACGAAATGGAAAGAACAAGGGAAAGCTATCAAAAGAAAAAGGTGTCTAGACACTAGAAAACCAAACCTACAAAACCATTGCATATCTGGGAGGAAAATGCATCTGGCAATTGTCAGAAGGCATTCTGGAGAAGCTATGCTCCTCCTCCTCAATACCCATGGCCCCAGAAGGCTACCGGATGGGACACTGATGATGAAGATCCAAAGGATGATATAAGTATCTCTTCAATAGATACTTCTGAAACCCATCCCCAACCAATTCCTATTCTGATGCAAAGAGCAAATCCTCCAAATCCATTCTATGTGGATACTCGAACCAGATTTGCAGCCTCAACACTAACACAGGGTCAAACCTCTGATCCTACAAGACAAACCCGTAACACAATTTCTAGAATTCTGATGCAAGCATCCAATAACGTGCCCCACATATAGATGAAGCATCCCAATGAGAAGAATGGGAAACTAGGGTACAACTAGGGCACTCCACAACCGAAAAAATGTTCTAGAACATCGATGGAATGAAGCCAAAGGAAAAGTTGGCTTATTTTGAAAAAATAGTAGCTTAGTACGAAGGAGAATGCCAACGAGCCCCCCAGTTGAGCAGAAGATCAGCCGCACTAAGGCTGATAGCAGGGTTCGTCGGTTCGCTGAGACGATGGTGGGGAAGAAAGCTCACCAGAGACCAAAGACAGTTTATTCTCAGCAGGGAAGATCCTTGTGGAAGCTTGGTAGAGAATCTATCATTGGATTTTCTAGGCCAATACACAAGAGAAGAAGAGGTTGCTGAAAAGCAATTTCTCCAAAACAAGTGCTGTGATGTCCGAAAGATGGAAGAGTACTACCTAGAGCAAGAAAGGTTGTACTACATCTTTGACAAACAATCTGATACCATCCACAAAACATTCGTGCTGAACATGCCAGACCCAGTTGCTGAAATGATGGAGGCTAAATTCAAAGCTGATGCAATTGTTGATTTAGCACAGCTTAGCCTACTTCAGCTCTATCAGATGTCTATGGAGCTAATTCAAAGTCATTTCCGATCTCAAGACTTACGAAAGCACATGAAGCAGATTGAGAAATCCTCTCTGCAAAAATTCTGTAATGAGGAACCCAACAAATTTGGTTGGTAGCATACAGACAAAATGTGCTCCTGCAATACTGGTAGAAGGAAGAAAGACAAACGGCCTTGGAAACCTTAAAAAGGGAAGAAATACAGTTTCATTAAGAAACGGAAACAAAAGAAAGGCTCCGGAAGATGTTTCATCTGTGGAAAGAAATGTCACTATAAAAAGAAGAAACTTCCAAACTCCTCCAAATGAGAAGATTTTTGATGACATGATGGCAGGCCTACACATTAGATGAATATCTCTTCATGATGACTCTACTACTTGCATTTATATTGATTCTGCTGACGATGACCTTGTTATGGCTGTCCACGATCCCCTTCAGGCTAAATTAGCAATGCAACCATCCTCTCTCTTCCGGCCTCATATCAAAATTATCCTCAATCCATCCGAGGATACTCAAGTAGCACTTACTGCTCTCATTGATACATGAGCAATGTGCTCCTTCATCCGAGAAGCTTGTGTTCTTAAAAGTTTGGATGATGTGGCGCAAAAAGATTACTAGAGATCCATGGTGCCTTTGATTACTCAGGCGAAGATATCTTGTTGGAAACAGATTTTCTCAGTCTAGTTGCCCCTTTTGCCTTCCTTCGAGAAGGATTCTCTTATACCATTCGTAATCCTCTGGATGGTACGAGTCATTCTTTCCAAGTTCCTTGGGTCGAGAAACAATCCATTTTTGGGGAGGGTGGAAAACTAGCAAACTACCCTATTCATAAATATGAACCCCAGATCAAGGAACTCTTAGAGTGCTGTGCAGAAGTGCCAAACCAGTTCTGGGCAAGAGAACAACATTTTGTGTCTCTACCATACAAAGATGGATGGACTATGCCTCACTAGACAGCCTCTCATCCAGGCATGCCTCATGACGAAGAACTGTGCAAAACAGAGATCCATGCCCTTATGGATCTAAAACTTATTAGGCCCTTTAAGTCTCATTGGGCCAGCCCAACATTTTATGTCAACAAGCATTCAGAGCAGATATGTGGAAAGAAGTGATTGGTGATAGACTACAGAAAGCTGAATGATTGCTTGCAGGACATAAGATACCCCATTCCACGGAGGACACACCTTTTGAAATCATTGCTGGAGCAAAGGTGTTCTCAAAGTTTGACATGAAGTCAGGCTTTTGGAAAATTGGAATAAAAGAAGAAGACTGACACAAGACAGCATTTGTGGTCCCACATGGGCATTATGAATGGAACGTGATGCCTTTTGGCCTAAAGAATGCACCGTCAGAATTCCAAAACAGAATGGATAAGGTGTATAAATCCATCTCAGGATTTTACCTTATCTACATCAACGATGCTCTTATCTTCAGCAACAGTGAAGAAGAACATGCTGAACACCTGTCTCAATTCAAGGCACTAACCTATAAACATGGGTTAGCCCTATCAGAACCAAAGATGAAGATATGCCTTGATGAGGTAGACTTTTTAGGACTACACATCAAACAGGGATTCATCATTCCTTAGCCACATATTGCTGAGAAAATATCCCAATTCCCAGACCAGCTGTCAACGAGAAAGTAAATCCAGCAATTCCTCGGGATAATCAACTATGCAGCAGACCATGTGCAAGATCTGTCAAAGATGACAAGCCAGATATCCAAGTACTTAAAGAAGGGTGCCCCACAATGGTCGGAAGATGCTACAAAAGCCGTGAAAGACTTAAAGCAAAAGTGCCAATCACTTCCACCATTAAAGATACCTGACAAAGGACAGCTCATCCTACAGACAGATGCTAGTGACTATTATTGGGAAGCACTGTTGATAGAGGAATCCAAGGGAAACAAGAAAGTTTGTGGCTATAAATCTGGCCAGTTTAACGACGCTCAAAGCCACTATCCTTCCTCAAGCCAAAGGGATTAAGAAATTCCTCTTTTTCTCTACCCCCTGAATGAAATGACTATAAATACCTCCAGGGATTGCTCAGAAGAAAAGAATGAGAGATCCCTGACCTCCAACTTGCAAGGTGGTCTGAGTCTCTCTCGAGATTCAAGTTCGAAGTGAGACACATCAAAGGAGAATCCAATACTGTAGCGGATTTCCTTTCCAGACCAATCACCATGATCAGAAGAAAAAACCTCCCACGAAGATGGGAAGAAGACAGTTCTAGTACTCACGAAACTAGAGCACACTTTCTTAGAGATCTCAATACCTTCATCGTATGGCTTCCTTCAGAAGTACATGAAGACATCTTTGAGAAAGTTATTACTCACAAAAGAGATTCATAAGATCAAGCTCTAACATGGCGGGTATGGCAACTCATGGCTATGCAAGAACACAGACCTGCTCTCAACAAAAGGTGTCAGAGAGCTTTTGATCCACATCCAAATCCTGACCAGATGCATGAAACAGTCTTCAAAGTCGGTTGCACTTTCCACTATGTAATAGATGAAAACTCCAACTGGGGTCACTATGTTATCTATGACATAACCCCACAAGCCTATTACATAACGTGGTACTGGCTGAACATCTACCATGTAGCAATACTGTTCGAGCCAAATTTTATCCACACCAGCCGAAGATATGAGAAGGGAATGTGGTTTGACAGAATGTTCGCCCCTATCTTCGAAGATATCCTAACACTTAAGCTCATCAATGGATACCACATCACTTACTCCACCATAGTGATTGTAAAGCTCACGGATATCTGGGGACGATACAAGCAGCCACTGATACAGGTAGTCCAGCATGATCACTCCCACGAAGAGATGGATTCCATGTGGACAGGCTGTTGGAATGCTAGAAATGCATTAGCAGAGGTATACGAGACTGTTCCTATGTACAATACTCACAGTCCAGTATCCCCACAAGTATGCAGTACTCCAGATCTCTACTACAGAGAGGAGATCAAGAATCTCAAGCTTCACGGAGAAGATGATGAGGCAACAGACATGCAGCAGAGGTATAATGACTACCTCACTTGGCATGGCAGGCCTAAGGAAGTCACTTATCTGGACACTCCAGATATTTAACAGATGGAGGAACGAACTTGAAGAGATGGCCGACTGGCTAGACCTCCAAGAATGGCCTCAACCAGAACTAAACCCACAGCCATACAACATAAAAGACCCCATATGGCCAAATATGGGAGAAGACACGAATGCAGCATCGGAAGAACGATGGAACCATAGGTCAGGACAAAGCACGCCAACGAGTGGCAACTTTGGACTACAGCGAAAGCTTAGTGGACCCTACAGTGGAAGCAATGGTGATAATAATATATGTATTTGTATTTGTTCTCTCCTTAGAGATAAGGATGAGAGTGTGATGTGACATAAAGTAAGGAGTGAGTTGTAAAGTAGATTCCTTAGTGATAAGGATCAATTATGTACACAGTGTGTAATAGTGGTTCCCTTGTGTCTGTAAAAGGGAACCCTTGGTTTGTTCCTAGGCATCGAGTCTTGGAAGTGCAATCTTGTATTTTAAATCTCTCATTCCTCTTAATGAAGTAATCTTCCTCTGTTTTCATTAAATCTAATTTTTTCTGTAAGGTGTGGCGCCCCCTTGAGAAGGCCAAGAGAGCCGTGTTTAGGGCTTATCACCCCAACAAGATTGCACTTCCAAGACTCGATGCCTAGGAACAAACCAAGGGTTCCCTTTTATAGACACAAGGGAACCACTATTACACTGTGTACATAATTGATCCTTATCACTAAGGAATTTACTTTACAACTCACTTCTTACTTTATGTCACATCACACTCTCATCCTTATCTCTAAGTATATATATAAATATATATATATCCACAAAAGCTGACAGGTACCAAGACTCCATAAATGTTTTCTTTCTGTAAAATTTCACTTATATCCCTGATGTTTGATAAGGTTGTCAATTGACTATTGCAATAAGCAAATTAAATCATGTCAGCTTTAGTAATTTAATGAATTAAGCATTTTGGGTGTTACTAGCAAGTTTAGCCAATGATTTAGGTAATTAAAAAAAAAATCGTTAATCATTAGGTTTTTACGTTGAAAATAATGCATGGGATCATTAAAATGTGAAAGTGTTATTGGTCAGGTCTGATTTAAAGATAAAAGATAATCATGATTTAAAAGTAAAGAAATTAATGAAAATGTAATTGACTAATTGCTTAAACTTCTTCTTTATTTAAATTTCTTACAAATAATATGGATTCATTGTAATCGTTTTTGCAAAGTAGGGTTTGATTGCTTAAATTGTAATCAACACGTAAAATTAATTTTCACATTGCTTGTATATTTGAAAAGTCATCGCAATAGTCAACATTATAATTTTTTTAATATATAAGTATTTGCACTTTTTTTTAAGCATACCGCACGTCGCTCCACACTAAGCGTATCATTTTAAACCCATAACATTTTGTTTCTTTATTCTAAAAGAATGAGACCAACCCATTGAACTACATTGACAAGAAACAAACCAAATTGAAATTAAAGTAAGATTGATTTTGTTATTAATTATGTTTTCATCTACTAAACTATAAGCTCAATAGCAATTATTTTTAACCACAACTCAGCTATAAAAGAAAATTTTATTAAAGTCTATAGCAATGTATTTACTAAGAGCCAGCATAAGCATACCTTAAAATTGTCAAGTATGGTAAAACTTTACGAGCGAGCTAAAATGATAAATTTTAGTTGTGTTGGAATGAAAATTATCTGGTACTTTAGAACATATTCTGCATATGAAAAATCTTATTAACAACATTTTAAAAGGAGATTTTGAATTTTTTAGGATATCGGACCTAAAACTTATTGACTGATCCACCAAAAAACCGAAAACTATTACTTTCTATTTATATTGACCTTTTAAACACGAGATTTTCTTTCTTTCAAATGAAACATAAATAGAAGCAAACAAACAAAAACAAAAACACAAGAATTTCTCTCTATATATATCTTTCATTAATGAAAAAAAAATGTAGAAAGACAACACAAATTTTCTTTTACATACAAGAAACGTATTTGGAATTTAACTCGGTATAATTTAATTTTTTTTTAAGGTAATGGCTCAGAGTACCGCTTCCCACATCCACCCACCTCACCTCGTCCTTCCCCTTGCAAACAAATCACTACAAGAAAAAAGAGATATAGCAACAGGAATTCAGCAACATGCATGCTACGCGTGTTGTAAAATATGATGTTTAACAACATTTTAAGATCGTGCGTTGTTAAAAATTACTTAAAGTTTACTTTCAACAACATGCTTTAAGGCGCATTGTGAAAAACATTATTACAACAGTTTTCTGATTGTGGCGGTTTTGGTAAGACAAATAACAACGTACAATATAAGTATGTTGTTAAAAAATTCATTTTCGACAACGTTCTAAAAGGCACGTTGCTATTGAGAATGTAGCACAACATTTTTTAGTTTGTTGTCAATTGTTTTCAACCATGAAATAATTTGCCATAGGTGAAAAATGTTTATATTTATAATTTCTCTATAGCAATAATAAAGCCTTTTCAAATTAAAAAACTAGTAATAAAAAAGTAACCAACCAATTTTAAATAATAGGTGGTTATTCATATAATTATTGAATCTATCCTATTAAATCATTAATTTATTTTTGTATAAAATGTAAATAATTTTTTTTTACCACAAATAATTTTTTTAAATAAAAAATGACATAAATACATTCAAATCTATTTATTATTTTCAACTAATGAAAATCTCTTTTGTCAGCCCAAAAAAAAAGGGCACAAATAAAAAAACTCTACATTATCAATTAATAAAAAATAATATCTTAATTACTAATAAGACGAAACGTTAGCACTTGGTAAAGTTACCTGATCTCACTTTTTCACTTTCTCACTTTCCAGCATTATCTTTCTCTTTACTTGTCTTCTTCCTCTTGGTGAAAATCCCTCAACTATTCCTTCCCCTTCGTGACTGTCAAGAAGAAATAAGGTTTGGGTCTTCTTTTGTTCAACACACATTCTCTCTATTGGAATTTAAATTGAGTTACTCTTTGATTTTTTATCTAAAATTCCAGGTGTATACGTTGTGGTCCCAAGAAGAAGAAGCTTTTGATTGTGGTCCAGAACAAAGAAGACAACATCCTTGAAATTGAAAAGGTGTATATATATTTCATTCTTTATTGTTTTTTTGCAAGTAAAATAACATGAAAAGGTCTCTTTTACTCTTTGTCAATAATGGGTATCGTTAGTTTTACTCTTAGTCAAAGATGTCTCTTTTACTCTTAGATAATTGTTTGTTTATAAAAAATAATAATAGTAATAATACACTATTCGTCTGTTTTCTTATTACAAAATAAATAAATTTTTTTCTTATTTACTTTTGTGTTGACATTTAAACTAGTAAATAATATAGAAGATATTGAATTTAAAAAATAACAATTATACAAAGTCTTATGAAAATAAAATAGAAAGAGTCATGTGTAACTTTGTTCTTGTCTTGAATATATTGTTATGTAACTTTTTATATTTTCAACTTACTATTTGCTCATGTAAACAGGTTTTAATAGTTGCTCGAAAATGGATAAAGGGTGGGTTCACCTATCAAGGTATTATTTTGCCTTATTTCTAAATATTATTTTTCATTTTTCCTCTTTAAAAAAAAATAGTTTGTTTGTACGAAATTAGTGAAATTCAATTAACTTTCCAGTTCGGTAAAATCTTTATTGTAGACACACAGAGGATTATAGGTTGGGAGTGCATAACTTTGTCAATAATGCACGTGCTTGTTTGGGAAACTTAGATGTTATAGTATGTCCCTGTAGATTTTGTAAGAATTTACAACGCCATCATTTTGATATAGTCTACGAGCACTTGGTTATTAAGGGCATGGATCCGACTTATACAAATTGGGTCCTTCATGGGGAGAGTTCTACTGCAACAATGCAATACAGGGGTGAGGGGAATACATACACATCAAATCAATACATAGATTTTGAAATGACAGAAACTTATGGGATGTATAAAGATCAAGCATGTTTTCAAGAAGCAAATGCTACAGAGAATACATATGTAGAAAGAGAGGAACTTCAAAATTTAGTTAGAGATGTTGAGACTCCATTGTACCCAGGCTGTACAAACTACTCTAAAATGTCAGCAACTGTAGTGTTATTCAAGCATAAAGTTACCCACGGGTTATCTGACAGTAGTTTTAATGAGATGCTTCAAATTTTTTGTGATATGTTACCACCAGAAAATACACTTCCAGATTCTTTTTATTCAACAAAAAAATTGTTGAAGGCATTTGAACTTGGGTATGAGAAGATACATGCTTGTGTAAATGATTGCTGTCTATTTAGAAAAGACTTGGAACATGCAAATACATGTCTTAAATGTGGTTCTTCTCGCTGGAAAGTTGATGAACGAACTAATAAGATTCATCAAGGCATACTTGCAAAAGTCTTGCGCTATTTTCCAATAATACCAAGACTTAAGAGGATGTTTGGGATCACAGAATTGGCAAAACAACTTAGATGGCACCAAAGTCATAAAAGCCAAGACGGTAAGATGAGACATCCAGTTGATTCTCTTGCATGGGAGACCATAAATAGAAAATGGCCATCGTTTGCATTAGATCCTCGAAATATCAGATTTGGTCTTGCTACTGATGGTTTCAATCCTTTTCAAGATCTTAGCACGAGTTATAGTTGTTGGCCTGTCATTTTATCTATGTACAACTTGCCTCCATGGTTGTGCATGTCCAAGGAAAACTTAATGTTGACTTTACTAATCCCTGGGCCAAAACAGCCCGGTAATGACATAGATGTTTACTTGGCACCACTTGTAGAAGATTTAAATGAGTTGTGGGTAAATGGAGTTATGATGTATGATGCTGTGGAGAAATCAACATTTAATTTGAAAGCAATCTTGATGTGGACGATCAATGATTTTCCAGCTTATGCAAACACATCAGGATGGTCTACAAAAGGAAAGTTGGCATGTCCTGTATGTCGTACAAACACATATTCAGAGTGGTTACCACATAGTAGGAAACATGTGTACATGGGTCATAGACGGTTTCTTCCTAGTAAACATAGTTTTCGAAACAAGTGCAAATGGTTCAATGGGCATGTTGAAGAAAAAGGTAAACCTAAATTGTTCACTGGTGAAGATATATATAAAGAAGTTAAAGATATTGTAAATGATTGGGGAAAGAGGAGCAAAAAAAGAAAAAGGAGCACAAATGAATCTCAATTATGGAAAAAGAAATCTATATTTTTTGAATTGCCATACTGGAAGGTGAGCTGTCATTAAATATGTTCTGTGATAAATTTTTGGTGCTTTACTTTCTTGATTAAAATTTAAAATCTTAACAAACTTTACTTTTTAATTTTTGCAGGACTTGGTTTTGCGTCACAACTTGGATGTAATGCATATTGAAAAGAACATTTGTGATAGCATAATTGGTACGCTTTTGAACATGAAAGGTAAGTCTAAAGATGGCCTTAATTCTCGCCTAGACCTTATACACTTGGACATTAGGAAGGATTTACATCCTAAAAAAGAGGAGAATTTTTATTGCTTACCAGCTGCTTCACATACACTTTCTAAGGAAGAAAAAGAACTTTTTTGCAAGCGGCTTGCTGATATAAAGTTACCTGATGGTTATGGTTCAAACATTACCAACTGTATTTCAGTGAAAGAGCACAAGATAACTGGCCTAAAGTCTAATGATTGCCATATTTTAATACAACAACTTTTACCTGTAGCTTTGAGAGGAATTTTACCAAAAGGTCCAAGAAAAGCAATTCTTCGTTTGTGTGCCTTTTTCAAAGAATTATGTAGTAGAGTTTTGGATAGAAATAGATTAGAAAAGCTAGAGGAAGAAGTGGTTGAGACCCTATGTATGTTGGAGAGATTCTTTCCACCGTCATTCTTTGATATTATGGTTCATTTAACAATTCATCTTGGACGCGAAGCTCGTTTATGTGGACCTGTACAATATCGTTGGATGTATCCTATTGAAAGGTAACTATTTAACTTTACAGTTTATTATCATTAAAATAGAATTAATTATAAATCATTAATCTAGCTACTTTTTGTCCTAGGCATATGAAGATCCTAAAAGGATATGTTAGAAATCGTGCACGGGCTGAAGGGTGCATAGCTGAGCGGTACCTTGCTGAAGAGTATGCAATGTTTTGTGGCAAGTATGTAAAAAAGGCTGCTCAAATAGGATCCAAACATGGACGCAATGAGGAATTTGAGAACAAATTTTTATTAGAAGGGCGTCCAATATCAGGAGGTAAATTAATAACTCTTTCGGATGAGATGTTAAAGATTGCCCATCGTTGTATCCTATTCAACAGTTCGGAAGTCCAGCCTTATATAGAGTAAGGTTTTTAGTCATATCTATTACTAGCATTTTGAATTAATATTTAATAGTTAAGTTTAATATTTTTATCTTTATTTTCAGAGAGCACTTGGAAGAATTAAAAGGTTCAGATAGACGATTTGAAAAGAATGAAAAATTGCTACAAAAGAAACATGTGGAAACATTTAATGTCTGGTTGCATGAAAAGGTTATCAAATATTTATTTTAAATTATTTTGGAACATAATATTTTATATAATTATTTAACTTATTCTATCAATTCTTATTGTTTTAACAGATTAAGGTTATGGAGAATCACATTAATGTGTCAAATATTTTGAAATGGCTTTCACGTGGACCAAGAGTACAATCAATGTCATATTCTGGATTTGTAATAAACGGCCTTCGATTTCACACGAAGGATGCAGAGAAGTCAAGACAAAATAGTGGTGTTTCACTCGAAGCAACTACAATCTGTAGAGCTAGTGCAAAAGACAATACACAAGTGATTGGAAAAGTCACTTACTATGGGGTTTTGAGAGAGATTATAGTTCTTGATTACCATACTTTTCAACTCCCCATTTTTAGATGTGATTGGGCAAATATTGTAAATGGTGTCAGAGATGATGATGGTTTCACCTTGGTTAACCTTCATGAGGGGCAAAGCCAATTTGAAAAAGACCCATTTATTTTAGCATCACAAGCTAATCAAGTATTTATTCTAGGGAAACAAATTCTTCAAATTGGTATGTTGTTTTGAAAGCACCATCACGAGGATTTCAAGATTTACAATTATATGATGAAAGTGATAATGAGCCACCTATGTCAATTGAAGTGGGAGAACTTGAAATACAAGATGACAATGAGGATGCACCAAATAAAAGAACTGATGTTGATGATATAATTTGTGATGTGTAACTTTTTGTTTTAAGTGCTATGTTATTCTATTTCTTTCTTATAATGATTTTATGTGATATTGATTTGTCAACTCGTACAGCTGTAATATTTTGGTTTTACTTAAAGTATTGTTCATATAATATGTGTACTGCAGTTTTTTTTTTTTAATCTATGCTTACTATTATCATAAGATATATAATTGTTTTCTTGTATTTTGTAGCAAGCATTAACAGTGGGAGAAGATGACAGGTGCAGAGGTAAGTGAATTCGTTACTTATTTTAATACATTAATTATTTTATTTATACTGTATTTCACAATATTACCTAAATATAAAGTTTTTATTATACAGTCATCTAAAAAAGCTGAAAAAAGAGCCAAAAAACAACAGCAAGCGCTCTTTGTTGCTGCCACTCGAGAAGAAAATGTAAGGCTAACAATTAACAGTCATGAGAACGTCGAAACATCTACACCTAGCACTAACAATGGAAAACGAAAAAGAGGCCCTACTACACTGGCAGTGATTCGAGATCATACTCCCTTACTTGTTGAATTCAATGAAAGAGGTCAACCAGTGGGAGTTAATTCAGAGAAGTACGCCACTTTTGCTGGAGTTGCAGCAAGAGAGCATGTGCCTATTTTGTATTCATATTAATAATAATTTATTGTTTTAACTACTAAGATGCTTCTTTATTTTACAGCAAAGATTTATTGTAAATGAATCCCAAAAGCACTTAGCACTTCGAAATCTAGGAGATCGATGGAGACAATACAAATCAGAGATAACAACAAAGATTAAGGAAGCGAACAAGAAAACGAATAGGTCACGTGCCCTTGCTCTTATTCGGCCAAAAAATGTTATATTTGATGAAGATTGGGAAGCTTTTGTGAAACATAGATTGTCTCCAGAGTTTGAAGTAAGTAATTATATCTATTATTTATGTTAAGATAAATTCATATCAATACAAGACTTTATTTTTACATGATAGGAAATAAGCAAGAAGTTTCGAAATATGCGAAATGAACAAGAAGAGGTACATACAATGGGTCGAAGAGGCTATGCTCGTACAGAGCATAATATGGTAAGATACAAAAAATAATTTTGCTGTATTTTTATTGATTTTGCTATAATTTACAATTTCTATTCTTTTTATTGTAGAAAAAGAAATGTTCAGATCCAACAAAAATAACAAGGGTAGATGTTTGGCTTGAGGGACATCGTAAAAAGAACGGTGAGCCTGCTAATGAAGCAGTTGGAAGAAGAATGGTTCGCAACTCTTGAAACCAAATCATATATTTATTACTTCTGTGACTTTTATTTTTCCATGTAACTAATACATAAATAATTTATGCTTTAGGAAAAGGTTGTAGAGTATCAAGAAATAGATAATAATCCGAATGAGAACATAGACATAAGAAATGATGCTGTTGCAAAAGCTTATGGTTCTGAAAAACGTGGACGAGTTCGGGCACGTGGATTTGGGGTTACTCCTACTGCAGAGAATTTGCATAATCGATCTACTCAAAAAGTGAGAGAACTTGAAAGCCAGTTGCATACTCAATCTCAAAGAGTGGAGATACTTGAACAAAAGTTTGAACAAATGACTGCTTTTATGTTAAAACAGGTAAATCATTTACTATTTTTATTTTTTAAAAAACTAAAAAAAATAAGATAAAGTATATATGCATCAACAATATTAGGGAATATAAAATCATTTTTATTTTACTTTCACTTCAATATAGTTACTTTTAATTTTACAGAATCTTGGTAGACCTGATGATGTGATGAGCGCTCATGAATGCACTCCTCGAGTAAGTTTCTTTTGTTCCTACCATATCCCACTTCTGTAGTTTGTGATAAGTTTTGCTATTTTATTTTATTTTATTTTTGATACTTGTAGTCACAACAAGGAAGTGGTACAATGCATGAAAATCTTGAGCTAGAAAATGCAAGCTGTCAACTATTGCATTGGTACTCAGATGATCCAGTTGAGGTTGTGGCTGAGGGGAAGGTTGCATCAACTGATCCTAAGGCAAGAGTCCATCACGTGCCTCTTGGTAGGGATTGTTGGAAAGTTTGGGTGGAGTCAATTACTCTTGGTAAGGAAGATGTTGAATTGTACAAGATGACAGATGAAGCTCGAATAATCAATGAAGCTTTGGGGAGTACTGTTGCTTGGCCCAGGAGTTGCATCAAATTAATTTAGACAAAGTAATAGTTGTGATTCATCTTGCTATGATATTTTATTGATCAACAAATATATATGTACACATGCACACACATACACACACATATAGAGTTAATTTATGTTTTTATAAAATGCTACTTATTTTCTTTTCCTTGAACTTTGTTGTGCAGGAATTAATTTTGTTTTGCTGGAGGTTTCCTTGGCGGTATTGAGCTTTAAAGAAACTTTTTTTTTAAAGATCACTCAAAGATGTTTTAACTTATGTTTTGGTTGTTCATATCTCATATTGTTGTTTTATATGTATTTTAAGATTTTAGAAACTATTGTGATAATGATACTTCAAATGTATTAACTTTATGCTTGAATACATTTTTAATGAAATTATATTTTGGAAATGTGTTATTACTGTGCATATGTTTGTGTAGGACAAAAGTATACAGTGATAAAACTAATGTATGAAACAAGAAAAAAAGGTGCATTTAACAACTTGCAAATTAACAATAGGCAATGTTTAATTGTCTAAAATATTACAACTAGCAACAAGCATTCACTGTTGTCGAATGTTAGAAACAACAACGAGCATGTATTGTTGTTGAATGTTAAAAACAACAACGAGTACGCTATTGTTGTTAAATGTTAAAAATAACAACGAGCATGTATTGTTGTTGTATAGAAAATGACAACATCAAAAAGTCTGTGGTGAAAAGTGTTGAAACGTGAGACATCAGCTACGAAAATAGAGCGTGGTTACATGACAAATGACCACAGGCAAGGTTGCATTTTGCTACGTGAATTGTCTGTTGTCAAAGGTCATGGACATTCAACAACATCAACATCAACAACGTGCAGGTCCTCGTTGTTGTATGTAATTAACAACGTATTTAAATCGTTGCCGTATCCTTTTTTTCTTGTAGTGAATAAATCAAGAATATGTGTAAAAGAGAAATTAATTAAATTTGATAAAGAGACATGATAGAGAAAAATTAATTAAATTTGATGAAAAGATATGTACTGTCATAATATTAATGCACGAAGTATTAGCTAAGATGTAGTTTTAATAAACTATAAACTAAAAAGGAGCTTAATAATATTAACCAAAAACAAAATGATGACTTAGCCATATCTATACAGTGATCAATAGCTAAAATTGAGAGTTTGAAATTTATTGTACAGGTGCCAAAAGCTTAATAACTAATACCTTGAGGCATGGGGTATTCTAAAATATATATGGAGGACACCATCCAACAAATTAGACCAAAGCTTAAAAACTAAATTAAAGGAGCACTTATAGTTATTATCATAGCTTGATCTTCAAGTCATTCTGCTCATCAAACCCAATAGTGGGATCTTTTCCCTCACAAATTAATTGCCGCACGAAGTTTTTCCACTCTCTCAAGAACACCCTTCACGGCCAAATCAAATGCATCTTCTAACTTAGATTTATGATCTCCGTACATCGTCCTTGGAATCAGCCTTATCACTTCTTCCCTCATAGCTTCTTCTTCAACCTTGGAAACTCCAAGTAACGTCTCATTAATCCTGAATCTTCTATCCCTTACTTTCTTCTCGGGTATGAACACCGAATACGTTGTATGATTCTTCGGTAAGTGCCATTTATATTGTGTATAAGCACTGCCCGGATGGAAAAAAACAGGAATGCAACCAGCCAAAATAGAATCAAACGTTGATCTTCGAGTGGGCACATCCCCAGGAGGCTGTAAACAGAACACTGAGCTTTCAAAAACCTTCATCACGTTAACAGGATTATAGCAATTGGTTGTTTTGTCACCACAATCTAGCAATTTACATGAGCTTGAGTCTTTGCATTGGCCAATGATACTGCCCCGGATTGAGCCTCCATAATCTCTTGTAGCACCGACAAAGCAGAAGAGATATTCCCTCTTCTGTCTTCTCATCCTTTCTTGCCATTCTGAGACTTCGGTTTGTTTTGAAGGATGAAAGTACGTTGGATATGGTATTGACAAGTCATTGCTCCAGGATTCTGAATCGACTGACAGCATCGTCATGTTCTGAGATTCAGGCAAAAACCTGAACATGCTACCCCATTTACCGTTTGATTGCCTCCTGAAATCGAAAGAAGGTCTCCCAGTAACTAAGAAATGATCCAGACCCCGCATTTTTTCCCATTCAGGTTTTTCCAAAAGCCACTTGATCAAGTTTTTGCCTGACGAATCTCTCACTGATGGCTTAAAACCCCAGAGATGACGCCGGAGATCTAGACCAGCGTAGAATGGTACATATATTGCTGATGCAAGCGAGGAATCATTCGTTAAGCATTCATAGTTTTTCATCCTGTTATGGAAAATGACTTCTAAAAAAAAGAGGTTAGTGTTAAACCAACTTGCACTGTTTGACAAAACCCCGTTGGAATTTTCAATTCGTGGACCAAAACCTGAGTTCAAAGTGTACATACACGTGTCATACTTATCAATCTTTCTGGTAATCAAATGACAATTTTCGAGCACGTCTTCATTGAATTGCTTGGGCAGATCATGGATGTAAATATATCGACCTAAGCACGTATTAACTTGTTTGCTATTTACTTTAATGTAGTCAATCTTAGTGCTACCAATAATTGATGTATAACCATTACGCAGCAACAAGAGACAAATCATAGTAGTATAAAAAATAAAAACGAACCCGAGTATGGTACAGCGGCTGGGCTTCCCCATTTGAAATTTAGATTCAGTGCTGCGGTGATCTTCTTATCTGAGCTCTCGTTTCAGCATGGAATAAGAGGGAGGCGAGCGGAAATCTGCTGTGTATTATAAGAAAAGAGAGGCTGCTGTTCTATTTTAGCGTACAACATACTCATGGCAGAGAAAATTTAGTCCTGATTGGAGGCTCTCTCACCAAGTCTCTGCGCGTTAGGTGGCCAACAGATTTAGGTAATTAAGAAAAAAAACCCTTAATCATTAAGTTTATACGTTGAAAATAATGCATGGGATCATCAAAATGTGAAAGTATTATTGTTCAGGTCTGATTATAATAATAATTGTTTTTTTTTTGTGTCTTTCTTGGAGCTTTCTCCCACAAAAGCCGCCAGTACCAAGACTCCATAAATGTTTTCTTTCTGTAAAATTTCACTTATATCCCTGATGTTTGATAAGGTTGTCAATTGACTAGTGCAATAAGCAAATTAAATCATGTAAGCATTTGTAATTTATTGAATTAAGCATTTTCGGTGTTACTAGCAAATTTAGTACAGGTTACGTATGTAACAACTATGAAGGAGTGACATGTTGTGCACATAAAATAACGAGTAACATGCGCTGTATACATGATATAAAATTTTATTGGAGGATTTTAATTTCATCCCAACAAAAGTATTCACTAAATCTATTTTCTAAACATCGATTTTAATTTGAACCCATCAAAGTAGAGTCTTGTTTTCTCCAAAACATTCTGTTTGGGTTCGTCATATCCTAAGGGTTCGTAATTCAATAGTGGATGACATGCATTAACAAAATATTTTGTCCGTTATAGGGATTCTTATGTTTGGTTGGAAGATTTTCGATCGCACCTATGTTGTTTTCTTTAAGAATTATAGTTCCTAATGATTAATGAAAATATGTCTTTAAAAAAAAAAAGAAAACTACTACAAAATTTGAGAATGAAAATTTTGCTCTATAAACTCATTAAACACCAAATATCTCATTTAACACTAAATTCTTATTTTTGACATTTTTTTGCCAAAGAAACCCGCTAAAGTCTAAAACAATTTGCAGCCATTGATTTACATACCGAGTTCAATTTACATATGTGATAATTGATATCAAGCGACCAATCATTTGTTCAAATAGAACTAACTGCAGAATACCTTAGAACTTATTTTAATTAATAATTTAATATTATGTTTAACTTGTTAGTTATGCGAGTATTTATACAAATAATGGTGAAAAATACTTTTCTTCACTACAAGAAAGTAGAAAAGTGGCATCCAGCAACATAGAAATAGTGTTCTAGGTACTTTCGGTTACATTTACTAATTATGTTATAGATATGGGAGTTAGAATCTACTAATACTAATTTGTGATGTCACAATTATGGTGTAATTAAGTGATTACTGTTACTATAATATCACTAAAATTATGACACTGTAGTATCAGAATGTCACAATATTAAATTAATGTTTGCTATTTTTATTACTATGTTTAGGGTTGGCAAATTAAGAGTTTGGGCCAGGCTTTTTCAAGCCAAGGTCCAATCTCATTAGATAAGAAGTGCAAGGGCTGGGCTTGGGCCGGGCCCACTGCAGGCTTGGATTGGGCTTGTGCCGGGCCCATTGCGGGCTTGGATTGGGCTTGTGTTTTTAATTATTTTTTCAAAATTTTTAAAAATTATTATAAAAAATTAATTTGAATAGTATCCATTTGCAACGGTGAGTATAATGTACTATAAAATTAATACTAAACATTAAAAAATAACTAAATTAACTTTTAATTACATGAAAAATGAGTGTAATACAAGAATGTGAGTATTGATTACAAGCTAATGAGAAAATAAGTTTTAAGTACTTGTTACATCAAACAAAAATAAATCAAATAAGTTTGAAGCTTCCAAAAGTTAAACCTTAAATATTATGGTTAAAGTTGCAAAGTTACGACCAATTTAGATTGCAAATGGTGTTTGCATAAAAAGAAAAAAAAGATATTAGAAAATATCTTATGCTAGACACGTGAAACGACTTAGGTTCACAACTATTGTACAATATAACTAATTTCATTGAGATGGGTCACCATGTAAGTACTGGCAAAAATTTAATCCTATAATTCAACTCATAGTAAAAAAATTGATATATTTCATAACTGAATAAAATTTGAATTCCTAGCAACTATGTACCCAACTTCCAAATTAGATATAAGATTTTTTTTAATAAAAATAAAATCCAAATTAATGCATACATAAAGTAGAAAAATATATGATAATTAATGTGGCAACCAACTAACCTTGGCATTGATTAAATAGGGGACAAAAATGTACTTTAAGGCGATACCTCAAGAGAGATTCTTTAAGCAATCTCTTTTGCACATTTCTTTATAAAATATTCATATTTGACATGAAAATGTTCTTAACTTTATTAGCTTTAGTATCTATGGTTCAATTGCAATGCATAGATCAAAGATAAGATGAGACTAGCTAAGTAGAACAAAAGGCTCAGAATTTTAATATAGTCAATTTAGCTATTTCTATCCAAATAAAAATATAAAATCTCAATGTATATATGAATTTAGGGTCCGCCTATGTTGTAACAATTGCAACATATAACAATTTTTATCTTTTTTCGTTTGATTACACTACACGGCCTTATATTTTCTGTAAAATTCAATAGGTACTAAAAGTTAAAAACTTTTACATATAAGTCCATTTTAAGGATAAAATGGCATTTGAAAAGAATTTTAATTTGTTGTTATTATTATTATTATTAATATCATTATTATTATATAAGATTATTACTATTAAATTTTATTATTTTTATTTATTTTACTTATTATTATTTATGATTATTTCTATCATAATTATTATTATGAAAATTCATTACTTTTATTATTTTAATTGTTATTATACCGTAATTAATTCATTATTATTAATATTTATCTTGTTATGATTAAAATTATTGTTATTATAAAAATATATTAACTTTATTATTTTATTTATTATTAATTATTGTTGTTATTATTTTTATTAATATTATTATTATGAAAAATTATTAATAATTTTTATTATTTTTATTATTATCATTATTTAATATTATTAATTCAGTTAATTTTGTTGTTGTTATTATTATTATTGTTAAATTTTATTAATTTTTATAATTAACATTATTGTCATAATTATTATTTTTAGTTTATTATTATTATTGTTTTAATTATAATATATACAAATAATATTAAGGACACAATTAACAAAGGACATTTTAATAACTTGTAATAGTCTAGTCCAATTCTAAAATAAAGTAAACATATCAATAGGAATGTTGTTCATTCCGATTCCAATTCCTACAGCTCAAGTAAACAACTTATTCTGATTCAAATTCCTTATTATGATTCTAGCTCATTTCGATTCTTATTTAATAAATACACCATTAGAATGTGTTTGGAACAGAGTATTGTATATTGTTATAATATTGTTCACATTAATTTATTGTTTATCTATATTTGGAAGTTTTGAAAGCTAGATTGTGGTTAATTATATAATTCATTATAATGTGCTAACTTTTGCCTTAATTGAAACATTAAATATATTTAAATTATATTTTTATTTTTACTATAATAATTATAATATTAAAAATAAATTATATTATAATATTATTTTATTATATCATAGTATATTTATATATTAATAATTAATATAAAAATAACTAAATATAATTAATAATAATTTTAAATAATGAGAGTAGATTTAGAAATGATAGTAATAATTAGATAATAATGAAATATTTATGAATTTGTAGAATAAATAAACATATTTATCTTTTTGAAGTTGGGAAGCAAACATAGGCTTTATTTTATAGTTAATGGATTGTGGCTCTTATAAAAGAATATTGAATCATGCATTGTAATTGCCTAATATCAATAATAAAAGTTCTCTTAAAATTTCCTATTTCTTCCTTATTCATATTATTTAACAACTAAGCCAATAAATAAAATAATAATTCATATATTTTTTCTTGACATTTCAGAAAATAAGAGGGATTGCAATGAAAATAACCTAAATAAATACATCCCTACCATTGCATCATTCTTACCTTGAATCCAATGGTTAGATTACAAAAGGACAAAAGTAGTGATATGTTGCAACTGTTGCAACATAGGCGGCCCCATGAATTTAATAAACATATACATTTACTTTTGAAATAAATATAGTCGAATATTTATATCACAAGAAATTAGCTCAACAATAAAATTGATTTGTTAATTAGTTGATTCCACAACTAAGAAACTTTATATTTAAGAGTAAGAATGGTTATTTGTCCTTAATTTCCAGCCAGAGATATTGGCCACCACTTCTGCACCTTTTTTGTGTTGTCCCTATATATAAAAAAAAAATTCTTAAAAACTAAGTTTACATTAACCAATAGAGAAAAAAAAGAAAAAAGAAAAATACAAGAGTTATGATTAATAAAAATTAATTCAACTAAGCTAGGATAAATAAAACTTAAATGGAATTTGGACAGAGCAAGCAACCAAATTGGAACATAGATCAATTAGAAGCAAATCCATAGAAAAAGTCAAATTTAGATCAATGTCATGCAAGTAATTAAATTAAAAAATTATTGAGAGTCACATTTATCTAAAAGTCAATGCAAAAATAATTATACCCATATTGACAAGTAAATACCATTAAAAAAAGGATGAAAGAAAGACCTTTGGAAAGGTCTAATAGTTGTTCTTTTATTCTTCTTGATATTGAGCTCCTCATCATGGTATAGAAAGTCTATCACTAGTCAAATTTAACAGGAAACATTGACCATATGAGTTTTAGATTTTCTTCAACATTCAATATTATTCATAATTTTACAAAAACTTTCAAAATATAATTAAACACATAAATACATCACATATAAAAATTTCAAGTCATATGGACAACTTTACATTAGGTTCTTATATGATAAAACTATATAAGTCAAAACTACCTATAAAACCACCACAACATCAAAAAGTAGTTGAATATTTAACTACACATGAATCAACAACATATTAAAAATTAAGGTTATTCTGATATCATTAGGCAAATGTTTTATAAGATCAAAAGTTAACGAACAATTCTATTAATAGAGCTTGCTGTAGAGGCGGTAAAGTTTGAAAAATCATTAAAAAAAAAGCTATAAGTTCAATTAACATGAAAGTTTTCAGATTTGGAGTATGCATATACAAGTTTAGTTTATACAAATTTTAACTCATTGCAATGCTATTAGACTATTCATTTGATACACCAAACATGGTACATGAGTAATATATGATAAAACTAGACAACAACCAACCATTTTGAAAATTTATTAAAAATCAAACATAAACCCAATTTATTCCTAAATATTCGGACTAAATCATACACATTTAACTTTAGTTTCTTAGAGTTTCTAGTCAATCGAAAATCATTTAGTCAAGTTTTCAAACAACTAAGATTACAACAAGAATCCTCTAATCCTCATAGAAATTTCATAATTTTCGCTTTAAAATTCTTTCTTTTTCCAACCAAACAAACACCAAAACAACATAAGTTAATCTAAAAAATCATCATCCTCAACTATAAGCATATCTACAAAAATATTGAAATTTGCATTCATAAAAAAGAATAATCATTCAAGTGTTAATAACCAATCTAGTCATATATACAAATTAAGTACCCATCCTATTTACATGCTATAGTTTTTCTTGATTGTTTTGTCAATAAAAATTAATAACTTCAATCTTTCAAAAACAAAACAACTCGCAAAAATTTCGTAGTTATAGTAAATGCAAGAATTGAACCCCATAATATCATAACATCATTATAAGTTTAACTAAAAAATCAGTTTAGCCACAGCTCAAGTATAACAAAATAAACACAATACAATTCAAGGCATTAATTTTCCAATTAGATAAATAAAGCTAAAATCTCAACAGAGGCTAAAATAGTGATATGACCTTTAACGGTAGTGTCTTGAGCCTCGCACATGATTTCTCCACCATGATGGAGTTTGAAGCTCGAACTAGAACACTAACTCACCGATTCGAACGAGCAAACTGGTCTGATCATAATCCCTTGAATTTGGAGAGTTAATTTAGGACATCGAAGATTGAATTAATAAAAGAGGATGAAAGTTTAGCTAATGAGAAATCCGGAGAAGCTAAAGCGCGACGAGTGAAGCACACTTGAGCATGGTGGCCATCGGGGCAAAAGGTGGAGATGTAAAGAGGGTTTTGTGAGCTTTTAGCATAGCGGCGTGATGGATATTTTGCAACATGATGTAGCCTCGTTAGGGTTTCGTATGGTATGAGTCTTAGAATTTGAGCACTAATTAGTGAGATGGCTAGAGAGATGAGGTGGCTGACCCAGAATTAAAAGTTAGAGAAGTTTAGGTTTATGTTGATTTTAGTTTTTTTTTTGTTTTTGCTTTTATATTGTTGTTTCTTTATATCAATTTAATATAATATTTATAACATAAAATAAATTATTACTTTGGCCTGGTGGTTTGTTGTTTAAACAAAAAAAAAAATTAAGTTTGGAGGTATTTTATTTATTTGATACTAATAATCTAGTGACAATAATTTTTGACATTTAATCTATAGGTACCATAGAATCAGTAATTTATGATACTTTTCTTTTAAACACAGAAAATGACTTAAATGTATGTAACTACCGATACTTGTTAACAAAGTGTTGCAACACAAGTGTCATTGAAGACCATTTTTCTTGCAACACTTTCTTTCTCTAGTTGTTCTTTCTTCAATTTGCAAATGATATCAAAATCCAAGTTGAAATACCCGCTGAAGAAAATTGGCAGCATGACAAGAAAACTGACAATAGATAGCAATCATTTTATGATAAAAATCATTTTATAATGTAAGTATGATGTAATCATGATAGAATTTTAGTTTATTAAACAACTAATGATGTACTTATGATAGATTATTTTTAATCTATTAAGAGTTTATGATAGAGTAATGATAGAAATTTACTTCACAAAAAAAAATTTTGATCGAAATTTAATATTGACTGTGTTTGAATTCATATTTTATTAAAAAAAATCAAAGTTCCATGTTTTAAATGGTCAAATAATTTAATATATATATAAATAAAACCACAACGGTGCGTTTAAACCAAAATCTAACAAAAACAAAAAAAATTTCCTAAGTACCCAAACCTATCACACAACACTTAAATTTTTCTCAGTACCCAAACTCATCACACAACACTCACCAATAATAAAACCAATCACCTGCAGTCAATCATCACTAACCCTCACTCTCTCAAACCACCATTTGATGAACTAAAGGACCAAGTCTAAAAAACAACATACCGTTGTCATGTTCGAAGCTGTTGCCTAAAGAACGAGATTTGTGTGAATGGCTAATTGAACTTCCATCTACTACCTCTCAATTTTTCACATCTTCAAAACCCTAGGTGTGATTTTTAGTTGATATTGTTTGATTTTGAATTGAATTTTGCACGATCTCAAACTTCTCTATTCATTTTCATTTTTATTTTCATCTTCAAATCCCTAGGTGTGTGATTTCTAGTAGCCTTTGGCTTCAAATTGTGTGATTTTTTAAATAAAACTAGGAATACTATATTTTTCTGAATTTGTTTGCTTTTTAATTTGCGTCTGGATTGCTTGAATTAAGGATAATTTAGATCATAATTTATTTTTATAATTATATATTATTATTCCTTCACTTTTTACTTTACTAACATAATAACACTAGATTTTATTTTCATGTCTTGTTTTCTATGTCATATAAAACACATAAAAGAAAAAAAGGATAGGCATTGAGGCAAAAGGTGATTGTTGATACAAATACATGGTATTGGTTTTTGCTATTAGTTTGGTTTCTCTTTTCATATATTATTGATCTACTTGTAGCTTTGAGTTTCTAGGTTATGTGCTTAGATGGAAAATCTTTTGATGTAGTTGAAATGCTTGATGAATTGACTATGAGAGGTTTTAGTGTTGATTGTCACGAGAGATGAGTATTTTGGGTAGCAACACGTGCGGCACTTAGACAACTTCTAGCACAAAAGTTGTTAAGTAAGCTTAAAGAACTTCTCAAGCTAGCCAAGCAAGGATGATTACGAAAATGCTAGAGAGAAGAATGAGAAATATGACCAAATATAATTTTATTACTCAAATGAGAAAATATACAAGAGAGCTTTTTACAAGGGTGCTTGAGATGCTTGTGTGTTGTGTGTGTGTGTGCTGGTGTGGTGTTGTGTTGAGAAAAATGGTGGGTGCTACGTCTTATTTATAGAGTTGGATACCTAGCTCACGAATCTTCCTAACAAGTAGGTAAGTTGCCTAAAAATCTAGTAATTAAGGACTAGAATGCAAAAGTGTAGAAATTTCTAGGTAATTACAAATTGCAGAGAATTCTAGAATCAGGCTGAGCTTCTAAACATACTCGCGTTTTGGCAGCCCATTACTAAGTACATCCATTATTGAGCACATCACTGGTCGCTAGTTGTATGAGCATACTCTGCTGTTAAGTTTACTTGCTGTTGGGTGAACTTTTATTGAGCATACCTGTGCACACCAGTTTAGCCTCCGTTGGTTGCAAGTTTGAGCAGTCTGTGACATTATAGTATCCTTATTAACCTGTAGGCAACTTTGATTCTTTCTCTCGTATCTAATATGAATTGTCAATTATGTTGATTAACATGTTAATTTATGTTGTCACTGGTGATAAGGCTATTTTTTGGATTATACTTATTTTGTGGAGTTTTAAGTCTAGTTGACTATTATGTTTACAAAGTCATCTTTCATTTATGGTGGTTTAGTTGGTTTGTAATTATATAATATGCTAATTTGTAGCTGTGAAGTTGTTAGTTTAATTATGGTATTAATCTGCTGACGTGGCAAGCTGAGCTGGTAATATGGGCCCGCTGTTAGTTAAAAGCCGTTATAATTGATGACTAATTCCAGAAATAGAGGCATGCATATATAAGTGCTGGCTTGTGGCAGAGTTAACGGGTGATTTTGTGTGAGATAGAGTGAGAGATAGTAAATTCTGTAAACAAAAGGTTAATCTCTGCACTCTATAGATTATTTGTGTAATCATCTCCATTATTAAAGCTGTAGCCTCCTGCTGTTTTTCAGCTGTGGATTTAGGTACCTTGGTACTGAACCACATTAGTTCTTCTGTGTTTTTCTTCTTGCTTTCTTCTTTGTTCTTGGTGAATCTTGCTAGTGTTGTTGGGTTCTATTCCTTGTTCTTGGTCGCACTTAGTCAATTCAGATTGGTTAACTAGTTCGAGTAATTTGTAATTCACCATTTTTTTCAACAAACTGGTATCATAGCCTGTTTCTTAGGGCTATACTTGATCTGAAATGACTACCACCAGATTTGATCTCAAAAAATTTAATAGTGATAATGACTTCTACCTTTGGAGTCTTAAGATGAGAGCAATCCTCATCCATTAAGGGCTCGATAGTGCTCTTGATGATGAAGATGAAGATCCAAAGGGCAAGAAAGAACATACAGAGGGTTCCTCGAGATCGGGAGGAGATCAGAAAACCATTAATAACAAAGCTCACAGCACCATTATCCTACATCTCTCTGATGAAGTGCTGAGAGAGGTTGTAAAAGACAGGACTATCATCAGGATTATGGTCTAAGCTTGAAGACTTATATTTGAAAAAGTCACTGGCCAAGAGATTACATATGAAGAAGAGACTATATACCTTCTCTATGAAAGATGGAGTAGCTATAAAGGATCATCTGGATGAATTCAATAAGTTGATATTGGATCTTGAAGATGTGAACATCGATTTGAAAGATGAAGATAGGGCACTAATTTTGCTGAGTTCCTTGCCTTGAGTATTTTATTGATACACTCTTATATGGAAGGCAGACCCTCACATTAAAAGATGTTAAGAGTGCTTTGGAATTAAAAGACTTGAAAAAGAGATTAAATGGGAAAGATCAAAGCTCCGGGGAAGGATTGACAGTCAAGTCAAAGCCAGAGAAAAAGAACAGCAAATAAAAGAAAAATGCCAGCCAGAAAAATAAAACAGAGAAAAAGAAAAAGAAGAGAAAATGCTATTTTTGCTAGAAAGAAGGGCATAAGAAAAAGCTTGAGAAGCTTTAAAAGGAATTAAATGGAAAGGCTGCCATTGTATCAGAGGATGAAGAAGACTCAGAGGGTACTGATGTCCTAGTAGCAACAGAAAAATACCCAATTGGTGAGTGGATACTTGGCTCTAGATGCTCTTTCCATATGTGCCAAAATAAGCATTTCTTTAAGACATTCAAAAGTGTTGAAGGTGGTAAAGTTTTGCTGGGAAGTGACTTAGCTTGTCAAGTTGCTAGAATTGGGACCATTGATATAAAAATGTTTGATGATGAAATCAGAAACTTAGATCAAGTTAGATATGTGCCAGAACTTAAAAGAAACCTTATATCACTAGACATGTTTGATTAACTTAGTTGTGGTATTAAAGCTGAAAATGGTGAGATTCATGTGATGAAAAATGGTACTGCCATCATGAAAGGAGTTAGAAGAAATGGCCTTTATGCTCTAGTAAGATCTTGTCTTTTGCCTGGAATTATAGCTACTGTGAGCAATGATAAAACCAAGCTGTGGCACATGAGGTTAGCACACATGAGTGAAAGAGGGTTAAAAGAATTAGAGAAACAAGGTTGTTTGGTGAAGACCACATATCCTCATTAGAATTTTGTGAAAAATGTGTTTTTGGTAAAGCAACAAGACAAAAATTTAATACAGGAAGAAAAGAAACAAAACATACCTTGGACTTCATTTATACAGACCTATGGGGACCATCACAGATTCCCTCTCATGGTAGAGCTAGGTATTTCATAACCTTCATTGATGATTACTCAAGAAATGTTTGGGTCTATGTGTTAAGGCAGAAGAGTAAGGCCTTGGAGAAGTTTAAAGAATGGTCAACACTTATAGAAAATCAGACTGGTAAGAAGACAAAAAGGCTAAGGACAGACAATGGATTAGAGTATTGCAACAATTAATTTGATGAGTTTTGCAAGAACAAGGGCATAGCAAGGCACAAAACAGTAAGACACACCTCACATCAAAATGGACTTGCCGAGAGGATGAATAGAACCTTACTTGATAAAGTCAGGTGTATGATATTCAATGCAAATATATCTAAGCATTTCTGGGTTGAGGCAGTCACAACGGCAGCTTATTTGGTGAACAAAAGCCCATTATCAGCCTTAAACTTTAGAACTCCACAAGAAGTCTGGTTTACAGATCTTAGTAAACTCAGAATTTTTGGTTGCATTGCATATGCTCATGTTAGTCATGGAAAATTAGGACCAAGAGTAGTGAAAAGGCACTTTAAATGATATCCAGAAGGCACCAAGAGGTATAAGATCCGGTGCATAGATGGCAAGCCCTCAAGGACTCTAATAAGTAGGGATGTGGTGTTTGATGATGACTTAATGCCGTTATCCAAAGTAGAGACTGAGGTGATGTCTACTGGTTTAGACGGCAAACATGATGCTGAGTTGAAAGTGGAGTTTACTGATGGCTATCAACCTGCAGAAAGGACTCTAGGAAAATTTGAAAAGGAGCCCAAATCCTCTGAGTTGGACAATTATGAACTTGCAAGGGATAGATAAAGGAGAACTATTAGAATGCCTAAGAAATATGGCAGTGCCGACCTTATCTCATATGCACTAAGTATTACTAGAGAATTAAGTGGTGAAGAACCCATGAGCTACAAGGAAGCCATGTGCAGAGTGATAAAACTAAGTGACTTGCTGTAATTGAAGAATAATTAACTTTTTTTAGGAAAAACAACACTTGGATTTTGGTTGATAAACCCTTAAATAAAAGACAAGTGGGCTGTAAATGGATTTATAAACTTAAAGATAGAGAGTTTGGTGATAAACAATCTAGGTATAAGGCAAGACTGGTTGCTAAAGGTTTCACACAGAAAGAATGGGTGGACTTTAATGAGGTGTTCTCACCAATGATCAAACACAGCTCCGTAAGGTTGTTACTTGTTGTTACTGCTTTCCTTGATCTGGAATTAGACCAAATGGATGTAAGAACTGCTTTATTAAATGGTAATCTTAATGAAGAAATCTTTATGACATAACCTGAGGGTTTCATAGAAGAAGGGACTGAAGATATGGTGTATTTACTTAAGAAAAGTTTATATGGCTTAAAACAGTCTCCAAGACAGTGGTATTTGGATTTGACTAGTTCACGAGCAGTCATGGTTACAACAGAAGTTAGTATGACAGTTGTGTGTACTATAGAAACTTAGCTACAAACAGCTACATCTATTTACTTCTCTATGTAGATGACATGCTTATTGCATGTAATCAGAGGGAAGCCATAGAGGAACTCAAAATGTAGCTCAGCACTAAGTTTGAAATGAAAGACTTAAGTACTGCAACAAAAATTCTGGGTATGCAGATTGTAAGAGATATACCAGCAAAAGTTTTGTTTCTTACTCAGGCTAGTTATGTAAAAAGAGTGTTGGATAGGTTCATTATGGACAATGCTAAACCTGTATTGACACCTCTGTCAGCTCACTTTAAGCTCTCTAAGCTTCAAGAACCTACAACTGATGCAGACATAGAATTGAACAGTGTGAATTTGTCGTATTCCAGTGTTTATTTACTCATTTAAGAAGGAAAGTGGGAGTCTCCTTGTTCACATCCACCATAACTGTTTTAACAGCCTTAAAGATATCCTCCTTCCCAAAGTGCCCATCGTGATCTCTCCTATTTACCTCCACTCCAGCTTTCAAGTCTCCAGCAACGAGCTTGGAGTTCAAGAATTGGTCACCTTTTAAAGGCAGAAACACCAATTGACAGTCACTAATCACAGCTTCAGTCACCGAACTAAATCCTGAGTGACACACGTAACATCCAACGCTCTCATGTCTTAAAATGAGCTGCTGTTGCACCCATCCTGTGTGCACCACTCCCCTATCTTTCACCCTGTCCATGAACCTTGGAGGCAGAGTCCGGACCAGCTCACTCTGACCATCGACGTTAGGCCGGAAATTTAAGACCAGGAAGAAGGGCAATCCCGTAATTTCGAACCCAATGGCTAACTCTTTGATCTGATCAACGGTGAGGAATGTTTCACTTCCGAAGGAGCAATAAATGACAGACTTGAGAGGATACTTACGGAGCCATTTAGCCCATCTCTCTTCAAGCTCCCCCGATGGCGGCTCAAGATTAACAAGTGGACTGGTTAGAAGAACCGGTTTCTTGAACTGGGTTCTCACGAAATCCACGTAAGGACCCTCCATTTCATTGCAGGACTTGAAGGCAAGAACATCGCAGCCACCAATGCCCTGAAAGCTAGGAATGGCAAAATCCTCCACGGGTTTGGGGTCTCATGGAGCCCCACCCCAAATGGGGAAAAATTTTAATAATTTTTGGGGAATGGGGGAAAAGTAATCCCCAAATTGTTAACGGGGTGGGGTTTGGTATTGTACTCCCCACCCCACCCCCACCCCAATCCCCATTATATATAAATATATTTTTAATTCTTATTTAATAATTTTTATTTTATCAATTATAATGTCAATTAATAATTTTTTTAATTTTTATGTAATATAAATAGAATATGAATAAAAGAAAACTCTACAATATTTTTCAACTTTAAAATATTATTATATTTTTTTTCTCTTTTAAGGAGCTGTTCTCTTTAAATATTTTTCTCTTTTAATATCATTTTAAGATATTGTTTCAAATTTTTAAAGATTTTTTAAAAAAATTTCAATACTTTATAATATGGTAATGATTTTATTTTAAGTCTCTAATTTTTAATTTACTGAAATTATATTTTTATATCTACTATAAAATAAATAAATGGGGAATGGGGTGGGAATGTGGGAATCATTTTTCACGTGGGGATTCTCCATCCCCAACCCACTAAATTTATTGGGGAATGAAGTGGGGAATGGAGGCAAAAGTTTTTAATGGGGTGGGAAATGGGGTAGGCATCCCCACCCCCACCCCGCCCCATTGCCATCCCTACTGAAAGCCTCTCTCATAAACACTCGGGCCGCCGTTGAAGTTCGTATAAACATACAAGTAATCTCGAGCCACAAATTCATCGAGCGAGGTAATGGAAGCCGTAGGGAACCCATCGGGAGATTTCATTAGATCTGCTAAACTGTTGTTGAGTTTCCTGGCGGGGACCAAGAGATAGGCCTGTGAAATGGCAGAGAAAACAGAGAAGTAAACTGTTTTGATGCCAAGTTGAGAACCAACAAGGCCCGGCAACCAGTAATGGGTAAAATCAAAGAACACAAAACGGGGTTTGAGCTGCGACAACAAAGTTTTGATTTGTGGTTGCATGAGGCCTAAGGCTTGCTTGAGGAGCTCAGCCATGTGAGGTGTCATCTCTGAGGTGCTATCAAGACCAGGAGGGAGGCCATCGACGTGTGGGATTTGAAGAGGGATAATTTCGGCCATGGGAGTTAAATTGAGCGAGGATTTGATGCGGGGAATGTTACCAGGAGCCGAAAAGAAAGAGACCTTGACTCCATGAAGTGAGAGCTTGTTGGAAAGTTGTACAAAGGGGCTTATGTGACCAAAAGCAAAAAATGGGAACATCAATACGTGATTGTTGTTGGTTTGAAGGGGCGTGCATGGTCTTTGTCTCTCTCTCTTGCCGTTTTCTTCGTTGATTAGTTTGTTTGTGGTTGGGGCCTTGAACCTTGAGGGGTTATTTTATAGAGTAATGATACAGCCACAAACTATTGTACAAACTTATTTTGTACAAACTGACGTGGCACTAATTCATTGGTTGAATGAAAATATAAAATAATGAAAACAAATCATGTGGGCCAAGTGATATTTAATTCAACCAATCTTATCATGCCACATAAGTTTGTACAAAATAAATTTGTACAAGAGTTTGTGGCTATATCATTACTCTATTTTATAATATTCACAAAACGAGAGCGTAGGTGCTAGAAGTAGTAGATTATTACTCCTACCAACTAACCCCTGGGGAAGAAATCATTTCCGTACTTAAATGTTTTTTTTTGGTTTTTTGTTATCTGTCCCAACCGACACAACCCGGAGATCTACGGCGTGCCCAGGAATGGTTTCTCTAGACTGTAGGGTAGATGTGACTTTATTTTTTTGAATTAATGACTTAATAATTTAATTAATTAAAATTAAATTATTAAATTTATTTTTTTAATGTAATAAAAATTTTCTGTTATTAAGTTATTTTTTTTTTATTTTTTTAGTCTAAAAATCAAAATAAAATCATCAAAAAATTCTCCAAAAAATTCTTATTAATTAATTAATTTTCATCCTTACTCATCTTTATAACTATTACTTAATTAATTTAATAATTATTATTCATCTTTATAATTATTATTAATTTAATAATGATTAATTATTAAATTATTCTCTAATTATTAATTAGAGAATGTCATCCTTATAATTTGTGATAATATAATGATAAACTATTATTATTCTTATATTTTTATTTTCTTTAAATTAGAATTATTAATCTTTATAAAAATAATTTTTATGAATATTTTTCAAACAAAAACATCATCAACTACAAAAAAATTGATTAACATATACTAATTTATAATTTTAAAATCGGATTCAGCAGAATATGATTTATGTTATGATAATATCTTATCTTATTTATGTTCTTTGAGATATTTATTATTTATTTCACATTTATAATTTGTAAGGGTACAAATATAAAAGTATTACTTTTTAAATCTTTTAAAATGAAAAAATAATTTAATATTTATTTTTAGTGATTCAGACAAAAAAATAAATATATAGTTCAGATTCAGACATTCAGCTCCATTTAAAATTCAAATATACTAAGATTTCAAAAAAAAAAACATCATCTAAGTCTCTTTGTCTTTTCAACTTAATGAAAAATTTCAATTATTAAATTACTGAACTAATTTTTTTGGCTTTTTGGTTAACCTAAAAAGTGTAAATGACATTTTTAAAATTTTTTTTCCAAAATAACATGTTCTAATTTAGAATATTAAAGTATTATATTTACTTGAAGATGATTTATGTTATGATAAAATATGCCCCTTGAGATTTTTATTCTTTATTTTTACATTTTAATTTTTAAGGATACCAATGTAAAAGTAGTAGTTTTTAGTTTTTTTAAGTTGAAAAAGAAAATATAACTTAATAATTTTTTTAATTAGGCAAAAAAACAAACTTGTCATTCAGAATAATAAAAAAAAAACCACACCTTAATTATTAATGTATGATAAACAAACTAATATTCCACTTTTCATAGTTCGATCCAAACAACCATAAGATTAACATGGATTTTTTTGGATAATTTTCAATCAGATAGTGATGCGACATGGTTCTACAAAAGAACGATTTGCATTGAAATTGATGCAGCGGAAGGATAGACTGTAATAGGGTAATGGATAGATGGGGGGATATTTTCAATACTCCGTTGATTCTTGAGAATACCAGAATAAAGAAATAATCTAAATCCATGTTGATTCTAAGAATACCTACAAATCTAAGTGCTAAAACTCATTGATTTTGTAGAATGCTGAGAAATAACAAGAATATAACTCAAAACAAGAGTTTATTCCAAGAAAAAATCAATAACAAATAATCAAGGTCTGGTT
This sequence comes from Citrus mangshanensis, assembly GCA_030449895.1. Lineage (NCBI taxonomy): Eukaryota > Viridiplantae > Streptophyta > Magnoliopsida > Sapindales > Rutaceae > Citrus > Citrus mangshanensis. Next base: position 9,915,679 of record JASUUJ010000215.1, on the reverse strand, counting down.
GTAAAAGTTACAAAAGATACTTATTTATACTCACTATGACATATCATAATTTGACTAGAAAACTTATTTTAATAAGACTTATACCTAAATTAGGAATACAACTCAAATAAGCTATACCTAAACAATAAAACTCAAAATAGGTAATCAAATTAAACTATAATAAAATTTAATTAAAATATTCTTATCTATTATAAATTTCAAGCCAAGTAGGATTTCTTCAATTTCTTGCTCCGCATCATTCCCGCTAGGTGGAGAAACTTGTCCTCGAATTTTGATTGTTGTAGTCTCCAAGAATATCTTCACATATATAAGGATTAATTTTCAAAATAAAGTTTCGATGTAGACAACGAACTTTAAATTTTCTAACTTTTGTAATAATGGCCATCTATAGAACTTAGAAGAAAAGATACAAAACATAGTCTTTGTTATTTTTATTCTCTCTTAATTGAATAACTTACACAACTTCCTACTTATAGAAGAATACACAGAGTTGTTTATTTTGTATGTAAATATAAATCAGGAAAGTAAGATATTATTATCAAATCCTCAAAAATATCTCAGCCAAATCTCCTAAAATAAGGCAATATCTCAGCCAAATCTTCTATTTTCCAACACCATCCAATCACTCCAATAGCATAAAATAAATCCTTCTATCAACAATTTCTCTAACATTAACTTCTCATATTGTTCGTGGTGAATTTCAACATAGTTGATGAAAAATGATTTGTTCTCATAATCTACTAACCATTGAAAAATATCATAACCTTCTTTATCTTCTTTTGGCAAATCAAGAGAACAATAAGAGATTGTACAAATAACTACCTCTCTTTGCTCCACAAGATCAAAAGATATATGAACAGTTACCTCTTTTCATTCCAAATATCAAGATAGTCATCAAATTTCAGCAGTTGATCTAAATCAATGTTTGTGTGTGGAGAATTTATGGCAGACGTGAATGGCCAATTAATATTCTCCTTGAAAGGAATAATATTGTCAAGTGATGTAAAGTTACTGCTTTCCTCATTATTCTCATAACATTTATCATCACGAACCCCTTTGTCAAATCCATTTCTCTGCTGTATATGTAAAGATTTTCTATAAGTTTCTCTAAATCTTCATCAATCAAATGCAAAATCCTCAACATTATAACTCAAACATCTTTATATGAAATCTTTACGATAATGTTTTGGTTTCATGACTGAATTTCTCTCTCTCTCTCTCTCTCTCTCTCTCTTTGTTGTTGGTGTTTGTTTGGGTTTTTTGATGAGATCAAAAAACTAAAGGGCAATACTATAGATAATAGAAACTAAAGGTCAAAAATGTAAATAAATAAAAGACGGGGTTACAAATGATAGTGATCGAAAAATTAAAAAAGGGGATCAAGAATGTTTGAGGTCAGTAAGTGTTATAGTGGCAATAGTTTGACTTTGATTGTTGTGATTTGATCGAAAAATGGAATTGAAGTGGTGGTGAGAGTTTTGGTTTTAGTTTTCGGTGAATAGATCAGCTGTTGGAAGCAAGCGTAGACTAGAAAGAGAGGGTTGACAATGGGGAATAATTTAGTAGTGGCAAAGGTTGGTGAATCTTAGCAGAGAACAACAAATCGAGCGGCGGTTGGCACACAATTTGTGGCTTTTTGATGTGTTTGTGGTGGCAACTATGGTAGATTAGTGGTGTTGATGGCTAGAGTATGATCGGCGGTGTGTGGGTGTTTGAATAGTAAAGAGGATTGATGGAAAAGGGTGGATCGTGGCTGTGTACGGTCTATGTGTGTTTTTTTTTTCTTTTTTTAAATAAACTGAAATGAAAAAATGATTAAAAAAAGGTAAGGTTTGGTGGTAGATAGGGGCAGATTTGTAATATTGAGTTTTTAGCTTTAATACCAAATTGATGTAGCAAGGTTTTACAAAAGATTGCTCTATAATGAAATTGATGGAACAGAAGGATAAAAGATGTAAAGTGATCAATAAATAGAGATATTTTCAATACTTTGTTGATTCTTGAGAATACTGACATAATAAAATAAACTAAATCCACAATAATTCTAAGAATACTCGCGAATCTAGGTATTAAAACTCGTTGATTCTGTAAAATGTCGAAAAATAACAAGAATATAACTCAAACCAAGAATTGATTCCAAGAAATAATCAATAACAAATAATCAAGGTCTCCTTGTAAAGCTATAAAAAAACATTTATTTATACTAACTTTAACTTATCTTAATTTGATTAGAAAACCTATTTTAATAAGACTTATACCTAAATTAAGAATACAACTCAAATAAACTATACATAAACAATAAAAATCTAAATAGGTAACTAAATTAAACTATAATACAAATTAATTAAAATATTCCTAAATATTATAAAATTTCTTCAAATTCTTGCTCTACATCAAGTAAAAACTAACTACATAGTTGGCCCAAATTAGGACTTTTAATGAAAATTAATTCTTCATGAGAGACAGCAAAATCTTCCATGGATTTTGGGGCTCTATAGGCTCCACCCAGGTGGGGTAAATTTTGATGGAGTTTTTGGGATTATGGATAGAAATAGGAAATGTTAAGATACCAAGTCTTATTTAAATTGACATCTTATCACAATTTGGAATTTGTTTCCTTAATTTTAATTCCTATAATGAAGTTTACATTAATTAGGGGACTTTTTAATTTAGTTATTTTCCTAAATTTAGAATTTAGGTCATTTATTTTAAAGAGATTACTTAGGACATAAAGAGTCTTATTTTGAAAGCAAGTCGTTATTAAAAGAGAATATGTACTCTTTATAGGATTATGACACCTTATTATAAATAGGTATATATTCTACACTATGAAGACTCTTCAAACTTTTTAGACAATTTTTTTGAAGAAGGATGATGGGAAAGAGAAAAACATTGCTTTTCAAGATGAAGTACTTATCCAAGAGAGTGAACTCAGAAGAGAGGATTGATGACATGGATGATATTGACAAGTCTTTAGAATCGCTAACAAATAAGTTTCACAAGACGTTGAAAAAGAAATGAGGCTGCAAACAGAAATCATCATTGCATTTAAGCTTCCATCTTGACAAAAGACTAATTTTAAATCTTCCTCTAAGTTGATTATAACAAAATTGAAGGTACTAAATGTAGGAAATATGAAGGATATGCTCATATTCAATCATAATTTACTAACACCCGCATGAAAAAGAAGAAGAAGAAAAAGATGAAGTCAACATGGAGTGATGATAGTACTTTTGATGGAAGTATAGATGAGGGTGATCATGTTGGTGATCTTGTTAGTAATCTTGTTTCATTTAAGACTAAATAAAATTCGCTGGTTGTGATGTGTAGGAATCAAATGAAGATAGCACAACACCTCCCCAATGATATTTGTAATTCCAACAATGGCATAATAAAGCAACATGACTAGAAGAAAGAAATTTTCAGCAATGATTGTATTGATGGTGAAGAACTAGACATGGAGATAATTGGAAACGCGTACAATATCTTGCATAGTAAGTGGGTAGAAGTTTGTGAGCTTAAAAAGTATTTGGAATTTTAAATATTAAATCTTACAATAGACAAGGACAAGTTTGACAAAGATGTGATGCCTCTTAAGTTTCAGTTTATAAGAAGAAGAATACGTTAGAGGAAATCACTATAGAATTGGAAAGAACTCAAAAGTCTATAAAGATTATGAACTTTTGAACACAGCAGCTTAATCACATTCTAACATTAGGAAAGTCTATTATAGATCATCGTGGTCTTGGTTACATAAAAAGATATACTTTAAGTGCAGACATGTGCTTGTTAATGTTTCTCCGCTTGTAGCAAAATTTCTAGATGAGCTTAAAAGTAAAGATGTGGCACATTCTTCTCCAACTTGGGGATACATATAATAAGTTTGTTCCCATCTGTCATTTTTGTAATGTTAAAGGACATATTAGGCTCAATTTCTTTAAATTCATGAATTATATGAAGAAGGCCATATCTTCTAATTTTTCTACCTATTGGAAATCCCTTGATATGGATTTGATTTGAATGTTAATAAATCTAGACAAACTTGGGTTATGAAATTTGATTTGCAAGGTTGGCACTAATGGTTGTATGAATGGTCATTTTGATAATTCTTGGCCATATTAATCATAATTGTTAGGAATTTCATTGTATGGATGTTAGCATTTCTATAACCACACCAATTTTTATATTTGTATAATGGCATCCTCATTGAACCCATCATTCAATTTTCATTAATATTGTAATAACCACATAACTTAGATTATGTCAATTTGTACAACATTATCCTGTAACGACAGTAGATACAGGTGAATTAGAGTTTTTTATATTATATGTATATGGAGTCCACGTGGGTGTGTAGAGAGATAATTTAGCATGAAGGAAACACACATGAAAAGTCTATATGATAAAGTTGGCGTGAATTATTGCAAAAATGGAAGACTTGCATATTACTCTTTCCAAGGACCACAAGGACAAGTAATTAAAGATAAATCAATATGTGCATGGAATTTATCATTCAAGATCAAGCAAACAATATCCTAGGAATATTATATTAACATTGGCATGACTTTGAGGGTCGAGATGGAGTTAATTTGATTTGTTGAGATTATAAAGAGATATCGAAGAGATAATATTCATATATATCATGAAGAGTTCTTTATATATTTTAAGGCTTGAAGTATAAAGATTTGAGAAGATGAGCTTTTCATTACACGTGATTCACCTAGCACAATGTAAACGAAAATCATTCACATATCTTGGCAGAAGCTAGATTGCAAAAAGAAGAGTATTTGAGAGCATCTTTGTTAACCCTTCTACAGGGATGTCATTGGCTTCTTGTTTTCTCTTTATGAGTCTATTCGTTAGAATTTTTGGTGAGAAGAGGCTATGTTCAATTTCTTTGGTGGTTCTGATTGTTTAGTGATTTGTTGATCTGGTCTTTGCAGGAGTAAAGGTCGTTGGAGTAGCAGAGGGATTCTACATTCTAGGCTACAACTTTAAGATCATTCTTTGATTTGGGAGACCCTATCTCTAGTCTTTTCAAGAGAAAGGATTAAGTGTTTATAATAAAGGGATTCTATAGAGAGGCAACATACCGTTCTATAGAGAGGCAACATACCGTTGACTTAGAAGTCTTACTTGGAAGAGGAAGTAAAAAGCATGTGGTGCACACAAAGTGTTCACTTGATGAGGTTGTAATAAGTTGGCTGTAATTGTTGTGCAAATTTTATTGAACTCGCAAGTGCACGAATCTATTGTAGAATATATTAATGGTGACGAGTGTCGATCCCACGAAAAGGTTGATTCTAATTGTGTGTAGAATTAATTTTTCTAAATGGATGTTTGGATTTGTAGTGAAAGTGACTTAGATTATCTTAAAATTTGAATTGAAATGGCGAGAATAAATTGAAGAGAAATCTATTGAAATGAAACACTTGGGTATCTGGATCCGTATCAACATGCACTATGGGCTAAATATTCCTTATTAGTGCCAAGCTTGTTCATGGCAAAATGAAAGGATATTTTGAATTTCACTTTCTGGGACACATCGTCTGACAATTTAATCTACACAATACTTGAACAGATAAGGGTCATCCCAAAAGAAATTCTTTATTTCCGTAAAAAATTTGGCTTTGTCTTGCTTGATCCAATGCTCTAGAAGTTGACCTGTAACAAGATAATTCACGATGTCAGCATACCATGGTAATACTTCCACACTCAGCAATTGTTCATCTGAGAATGACTCATTCAATGTTAATGGCTCTGTAATTGTGTCAAAATCGAGACGAGAGAGATGGTCTGCCACAAAATTTTCTGTGCCTTTCTTATCTTTAAATTCCAAGTCGAATTCCTACAAAAGTAACACCCAACGAATTAGTCTAGCTTTTGCATCTTTCTTTGTGAGAAGATATTTAAGAGCAGCATGATCTGTGAACACAATTATTTTACAACCAATGAGATAAGATCGAAATTTTTCCAATGCAAACACTACTGCTAGTATTTCTTTTTCAGTAGTTGAATAGTTCAACTGTGCATCATTCAATGTCATACTAACATAGTAAATAACATGGGAAATTCGATCAACTCTTTGTTCTAAAATTGCTTCTACTGCATAATCAGATGCATCACACATAAGCTCAAATAGCAAGCTCCAGTTTGGGGGCTGAATGATGGGTGATGATGTCAACAACTTCTTTAATTTTTCAAATGCCACAGGACATGAATCATCAAAGATAAAAGGTACATCCTTAGCAAGTAAATTGCATAGGGGTCTAGAAACTTTGCTAATGAAATGTCTATAAAAACCAGCATGCCCAAGGAAAGATCTTACTTTTCTGACTGTTTTGGGTAGAGGAAGATTAGAAATGAGACCCACCTTCGCTTTGTCAACCTCAATACCTTTGCTCGAAATGATGTGACCGAGAACAATACCTTGTTTTACCATAAAATGACACTTCTCCCAATTTAAGACTAAATTCTTCTCGATACATCTCTGCAGACCTAGTGTTAGATGATGTAAACATTGATCAAATAAATCACCAAAGACAGAAATGTCTTCTATAAAGACTTCAAAGAATTGTTCAACCATATCAGAAAATATGCTCAACATGCATCGTTGAAATGTAGCAGGTGCATTACATAATCCAAATGGCATCCTCTTATATGCAAAAGTGCTAAAAGGGCAAGTGAAAATGGTCTTCTCTTGATCTTTTGGTGCTATGGGGATCTGATTGTATCCTGAGTAGCCATTTAGAAAGTAATAAAATTCATGGCTTGTTAATCTATCAAGCATTTTATCGATAAATGGTAAAGGAAAATGGTCTTTACATGTGACATAATTCAACTTTCTATAATCAATGCATACACGCCATTCTGTAGTCACTCTATTAGGTATCAATTCATTATCGGCATTCGTAACTACTGTGGCTCTTGACTTTTTGGGGACAACTTGTACATGATTGACCCATGAACTATCAGAAGTGGGGTAAATGATATCTGCATCTAATAATTTAAGGACTTAAGTTCTAACAACTTATTTCATGTTAGGATTTAACCGACGTTGCATTTCCCTAGTAAGTTTAGCATTTTCATCAAAGTGAATGTAATGCATGCAGTTTACTGGGTTTATACCTTTTATGTCCGCTATGGTCCATCATAATGTTCCTTTGTGCTCTTTTAAAACATCCAACAACTTACCTTTTTGTTCGTCATTGAGGGATGATGAGATGATTACCGACATAGTACTTTCTTCTCCCAAAAATGCATATTCCAATGTGTTGGGTAATGGTTTGAGCTCGAGTTTCGATGGTGATTCTGATGATGGGATGAGTTTCTTTTCTGATGGTGCTAGTTGTTCAACTCTTGACTTCCATTTATTAGTGTCCATGGATGGTGCTGAGTCAAGTAGGATGTTAACCTCATTGACCGATCTGTCAATATCAAAATCCAAACCAAAGTGAGTTAAACATGTTTGTAAAGGGTCATCACTAAGGTTTGAAAGAAAAGTGTCATCAACTAATGTTTCAATTAAATCCACATCAATAATTTCATCATCTGCATTATGAGGTTGTTTGGCAATGTTGAAGATGTTCAGCTCCATAGTCATGTTGCCGAATAACAACTACATATTTCCAGTCCTGCATTGAATGTGAGCATCCGCAGTGGCCAAGAAAGGTCGGCCTAGAATAATGGGGATGTGCTTCCTTGAATCTTGTATTGGTTGAGTGTCAATTATAATGAAATCAACAGAAAAATAAAACTTGTCTACCTGGATAAGCACGTCCTCCACAATACCACGAGATATTATCGTGGACCGATCTGCAAGTTGTAACACCACTGGAGTTGGGTGTAATTCTCCCAGTCCAAGTTTCACGAAAACTGAGTAAGGTAACAGATTTACACTAGCTCCTAAATCCAACAAAGCATTCTCAATTGTGTGGTTCTCTATACTACATGAGATAGTGGGGGAGCCTAGGTCTTTACATTTCAGAGAAATTTTGTGTTGGAGTATAGAACTAACATTTTCTATTAAAAATGCCTTTTTTTGAACATGAATATTTCTCTTTTTAGTACAAAGGTCTTTAAGAAACTTGGCACAAGATGAAACTTGTTTTATAGCATCAAGTAAAGGGATGTTAACACTTACCTATTTGAAGATTTCAAGAATCTCACATGTGGATTTTCCCTTCTTTCCTTTAGCCAACCTCTGAGGAAATGGAGCTTTGGGAACATATTTTCATGGGTTGGTTTCTTCTTTCTCTTCCGATGGTGAGTCCTCAACATTCACAAGTACAATTTGATTTTCTTTTGTCACTGGCATCTCCACTTTGTTGTTGACTTCTTTTTCTTTTTGCAAGGTCATGATTGCTTTGACCTCTCCATGCTGCTGTGGTGAACTGGTACTTGCTTCATGTACTCCTTTAGGATTAGACACTGGTTGACTTGAAAATTTATCTTTCTCAACAGTCATTGTCAAGGTCTAAACTGAAGAAACAAGCTGTCCCACCATCTTCTCGTGGCTTGAAACTGATTGGGCTTGTGAGTTGAAACCTGCTCTCATCTCATTTCGTAGTCCATCAATAGTGCGGTTTTGTTGCTCAATCATAGAGTGAGCAACATTCTTGAAATTCTGGAATGCATCCTCTCATTGTCTGGGTTGATAGTAGTTCTGGTTATGATTGTATGGTCTAAATGGTGGCTGAGAGGCTTAAGGAATTTGAGGAATTGGTTGCATTGGTAGAGCTGGAGCTGCTGGTCCATTCTGTTGGAATCCTTGAGACCATGAAAATTTGAGATGGTCTCTCCATCCAGGGTTATATGTGTTGGAGTATGGGTTGTAATTTGATGGTTTTCTCATTACACCTATGACATTAGCTTGATCTGAGTATGAGTCATGATCATGTGGTTCTATTGATTTAGTAGTCATTAATGATGCTATTTGTCGAGAAAGACCTTCAACCATCTCCTTAACTTCTTTGATTCCCGAAGTTGACTTGCCAATATGAACCTAATTTACTCCCTTAATTCTTTTAGTATTCCCGAGTGATTGACTCTGTTGTTGGGAATTCTTCCAACGACAAGCAGATAATCCCTCAAAAAAGTATTGACATTGGTGCCATTTCTCGCACCCATGATGTGGACACTTCAAGAGTAGCCCATTGAATCGCTCCTATGTTTCGAAAAACTGCTCATCTTCTCTCTGGGTAAACTCTGAAATTTCTTTGCGAATAGCATTGGTTTTATGCACTGGGAAATATATATTCAAAAATTTAGTTACCATTTGTTCCCATGATATAATGCTATTAGTAGGCAATGTATTGAGTCATGAACGAGCTCTATCATTTAAAGAAAATGAGAATAGTCTAAGTTTAATATCATCATCTGAAAAATTCTCATATCTAAATGTTTGACAAACAACATGAAAATCATTCAAATGATTACATGGGTCCTTATTTTCTAGGCCATAGAATGTTGGGAGACAATTTAACACACTAGATTTTAGTTCAAAACTCCTAGCAGCTACATTTGGGTATCTTATGCATGATGTGCTCAAATTAGCTAAGGGACTAAAGTAGTCCTTAAATGGCCTCTCCTATGGTGCTTGTTGTTGTAAATTCATTTTATTTTTAATGTGTTTGTGTGTACACAATATTTTTTCTAATTCAAGGTCTATAGGCTCAAGATTAGGTAATAATGACCTTCGACCATGCATGCAAAGAATATAAATAAATGGGAACAAAACAAATAAAAATAAAGAAGAAGGAGAAATTACAATACTAACCTTATCACACTGTTAAAACCTTTTTATAAAAACACTAAAACAAATACGTGAAATAAATTAACTAAAAATAAATTAATAAGATCAACAAAAATTACAAAGAAAAATAACTTGAAAATTAAATTAAAAAACTTTAAAGAAGAGAAAAAGAAAAGAAATTATTACCTCTAAATAGAGATTCACTTTTTTTTTTCTTTTTTTAATTAAAAAAATACAAGAAAACAAATAAAAGAAATTATTCACAAAAATTAATTATACGAATTAAAATAACTTACCTCCCCGGCAACGACGCCAAAAACTTGTTGTGCAAATTTTATTGAACTCGCAAGTGCACAAATCTATTGTAGAATAGATTAATGGTGACGACTGATGATCCCACGAGGAGGTTGATTCTAATTGTGTGTAGAATTAATTTTTCTAAATGGATGTTTGGATTTGTAGTGAAAGTGACTTAGATTATCTGAAAATTGGAATTGAAATGGCAAGAATAAATTGAAGAGAAATCTATTGAAATGAAACACTTGGGTATCTAGATCCGTATCAACATACACCATGTGCTAAATATTCCTTATTAGTGCCAATTAAATCATGAGGGGGGAATCCACACCTCATGAACCACACTCTAATCAATATGGTGCTAACGGCTTATCGTGCCAAATAATAATAATAACCTTGTACTAGGGAGCCGGTGAAACCAGGGCGGTATCTAGACAAGATTATTATTATTTATCGACGAGAAGTCAAAACATCCACAAAAATTAGAGGGGAAGAGAAAATAAATTTACCAAATAAAGCCCATGACACATGTTGAAACTTCACCTTCAACCCAAGCTTGAAAGAAAATTAGCTACTCATAATTGAACTAGGGGCAAAATGAGAATTTATTAAAATACGTAGGAAATACAAGATGGAGAAGGAATTACAAAAAATGGAGCCCAAAAATGGATTCAGAGATATCCAATTAGGGGGGGAGGCCTCCTTTTTATAGATACTTTGAGTAAATTATGGTCATCAGATTAAAAATAGTTTGGACGCTCAAGATTGCGCCACGTCATCAGTCAACAGTACGCAGTTTGACCACGCAGTTTGAACAGTGACACGGTTTGACCCGGCTTGAACAGTAACGCGGTTTGGAATTTTAGTCCAAAATGATCGTGACACCTCATCAGTCAATGCCACATCATCGATCCGTCTATGTGAACATTGTCGTGAACAGTACCGTACATGTGAACAGTGCCATTTTTCATTTTATGCTCCTCTTAAGGTTTTCGACCGTCCTGAGTTCAAAAGTGATGTCTGTTTTGCCGTCTGATCTCTCGTTTATTGTGAAATGACTATGATGCCCCTAAAATACATAAAAATACTTAATTATAATACAATACACATAATTAAATGACAATAAGCTTAAATACATAAAAGTAAGGGTGTTAGTAAAACTTGAAGTGTAAAATGACGATTTTCTCCTTTATAAATATACATTTTCTAACACTCAACAGTGATCACTGAAAGGGCGTCTCATATTGTTTAAGGTTCTAATAGTTTCTAATGTATTTAATCTGGTGAATTACTTGATGTTTGAGTGTAGCTCCATGGACAAAAGGATTTAGACCCCGAACCACATTAAAATACCCTTGTGCTCTTTACTTTTATACTTTATTTTTACGCGTGCATTCATTTGTTTAGTTAAATTTTAATTAAACTTGGTAAACCTTCTAAAATTTAATCCAACAATAATCATGGCAAAGTCCTTATAAAAAGAGTTTTAAATGTTTTTGAATCTTATCATGTTGCAACTAATGCTACTTAAATTGCAAGAAATGGCCAAGGATAAACTTGGTTTATTATCTTCATTGAAGCTTTGAATTTTATTCTTATTATTCATGAATTGAGCTTTAGGCTTATGATTAATAAATTTGTTATTATGTCTTGCATTATGTTTTAATTACACTCTCATTATTTGCATAATGTATGTTTGTATTTTTTTGCCTTTTTGGATATTATAGTTCTTTATGGTTGTGCTGTATCATGTATTTGTTGTTTGATCTTTAACTCACAAACTTTCTTGATTAAAAAGGGCCATAAGAGAGGGGTAGAAAAGCTATAGATGCACATTTCGATTGAGTTATATAAGAAAAGCTTTAGTTATTTGTCCTATGTAGTTGTGTCACACTAGATTTTGCAAATTTCATGTTTGATTGCATCTAGGGCATAGTTATTACATTATCTGCATGTAATTGCATGACGTGTTCAAAATTCAAGTTACAATGTGCATATAATCTTGATTTGAGAACTTGAAAGCTTGACTTAATTCTTGATTATGATAGTTTAAACTTATTTGTATGCAAATATGCATTTGGGTTCTTGATGCTATCTTAAGTACTGATATTGATACTTCTGAAGTTGAGATTAATGGATTGCCCATTGATTGTTTACCTTTGATTATTCTCTCAACTATAAGATATAAAGATGGTAGGCACTACAGTAAGAAATATTTACCTATGACTCTTGAGAGTAAAGCTATATTTGAGTAATCTAAATTTGCATATCATAAATATGACAAAGGACGAACTACTATGAGAAGAAGGCTACCTTAAGAGGTAAAATGAAAGCCCCTGAATATGGTCACAAAAAAAAGTGCATGTTGATAACTCTATGAAGTGAGAGTTATCATAACATTTCTAGACTTAAACTAGTATTAGTTAGAGAGTAAATGATGAATTTTTATCCAAATTTTTAGCTACCTTTTGCATAAGTTATAACAATTTGATGTGTTTTAGATCATTTTTTGCTCTGATTAATTGCACTATTGTAGGTGACTCAAAGGTCGTGCCTATTGATAGATGTTGTAGAAGAAAAACTGCATTGCTGCAGTAATAGGCCTGTAGATAACAACAGAAGACTTATCTGCATATGAATAAAAACAAGTCTAAACCAGAGAGAATGTTGTAGCAACTGCTGCAGCAATCTAGGATCAAATACAAACAAAAGTATTTAGACTGTTCACGTGCTAATTGACAAAGTCTGTTGTAGCCATTACTACACTGCCACTGTCATGTGTAAACAAAACAGTGGCAGGCAGCATAAAAAGGAATGTGATCTTAGGATGCCAAAAAAAGACAAGTATCCTCATACTTTTTGGTTGCCCTGATCCCAAGATATAAAACAACTAATTTTAAGGAAACACATCATCTATGGCTAACACATGCAAAAAAGTAAAAATAGAGATTTTAGAGTTGTAATAGAGGCATTTTTCGCAGAAAAGAATGAGAGATAATTGAAGATTAAATCATGACATTTTGGGTCTTTCATATTTCAACTTTTTTTTTCTTGTATTTGCTTGTTTTGTTCTCTCTTTGATAATGTATTTAATGGCAAACATTTGTGTTGTTACTGTTTCAAAACTCATCATGAGCTAAACCTTAATTTAATTGGGTTTTGAATAAGGTTAATGGTTATTTGATTTACATGTGTATGTTGCTCAAAACTTTCTGCAGTATTTTTTTTTTAATTTTAGTTATTACAATTTCCTATTTTGGTTGACTACTCATTTAATGGATATTAGCTAAGAAGCGGCCTAAAAAAGATATGATTTGGTGGAATAAATTAAGACAATACATAGTTTTAGATTGAGTTTTTTAAGTTGAGTTAACATCAATTTCAATAGAGTCATGTGTAATCTAAGATTAATTAAGAACTAGACATAAGAATTCATTTTGTAATGCAAATAGAGTCTAAAACGTATAATATTATGTCTAATGTTGGTTTAACAATTAGTCATTGTTAGATTGCATATATATATAAAATATTTAAAATGCAATAGCTGAGGATGCATTAGAAATTCTGTCCACTGCTATAGTAGATGCTGTAGCAATTGTGCTTTAATTGAAAGATAGCCAATAACCAATAAGTGAGTTTAGAACCGAACTATCTCTTAAAACTGAACTATCCCTTTGCTATTGAGTATGCCTTTGTATTTAACTTTAGATTCTCTTTATAACATTCTGTTATTGTATTGTTAATTTCATTAGATCATTAATCTCATATTTATTTTGTTTTATTTAGTTTGGTAAAATTACACTGTTAAGATTGTTGTAACAAGTCCTATAACATAAATTTCCGTGGAGACGATCTGGATACTCATTATTATGTTACTTGTTGTATACACTTGCACATTGACACTTCACCAAATTTATAATGTCGTTGCCGGGGATTGAGTGCATATTGTGAGTTGCTAAGTCAATTTTATTTGGTGCCAATTTTACTTTTCTTTTAATTTGTTTCTTGTGTTGACAAAATTGCTCTAGCAATTTGTTGCTAATTTTAATTTGCTTGCTATGTTGACAAAATCTACAGGAAAATACATTTTATTCTCTAAGAATAATCACCTAAGGTTTGAGGCACATACCAATACAGATTAGATTGGATCCTTTGTTGATAAAAAGTCAATATCATGTTATTGTACATTTGTTGGAGGAATCTAGTTACTTGGAGAAGCAAGGAACAATCAGTGGTTGCAAGATCCAATGATAAAGTTGAGTTTAGAACAATGGCATTGGGGATTTAAGAGCTTATGTCGCTGACAATATTTCTAATGAGTTGAAGGTGTGGAAAGCTGGATCAATGACTGTACTGTGATCATAAAGTTGCAATTAGCATTGCTTATAATGCAGTCCAACATGATAGGACAAAATATATTGAGATTGATAGGCACTTTTATCAAAGAGAAGCTGCAGAGAGATCTGACATGCATTCCATATGTTCTTACTTAAAAGCAAGTAGCTGATATTCTCACCAAGGGATTATCAAAACAAGACTTTCAATCACTGAATTTCAAGCTGGGAACTGTTGAGTGTTAGAAAATGTATATTTATAAAGGAGAAAATCGTCATTTTACACTTCAAGTTTCATTAACACCCTTACTTTTATGTATTTAACCTTCTTTTGATTTAATTCCGTGTGTTTTATTTTAATTAAGTATTTTATGTATTTTAGGGGTATCATAGTCATTTCACAATAAACGAGAGATCAGACGGCAAAACGGGCATCACTTTTGAACTCAGGACTGTCGAAAATCTTAAGAGGAGCATAAAAGGAAAAATGGCATTGTTCACATGTACGGCACTATTCAAGTATACGGTACTGTTTACATTACTGTTCACGACACTGTTCATATAGACGGATCGATAATGTGGCATTGGCCAATGATGTGATATTGACTGATGAGGTGACACGATCCTATTGGACTAAAATTTTTATGTACTGTTGATGGTGACGTGGCAGCATATCAGTGGACCAAAAAATCTCGCGTACGGTAAATGCATCACACAGGATTATTTTCAACCAAACCGCGTCACTGTTCAACTTGGGTCAAACCGTATTACTGTTCATCCACGTGGTCAATCCGCGTACTGTTGACTGATGATGTGGCGCAATCCCGAGCGTCCAAACTGTTTTTAATCCAATGGCCATGATTTACTCCATGTATCTATAAAAAATGGGTCTTCCCCCCCTAATTTGATATCTCTGAATCCATTTTTGGACTCTATTTTCTGTAATTCCTTCTCCATCTTGTATTTTCTATGTATTTTAATAAATTTCCTTTTTGCCCCTAGTTCAATTATGAGTAGCTAATTTTCTTTTAAGCTTGGGTTGAAGGTGAAGTCTCAATATGTGTCATGGGCTTTGTTTGGTAAATTTACTTTCTCTTCCCCTCTAATTTTTGTGGATATTTTGACTTCTAGTCAACAAATAATACTAATCTTGTCTAGTACCGCCTTGGTTTCACCGGCCCCCTAGTACAAGGTTATTATTATTTGGCACGATAAGCCTTTAGCACTATATTGATTAGAGTGTGGTTTATAAGGTGTGGAATATTTAGCTCATGGTGCATGTTGATACGGATCTAGATACCCAAGTACGTCATTTTAATAGATTTCTGTTCAATTTATTCTCGCCATTTCAATTCTAATTTTAGGATAATCTAAAGTCACTTTCACTATAAATCCAACCACCCATTTACAAAATTAATTCTACACACAATTAAAATCCACCTCCTCGTGAGATCGACACTCGTCACCATTAGTCTATTCTACAATAGATTCGTGCGCTTGCGAGTTCAATAAAATTTACACAACAAGTTTTTGGCGCCGTTGCCGGGGAGGTAAATAATTTTAATTCATAAAATTAATTTTTGTGAATAATTTCTTTTAATTATTTCTTGTAATTTTTTTATTAAAAAAAAAGAAAAAAAAAGTAAATCGACATTTAAAGGTTAGTATTTCTTTTCTTTTTCTCTTCTTTAAAATTCTGTAATTTAATTTTTAATTTATTTTTCTTTGTAATTTTTTTTTGTTTTTGTTTATCTTATTAATTTATTTCACGTATTTGTTTTAGTGTATTTTTATAGTAAGGTTGTAATAGCGCAATAAGGTTAGTATCGAAATTTTTCCTCTTCTTTATTTTTAATTGTTTTGTTCCCATCTTTATTTTTATTTTATTTGTTTTGCATGCATTGTCGAAGGTCGTTATTACCTAATTTTGAACCTATAGACCTTGAACTAGAGAAAACATTTCGCACACACAAGCACGCTAAAAATAAAATGGATTTGCAACCACAGGAGAGGCCATTTAAGGACTATTTTAGTCCTTTAGCTAATTTGAGCACATCATGTATAAGATACCCAAATGTAGCTACTAGGAGTTTTGAACTAAAACCTAGTATGCTAAATTGTCTCCCAACATTCTATGGCCTAGAAAATGAGGACCCATATAATCATTTGAATGATTTTCATGCTATTTGTCAAACATTTAAATATGAGAATTTTTCAGATGATGACGTAAAACTCTTATTATTCTCATTTTCTTTAAAGGATAGAGCTCGTTCATGGCTTAATACATTGTCTGCTAATAGCATTGCATCATGGGAATAAATGGTAACAAAATTTTTGAATAAATATTTCCCAGTGCATAAAACCAATGCTATTCGTAGGGAAATTTCAGAGTTTACCCAGAGAGAAGACGAGCAGTTTTTCGAAACATGGGAGCGATTCAATGGGCTACTCTTGAAGTGTCCACATCATAGGTATGAGAAATTGCACCAATGCCAATACTTTTTAAAGGGATTACTACCAAATGTGCAAGAATGGCTAATGGCAACAAGTGGAGGAGAGCTAATGTCAAAAAGTGCATCAGAGATTTGGGAATTCTTCCAGCGATAAGCGGATAATTCCCAACAACGGAGTCAATCACTCAGGAATACTAGAAGAATTAAGGGAGTAAATGAGGTTCACATTGGCGAGTCAAGTTCAGAAATCAAAGAAGTCAAGAAGATGGTTGAAGGTTTCGCTCGACAAATAGCATCGTTATCGACTGCTAAATCAACAGAGCCACATGACCATGACTCATACTCAGATCAAGCCAATGCCATAGGTGTAATAAGAAAACCATCGAATTACAACCTATACTCCAACACATATAACTCTGGATGGAGAGACCACCCCAATTTTTCATGGTCTCAAGGATTTCAACAGAATGGACCAGCAGCTCTAGCTCCGCCAATGCAACAAATTTCTCAAGTTCCTCAAGCCTCTCAGCCACCATTTAGATCATACAATCAGAACCAGAACTACTCTCAACCCAGACCATGGGAGGATTCATTCCAGAATCTCAAGAATGTTACTCACTCTACGATTGAGCAACAAAACCGCACCATTAATGGACTACGAAATGAGTTGAGAGCAGGCTTCAATTCACAAGCCCAATCAGTTTCAAGCCTCGAGAAGATGGTGGGGCAACTTGCTTCTTCAGTTCAAACCTTGGCAATGACTGTTGAGAAAGGAAAGTTTCTAAGTCAACCAGTGCCTAATCCTAAAGGAGTACATGAAGCAAGTACCAGTTCACCACAGCACATAGAGAGGTCAAAGCAGTCATGACCTTGCGAAAAGAAAAAGAAGTCGACAACAAAGTGGAGATGCCGGTGACAAAAGAAAATCAAATTGTTCTTGTGAGTGTTGAGGACTCATCACCGGAGGAGAGAGAAGAAACCAACCCACGAGAATATATTCCCAAAGCTCCATTTCCTCAGAGGATAACGAAAGGAAAGAAGGAAAAATCCACAGGTGAGATTTTCGAAATCTTCAGACAGATAAGTGTTAACATCCCTTTACTTGATGCTATAAAGCAAATTCCATCTTATGTCAAGTTTCTTAAAGACCTTTGTACTAAAAAGAGAAACATTCATGTTCAAAAGAAGACATTTTTAACAGAAAACGTTAGTTCTATACTCCAACATAAAGTTCCTCTAAAATGCAAAGACCTAGGCTCCCCCACTATCTCATGTAGCATAGGGAACCACACAATTGAGAATGCTTTGTTGGATTTAGGAGCTAGTATAAATCTGTTGCCTTACTCAGTATTTTTGAAACTTGGACTTGGAGAATTACTCCCAACTGCAGATCGGTCCACGAAAATACCTCGTGGTATTGTGGAGGACGTACTTATCCAGGTAGACAAGTTTTATTTTCCTGTTGATTTCATTGTAATTGACAATCAACCAATACAGGATTCAAGGAATCACATCCTCATTATTCTAGGCCGACCTTTCTTGGCAACTGCGGATGCTCACATTCAATGCAGGACTGAAAATATGCAGCTGTCCTTCGGCAATATGACTATGGAGCTGAATATCTTAAACATTGCCAAACAACTTTACAATGCAGATGATGGAATTGTTGATGTGGATTTAATTGAAGCATTAATTGATGACACTATTCTTTCAAACCTTAGTGATGATCCTTTACAAACATGTTTAACTCACTTTGGTTTAGATTTTGATATTGACATATCAGTCGATGAGGTCAATACTCTACTTGACTCAACACCATCCATAGACACTAATAAATGGAAGTAAAGAGTTGAACAACTAGCACCATCAGAAAAAAAACTCATCCCATCATCAGAATCACCACCGAAACTCGAGCTCAAACCATTACCCAACACTTTGTAATATACATTTTTGGGAGAAGAAAGTACTCTACCGGTAATCATCTCATCATCCCTAAATGACGAATAAAAAGGTAAGTTGTTGGATGTTTTAAAAGAACACAAAGGAGCATTATGATGGACCATAGCAGACATTAAAGGTATAAACCCAGTAGACTGCATGCATTACATTCACCTTGATGAAAATGCTAAACCTACTAGGGAAATGCAACGTCGGTTAAATCCTAATATGAAAGAAGTTGTTAGAACTGAAGTCCTTAAACTATTAGATGCAGGTATCATTTCTCCTATTTCTGATAATTCATGGGTCAGTCCTGTGCAAGTTGTCCCCAAAAAGTCAAGAGTCACAGTAGTTATGAATGCTGATAATGAATTGATACCCACTAGAGTGACTACAGGATGGCATGTATGCATTTATTATAGAAAGTTGAATTCTGTCACACGTAAAGACCATTTGCCTTTACCATTTATCGATCAAACGCTTGATAGATTGGCAAACCATGAATTTTATTACTTTTTAGATGGCTACTCAGGATATAATCAGATTCCCATAGCACCAAAAGATCAAGAGAAAACTACTTTCACTTGCCCTTTTGGCATATTTGCATATAGGAGAATGCCATTTGGATTATGTAATGTACCTGCTACATTTCAACGATGCATGTTGAGCATTTTTTCTGATGTGGTTGAACGATTCCTTGAAGTCTTTATAGATGATTTTTCTGTCTTTGGTGACTCGTTTGATCAATGTTTACATCATCTAACACTAGTTCTGCAGAGATGTATCGAGAAGAACTTAGTCTTAAATGGAGAGAAATGCCATTTTATGGTAAAACAAGATATTGTTCTTGGTCACATCATTTCGAGCAAAGGTATTGAGGTTGACAAAGCCAAGGTGGATTTCATTTCTAATCTTCCTCTACCCAAAACAGTCAGAGAAGAATTTGACTTGGAATTCAAAGATAAGAAAAGCACAGAGAATGTTGTGGCGGAACATCTCTCTCGTCTCCATTTTGACACAATTACAGAACCATTACCATTAAATGAGTCATTTCCAGATGAACAATTAATGAGTGTGGAAGTATTACCTTGGTATGCTGATATAGTTAATTAACTTGTTACAGGTAAACTTCCAGAGCATTAGACCAAGCAAGACAAGACCAATTTTTTTTTGCGGAAATAAAGAATTTCGTTTGGGATGACCCTTATCTGTTCAAGTATTGTGCAGATCAAATTATTAGACGATGTGTCCCAGAAAGTGAAATTCAAAATATCCTTTCATTCTGTCATGAACAAGCTTGTGGAGGTCATTTCAGTGCTAGGAAAATAGCTATTAAAGTTTTACAATGTGGTTTCTATTGGCCAACTATATTTCGAGACGCTTACACTTTCTGTTCTTCATGTGATAGGTGTCAACGAATGGGGAGCATTACACGAAGGAACATGATGCCACTAAATCTAATTTTAGTGGTTGAGATTTTTGACGTATAGGGTATCGACTTCATGGGACTCTTTCCCCCTTCTTTTGGCCATCAATACATATTGGTTGTTGTTGACTACATATCGAAATGGGTAGAAGCAATTCCATGTAGGACCAATGATCACAAGGTGGTGATAGCATTTTTGAAAAACAACATTGTTTCACACTTTGGATTCCCTCGAGTAATAATCAGTGATGGTGGTGCCCACTTTTGTAACAAAACATTCAAAGCTCTTTTGACAAAGTATTCCATCACTCACAAAGTGGCGACCCCATATCATCCGCAAACCAGTGGCCAAGTTGAGATCTCCAATCTAGAAATAAAACACATATTAGAAAAGACGGTGAGACCAGACAGAAAAGATTGATCATTAAGACTTGATGATGCATTATGGGCATATAGAACGACTTTCAAGACCTCGATTGGGATGTCACCCTACAGACTAGTGTATGGAAAAACTTGCCACCTACCTGTGGAACTCGAGCATCGTGCATATTGAGCTATCAAGAAATTCAACTTTGACATGCAGCAAGCCAACTCATAAAGAAGATTACAGCTGGGAGAACTTGAAGAAATTCGTAATGACACATACGAAAATGCCAAGATTTACAAGCAACAAATGAAAGTCTTCCACGACAACCAAATTATGAGAAAATCTTTCACTCCAGGTCAGAAAGTGCTTTTATTCAATTCTCGCTTGCACCTATTCCCAGGTAAGTTACGCTCTTGTTGCTCTGGCCCATTTATTGTTCATATTATTTTTCCACATGGGGCGATTGAAATTAAGGACCCAAAGAACAGTGTCACGTTTAAAGTTAATGGTCAAATACTAAAGCCATATTTAGAGTACCAACCACATGGAGAAGACACCGAAATAAATTTGAGTGACCCACCAGATTTGAATTGATTTTTTTTCGGTGATTTGATTTTTCTTTCTTTCTTTTTATTATTCTTTTGCTAATTAAAATTATTTTTCCATAAGTGTGTTTGTTTTACCATTAAGTTTCTCTTATCATTGTTAATCATGAGTACCATACTTAGACCATTCCTCCTGAACATTCTTAAACCACTTCAACGTGTCAAAACTCATCTCAAAAGGCAGATTCAATTTTGTAAAACACATCGTATTTGGGCTCTGCAACCACCAGAGTTAGTATCCTATGTTGAGGGTTTAGAAAGCCAACTTAGAGACATTGAGAGAAGTGTTTACGACATCCAGTTGGAGCTTGAGATAAATTCAATAAGAAGACGATTTTAATTTTCTTTGTGTGTTTTAATTTGTTTTTCTGTTTGTGTGCTTTAGTTTGCTACCTCGGTGAAGTAGCGGATAACGGTACTCCATAACAATCAAGTTGGTTACTTCAGTTTTCCCATAATAACTAATATTCTGAGGCGAAAGTATGGACAGAAACGAGATTCTAGCGAAGCTTCACAAGCGATTCCCTTCACTCCTTCAGAATGCCCTCCTTACAATCTATAAAGCTCGGTCCGAATGCATGCGATTGCTCATGAGGAATAACATACCTGCTGACATCTGTTGGTTAATCGAGGCGAAAGTACGATTAGAAAGTGAGTTACCTCCAAAATTTATTGCATACATGCCTGATTGTGGTAAAGAAAATTATGCAAGAAAATGACGAGCTTAAAGAATTTATGTTGCTTGTCATAAGTGTGCTAGAATGAGTTGCGATAAAAAACCATGTTCTTTAGGAATGATGTCTGATAACAGAGAAGATAAGATTCAATTCATTAGGGATGGCTTGAATAAGGAGTCATTGGATGATATCCTTCTGTCTCTTGAAACGTATCCCAGTAGATATCATTGGATGATATCCTTTTTATTGTTTCCTTTTTGAGCCATATGCTTTACCCGTTATTTGACACTGACATGCCACCTCATACACAGTTGTGACCCACTGTCACCAAGATTCTTAAATATGACTTTTTGTTAAGCACTCATAAATTGTTTTTGAGAAATATTCCAATGGCAGCTACTCCCAATAGACAATTCAAGAACATTTGTGTGCTTTATGGATTTACCTATGGCAAACATAAAGAGTTCGTTGATGCAGCCATAGATCTTGGTCGAAGCATAGCAGAGAGAAAATTACACTTGGTGTATGGAGGAGGTAACCGAGTGTTATCAAAATTGGTTTCAGAAGCTGCTTTTGTCAGAGGAAGCCAAGTGTTAGGCATCATCCCAAGAGTCCTAAAACCTTTGGGCAGTTTGTCTGACTCACCGACTAGAGAAGAGTTAGTCGTCTCAGGTATGCAAGAAAGAATAACTGAAATGCTTAATCATGCTGATGCTTTTATTTTCCTTCCAGGAGATCTTGCAACACTAGAGGCACTTATCACACTAGCATCTTGGGCCCATCTGCACATTCACTAGAAACCCATTGGTTTGTTAAATGTCAATAATTTTTATGATGACTTTATCGCATTTCTTAACCATGCAATAAAAAACTATTTCGTTCCTTCCAATGCCAAAAAGCTTTTTATTTGTGCTCACACTGCTAATGAGTTACTTGATCTGTTACAAGCTTATCAACCGGACCCGGAGGCGTCCCGTGATAAGAAGTACAAATTAGATTTAACTCTCCGCTTCTAAATATTTTCTTCTGTGTTGCACCACCTAGGTGATGTCTTCTAAACTCTACTTCTTTCCTTTCAAACATTGAGGACAATGTTTTGTTCTGGTTGGGGGGAGGGAATAGTCGACAATTGTGGAATCTTGGTTAAGTTTTTACTAATTTTTTGTTGTAGAAACTGACTGTTGCTAACTTTTTGTGTTGAAGATGGCTGAACATGGAGTGTAGTGTCTCTAGAAACGCATCTTCTTAAGTAAAAAAAAAAAACCATTTTCGTTTTCTATCATTTTCTAATTAGTCTTTCTGTATCATTTTCATTTTTCTGCATGCATATTTTCCTTTCATGTTTATAATAGGTTGGGGGGTAGGATGTTGTTTAAAAAAAAATTTGTGATTTGTTTTAACATTGGATGACATGATTAATTTCAAATTTTAGTATTTGTGTTATCTTTGGTCTTAAGTGATGTTACGCTATGTTTGCTACTTTACATGTTGATGTCGGAGACAAATATGAGTTGCTTGAAGGAATGAACATGTCATAAATAAGTGCCAAATGAGTTTTTGAGCCTATCATTTTTCTTAGAGAGTAACCCTTTTGCCCATTCTTTATACAGCTTAGCAGTTTATTATTGTATACACGATCTCTAGATTTCTTTTGAGTTAACCCTTAAAAAAATTGTAAAATTAAAAAAAAAGAAAAAAAATAATGTGTGTTGCTACATATGGAGGCCCATCTAATTAGTAGATATGGAAGATTATTTAGAGCCCTAAAAGACGATGGAAATGCCATCTTTGATCCGTTTGAGGCTTTCTAGCCATCCATTTCATTAAATATCCATAGTTAACCCTTTTGAGCCTTTAAAAAAAATAATAAAAAAAATTTTAAAAAACTTTTCTTTGTCAAACTTATCATCTTGACCCACTCTGATTTGGAATATTACCCAATATCTTACAAGTTCCATCACCTATTTATGTTTGAGAAAAATGTAAATAAATATTTTGTATAGTGAAGTTATGCCCAACAAAAGTAAAAAAAAAAAAAAAAAATATATATATATATATATATATATATATTGTTGTTTCAAAAAAAAAGAAAAAAATAACAATAATAGGTGAAATCCACCTTATAACTTCCAAAAAAAAAATTCCTCTGCATTTTTCTCAAACATACACTTCGTTTTCCTTATTTCCCTTCTTTAGCCATGTCCCTAACCTACGTTACGACCTAATAAAAGTCCTTCTTAATTTTAGGAAACTATAGTCTGAAGTAAAAGCTAATTATATGGGATAAAAAGATGTAGTGATGCATAATAAAAAAAAAGATAAATAAAGTGGGCTGACTAGCATTTTTATTTGACTTGAGATCGTATTATTTCTAAGCTGAGGGCATATTTCTTTCATCTTGGTGAGAGCGTGTGATATCACTTCTTGATTATTTTCTCTCAATTAACATTCATTCGAGTGACTATTTTTATTGGATTTAATTTTTTTGTGAGAGTGTCACTACTTCCAGTGAGATTTTGGGGTTTGACATATCATTCTTGAAGGTAGCTATGACAAAGTCTACTAGGCTGATTCATGTGGATGGTTGATGTGGGTGTGATGTTTCTTTAGACTTGAGATAATGCTTATACTTTTATTTGATTGTTATCATTAGTCTGATTGAATAAAAAAGAGTGTTTAAAAAAAATCATTTTGGATGTGAATTTTATTTTCACTTTATTTTTTAGGGACTAGCAATAAGCTGGTTGGGGGGTGTGTTGAGTGTTAGAAAATGTATATTTGTAAAGGAGAAAATCGTCATTTTACACTTCAAGTTTCACTAACACCCTTACTTTTATGTATTTAACCTTCTTTTGATTTAATTCCGTGTGTTTTATTTTAATTAAGTATTTTATGTATTTTAGGGGCATCATAGTCATTTCACAATAAACGAGAGATCAGACGGCAAAACGGACATCACTTTTGAACTGAGGACGGTCGAAAACCTTAGGAGGAGCATAAAAGGAAAAAATTCACATGTACTATTCACGTGTATCACGCATCGCTCACATAGACGGATTGATGACGTGGCATTGACCGATGATGTGGCATTGACTGATGAAGTGTCACGATCCTGTTGGACTAAAATTCTTATGTACTGTTGATGGTGACGTGGCAGCATATCAGTAGACCAAAAAATCTCGCGTACGGTACATGCATCACACATGATTATTTTCAACCAAACCGCATCACTGTTCAACCCGGGTCAAACCGTGTTACTGTTCATCCGCGTGGTCAAACCGCGTACTGTTGACTGATGACGTGGTGCAATCCTGAGCGTCCAAACTGTTTTTAATCCGATGGTCATGATTTACTCAATGTATCTATAAAAATGGGGCCTCCCCGCCTAATTGGATATCTCTGAATCCATTTTTGGACTTCATTTTCTGTAAGTCCTTCTCCATCTTGTATTTTCTACGTATTTTAATAAATTCTCTTTTTGCCCCTAGTTCAATTATGAGTAGCTAATTTTCTTTTAAGCTTGGGTTGAAGGTGAAGTCTCAACATGTGTCATGGGCTTTATTTGGTAAATTTACTTTCTGTTCCCCTCTAATTTTTGTGGATGTTTTGACTTCTCGTCGACAAATAATACTAATCTTGTCTAGTACCGCCTTGGTTTCACCGGCCCCCTAGTACAAAGTTATTATTATTTGGCACGATAAACCCTTAGCACCATATTGATTAGAGTGTGGTTCATGAGGTGTGGATTTTCCCCTCATGATTTAATTGGTATTAATAAGGAATATTTAGCCCATGGTGCATGTTGATACGGATTCAGATACCCAAGTACGTCATTTTAATAGATTTCTCTTCAATTTATTCTCGCCATTTCAATTCCAATTTTAGGATAATCTAAAGTCACTTTCACTACAAATCCAACCACCCATTTACAAAATTAATTCTATACACAATTAAAATCCACCTCCTCGTGGGATCGACACTCGTCACTATTAGTCTATTCTACAATAGATTCGTGCGCTTGTGAGTTTAATAAAATTTGCACAACAGGAACAATAGATATCTTCGAGCTAGATATCTTTGAGCTAGCTTGAGGGGTGTTGAAAGTCAGAGATTGTAGCCTAATTTTGTGTACGTATATTTATTCTTTCCTTGTATAGTTCATTTTTCTTAGTTTCCTATAACTTCCTTATATAGCCTAGTCAGAGTAGTATATAATGTAGAGATTGCAACTTCTATTAATTAGAAATATTTCCCAATATTTTTTTTCAGCAACCTAAGGAGTCATGTTTCTGTTGAAAGAAGGAGTCATAGAGGAGTTTCTGAAATCAAAATAAATAGATGGCCTGAAAGAACCGTTTTCAACATTATGTAGATGACATACATCAATATATGTCTTGACTCTTGATCATGAGTGTGGACTACACATGGATCCAATTCCAGAGTCTGAAATAACTATACAGTGAACTACGGTTACTAGTGCATAATACATACAACGGGACACAACAGCAGGCAGAGCTAAATGTGATAAAAATGTCTCTCAAGAAAGGCTTTATTATGGTTTGATTGGGACTAATAGTTCCTAAGATGTGACCGAAACCACGTCCAAAATTCCAATGTAAGAGTTACAATAATCTATAAACTCATGCTATAGTACATTGATTCTACATAATGGCAACACAGTGTTACTGTTATCAAAGTATTCTTTAAATATCATAACTAATTTTTAAAATGCAGCAACAGCTCACTACCAGCAGGTAAAGCCATAAAGGTACATACAAATTCTTATGTATAATAACTAAAAGTGGAAAGTTTGGAGATAGGACCACAAACTTATTGATATTGACAAACTAATGCTTCGTTATGTAAAGGAAATAAAGAAAGAAGCCATCACAAGCTTAGCGTTTGTCTTTCTAATGGGATCATAAGCATTAGTTTAAGAAGTCATTTTTAAGCTCAAATGCAAACCCTTTTGTTGCCAAATTTTGAAAAGGCAATGGTACCCTAATAGTAACCTAACAAAACTTGGATTGCAAATAAATTGCTTTAATGTAGTGAATAATATACTATGGAAAATTCACATGCACCAGCTCATAGACGAACAAGAAGGATAATATATTTTATTTTGTCTAACTTTCAACAAGAAGAAAAAAATAAATAAAAATTAAAAGGTTTTACTTTTACATACCTTTTTCCAATCATAAATCCAGTATAAGATTATTAAATTATATAAAAATGCTTCTATTGAATTTTGTGACACAAGAAAACAAGATTTTCCGAGATCACTTTAATGAAACAAACTTTCCAAACACTTCTATTAAGCTCAGAGTTGACCAAACAACATATGCAAACCATGTGGTAGACTATTTACATCAACAACCACATGGATATATGTGGGATGCTGACCTCCAACATGCTTAAAGGAGGCCAAATGAGCTAGTCACCACCACTCATCAACCAAGTCATAAAATTAATTATTTGTAATTTTTATCGGACTTCAGCCACAGAAACCAGTGGCGTACCTACACGTGGGCTAGACTATTTACAGCCCGGTCTAGTCCAGACAAAATCGTTTATACCCTTTAATTTTTCATTAATTTAGTAAAATTATAGAGTTTTAATTTTATTTTCATATATGTCCCAAACTCAATTACCCTTATATTTTTATCAATTTAGTATAACAATAGAGTTTTTATTTTATATTCAAATATGTCCCTAACCCAATTACCCTTATGTTTTCATCAATTTTATATAACAATAGAGTTTTTATTTTATTTACAAATATGTCCCTTATTCAATTATATTATTTTCAATTGAAATTAATGACTTATTTTATAAAATGATTAAATCATATATTTATTGAATAGATTGAAAACATTAGGGAGCTAAAATTTTATTACTACTTTAATTTATTTTAAAAAACTTCTAATTGAAAAAAAAATATGTCAATGTAAAATAACATTGTCACTAGTATTAAAAGTACTTACAGAAACAACATGCAGTAACAATTATCAATATTTTATAAAAAATTTATGTGAATTTTCAGATTTTATTTATTAGTTATATTAACTAAGAGGGCAAGTTAGAAAATAAAATTTGAGTATTTTAAGGAGCTTTTGATAGAAGAATTATCAACATCTAGTTTTTTAAAGAGAGCTAGAGCACCTGACAAAGAAACAACTGCACCCAAATATATTTTTGCTGAATGGAGTTTAGTTTATTATTGAAACTTTTGACTAATAATACCTTTACAATTTGAAAGGATGAATAAATTTTAATTGTTTAATTTATTAAGTTTAGTAATTAAGTACTTCACCTCAAACATAAAAGTGTTACTTGTAATTTTTAATTGATTGTAATTACATGTATTGATCTATTTTAATTTGAAATTCTTAATTGATTTTTTAATCCTTATATAATTATATATTATTATAGGCTGCAATGTCAGATTCTATAATTGAAAAATAGTGTTTTCATATTCGAGTTGCCTTTTGTTTTTTACTCTTTTTCTATAATTATTTTTGTTTATAGTTCATATTTAGAGAGATAAGATTTTTGGTATTCCTCCTTATTTAATATACTTATTTTTATATGTAAATTTTTATGTTCGCTTCAAAATATAAATTTTAAAATTTAGCCCGGGGTAATATTAAGTCCTGGATCCGCCCTTGACAGAAACCATAACTGATTGCCAGACTATGTATGCTGCACTAAGATCTAAGGACTTAACTTCAAATTTTTGAAACTATCATCTAATTGAACCCAAAAAAAAAAATGAAAAAAGAGCCGGTTCAAAGTTATAGTTGTCCATACAATGTACGTTGCAATACAGTTATTTCCCAATTAAAGGAATCTACATTAAAGTTAAGACTTGTTGCGTGGTGTGCATGCTTATGGGAATATACATATCTATCATCCAATGTAACTTGAACAAATTATCACATTTCATAGTACAAAACAAACTTATTGTAACATTTTCATCAGCAAGGCCTTATAAGAAATGTTCCTCCTACACAAAAACTAAGGTGGAACCTAAAACACCCCATCTTCATCATTGAAGATCTGAAAACTTACCACATAACCAAAAGGAATACAACTTCGAGAAAGGACACAAATACACCAAGTGAAAATAAAGAAGAGTATGAATGGACAAATTCTATTAGAACTACATATGACACGATGTCTTAACAGTCACCACCACACACCCCAACCTTAGCAGGTCCAAGCAAATTTTCACAAAGTCATACTGCATTATCATGGTACCATAGAAATGACTTGTTGATAAACTAATTTGCACCTATCAGTAATATGATAGAATCATAATGAAACAAAAAAAAGGAATTAAATAAAAAAATTGAAAATGAACTCACATAGGTATTGAGCTGTCGAATGAAGCTAGAGAAATTGTTATGCTTGAAATAAGTTGGAAGCAGAAGACGAGTGAATTCCGGTGGGTTCCACACAACAAAACTATTTTTGTTGTCGCTCCAAGACACGATCTCGTCCGTTGATGAATCGTCAACCATGTCATAAGTCTTTATAAGAAACGGTGCCGGCCCTCCTCTTACTCCGCCGCAGCCACCTGACGCCGCCGATGTCTCCATTCTCTTTGATTTTTCGGGTCAATTGGCGTCCGAGAGACAAGAGAGAAGAAAATCTCTTCGTTTCGAGTTGAATTTTCAATCGCATAGTCGAGTAATTCCATTGCCACGTCATCTTGAGGTTTTCGGAAGAAAAAATAAAATAAGCTGCCGTAAAATGTACAAACTGGTTGTTTGTTTAAAATTAAGTACAGAGTAATTTCACCTCCCCTTAGGCTTTGACAAACTCAACATAATTCAGAAGTTACATGAAATTTTGGAAACGCGCGATCATTATCTAACCTACCATTAGCAAACGAAGGGATCTATGGATCGAGGTTTAAATCATATTCTGTTATTGGTATACGGGTATAAAGTTAGGTTTGATGATGAACCTTAGCTCAGTGAAAATAGAACCACAAACTTGGGGGTGGAGTTAAGAAAATTAATTATAAGAAACAACAAGATAACTCACTTTTTGTACGATTTGTTATATATCACTCAAAGGAGAAAAATAAAAATTTGAGCGGAAATTATATGACTCATTTTAATATTTATTATTTTATTTAGTGTATTTTAAAAAAATTAATCAAAAATAAATTTCTAAAAAAAATTATAGAGTCAATTGTCTGTTTACCCATGCAGGTAGATATGTCCTTGTTAAATGAGAAAAATTTATATAGGATAAGCCTACCACATCACTCACCATGCTGAAGATCATCCAACCAATCTTTAGTATATGAAAGAGAGAGATAATTTTTTTAATTTAAGGTGATAGGTTTATGCGTCAAAAGTTCGTTGGATAGTATTTATCATATCCATACAACAATGTGATAAAGCCGTTTTACATAAGGTTTTTTCCTTCATAAAAGTGAGGAGTTGTATCTATTAATAGAAATGCACCCCACTTAAAAAAATTAGTTATATAAATTGTACTATTTAAAAAATTCACATTTAGAAGGAATTTGTAGA
This sequence comes from Citrus mangshanensis, assembly GCA_030449895.1. NCBI lineage: Eukaryota > Viridiplantae > Streptophyta > Magnoliopsida > Sapindales > Rutaceae > Citrus > Citrus mangshanensis. The sequence goes on along the minus strand of JASUUJ010000215.1, from coordinate 9,885,279 downwards.
ATCAATTAGCTACATCATGATTATCTAATTTTTTTTAATTTAAGACTATTTACGACATTTGATATTAAGGTTGCAAGAACATTAAGAAAAATAACTATTTAAGGTAAAAGTATGAAAATACCCACAAAATTATTTAAAAATTAATAAATTTTTAACAAAATTTAAATATTTGTAAATTATTTATTAGCACTAATTATTAGTATAATTGTAAATCTTCGATTAAATTAAGAAAACTCTTTGAAATTTTATATCTTATGAAATATTTCAAGATTTTAAATTTTTGACAGATAGGGGTATTAAAAATTATCAGGTTTCATTTAAAAAAGTTAGATTATATGGTGGCGGATTAAGGATTTTAGTTTTATAGGGGACAAAATGAAAAAAATATGAACTTGACTAGGATATAACACAAAGTTTATAAAATTGAAGAGCCAACAATGTCAATGGGGGGTTATAGTGGACAAATAGTATTATTTGATAGCCTAAACAAAATTGTCTAAAGAACGGGAGGCCACATGTAAAATTCACACAAACGGACAAATTTTTAATCCATTTTAATCATTCGTGGATTTTTTTTTTTTTTTTGAGCTGGCCGTGTCTCGGGCGGCCCCAGAGATACCAATAGCTTCGACTCTGATTATTTAGGTAACATCTAAATTATTATGAAGGGATATTATCATTTTCTCACTAAAGGTATTACATCGATCTGCTATCAATTTCATCAAAGCGTTTAAAGCTAACATTTTCCCACCATTCGTTAAAACTCAGTTAATATGTAACAGAAAATTTATAAAATATCAATTTTACCCCTGAAGTGTAAAAGACCATGTAATTAACTTTTTATGAATTTTGTAATTAAATCATCATTTGTTGTTCTTCCTTCTTAAAGGACAAAAATTACCCTTTATAAATTTTATAAAATTGACCGTGTGGTACTAGGTACTTCATAAATTGATTTAATTTATTTAATTTTTAAAGGACAAATTTATTTATTAAATTGACGAGCTAAAGACAATTTATTCTACTACTAAAAATCAATTTATGAAAGGGAAAAAAAAGAATGTGCAAAAAAAGCAATTTAATCTTTGATATGATGATAATAATTTTACACAAAAAATTAAATAAATAAATTTGCCATGTAAAAATTAAATCAATTAAATCAATTAAATCAATAAATTAAATAAATAAATTTGCCACACGGTCAATTTTATAAAATTTATAAACGGTAATTTTTGTCCTTTAAGAATAAAGAACAACAAATGATGATTTAATTACAAAATTCATAAAAGGTTAATTACATGGTCTTTTATGCTTCAGGGGTAAAATTGACCTTTTAGAAATTTTCCGTTACATATTAACTAAGTTTTAACGGAATGGTGGGAAAATGCTAACAATTTAAACGTTTGGTGGTAAATTGATAGTTTTACCAAACCGTGGTACTGACATGATGTGTCAGAAAACCTTAGGTGGGAAAATGATAATATCCCTATTATGAAATAATAGCGCGTGTTCATTTTGGGAAATTTCACCGTTATATTTTATGAGGTAAAATAGTTAAATTAAAGTTATGTTATAATAATTTTAAAGGTAAAAGATAATCATGATTTAAAAGCAAAGAAATTAATGAGAATGTAATTGACTAATTGCTGAAACTTCTTCTTTATTTAAATTTCTTACAAATAATATGGATTCCTTGTAATCGTTTTTGCAAAGTAGGGTTTGATTGCATAAATTGTCATCAACACGTAAAAATAATTTTCACATTACTTTTATGTTTGAAAAATAAATTGTAATCAACAAGTCAACATTATAATTTTTTTTAATATATAAGTATTTGCACTTTTTTTAAGTACAACGCACGCGGCTCTGCAGTAAATGTATTGTTTTAAACCCATAAAATTTTGTTTCTTTATTCCAAAAGAATGAGACCAACCCATTGAACTACCTTGACAAGAAACCAATCATATTGAAATTGAAGTAAGATTGATTTTGTTATTAATTATTTTTTCATCTACTAAACTATAAGCTCAATAGCAATTATTTTTAACCGCAACTCAGCTATAAAAGAAAATTTTATTGAAGACTATAGCAATGTATTTGCTAAGAGCCAGCATAAGCATACCTGAAAATTGTCAAGTATGGTAAAACTTGACGAGCTAAAATGATAAATTTTAATTGTGTTGGAATAAAAATTATCTGGTACTTTAGAACATATTCTGTGTATGAAAAATCTTATTAAAAACATTTTGAATGGAGATTTCGAATTTTTTAGGATACCGGACCTAAAACTTATTGACTGATCCACCAAAAAACCGAAAACTATTACTTTCTATTTATATTGACCTTTTAAACACAAGATTTTCTTTCTTTCAAATGAAACATAAATAGAAGCAAACAAACAAAAACAAAAACACAAGAATTTCTCTCTATATGTATCTTTCATTAATGAAAAAAAATGTAGAAAGACAACACAAATTTTCTTTTACATACAAGAAACTTATTTGGAATTTAACTCGATATAATTTAAATTTTTTTTAAGGTAATGGCTCAGAGAGTACCGCTTCCCACATCCACCCACCTCACCTCGTCCTTCCCCTTGCAAACAAATAAATCAAGAATATGTGTAAAAGAGAAATTAATTAAATTTGATAAAGAGACACGATAGAGAAAAATTAATTAAATTTGATGAAAATATATGAACTGTTATAATATTAATGCACGAAGTATTAGCTAAGATGTAGTTTTAATAAACTATAAACTAAAAAGGAGCTTAATAATATTAACCAAAAACAAAATGATGACTTAGCCATATCTATACAGTGATCAATAGCTAAAATTGAGAGTTTGAAATTTATTGTACAGGTGCCAAAAGCTTAATAACTACTACCTTGAGGCATGGGGTATTCTAAAATATATATGGAGGACACCATCCAACAAATTAGACCAAAGCTTAAAAACTAAATTAAAGGAGCACTTATAGTTATTATCATAGCTTGATCTTCAAGTCATTCTGCTCATCAAACCCAATAGTGGGATCTTTTCCCTCACAAATTAATTGCCCCACGAAGTTTTTCCACTCTCTCAAGAACAACCTTCACGGCCAAATCAAATGCATCTTCTAACTTAGATTTATGATGTCCGTACATCGTCCTTGGAATCAGCCTTATCACTTCTTCCCTCATAGCTTCTTCTTCAACCTTGGAAACTCCAAGTAATGTCTCATTAATCCTGAATCTTCTATCCCTTAATTTCTTCTCGGGTATGAACACCGAATACTTTGTATGATTCTTCGGTAAGTGCCATTTATATTGTGTATAAGCACTGCCCGGATGGAAAAAAACAGGAATGCAACCAGCCAAAATAGAATCAAATGTTGATCTTCGAGTGGACGTATCCCCTGGAGGCTGTAAACAGAACACTGAGCTCTCAAGCCTTCATCACGTTAACAGGAATATACCAATTGGTTGTTTTGTCACCACAATCTAGCAATTTACATGAGCTTGAGTCTTTGCATTGGCCAATGATACTGCCCCGGATTGAGCCTCCATAATTTCTTGTAGCACCGACAAAGCAGAAGAGATATTCCCTCTTCTGTCTTCTCATCCTTTCTTGCCATTCTGAGACTTCGGTTTGCTTTGAAGGATGAAAGTACGTTGGATATGGCATTGCGAATTCATTGCTCCAGGATTCTGAATCGACTGACAGCATCGTCATGTTCTGAGATTCAGGCAAAAACCTGAACACGCTACCCCATTTACTGTTTGATTGCCTCCTGAAATCGAGAGAAGGTCTCCCAGAAACTAAGAAATGATCCAGACCCCGCATTTTTTCCCATTCAGGTTTTTCCAAAAGCCACTTGATCAAGTTTTTGCCTGACGAATCTCTCACTGATGGCTTAAAACCCCAGAGATGACGCCGGAGATCTAGACCAGCGTAGAATGGTACATATATTGCTGATGCAAGCGAGGAATCATTCGTTAAGCATTCATAGTTTTTCATCCTGTTATGGAAAATGACTTCTAAAAAAAAGAGGTTAGTGTTAAACCAACTTGCACTGTTTGATAAAACCCCGTTGGAATTTTCAATTCGCGGACCAAAACCTGGGTTCAAAGTGTACATACACGTATCATACTTATCTATCTTTCTGGTAATCAAATGAAAATTTTCGAGCACGTCTTCATTGAATTGCTTGGGCAGATCATGAATGTAAATATATCAACCTGAGCACGTATTAACTTGTTTTCTATTTACTTTAGGCTGTGTTTACTTTCTAAAGTGGGAGTGAGGAGTGTGGATTCCTCTCACTCCAGTGTTTACTTCAACTATTTATTACCTTTTGATCTTACAAAACACTAGCATAATAATATCAGAATAACCTCAAATTTTAACATGTTGTTCATTCATATGTGTTGTTAAAAACTGGAAAATATCATTCTAATGTATTAAGTATCTTCAATTTTATAAGATTGATGGCCAAAATCATAAGACTTGTTTATAAGTAATGATTTTGGAATGAACTCTCAAATTATTGAAATATTTTGTCCAAACTTTACCATATGTTTGAAATAATTAAAGTTAAATGTGTATGTTTCAGTTCTGGAAATTTTGGAATGAATTGGGTCTATAACTGATTTTTAATTGATTTTTCAAAATGATTGGTTGCTGTCCAATCTTGTTGAAAAGTCAATAGCCGCCAGCCAAAACCAATTTGATAACAGTTAGCATGAAGGCTTTGGAGAAGCAAAATCCAATTTGGTTTTGCTAAGCCGAAAAGAAAGAATGAAAAAGGGGATGGATTGAAAATAATAATAATAATTTATTATATTTTCAATTATTTTATTCTTTTAAACATTTTTCCTATAAATAAGGATTTCATTCATTTGAAATCCTAAAATTATAAGTTTAAGCTTTTGAGAGAAGTGAGAGGGAATTTATCTTTCTGCAGTGTGAAGTCATATTTGGGTTTTAAAGTGAGATTCGTTACTCAAATATTGACTCTATTAATTGTTAAATAAACAATTATTCTTTCTTGCCTCCGTGGATGTAGGTTTAATTACCGAACCACGTAATTCTTGTGTCCTTTATTTTTTAATTTTTGGTGCGCTGATTCCGCATTCCGCGCACAACAAGTGGTATGACGGTTTGTACATGGGGATACATTCACGGTCTTCACGAATACTTGGAGACGGCCATTTGGGAGACAATCTATTGTAAGTAGTGTGTATTTTTGTATGTCTAGGAAAGTTACAACAAAGGCGATAAGAGTGTAAGGATTACGGTTTTAATTGGGACCGAGTTCCCATTCTGGAACTTTGTGCATTTATTCGAAATTAACATCAAATTTTCAAGTGGAAATAGTTCGTTGAAAAAAATGGTAGAAGGTGAAACTTGAGTGGGGAGAGATCTGAGACTATTTCAGGAGACACTTCAGGTGGGAGGCGAGATTTGTCAAATCACTATTCAGCACCTGTTATAGGAGGCCAGAAGATCGATGTTGAAAAGTTTGATGGGAAAATCAACTTCGGCATGTGGAGGCGCGAAGTTATGGATGCCCTTATTCAAATCGATCTCGATGTTGTCCTGAAAAATAAAAGACACTTATATGATGAAGAAATTTGGGATCGTATGAGCGAAAGCTGTGGTCGATCGATCTTGTTTGTGAAGGAGGTGAAATACTTGGTGAAAGATGAGGAGTGTGCAGTGACTTTGTGGCGTACATTGGAAGAGAAGTACCTGATGAAAAGTCCTGAAAATCGTCTTCATGCAATGAGCCAAGTATATGGCTTTCGAATGAAGTCTAGGGTGTCAATGCACGATCATGTTTCAAGATTTGAAAAGTTACTTGCTGATTTGAAGAATCTTGATGAAGATATTAAAGATGAAGTCAAGGCTATGATTACACTCACTGAGGAATATAGCCTTGTGACTACTTTGATATATGGGAAGAGTGTGATCGTCTTTAAAGATGTTTGCACATTGACTAGTTTGGAGATTCGGAATAATGATAAAAATTCGAACATCGTCGAAGCTTTGGTGAGCGGAGATGGGCGATGGAAAGCAGAAGCGTAGTGGAAAGAATTCTCGATCCAAATCGAAGCGAAATCTAGCTCATGATGAGTGTGCCTTTTGTCATGAAAAGGGCCATTGGAGGAAAGATTGTCCAAAGGCTCAAAAGAGAGATGGGAAGAAAGCAAACATGGAAAGATGAGGATTCTGATTATTCACTAAGTATCACTCCTGCAGCATGTGTGGCTAGTTCGAGCGAGTGGATACTTGATACTGGAGCAACCTATCATTTGTGTCCTATTAAGGAATGGTTTGCAGATTTTCGTAATTTGGAATCCGGTGCAGTTGTGATGGGGAATGATAAACCTTGTCGCACAATGGGGATAGGAACAATTCGGCTCAAAATGTTTGATGGAATGGTCAGAGAACTCAAAGAGGTTAGATTTGTTCCAGAGATAAAGAAAAATCTAATTTCTGTGGGTGCTTTGGAAGCTAAAGGCTACAAGGTTACCATTGAAAATGGCACAATGAAGTTTACACATGGGGCCATGGTGATTCTACAAGGGGTTCGGCGTCACAATCTGTACTATTTGAAGGGAGGTACAACTGATGAAGCAAATGTTGTTGAGGCGCACTGGCTATGGCATGTGGGACATGCGGGAGAGAAGTCTTTGCAAACTCGATGAGGCATGGACTCTTAAAAGGTACCAAAACCTGTAAATTAAATTTTGAGCATTGTGTAGTAGGCAGAAAACAAGGGTCAAGTTTTGTTAATCACGATACTCGTGAGATCCTTGAATATGTTCATAGTGATGTATGGGGACCAAGACTGCATCAATTGGTGGAAGCCATTATTTTGTTATGTTTGTTGATGATTTCTCTAGACGTGTATGGGTGTACACCATGCGAGCAAAGGATGAGGTTCTAGAGATTTTCGTGAAATGGAAGAAATTGGTGGAGACTCAAACTGGCAAAAAGATCAAAGTATTACGATCTGATAATGGGGGTGAATATACGATCCATTCTTGCAAGTATGCCGAGGGTATTAAAAGACATTTCACGGTGAGACATACTCCGCAACAGAACGGTGTGGCTGAGCGTATGAATCGTACTTTACTGGAGAAGGTACGGTGTATGTTATCTAATGCTGGTTTAGATAAAAAGTTTTGGTGAGCTACGCAAGTCACTTAGTAAATGCAATTGGAGGTAAAACTCCTATGGAAATGTGGTCTGGAAAGTATGCACAAGACTATGATTCCCTTCGTGTATTCGGGTGTCCAGCTTATTATCATGTCAAAGATGGTAAACTGGATTCTCGTGCTAGAAAAGCTATCTTTGTGGGATTCAAAGGTGGAGTAAAGGGCTTCAAGCTTTGGGATCTCGAAGACAAAAAGTTTGTGTGTAGCAGAGATGTCACATTTGATGAAGTTTCTATGATGAAAGCTTCAAGTTCTCAGCAGGTGGAGAACAAGACCACAGAGGTATTGCAGCGGGTGGAGTTTGATGTAACTCCATATGTACCAGTTAGTTCTACATCAATGAATGGTTCAACTATGGAGGTGACACCTAGAGTTGAAGAAGAGGTTGTTTCTTCTGATGTCCCACAAAATGAAGAAACAATTGATGATGTAGATAATGATGATTTTATAGCAACAAGGAGGCCAAGAAGAGAGATAAAGAAACCCGGATGGCTTTCTAAAGATATGGTGGTAGCCTATGCACTTCCAGTCATTGATGATGACATCCCCAACACTTTCGGTGAAGCATTACGCAGCAGTGAAAGTGATCAGTGGAAGCTAGCCATGGAGGAAGAGATGAAATCTCTCCATCAAAATCAGACTTGGGAACTTGTAAAGTTACCAAAGGGGACAAGGGCTATTGGCAATAAATGGGTCTACACCAAAAAGCAAGGATTTCCGAATCAAACAACTCCTTGATATAAGGCAAGGCTCGTGGCAAAAGGTTTTGCTCAAAAGGAAGGTATTGACTACAATGAAGTTTTCTCTCCAGTTGTAAAACATACTTCCATTCGTATCCTACTTGCCTTAGTTGTAGAATATGAGTTAGAGTTGGATCAGTTGGATGTGAAGACGGCGTTCTTACATGGAGATTTGGAGGAGGAAATCTATATGATTCAGCCTTGTGGTTTCAGAGTTGCTGGAAAAGAAAAATCGTGTGTACAGATTGAGTAAATCTTTATACGGATTGAAACTAATTCTTCAAATACGTTGAGTTTGGAGAATTATGAACTACGGTTGGCTTGATCCCAAATTTTGGGTACGTAGGCAGTCGAATCGACACAGCCATTCTGGATCCTTATTGAAGGATCACTTTGATGTTTGGAACTACGGTAGGCTTGATCCCAACCTTCGGGTACGTAGGCAGTCGGATAGATGCAGCCAATGTGGATCCTTTTGAGGATCATGTGGGGGATGTTTTTCAAGGCGAATCCGGATTCTTATTGAAGGATCAGTTTGGGAATGAGGGTTCGTTGGTAGTCGGCTCAGATTTGGTTAAATCTTTGCCGAGGTGGAGAATTGTTGAAAAGTCAATAGCCGCCAGCCAAAACCAATTTGATAACAGTTAGCATGAAGGCTTTGGAGAAGCAAAATCCAATTTGGTTTTGCTAAGCCGAAAAGAAAGAATGAAAAAGGGGATGGATTGAAAATAATAATAATTATTTATTATATTTTCAATTATTTTATTCTTTGCATAGTGCCAACATTTTTCCTATAAATAGCTAAGGATTTCATTCATTTGAAATCATCCCAAAATTGTTAAGCTTATAAGTTTCTAAGCTTTTGAGAGAAGTGAGAGAAGTGTGTCTGGGGAATTTATCTTTCCTGCAGAGTGTGAGAGTACTGGGTATATTTGGGTTTCTGGGAAGTGAGATTCGTTACTCAAATATTGTACTCTATTAATTGTTAAATAAACAATTATTCTTTCTTGCCTCCGTGGATGTAGGTTTAATTACCGAACCACGTAATTCTTGTGTCCTTTATTTTTCAGTAATTTTTGGTGCGCTTGATTCCGCATTCCGCGCACAACAAATCTTTCATAAATTACTCATGTATCATGTTTGGTGGTGCAAAACGATAGTCTAAACATATTTGAATGAGCTGAAATTTGGAGAAACTAAAGTTCTATATGCATACTTTAAATCTGAAAACAACTTGCAGGTTATTTTTAATGATTTTTTAAACTCTGCTTCTCTGCAGCAAGTTCTTTTGACATAACTATTTATTAACTTTTGATCTTACAAAACACCAGCATAATAATATCAGAATAGCCTCAAATTTTAATATGTTGTTCATTCATATGTGTTGTTAAAAACTGAAAAATATCATTCCAATGTATTAAGTATCTTAAATTTTATAAGATTCATGGCCAAAATCATAAGACTTGTTTATAAGTAATGATTTTGGAATGAACTCTCAAATTATTGAAATATTTTGTCCAAACTTTACCATATGGTTGAAATAATTAAAGTTAAATGTGTATGTTTCAGTTCTGGAAATTTTGGAATGAATTGGGTCTATAACTGATTTTTAATCGATTTTTCAAAATGGTTGGTTGCTGTCCAATCTTTCATAAATTACTCATGTATCATGTTTGGTGGTGCAAAACAATAGTCTAAACATGTCTGAATGAGCTGAAATTCGGAGAAACTAAAGTTCTATATGCATACTTCAAATCTGAAAAATTTTATGTTGATTGAACTTGCATGTTATTTTTAATGATTTTTTAAACTCTGCTGCTCTGCAGCAAGTTTTTTTAACATAACTATTTATTAACTTTTGATCTTACAAAACACCAGCATAATAATATCATAATAACCTCAAATTTTAATATATTGTTCATTCATATGTGTTGTTAAAAACTGAAAAATATCAATCCAATGTATCAAGTATCTTAAATTTTATAAATATGTATTTAAGTACCAATTACTACTGTAGTTGGAGCAAAAAAATGAATGGTTTTAGGACCAGCCGGGTGGTTCCAGAAAGTTAGGAGCTTGTTAGCTATTCTTTTTAATTGAACTAATTTAACTTAAATATAAGCCCGATTATTGATTTCTATGGTTTGCGATTGATTTGAATTCGACATTCTTGTTTTGTGTTGATTTGAGTTTGACATCCTAGTTTAAGACTTTGAAGGCTTCCAAGAAATGATTTTGGATGACGAGCATACGAGTAATAGTTTGAAAATTAATTTACTGTATCAAATATATACTTAGTGTAGTATATTAATTTTAAGAACTATGGATTATTCCATGAATATTCTAGTAAATGGTTATGTTATATATGCATGTCTTAATATATAATAATTATATTTTGAAGTTTGTTTTTTTTCCCTTTCTAGGTTTAGGAAAAATGTTTAAAGTGATTTTGGGTTATGATGTCAATCAAGTTAAAGCAACACTACTTGTGAGTGGAAATATATAATGATTATTTTTTATTCTACTTTTTTTTATCTTCTTAAAGTTTTATAATTAGGCAAAATTAAGGAATACTTAATTACAATTTAGGGTGATATTCTTTAAATGGTTCACATGAATAGATTTAAGTAGTATAATAAATCTCATACTCACTTTATAAAGGCTTAACTAAGTTTGCAAATATTATTTCTTTTAGTAGTAATAATTTTGGATCGAACTCTCAAATTATTGAAATATTTTATGTCCAAACTTTATTATGCCTAATATAAATATGGAGATTCATAGTTATTTTATGCTCAATTTAAGGAAACTGCAGTTTGAAGACTTATTTTTTGCCTTGTTAAATAAGCTTTTAGAATGAATAAATTGAGGAAATGAGTGGTGATTTATTTATAATAGAGCATTTGTGATAGCTTTTAACTATGCACAAAAATCATTTGGTATATGTAGATAGAGTAACATGCTTGTGCTGAAAGTAGATAGTACATTGAAAACTTCTTGTCTGCTATAGTTTGCTATATATATAACTTTTACCAAAAGAGAATAATTGAGTTTATTTATAAATAGCTGATGAGTATTTTTTTCTTCCGAACAAAATAATTTTGTTTCTGTTAATTGTTGTTTCTCTAATGGCTGGATATTGGCAGCTAATTTTTTTTTCTGGATATTGGCAGCTAATTTTTTTTTCTTTTCCATGTATTCATATGTAGATTTGATCAATGTGTTTGAAGTGTTTATTCCTCAACTTCACTTATATCCTAACCCATACAGTCTACTGAATGGAGAAGCTGCTGGTGTGATAACGCAATTATATTACTCATATTCAAAGAGTGAAAGGTAGTCATCCTTCTCAATTTAGCTTCTAGATTTATTAAATTTAGCCACAAGTAGTAGGCATTTGATTGGATTGTAGAAATTTTTATGTATTGAATTTGGATTATTTAGTTATGAGAGTAGGATATCTCATATTTTTGTTATTGATGTTTTGAAATTTGTAATATATACTAATAATATTTAAATGTGAAACGAAAGATTTTGTGATATAAATCAATTTCTTTTTTGTTATTTTGTGGCGCCTTTTAATTTTACCAATAAATCAATAAGCAATGATCCAATTCAATTTTTTTTATTTTTTTAAAATAAATTAACTAGTGATACCATGGTAATAGTAATCATAGACACTAATAAAATATCAATAACTACTAACACTATGGTGTCATAACATCGGTGATACTGTAGTAATAGTAATCACTGACACCACTTACAAGTGTCACTATTTTTCTGACTCCCAGATTACTGACACAATTAACAAGTGTCAGTGAAAGTAATTCCTGACACTATTCTAAAGTCAGTAAAGACCATTTTTCTAGCAGTGCATGTACCCCTTCTTTTGATTACTTGCAGTCTACATGTCTGTAATAATTGCCACTCTACTATTATTATTCTCCAACAAAGCTATTGCTTTTGCCTTTTTAGCTTGATACAATTTAAGAATCTCACTCTTTAAAGTATTTCTACTCAAATTCTTCACCAAAGGGTTGGCATAAGACATCAAATCCCTAAATGCCTCATATTCCACAATATTAAGTGGTAACTCATGCTTTACAACTAAGGTTGCTATCTTTTGCCGAGCAACAATTAGATCAGATTCTCTCATCTCAATACAACTTGTTCAATCATCTTTCCTCGTCACATTAAGAGTTTTTTGTAAGCTATCAAGAACTAAGAGAACACCCTTTACCTTACATGATCTTTTCAAATGTCTATCCATTGTGAGGTTCCATTTTGACCAGATGCTATCAACTTAGCTTGACAATGATTACATTTTGCCTTCAATTCACCATTAATGGTTACCTTGGTGAAGTGTCCCTAAACATAAGAAGGTTCTCGCACACATCGCTTTTTTTTTATTACTACTTTGTTGTACCTCATCATCACCACAGAATGCCTCTTCAACTCCTTCAACTTCTTGGACCCCTTCAAGAGGAATGTCATCATTTCTATTATCTTCGCCAACATGAGAATCCTCACGTGAATTTGACATAATGACCTAAATTAAATGTGTAACAAGTTGCAATTAATTTATAGACTTAAAATATGATTGAACTTATAAAAAATTTATTCCATATAAAACTTAAAATATGATTGAACTTATAAAAAATTTATTCCATATAAAACTTAAAATATGATTGAACTTATAAAAAATTTATTCCATATAAAAATCCAAAGCCAAATCCAAGTTAATAAGTTCCTGCAGTAACTATATGTATCCGATATAAAATACAACAATAGTAAGACACAAAACAAATCAACTAGCTTACTTATAATATGAGCTCCAGGTATAAAAAGAGACGTTACATTATCTTACAAATGTTGGTTAGCGTATTCTAATTCCTAGTAGTTTTGGGGAAAATAACAAAGGTAATATTTGGACATGCTGCATAGATAACGTGACAATTACAATAAACTTATGAAAGTGTTAATTAAAAATATTTTCATGTAGTCACTTTATCAAAGATGTAAGTTCAACCTACAAAAATTAAAAATAAAAATGAAAGATTCAACCGAATATGTTAAGGCAATTCTTTTTCTTTAATGCATTCCATCAAACACCTAGTGGGCTTCGTTAGAAACTATTATTTTGTATAATTTTTTTTTTCAGTCCAAAAAACACAAGAACATGTGCGTGGCAGAACCAGCTTAAATGAAAAACATGAGTTAAATATTTATGAAATTAAACTTACCAAAGCTAAATAGCTAATGCCGGTGGCAGAACCAGAATGTGTACGTGGCAGCTAAACCGTGTGTGTTGGGCGTTAGCTGGCAAGCGAACGCGGCAGGACGGCAACAAAGGGCGGCTTGTTCACATCACGATGTCGCGCAGCAGAGCGTCACGACACCACGTCACAGCGAGACAAATGGCTGATTGGCTGGTGTGCGCCGGAGTGTCACGATTCTGGCTGATAGAATGACGGTCGACGGCTGGGTGGTTGACTTAGGGCTTTTGTTGTGGTGTGTGTGATTTACGATTTAGGCTTTAGAGAGAGTGAATTCAGGTGTGCGTGTGTGGATCTGTCATATGTGTTGTGTGCGTGTGTTAGTTTTTTTTTTAAATATGGTCGGGTCGGGTTGAGTCGGCTTTAAGCCCGACCTTGACCTGAAATTTGATCGGGCCTTAAAATTTTGGCCCTAACCAGACCCAAAACCCGAAAATTCAGGTCAAAACCCTAAAAATTAGGGTCGGGTTAGTCGAGCCAAAAATAGGGTCAAGGTAAATTGCCAAGCCTAGATGTCTGACTTATAGACTTAGGAGTTGCCTGGCACACGACCTCTCAGAGAGATTGGTTTCACAAATATGAACCTATCTTAAGAGAATCTCTATACATGGGTGATGATCATACCTTAGAGATTACTAGTATTGGTACAATCAAGATAAAGATGTTTGATGGTACAGTAAGTATTATTCCGGAGGTATGACATGTCAAAGGTCTGAAGAAAAATCTATTGCCTTTAAGATAAATAGGTAGTCTTGGCTGTAAAACTAATGTGGAAAATGGGATCATAAAAATTGCTAAAGGCTTACTTGTATTGATGAAGGCAGAAAAGATCGATGCTAATTTATGAAGGCAAAAAAAATCGATGCTAATTTAATCATGCTTAAAGGAAAAAATTTATAAGAAGCTGATACGTGTGTCGCATCAAATAGAGAAAAGTTAACGATGATGTGTCATCTCAAACTTGGCCACATGTTGGAACAAGGTTTGAAGATTCTCTTTGAGCAAAAGTTGCTTCCGGGGCTCAAATAGATTAACTTACCATTTTGCGAGCATTGAGTTATAAGTAAGCAGCATGTATTAAAGTTCAGTAGATCCACCGCCAGATGTAAATCCATTCTAGACTTGGTACATTATGATATTTGAGAATCGCTGAATATGTCCTTAGCAAGTTCAAAGTAAATGATGACTTTTATTGATGATTATTCCAAGAGATATTGGGTGTATCCAATTAAGAAAAAGTTAGAGGTATTTCCAGTGCTCAATACAAAGCGTGGGTAGAACTTCAATCTAAAAAAAAAGATAAAGTGCTCGAGGATAGATAATGGTGGAGAGTATATAGATGGCGAATTTCTTGCATACTATAAGCAAGAAAGTACGCAGAGACAGTTCATAATGGTATACACTCCTAAACAAAATAGAGTGGCAGAGCGGATGAACAAAACTCTTACAGAAGTAATAAGAGCTATATTGAGGACTGTTGGTCTACCTAACTCATTCTGGGCAGAAGCAGCCAAAACTGCATGTTATATGGTTAATCGATCTCCATCAACAGCGGTTGAGTTGAAGACACTGATAGAGATGTGGACAGGAAAGCCAGCTAATTACTTTTATCTACATGCATTTGGATGTCCTGTGTATGTGATGTACAATGCCTAAGAAAGAACAAAGTTGGATCCAAAATCCAAGAGGTGTATCTTCTTAGAATATACTGATGGAGTAAAGAGGTATCATCTGTGATGCCCCATTACCCACAAGATTGTCATCAGTAGAGATGTTATCTTTATAGTATATCAACTACAATGGAAAGATGAGAATGATAGCACTTTAAAAGAAATGTCAGAGATAATACCGATATACGTGGAACAACACCAGAGCAAGAGGAATAAGAACCAGTCGAGTTCGAGACTCTAGAAGTTTGTCAGTCAACTTCTGAGAGACGACCACCAGCGTGGCACCTAGAGTATGTTACAGAGATCAATGTTACATACTATCTTCTAACAAAGGATAAAAAGCCATTAACTTTCCATGAAGCTTTTAAAAGCTTAGATGTTGCTTTGTAGATGATAGTAATGCATGAAGAAATTTTAGCTTTACACAAGAATAAGACATGGGAACTTATACCACTACCACGTGGAAGAAAAACCATTGGAAATAAATGGCCGTACAAGATCAAACGTGATTGCAATAATTTAGTGGAGTTGTATCGTGTAAGATTGATGGTGAAAGATATGCTCAGAAAGAAGTTATTGACTCTAATGAGAAATTTTCTCTAACGGTTTGACTTACGATAGTCAGAGTAGTCTTAGCGTTGTGTGCTACATTTGACCTATATCAGGAACAGTTATGAAAACTGTATTTTTTCATGGAGAACTTGAAGAAGAAATTTATATACTCCAACCAAAAGGTTTTGCTGAATCAGGCAAAGAGAACTTGGTTTGTGTGTTGAACATATCTCTATATAGTCTTAAATAAGAGACAAGGTGTTGGTATAAGAGATTTGATTCCTTTATCATAAGCCTTGAATACAATAGACTTAGTTCAGACTATTGTGCACATTCCAAAAGGTTTGAAGATAATGATTTCATCATTATGTTAGTTATCATCATACTAAAATAAGGGTAATTTTAGTTATGTCCTCATTATTTATAGAAAAAAAAAATCAAAGGCCAGATGTTTGTAAAATAAATCAATTAAGTTATGTGGACTGGAGTGCAATGAATCAAAAACTCAGAGCTCCAAAACGGCTTCGTTTTGATTAAGAGAATTCAGTCACTTGTCACGTGTAGTCACGAGGCACTTAAGTTTAAAAGCTAAATGGCTCAGCTCTCTGTCGTTTTGGAGAAACTTAAGTGGAGCACATGACTTAGCTTGTGAGGGACGAATCTAATCTGTTATTAGTCGTTACATACGTGTCCAAAATCTGTGCAATTTGGGTCTCAGCATCAGGGGTATAAAGGCTGGTTGTTGAAGGAGAAACATAGCGGTTTAGTGAGAGTTTTCCGGAGAGATTGAGGAGTAAGAGATGATCTTCTTGTTGCTTGTAATCTCTTGTTTAGAAGCTCTGTAATTGTCATATTGAGTCATCAATAAATCTTTTTCTGTGGCTTCTCCCGTGGACATAGAATGCACAATCGAACCACATTAAATTTTGTTTCTTGTGTGTTTATGAAGTGCTTCTCGGTTAGGTTATACTTTGTGATAATCATCTTTGACCTAGAGCTAATTAGAATCTGTGTTGGTGTCTTGATGTCTACACTTGGTTTGTTCTGCAACTTGTTTTGATCTTGGCTAGAGTTCTTGGGCAGCGGTTTATTGCTTGAGCCTTGAGTGCAATTAAATCACTACAAGTTCTTTTAAATTCAATGTCATTCAAGTCCTTACACATTAAAAAGGTTAATGAAAATATTAATTTAAACATTAAGGGTGGGGCTATTTGAACTTATTAAATTACTCTCTGTACTCATTTTAAAAACTAAATTCACTATTAAAAATTTAAAGTTTAAAAATCTCAAAATACCATTCTTTAGTATTTTTCTTCTCTCTCCCTTATAATTATCTCTCCATTCTCATATTCTGCAAACTAAACACTTGATTTTACTCACTTTTAAATTCTTTTATTTGGCATTTCTTAGTACGTTATAATCTCTATTTCATGCTTTATATATATGAGAATTTTTTTTTCTTGATATTCATTAACTTTTATATTTGATAAAAAAATTAATTTCTTGATATTCATTAACTTTCACAGTTGATAAAAATTTATTTATATTCATTTTTAATTGATGGGTTTTATTCTTCTTAATTAGTGATACCAAATTATTTGTCGTTAAAAAAAATCTAAATAAAGTGATGAAAATTTGTGAAATTGAGAAGAGAAAGGGAAGACATGAATTAAATAATTTTTTGAAAATTATTTGGATAATAAAATTAATAATTAAAAAGAGAATGTGTACAAAGGAAATTGATGGGTTCAAATAACCCCACCCAAACATTAAAATAACTATACCCTTTTACGGGTCCAGCTATGGTACCACAATGGTACCATACCACTGTTGAATTTAGCCATTGAATCCAACTATGGTGACAACTGTGGGCTGGATCTAGTGGTTGGATTCAGTTGTAGTATGGTACCACTGTGGTACCATAATTTTGCCCCCTTATACATCATATGAATGATTTAAAGTACAATTTTACTTTCTAGATTAACTTTTTCCCAAGTACAGTATCATAAAACAAAATTCTAAACAAACAAAATCTTTAGTCAATTTTTATAAAGTTATTTAAATATAAAGAGCAACATTTAAATGCATAACAATCATAACTATTGGAATTAGATATCGACGTATAACTTGTTATCCATGATTGTTAAAATAAATAACATATGTATTGAATTATAATATTAGAAAATAACATCCATTCCAAAAATGAAAATAAAAAATACGTGGGTTAATTTAATTAATCTAACAAACACCCTAACAATATCAAGGTAAATTGAAATTCCAACAGAAGAAATAGCCCATTATCTTCAACATTTTTCACATAATGTAGAATTAAAAGCCGGCCCAAGATGACGTTGTACTACCAAGTTGGGAAATTTCTACAATTCTCCTAAACCAAGTAAACCCTAATTTGCATAAACATCAATCCCTAAGATCATAGAATAGTATGTTCTTACATCACCATAATTGAGAGAAGACATATCTTGATCTATTGCAATTTTCTTGATCAAGTTTCACTAAAAGAATTAAAGGTCAGCAAATGATTTCTCTCTCTTGACCCTATAGAGTGACTCACTTTCTAATAGATAGAAAATTAATGTGATATCCCTTTTATATGTGTGGAGAAAGGACCAATTTTTTTTAAAAAACCTTATTTTAGTTTTTTCCAATTAGCCAATAAGATTTCAACCCCATTACTTATTTTACTATTTAAACTACAATTATGACTCATTCAATAATGTGGCACGTAGGCCACTCATAATGTGGCACAATCAACTTAATGGTTTAATAATAATAATAATAAAAGTTATGCACATAGCAACAACTAAATTCTTACTTGCATTGGTCAAATCATAAAATCATCATTAAGCAAAAATTAATACGAATCAAAGGGATTCCATATCATTATTTCAACATAGTTCCTTCCATGTATCACAATATCAGTTTTATACTTAACATAACTTATAATGGGAAAGAAAACAATAACCATCCAACAATAATATCTTAGTCAGAGACAAAACCTATTAACAATCATATCAACATTCATGTATATACCATTAAATTAAACAAGAAATAACAAATCAAAAACAATATTTAAATGAGCTCAAAGTATCAATACATAAAGAGTCTTAAAAAAAAACTTAAACATAACGTCAATAATGGCATCCAATAATACCCATCCTTTCAACAGGTTCATTGAAAACCTTCATGTTTAATCATTTTGTTAAAAAATCTGCAATCATAAAGTTGGTGCTAATGTGCTTGATTAACACTCTTCATTTTTGAACTTCTTCTTTAATGGCAAGGTATTTCAATTCCATATGTTTAGCACTCTTTGAATACTTGTCATTTTAGAGAAAAAAAAAGTTACTGCGGTATTATCACAATAAATCTTCTGCGCCTTGGCAATACTGTCAACAATTTCAAGCCTTCAAAAAAAGTTTCACAACTATAATCCATGAACAGTGGCCTTGAACTATTCCACAAACTGAGCTTTCATAGTGCAAGTAGCAATGACAAACTGTTTTGCACTTTTCTATGAGATGGCTTCTCCATCTATCATAAATAAGTAGTCGAATGTGGATTTTCTAGTATCCATCAGCCAGCATGATCTAAATATGAGTATGCTATCACTTCGAGATGATTAGATCTCTTACAAGTGAGCAAGTGACCCTTTGCTCTTTACAAGAATCTCAATACTTTCTTTGTAGCTTTTTAATGATCCAATCTACGTTTATTTTGATATCTGCCTAGTACACATCTGAGCATACATTAAGCTTTGGACAATGGATGCCTAAGGGATCTTTTCCCTTTTTTTGCATTCGAATTCATTTTTTGGACATTGTATAAGTTAACCTTATTCCTTTTTGAACTCAAACAACACTTGCAGAGCATTTTTGCATTCTGAATCTCTGTAAAACTTTATTAATATATGCTTTCTAAGACAACTTTAGTAATCCTTGTGTTCTATCATGGAATATTTCAATTCTAATCACATAGGATGCCTCACCTATATTTTTCATTTCGAAGTTCTTAGAGAGAAACTCTTTGGTCTCTTGAAGTAGACTAAGATCATTAATTACAAGCAAAATGTCATCAACATATAAAATCAGAAAAATAATCTTGCTCCCACTAACCTTGAGATATATACTACTGTTAGGACAATAAAATTTGTACCCTTAGACGTTTCTAGATAAATAATGAAATATCCACTAGTTGTCATTGAATCTAATTTCTTTTCATATGGATTATAAATCTGTACTTCTACCTGACAGCCCCAAATATGCAGGTTTTTTAAACTAAATTTCCTTTTTGTCTATAGTTTAAAAGGAGTCTTTGGAACTTTCTTACTAGGAACCCTATTTAACAAATAAGCTCTTTAATGCTTCCATCCACAGTGATAATAACTTAACATACACCTAACCATATCCATTAAGGTACGTTATGCTTTTCCGCTACACTATTTTGTTCTGGTGTACCTGGCATTGTGCATTGAGCACATATGCCACGCCTTTCAACAAACTTAGCTAATGGACTAGGAAATTGTCCATTCTCAATATATCTTTCATAAATTCACCACTTCTGTTAGACTTGACAATTTTCACCTTTTTATCTAGTTGCCTTTCAACCTCATTGATAGATACCTCTAGGGCATTTACTGACTTAGATTTTTTATGTAACAAATAGATATAATCATAACATGAAAAATCATTAAAAAATGTGATGAAATATTTTTATCCACCAAAGGACAGAACATCATAAGGGCTAGTACTTCTTATGGCTCATTTCTTATTTATGTGTTTTGTTTGTTTTCCTTTAATACAATCTATGCAAATATTAAGATTAGTAAAATCCAAATCTGGAAGGATTTCACTCTTTATTAATCTCTCTATTCTTGCTTTAGATATGTGACCCAAATGCTTATGCCATAAGTAAGCTAAACTTCCATTCATTAAACCACATTTAGTGCCAGAATTATAATGCAAGATTAACATAGACTCAACAAAAACATTATCAAACTTTAATTTTTATAGACCATTAGAAAGAATTCCAGAACCAATAATTTTATTATATCTAAACAAACTGAAGCATCTATTCCCAAATGTAGAAAAATATCCAACAGAATCAAGTTTGGACAAGGAAATTAAATTGTGAGAAACCGAAGGATCATAAAGAGTTTAAAAATAATCTAAATGATGTCTAGTGTCTAAAATCAAACAGTAAGTCCTAATGCCTTCAACTCGAGCTTTAACCCGATTCTCCATGAAGATAAACTTCTCATTTTGATTGATGGTTTGGATCGTAAGGAATCTCTGCATTGTGCTTGAAATGAAGCAGTGCAACTAGAATCAATCCACCACGTGCTATAAGGAACTTCAGCTAAGTTTGATTCAAAACATTCTAAAGTAGTAGGCTTACTTTTCTTTTCAAATTAAGCTTAAATTAATAGACCAATAAACATGAAACCGTGACCATTAAGTTGATACCTTGACCATTAAACATGAAACTCCTTTTTTATTATTATAAAAATAATTTTTTTGTTATGTCTTTTAATATTAAAATAATGATTATTTTATTATTATTTTATTTCTTATAATTGAATATTATTATTTTTATTATTATTTAATTTATTTAAGGGGCAACCGGTTGCAAAAACCGGTTGCTCCCAGTTATTATTATTTTTTTTTTGGTGGTTGCTCTGCTTTTTGCCTTTTTTTATTGCTTGCATGTATCACATACATGCGTGTACTGTAGCCGTCCGCTTGGACCCTTATTATCTCTTGTATACATCATGTAGCCACGTTTATCATGTAGCTACAGTTCTATGTGTTGTTAGATATTGTTAAAGTTAGCCTACTTTATATGAGTCTATTCTCGTGTGTACAAATTGTAATCATCCTGTTATGAAATCAAGTCTTCACAAGTTCTTTCTGGTATCAAAGCTATACCTCTAAAGAGAATAATCGATCCACCAAACATTCTGTCACCATGTCTAGTGATTTGTCATCAGTTTCTACAACAAGGCCTTCCAGCCAATCTTTCCTCTGGATGCATTTGTATTAATGCCGTGGCCCAACTTCCTATAAGACTCAACTCTGACAATTACTTAGGTTGGCAAGTTTAATTTCTTTCCTTGGCTTTTGGTTACGACTTAACCAAATATATTGATAGTTCTTTTCCCTACCCCTCTCAAATTTTACACTCAGTAGCAATAATGCTGAGCAAAAAATCAACCCAGCCCGTACACTTTGAAAACACCAAGACAAATTTATTTTTCACTCATATTAGCCTCAGCCAGGTGATAGAAAGCAAGTGCATGAGCCACGAAGATCTGGAAGAATCCCAAAGCCAAACCATAAGTATATTACGTGAGAGCATAAGTTGACTCCCATGCAAGCCATGCATGACACATGCATGTGCAGTTTCAAGTGTGGAAATTGTAAAGATGAGTACTGGAGCCGTGATTTTGGGATGACCTTATCAAGTTGCTTTTGATTATCTTTTACGAAATATTAGTTAAGTCATTATCTTAATATTTGTTTTATTGATTTCAGCCGTGATTGTAGGTTGAAAATCAAAGTCTTGTTATTATAAATAAGCTCCAGAATATGAATAAAAGTATTGAGAATTCTAAATAACAATTATTTGGTCCTTTCTCGCCATAAGCAGAAAAATATCACTTGTGCTACGCGTGATCATTGGCTGTCTCTGACTGGGACCTATCACCAGGAAATAGAGGCAACACCCATTGCGAGTTCTCACTTTCAAGCAAACTTGGAACAAATTAGTAATTTCCCTCAATGTAAAATGCCACCGAAATTTAAGGATCTAGGTTCCTTATTATTTCATGTGCTATAGGGAACCAATTGTTGATAAAACACTGTTAGATTTAGGAGCTATTATTAATCTCTTGCCATATTCTGTTTACATTATGCAACTTGGGCTAGTTGAATCAAAATTAACTTTTATTATTTTGCAGCTTGCTGATAGGTCAGCAAAAATACTTTGTGACACTATAGAGGATGTGTTGATACAAACAGATAAATTTTATTTTCCAGTTGATTTTAAAGTTATTGATATTCAGCCTATGCAATATCCTAGAAAATGTACTCCAATTATTTTAGTTGTTACTTTATTAGATGCAGTTGATGCTCATATTAGTTGTAAGGCTAGAAATATGCAATTATCCTTTGGTAACATGAATATAAAATTAAATATTTTTAATGTCCCAAGCTAGCACAAGAGAATGAAGTTGCTGAAGTGGATATGATAGGAGCAAATATTGTAGATTCATTTGTTTCTAACTGTCGTGATAATCGATTATGGACATGCTTAACTGACTTTGCTTTATCTTTTGATGTTGACAGTGCTGTTGAAGAGGTTAATACTTTTCTTGACTCAGCTCCTATTATGAATATAACTAAGTAGAAGGAAAAGATCGAACCACTTCTTCCAGAAAAAAAGATCAACTTATCTATTGCAATGTTATCAAAACTAGAGACAATTGACCCATCATAATTAGATTTACTTCTTAATGAGGTGCAACATGAGGCGGTAAGTTTTGAAGTGCGTAAATTGTTCATGTTTAGACCTTTTCAGATAACTCTTAGGTAAGCTTAAAAAATGTAAGACCAAATATTAGAGAGCAGACCAAATATTAGAGAGCATAACTACCATCGTTCTTTCATAGATAAAATGCTCAAGTGTTTAGCTAATCATACTTTTTGTTATTTTCTTAATAGTCACTTTAGTTATCACCAAATTCTTATTGTTCTTGGTAGATTTTTTTTTCCTCATTAGTTAGTTTGTTAGGATATAATTTATTTTTCTCTTCTATTTATTTTGATATATATTTACTCTAACTTTTTTTATTATTTTATTTTATTCTAGCATGTTTTACAATCATTTCAGGTGCAATCTCTCCTACTTATTTCTTTTACTATTGTCATTCATGTTTTCCTTATCTTTCCGCACATTGGCATGCACATTTTTAGAATGTAAATCAATAAGGACAATGTTTATAATAGGTTTAGGCAGGGCCGGATCCAAGAATTTATATTACCTCAGGCTAAATTAAAAAATTTGTATTTTTGAAGTGATCATAAAAATTCATAAGTAGAAAGAAGTACATCAAATAAGGGGCACATGAAGAACCTTATAAATCAATAAGGACAATGTTTATAATAGGTTTAGGCAGGGCCGGATCCAAGAATTTATATTACCTCAGGCTAAATTAAAAAATTTGTATTTTTGAAGTGATCATAAAAATTCATAAGTAGAAAGAAGTACATCAAATAAGGGGCACATGAAGAACCTTATCTTTATAAATACGTACTCTAAAAAAAAAGTTATAAAAAAAGAGCAGAAAACAAAAGGCAATTAAAATATAAAAACACTATTTTTCAATTATAGAATCCAACAAAAAACTTTTCCTAAGGATTCTTTCAAATAGAAATAGAGAACGAAGTAACTAGAAAGATTGGTATTGTTATAATCCCACTCTTCTAGAGGGATCATCTAGAAAGCAGATTGTTTTGAATTCATTCAGACAAAAAAAGCTGACATAGATGTTATGGGTCGACTTTTGTTATTTTGCTCCCGGCTTCTCTCTGGGAATATAGCAAACTTCCATAAAGGAGCCGAATGACCCCAAAGTTTCATGTTCGGTTTTGAATTAGCGGCGTTAAAAAGTATGAATCGACGTCTACTATAACCCCTTAGTATATTAACAAATTAAATGGTCAATTAAGAAAAAATTCAATCAATTTTGAAAAGAAACTAGGATTTTACCTTAGTATTAATGGCTTTGTAAACTACAATGAATGTACCTTCACCAAGAACACCACGTTTTAGGTACTTATTAGTGATTTTCTTTGATGAATTTACTTATATCATCGTCAATTCATATATATATTTTAAATTATATGTTTTAATTTTAGGTGATATGACATTTCACCAAAATGAGTTTGAGATTAAGGCTAGGGTTCTTCGATTTCTGTAATAAATGATGTCAAGTTGGCTCTTGTTGATTTTAATTTGTTGATCAATGATTTGAAAATAGAAAAAAAATTGGGCCACTTATGGAGTAGAGGGAAAGAATGAGAGAGACAAATAAAATTACAATTAAAAATAAATTGAAAATAAAAAGAAAAATAAGGGATAAAATGAAATTTAATAAAAAAAAAAAGAGACAAAAGTTATGGTATTTTACAACTTTTGTAAGGTAGCCGGATCCGTTTGCTATGTTCTTATTATTATTGATTTCAAATACCCTTTTTCTTTCTTTTTACCACGTGTAAGTTTTCAGATTTTAAGTTGTCTTTTCTAAGATCTTAGAGCAAGCCAAGAAATCTTGGGAGCTCTGAGCATTCCATGTGATGGGTCTGACGTTTTGGTCCCACCTGTCAAAGTTGCGTAACACATGTATTGGAAGGGTACGTAGGTATCTTATAGGGTAATTTTTAAAAATCTCTCTTGAAGTTTGGGCTTGTTGTAAGTAGATGGTGAGAATTTATTTATTTGTAAAAAATTTCCTACCGGCAGTTAACTTTAACATTGACCGTTAGTTGACTGTGCAAAGACAATATTACCCTTAACAATAATTTGTAGATGGAAATAACTAAAAAAAAATTAAAATTATTGGCGCAAAAAGCACAAATTCTATTTTTTGACAATTTTATCTTTGTCAATTCCAAAGATTTACAATATCATAAGTAAAGATTATAACTATTTCATTTTCAAGTTTTTAATTTTATCTTTTTTGTAGGAACTTTAAGAAAATATCAATAATTTAAAGAGGATTTTTTAAATTTTTAATTTTATATTTCTTGTAGGAACTTTAAGAAAATATCAATAATTTAAAGAGGGTAAAATAACCAACAATTTTAATTTTTTTTTAGTTATTTCCGTCTACAAACTGTTGTTAAGGGTAATATTGTCTTTGCACAGTCAACTAACGGTCAATGTTAAAGTTAACTGACGGTAGGGGATTTTTTACAAATAAATAAATTCTCGCCATCTACTTGCAACAAGCTTAAACCTCAGGGGAGGTTTTTAAAAATTACCCGTACCTTATAACATGTTCATCGGCTTTGAATAGATGCAAGGAGAGTAGAGGAATATAGCAGAGGGCAATGAAATAAAAGAGAAATATGAACTCTACGTCCAACCAAACATTGAAAACGAAATTGATCATTTATTTACTTATTTTTTTCTTTTTTATCTTTTTCCATTTCCCTTCTCTCATCCCCTATCATTTTTTCTAATCAAACATAAGCTTACAATATACAATGCAGTCTATATATTATAACAAATAACAAATAATATAAGACTGCATTACATTATATAGTGCAATATGTTTGGACTGTTAATTTAACAGTTTGTCTCTTTAGTATCTTTTTTATTTATTAATTTAATATTATAACAAATAAAAATAAGTTTGTAATTTAATATTATATTATCTAATAATATTATATAATTTTTATTTTTATTTTAATTATATTAAAAAAATTATATAATTAAATATTACATTATGTAATTATATTACATTATATTATTTAATATTAAAATAATTAATATAAAAGTTAATATTAATTATAAAAATAATAATATTAAACATTTAAATAATATATAAAAATAAAAATATAATATAATATAATATTATTTAATTATGTTTAAATAATTAATATCGAAAAAATGATTATTATTTAACAATTTATTATAACTAATAATAAATACTTAAATATTAATAAATCTAAATAATATTTATTTAAAATTAATAGTGGTATAAATAATAATATAAAATATTCTTACATAAAGTATGGCCCATATTGTACTAAAAATGATATTACATTATAGCTTAATACACCTTAATTTAATACATCATAATATAATATAGTTAATGCAGTACAATATAATATGTCAAGCGCGCTTAAGTAAGTGAGAATACATATAACAAACTCCCGCCTCTTTTTTCGCTTCCTTCTAAACAGTTCTCTCTCACAAGGGAACCTAGAATGGATGAAGAATGGGATCCTTGGTGATTCATTTTGTCACTCACGGGTTGGGTGGGTATTGTCACTTTCGGGGTGGGGCAACATTATAGTTATTGTGTTCCCATAAAGAATATTAAATCTAAATAAGGATGTTATTGCAGTTCAAAGGGTTGGTAAAGTTGGTAAGCCCCATTGCTGCAACCTTTGACAGTAAAAAGCAGATGGATTCAGAAGAACTAATACGAAGATGTGAGGCTATAAGCTTAAAATCAGAAGAGGATGATATGATTGACTTTGCTGGAAAAATGAAAGCCAAAGGAGAGAAAATAGCAGCACACATATAACATAACTCTACACTGAATATCATACATCAGCAAACATGGAATTCATACATACGTACATCACAACTGCAACAAATAGTATCCAAGGGAAAAAAAACTCTTAATACTCGTTGGAATCATCATCGCGCGAGTAGAGCGGGGGAAAAACCTCTCAATACCCAGTGTAATTAAACTATCTTGCACGGGTAGAGTAACCTAACTCTCGATACGCATGCGTAGAGTCTATGGGGAAGGTTACATATATGGTGACTAGCAATCACATCACATGACTCAATCAAACATATAATATATGTACATGTAATCATATCATGATATAAATTCATACTATCAAACATAAATGCTTTACGGAATACATAATAGTAATAATAATATCCACCTAAAGATCATGTTTCACTCTAGGGTTCATTGGGGCTCTTGTGGGTTCTCGAATTCTCGAGTTCCTTCTAAAATATAGGATTCGAAAATTAATCGTTAGAACTAATATAAAACTTATGCGTATCATGTAATCTAATATTTGATCTTAAATTGAGTTTCCCGGATTGAGTTTTACTTGAGTCCCAAAAGGGCCATGCTTGATTTAATATTAGTGATGAACTAGACATAAGAATTCACCTTGTAGGGTAAATAGAACCTAAGCGTGTAATGTTATATCTTATATTAGCATAGCAACTAATCACTGTTAGGTTGCATATAGATATAAGATATCCAACAGGCGACGACTGAGGATACATAAGGATTACGCCAGTCTTTGTAAGAATCGAGCCAACCATTAGAAAATAGTCAAGACCATTAGGAGAGTTTATTCTCTCAACTACTTTATATTCCCATTGATTTTATCATTGAGATTGACGTGATAATTTACTTTGTTGCATTTTATTTATTACGTTTTTATTTTAATTAGTATATTAGTTTTATTAATTGTTTTATTCTATTTTAGCACAAAATCTGCACTGTTAAGATTACTATAGTAAATCTGATAACATCAATCCTTGTGGAGACAATCTTGAATACTCATCACTTTATTACTTATTGTGTACACCTGCACATTGACACCAATAGCATTAGTATTTATACCCAACAGTAGGCAGCTGGCTGTTGCTTTTGAAGATTGCACATTTGGCTTCTTCTTTTTTATTTTTTCCTCCAAGCGACGTATGGCAAGTGGTGCATGACAATTCCTCCCAACTTATAAAAATTGTCCTCAAAATTCACGTACCTAACTCAAATAAATATGGATACTATGACTGCATCTGTTCTTCATGCTCCCAAGTGGTTTCTTCTACAGTGTGACCTTTCCACATCACTTTAACCAGTGAGATCGTCTTATTACATAACACATGTTGTTTCCGATCGAGTAGCTGAACTGGATCTATTTCATAAGTCAAATTTGCTGTCATCTGGGTAGGTTCTGTATCTAAAACATGAGAAGGGTTAAGAATATACTTTCGTAGCATCGAAACATGAAAAAAGTCATGGACTCGTGATAACTTTGGAGGTAAAGGCAAACGGTAAGTAACCGGTGAAATACTAACTAGGCAACCCAAGAGGGGGGTGAATTGGGTTTTTAAAACTTAAGTTAAACAAATTGCACAACAATAATCTATTGCCTTAATCAAATAAAAAACAATAAATTCAATAAAGCCCAATAATAAAAGAGTAAGGGAAGAGAGAGCAAACATAATAATTTTTATGTGGTTCGGCAATCCCCACCTATGTCCACGCCTCCAAGCATACCGAGCTTGAGGATTTCACTATCCAAGCCTCCCAAATCTTCGAACGCTTACAATTGACTTCCAAGGTGTCAATGGATCTTTACAACAAGAGATTATCCCCAATATCTTAACCCAAGTGTATCCCAACATTTACAACCTCTCAATTTGATTTTACAAAAAAGATTACAAAAATTTCTCTCACACAATGTATTTGAATACAAATGAAAGCCTAATATGTGTGAATAAATGAAATGAATATACAAAGTTTATACTTTTAATTTGCAGTGAAATGCTCAAAATATCAATGGTTGCATCATATTAAATCAATTAGATTTAAGCCATTTTATAGTTGAAGATGAAAACTAGCCGTTATTGACTTTCTGCTAATAACCGGCTTGTCGCTTTTGTGAATCCGGTTAGCCACTTCATGTTACCGTTATATTAAAAAATTTAAATTTTTGCACATCCGTTATGCCGCTTTCATGAATCCGATTAGCCGTTTTTATTCCAAAGAGTTTCTGCCCATAACCAGTTTGCCGCTTTCTTCAATTCGGTTAGCCACTTGCTACAATGACTGCTACAGTGAACTATTTTTTAAGATTACAATTTTACTCCAAAACTTTCTATATCTGCATTATGGCCTAAAAAGTCATAAAACTTTGCAAAAAGGTCAATTTTTGGAATTTCTAAATAATGCTTGTCATTCCTAAAATTTTCTAAAATTATGATATAGCCCAAAATGCTATGAAACTTTTCAAATAAGTCCTTATCCAGAATTCCAAGTAATACTTGTTGATTTCAAAGTTTTCAAAATTCTTTCAATTAGATCATAAACTTGAAAAACAATCAATTTCATAAAATCATTTTTCCATTAAATATAAAACCTTTATAATGTGAAAATAATGATTTATTAAAATTGTATAAAAATAATTTGAGCTTTTAAAAACTTAATCATTCTTAATCTTGTTTGTTAACATCAAAATCAACATAATGGAAACATATATGTTAACAACCAGATCAACACGTTGAATAATCTCATATGGGCCTATATAACGAGGGTTCAACTTTCCACGTTTTTCAAATCGAAGAATGCCCTTCCAAGGAGAAATCCGTAAGAAAATGTTATCACCCACTGCAAACTCAAGTGGTCTCCGACGCTTATCTATATAACTTTTCTGTCTATCCTTTGCTGCCTTTAACCTTTTCTCTAATGACATTAATCTTCTCATTGGTACTCTGGACAATTTCTGGCCCTAATAACTGTTTTTCCCCAACTTTATCCCAACAAATTGGAGTCCTACATTTCCTTTCATATAGAGCCTTAAACGATACCGTTTGAATACTAGAATGATAGCTATTATTATAAGCAAACTCTATCAAAGGTAGGTATGTATCCCAATTACCTCGAAACTGCATAACACATGCTCGGAGCATATCTTCCAAAATCTGAATAACCATCTCTAATTGCCCATCTATCTGTGGATGAAAAGCTATATTAAAATTCAATTTTATACCCACAGCCTACTGTAGAAATGGCCAAAACCTAGAAGAAAACTGTGAGTCTGAATCTGAAATAATAAACACAGGAGCTCCATGCAAACATACTATCTCTTTTAATACAAATTCGCCATCCTATCATAAGAGTACGTGCTCTTATAAGGCAGACAGTGAGCAGACTTTGTGAGACGATCAACAATAACCTATACACTATTATAGCCACTACTAGTACGAGGAAGTCCAATTACAAAATCCTTGGTGCTGTGTTCCCATTTCTACTCAAGAATAGATAATGGTTAAGATTCTCCTGCAAGCCTTTAATGTTCTACCTTAACTTGTTGACTAGTTAAATGTGCTACAAATTCTGCTATTTCTCTCTTCATCCATTGCCACCAATAATGTTCCCTCAAAATATGATATACATCTTCATGCTACCTGGATGCATAGCATATGTTGAACTATGTGTTTCTTTTAAGATCTGATTCTTTAAATTTGAATTATTCGACACACAGAGTCTACTACCTATAATTAAAGTACCATAATCTCTCAGTGAAAAGTTAGTCTGTAGCGTATTCTTCACATATTCTGTTATTTTAATCAATTTCGAATCTTGATCTTGTTTCTCCCAAATATGATCAATCAAAATTGGCCTAACCTGAAATTGTGCCAAAAGTGCTCCATTCTGACCCACTACTAATTCTGTACCCAAGGACCTTAAATTGATTAATAACGGAATATAAGACATTTTTAAGTGGGAGACTAAACTCGAAGACTTTCGACTGAGAGCATTAGCTACTACATTTGCCTTCCCTGGATGGTAATCGATAAAATAATCATAAGTTGTAATTAACTCGACTCATCTACGTTGTCTCATATTTAATTCCTTCTGTGTGTATAAATACTTCAAGTCTTTATGGTCTGTATAAATCTCACAAGTAGCTCCATATAAATAATGTCTCCAAGTCTTTAAAGCAAATACCACTACTGCGAGCTCTAAATCATGTGTCAGATAATTTAGTTCATGTTGCTTGTGCTGTCGGGAAGCATAAGCAATTATCTTTCCATGTTGCATCAATGCATAACCTAATCTAATGTCCAGATGCATCACTATAAACTATGAATCCTTCTGTGCTTGATGGAAGTGTAAGAATTAGAGCTGAAGTCAACCTTTTCTTCAGTTCATGGAAACTCTGTTCACAATAATCTGTCCACTTAAATTTCGCTTTCTTCCTTGTCAATTTAATTAAAGGTAAAGCTATCTTGGAAAACCCCTCAACGAATCTGCGGTAGTACCCTGCCAATCCGAGAAAACGTCTGACCTCGGATACACTAGTCAATTGGAATAAAGCCCGAAAATGTGTTCCCTTCCAACTTTAGAACGGTGAGCTTAGAAGCATTAGTGATGGAAGTAGGAATGGTTCCGGAAAATCTATTAAGTGCCAAGTCGAAAAACTCAACAGTTGGAAGTGAAAGGTCTATTCTTGATGGAAGACTTCCGCTGAAAGAGTTATTTATGAGGACAAATAATTTCAGTGTTGACATGTTGAAGATTGGAGCTGGTAACACACCAACTAGGTTGTTCATTCCGACCACTAAATCCTCTAGATTTCGAAGATTAGCGATTTCGTGCTGTATCTCACATGGCAAATTAACATAGATGCAAAAAAATCTCCCTTACAAGATCTTATTAAAAGTATTCAAGAAAAATAACAAGTGAGAAATTAAATATTTACATAGTATTATGAACATATCGTGGAGTTTGTTGTATTCGAGATATATGCCTTTGAGCATAGTCAAGTTGCCGATTTCTTTTCGTATTGCACAGGATAAATTATTGAACTGCAAATTTAATTAATTGTTGCAGTTGTTTGCACTTTGATAAAGCAGAAGGAATTTTGCCATGAAACATATTTTTGTCCAAAAAAAAGGGCTTTCAAATAAGGAAGATAGTTGCAAATATTTTTCGGAAGCTCACCAGAAAGTCTGTTATTGGTCAAACGAATGTCTGATATTGAAGACATGTTGAAGACGAAGGAAGACACTGAACCAGAGAGCTGGTTATCAGTAAAGTCAAGAAATTTTAGCGAATGCATGGTGTATATGGAGGATGGAACGTTTCCAGAAAGCTTGTTATGACTAAGATTAAGTGTTGTGAGTGAAGAGAGGTTTCCAAGTTGAGGAGGGATGGTGCCTTGTAGATTGAATTGAGAAATATCTAAGGCTGTGACTCTATGGCTATTGACATCACAAGTGATCCCAATCCAGGTACAAACAGAGGTATTCGAGGTCCAATTACGGGCAAAAAGGTTGGTTGGATCATAAGTTATATGATCTTTCAGGGCAAGAAGAGCTTGTTGGTCTGTGGTAATATTGTTGCTTGCTGCTGCTGCTGCTGCTGCTGCAACAACCAAGCAAAGAAGCAGGCAGTGGGTTAATGACACATTGATCGTACTGAGACTAAGGTTCCTCTCCATGAAAGATTGCTTTGTTTGTTACTGGTTTATTTGGTATGCAAGGTGTTTCGACTGCTGAAGATATATATAATGCAAATGTCGATCTCGTGGTGTTTGTTATCGTAACTAAGCAAGACTGGAAGAGATGAACTGGATGGTAGTATTCATATCACTCAGAAGAACTGGATGGTCAATTTAGGTACTTGTGTTTACATCATGGCGTCATCTCATCAAGTCAAGAAGAATTGGATGCATTAGTTTTGCTATCAATGCTCAATTGTTATTATCTTCTTTCTTTGGCGAGTTTTCTGTAGCCACAAACTTGCATTTTAGATAATTGATTCTACAGGTAAGGGAATAGTATAGAAATTGACATATTTTTCTTGTATTTGTCTTTATGTGAAATTAGGATTGTCTCTTTATATGATTTTTCTGACTAAATATACTCACATGATTGATAGTTAATAAATAAAATATAATAAATAAATAAATATTGATTGTACACAAATAAAAGTACACTTGTTTCAAAAAAATCTTTCAAAGCTCAAATATTATAAGATTATAAGAGGATCCTTTCCCATGAGAATGAAATTTATATATATTTCATTTTGTATCTTTAATTTTAAATTTCAAGGACCTAATGATATAAATTTGAGATGTCAAATATTGATATTTTCGTATTTAATACTATATTAAGTATTAATTAGTATTTTTTTAAAGGGATGGTATATGCATCCATAAAAAATGCTATCGCAAAAGTTTTTAATTAATTTTTTAGTAAATTGGAAAAAAATTAATTTTTACTTGCTGAAAAATTTTTATATTGCCAAAACAATAACCACAATAATTCTTATAGACCGATTTATCTTTGACACCAACTTCTGCAGGCACCGTTTCTCTTCAATTTCTCCGTTTTTTTTTTTGTACATAAGTTTGTTAAATGTTCTTTACTCTTTCTCTCATTGTTTGATAATTAAGGTTATTTTCAACCACCAAAAAGTTAAATAAAATAAAAAAAAATTGAAATAGTTTTTCAATGGAGATCATCAAACATTTATTAAAATGGGGTTCAGCTATGGTACCACAGTGGTACCATACCACAGCTGGATCCAGTCATTGGATTCAACTATAATGACAACTATGGGCTGAATTCAATGACTGGATCTAGCTGTGGTATGATAGCACTGTGGTACCATAATTTTGCCCATTAAAATGACATCATTATTTAGAGTGGATTGTATGAATATGATATACAAGTCATTTCACTTTCCATAAAAACCAAGAGTTGAAAGTCAAAATTAGAATTTCAGTAAGAGAACACTATTATCGTAATTTTTTATTTTTTATTTTCATCATTTCAGCAACCGCCAAGTAAATTTCAAGTGATGTATCACTCATCAGCATTGCTGTAATGATTGTAATCATCAGTTAACTCATCCCTCTTAATTTTTATATTTTTTTTTTCTACAAAACTACCATAAATCAAAGATGTCACAATTTCTTAATTTTTTTTAACAATAAAAAGCATCCGAAATCATCAAAATCTAACTACAATGATCATGGTCGTACCTGTATATTTTACAATAAAACTTGGAAGTAACTTGTTCTTGCTCCGCACCTGTGCCATATAACATTAAATAGGGTCAATTTTACTGGCAATGAGATTCATCTGCTTCATTTTATTCTTTGTTTGCCATTCAATCTCAACAATGAGTAAATGAAGAGTTTATTGTAACTGAGTTTTCTCAATCATAGCAATGTGTTACTGTTATTCATCATAGGAGCCCAGGCTCTTTTCAATTATAGTATACTACTCACAATCATAGAAGATCATTAAATCATCTTATAACATTAGATTCCCTGAGAATAAGCATTATAGTAAGCCACCAAATCTACTCTTTGTTAAATTGGCCCTTCTTTCCACTAAAGCTAATGTAACAAAATAACTAGAGTCATCACTGGATGGCCAGGACGACAGTGAGATTGTGTGCGCTGCTTATTCTTTTTATCACCATCACTTAAGGCAGCTACCTCAACTCTCTATATAGGTAACATATATAGTCAAAAATCAAACAAAAAACAATAGGTTTCCTCTTTCTTCAACTTGAAGTAAAAGCAAAAGCAAATCCTGAGCTTTTTAATGGCAGTACTATAAAAGAGCTTAGCATAAAATTGAGCTCAATATTAAATTCAAATCCAAAACACTGACCTCTTTCCTATGCTTGCATCGTATTAGTTTTTCTTTTTCAAGAGAAAAATCTTCTTCTCTTACCTATTTTTCTCAGAAAACATAAAAGAATTTTGTGCATGCATTAGCTTTTGTTCCACATGAATTTAAAATGCGGGTATCACTCAAACTTTAGGAAAAACAAATATCAAAAATAGTTTATTAAAGTTTGGTCTTTTAGCAATATTTCAAAAACACCCACATATGAAAATCAATTATTATGTATACATAATGTGACTGCATTTTAAAACACAAATTTGAAATTCTAAAATAAAATTGTACCTTGTGAGTGCATCAACGACCACCACTTCACTAATCCGTTAAACAACCCAATAAAAAGTGAAAATTAAAATAATAATTTATAAACAAATTAAATTAATAATAAAAAATACATTAAAATAATAATAAAAATCAATAGCCTTGTTCAGTTTGTAGAAATGCATACCGGTTAATCGGAAAAGGATTTCTCATAATGTAATTAGGATAAATGTTCGCTTACCCTCTACCGTTCAAGTTAATTACCTAATAATTAATTTTAATTAATCCTTTTATTTTAAAAATTGCTTAAAACACCCTAATTATTTTGAAAAAATATTTGGTTGAAATTTCACAAAGACATAAACTTTCTAGAATGGATATGAAGCAATCAAACAATATTCAATCAATCAAGTAAATTACAAAATCATTTAAAAACTCCCAATAAATCAATACATGCATAAATTCCCAACAACTTCGAGTCGGCATAAGCACTTCCAATATATCTTTGTCTCTCTGTGTGTGTCAACAACATCAACCAACTTTCTCCAATTGTAATTTATAAAAAGATGACTATTCTCCAATTGTAATTTATAAAAAGATGACTATAATTAATAAAGATAAATAACGAAAATATAAATTAAATAAGCAATCACAAGACGTATATTTTTTATGAGGAAATCCTTGATCTTTATAAGCCCTGTTTGAGATTGATGTTAGAGGTTAGACAGTTATAACTTAAAACTTACAATACTAAAGTGTTTGCTAAACAGTAGTCGCTATATAACTTAGAAGCTAAGTTGATATAATTTTACATTTATATGATAAAAAAATATGTATATCTTCACTAATTTTGTCAAAATTATTATTTAACAATTATATTCATGACATAATATTAACTTTTTTTTTTCATAGTTGTAGTTTTTTCCTAATTATAATTATAATTTAAAACATATAACACCTCAATACCAGAGAAGACCATAATTTAAGAAAAAAAAATCTCGACATATGATTATATTCACGTGTAGGTGAAATAATCACTATGAAAATAACGTGAGTTTATAATGATTCAAGTACACTTACGAAACATCGCACTTGTAAACACTTTGCATCTAAATTATATTGCATCAACCCTATCAATCCTCGCAATTTTTTTCCGTGCGAATCAAACGTTGAGGTCTCTGCATGTGATAAAATAAGAGTAATAGGATAATGGGTGTGTGGGCACTCTTCTCAGATTTAACACTTTACCATCTCAAAGGCCTCACATCAATAAATTTAGACGAAAGTTAAAAATGAGAGAAGAAAATAAGCTTTGCTTGTTTCTTCCAATTAGAGGTGGCAGAAAAACCTGCCCGGACCGGATCCGGCCCGGACCCGGCGTGTGCGGTCCGGGTTTTACCCGGACCGTACGAATGAAAAAAGCGGATCCGGGCATTGATTTTCAATGCCCGGATGCTTCCGCACGGTCCACAAGACCAAGAACCCTAACCGTGCGGTTTTTATTAAGTAAAAAAAAAAAGGAAAATATAAAACTGAAAATAAAATTTGCTTTGCCCAATTGCCCCCAAAACTGAACCCTAAAACGCGATTGCAACTTTGCAAGTGAACAGCGCATCACTGCAGCAGTCAGCACCCACCTTGAAATCTCCAAATCGGTGGCACCTCTCTCCGTCTCTCCACCACCCACCGGCACCGATGCAGTGTTGACCGCGCCTCTACCTCCCCGAAACTCTTACCTTCCTTAATCAACTCTATTTCTCCTCGCAAAGCACAGTCGTCCCGTCACAAAGCTCTTCACCGTTTGGTCATCTTCTCAGGGGCGCCCACCACACGACGGCATCAACTGTTCTTGTTCAGCTGCAACTTCACCAACACAGCCACGACCCACGACCACGAGGTATTATTAATTTTTTTGGCTGTTTTTTCAAAAAAAATGAAGAAATTAAGTAATTGGCATTATTGTTGTTAGGTGTTATATGTATATATATGCAGCATGCTTAATTATTTTCTTGGATGACATCCAGGAACTAGAAGAAGGGGAGTACGAGGAAGATGAAGTAGAAGTAAATGAAGATGAGGAAGAAGAAAATGGAAGCGTCCATGATGACGGAGAAGGGGAAATGGAGGCGTCTGAAAGCTATGGAAAATGACTTGCAACATAGGGAATTGCAGGTTTAAGGATAGTGATTTCAGGTTCTGACTTTGTTTCCAAGGGATTTGAAAATAAGCAGACAACAAAGCACATGAAATCAACTTTGCTGTCCAAAAGATAATCCTGGGCATTTTTCTTTTCTCTTCACTGTAGAAAAAGAAGAGAGAACAAAAAGACCAAGGCATTTTTCTTCTTTCATCAAATCGATTCCTGGGCATCAAATCTCTTTACAGTTTGAAAGGGATTTTCTGCTAAGTGCTAATTCGGGGATAAGTTATGAATTTCCAGGCCTAATTGCACAAGCTTTCAACCTTGTGAATTTCCACTGCCCTGTTTACTTATTTAGCATTTTTTATCAATTTTTTTTTTAGCCAGTTTTGAAAATGCGGGTAGAGAAAACCCGGAAAAAACCCGTGCCCAGATAGTGCAGGGCATATACCCGGCCCGCATAGAAAAAATCCGGGCACGGTCCGGGTCCGGGCAGTTATGTGTGAAATCCGGGTCGATCTCGGGCACCCCCAAACCCGGACCCGACCCGGACTTTTGCCATCCCTACTTCCAATAATGCTTCGGTCAACGTGAAGTCAACGAGAATTTAACACAACAACGTGCACCGGATTACCTAGGATTCCAATATCTCTCCAAATCCATTTCTATCTTATCTACAACTTTTTTTTCTTTTTCTTTTTTTTTTCTGAATGGTTATCTTATCTACAACTTAATTCCATTTATCACCTATCCTAATATTTTCGACCCAAGATTTTGATAATATAAGTGACTATTGTATGATAAATATTAATCGTTACTCAAATTAATAGAAACTAAATTAGTCATCTTTAATCTTCTATTTTTCTTGTTAGGGTTAAGAATTTAATAGAAATCAAGTTAGTCAATTTTTAGATTTGGTTATAGACCCACGATTAATCTAGAACACAAATGATTGTCTATTTTAAATTGAAGAAACTCTGTAATGGAGCAAACACACGATTTGCAATTTACAATTTGAAGACATCAGTTGGATAGTAATTCACTTTACTATGAGAAGAGGTTTGAATATTTTCATATCATTGTTAATATAATATTTTTTAAAACTATTTAAAAATAGATTTGACTAGTTATATTGATCACAATAAAAAAATAAAAATAAATAATAGATGTACACTTAGAATTTTTTATTAGAACAATAGAAATTGTGTTTCTTCCCTCAAAATAGAACAACTTACTTTCAATTTGCTTGCTTGGCAATCTGATATCATGTTAGATAGAATCAAGCTTCGATCTTGATCAAGAATCAAGATCGAAGTTTCTCTATTGACTAATGGCAAATCGAATGGTCCAGATTTTTCTAGAAAAATAAGACACGGAAACGATCCTCACACTACAGATAAGCAGCTTCCGAATCTAACGAGCTTAAAATTGTTATATATTCTCCCTAATCAATCTGCATTAGAAGAAAGCCTACCTGCCAATTGCCAAATAAATAAATTTTATTATTACTCAACCAATCCCATTGTCTCAATTCTTAAAAAAGAAAAAGGATAAAAAAAATCAATCAGTCCAACCAACCATGATTTATTTTTTTTAACATATATTGGAGACACTTTTTTCTTATCACTAAATACCTCCTTTTTGGCAACAATAAATAATGTTTTAATTAATTCTAAAATGATGTTTTTCTATTTATTAATTAACATAAAATTAAAATATATGTTGATGGAATTTTTTTTAGAAGATATCAAGCTACTATATATTAACCAAACATGTACATAGATAACTATTCTCTGTTTCAATAACTTGTAATCTTATCTTATCTTTACCGTTAGCTTGTAATTATCATATAGGCTATGGCTTAGCTTGTATTTATCTTATAGGCTATGACTTATCTTATAGTGTTTGGCTTATCAGCCTGACTTGTATAAATTGTAACGTTACTCATTGATAAATTATCAATTCATACAATTTCTTCATGGTATCAGAGCTCTAGTCTCTAAAGAGCATATTTTTCCTTTTTATAATGGCTGATCAAACAACACCTACTTCTACAGCCATTTCCCCTACCCAATCAACCCAACAATCTACTGGGTATATCTCTATTAATGCTGCTGCACAGCTTCCTTTGAAACTTACACCAGAAAACTATTTTACTTGGTGAGCTCAGTTTTTATCCCTTGCTTTTGGTTATGATCTTATCAAATACATAGATGGATCCTTTCCATGTCCAGGCCCAACATTAGCCTCTGGCAGTGAAACTATATCCACCCCAAACCCAGCATACCTTCATTGGAAACGTCAAGATCAATTGATTTTTCATTCCATCATTGCCTCCTCTTCAGAAAGAGTTGCTCCACTGATTGCTTGTTCCACAATATCCAAACAAGCGTGGGACAAGTTAGCAAGACTTTATTCCAATCCTAGCCGTAGCCGTGTGTTTTCGCTAAGAGAGCGTCTAGCTCGCCCCCGTCGGGGATCACAATCTGTAGCCGATTATCTCAATTCCCTGAGATCTACTGCTGATGAATTATCGTTGATTGATGTACCCATCACTGATGACGATATTGTGGTTCATATTGCTAATGGAGTTGGCGCATAATTCAAAGAAATAATTGCTGGGGTAAGAACACGTGAAACTGCTATTTCCTTTGACGAGTTATATGACAAGTTGGTTGATTTTGAAGCAACTTTGAAACGAGCGGATCCAATGGCAATTTCTCCTGTTACGGCTAATGCTACACAACGACAATATAATAAGCATGGTGCAAATCACAAGCAAGGCAACCGTGGCTCTCCTATGCCACATCAAAATGGCCAATTTAATAATGGTCAATTTAATAATGGCCAATTTAATAATGGTCAATTTAATAATGGCCAATTTAATAATGGTCAATTTTCTTCCCAACCCCATAATGCCTCCAACTATCAAAATTTCACCAATAATAATGCTCAATTTCGTAAGAAAGGATCTGGCTATAAGGGATTTTGTCAACTTTGTGAGCAAAAAGGTCACACAGCCAAAGACTGTCCAGTTTTCTCCTCTCGCAAAAATACTCCGATGTTGAACCACACCATTACATCCAATATGGTTTCCCCAAATTGGCTTGTTGATAGTGCTGCCTCGCATCATGTCACAGGGGATTTTAAAAATCTAACTACTGCTTCTCTCTACCAAGGTTCTGATTCAGTTTTAGTTGGAAATGGTACAGGTTTGAGTATCTCTCACACTGGATCTTTATCTTTATCTTCCCCTCATACCAAATTTTCTTTGCACGATGTTCTTTATGTCCCCTCTATGAATAAAAATCTAATCTCCGTATCTCAATTTTGTGCTTCAAATAATACCTCTATTGAATTTTTTCCTGACTTTTTTCAGGTGAAGGACATGACTACGGGGGCGATTTTATTGCAAGGCCAGAATAAGGATAGAGTGTATGAGTGGCCAAATTCCTTCTTTAGCAAATCGTCTTCCCCGCTTTCATGCGTCACCATTAAACCTTCATCTTCCATTTGGCATCAGCGTCTTGGTCATCCGTCAACAGAAGTTTTAAATCATCTTTTGCGTTTTCTTCATTTATCTATTTCTGGGTCTTTAGCTCCTCCATTCTGTGAGTCTTGTTTATGTAATAAAAGTCATCGCCTCCCTTTTGGAAAATCCACATTGAAAAGTAGTAGTCCTCTTGAACTTATTTATTCGGATGTGTGGGGTCCTGCTCCTGTTACATCGTTGGATGGTTACAAATATTATGTGATTTTTGTTGATCACTTTACCAAGTATATTTGGCTTTATCCATTGCGATTCAAATCTGATGTCTTTGGTACTTTTGTTCAATTCAAAAACAATGTTGAAAATTATTTTAAGACCAATATTGTTTCTGTTTACACTGATGGAGGTGGTGAATTTATTAAACTCAAAGAGTTTTTTCTTAAGTGTGGCATTTCTCATTTATATACACCACCTTATACCCCACAACATAATGGAACAGCTGAACGTAGACACCGACACATTGTTGAAACCGGGATAACATTATTGCACCAAGCATCATTACCACCAAAATTTTGGTCATTTGCCTTCCAGACAGCTGTTTATTTAATTAATAGGCTACCTTCTCGTACCACTGGCATGCAATGTCCTTTCCAATTACTGTTTAAAGAGACTCCTAATTACAATAAACTAAAAATATTTGGGTGTCTTTGTTACCATGGCTTCGGCCATACACTCACAA
Source organism: Citrus mangshanensis (assembly GCA_030449895.1). Taxonomy (NCBI): domain Eukaryota; kingdom Viridiplantae; phylum Streptophyta; class Magnoliopsida; order Sapindales; family Rutaceae; genus Citrus; species Citrus mangshanensis. The sequence goes on along the minus strand of JASUUJ010000215.1, from coordinate 9,843,988 downwards.
CAAATTAGAACCACGTTCACTTCCCTGTGTTTTTCTAGGATATTTCTCTCAACAAAGTGCCTATAAATGCTTAGAGCCAAAGTCTGGGAAAATTTTTATTTCCCGAGATGTGCAATTTGTTGAGTCTGTATTTCCCTATAACTCTATTACTTCTACTTTGCCTCCTTTCTCTACTTTACCTATAGCGTCTTGGCTTCCTCCTGTGTTTCATGTATCTAGTTCCACCATTCCAACTTCCAATTCTAATGCCACTCAGTCACTTGCCTCATCTGACAATGCAATGACATCGCACTTGGGCTCATGTTCTTTGTCTGCAGAAAATTCTAATTCCCATATACAACCTCCAAATACTAGCCCCACCACCATAAGTTCCCAGATCCTCCCGTCCTTATCATCTCCTAATTCCATTGAAATTCCACCCACCATTCCGGAACCCAATAATCCTGTTTCAACCTTTTCTAAACCTCATTCTTCTTCAAATCCACTTGTTCGAACACATCCAATGACAACCCGCTCCCAAAATAACATCCATAAACCAAAAAAAAAATTTTCCTCCACTTTAGACCATCTACAGGTACACTCCAATTATCCATTGCCAACCTCTTGTGAACCCACCTCCATTACATAAGCACTTAAAGATCCTCAATGGCTTGCTGCCATGACTACTGAATATCGTGCCCTTATCTCCAATAACACATGGGACCTTGTACCTCCATCACCTAATCAAAACCTTGTCGGCAGTAAGTGGGTGTTTCGGGTTAAAAGGAAACCTGATGGTAGTATTGATCGATTTAAAGCTCGTCTAGTAGCTAAAGGTTTCCATCAGCGTCCTGGGATTGATTTTCATGAAACCTTCAGTCCAGTTATTAAGCCTACTACAGTTCGATTGGTTATTTGCCTAGCCTTGGCATGTGGCTGGTCCTTACGGCAACTGGATATTAATAATGCTTTTCTCATGGTCATCTTCAAGAGGAAGTGTTCATGAAACAACCCAGTGGCTTTGTTGATTCTAACAAACCTAATTTTGTGTGCAGGTTGAATAAATCAATTTATGGCTTAAAACAGGCTCCACGTGCATGGTTTACAGTATTACATCATTTCCTGCTTACTTATGGTTTTCATCAATGTCGATCTGATGCATCATTGTTTATTTACAACACAAATGGTGTACGCGTCTACTTTCTTGCCTACGTTGATGACATTATTATAACGGGCAGCCATAATGCATTCATTTCTCGTTTCATTAATGCTCTTTCAGCTAAATTCTCTCTCAAAGATTTGGGGGCTTTAAACTACTTTTTAGGTGCTGAGCTTGTTCAAACAACCACTGGAATTCTCTTGTCACAGCACTCTTACATTCGTGACCTCCTGCAGCGTTTTGGCATGTGTGATGCTAAAGCAATTGGTACTCCTCTTTCCTCCTCAGTCACACTTCAATTAAATGATGGGGCACCACCAGCCGATTCCACTCTATATCGTCAACTTATTGGAGCCTTACAGTATTTAACGTTAACTCGGCCAGATATTAGTTTTGTTGTCAACAAATTATCTCAGTTCATGCAGCAACCTTCACAAATTCATTGGCAAGCTGCTAAGCGAATCCTTAGATATTTGAAAGGGACAATTTTTCATGGTTTACATCTATGCTCATCTCAGTCGCATTCCTTGATAGCTTACTTTGATTCTGATTGGGGAGGAAATCTTGATGATCGCAGTTCTACTAGTGCCTATGTTATTTATTTTGGAGGTAATCCAATTTCATGGTCATCCAAAAAGCAACGTTCTGTTGCTCGCTCATCTACAGAGGCAGAATTTCGAGCAATAGCTGCTGTTGTTTCAGAAATATGTTGGATCAGGAACTTGTTGGATGAACTTGGTATAAACTTTTCTATGCCTGTTCTACATTGTGATAATCTTGGAGCGACATACTTATGTTCAAATCTGATTTATCACTCAAAGATGAAACACGTAGAAATTGATTTTTATTTTGTTCGTGATAAAATTGCAGCAGGTCTTCTTTGTGTTTCTCATATTCCTTCAGAAAATCAGTTGGCTGATACCTTGACCAAACCACTGTCTCGCAGTCGTTATATTGCTGCACGTTCCAAGCTAGCAGTTCTAGATGGAACACCTATCTTGCGGGGGCGTATTAACCAAACATGTACATAGATAACTATTCTCTGTTTCAATAACTTGTAATCTTATCTTATCTTTACCGTTAGCTTGTAATTATCATATAGGCTATGGCTTAGCTTGTATTTATCTTATAGGCTATGACTTATCTTATAGTGTTTGGCTTATCAGCCTGACTTGTATAAATTGTAACGTTACTCATTGATAAATTATCAATTCATACAATTTCTTCACTATAGACAACTTGAAATCTAGATTATCCAAACTATTGATGTAAGTCTTTTTTTTTTTGTTTTTTCCCCCTCACTTATGGAGTTTCTTTATTCTTTTTATAATAAAAATATAACTTTGTGATTGATTTTCAGGATTTTGATCAGAAGCACACAAGATGCATGTCAATTTTTCATTGGAGAGGTTGTGGGATGGTGACATGTGTCACTATAACGATAATGCACATATATCAGCCCTCTCATTTTGAATTAGATGCATGAGTTTAATATTGTGGACAGTGACATCCAAACTAAATCCCTAATTTTTATCACCTTCGCAAATGAGGATAATTTTGAATTTGTATCAAATTGATCCCTAACTCCAACTCAAATAAATGAAATATCCGAATAACATTGAATTTTGAATAGTTAAGTTAAAATTTAGAGGACATTTTCGTAATTAATATGAAGATTTATCATAAGTGAGTGAGCTCGAGTCCTCACAACTATAGGTACTCGACTTTTCCTTAAAAATAGGAGCATTTTCCTAAATGCAAAAGTAGTAATTGCTTGTAGAAAAAGGTAGTTTTAGCCATGCCACACTAAAAAATGATTTGGATTAATTCTAATATATTTATAACTATGAAATATCATTAGTATTAGTTATAATTAAGAAAATCAACATGAAAATTAATTTTTAATAAGGACCTAACTGAAACAAATGGACAAACTATGCCCTTAATTTAAAGAACTCCAAAGCATCAGGAACTCATTCACTATTATTCCATACTATAATTTTTATTTATAAACTCATAAAATGTTCTATACATTATTGGCAAATCTTATCTCACAAACAATGTAACAAACATCCAATAGATGTAGATCAATGATTTTGATATTTCTTAAATCTAATGGATGAAAACAATTTTAACATGAAATGAGGTACGGGTGTAATAGTTATTTATAAAAAATTTATTTTTAATCACATATTTACTTTTTTTTTTAAATAAGTCCTCATTAATTTTGTATAACTAAATAGTTTTGTAGTTCATCTCTTCTACATCTATTTTAAAACTTTATAAAGCTTTTACTGTATTTTTTTTAAAATCTAAATGATTATTATATTCATAAAGATTTACAACTTTTGGATATATTTTTGCACCTGCATGTATAATTTCTTGTCTCTCTTGAGACATGGACTAAATTTTTCTTCTAACACACACACACTTATTCAATCTACTTTCCCATCCTTATACATACCATCAATGTTATCACATAGATTTTGTAATCTACATTCATTATCCTAAATTATAAGAGATGTTATATATGATAAATATCTCATGAATCTAACAAATTATTAGAAACATGGAACAATGAATAAATCATCAGAACCTCTAATAATTTCATAAAACATAGAAACCAGTAACCACCTTCTAGCTATAAGTAAAGAGGATTTTTCTATGAAAGATTTCAACCGTTTGATCTGATCAATGATTCAGAAATGTGGAGAAATAATAAATTAAATTAAATGTCGCTCTATTTATTAAATAAATTAAGAAACCCAAATTTATCTATAAATGATATAGAAGGTGTAAATAAAATATTAGAAATTAATAATTTCAATAAAGAAAATATAAAATAAATTAAAAAGTTAAGAGATTAACTGAGTAAAGAATTTAATAAAGTTAAACAATTAATAAAAGACTTCAATATTGAAAATCATGATATATTAAAGTACGATATCATTAGTATAATTAATAAAAACTCAATAGATATAAGATTAAACAAGTTAGAGATTCAATTAAATAAAATAGAAAAATTATTGAGCAATTTAGTACTAAATTTGCTATAAATATAAATAGAAAATTTTAAAAAACTTGAAGTTCTAAAAGTACTATTGCCTTGGTTTTAAAGTAAAACTTAAAAGCTTATTGATGCTTTTAATAATTATTATCTTTTCTAAGGATTTAAAAACTTATAGCTGTAACGTACAGCCGATGTAAGATAAGCTTCGCTTACATTATTGCATATTAAAAAACATGATAATTTATATATTAAGAAAAATAGAAATGGACAAAACTCAACAAATAACAAAACGGCGCTGATGTTTGCCCCGGGTCAAACCCGAAACTTGGTTAAAATGACGATGTTTGTTCTTTTTGGTTTCAATTGTGTAAAACGATGCCGTTTGACTCAAGCAAAGACGATGCTGGGTAGGAAAATTTACAGAGGAAAGAATACTAAACAGCAAGGAGAAGTACAAGGCACAAACAAGTTGACTAATTTGGAGAAGCAAACTTTTCTTTTTACAGCCACATAACATTGATAGGAGATCAAAGGAACCCATCAACAGATAGATCAAAATCCAAAATCACGTCTCAACAAACAAGCTAGACAAATGCCATGCCAAGTAAGTAAACTTCATTGAAACTTTTCCTTATGTGATCAAGTACAAGCACGGTAAGGAAAACTTTACGGCTGATGCATTATCTTGAATCGGCTTTCTCTTCGAATTTTTGTTTCACCATAGAACCTCAAAGATAGAACTTCAGATTTCTTTAACTTCAGATACCTGCAGCTAGCCACATCAAATAGTAGCCTATAATAATAGAAGAAGAAAAAGGAAAGAAGTTCAAGAAGGCAGTGGCGATGGCTGGGCTAACGGTGCGTTTGATGGTGGCTGTGAAAGGGAAGAGGAAAGAAGGAAAGATGAAGGAAAGAAGTTCAAGGGATTTGATGCCAAACGAAGAGTAAAGAAAGCAGCCAAAATGATGTTGTTTTAGGGAGAAAGAAAACAAAAAAAAAAGATGAAATGACGTCGTTTGCATCAATTTCGGGGTTTGACTCGGGGTAAATATCATTTTCGATAATAACAAAAAGAAAGATAGTGCTGCTATATACCTCGAGTCAAACCCCGAGTCAAGCCCCGAATATTGTTAAAACGATGCCGTTTTGAGAATTATTTTTTTTAAATTTTAAAATTAAACATTTGCTGCTTCATTTCTCTTTCACTTTTCATTTTGTTCCTTTTTCTTCCCAAGTCCAGAGCATTGTTATCTTCCTTCATAGCCCCATCTAATTCCTCCAAATCTGCTTCTGAAAACGATGCATCACAAAGACGCTGCTTCTGCAAATGATAGATCAAGTAAATGAATGCACTTAAATCATGTAGCTTGGCTGGTTTTTCAAAATATTTTTTTAGTTAAAAAATATCCAAAGATAATGTTCTCAAAGCACATATTTTTTCCTTTTCCAAAAACAAGAGAGAGATTGCAGGGACTGTGGCCGAAAAAAATTATTATTTATAAATACATTTTTTTTTTGCTATGATGGCTTCGGTGGTGGTGGTGACGATGGCTGGGTAGGCGTGATGGCTGTCCGTGGTGGTGGTGCTAATGGCTGGGTATACGTGATGGTAGCTGCCAGTGGCTGTCGGTGGTGGTTATCAATGGTGGTGGCTGTGAAACGAAGAGGCTGTTGGTGGTGGTTGTTAGTGGTGGTGGCTGCGAAATGAAGAGGAAGAGGAATACAACGCGAAAGGTTGTGAGACGAATTTGGGGCTGCTGTTGGGTTTGCCTTAACTAAGCCAAAACGACATTGTTTTAGTGGGATTGAAAACCAAAAACAAAAAAAATTGAAACGGGGTCATTTGGATTAATTTCGGGGTTTGACCTAGGGGAAGTAGCATTTTCCAAAGAAAGAAAAGAAGCAAAAGGACTGACGGTGACCCAGCGACCTCCCACCCCACCAAATTAGTAGCAGTTGTAACACTACATTGAAGCTTAAGAAACCTCAGGCCATTCTTGTCGGCAACCACATGATCCGTTCTTTTTTTACATTCAAAACTTCAAACACAAACCAAAACTGAAACTGCAGCAAGACTTCCCACTTGTGTTTCATTTGAGACCAGACACAGTAACCCAAGATTCAGTCAATCTTCTTGCTGTAGTGCATGTCTGTTTTTGTCTGTCTTTGTTTTCTGCTTTCAAGTCATTGAATTTGAAGCGTCATCATCATCAATGTTGGTCCAAGACCGCACACTCCCTAAGCCTCCAAAATCCCAGATCAGAACTTCATCCCATCGCTTCTCTGATTCGAAATCCCTTGATTTCTCCACATGGGTACGTGACAATTTGTTCAAAATCGTCACTGTCCTTCTCGTGATTGCCACCATTTCTGCTCTCTCCTTCGTAATTATTCCAACTTTAATTTCTCTTTTTTTTCTTTTTAGTATTTAATTTCAACTTTTTTTTTTTTCCAGAAAACGAAATGTTGGCAAAAGTGAACGAAGAGAGTTTCAATAGTTGAACGAAATGTCCGTACATATATAAATACTCTAATAGGCTATTGTAAATTTGAACTTATTCTTTGTTTTTGTAAAGAATACGAATTTTTTTTTTCCCTAACTCACCCTCATTTTTCCCATATATTTTGAATAAAAATAGAATAAATTGAATTTTACAACAATTTAAGAATATTTTGAAGATCCTTATTCCACCAGGAGTTTGAAAATTTACCCTTTATTAATTTTGTAAATCCACCTTAATTCTAGAAAATAATTAGAATAACTTCGCATTATTTTTAAAATATACAAATCAACCAAAACTTTAGACAATAAATTAATTAAATCTTTCTTATTATTTTTTGTACCTAGACATCTTTGACCATTAAGATTACTTTACAATAAATTTTATTTGACTATTTTATTCCGATAATATAAAATGACTGAATTGTCCTAAAAACATGAGCTCTTATTTGTAATAATTTAGCTATTTAATTTTGGTTCATTAAATCTCCGAACCTCCTCTTTATTTAATTTTAAAAAAATAATGTGAACTTATTGCAAATATCACCACCTTTATCGGTGGAAAAATGTCACCACCCTTACTATACAGTAACGTAACTCACGTTTACGACCTTTGTTTTTTGCTTATAAAAATAACGTAAGAAATAAAAAATCTTTGTTTTTCACATGTTTACATGCAGCTGGCTTCCGCCTGTGAGATAAAAGTGCTACAATCCAAATGAGTTCCACAATTTTTTTCTTTAATTAATTCTTCTTTAAATCATGATTTTTTAGTTATACTTTATCTTAAGTGGTGGGAGCAAAAGTATTGTTAGGAGATGATTGGTTAATTAACATTCAGCACTGCTTGTCATAATTGTAATTGTCACTTGACACGTTGCTCTCAATTTTTTTGTTGATTTTCTACAAACTTATCATGACAAGTTTGGGATGTGAAGTGGCTTGCATAACAATATGCATCTGCTTGAAAAGTGTTTGCTGCCTCCTCTAAGTGTACATGTCAGTACCTTGAATCTAAAGAGTATGCGACTCAGGTAATAACTTTGAGAAAGAAGGTGGGTTGCGTAGATGCAATTGTTGCATATTGATTGTTTATATTCACCACTATGTTATCGTTTCTGAAGAAGAAAGTGAAGAAGTTGAAAAGAATAATGAAGCTTGTGCTTGGAAAGTTAAGTGCACAAGAATCATCTCTAGAGGTACAAATTATTAATTTTCATTCTACTTTCAAGCTTTTCTTTTTTAATTTTTTTCACTTTTTTTATAATTTTTTTTTTCACTTTCAAATCTATAGAAACTAACCATTATTGGGTTTTCTAACTGATAGACCAGATTTATTGCAAGAGAGTAAATCTTCTGATGGTACTATTGCATTTTTTGACAACTTGTATGAGGACGTTGTTGGGAAAATATGCTCTTTAAAAGCATATGTGTTTATTTAATTGTAATAAACTGTTTTTCTGATTAATAAAATAAATGAGGTATTTTATTCAAATATCTTAATTGCATTAATACTTGTATTAAAGTCCATTTAATCATATTATATGTATTTATGTGATCACCATGTGGATTCACAGAAGACATAAATACAAGTTATCTTATGATTAAATAAATTTATGATTGATAAATAAAGTTGAGACTTTATTTAGATATAGAGCGTAATAAATTCATTGAATGATTTGTCTTAATCATGTATGAATTTATTGATGTACTACATTGAACAGGATCACATATGAGATTTAATTAACTTTGTAATAATGACTTATTAAATCTCATAGGCATTGATTTTCGTAATCTTAATCTTGAGTTAATTATGATTTCATGATTGTAATTGGTATTCCATTTGAGTTACCAATGGGCACGACACATCCTTGTGGTCAAGATTACCCGTATCTTGGTGGGAGCAATTATGAGTATTGGAGTTATGGATTAACAATATAGAATTTGTACAACACATCTCTTGATGAGTTTTGACTTGATCAGTGTGTCAACATATTTAGTATGTTGAAAATGATCATTAGAGAAAAGAAGATCGAGGAATAAGATGTTATTAAATTGATTGGGTTGAGATATCAATTTAATTAACGATGGTAAAAGGATTGTGCGGAAAGAAATCAACGAATTATTATTCGAGCATACAATTATGGAAGTTCCAATCTTTTAGTGGAGTAGATTTGGAATTAAATAATTGGGCTAGTTTAATTACCCTATTGTATGTTCCCAAAATGAATTTCATTTAATCTGACTAATAAGTAAGATAACTTATTTGTAAATATATCATTTAGTGGGAGGCTCCATTTAATTTTTTTATATGTTATTTTACAAGGTGGGTTCAAAAGAAAATAACGTGAGTTTTATTTAGGCATTATTTGGGCTTTTTTAAAGGGAGATATATAAGCTTATTTTCTAAAAAAAAGAAGCCACTTTATACATATCGGAGAATAAGATTTTTCTCTATGGTTGAGAGAAAAATTTTCTCGTGCTTTGGTAGTGATAAAGGCGCCACACGTCAAGTGCGGATCGAACCAGTAAGATCATTGGTGACGTGATCTAACAAGCGTGGTGGTGACGGATCGTGATCTAATAGGAGTGGTGGTGGCGTGATCTAGGAGCCTAAATCACTTCGGATTTTCAAGGTACGATTTCTAGAATACAAATTCTTATATATTATATGAGAGCGATCTTCAAAAGGTTTTATAAAAATTTAAAAACCCGATTTTTTCCCCAACAATTGGTATCAGAGCCATCTCATATTAATATATAAGAATTTCGTATGAAATTAATCTTGATATTTATGTATTAGAGTGGCACAATTTATTCAGATATATATTATTTGTTTAATATATGAATAAAGCATGTTTATGGTTTGTCTTAATTCATGGTTAGATTTTCTATTGTATTTTTCGTTTGGAATAAGAGGGTGGCTTTTTATCACCATAATTCCTCTTGATTTATTTTTGTAATTGAAATTTTGTAAGCAAAAATTTGCGTTGAAAATTTGTAAATACATCATCACAAAAGCAATACAATCAAAACATGCACATGAGCACGCCCGGCATGCAGCGCACGCTGCGTTTTGGTTAGCGTCTTTCAGCGTGGCGGCATACGTCGGAGATGGTGGAAATCGTTTTTGGAGATGGCTGCGGAAGAAAGAAAGAAAAATATGGATTTAGGTTTTCATGGTTTCTATCATGGAGGTCCCTATGGTTCCATAAGTTTTCATTTAGAAAGATTTTAATTTTTGCATTTAAGTTCAAACATAGTTTTTTTAATGTTTATTTCAATTCAATGGATTAAAATGCATAGATAAAATTGGATACTTTAAATTTATTTTTGGTCCAAAAGTTTTATTTTAATAAAAAAAATTTAATTATTTATTTATTTCATTTCAAAATTAAAATTGGACCAATTATAAATTTAAATGCCCAAATTCTCCTAGTCCATTAACAAAGACAAGCTTATGAAAGATGGACAATGACAAGAAGCCCAATGAAGATTAGGCTTAGGTTAATGTATTTTTTCATTATTAGGAAAGCCATGAATTAAGATTATTTAATTGTTTTTCTATATGTTATGTTTTGGATAATTACATGCCATGATAACATGTCATATAGAATAGGTAGTGCCACTCTAAGCATAATGATACATGTCATTCATTAATTATGAATTTCATTATATTGTTTGAAATTTGCACATGCTTAATAATATTTGATATCATCTAGATAATATTATAGGAAGCATGCAATTAACAATATGTATGTTTTAAAAAGGAAAAACCAATTTTAAAATATTGAGTGGGAGAGGGAAAATTCAACATAATTTTCCCATTGTTAGTTCAATAATAAAATTATATATATACGACTCGTGATACGCTCCATTCGGAGGGTATATATATTAGATATTTTATTTGATGAAATTCTTCAAAGATAAAATTGAAATATTTTTCAATCGATTGTTCACCCCAACGGTGACTATTGATATGAAAAATACGTAGATTGAAACAATGGTTATACACTCAACTAAAGTTTGTTATTAATCTTCCCAACGAAGCTCTGTTAACAAATTTAGGTCCAAAGGGATAACGATAATTATTTATCATGTCTCTACATGAAAGTAAATAATCCAATGGATAATTGGGTCTAGTAAGTGAAGACATGACTTCCCCAACGGATAGCTTGTCAAAGCGGTACTAGATTATCGTTACAATAAATTAAAATGCATTTATGGTTTTTTGCATTTTTGTCATTTATTGTGAATATTATTTCAAAGTATTTATGCATGTATATTTTGTTTTTTTCAGAAAATGTCTTCCATCAACCCATTATTATTTATCCTTGTTAAAAATGAACTCACTGGCGAAAATTATTTAGATTGGAAACGCAATCTATTTAATATTCTCAAGGAAGCAAATATGTGTTGACCCAGCCTTGCCCTCCTGAACCATCGTTATACGATTATAGAAATCAGAGGGAGCCTTATGAGAAATGGTGCGAAGCTAACAAAATGGCTAAGCGCTATATATTGGCTTCGATTTCTGTGGGACTGCATAAGAAACATCGGAGCATGGAAACAGCCACTGAAATAATGGCTAGTCTTCATCAGATGTTTGGGCAAAATACCCATTTTGCCAGAGAAGCAGCATTAAAACGTATTACGGATACTCAGATGGAAGAGGGCACAAAAGTTCGTGATCATGTCCTCAAAATGATGGACTATTTGAATGAGGTAGAGATTCATGGTGTACAAATTAATGATAAATCAAAGATTAACATGGTGATTGAATCTTTACCTGATACATTCAAAGAGTTTAAGGTCAGTTATATCTTAAACAATAAAGATATGACCTTAATTGAATTAATGCACGAACTACATGCTATAGAAGAATTTTATCATAGCAGAAAACTTCTTGAAAAAGGATTCTCTTCAAGGCTTAAGTCGAAAGACAAGAATGAGCAAGCAAGAGTTGGGATCGGCAAACTGTCTACTAAAAGAAGTGGCAAGCCAAAAGGCAAGTGTTACAAATGTGGACAGAAGGGTCACTGGAAGAAAGATTGTCCTAAGATTATTAAAATCAGGTATAGGAAATCTTTAAGCTTCCTAATTAGTTCAGATTTCTATTGCATCATACAATAATGAATTCTGAGATAACTAATCTTATTTGTAATTCATTTATTTGGTTTTCAGGAAACCAAGAGATTAAGTGAAGAAAAGATCAAACAGCAGTTGAGGACATGCTAGTTTATATCAATTGAAAGACTAGATCAATTTTACAAGACTTTAGTTTTGATATTTGTCTTTATATTAGAGGAATTTAATTTCGGTGGCTTGTTTTAATAAACAGGAGTACACTGTTATTTTTTGGATCCTCTATTTATTATTTATTTTGGTTATTTATAAAGACAATTTATATCATAGAAGTCCATTGATCTATTCAAAGTAAGATATAATGATAAAAAGTATATGCATTTATCTAAGAAAAGAAATGTTTCTTCTAACCAAAAATCACCTCTGATATTTATGCCTAAGTCATATAAACTATAATAAGATTTTAAGAAAATGATTAATGATAGACTTGTTGGCCTATTAAGATTGATCATTGTAACTCTATAAATCTTATTTAGAAAAGTAATATGACAAGGATGCTCTTTTTGAGCTAAAAGCATAACTATGTATTTGATGATTTAGCGCATACAAATGTATACGGACTAATCAGTTTACATGTTATAAGAGGTTATGAGTATTCTATCAATCTTGTTGATGAATATTCATTTTATTTATGTTTGTCTAAATGCGTCATGATTCCATTGCTTTTGAAATTCAAAAGAGTACGTGGATAAGACAGAAGCAATTAGACAGGAACATAAAAGAACTTCGATATGATCGAAACAAAGAATATCTCTATGGAGAATTCAAGCACTATTTGGTTGTCAATGAACACTATAATACAATAGTGTAATTAAATGGAGAAACAAGATTCTTTTGGATAAGACAAGATATATACTAAGTGGTTTATCATTTACCTTTTTTATTCCAGATACTAGTATTTAAAACTACAAAGTTTATTGAACTTAGTTTCATCTATCTCGGTGTCTACTACTCCAAGAAATTATGAAAAAGTCACAAACATGGTTTGAGACACATTCGTATTTGGAGTTTACTAGTATTTCTACTAGAATCAGAGATAGACAAGATGGATTCGTGTTCAGAAGCTTGCATGTTTTAGGTATCTTAAAGAAATAAGGAAAGTCAATTATAGTCCCTCAAGATAGGAATGTATTTATAGAAATATTCTTTACTTTCTTTGAGGAAGACTCTATAATGACTTATAACCTAAGAGTAAGGTAAAACTAGAGAAATAAAAGAGATTAGGTTGATGCTCACTTTCAACATATAGAAAGAAGAAAAAGCAACCAAATGATCAAAGACAGATTATCCTTGAACAACCATCACTTTTAGAACCTTGTCGTAGTGGGAGGGTAACTAGGTTACCTGCGAGATACATATTTTTGGGAGAAACCTATATGGCTATCTCAGATGAACATGTACAAAATCCCACTAGTTACAACGAAGCTCTAATAGATAGAGATGTTAAATTTTGGAAAAAGGCCATGAATCAAGAAATGGAATCTGTGTATTCCAATAAAGTCTGGGAACTTGTAGAAGCACCAAATGGGGTAAAACCTATAGGCTGCAAGTGGATCTACAAGAGAAAAAGAGGAGTAGACGGAATGGTGGAAACATTTAAAGCAAGATTAGTAGCCGAAGGGTTTACTCAGAAAGAAGTAATCGATTATGAGGAAACCTTTTCCACGGTTGCTATGCTTAAATCCATCAGGATTCTGCTCTCCATTGCTGCAGTGCTAGATTATGAAATTTGGCAAATGGATGTCAAGATTGCCTTTCTTAACGGGCATCTTGAAGAAAACATCTACATGCAGCAACCAGATGGATTTATACAAAAAGGCCAAGAACACATGGTATGTAAGTTGCAGAGATCCATTTATGGATTGAAGCAAGCATCCCGGTCATGGAACATCATATTTGATCAAGCGATTAAATCACTTGGATTCATTCAGAACATTGATGAACCATGTGTGTACAAGAAAATTCAGGAAAAATTTGTAGCCTTCCTAGTTCTTTGTGTAGACAATATTCTCCTGATTGGAAACGATATAGGAGTATTGACTACAATAAAGATTTGGTTAGCAAAATAATTTGATATGAAAGACCTGGGGGAGGCAAGTTATATTCTTGGTATCAAGTTACTTGAAGAATAAAACTTTAGCCTTGTCTCAAGCGGTCTATATCGATAAGATATTAGCTAGATTTAGCATGGAAAATTCCAAGATTGGTTTATTACCATTCAGACATGGAATTACATTCTCTAAGGATCAATCACCTAAAACATCTGAAGAGATAGAGAGAATGAGACGAGTTCCCTATGCAGACGCTGTGGGAAGTCTCGTGTATGCCATGCTTTGCACTAGGCCAGACATCTATTTTGCGGTAGGGATGGTTAGTTGATATCAATTTAATCCTGGACCTCAATACTACACTGCAGTCAAGCATATTATAAAGTATCTGAAAAGAACTAAAAATTATATGCTTGTGTATGATGAACTCATTGGGTTATCGATTCGACTTTATGTCAAATAAGGATTAAAATCAACTTCCTATGTGTTTACATTGGGAAGTGGAGCTATTAGTTGGATGAGTGTGAAACAATCTTGTATCACAACTCAAACAAAAAGAAGCTATATGGCAAGTTCCTACGAAATCTTGAGGTGTTGCTTAAACTATTTATGTGATAATGGTGGTGCGGTAGCTCAATCTAAGGAACCAAGGAACCACAAAAACAAAACATATTGAAAGGAAGTATCATCTTATAAGGGAATAGTGTAGAAAGGTTATATCCCAAATGGCATTAGATGCTAAAAAGATCTTATTACAATGGCCATTAGTGGGAAACCTTTATAACTTGCACTTAGAGCCCTAGAGCATGTGCAATATGCCGATATGCTTTGAGAGCTAGTGGGAGATTGTTGGGAAAATATGCTCTTTAAAAGCATATGTGTTTATTTAATTGTAATAAACTATTTTTCCGATTAATAAAATAAATGAGGTATTTTATTCAAATATCTTAATTGCATTAATACTTGTATTAAAGTCCATTTAATCATATTATATGTATTTATGTGATCACCAGAAGACATAAATACAAGTTATCTTATGATTAAATAAATTTAGTCATTGATAAATAAAGTTGAGCACTTTATTTAGGTATGTAATAAATTCATTGAATGATTTGTCTTAATCATGTATGAATTTATTGATGTACGACTACATTGAACAGATCACATATGAGATTTAATTAACTTTGTAATAAGACTTATTAAATCTCATAGGCATTGATTTTTGTAATCTTAATCTTGAGTTAATTATGATTTCATGATTGTAATTGGTATTCCATTTGAGTTACCAATGGGCACGACACATCCTTGTGGTCAAGATTTATCTTGGTGGGAGCAATTATGAGTATTGGAGTTATGGATTAACAATATAGAATTTGTACAACACATCTCTTGATGGGTTTGACTCATGAGTGTGTCAACATATTTAGTATGTTGAAAAATAGAGAAACCAAGGATCAAGGAATAAGATGTTATTAAATTGGATGAGATATCAATTTAATTAACAAAAGAAAAAGAGTATTATTATTATTATTCCAATCTTTTAGTGGAGTAGATTTGGAATTAAATAATTGGGCTAGTTTAATTTAATTATTGTAGCCACTATTGTATGTTCCCAAATGATTAGCTCATTTTAATCTTGGACTAATAAGTAAGATAGCTATTTAGCCTAAATATATCATTTAGTGGGAGGCTCCATTTAATTACCTTATGTTATTTTGTGGGTTCCCTATTGAAAAGAAAATAACGTGAGTTTTATTTAGGCGATTATTTGGGCTTTCAAAGGAGATATATAGGCATTTTCTAAAGAAAAAAGAAGCCACTTTATACATATCGGAGAATAAGATTTTTCTCTATGGTTGAGAGAAAAATTTTCTGCGCTTTGGTAGTGATAGCGACGCGAGTCATAACCTGGAAGATCATTGGTGACAGTTCGTGATCTAACAAGCGTGGTGGTGGCGGATCGTGATCTAGGAGCCTAAATCACTTCAGCGGAAAAAGCCAACTCGGATTTTCAAGGTACGATTTCTAGAATACAAATTCTTATATATTATATGAGAGCGATCTTCAAAAGGTTTTATAAAAATTTAAAAACCCGATTTTTTCCCCAACAGACGCATATCTAAAATTATAGTTTAGTAAATATTTGCTAACTCAGAATTCAAGTCTTGCTGGTGACTCCAAATGTAGCATATTTGCTTATGTATATAGAATATTGCACTTATGGTTATTATCCATGGCTGAAGTCTCATATTTAATGGTTAAAAATTTCTTCTTTCATGTAGGATATTGCTTTGTGGGATGAACATGATGATGGGGATGGAGAAGATGAAGTTGAGGCAAAAATTTCAGAGAATAAGAAAAAGTTTAAGTGGAAGATGCTCGTGAAATTCAAGATATGAGATCATTTTGTGTATGCATTTGGGATATTTTTTCCCCAAAATTGATGTGTTGTTCTACTTTTTATTTGGTGGATGTGATTTCTATCAATTTTTGAAATTAATGAAGCTACATTCAATTCATTTTGTGTATCACTATCACTCTTTTTTTATTATGTTGCATTGGTAACACAAATATTTCAAAAAAAAAATGCTAATGAAATAATAATATTAAATAAATTAAATGGGTCGATGAATAAAAAAAAGATGCATATCGTATCTTGTATTTTTTTAGGGTAAATTATGGTTGGAATAGTACTATTTCCATGGGTAATTAATACCATTTTCAAGGGCAAACATAGTTGAAATTATGTAGTCATTTGGTTTCTTAGGGATTATTTCCGAGGGCAGTTGAAGTTATTTCCGACGGAATTTCTGTTGAAAATAGTTTTTTTCTTCGACGACTCATCAAAAATTATGTTTTTCCGATGCCACTTAATAAGACAACAGCCGACGGTATGACTTTCTCGAAAATAACTTTTTCTGAGGGCATTTTTTGTATTTTCGAGGGTTTTTGTCCTCGGAAATAACCATTTTTCTTGTAGTATCATTAAAAGAAGTGCACCCAAAACCATCAACAGTAAATAAAATTTTGGGAGGTTAAGATGTTCGATAGAATGGAAAAAGTGTTTGATGAATTGCCTCTGAGAAGTATAAGCCAAGCATTATTCAACATTCAAAAAGCAACAGCTCATCGGATGGCAAATGTGAGAGATGACTCAGACTGCACCAGCATCAGCCAGCTTGAGCAGAGAGGTTATATAAGATAAGCATGCATAAAGATAACTTGGTGTGTCACTTCTGCTGAACTGGCACTAGACTTTAACAAATCCTGCTGAGTTGGCTTTGATTTGATGATCTGGCACAGTGTAACCCTTCTTCGATTCTACCAATTAAGTGAGCTGAGCTGCCTTAACAGTTGTTCATCGTTAGATTATGAGAAAATTGGAAAAAAACAAAAAAAAGATGCGGCTACAAGACATAGATAAAAATAAAATAAATTTGTTTTTGTTGTTTAAAGTTGTGATACAGTAGCTGCAAGTTCTGAAACAGGTACCAACTGCCTGATATGAGAAGCTATATAGGAGCTCTAATGACATGGGGCTTCGAAAATGCAGTGTCTGAACCCGAAGTTACGTATGCTTAATACATTCGATCATATGCTTTTAGTATACCATGACTTCCTAGCTAGGATATCAAACACATATCTTTCACTTATAGTTCGGAAGAATTAAAACAACTCTCCCGGCCCATCGAAACAATATGGCTACGTACTACTAATATTTTTCTCAGGAACAATATCAAAGCGAAATATATAATATTCTTACTCTCATTGCATGAACTCAAATTAAGTATCAATGAAAAGAAATGAAATTAACTTAAATTTGCTATCCTTTCACTCAATGTGCCTCTTATCTTCAATAGTCTGGTTACAATATGTTTTGAATTGATCCTCTTTCCCGGTGATTCCATTGCACACTCCATAGCCAAACTCAAAATAGATAATACACACATTGCTCCTTTGCAGAAAAATATTTTTCCTCTCCACTTAGCATATTTTTGTCCACGACTTCCACCAATGAAACATTTAGCAAGTCATTAGTCCAACGCTGTAAGCTCAATTATGCTGCAAAAATTTCATCAGTAGGCTTCTTCCTCGTAAATATTTCCACTAAAATAGTCCCATAGTTGTAAACGTCACTTCTTGCAGATACTTGTCTTTCTATACCATACTCTATGAATCAAAACAATTTCATAATTAGATAAATAATCCATAACATTTTGATATGAGAATTGTACAAATTAATATTAGTTTGGAAAAGGAAAAAAAGTTGTTTCAGAGTAAACCTGGTGCTATATAACTTATCGCAGCAAGGGTTTTTGTTCGCATAATAGACTGAAATGCCAAAATCACTCAAATAAATAACCATATTTTCATCTAACAATATATTACTGGGCTTTAAGTCATAGTAAGTAATAGGAATTGAATGACCAAGGTGGAGATATTCCAATGTAACACCCCACACCCGGTACCATATATATTGAGAGAGAGAGAAAAGTCGGATTTAAACTGGAACCGGGTTTGCATTTTGAGAGAGAGAACCCGAGAGAGAGAGAGAGAGAAGGTTTGACCCGTTTGACCGACCCAGACCCGCGACTTGACCCGCCGAGAACTCCCATTTCCGGCCACCGTTCCGGGCAAGCTTAGTACCGATTCGAAGCTTGAGAGACGAGCAACGTAGCCATGCCATCCTTGCTGCCGGAAAACAATCGGAAAGCCACCGATCGAAGCCTTGAAGTTCCGCGGAATCGCCGGCTCGATTCGCCGTGATTTCGCCGGTTTCCAGTGAAGCCATCACTTGGGTTTTGTTCCTTACTTTGCCCTCTACCATTTCCGACTAACCATGGACGCCGGAGACGTCGTTTTGCCGTTGATCGGCCATTGATGGACTCACGGCTTTGGGAGCTCGATCCGGAGCCATCGCCGCGTATGGGAGGTCACCACCGCCACCATTGGACTCAACGTGGCTTGAACTATCAGACTTGAGCTTCCCGTCGCCGTTGGATGAATTCCGGTGACCGTTGACCGGCAAGGGTATTTTGGTAATTTCTCAGTCCAAGGGTAAATTTGTAATTTCAGATTTTGTGGATATTTTAGTAATTGCTGGAATTGAGGATAAGTTGGTAATTTATGATTTTGAGGTTAATTTGGTAATTTTGATATGAGGGTATTTTGGTAATATTGAATTTAAGGGCAAGTTGGTAATTTTGTAACTTGAGGGTGAATTTGTAATTTGTGGAATCATTGGACAAATTGGTAATTTTAATTGGGGCAATGAGATAATTTGAGACTACGATGGTAATTCGGTAATTTAAGTTATTAAGGACATTTTGGTAATTTATGCTCCAGGGGTAATTTTGTAATTTTTGATATTGTGGTTATTTATGTAATCTGAATTGAGGACAATTTGGTAATTGATGATTATGAGGATAATTTGGTAAATAATGATGTTTGAGGATAAGTTGGTAAAATAATGATGTTGGGGGTATTTTGGTAATTTTGATAAGATTTATGATTTAAATTAAGATTATTTGAGGTTAAGTATGGAAAGTGATTATATTGAGGAATTTAAGAATATTGGAGTTTATGATTATGATTTATGTTATTCTTATGAGAATATTTTTATTTATTTGTAGGCCGATGATATCGATGAGTATTTGTTACTCGAGGATTGATATACCAGGAGGTAAGTAAACTAGATTTCCAAACGAATCACAATAAACAATATATATGTTTGACATGTTTGAAAAGTCTATTTTTTTATATATGTCAGAATATTGATTTATATGCTCTGCCCATGTGTTTATGTGATGTGTTGATATGATATGTTGTTATGTGTATTTATGGACATGGGCATACGTATGTGTGAATATTTCATTGGCATGAGCACGAAAATGTATTATGTTTTCTGTAAAATGAGAAAGTTGATTTTAGTAAAAGAAATTTGAAGAAAGAAATATTGTTTTATGGCTTGATGCTTAGTGGAGGATCTAGATATAATTATGAGATGAAGCCCAAAGAGTATGAAAGTTATGAAAGTTAAGAGAAAGCGGAATAAGTAAGTGGTTTGAAAGAGAAAGTGAAAGTTTCAGAAAGACAGAATGAGATTTCAATGATTTGTTTTACGATATTTTTTACTATCATGGCACGTCATTCATGTGCATTGTATTATGTATGTATGTATTTTGGTATATGCAAAATTGGTTTACTTACTGAGTTTCGTACTCATTATAGTTTTATTGTGATTCAGTTATTGTGATTTAGTTTCTGTAAATCAGGATTGATTCGTGATGAGCATCGAGAAGGACTTGAATGAAGGAATTAGATGGTTTGGCATGAATTTTAAATTCTTCCGCTGCAGTTGTATTTTTTAAAGGATATGATTTTTATGGATTGTAAATGATTATTATTATTATGCTTCTTTATTATGATTTTATTTTTAAGGATCTATCAGTAAGATTCGCCCTGTAGAGGTCGGGGCGGGTCGTTACATCCAAAGCTAAAGTAATATCTATCATTATGTTCAACCTATGGAAATATTCAACATGCAATTGCTTTGAATACAGACAATTGTCCAAGCTCCCATTGGGCATGTATTCCAAAACTAATGCTTTGAAATTATGGTTTTTGAGCAATTGCTGATGATCTTGACAAGGTTTCGATGACGAATATTTTCCATCACTTCACATTAAGCCTCAAACTCTTTAGAGTCGTTGCACATTGTGAGTGAAACACTTTTATTGCAACCTCCATCCCATCTTGCAGTCTTGCTGTATAAGTGGAACCAAAACTTTCTATGCCAATTAGGTTACCATCACCATATTGATCCATTGCTCTTCAAGTTTATTAAAAGAGAAATTTATCCTTTTTGAGGTATAAAAATTACTCCATGTTGGAATAGACCTAGAGCTGTTATTATTTGACAAATTCAAAATCTCCAAACTTTTAAAGTCAGCAAATAATTCAGGAATTGGGCCTTCCAATCTATTAAATGCTAAGTCTATAAAATAAAGATCTTTTAGACCTCCAATTACGGTAGGGATATCACTGAAAATTTTATGTTTTGCTAAATTTATTTCTACAACCACCTTCAAATTCTCTATGTCTAAAGAAAGAGGACCATCCAACAAATTTGATGAAAAGTCAAAGAACAAGATATCTTTTAGGCTCCAAGAATTTAAGGGAATAAACATAAGTGAACCTATTGAACTCTTAAGTAGAGAGATCTTAGAGAAATGAGGTTACCTATGCATGAAGGTATAGATCCTGAGAAGTTATTCTCATTCAAGTACAGTGCATCCAGCCTAGCTAGACGGGAAAGTTCGTCTGGGATTATCCTGCCAAGTTATTAAATGCAAGATCTAAGCCTTAGATTTTCTGCAATCGTTCGAATGTAATTCGAATTGGTCCAGTCAAGTACAATGTATCTAGCCTAGCTAGATGTCAAAGTGACAAAAATGGCATGCAGGCACCACCCTTCTAAAAGGCGAACCTGCCTATTTTGAAGAATGAGGCGTTGCTTCCTTCTTTAACTAGAACAAAAGAAAAAAAAAGGAAAGGAAGAAAAAGAGGTTCCGCACCGCTCAGGGCAAAGAAAAAAAATAATAATAAAATCATAATAATAAAATTATTTTAATTGAAAAGAGGGCAGGAAATGAAGCTATAAATAGAGGGCTTCAATGCTCAATTGTTATTATCTTCTTTCTTTGGCGAGTTTTCTGTAGCCACAAACTTGCATTTTAGATAATTGATTCTACAGGTAAGTGAATAGTATAGAAATTTACATATTTGTCTTGTATCTGTCTTTGTGTGAAATTATAATTTTCTCTTGATATAATTTTTCTACCTAAATATATTCACATGATTGATAATTAATAAATAAAAAAAAAGTAAATATTGATTGTACACAAATAAAAGTACATTTGTTTCAAAAAATCTTTCAAAACTCAAATATTATAAGATTATAAGAGGATCCTTTCCCATGAGAATAAAATTTATATATATTTCATTTTGTATCTTTAATTTTAAATTTTAAGGACCTAATGATATAAAATTTAGTAGTCAAATATTGATATTTTCGTATTTAATACTATATTAAGTATTAATTATTTTTTTAAAAGGGAGGGTATATGCATCCATAAAAAAATGCTATCGCAGAAGTTTTTAATTAATTTTTTAGTAAATTGGAAAAAATTAATTTTTAATTGCTAAAAAAAATTTATATTGCCAAAAAAATAACCACAATAATTCTTATAGACCGATTCATCTTTGACACCCACTTCTGCAGGCACCCTTTCTCTTCAATTTCTCCCTTTTTTTTTGGCACATAAATTTTTTAAATGTTCTTTACCCTTTCTCTAATTATTTGATAATTAAGGTTATTTTCAACAACAAAAAGTTAAATAAAACAAAAAAATTGAAGTAGTTTTTCAATGGAGATCATCAAACATTTATTAAAATGATATCAATATGTAGAGTGGATTGTATGAGTACAATATACAAGTCATTTTACTCTCCATAAAAACCAAGAGCTAAAAATCAAAATTGAATTTCAGCAAGAGAACATTATTGCTGTTATTGTTTATTGTTTTTTTTCATCATTAAGCAACTAACAAGTAAATTTCAAGTGACGTATCACATCATTGCTGTAATGGTTGTAATCGTCAATTAATTCATTCCTCTTAATTTTTATATTTTTTTTCTGCAAAACTATCATAAATCAAAGGTGTCACAATTAAAAAAAAAGCATCTGAAATCATCAAAACCTAACTACAATGAAAACTGCAAGTAGCATGTTCTTGCTGTAAACACACCAGTGCCATATAACATTAAAGAGGGTCAATTTTAAAGAAATTGAAGCGTGAGAGAATTGGTTGAACTTTATTGAAACTAAAACCATAAATTTATACAAGACAATACGTGAGATTAAAGGAGCAAGTGGCCTAAACTTAAGCTATTGCTGTCCTAATTAATGGCCAAATCACAGCCACTAATGCATGACATTTGTGTACAGCTAGCATAAAAGGAATATTTATAAAAGAATTAAATCATTGAAGATATTCTATAGAGATAATCTAGACGTTGGAAATCCCTTTGATAGTGCACTGCATTCCGCAAATTAATCTCCATGATTTTCCAATGATTGAGTTCTTTCCGTAAATTGATCTTCATGATTTTCCAATGATTGAGTTCTTTCCTTATCATCCTCCCTCAAGCTGGAGGGTGGAATGCCTTGTATCGAAGGAAAGATTGCTTTGGCAGTGGTTTTGTAAATACATCAGCAATTTGTTTTGTAGAGGGCAGAAACCTTGTAATGAGTGCTCCTAGTGCAACTTTTTCTCGGACAAAATGGTAATCGATTTCAATATGTTTGGACCGAGCATGAAACACTGGATTGATTGTCATATGTAGTGCACTTAGGTTATCACAAAATAGTTGTGGTGGTTGATGGAGGAATGCCAATATCACGTAGGAGGAAAGTAAGCCATGTTATTTTTGAAGCAAGAGATCGATATTCGCTGCTTGACTTGGAAACTATTGGTTGCTTTTTGAGGACCAAGAAATACAATTAGATCCCAAGTATATACAATATCCTCACAGCTTCTTCGAGTTACTTTTAATTTGCATCACAAAACCATTTAAAGTTAGAGAGCTTTGAGAGATAAAACAAAGTCCCTAGTCCATTGTTCCCGAGGTATCTAAGTATCCTTTATTGCACTTAAATCGCCTAGGGCTTTTTTTTGACTTTGTTCACTTGAACAATGTCCGTATGCTAAAAGTTAAATATGAAGTGCTCCCACTAGTTGTCTATAAGGATTAGGCTTGTTGTCTTGTTTGTGATCCTTTATAGCCATTGGAGTATTCAAGTAAGAGCAGCTAAGCATTTTGGCACGGTACAACAAATCCTTTATATATTTTGATTGAACAATAAATATTCCACCCGAGATATATTTTATTTCTAAGCCAAGGAAGTAGCGAAGTCGCCCAAGATCTTTTAACGCAAATTCGGTGCTAAGCTTATGAATTAGATTGTCGATGAAGACATTGTTGTTTCCTGTTATTACTACGTCATCTACATAAACCAACATAAGAACAATTATTGCGTTAGTTTTGTAAATAAAAAGGGAAGAATCAACTTTGCTACAAGTGAAACCAATACGAAGAAGAAATTGAGATAAACGGTCAAACTAGGCTCTAGGTGCTTGTTTGAGACCATAGAGAGAACGTTGTAATTTGCAAACATAGTCAGGTTGCTCAAGAATTTTAAATCCTGGTGGTTGTTCCATGTAGATTGTTTCCTTGAGAAAACCATGTAGAAATGCGTCATTGTCGGTCGCAAGAATTAATCGTATTGTTGTTGGTTTGAACGTTTCTTCAAAGTCCAATCCTTCAACTTGAGAAAATCCTTGAGCTACCAAGCGAGCCTTGTGACGGTCCACAATTCCATCTTCTTTGAACTTTGTTCTGAAGATCCATTTTGATCCTATGACATTCACATTCTTTGGCCGAGGAACAAGAGACCATGTTTGGTTTGTTCAAGGCATGAATTTATTCCTCCATTGCTTTAAACCAACATGGAATTTTGAGTGCCGATTTGTAAGTTTTCTTGAAGGAGCATGTTGAGTGAATATCACTAGCCAAGGCGGGATTTCAATTTAGTAATCATGTTATGAGGCTTGCTTGGTTTATATTTAGCATTTTTGAAATATTTTAAATGTTAGTATTTTTGGGAATAACTAATTCAATGAATAAGTTTTCTCCTAACCTATTAGGATCATGAACATGATAGTCACATCCATTTGATCATTTGATAGTTTTGGTCATGTATGAGTTGTTTTGGCTATTGTTTTGTTCTGTTGTTTTGTGATATTGGTAGAGAATTTGAGATCGTTTCATTAATATTATAAGGCTGCTCGACAAAGGCATTAATTTTCTGGTTTGTTGAGGCATCTAATGCTTCACAGCAAGTATCATGGCATGGTGGATGACATGACATTGTCATATTTTCCTTAGAAGATTGATGATTTGTCTCCTTTGTTTCCTTGCTCCATTGTGACATATCTGGGAAAGTTGTCATCATTGGAATAATAGGCTGCAAAACATCATCTTTATTAATATTTTTGTTGAAAGGAAAACATAATTCATCAAATACAACATGCCTAGATATGTAGACTTTACTAGAAACAGGATCTAGACACCGATAGCCCTTGTGATTCGAACTATACCCAATGAAGATACATGGGTATGTCTTTTTAGAGAATTTATTCTTACCATATTTCCTAAGGTATGGAAAGCATCTACAACCAAAAATTCTTAAGAAAGTATAATTGGGTTGCCTTTTATACAACTCAAGAGTTATCGTTGATTTAGGAAGGCATCAACCCAAAGTTCTAGAGGCAAATTTGCTTTAAATAACAATGTTTCCACCAAGTGTCTATGTTTCCTTCGCAATGCCATTTTAGTGTGAGGGCAAGAAAATTGATGGAGAATTTCGTATTTTTGTAAATGATCTTTCAAATTTTGATTGGAATTCTCCTCCCCATCACTTTGGAAAACCTTAATTCTTCTATCAAATCGTCGTAAAATTTTGAAACTTAAGGAAACAATCAAGGAAGTCGATTTATTTTGTAATGGATACATCCATGTAAAACGAGAATAATCATCAATAAAAATTACATAAAATCTAAATCCTTGATTTGACAAAGTGACATAAGTGTATCTTTTCAAGAGGAAAAATTTTATTAGAAGATTTAAAGGAAGTTTGCAACTCTTTCCCATTTGACAACTAATACAAATCGATCGAGATTTTGTCCAACTAGAAACATCTATAAGGTGTTTCTCGAGATATTTCGAAACTTTGAATGTGGATGGCCCATCCGCTGATGCCAAATGGTAAAAGGTGCTTTATTTCGTGAATGCTTGCTCAGAGAGCCATCAAGAGCGTATAGCCCTCCCTTTATGTCATTTGCCCGTTGATCCTTAATCACAAACCTTTTTATGAGAACTCAATAGTACAAGAATTATCATTAGTTAGATAAGAGATTTTTCTTAATATCGTGAACTACAAGCACGTTTTTAAGGTTTAAGTTACCATGGTTTGTTTTAATATTAGTTTCACCAACATGAGTAATTTCTCCATTGCCTACATATAAGGATTTATTACCCTTATATGGTGCGAGTGTTGTGTAGCTCAAAGATAAAATTGGGATCATTGTCTTCATCCTCCATTTGCGTGGCAGCAAGTGCACGAGGAACAACTTCAGAGGTGTATGCATAATTGAATCTGTTCCAGCATTCAAGAGCGGTATGGTTAGCCTTAAAACAAATTTGACAAACTATTTTACCACTTCTTTCATCTCTTTGTTCGAGGATTGTCCACTTTGGTTGCCTTTGATTTCATTGTTATTTGGTGCTTTTTTATTTTTATTGTGTACTCTATTATTTCCGGAACGTCCAGCTGGTGCAAAACCTCGACCTCTAGAGTTGAACATGCCACCATTGCCTCTCCCTCTACCACGTTGGCTTAGAAAGGCTTGTTGAATTAAAAAGGCCTGGTAGATTAAAGGAGCAAGTGGCCTAAACTTAAGCTATTGCTGTCCTAATTAATGGCCAAATCACAACCACTAATGCATGACATTTATGTACAGCTAGCATAAAAGGAATATTTATAAAAGAATTAAATCATTGAAGATATTCTATAGAGATAATCTAGACGTTGGAAATCCGCTGCAAATTAATCTCCATGATTTTCCAATGATTGAGTTCTTTCCGTAAATTGATCTTCATGATTTTCCAATGATTGAGTTCTTTCCTTATCAAATTTTACTGGCAACGAGATTCCTCTGCTTCATTCTATTCTCTGTTTGCCATTCAATCTCCGCAATGAATAAATGAAGAGTTTATTGTAACTGAGTTTTTTCAATCACAGTACTGTGTTACTGTTATTCATCATGGGAACCAAGGCTCGTTTGAATTATACTATACTACTCAATATCATAGAAGATCATTCAATCATCTTGTAACATTAGATTCCTTGAGAATAAGAATTACATTAAACATAGTAAGCCACTAAAGCTAGTCTTTGCTAAATTGGCCCTTCTTTCAGCTAAAGCTAATGTAACCAAAAGACTAGAGTCATCATTGGATGGTCTAGATAACAGTATGATTGTGTGCGCTGCATAATCTTTTTGACACCATCACTTATGGCAGGTTTCTTTCTTGACTCTTTGCATAGGTAACATAGTAAAAAACCAAAGAAAAAACAAAAGGTTTCCTCTTTCTTTTACTTAAGGTAAAAGCAAGCAAAACCAAATCCAGTGCTGAGCTTATTAATCGCAGTACTATAAAAGAGCTTAGCATAAAATTCAGCTCAATACTAAATTCAAGTCCAAAACACTGACTATTTTCAGTTGCAACTCATTTGCCAAAATGTTTTCCCTTACCTATTTTCCCCAGAAAAATAAAAGAATTTTTATGCATACATTAACTTTTGTTCCACATGAATTTTAAGTTTAGGAAAAAAGGGAAAAAAAAGGATAAAAAATAGTTTTTTAAAGTTTGGTCTTTTAGCAATATTTCAAAGCACCCACATATGAAAATTAATAACTATTTATACATAATGTACCTGCATTTTAAAATACGAATTTGAAATTATAAAATAAAATTGTACCCTGTGAGTGCATCAATGACCCCTAGCTTCGCTAATCCGTTAAACAACCTAATAAAAAGTGAAAGTTAAAATAGTAATTTATAACTAAATAAAAATAATAATAAAAATCAAAAGCCTTGTTTAGTTTTTAGAAATGTATACCGATTAAACGGTGCGTAGCCAATGATCATCATTTTGAGTCAAACTGCAGCCTAGAGTTCAAATTTTTCTATTTGAAATTAGATTAATGGATTAGTATTTACGGGTTATCAAGTAGCATGTTTAATTTACTTCATAAACATTTTTTATATTTATTTGTGGTTATTTATAATTGCCTACTGGTATGCTTTTTTTAATCTTTTTTAATCATAGTTATAACCTGTATATTTTACAATAAAAATTGCAAGTAACTTGTTCTTGCTGTAAACGCACATGTGCCATATAACATTAAAGAGGGTCAAATAAATTTTACTGGCAATGAGATTCCTCTGCTTCATTCTATTCTTTGTTTGCCATTCAATCTCCGTAATGAATAAATGAAGAGTTTATTGTAACTAAGTTTTTCTCAATCACAGTACTATGTCACTGTTATTCATCATAGGAGTCTAGGCTCCTTTCAATTATACTCTACTACTTACAATCATGGAAGATCATTCAATCATCTTATAACATTAGATTCCTTGAGAATAAGCATTACATTAAAAAGAGTAAGCCACCAACGCTAATGTTTGCTAAATTGGCCCTTGTTTCAACTAAAGCTAATGTAACCAAAAGACGAGAATCATCATTGGATGGCCTAGACAATAGTAAGATTGTGTGCGTTGCTTAATCTTTTCAACACCATCACTTATGGCAGTTATCTTAGCTCTCTGTATGGGTAACATAGTAAAAAAAAAGAAAAAAACAAAACGTTTCCTCTTTCTTTCACTTGAAGTAAAAGCAAAAGCAAAAGCAAATCCGGGGTTGAGCTAATAAAACAAAGTAAAGTCTTTCTTCTATAGAGCTTTCTTTCTCTCTGAAAGGGGTACTAAGAATGAAAATAAAATGACTTGTCATGACTCTTATAAGTCACACGTGGGTAGTTATCTCAGGAAAAAATATGAAACAACAGAAGGTACGGGTTGTGAGTTGGTAAGGCATTAAACAAAAGAGTAATTACAGAAGGAGAAGTGAGCGTTGTGATTTGGTTCGAGAATCTTTATTGGTAGTCCTTTTAAGTATTTTTGAAGTATGGATACATAGGAACTCATACGAAAATGCATTTGCTTTTTGCTGATGACAGCCTGGTGTTTATAAAAGCTTCAGTTGACAGTTGTAAGGCACTCAAAGTGATTTTTGACCGTTATGCTTCTGCCTCAAGACAACTCTTCAATTTTGATAAGTCGTCTATGGTTTTCAGTGGAAAAATCCCATCAGATAGAGTTAATGCAATAAAGATCATCATTCAACTTAACATAGTGTCTAGACATGAAAAGTATCTAGGCTTACCATCTATGGTTGGAAGAAGCAAGACAAACTTTTTTAATGAAGTAAAACTCAAAGTGGTGAGTAAGATTTCAAACTGGCAACATAAATTTTTTTCGAGTGGAGGTAAAGAAGTTCTTATTAAAGCAGTGGCTCAAGCAGTTCCAGCCTATGCAATGAGTGTTTTTAAGCTTCATTTAGGACTAAGCAATGACATTCAAAAGGCAATAGCAAAGTTTTGGTGGAGATCAAAAGAGGACAAGCTTGGAATCCATTGGCTAGATGGGAAAAAATAGCCAAGCAAAGAGTAGAGGAAGCCTCAGATTTAGAGAGATGTCTAGTTTTAATCAGGCATTAGTGGCAAAGCAAGGATGGAGATTGCTGTAGTACCCTCAATCATTGGTTACCAAAGTGTTGAAGGCTAGGTATTTAAGAAGTCAGACTTTTTGAGAGCTCAAGCTGGATCTAATCCGTCTTACATATGGAGGGACATATTGTGGGGAAAACAGGTTCTTCAAAAAGGAATTCAGTGGAAGATCGGTTATGGTAAAAAGATACATATTTGCAAGGATAATTGGATTCCAAGGCCTGAAACCTTTAGGCCTCTCTCAATCCAAAATCTGCCAGAACACAAGCTCGCAACATATCCTCCAGGGTTTGAATAGTACGCTCTGACTGTCCATCAGTCTGTGGATGAAAAACTGTACTGAAGTTCAACTTGGTGCCTAAAGCATTTTGCAAGCTGGTCTAGAACTTAGAAGTAAATCGAGAATCTTTATCTGAGACTATAGACACGGGTACTCCGTGAAGTTGAACTATCTCAGCCACATAAATACTCCCCAACTTGTCCATCAAATAGGTGGTTTTGAATGGTAAAAAGTGAGAAGATTTAGTAAGTCGATCAAGAACTACACAAACACTATCATGTCTTTTTTGAGTACGTGGAAGTCCTACTATAAAATCCATTGTGATATGGTCCCACTTCCACTCAGGAATAGGAGGCGGCTGAAAACACCCTGTAGGCCGTGTTCAGCCTTAATTTGCTGACATACTAAAGATCGAGAAACAAATTCTGCTATCTCTCTCTTTATGCCCTACCACCAGTAATGATCCTTTAGGGTGCGGTACATCTTCGTACAACCAGGATGCATCGCATATGCTGAACAATGAGCTTCTTCCATAACCTCTTCTTTCAGATTCTTAATATTAGGTACATAGAGTCTATTACCCATGACTAAGACTCCATCACCTTTCACCATAAAATCGGTTCGTAAACCTTTTTGCACATCCTCCTTCAACTTCATTAACTGTGGATCATGAGCTTGCATCTGGTGAACTTTGTCAATCAAAGTCGGCCTAACTTGAAAATTAGCTATTAAAGCTCCACAATTGTCAACATTTAACTCAATCAACAGAGGCATATATTTCACTTGCAAGCGAGCTATAAAGCCGGAAGACTTTCTACTTAGTGCATTAGCTACCACATGATGATAATCAATAGTGCAATCATAGTCTTTAATTAACTCAATCCATCTCCTTTGTCTCAAATTCAACTCCTTCTGAGTAAACAAATACTTCAGGCTCGTATGATAAGTGAAAATCTAAAACGTTGCCCCATATAAGTAATGCCTCCATGTCTGTAGGTCATGTATTGGGTAGTTTTGTTCTTGTCTAAGCATAACCACCACATTAACACACAACCCCGCCTAGAGGCAGTAAATCACAAATCATTGATGGAAGTGTAAGGAGGTCAAACATGTCTTAAATTCTTGAAAACTCTTTTCATCATCCCACTAAAACTTAGGTCAAGAGTAGCAATCTTGGAGAATCCCTCCACAAATCTATGATAATAACCAGCCAATCTAAGGAAACTTCGAACCTCTGTGACATTTGTAGGCCGTTCCCATTTTACAACTGCTCCAATCTTTTAAGGATCAACATAAATGGCTTCAGCTGATATCACATGGCCTAAAAATACTACTATGTCCAACCCGCTTTCGTATCAAAAAAAATATGCACCTCCTCGATTCGGGAATACACCAAGATATTATCAATGAATACAATCACAAATCGATCTAGGTACGGGCAAAATAACATATTCATTAGGTTCATAAAAGCTGCTGGAGCATTTGTCAACCCAAATGGCATCACTAAGAACTCATAATGCCCATAATGGATTCTGAACACTGTTTTCGGAACATCGGCGTCTTTAATTCTAAGTTGACTGTACCCCGAGTGCAAATCGATCTTAGAAAATACTTTTGCCCCCTGGAGTTGATCAAACAAGTCATCAATACATGGAAGTAGATACTTTTTACATACCGTAACTTTGTTTAACTGTCTGTAGTCGATGCAGAGTCTGAAAGTCCCATCCTTTTTTTTAACATACAAGATTAGAGCTCCCCACGGGGACACACTAGGTCTAATAAACCCTTTCTCCACCAACTCTTGCAATTGAACCTTCAGTTCCTTCAACTCTGCTGGAGCCATCTTGTATGGTAGCATAGATATTGGAGATGTTCCAGGGACTAAGTCAATAGAAAACTCAACTTCCCAGTTAGGTAGTATCCTAGGAAGTTCATTTGAAAATTCTTTGACTACTGCAATATCCTTCAATCTCAATGCTCGAGAATCTGTATCTATCACATGAGCTAAATAAGCTAAGCATCATTTTCTTAGTAATCGCCTTGCACTAATGGCAGATATAACACATGAATGTAGAACTTTGCGCTCCCCACAAAATTTCACATCACTTTCCCTGGCTTTTTAAACACAACTTCCTTTTTGAAACAATCCACCGTAGCATAATGAGATTCAAGCCAATCTATGCCCAAAATAGCATCAAAGTCATGAATGTCTAAGGAAATCAAATTTGCCTCCAATTCATGTTCACTCATTCCAATCATACAAACTCGATACACACTCTCAGCAAGCAATGACTCTCCAGTAGGTGTACGAACAATTAAACCACAATCTAATAGTTCAGGCTCTCGCCTTATGTGCATAGCAAAAGTACAGGAAATGAAAGAATATGTGGATCCAGAATCAATAAGAATATAAGCCTCGCGGCTAGATCCAGAATCAATAAGAATATGAGTCTCGCGGCTAAGGATAGATAATATACCCATAATGCCATGCCACAAAGTAAAAACTCAATGAGGGACCCGAGCATCGACTCCTAAAAAGAGATGTAGAACCCCCTGTTTGCACTCCTCTCTGACCTTGAGTCTGGCCAGAGTAAGGCCGATACCGTGAGGTTGTTCCTCCTGCAGAACTATCACTCTGAGATAAAGTAGGGCAGAATCTCCTGATGTGTCCAGGCTGACCACACAAATAACAAACTCTCACACACGATGATTCCCGCCACATTGGCGAAGTCTGCTGGATACTCCTAGAACGATCATCACGATATCCCCCACCACTGTGGTCGTATTGTCCCTGATTCCTGGTATTACTCCCCACTGATGGTTGCACTGAGCTATGACTGACAACCTGTCTCGAGTCTCCCCTGAAGCCTGTACCCTGACTCATTTCCGTACTATCAGAATAACTCATAGGAATGCCCCCTCTCTTGGGTAGCCTACTACTAGAGCCACCTTCTGCCCAGCTCTGGCTACGCTTCTACTTCAGTGTATAAACTCTACGTTCTACTGAAATAATGTGCTCTACTCTCCTGACTGCCTCAACTACCTCTCCAAACTCAATATATCGTGATGCAGTCACGGTGGTGCGTATATCAAATCAGAGGCTGTCCTCGAACCGTTTGCATCTCTCTCTCTCATCACCGACTACAGATGTAGCAAATCTGGAGAGGTTTAAAAATTTCTTCTCATACTCCTTAACTGTCAGAGATCCCTGAACCAACCGAAAGAATTCACTCCGTTTAATATCCTGATATACAGTAGGAAAATAATGATCGTAGAATTCCTTATGGAAAATGGCCCAAGTAATCGCAGCATGCCCTTGATGTAGTCTCTCCACTGTCTGCCGCCAATGGTAAGCTCTATCCTCGAGCAGGAAAGTGGCGAAGGATAATCTATCAGCCTCTGAACACTTCATCACGTCAAAAATACGCTTTAACTTAACAAACCATGACTCAGCCTCAGTTGGTTCTCCGGAACCATTAAAGCTCCTTGCCTTTAAACTCCTCACTCGCTCAATAGTATTTACATTACCGACCTGCGCTTGAGTCTGATTTTGCACAACTGTTGTCATAATCTGAGCTAGCCTATCAAATGAATGCTCAATATTCGGGGCATTCCCCAGTGCCTGTTGTACATTTCATGCGTGGAGTATTTAACTACCCCCTCATTCACGGGTTCACTTTCCCCCGCATGTACACTACCAGATGTCAACCCAACTATTGACCTAGTACAGCCACGGCCACATCTACTGCTACGACAAAGCATGATGATGCATACAAAATATAAATTCTAACTTTAATAAAGAAAAAAACTTATTCTTATTAAGACAGTAAAGTCTACAGAATCTAAAACCATGCTCTGATACCAATTGAAACGACCCACCTCGAATCGCCCCGAGCGAGTCAATCTAGTCTTATCAAAACGGACTTGATAATAATCTATTTAGTCAGGATTCTACTGAAAATTTGACAGAGTCTCCTTTATAAATATAACACTCCCAATATGAAAATATGTAAAACAAGCACTCCCAAAATAATTCAATACACAACAAACTCCAACGTTCAACATCCTCAACCAAAACGCTGAGTTTTACTCAAGATATCTCCAGAGTCTCAAAAGATAATATTATAACTAATATTAATATCTCATTTTTTATTTAATCCCAAAAGAATAATATAACAAAATTATACAATCCCAAAAGAACGAGATAACGAAGATGTCTTAACAAAATCATCTATATCTTATAACACCATCACGTGGCCAAGACTCAAAAAAACATTTACAGTCTCTGGGTCGGTCTGGTGTACCTGCAACCTCCTGGTGGGGGGGGGGGGGGGATATAATAAAAATGGGGTGAGTGTTGGCATTCCGGTCGATTTTCGACGAAGATGACAGCTGAAGTATGACCAGCGTCTCACAGGCTTTCGATTAATACCTTGCTTGGCCGAAGTGGTGGTCGGAATCGTGAGATATGGTCGGGTCACATTCGCGGGTCGGGTCGGGTCGAGTTTTTGGGTCTGTTTTTGGTAGCTTCTCTCACTCACACGTGTGGCTTCCCTCTCCTTTTTTCCAGCTTATTCTTTTATTTAGTTTAACCTTTAACTGCCTCTTTTTTATTTATTTTCACATATGTTACAGTTGACTAATGGTAAATCCAATGGTCCAGATTTTTCTAGAAAAATAAGACACGTAAGTGATCCCCACACAACAGATAAGCAGCTCCGAATCTAACAAGCTTAAAATTTTGACAACTTGAAATCTGCATGAGGAGAAAGCCTACTTGCCATTTGCCAAATAAATATATATTATTACTACTCAATCAATCCAATTGTCTTAATTATTAAAAAAGATAAAGAAAAAAAATTCAATGAATCCAACCAACCATGATTAATTTTTTTTAAACACATATTTGAACATTTTTTCTTGTCACTAAATACTTCCTTTTTTGGGCAGCAATAAATAATGTTTTAATTAATTATAAAATGATTTTTCATGTTTATTAATTAACACAAAATTAAAATATATTCTGATGGAATTTTTTTGAGAAGATGACTATTTATAAAAATATCAAGCTAATATAGACAAATTGAAATGTAGATTATTCAAACTATTTATGTAAGACTTTTTTTTTCCCTTGACTTATAGAGTTCCTTTATTCTTTTCATAATAAAAGTATAACTTTGTGATTAATTTTCAAGATTTTGATCAGATGCGCACAAGATGTGTGTCAATTTTTCATTGGAGAGGTTGTGGGATGGTGATGCGTGTCACCATAACATGCACTATGATGCGCATATATCAATCGTCTAATTTTGAATTAGATGTATGAGTTTAATATTTGTAGCTAATGACATCCAAACTGAATCCCTAATTTTTATTACCTTCTCAAATGAGGATAATTTTGAATTTGTATCAAATTGACCCCTAACCCCTACTCAAATAAATGAAATATCCGTATAACATCAAACTTTGAATAGTTAACTTAAAGTTTAGAGGATATTTTCGTAATTAAAATGAAGATTTATCATAAGGGGGTGAGCTCAAGTCCTTACAACTATAGGTACTCGACTTTTTCCTAAAAATAGGAGTATTTTCCTTAATGTAGAAATAGTAATTACTTATAGAAAAAAGATAGTTTTAGCCATGCCACACTAAAAAATGATTTCGATTAATTCCAATATATTTATAACTTTGAAATATCATTAGTATTATTTATAATTAAGAAAATCAATATGAAAATTAATTTTTAATGAGGACCTCACTGAAACAAATGGACAAACGATGGTTGATCTGTGGTAATATTGTTGCTTGCTGCAACAACCAAGCAAAGAAGCAGGCAGTGAGTTGATGACACAGTGATCATACTGAGGCAATGAGTTCTCTCCATTAGAGGATGCAATTAATAGGAGGAGGTTGTTTCGTAGTGGTTTGATAATGCATGGATGTTCAAGTGCTGATCAGAATATATAATGAACAAATTTAGATTTCTGTGATGCTGAAAATGAAAATGGACCTCTCCTTTTGCATGTTCAATCGCGTGTTGAATATTTGAACATAAAGTCCCTATAACCCAAACAACTTTTCCATGAGAAAAATGATAACAATCAGTTTCTTACTAAATTCAATCTATTGTAGAAAAATGATAACAATCGACCATGAAAACCAATATGATTTCATCAAAAGTGATAATTCTTTCTTCGGAGTTCAGACACTGTATGTCTTGGCAATTTTCTCATATATTTCTTCATCAAAAGTGTACAAATAATAATAAACCTTGTTGAATGATGATGGACCACCCCTTTGGTGGCTGCATCAATGGCATATAAGCTGAATTCAGTCACACACGGACACACATCCAAGCTAACATCAATAACAAAAACAAGTGTAAAAGAATTAAAAGACAAAATTAAAACTAGCTCCAAATGCGGTTGCAATTCCTTTGCCAAATATTCTTCTCTTGCCCATTTTCCTCTAAAAGATAAAAGAATTTTACATACACGTTAGAGCTTTGTTCCACAGGATTTTAAAATGCGGAGTCATTAAACTTAAGGAAAATTAAAAGACAAAAAATAGTAAATTTAAAATTTTGTCTTTTAGCAGTGCTTTTAAATGTCCATGCTTGAGAATCGATTACTAATTATGTATACACAAAAATTTGTGCATTTTAAAATGCGAATTATCAAATATTAAATAAAATTGTAAATTATGAGTGCATCAAAAACCATGACTAAAATCTGGAACAAATATGATTCTCTATCGTAAATTAGGAGTACATCCAACCCATA
Organism: Citrus mangshanensis; assembly: GCA_030449895.1. Taxonomy (NCBI): domain Eukaryota; kingdom Viridiplantae; phylum Streptophyta; class Magnoliopsida; order Sapindales; family Rutaceae; genus Citrus; species Citrus mangshanensis. Next base: position 9,807,609 of record JASUUJ010000215.1, on the reverse strand, counting down.
TTTGTCCGAGGCATTGCCATGCCTACATTGATGATTACCAAAGAGTGAAAGATTTTATCTATATAACTCTTATTTATTGTGCCATGTTGTGTGGAGTAACCACACAAAGAGTGAAAGCGTGCTCGGGATGTAGGAAAGGAATGTTTGAGTCTCCATGCACTAGAACTTGTGCTCTAAACAAAGTTGGGGACACAAACCTACCAATAGGTATCCAAAGCATTGGTGGCAATCAGATACTTTTCTTGAACTTGAAGTTTTGTTTAATAAATTAAATCATATTCTTTTAGTGAAGCTTGACTTCTTAGCCTGCAGCCAAACAACTATTCTACCTAAACAAATGCAAAAAAAGAGAAAGTATATAACAAAGATCATCAGTAGCATTTCTTGGAAGAACTAAATCAACTCTGCCCATGGAAACACGAAGACTACCACAGTTTTCTCAAGAAAAAAAATCAAAGGAAAAGATATAAGATTCTCACACTTCTTACATGAATTCAAATTAACTATCAATGAGAAAGCAAACAAAATTAACTTAAATTTCCCATCCTTTTACTCAATGTATCTCTTATCTTGAGTATTCGGGTAACAATATCTTTTGCATTGATCCTCTTTTCTGATGATTCCATTGTACACTCCAGAGCCAAATTAAAGATAGACAACAAACATTGCTCCTTTACGGAAAAATGGTTTTCCTTTCCACTTAGTAGAGTTTTGTCCACAACTTCCACTAATGAATCAGGAAGCAAGTCATTAACCCAATGCTTTAAGCTCAATTCTCCAACAAAAATTTCATCTATGGGTTTTTACTTGGTAAAAATTTCCATTAACATAATCCCATAGCTGTAAACATCACTTTTTGTAGATACTTCTCCTTCTATGCCATACTTTATGAATCAAATTAATTTCACAATTAGATAAATAATCAATAACATTTTGATATGAGGATAGTAAAAATCAATAATTTGGAAAATTTAAAATGAACTAAAAAAAAGTTGTTTGAAGCAAACCTGGTGCCATATAACCTATAGTGGCAAGGGTTTTTGTTCGCATTGTAGACTCATATTCTCTACTTAAAAGCTTTGCTATGCTAAAATCACTCAAATGAGCAACCATATTTTCTTCCAACAATACATTAGTAGGCTTTAAGTCACAATGAATAATAGGAGTTGAATGATCGAAGTGGAGATATTCTAAAGCTGATGCAACTTCAATCATTATGTTCAACCTGTGAAATATATTCAACACATAATTGGACATGTATTCTAGGACTAATGCTTTGAAGTCATCGTTCGAGCAACTGCTGATAACTTTGATAAGGTTTCGATGGCGAATATTTTTTAACACTTCACATTCAGCCTCAAAACTCTTCAATGCGCTTGCACATTGTTGGTGAAACACTTTTATTGCAATCTTCATCCGATCTTCAAGTCTTGCTGCATAAACAGAACCAAAAACTCCTCCGCCAATTATGTTGTTTTCAGCAAAATTATCTGTTGCTTGTAAAAGTTCCAAGTATGAAAATCTTCTTGGTGTTGCTTGTGATGACAAGATACTATCATTTGATAACACTGTGCTTCTTTTTCCACATTCGATCAGCTTAGATTTGAGAGCTAGAGTGATTACTATCGTTAGAACAATACTCAATGGCAAAACAATCACAATGAGAAGTATCTTTTTCCTTGATTTATGTTCTGTCCTAGGCTTGCTAAGTTTGCATGGTTGGACTTGAAGATTTGGTAAACCACACAGTAACACATTTCCCATAAATGATTCAACTGTGAAGTTGGCAAAAATTCCTCTACTAGGAATCTCACCTTCAAGTTTATTGAAAGAGAGATTTAACTCTCAGAGGTAAAAGAGTTTTTCCATGGATGTTGGAATAGACCCAGAGATTTTATTATTTGCCAAATTCAAAACCTCCTGAAACGACCCGCCCCGAATCCCCCCGGGCGAGTCAATCTAGTCTCATCAAAACAGACTTGATAATAATTCTATTATTAAAGATTCTGCCGAAAATTCGGCAGAGTCTCCTTTATATATATAACACTCTCAATCTACAAATATGTAAGACAAGCACTCCCAATATAATTCAATATACAACAAACTCCAGTGATCAACATCCTCAACCAAAATGCTGAGTTTTATATGTCTAGAGTCTCAAAAGATAATATTATAACTAATATCAATATCTCAGTTTATTCTTAATCCCAAAAGAATAATATAACAAAATTATACAATCCCAACATGACGAGATAACCAAGATGTCCTAACAAAAACATCTATATCTTCTAACATCATCACGTGGTCAAGCTCAACCTGGTGGGAGGGGAAATATAATAAAAACGGGGTGAGTATAAAACTCAGTGAGATCAGTGAGTGGATAATAGTTTTTAAAAATTAATTCTTACTAAGAAATAATCATATCATTTCCAAACACGATTTCATCAAACCATATGCGAGAAACCAGTAATAAATCATTTAACATTTAAATTAGATTACTAACCATGAAAAGTATATATAACGATCATACGTAATAATCATGGAAATCATATCACAATATCGTATAGAATACACAAGAATGAAAATCATCACCAAAGAAGTATCCAGGGAAATAATCTCATCATATTCGGACCTCAACGGACGGGCAATGACGTATTATCTGGGTACCATCACGCCCCGGAGCTACACGGATAGACCGTGAAATATCATCTCATATCTCAGCATATCTGTGCATGCATAATCTAGTCCCTAAGGGACAAAAGCGCCCAAGCACACGGCCTAAAGCCTCTGTGTGTACTCAGACGGGCCCCAAAGGTCTGTATCTCAATATTTGTTTGTATCTCATATCTGTATATTTGTAATCATCATACCGTATGCATATGCCCCCAAAAGCTAAAAGCGCCCAAACACACAGCCCACCTCTATGTGTGTTTAGACGGGCCCCAAAGGCCTCTCATCTCATATCATTTGTATCACTATATCTTGAGGGGAAGGGTATTGTCTAATAATTTTAAAAATAATCTCTATACTCATATTCATGTATATTCTAATCATACTTTAAATCATACATTCATTTTCATTATCACATCTAAATTCACTTTTCTCATGTTTAAAATACTATCACATTTCATTCAAAGTCAATACGCAAAATCATTAACCAAATATTTTAATAAAATACCAATGCGTGAATAAAATTCATTTCATGGAAATCATTAAATCAGAACATTTAAAATACTTATTTCCCAAACATGCTTTACTATCATAATTAACTATGAAAATAGGTTTTGTATATTCAACTCACAGTGACAGTGTTCACGCTCGGTTATCGTCCACGTCCGCAGACTGGTTCTCGCTCGCGGATCCTTCTAAATCAAGAAAACGACATAATTATTTTCCGTGAATCGGAATTAGGACTAAATTTATGCAATAAACTTGAAACGAACATCTATCCATAATTTACAACTCATGTGTCGATAAAATTACTAAAATGCCCTCACGCATGTAAATCATTAAAATACTCTGAAATCGTAAATCACCGAATTACCCTCAGAATCGTAATTACACCAAATCCTCAATTCTTGGAATTACTAAAATATCCACAGGCTTAGAAATTAAAAAATTGCCCTCAGAGTGTGAAATTACTAAAATGCCCTTGCCGATCAACGGTCACCGGAATTTGGTCAACGCTGGCCGGGAAGCACGAGTTAGACACTTTTGGCCAAGCTAAGTTCAATGGTGAGCTCCAACGCAACGGAATCTTGCTCGTGATGTTCACACAACAATGACTCCGGTGGCTATGGATGGAAATGGAAGAGGAGTCGTAACAAAAACCCAAAACCAACGAAAATCCAACTCACGGGTTTTCGGCGGCGAGGATGGCATGGGAACGATGGTGGGCTTCTAATCTTCAGATTGGTACAAGCTTTAAATGAGTCAAGGTCACGGTTGTAGCTTTTCTTCTCACACGTATGGCTTCCCTCTTCTGTTTCTAGCTTCTTTTATTTATTTATAAAATCCTGAACCACCAAAATCTTTAACCGCCTCATTTTTGTTTTAAATTTTTATATATGTTACTCCTCCAAACTTGTCAAGTCACCAAATGATTCAGGAATTGGGCCTTCCAATCTATTATATGCTATGTCCATAAATTAAAGACCTTTTAGACCTCCGATTATGGTTGGGATTTCACCGGATAAGTTATTTTTTGATAAGCTTATTCCTAGAAGCACCTTTAAATTTCCTATGTCTAAAGAAAGAGGGCCAACCAAGAAATTTGATGAAAAGTCAAAGAACAAGATGTCTTTTAAACTCCAAAAAGTTGAGGGAATAACAAAAGTAAACCTGTTAGACCCTAAGTAGAGAAATCTTAGAGAAGTGAGATTACTTACGGATGAAGGTATATATCTTGAAAGCCTATTGTCAAATAAGGCCAATTCAGCCAGCCTACCTAGATGGCAAAGCTCGTCTGGGAATGAACCTGAAATATAAGTGTGCAACCCAAGAGGGGGGTGAATTGTAATTTTAAAAAATTATCCTAGCAAATCCACACAACAAGCAATCTAATGTTTTAATAAAAATTGAAAGCAATAAGTTCAATCAAAGCACAATAATGAAAGAGTAAGGGAAGAGAAAGCAAACTCAAGGATTTTACGGCAATCCACACCTCCAAGCACAAGGATTTCACTAAGCTAGCCTGCTTACAATTGACTTCCAACAATGAACCTTTACAACAAGAGATTATATCCCCAATCTCTTCACCTCAAGTGTTTCCACACTTGTACACTCACAAATTGATGAGAAATGATAAATACAACAATGAATCTCTCTTTAAGAAATGATGATTCACAAGCTCAATATATGTTGTGTGCTTGGATTCCCAAAAATGAATTGGCTTTGAGTTTATATAAACTCAAAAAACTCACATTCGTGTATTGCCTTTTATGGAATCCATGTTTAAGGCAAAATTTAAAAATTTTGCGGATGCTTTCGGAATCACTGCACTGCACTATTTTTTCAAAACTTTACAAAACTTTACAAAACGCATAAACTTTGTAAAAAAAACTTCTAAGTAATCTCAAAACTTTTTAAAATTATGATATAGCCCAAAATACTATGACACTTTTCAAATAAGTCCTTCACCAAAATTTCAAGCAATATTTGTTGATTTCAAAGTTTTCAAAATTCTTTCAATTAAACCATAAACTTGAAAAACAACTAATTTCATAAAATCATTTTTCCATTAAATATGAAACATTTATAATGTGAAAATAATGATTTATTTAAAAAGAATAAAAACAATCAATTTCATAAAATCATTTTTCCATTAAATATGAAACATTTATAATGTAAAAATAATGATTTATTTAAAAAGAATATTAAATAATTTGAGCTTAAAGATTTATCATTCTTAATCTTGTTTGTTATCATCAAAATCAATATTATGGAAACATATATGTTAACAATCTCCCCATTTTTGATGATGACAAACATTTCATGTATTTAAACAATCATTTTTCATAAAATCATTTTCCATTAAATATAAAACATTTATAATATGAAAATAATGCTTTATTTAAAATATATAAAAAATAATTTAAGCTTAAAAGATTAATCATTCTTAATCTTGTTTGTTATCATCAAAATCAACATTATGGAAACATATATGTTAACAATCTCCCCCTTTTTGATGATGACAAACATTTCATGTATTTAAAGAATGATTCCACAAATTACTCCCCCTAAATATAATCTTCTTTTACAATTTGCCAATTAGCTAAATTAACGATTTAAATACATGGATTTTTCTCCCCCTCATCATCAAAAAGAAAAACTTAATTGGCAAAGACAAAAGTAGCAAATTTTTATAGATTTGAAAACATGTATTCTTCTCCCCCTTCATCATCAAAAGGAAAACTTTAAAGGAAAAGAATAAAAAAAATAGCAAATTTGTTACCCATGTTGTTTGAGTAGAAATTTTGAAAGAATCTCCCCCTAACAACAAGCATCACCTCAAATACAAGATTAGTGATATCACTTCCAAAATATCATATAAAACAATGTAATCAAATCATCATCATATCTTAAAATCATCACCATAAGCACATATTAATCATCAAAAGAATATTCAAAGTGCATGTTATTCTCCCCCTTTTGACAACATCGAAATGATATATTCCTTTGTCTCCCCCTTTGGACAACCAAAAAGTTCAAAATGCATATTATTCAAAATCATATTGTATGCTCCCCCTAAATGTATGGCCAATTAAAAAATTTAACCAAAATGATTTTATCCAAAAACATATCGTATTTATCTCCCCCTTCATTGTAAAAAGGAAAGATAGATAGATGCAATCCAAACAAGAGCATAAAAAATAAGTTGATAAAGATATTACCAATTTTGTATGAGCAAAAATTTCGGTAAAGTCTCCCCTTAAAAATGAACAAATTCTCAAATACACAACATGGTTAAAAACACTTCCATATAAGCTTAAACAATAATAACAAACCAACAACTCCTTCAATTCATCAAGCAACGCACATATAATCATCAATTACCAAAATCATTAAGAAATCAAATCATTCCAAGTTTATGCCGAATTTTTGAAAATTCTTCTTCGCAAAGAGGTTTTGATTTCTTTATCAAATTGGCATGCATATTATCAAATATTCAAGCTCCATAATTATCAATCACATTTTATAAAGACAAATAAACTCATCAAATATCTAATGTGACATTTCAATATAACAAAAAAAAATCTCATACGCTTAAAATTCTCGAAGTATATGTATTTCTCCCATTTCGATATTATTTAAAGCAAGTAATGCATATTCGACAATACATCAATAAAGTACAAAAAGTACATCCATTCACCAATCATAGATCCCATAAGATCAAACTTCCTCAAATACATGTAATCATCAAAGCATATTCTTTATCTCAAATCTTAAGTAAAAACATAAGTACATAATGACAATATATAAATCATCAAAATCAACATATGCCAATATATAGATCATCAAAATCAACATATGGCAATATAGATCATCAAAATCAACATAACTATTAAGAAAAACCATAATTATGAGTTAAATAACAAGTGATCAAATCCATTATTATAAATACTGACATATATTTCTAAATGATGATCTAGTAATTACATCTTGTGATGGATTTCCTAAAATTAAGTCTTTAGGCTGAGAAGAAACATACCTCCACTCTTTGGGGAGTGTTTGAGAAGTACCTTCATTTTACTCCGCATTTGTTTCTTCATGTTGCTCCTCTTGATTTTCAAGTGGTGCATTCTTTTGGCTATCATTTGATAATCTTCTTGTAGCTTTTCATCTACATTATCATCAACAACAACTTTCTCCGTAGAGGAAGAATTAGACTCATTAAATATAACATGTATAAATTCTTCCACAATCAAAGTTCTTTTGTTATACACTCCATAAGTTTTGCTTGTGTTTGAATAGTCAAGAAAAATACCAACATCAAATTTTGGATCAAATTTGCCAAGATTATCTTTTGTGTTCAAAATATAACATTTGCATCCAAAAACTTTGCAATAATTAATGTTGGGTTTTCTATAATTCCAAAGCTCATAGAGAGTATTATTGAGATGATGTCTAATCAATATGGTCCTAATCATTTTTTGAATAGATCTATTCTTTCTCTCTACAACTCCATTTTGTTGTGGAGTCTTAAGTGATGAAAATTTATGCTCAATGGAAAATCATTACAAAAAAATCTCAAATGTATGATTTTCAAATTCTCCACCATGATCATTTATAATACCAGAAATAACATATAACTCATCTATCATGCATATACATCACACAATCATGAAATATGTAAGAATTCAAAGATTGAGAATTAAAGCATATCACTTATTTGTCATGCTTAGGCATTAAATAATCATTAAAATCAAAACAAATCCATCATGATGAGTTGACAAGCTATCATCTTATATATATAACCATGCATCATGATAAATCACTCAATGTTATACACAATGTCCAAATATAAAACATCCAAATATCAACCAATAATCATCATCAATCCACAATGAAAGCAACAATGCATATGAAAATGTAAGTGCATAATATAATAGAAAACTATGGTAAAATCCATAAGGAGAGCTCATTATGGAAGTGGTAATTTGAAATACTCAAAATGCACAAATTCGGATTTTCAAAATATTGACTAAAAAGAGTAAGTTTGAATCAATTAAAATGATTTTAGAAATGAAGAGAAATTGAATGAAAATAGAGGTGAGCATCTCACGGTTTTGTAGAGAGAAAGAACATGTGAAGACCGAATAAAGAAGAATGAATAGTGCTAATAAAAATTGCCGATTTGGGATATTGGCCCAGATGCGCTTGCTTCGAGAGACTCCATAAATTCGGCGACGAAACAAGCTTCCATGCGAATCCCGCGATTTTGCTAACCGAGGCGAGTTGCCTTCAAATTCTTGATCAAGAACTCATCTTTCTCCTAGCTCATACTCAAGTGATTATCCTTACAAGCTTCCATCAAGGAACTTCTCCACCATTCCTTGATTGTGGTACCTACAAAACAAATTCAAGTTGTGTGCTTTGGTACCCAAATACTCTTGAGTGTTAGCAATGGTTCATTTTGGAACCCAAATACACTTGACTCCATAATATACATTTCTCTTAATTGGACATCTATAACTCATATGACCATTTTGATTGCAATAATGACAAACAATTTTATGATCACTTGTGGAGGTAGCCTTAACAAAATAATTCTTATAATATTTGTGTTTCAAGTGAGGCTTATACCCAAGTCCTCCTTTATCAAACACACATTTTTGAGTGCTTAGTAATTTTTCTAAGTTCTTTTGACCATTTGTGAATTTTAACACAATTTCATTGAGCTCATTACTCTTTTTCTTAAGCACATCATTTTCTTTCATCAATTTATCAACATGTGATTTTTCATGCTCATATGAAGTACTTTGTTTACATTTAAATGATGCAATCCTATCATGTAACATTTCATTATCTAATTTCAATTCTTTGATCTTTTCATTTAATGAATCATTGCATTTTTGTAAAGCATCCTTTTCATTTTTCAAGTCATCTACATATGATTCTGTGAAGTGCTAGGTTTCTCATTTGATAATACAACTCTATCATGCAATGTTTTATTCTCTACTTCTAGTCCTTTAATCTTCTCATTCAATGACTCATTGCATTTTTGCATGGCATCCTTTTCATTTGTAGATTCTAGCAATTTCTTTTTAAGGCATGCATTCTTTTTACCAATTTTCATCAACTCATCATGCATTTCTTTAAAAGCATCATACAATTCATCATAGGTTGGATCACTTACCTCATCAAGTTCATCATCCGATTCATCTCCAATTGCCATAAGTGCCAAATTCGACACTTCATGAAATTCCTCCTCGCTTGTAGTCTCCTCATGCACAATTTCAAGTTTTCTCCAAATTTCATAAGCATTAGAACAATTTGAAACTCTATGAAATTCCTTTTTATCTAAGGCACAAAATAAAGCATTCATAGCCTTGGAATTTAAAGACATATTTTTCTTATCCAACTCACTTAAAACATTCTTCCTAGGAATGAATGAACCATCACAAACTATTTCCCATAGTTCATAATCTAAGGCTTGTAAAAACACTCTCATTCTAGTTTTCCAATAAGGATAGTCATTACCATCAAAGAATGGAGGTCTAGTGGTGGATTGGCCTTCCATGAAAGTTGAACTAATTTGGGTTGCTATTGATATTTAACTCTAGACGGTTAAGTCTACACAAGAGCACCTTGCTCTGATACCAAATGAAATATAAGTGTGCAACCCAAGAGGGGGGGTGAATTGGAATTTTAAAAAATTATCCTAGCAAATCCACACAACAAGCAATCTAATGTCTTAATAAAAATTGAAAGCAATAAGTTCAATCAAAGCACAATAATTAAAGAGTAAGGGAAGAGAAAGCAAACTCAAGGATTTTTACGTGGTTCGGCAATCCCCGCCTACGTCCACGCCTCCAAGCACACCGGGCTTGAGGATTTCACTAAGCTAGCCTCCCAAGGCTTCAAATGCTTACAATCAATGAACCTTTACAACAAGAGATTATATCCCCAATCTCTTCACCCCAAGTGTTTCCCACACTTGTACACTCACAAATTGATGAGAAATGATAAATACAACAACGAATCTCTCTTTAAGAGTGGATATATAAATTGAAGAACAAAGATGATTTAATGAATGATGATTCAAGCTCAATATATGTGCACTTGTTCTTGCTTGATTCCCAAAAATGAATTGGCTTTGAGTTTATATAGTTTGAACTCAAAACTAGCTACTCACATATCCGGTTTGTCGCGTATGGAATTCAATTTATTAAGGCAAAATTCATTTCCGGATTTCCGGTTTTTAGAATCCGCTGCATAGTGCACTATTTTCTGAAATTATAGTTTGACCCCAAAACTTTACAAAACTGTACTATGGCCCAAAATGTTATGAAACTTTGCAAAAAGGTCCAATTTCAGAGCTTCTAAGTAATGCTTTGTTAATCCCAAAACTTTTTGAAATTATGATATAACCCAAAATACTATGATACCTTTCAAATAAGTCCACCAAAATTTCAAGCAATATTTGTTGATTTCAAAGTTTTCAAAATTCTTTCAATTAAACCATAAACTTGAAAAACAACTAATTTCATAAAATCATTTTTCCATTAAATATGAAACATTTATAATGTGAAAATAATGATTTATTTAAAAAGAATAAAAACAATCAATTTCATAAAATCATTTTTCCATTAAATATGAAACATTTATAATGTAAAAATAATGATTTATTTAAAAAGAATATTAAATAATTTGAGCTTAAAGATTTATCATTCTTAATCTTGTTTGTTATCATCAAAATCAATATTATGGAAACATATATGTTAACAGAACCAACTTATTGGATGCAAGATATAAGCCTTGGAGTTTCTGCAATCGGCCGAATGTAATTGGAATTGGTCCAGTCAATTTATTACGTTTTAATACTAAGGCCAACAAGTTGCTTAATTTGCTAATTGCTTGAGGAATATTGCTAACAATACTGCAATTGGCGATGAGAAGTGTTTTCAAAGACATGGAAAGATTACCCATTGAACTTGGAAGGAAGCCGTCAAGTGGATTACCTGCTAAGTTTAAGAATCTTAACTTCTTGTAATTTCCCAAAGAGGAAAGAAAGCTCAATTTTGAGGTTGAAGATGTCAAAGAGTTATTAGCCAAGCTGAGCCACTCAAGGTTTCTTAAATTACCAATTGTGTTCGGAATAAAGCCCGAAAATGTGTTTCCTCCCAACTCTAGAACAATGAGCTTAGAAGCCTTGGTGATGGAACTAGGAATGGTTCTAGAAAATCTATTAAGTGCCAAGACAAGAACCTCAACAGTTGGAAGTGAAAGGTCTATTCTTGATGGAAGACTTCCACTGAGAGAGTTATTTGTGAGGGTAATCACCTTCAGTGTTGACATCTGAAGATTACAGCTGGTAACACACCAACTAGGTTGTTTATTCCAAGCACTAAATCCTCTAGATTTCGAAGATTAGCGATTTCGTGGGGTATCTCACCTGGCAAATTAACATAGATGCATAAAAATCTCCCTTACAAGATCTTATCTAAAGTATTCAAGAACAATAACAAGTGAGAAATTAAAATATTTACATAGTGTTGAGTAATGAAAAGGACCAGCTTAGCTATGTGAGTAATGAAAAGTACTAGATCAGCTATGTCCTCATCCCTCACCCTAAGGCGAATCTTGAATGGCAGAGTAAAACATCCCGCATGTAAACAAGCACCGACGGAGATACGTGCTCATCACCCAAAGAAAGAGGACACGATCTAACGAAATCGCGATAGTTTCGCCATGCCCTGAACCACTGGGGAGAATGTGACATCCCACGTTTACCCACGATTCAGTGGTTGGAGACCCATGAGGGTCTGTCATCACCCGAAAATTGGGGCATGAAGAATACTCAGAAAACGTAGGATGATGGCTATAAGAAGCCAAGAGACCGATGAAGAAAAAGATGAGAAAAGATGGAGCGGGAAGGGAAAACTCTGCCAAATTGAAACCAGATTACATTCCATACAAATCTTTTAGATACGTGAGGTTGAGAACATTATAAGGAGTTCACACAATTTAAATTACATAGTTTTCCCGTAAACACCTTGTGCTAACTTAAGTTTCGGAGGGTTTACACCGGTAAAACCATCGGCGTCTTTGATATGTTTTTGTGAACGCAGGCTTAGAAAGAAGAGAGAGGGTGATTCGAACCTCTGAGGGTAGTATCTTCTCCATTAACCACACAAGGTGGCGATGATTTGATCAACATTTTTTGTCGGATAAAAGCTACCACCAAGTTAGTAGTAATCAGGACGATCATGGATGTGACAAAGAAAGATGAAACTGGTGAAACGATCACTCTCCGAGAGATCGCAAATGAGGCTAGAGAGAGGATGATGCAAGAGCGAATGGAACGGATAGAGAAGCAAATGGAGACTCTCACAACTATATTGCATGAGCTAAGGGATGAGCGGAGAAGGGATTGTGAGACCACCACGGAGGCGTAGAATCGAGGAGATCCCTCCGTTGGGGGACTAACCCTATGAGGTGCATTCCCATAGAAGTGCAGGTCGGATCCCAGGAGAGTGCGTGGATGAAGGGGGATACCAATCTCGCTTTGGGCGAGTTATGAAAATTGATGGCCGAGGAGCATGAAAGTGAGAGCATAACCCGAGGAGGTTGGCGCAAGTGATGGATGAGATCCAGGGCAAGAGAAAGCCTCCGAGCTGGAGGATAATGCTGGATGAAGAATCTCTGCTATCAACCGAGATCATGGGTACTGTGATCCCAAGAGATTTCCATTTTCCCGACCTCAAATACTCTGGGAGAAGCGACTCGCTAGTGTATATTGAGCGTTTCAATGACATGACGGGGGTGCAGGGGTTAACACCATCTCAGAGATGCAGGGTGTTCCCATTGACACTACAGGGACGAGCTCGAGAGTGGTACCATAAGCTGCCACGTGGAAGTATAAGGGGATATGAGCAGATGTGCCAAGAGTTACCCCAAATCTAACACGCAGCACATGAGGTTACTCACAAATCATAATCTTTACTCATAAGTTTCAAAAAATTCCTCCAATTCTTATTCAAATAAATCCATAAATCCAAACGTCAAATACTAAATAATCTCTCGAGGACATATAAAAATAATAACAAAAGTCTCAAACTCCAAATTACACGTTCATAATAAAAGTAACTAAATAAACACAAGTCTATTCCTCCTCTTATTCAATAGCAAACCTGAAATCACTAACTCCAAAGCTAAGTGCACCTCTCAAAAGAAACTTAATCGCAAAAAGTAATGGGTGAGCCGTCAACTCGGTAAGTAAAACCATTCCTAACACACTAGGCCTATCGATACCAAAAATATTGCAAGCCTTCTTTTGTTTAAAGCATATATCATAATCCATAATTTTCATAAAATGATATATCACAATAACATAAGATAAATTCTTAATAATTCAGAATATTCAAAAGCATATTTACTTACGAAGCAAATCATGTAATACGATAAAACAAACAGTTAGCTCATGTCACATAGTGTCACCCTATAAACAATCAATATCGTGCACACTATCGTGATATATATTATAAATCGAATAACTATGGACAATGAGCCAAAGCATTAAGAATCTCATACAATCATCAATAATTGAAATCAAACATAGGTAAAAAACATCATAAAAGTTCATATCAATAATATAGGCTTGCATAACATTTTAAAGATAACATCATAAAAGGTTGTCATGTCATAAAATCATTTACATATTAAAAAGCATTTATAAAATACTTTGTTAAAAAGAATGGTTTGAAAACATTTACATAAAGCTAATTTTGTTATCAAAATTAGTAATCCTTTAAGTAGTATCAAAACATTTATACTTATAATAATAATATCAAAATACTTATACATATCCAGTACATTAGGAATGAAGTTACTTACCTCGACAAATGAACTTGGATTAACACACCTCTAAGCTTCTAAGAGCCTCAAACACCTTCAAAACCTTAAACAAATACAAGATATGACAATCAATAACTTATTCTAAGAATCTGATTTTCTAATTCATACAGGTCTGATTCTCAGAATTTTAACTCTTAATCCAAGACTCAGAATGATATAAAATCCTATGGAACCATTATGGACATCCATGAGTACCCCATTTAAAATTTACAAGAGAATCTGATATCAAAAACATTTTAAAAACTATTTACTTCTCAGCAAATTCGAAACTGTTTTCACATAATCTAAACCAAACAGAACGGGTTCCGTGATTTTTATAAAATAAAATACTAATCAGAAAATTATGAAATTAAAACTGGGAATCCTAGACACATATATTAACATACATATAAACTTTCAGAATTTTTTGAGTTCATTTGGTGGTACAAATAGTCTTGTGAATCTGATCACAATACCGGAATCGTAGATTTCCAGTGCAGTGGTTTCTATTTCCAAAATACGTATAAAATTGAAACGAAGTCGAATTTAATGAAATAAAATTTAATCAAGAAGCCTTACATGTCTAGTTTCCAGAAATATAAATTTTATAAGAAAATTCGTTCAGAAAATATAGCTTTAAAATTCGAGATCCTCATGCTGTCCAGAATTATCCTGTGCTTAATACGTCAAGGATTGATTAACTAAACTCATACTAAATCAAAAGCCAAGCAAAGTCTAAATATATTCTAAACCATGCATCATGATCTACAACCATTAGAATCGTGCCAATATAAACCCTAGATAGATAGAGTGATTAGAAATCTGTTGAGAACAGGAGAATAACTTACTTTGATTCTCTCCTAAACAGATTGGGTCAGCAGAAGAAGAATAAACGTTGTGAACTTAGGGTTATGGAAGGGGGAAAAGTATGCATTTATAGGGGATCTTAAGAAACCCTATTCAATAAGGAAAAATAACCCTTTTCCAAAATGATCTCATAAATAACCTCTATTTAATTAGTACCCCTTTCTAAATAAGGGTTATAGGCCACCCATAATTCTCAATGAAAGCCCAATTTCCATAATTTAATATGTATGGGAATTTGTGGCATTACAAGTTCCGTGGAGCGGTAGCCTCAGAGGACGATATGATAAAATTGATGGGGATGAAACAGGAGGAACACGAAACCCTTCACGATTGTGTGAAGAGATATCATCGGGCCATGCTTGATCTGGGGGCTTTCAATCACCCGCAGGCATTGAAAGGATTAAAAGAAGGTGTGAGGATAGGTCGATTGTGGTACAACCTAAGAAATCCTATCATTCAGAGTTACTCAACGGGATATGAGCAGGCGAGGAGGGATATAGAAATTGAAGAGGAAAAAATGGCGAGGATAAAGAGTGAGCGGCTAGAGGAGCTGAGGCGAAAGGAAAAGAGAACACTGAGTGGGAGCGGGTCAATGGGAATGTCGATCCCACCCTTACCCCATAACTCAAAGTCCGCGCCCCATTCCCGAGCGGATGGCGCCATCCATCAATGCTTTGAATAAGTCGACCCCTACCTACAATACCAACCCGAGACGATATCCACGATAGCCGATTGACGAGCTTGGTGTATCCTCTGTAACCAAAACCACAAACGGACATTCATTAAATTCCACGATACTATGGTCGTGATATAAAAAATCAGGTGGAGGATTTTGTGAGAAACCGTTACCTGGATGAGTATGTAGATAGGGCATTCCCTATCATTGAATCACAATATATGCTGGGGGATGAAGTCGAGAGGAGTCTGGAGCGTGAGCAGCCAACTATCCGAGTGATAGTAGGAGGGCGAACATTGGCTAGAGATTCGAACGGGGTACGAAAGAATTATGGGAGATATGCTCTGACCAGCAAAGAAGTGTTTTTCAATTTGCCAACAGCCAAGAGGGAGAAAGTGAGGCAAGTTCCCATTATGTGGACAGATGATGATGAAGAGGGTGTTTTATACCCTCATGGGGATGCATTGGTGATTAAGGCGATGGTGGCGGGTAAAGAATTTCGGCGAATACTGGTGGATACGGGCAGCTCGGTCGACATACTATTTAAGTCAACCCTAGATGATATGGGAATTGCAGAGTTAACACACCATCAGCCGTTTGAAAAAGATGGATTTTTTCGTGGTGGAAGAAAAGAGAGATAATTTATGAGAGTGAGCCAATGTGTTATATCCACACATTACTAAGTGGCGTAGTAAGCGGTGACCAAAGGATGGCGAGGAGTTGTTATGCTCAAGGACGCTTGATAACCGATGAGACTCCAAAAAGGGTCACCAAGAACCAGCTAAGAAATAAGAAGATGTTTTGGTGAGCAAGGATTACCCGAGCAGAGTAGTATGGATCGGGGGATCGAGGCAAAAAGCGCCCATGTAGATATATTTACTTGGTTGTATGAGGACATGCCATGAATTGATCCTAGGGTAGCTTACCACAAGTTGGCAATCAGGAAAGGTGCAAGGCCGGTGAGACAAAAAAGGAGATGTTTTAACCAAAGGTACAAGTGGCAGGATTCATAAGGGAGGCTAAATACCCAGAATGGATTTCCAACATGGTGTTGGTAAAGAAGGCCAATGGGAAATGGAGAATGTGTGTTGATTTCATAGACCTTAACAAGGCCTACCCAAAGGATGACTTTCCCTTACCTAAAATTGATCAATTGGTTTACTCAACGGTGGGCCACAGTCTGCTTAGCTTCATGGATGCTTTTTCGGGATACAACCAAATACCCATGGACAAGCAGGATGAGGAGAGCACCACGTTTATAACTAACATAAGTTGGTTTTGTTACAGGGTGATGCCCTTTGGCCTGAAAAATGCAGGGGCTACCTATCAAAGGTTGGTGAATAAAATTTTCAAGCCATTGATTGGTCACGCCAAGGAAGTATACATGGATGATATGATCACGAAGTCTAAAGAGCCAATAGACCATGTGAAGCACTTGGAGGAAACCTTCAAACTGCTGAGGAGGTACCAAATGAAGTTGAATCCGGAGAAGTGTTCATTTGGAGTTAGCTCGGGTAAATTCTTGGGATTCCTGGTGAGCCACCGAGGGATAGAAGCTAATCCCGAAAAAATACGGGTAGCAATCGAAATGAAGTCCCCCCGAACAATTAAGGAGGTGCAGAGTTGATAACTCTATGAAATGAGAGTTATCATAGCACTTTTAGACTTAAATTAATATTACTTAGAGAGTAAATGATGTATTTCTATTGCATTTTTGTTACATTTTGCATAAATATTCATTTTAGTTTAGTCTTAATGAGTTTTGCATAATTTAAAGTATTGAGACTCAGACTTTTCCCGTTTTCTTTGAGAGATCGAGCAAAAGCATGGTTGAATTCTCTACCACCAGATTCTATCACTACATGGAATGATTTGGCTGACAAATTTTTGATGAAATGCTTTCCGCCAACCAAGAATGCAAAGTTGAGAAACGAGATCACATCTTTCCATCAACTTGACGATGAGAGCTTGTGTGACGCATGGGAGAGATTTAAGGAGTTACTTAGAAAATGTCCTCATCATGGTATTCCTTGCTGCATACAGTTGGAAACTTTCTATAATGGTCTCAACCCAAGCACTAGATTGATGGTGGACGCTTTAGCAAATGGGGCCTTGTTACCTAAGTCTTACAATGAGGCTTATGAAATTTTAGAGAGGATAGCCAAGAATAACTATCAGTGGCCATCAACCAGACAAGCTGCAGCAAGATGAACAACAGGAGTCCATAACGTAGATTATTTCATTAACAAAGATGGTAAAGGCTATAACTACTACTCTAGCAACTGTTAACCAAATTTCTGATGTGTTTTGCGTTTATTGTGGAGAAGGTCATTTATTCGACAATTGTCCTGGGAATCTAACTTCAGTCAATTATGTGGGCAGCTTCAATAGACAGAACCAAGACAATCCATATTCAAACACTTACAACCCTGGATGGAGACAACACCCGAACTTTTCATGGAGTAATCAGAATCAGCCTCCTGTAGCATTCAGTGGACAGAACAGACCTGCTCAACCACCTGGATTTTATCCACAAAATCAAGAGAAAATAATCATCAATAATGATCAACTCAGCTCCCTTGAAGGTTTGATTAAGGATTATATTGTGAAGAATGAAACAGTTGTCCAAAGACATACTGTATCTTTGAGAAACTTGAAAAATCAAATTGGACAGCTTGCTATAGCATTGAGCAACAGACCTCAAAGTAGTTTACCCAGTAATACAGAGCACCTAAGAAGATAAGGGAAAGAGCACTGCAAGGTGATTAACTTGAGATCTGGAAAGGATGTTGATAATTCAGTTGGTGTGCCAAAAAGAAGAATTGAGTCCAACAAAGGCCAAAAAGACACTCAAGTAGAGAATGAGTCATAGTATTCCACTTTTTAGTCACAGTCTTCCACTTTTCAGAATGCAAATCAATACAGTTCTGCTATAGAAAGAAAAGTTGACAAAGACCAACAACAACCGAATAGAGCTAAAGAAAGCACAACAGTTTAGACATCCAACACCATTTCCTCAAAGGTTTCAGAAGCAAAAACAAAACAAGCAGTTCAGTAAAATCTTGGGAGTGCTGAAACAGCTACATATCAATATCCCTTTTGTGGAAACTTTAGAGCAAATGCCAAATTATGCAAAATTTTTTAAGGATATCTTGACTAAAAAAAAAAGACTTGGAGAATTTGAAACAGTTGCTCTAACATAAGAGTGTAGCCGAATGCTTCAGAGTAAGATACTACAGAAGATAAAGGATCCAGGAAGCTTCACAATCCCATGCTCCATAAGCACTGAATACAGTGGCAAAACACTTTGTGATCTGGGGGCTAGTATCAATCTCATGCCTTTATCAGTGTTTAAGAAATTGAGAGTTGGTGAGTGTAGACCAACAACAGTGACTCTACAACTTGCTGACAGATCTCATGCATATCTAGAAGGGAAGATTGAAGATGTGTTGGTGAAGGTGGATAAATTTATTTTTCCGGTGGATTTCATTATGCTAGATTTTGAGGCAGACAAAGAAGTGCCAATCATTCTAGGGAGACCTTTCTTAGCCACAGGAAAGACTTTAATTGATGTTAAAAAAGGAGAATTAACCATGAGGGTGAATAACCAGCAAGTTACATTCAATGTGCTGGATGCCATGAAGAGTTCCGATGAGATTGAAGATTGTAATTTTATTACTGTTGTGGACTTTGTTATAGCAGAAAGATTACACAGTTGTTGCAGTAAGGAAGAAATCAATGTTGTAACATTTGAAGAACTTAATGATGAAGATCATGGAGTAGCTAACACAGCATGGTCAGGGGAGAAGCAACCCTTCAGAATTGACGAGCAAATCCAGCAAATGGAACTCACTCTAGACCAACAAGAATTCGAGGTTAATGGGCCGAGAGTGAAGCACTATATGGGAGATGATGTGAACAGCCTAAAGAAGGATCGGTTCTTGAAGGATCCAGGTTGAGGAAACAAGAAAGGTCAGGCTGAAAGACCTAAAATCAAGCGCTAATTGGGAGGCAACCCAATAAGGGAAGTTATTTCAAGTTTTTAAGGCATTGAATTTAGCTTTTAAATTATTTAATTTGTCTTTTTGTTATTTTAAGTGTGCATTTGATTTTTTGTCTTTATGTTAAATTGCAGCAAGTAAAAAAAAAGGGCAAAAAGAGCAAGAAGGAATTACTGCAGCATCACTCACAACATGATATATAACAGAAGATGCTCAAACAACAGAGGTATTTCTTACTTTTGCAGCAGTAAATAGATTGATCAGATTTTATGATAAGGAGCATTTGAGAAGTGGATCAAAAAAGAAGTGACCCTTTACAGCCTATGCTGTAGTAGTGCTTCCAGCAAAAGGGCAGTACCCCTAACCGCTAGTTTATTTTACTTCTTTCTGCAAAACTTTTCTTTCATTTAGTTTTAATTTTCTAATTCATTATGCACGTCCTTTTATTTAGTGTATGCATGTCTGGTTTATGTGGTTTTGTGTTGTGTGCTTGTGAGGACACAACACCACTTAAGTTTGGGGAGGTTGTGTTTCTAAGTGCATGTGTTTATGCTTGTGTTGTATGTTGTGTAAAGCTCTGTTATCTAATATTTATGTATGGATTTGAAAACCTAATGAAGATAAATTGAGTGTTATTCAGTATTTATGAGAATGCCATGTAGAGATAGTTATAGATGGAGGTTGAAATTCTGTCCCGCACTTAGACTTTGGTTGAGTTTTATGAGAATATTGTAGCAGAGCCAAGAAAACCAAAAAAAATAGTAGAAAATATCTCAAGTTTGGGGGAAAATTTTTGTTGGACTATGCCTGTTATGAAATAAATTTTGCTCCAATGGTTTAAGTTGTTGAGTAACCAAGGTTGTGTATGCACCCCATATGCAAATTTGAGTCCAAAGGCAACAAGAGCTATGAGCAGTGTTGCAGCAATTATATATACAAAAAAAAAGCAAAAAGCAAAAAAAAAAGAAAAAAAAATAGTGATGAAGGAATAAAAAATAAAGAGGTTCTTTGCCTAGGATACTGAGTAACCTGGTCTGTTCATGAGCCCCATGTTCAGCCTTAAGTCAAAGGCGTCCAAAGGTAAGGCCTAGATATAACATCCTGAATGCGTTGTTGTAGCAACTCTGACATGTACTTTGAGTGAGTAATTAGGTGTCGTCATTACAAGTGATAGGCATTCACATGAAAGCTCAATGTTGCATTGAAGGGTTTAACTGAAAAAAAAATTATTATTGTTGTAGCACAGTTTGAGTATATTTGTGATTTCTTCTCCCCCATATGTGAATATATTTGTGTTCTACCTTTGAATTATATGCAATGTCTCTGTAATGTTGTAGCACCTCTGGAATTTGATCAAAATGGCGCACACACACTTTGCACAGAATGAGGCCTAAGTCTAAAACTGAACTGCTAAGGCTATTTTGCGTGATTAAGAATGTGATCTGAGGGTGGAAGAATTCTTGCAAATTTGATGACAGAGCTAAGTTATTTGTTGCATGACTGTGTGATTGAAGTGTTAGCGTTGTTGTCATTACTTGAGGACAAGTAATGGTTTAAGTTTGAGGGTGTGATAACTCTATGAAATGAGAGTTATCATAACACTTTTAGACTTAAATTAATATTACTTAGAGAGTAAATGATGTGTTTCTATTGCATTTTTGTTACATTTTGTATAAATATTCATTTTAGTTTAGTCTTAATGAGTTTTACTTAATTTAAAGTAATTCATGCTTAAATTGTGTGCATAATTATAGGTTTCCAAAAGATTATAATTTATAAAAGGAATGCTGATGCAATAGACTTACAAAAGATGGAAAAGAATTTGGCTATAAAAGAATTGAAGCACATCTGGAACAGTGCAGTTGCTGTAGCCGTTGCTGTAGCAATCTTGGAACAACGACAGAGAAAATTTTACGTGGGATAACTACAGAATTGCGATCTGCAGTTTCCTAATCTGACTAATACGCGACCTAGACTTCCGTTTACCCTAATTTTCAACTATAAAAGGAGCACACATCATAAGGAATAAAGAGAGTCGTCACCCAAAGAGAAAAACACAAAGAAACAAAAGAAAAACAAGATTTAAGAGAGAGATTAAAGGTTGCACAAGAGCAGAATTTGCAAAAATCAATCGGGCGCTCAATCATTCTTATTCTTCTCTTGTATTCTCGTTTTCTATTTATTTATAGGGATGTGTTTCATTGATGAAACTTTGTTCTTTATTTTTATTTTACAAACCATAAACTAAATTTATTTGTGGTTGAGTGATAAACAATCTTGATGGTTTATTGACTGAATATATATGTTGCTGCATGTTTGCTGTAGCAGTTTGTTTTGATAGTATTTATTTTTATTCATTATTTGGGTTAATCACCCATTTAATAATACAAGTTATGAGAGAGCCGCAAAAGGGCCTATCTTAGTGGAACATATCAGAGCAATACTTGACCTTAAATTGGGTTTCCCGAATTGAGTTTTACTTGAGTCCCAAAAGGGCATGCTTGATTTAAGATTTGTGATGAACTAGACATAGGAATTCACCTTGTAGGGTAAATAGAACCTAAGCGTGTAATGCTATATCTTATGTTGGCATAACAACTGATCACTATTAGGTTGCATATAGATATAAGATATCCAACATGCGACGGCTGAGGATGCATAAGGATTCTGCCTAGTGCTGTAGCAGATGTTGCAGCAACCGAGCCAAACATTAGAAAAATAGTCAATATCAATAAGAGAGTTTATTCACTCAACTACTCTATATTCCCATTGGTTTTATCCTTGAGATTGACGTGATAGTTTACTTTGTTGCATTTTATTTATTGCGCTTTTATTTTAGTTAGTATAATAGTTTCATTAATTGTTTTATTTTAATTTAGCACAAAATCTGTACTGTTATTATTGTTGTAGCAAATCTGATAACATCAATCCTTGTGGAGACGATCTTGAATACTTATCATTTTATTACTTGTTGTATACACTTGCACATTGACACCAATAGCATTAGTATTTATACACCAACAAGAGCCTTACAGGGATTGGTGGCATTGAACCGATTCATTTCACGAGCCACGGATAAATGTCACCCTTTCTTCCAAGTTATGAGGAAGGGAAGGAAAATAGAGTGGACAACAGAATGTGAGGAGATATTCGGGCAACTGAAGGAATATCTTGCCAGTGCCCCATTGCTATCAACTCCGAGAGAGGGTGACGAGTTGTATTTGTACTTGGCTGTTTTCAAATGGGCTACCAGCTTGGTATTAGTCAGAGAAGATGAGGGCAAGCAACACCTCGTGTACTACACTAGCAAGGCCTTGGTGGACGCAGAAACTAGATATCCCATGATGGAGAAATGGGCGCTGGCTTTGGTGACGACAGCACGTAAGCTCAGACCATATTTCTAAGCACACTCAGTAGTCATGATGACTGACCAACCTCTTCGGCAAACGCTCCTAAAACCATATGCATCTGGTCGGTTAGTGAAATGGTCTGTAGAGTTAAGTGAATTCGACCTACCTTACAGACCTCGAGAAGCAATCAAAGCCCAAGCCTTGGCTGATTTCATGGTTGACTGTAAGGAACCATGGGAAGGGGTTCAGGAGGAACAACCAGTTGAACCGGGAAACCAGAGGGGGTGTGGCTGGTAATGGTTGATGGGTCACGTAGTGAACAAGGGACCGGAGCAGGAGTAGTAATACGGAGCCCAGAAGGGGCCGAGGTGTCCTATACAGTGATGTTCGAATTCCAGCTCATGAATAATCAAGTAGAATATGAAGCCTTCATCACCGGGCTCGGGTTGGCACACGCATTACGAGTGGAAAGAGTAAAAATCCGAGCAGACTCCCAGTTAGTCTGTAATCAGCCCAATGAACAATTCCAAGCAAGGGAAGAGAAGATGTAGCTTTATTTGAGGAAGGCAAAGCAGATGATTGGGCTCTTCCAAGAAGTAGAAATAAAGCAGATACCCTAGATAAAAAATTACCGAGCAGATGTGTTGGCTAGAATGGCCGCAATTGCGGATCCGAAATTACCCAAGTCGGTCCCATTGGAAGTAAGGACCTCGCCAAGTATAGCGGAGGAGGTAGAAGTAATGCGGGTGAACACCAAAAGATCCTGACTTGACCCAATTCTCTCATACATCCGCGATGGTATTTTACCAGAGGATAGGAAGTAAGTAAGGAAGTTGAAATGTCGGGCAGCAAGGTATACGTTACTCGATGGAGTACTTTACCCCTCTTGAGATGTTTGGATGACGAGGAAACAAATTATGTGCTGAGGGAAATTCATGAAGGAATATGCGGCAACCACTCGAAGTGAAGGACTTTGGCCTTCAAGGCACTTCGGCAAGGGTATTTTTGGCCGACTATGCACCAGGATGCGAAGGGGATGACAAAAAATTGTAGAGTCTGCCAAAGCTTCTCGGATGTTCCTGCTCAGCCCCCAAAAAGGCTAACCGCTATGTCATCCCCATGGCCTTTTGCTAGTTGGGGATTGACCTGCTTGGCCCATTACCCAAAGGCCGAGGAGCCGCAACACATGCAATTGTGGCTATAGATTACTTCACTAAATGGGTTGAAGTGGAAGCCCTTAGTCAAATCACGGAGAGAAAGACAACTGATTTTATCTGGAAGAATATCATCTACAGATACAGAATTCCCTATGCCATCATAACGAACAATGGGAGGCAATTTGACAACCACAATTTCAAAGAATTTTGCTAAAAATTGGGTGTAGATTTGAAGTTTTGTACCCCGGAACACCCCCAGGCAAACAAGCAGGTAGAAACAACCAACAAAGTTATAAAGAAACTCCTGAAAATCAGGCTGGGAGAGAAGAAGGGAGCTTGGGTCGACGAGCTACCAGGAGTGTTGTGGGCCTACCGGACAACCCACAAAACTGCCATGGGAGAAACCCCGTTTGCCTTAACTTTCGGTCATGAAGCAGTAATCCCAGCAGAAATTGGGGTGGGAATGCATCGGACAGAGTATTTCGACAAGGAACAGAATGACGAGCAAATCTGTATGAGCCTAGACCTGTTGGAGGAAAAAAGAGAAGGGGCCTCGCAGAAAGTGGCCCAATGCCAACAAAGAATCATGCGCTACTATAATAAGAATGTACGCATGAGGCAGTTCCAAGCAGGAGATTGGGTACTTAGAAAAGTAAACCAAAACACAAGAGATCCTAACCATGGCGTTCTTAGTCCGAAATGGGAGGGCCCATACAGGGTAGTACGAACAACTGGCCCAAGAGCTTACAAGCTGACCTACCCAGATGGACGAGATGTAAAGAGGTCGTGGAACGCTGAGCACTTGAAGAAATATTTCCAGTAAGAGAAGCGTTTTACCAAGTTTTATTCCGCCAAGCTATTTCTGTTAAATGCATGATGAATTATGGCACACACATGTATTTCGCCTCTCGTAATCCATGCAAAGTTCAATAAAGACGAATTCAGCACAAAATTCCCTTATTAGACAAAATTTATTAAGGCAAGCAAGTGCTTATTCTTGCTCGGTCGCCTAAAGACCAGCAGGCAAATTCTACAAAAATTTTACTAAGGAAAACATGTGCTTGTTCCTACTCGGTCGCCTAAAGACCAGTAGGCAAAACTCAGCGAGATTCACTAAGGCAAACTTGTGCCTATTCCTGCTCGGTCGTCTAAAGGACCAGCAGGCAAGTTCCACGAAATTCACCTAGGCAAACATGTGCCTATTTCTACTTGATCGACTAAAGAACCAATAGGTAAATTCCACAGAATCTTTAAAGCAAAACATGGCATATTTCTGCTCAATCGCCTAAGGACGAGCAGGCAAAGTAAATAATTCTATCAAGACAAAGAGTTTGCCTACTCTTACCCAAAATTCTTAAAGATAAGCAAGCACAGTTTTCAATATAATTTGCAGGAACAACCAAAACTATAACGAGAAAGCAGTTGGAAAGTATCGAAGCTTATAAATGCTCAAATGTTGACAAATAAACAAAAAATCCAGAGTTTACACCAGTAAAACAGGATCTGCAAAGAAGAAAGAAGGAGGCGACCTATTCCCAAAGAGGGATCCCCTGTCTCCTTCTCCTGCTCCCCACCTGAAGGAGCATTGACCTGATCCTAGTCCCCCTGGTCCTTATCCCCCTGATCTGACTCGACCATATACTTCTGTACTCCCACCTCCAGCTTGCTCATGTTAAGCTCTGGATATTCTTCATTGAGCACAAACATGATGCACTTGTAGCAAAAGGCGAGCCCAGAGTTATACTTGGCATCTAGCTGGTCATTTACCTCAGCAAATTTGCCCTTCAGTTCAGCTATCTGCTCGTTCAAGGACTTGATTTGCTCCTCATAGGCCGTCTTCAAAGTGTCTCGCTCACTTTGTGCAGCCTCGAGATCAGACTTCAAGTCACCCAACTCACTCTCGAGCTTGGAAGAGCTGGACTCAGCAATGACCACTTTCTCCTCCAGGTCCATGATCTGCTTATGCAGATCGAGCAGCTTCTCCCTCGAGCGATCAGCGGACTCAACCTTTTTCTTTAAGTCTTGATTATCCACTTGAAGTTTTCTCTCATGGCACGTAGACCTCTTCTTGTAGCAAGAAATCAAAGTGGCCAGCTTAAAAGAGATCCTCTGAACAGAACTAACCAGTTCGCTAAGACTCATGCTCTCAATGTCCTTGACCATTTTGGATCCCACTGATTTGCCATAGTCCCTCTGATACGGGGTCAAATAGTCGCCCTGATCCCGAGGCAGAAGAGGAGAGGATCGATCCCCATATTGAATGTTGACTTCAGGACTCCTGTCTCAAACCTTCTCTCCGCCATTCTTTCGAGGTGGAGGAGGGGGCAGAGCAAGAGCAAGAGCTTTAGAGAAGCCAATATTGGTCTTCTTCAGGGGAGGGGGGATTGTTGGAATCACCTGACCCCCGAGCACGTTTCTTTGACATAGCACTAAGGATCTTATTATCCATCCCGGCAGCTACGTCCACTAGGCGCAACCCAACAAGATTTGTTGACGACAGGAGATCGTGACAGGTAGATGCGTTCACCAGAGCAATTTCCACCTTGAGTAGCGGATCGTCGTCAAGTCTCTTGATCAGGCCCCATGAGTCTGAAAGAATAAACAAGGTTAAATAACCAAATAAGTGATGACCAGAGACGTAAAGTGTACAAAACAATAAACGACCTGGGGTGAAAAAACGCGTTGGAAGGTGAATATCACCACCAAGCAAGTGGATTGCTGGACACCAATTTTCCCTAGCAAAGAAAAATTTATTCTTCCAGTTTTTACACGAGGGAAAGCCAGAGATAGGTTTCCTCTTTGCAGAGCTTGACATGAAGTAGTACCAGCCTGCTTCCTTTGGACTGCTCCTCAGCTGGTACAAATGTTTTACTTCCACGAAGGAAGGCTCCCCGAGCCCACACCTTTCCCATAGCACAAACAGGGCTGAAAGAACCCTCCACCCATTCGGGTGAAGCAGACCTGGAGCTAGATACATGCCACCCAATATCCTGAAAAAATAAGGTTGAAGGAGCAACCGAGCCCCTAACTTGAAGCTCTCTAGATGTAGCGTCATATACCCCCTAGGAGGCCGACTGGGAACATCACCTTTCCCAGGGATAGCAAGGAGGACCTCCTCAGGGATATTATAAAGGTTTCTTTGCTTGAGCAGGTCAGTGTGAGTAGTGGCACAAGTAATATAATCAATGGAGTAAGCATCAGCCTCTATCCTATGACCGAGGTTTCTCTTCTTAGAGGGTCTACTCGGCTCGGAACTACTCTCCTCGCCATCACCCTCTTCCTCAGGGACCTCAGCCCCCTCAGAACCGTGATTTTCACCAGAACCTGACGCTTGTCCACCACAGTTTCCCATAGGCACATAATCAGGGGAAGGCAGAATGGTCTTGGGACGAGGGTACTCGAGAGTATCCCTATTGTAGGAAGGGCTTACGCTGCTAGAAGGGTATGAGGAATCAATGGGTCATAACAGGTTGGGGTACGAATCATCTACCTCTCCATCACTCTCATCTATAATTAATTTTCCCCTTCTTCTTGACATAGTGAAATCTTAAAAGGAAAAGTACAACAAATCCAAGTATATTGGTACAAAAGGGACAATACAAAACCCAAGAAACAACAATCATAGAAGAAGTTAAAGGTGATACCTGGAATAGATCGACACTAATGGCATTGCCATGACGGAGAAAGAGCCCAGCGAAAGAAAGTCCCCAGTGCGGAAAGCACGCTTAAGGTCCAAAGAAGGAGTTGCCTTACGACAGAGTGATAGATAACGAAACGCAATGGCAATTCCAATTTAGGGATTTAAGATGAAAGGGGGAACGAAGGCGTTTAAGTCATGCAAATGTCAGCTCAATCGCCGCATATCGAGGATAGATAAGCTGCCGTTTCAAATTTCAAATACAAAAGGGCAAAAATTGACACGTTACTAGCCATTAAGACGACATGATGAGGTGTCAGCTCAGCTGCGTATTGGATACCCTCACGAAGGCCCATATCCGGGCTAAAAACTCTCTAAACAAAAGACATCACCTCGGGCCCATCACAATAAAACAAGGACCAGAGGAATGTTGCCCGAGGTTAGCTAGATCCAATTCTTAGTTTCTAATCTCAACTCGTTTCACTCGCAAGACCAAAAATTGGGGGACTGGTGTTGAGTAATGAAAAGGATCAGCTCAGCTATGTGAGTAATGAAAAGTACCAGATCAGTTATGTCCTCATCCCTCACCCTGAGGCGAATCTCCTCAGCTGAATGGCACGAGCAGAGTCCTGGTAAAACATCGTGTACGGGCATGTGCCAACTAGAAACGAGCACCGACCAGATGCTAATCACTCAAAGAAAGAGGACATGATCTCACGAAATCGTGACAGTTTCGCCATGCCCTGAACCGTTGGAGAGAACGTGACGTCCCACATTTACCCACGATTCAGTGGTTGGAGACCCATGAGGGTCTGTCATCACCCGAAAATGGGGGGCATGAAGAATACTCAGAAAACGTGGGATGATGGCTATAAGAAGTCAAGAGATCGATGAAGAAAATGATGAAAAAAAATAGAGAGGGAAGGGAAAACTCTGCCAAATTGAAACCAGATTACATTTCATACAAATCTTTTAGATACGTGAGGTTGAGAACATTATAAGGAGTTCACACAATTTAAATTACATAGTTTTTCCGTAAACACCTTGTGCCAACTTAAGCTTCGGAGGGTTTATGCCAGCAAAACCACCGGCGTCTCTTATCTGTTTTTGTGAACGCGGGCTTAGAAAGAAGAGAAAGGGTGATTCGAACCCTAGGAGCTCGGGAAATTACCAAAGCAGAGAGAGAGCGGTATCTTCTCCATTGACCACACAAGTATTGGTGGAACGATCTGGTCGGGTAAAGGGCGATCAGATTTCAGCATCAACACATAGTATTATGAACATACCATGGAGTTTGTTGTATTTGAGATATATGCCTTTGAGTATAGTCAAGTTGCCAATTTCTTTTGGTATTACACTGGATAAATTATTGAACTACATATTTAATTATTGCAGTTGTTTGCACTTTGATAAAGCAGAATGAATTTTGCCATGAAACATGTTTTTGTCTACAAAAAAAAGGGCTTTCAAATAAGGAAGATAGTTGCAAATATTTTTCGGAAGCTCACCAGAAAGTCTGTTATTGGTCAAATGAATGTCTGATATTGAAGACATGTTGAAGACAAAGGAAGACACTGAACCAGAGAGCTAGTTATCAGTGAAGTCAAGAAGTTTTAGTGAATGCATGGTGTAGATGAAGGATGGAACGTTCCCAGAAAGCTTGTTATGACTAAGATTAAGTGTTGTGAGTGAAGAGAGGTTTACAAGTTGAGGAGGGATGGTGCCCTGTAGATTGAATTGAGAAATATCTAAGGCTATGACTCTATGGCTATTGACATTACAAGTGATCCCAATCCAGGTACAAACAGAGGTATTCGAAGTCCAATTACAGGCAAAAAGGTTGGTTGGATCATAAGTTATATGATCTTTCAGGGCAAGAAGAGCTTGTTGGTCTGTGGTAATATTGTTGCTTGCTGCTGCTGCTGCTGTAACAACCAAGCAAAGAAGCAAGCAGTAGGTTAATGACACATTGATCATACTGAGACTAAGGTTCCTCTCCATGAAAGATTACTTTGTTTGTTACTGGTTTATTTGGTAACGCAAGGTGTTTCGACTGCTGAAGATATATATAATGCAAATGTCAATCTCTTGGTGTTTGTGATTGTAACTAAGCAAGACTGGAAGAGATGAACTGGCCGGTAGTATTCACTTAGTTAGTGCCGGTCAATTTACGTACTTGTGTTTACATCATGGCGTCATCTCATCAAGTCAAGAAGAATTGGATGCATTAGTTTTGCTATCAATGCTCAATTGTTATTATCTTATTTCTTTGGCGAGTTTTCTGTAGCCACAAACTTGTATTTATCTTTACATAAAATTAGGATTCTCTCTTGATATGATTTTTCTGACTAAATATACTCATTGATAGTTAATAAATAAAAATGTAATAAAAAAGTTAATATTGATTGTACACAAATAAAATTACATTTGTTTCAAAAAATCTTTCAAAGCTCAAATACTATAAGATTATAAGAGGATCCTTCCCCATGAGAAAGAAATTTATATATATTTCATTTTGTATTTTTAATTTTAAATTTTAAGGACCTAATGATATAAATTAAAATAGTCAAATATTGATATTTTCGTATTTAATACTATATTAAGTATTAATTATTATTTTTTAAATGGATGGTATATGCATCCATTAAAAATGCTATCGTAGAAGTTTTTAGTTAATTTTTAAGTAAATCGGAAAAAAAAATTAATTTTTACTTGCTAAAAAAAATTTATATTGCCAAAAAAATAACTATAATAATTCTTTTAGACCGATTTATCTTTGACACCCAATTTTGCAAGCACCCTTTCTCTTTAATTTCTCCTCTCTTTTTTTGGCACATAAATTTGTTAAATGTTCTTTACTCTTTCTCTAATTATTTGATAATTAAGGTTATTTTCAACAAAGAAAAAGTTAAATAAAACAAAAAAGTTGAAGTAGTTTTTCAATGGAGATCATCAAACATTTATTAAAATGAAATCATAATTTAGAGTGGATTGTATGAATATAACATACAAGTCATTTTACTTTCCATAAAAACCAAGAGTTGAAAGTCAAAATTAGAATTTCAGCAAGAGAACATTATTACTGTTATTGTTTATTGTTTTTCTTCATCATTTCAGCAATTGACAAGTAAATTTCAGGTGATGTATCACTCATCAGCATTGTTGTAATGATTTCAATCGTCAGTTAACTCATCTCTCTTAATTTATTTATTTTTTCTGCAAAACTACCATAAATCAAAGGTGTCACAAATTTGTTTTTTTTTTTAAAAGCATCTGAAATTTCAAAACCTAATTGCAATGACCATGGTCATAACATGTATATTTTACAATAAAAATTGCAAGTAACTTGTTCTTGTTGTTCACACACCGGTGTCACATAACATTAACGAGGGTCAATTTTACCAGCAATGAGATTCCTCTGCTTCATTTTATTCTCTGTTTATCATTCAGTGTCCGCCATGAACAAATGAAGAGTTTATTGTAACCTAGTTTTTCTTAATCACAGTACTGTGTCACTTCAATTATACTTTACTACTTACAATCATAGAAGATCATTCAATCATCTTATAACATTAGATTCCTTGAGAATAAGCATTACATTAAAAATAGGAAGCCACCAAAGCTAATGTTTGCTAAATTGGCCTTTCTTTCAACTAAAGTTAATGTAGCCAAAAGACGAGAATCATCATTGGATAGTAAGATTGTGTGTGATGCTTAATCTTTTCGACACCATCACTTATGGCAGTTATATTGGCTCTTCGTATAGGTAACATAGTCAAAAACCAAAGGAAAAAAACAAAAGGTTTCCTCTTTCTTTCACTTGAAGTAAAAGCAAAAGCAAAAGCAAATCCGGGGCTGAGCTAATAAAGCAAAGTAAAGTATTTCTTCTATAGTGCTTTCTTTCTCTCTGAAAGGGGTACTAAGAATGAAAAGAAAATAGTCGTCATGACTCTTATAGGTCACTCACTTGTTGAGTGGGTAGTTATCTCAGGAAAAAGTATAAAACAACAGAAGGTATGGTTTGTGAGTTGGTAAAGCATTAAACAAAAGAGTAATTACAGAGGGAGAAGTGAGCGTTGTGATTTGGTTCGAGAAACTTTATTGGTAGTCCTTTTAAGCCTTTTTGAAGTATGGATACAGAGGAACTCATATAAAAGTGCATTTTCTTTTTGTTGATGGCAGCCTGGTGTTCACAAAAGCTTTAGTTGACAGTTGTAAGGCACTCAAAGCGATTTTTGACTGTTGTACTGCTGCCTCAGGACAACTCTTCAATTTTGATAAGTCGTCTATGGTTTTTAGTGGAAAAATCCCACCAGATCGAGTTAATGCAATAAAGAACATCATTCAACTTAACGTGGCATCTAGACATGAAAAGTATCTAGGCTTACCATTTATGGTTGGAAGAAACAAGACAAACTTTTTTAATGAAGTGAAACTCAAAGTGGTGAGCAAGATTTCAAGCTGGCAACATAAATTTTTTTTCGAGTGGAGGTAAAGAAGTCCTTATCAAAGCAGTGGCTCAAGCAGTTCCAGCCTATGCAATGAGTGTTTTTAAGCTTCCTTTAGGACTATGTGATGACATTCAAAAAGCAATGGTGAAGTTTTGGTGGAGATCAAAAGAGGACAAGTGTGGAATCCATTAGGCAAGATGGGAAAAAAATGAGCCAAGCAAAGAGTAGAAGAGGCCTCAGATTTAGAGAGATGTCCAATTTTAATCAGGCATTAGTGGCAAAGTAAGGATGGAGATTGCTGCAGTACCTTCAATCATTGGTTACAAAAGTGTTGAAGGCTAGGTATTTTAAGAAGTCAGACTTCTTGAGAGCTCAAGCTGGATCTAATCCGTCTTACATATGGAGGAGTATATTGTAGGGAAGACATGTTCTTCAAAAAGGAATTCTGTGGAGAATCGATAATGGTCAAAAGATAGATATTTGCAGGGATAATTGGATTCCAAGCGCCAAAACCTTTAAGCCTCTTTCAATCCAAAATCTACCAGCAGAGACTACAGTCTCAAAGCTTATTAATCCTGAAAATAAGTGGGATCACAGAAAGGTGATGCAGTGGTTTATTGAAGAGGATGTAAAGGAGATTTTAAGGATTCCATTACCGAGAAAACAGAGGATGGATGAGATAATTTCGCATTTTGATAAAAAAAAAAGGATCATATTCTGTGAAAAGCGGATATCAGCTAGCTTTAAAAATAAAGTGCCCTGATAAGCCAAGTTGTTCATCCAAGGGTTTCAATCAGTGGAACCTTTTATGGACCCTCCAACTGCCAAAAAAAATCAAAATGTTTCAGTGGAGAGCTTGCCAAAACCTACTGGCCACTGCCGAGAACTTGTGGAAAAGAAAGATATTATTGGAGCCTCACTGTCAAGTACGTAAACAAGGAGTGTAAAGCGTATCTCATGCATTGGTACATGCAAAGCTGCAAGGAAGGTATGGGTTCATGCCCTTTTTTAAAAATGCTTCCCTGGTGCTGCTAACCAAGACATGTGGAATATTATGCTCGAAATAACTAAGAAGTTGAGCAAGTCAGATATAGAAATTATTTTTTGCATACTACTGGGCTATCTAGTATGGCAGAAATCATCAGATTTTTTAAGGAAAAAAGATGGACTGCTGTCGAGCTATGGCTAAAGCAGAGGATGTAGTTGAGGCCTACAAACGAGTGAGTCAGCAAGGGCAAGGACCAGGGGGAAAGCATAATCCAACGAATAATCAGAAGTGGTGCCCTCCACCTGCAAATGTTTTCAAGGCTAATGTTGATGTTGCTGTTAATTCTGAAAAAAGGGATAGCAGGCTTAGGTGTTGTAATCAAAGATTCAAACAGCAGAATTATAGTGGCTGCTGTCAAGACCACGCAATTTACAAGAGATGTAAAGGCTACAGAAGCAGAAGCAAAAGCTGTTGAATGGGATTAGTTGTGGAAAAAAATTCAGCGCTTAGTTCCGTGATGGTGGAGACAGATTGTGATGCAGCGAAATTGATGAAGCAGAAGTTTAATGTTCAAAATTTTCTGTTGATTTTAGAGAATACTGGAACAAAAGAACAACTAAATTCACGTTGATTCAAAAGAATATCGTGAATTTAGGGGTTAAGACTCGTTGATTCTGTAGAATACCGAGAATTAACTGTTCAAATACTCACAAAGAGATTTGAAAATTGAAATATTATTGAACTCAAAATTCTGCCTTCAAAGGCTACAAGAGGGAGCTATTTATAGTAGTAGTAATTATCCTAATTCATGAAGTAAAAATAGAATCCTAAATTGAAAGGGAAATAAAATTTTAAATTAGAAAGGAAATTAAAAGTTTTAAACTTTAGTTAATAAGGAAACTAATCCTAGTATAATATAGATTTCTACTCTTCATCATTCCCCTCAGGGTAGAGAGAATTCGCCCTCGAATTCGGATTGTCAGCAACAACATCTTCATCATGATCACCTCTGTAAGGAATAAGATGCTTGACATTAAATACATCTGCGGTGCGGATATGACTAGGAAGCTTTAATCTGTAGGCATTAGGATTTATCTTCTCTATAATCTCCAAATGGCCGATTTTCCTGGCAGAAAGCTTGTTGTACTCATCAACTGAGAATCTATCTTTAGTTAGGATAGCCTAAACAAGATCTCTTACTTGAAATTCTAAAGCTCGACGCTTTTTGTCTGCCATAATTTTATAACCTTCAGTCGTCTGCTTTAAAGACTCTTGCGTAGTTTCATGAATCTTCTGAAGCTGCTCAATAAAGTCTTCTGCTTTACCGGTTTTGCGAACTAAATCTGGAATTGGAGCCAAGTCGATGGGAGCTCATGGATTATATCTGTAATTCACCTGAAAATGGCTTAAACCAGTACTACGCTTAACTGCACGGTTATAAGCAAACTCGACTTGATACAACTTCTGATCCCACATCTTCAGATTATCGCCAACTAGACTACGTAGATGGTTTCCTAAAGAGCGGTTGACAAATTCAATATAACCATGTTTAATTAACTTCATAAACATTTTGTTTATATTTATTTGTGGTTATTTATAATTGACTATTGGTATGCCTTTTTATCTTTTTTAATTTCTTAAAAGAATTTCATCCTAATACTCAGCTTGCAAAGGAAGTACTAAATCTCAATCAAGTACAACAAAAATTAAAGAAAAAAACTTCCCAATTGAATAATTTTGTTCCTTAAACTATTGTAATCTATTCAACATGCCTTTTTGTTTTTCTTAAACCACAGAATTTTTTTCTTATACATCAATTCCAATGTTCAGTACGATTTGCATAAAACAAAAAAAAAAAGTTTCGGATTGTTTTCTACGGACTAGTTAGCTTTTTACTATCTATGCAGTGTTTTAAACCTAACAATAATATCATTAGGATTGTTTTCTAATTCTCTAATCCGTTTCCGTAAAAGGAAATTAAAAAAAAATCAATAAACCTATGGTTTCCTAATTCTAATCGCAAAAGGATTTATCATAATATAATTTGGATAAATGTTCTCTTACCCTGAGTTAATTACCTAATAATTAATTGTAATTAATCCATTTTATTTTTAAAATTACTTAAAACACCCTAAGTTTGCATTTGGCACGTAAGATTAGATTGGGCTAAATATTTTGATTGGACTGGATTAGTTAGGACTTGATTAGGTTGGATTATACAATACTGTATTATGTTTGGTACAATATCGGATTGGACAATGTAAATCATATTTCAATACAAAAAAAAATTTATGAACATTTAAGAGTAATAATTAAAACTAATTTAAAGGTAATTAATAAGAACATTAAATATATAGTAAATTAGTTATTGAATAGTCATAAATATAACAAATAAATATAAATTGATAAAACCATTTAATTATTTAATTAATTTTTATAAGATATTTTAGATTTATTTTATTTTATCAAAAAGTTAGCAAATAATATATATAAAATCAATTAATCATTGGTATAATTAATTTTCATGATTATTTTTAATATTACATTAGTGATTATTAAATTTAATACAATCAATGATTGTAATAAATTATTAAATAGTTAATTTTATTGAAGTAAAAGTATCAATTTAATTAGAATGTCAAAATATAAAAAATAAATTTCAAGTAAATCATGAATAAAATAATTATTTAATTAAATTTTATGTGATAAATAAAAAATGGTGTTTTATATGAATGAAATATTGCAAATGAATAATTTTTTTTCTATTATTCTAATCCCATCTAAACCCATTTAGAAATTGGGATTGTCAATCCCATAATTTGAGGACTAAATTTCAATTTAGTCCTCTCTAATCCAATCCAAGTAAAAATGCCAGACATGAAATAAAATATTTAATCCTAAACTTATTTAAATCCCACACTTAATACTAATTCCCAAACATGACCTTATTATTTAAAAAAAACATATTTAATTGAAATTTCACAAAGAAATAAACTTTCTAGTATGGATATGAAGGAATCAAACAATATTCAATCAATCAATCAATCAAGTAAATCACAAAATCATTTAAACACTCCCAATAAATCAATACATGCATTAATTCCCAACAACTTCGAGTCGACATAAGCACTTCCAATATATCTTTGTGTGTGTATCAACAACATCAACCAACTTCCTCAAATTGTAATTTATAAAAAGATGACTATAATTATTAATTAATAAAGATAAATAACAAAAATATAAATTAAATAAGAAATCACAAGACGTAGAATTTTTATGAGGAAATCTTTGATCTTTATAGGCCCTATTTGGGATAGAGGTTTGACAATTGCAACTTAAAAACTACAGTATTAAAGTGTTTGATAAACAGTAGCCGTTGTATAGCTTAGAAGTTAAGTTGATTTGATTTTACATTTGTATGATAAAAAAAAATCTATATATCTTCAATAATTTTGTCAAAATTATTATTTAACAATTATGTTTAGTACATACTATTAACTTTTACTTCATAGTTGCGGCTTTTTTCCAACAGTAATTGTAGCTTAAAAATATAACACCTCAATACCAAGTAAGACCATAATTTAGGAAAGAAATCTCGACATGTGATTATATCCACGTGCAGATGAAACAATCACTATGAAAATAACGTGAGTTTATAATGATTCAAGAACATTTACGAAACATCGCACTTGTAAACACTTAATTTACATCTAAATTATATTGCAACAACCCTCACAATCCTCATAATTTTTTTCCATGTGAATCGAACGTCGAATTGTCTTCATGTTATAAAAATAAGAGTAACAGAATAAGGGGTGTGTCGGTTCTCTTCTCAAATTAACACTTACAATCTCAAAGGCCTCACATCAATAAACTAAGACAAAGTTAAAAATGAGAGAAGAAAATATGCTTGCATTTTTCTAACATCAACAACAAAAACAAATATAAAAGAATTAAAAGACAAAATCTAGTTTCCAATGCCGTTGCAATTCCTTTGCCAAATCTTCTTTTCTCACCCATTTTCCTCTGAAAAACAAAAGAATTTTATATGCATCTTAGACTTTTGTTCCACAGGATTGTAAATGCGGACGTCATCAGAACTTAAAGAAAATTAAAAGACAAAAAAATAGTAAATCAAAATATTTGGTCTTTAAGTAGTGGACACGGCTACCATGCAGGGCATGAAATCCCTGTATGGTGCAGGGGCCAAACTTAAACCGTTGGATTCAGCTTGTTTGAATCCAACGGTTGTGGTTTTAATATAAAAAAAAGAGAAAAAATGAACAAAAACAGGAAAAAAATAAGGCAACCGGTTAAATCAAAAGCATTTTCCCCTCCCTTCCTCTCTTTCTCCCTCCCTTTCTCCCTCTATTTCTCCTTTCTCCCCCCCGAACATTGAGCAGATCTTTGTCATTCCTCACACTGTCACGGTCTCGTTCTTGGTCACTCTCCCACTCCGGCTCACACTCCCGCTCCCACTCCGGCTCACACTCCCGCTCTTGCTCACACTTAGGCTCCCATTCTCGCCGTTGTTGTTGCTGTTGGTCTTGGCTTTTCTTCCAACTCACACTCACGCCCGAACTTGCTCTCACTTTCGCTCTAGCTCCCGGCTCCGACTTTCACTCTTCTTATCAAGGTTACTGAACTTGAAACTTAGCCTTGTATTTGTTAAAGTGATTTAGATCTGTAATTTGTTATATTTGGGGAAAACGATTTGTTAATGATAGTGTAGAAATATAATGCTTACATAATATTTGACAAAATGCCACAAAGAACTATAGAACTATTTGTCATCTTTTAAGATAATAGGTTAATTTTTTTTTTATTGACAAAATGCTGTAGGCGTGTTTTCAATTTTTTTTATAATAATTCGATGATGAAAAAAATTAGACTTGGCCATTCGAGTGTGGTAGCTTTGTGTGATAGTTTGGCGTATGCATTCGTTTGATGCAAGATGCATTTCGGTTAATGCCCATCGCACGTGTGAGGTGTGTTTTGGTGCGATAGGCACCGTCGCACCAACACGTGTACGAGAGGCAGTAATTGTTGTTTATTAACTGCTTTCTTGTAGAGTTTACAAGAACACATGGAATATGTTGATGGTAAGAGGAAAAAATTGAAAGAAAAATCATTATGGCAGGAAAAGCAAGCAGTGAAAAAAAAGCATGGATATACTATTTGTAAGTATAATTTATATGCATTTATGTACCCATTATGTTAAAAGGTTCAATTTTTTAATTAATGTAACTTAAAATATTGATCACAGTAAGGCAGAAGCAAAACGACTAAGGCTATTAGGGGTAGAAAATGTGGATAAAACGGTATGTAACAAAAATAATAACCTGCTGGATATTCAATTTTCTCTTGCCTAAAATGATATGCCACTGATCGTATATATATTATCATTGTTGTAGGTTAGAGCTGATATTGCACAAAATTGGAAGAAACTAACCCCCGAGGAGAGGCATCAATGGATGGTTAGTAATATGAATGAGATATCTAGCTCAAATAGTGGTGAAAATAGTGGTATGAGTAAAAATATTAAGGAATCTGATGAGGAGAAGACTGATGGTGGCAACCTTCTATCTCGATGTCGTGTAGCCTCATTCTCCGATGTGGTTTCATCTTTTTTAAGTGACCAACAAGTAGCAGTGAATGAAACCGGCTTAGGAAGTCTACTTGAACTAAAATGTGGACGCTTAAGACAAGAGTTATGTGCAGCACTAATTCAACAATGTGATGTAGGTAGGCAAAGTTTAATTCTACATGGGAAAGAATACAATTTAAGCCCTACAGTGTTTGCAACTATAATGGGGGTTAGAGATGGAGGCACACGTGTGGACTTAAATGACCAAGCAGTTGATATAACTGATTTGCGTGTAGTGTATAGTAGTGGACCTAGAGGAATTCATATAGCGGAGGTGAAAAAAAGGCTAATGAATACTTCAACTTCTGATGATGAATTTAAGATACTTTTTAGTCTTTTTGCGTTGGGAACCATTTTATGTCCCACAAGTGCAATAAACATTAATCCGTTGTATCTTCGTGCACTGAAAGATACAAATTCAATTAGAGAAAAAAATTGGGCTAGTTGGTGTTTTACCTTTTTATGGGAAGGTGTGCAAAAGTTTAAAGAGAATAAAGTTAGCTCTGTTAGCGGCTGTGTTCTTTTCTTAAAGGTTCGTATTTAATTAAGAAAAAATATATTGTTTCTTGTTTCTTGTATTTTGGTTATTTTGTATAACATACTTTGCCATTGATGGACAGTTGTTCTACTTTTCCTCCGTTGTATATGATCGACCTTTTATTGATAGAACAATGTGTCCTATCAGTGTATGGAATAATGATGAGATTCGACGATTCTTGAAATGGCAAAAAAAGCTTGGTGGCATCAAAAGCAATAAGGTATAAAATACATGCATACTGTTTTAATGAAATCAATTACCATATTTTTGGACTAAATTGTTATTATTTTATGAATTATTTTAGGTCGATCGGCTTCATAAGCCTGAACAAGCAGAACCTCCTGGGTGGAACAATGCGAATAATGATGCTTTTCAGTTACTAATGGAAAGGTTTAGGTCATTCGTCGCACAAAACAAAGAGTCGTTCCAAACCATTGAACGAAGATTGGAAAATATAGAGAAAATATTGGGAGAGTTGACATCAAAGTATCATGGAGGATCAAGCAAACAACCAGTTGCTCCCGATCCACCTTCAAATGTGAAAAGTCAAAATCGTACATCTCCGGATGGAAAAACAATGTCAAAAACTGAAGGGAAAATGATTTTGGTCAGTGATGACGACACCGTGGATCGTAGAGTGAAAGCAAGTTTACGAGCCTTTGATGTTATGTTGGGCTGTATTGGGACTACTGCACATACTAGTGAAACTCCGCTCGATTCATTTCAATTTGATAGAGGACATGATCTCCATTTAACGCCAATACCTCGAGAGGAGGGAGAGGTTTGTCTAAGCGATCTTTAGTTGTAATTTAGTTTTAATGATAATGAATTAATTTTGGACATATATAGAATTTAGCTGAACCACTTGACACTAAGCAAGAGTTCCAGACCTCCACTAGCATGAGCGTACCAGCAACACGACCAGCACGGAACAGAAGGCCGGGACGATACCAACTCTCTCCTTATGATAAAGTGTCTCGGGGAGCGAAGGCTAAGTTTAAAGCTGGTCCTTTCCATGTAAATAACCCCCTTTCTCTTGACCAATTGAAGCTCATTCAATATGCATTTGATAAAGGTGGTAACGGAAGGTACTTGTGGTTTATAAGGCTTTGTATTTTTTATTCCCCTGTACATATATATTGATTAGCTAACACTTTATTACTTGTTTGTGTTTTCAGCGAAATCGTTGTCTCTACTGATGATCAATTTATCTCCAGGCATAATTTCATGAGCCTTTTGCCTAACACGGCTCTGAGTGGAGAGGTTTGTGGTGCATTGGCACGCACATCATCGTACTATAAGTTTGGATGCTTTATTGCAAAATTAAATACTAAGGTCTCACTTATTGAGCACTGTTTTAGATTCTCACCATGATAGCATATCACCTCACACTATATGAACGGGCTAAACGCAATGATGCACCAATAAACTAGTATTTACCGACAATATATGCAGTAAGTATCCACCACTATTATTTCTATGTGAATTGAAGTTGTTGTTTATCTATAATAATTTTCAAACATTGCTCTGTACAATAAGATTTTTTTCAATACTTGTGCATTTATTGACATATCACTTGTTTACTTATTGTTCTTTTATAGCAATCAGCACTTACCGTTGGAGCCGACGTTGATGGTTTTGCACAAGCAGCAAGTGTCGGAAAACCTTTCATGCTAGACTTTCAAAGGTGCCAAAAGGTTACTTTCTACACTCTCTACTGATTACAATTTTACTTTTTGTAAAACATCTTCTATGAGAAAAATACTTATTTTTATTTGTTAGATTTATGTTCCAATTATCGATGGTGACTGATTTTTTTTGTTAGATTTATGTTCCAATTAACGATGGTGCCTTTCATTGGTTCCTGTTCATCGTGAATGTCAAGGAAGGCTATGGTGAGGTTTAGGACCCTCTTCCTGATGGTCGAAGCAATCGAAAACGCGAGCAACAAGCTGAACGCATAGTATGTTACATGTGTATATGTCGTTCCTCAATTTGGTGTAGGTTTTTATTATTCAATAATCTAATTTGCCATTTTTATTTGACCTTCGCAGTTACATTCTCTTGATTCCATTTTTCATTCAAAGTTACCTCCAAATGTCAAGCCATCAACGCGATTCATTTGGTTCACTATTCGGTCTGGTGAGGGGGTTCCGAAACAACCAAATGGATTTGATTGTGGAATCTATGTCATCAAATTCATGGAGACTCCAGGGCTCATTCCTATCAAATCATATATGGTAACAATTAAAAATTTTAATAGAGATATTTTAACTCGTTGTCTCCTTATTGTATTGATCAAGTAAAACAACTTATTCCAAAATATTCTTCATGCATAGCATGATTCCCAAGATGTTCGTGGAAGACTAGCAGTTCAACTTATCGACTCGGCCTTTAATGAAGCACGAGCTGGATTGCTTGCTCAAGCAAACGTCACATTTGCTGAGCATGCTGCCCAGGCAAGGGCCATACCGTCTACGCTGAAGGCAAACACATATAGAATAGGCGCGAAAGCTCCAGCGAAAAGTCGGAAAAAAAATCCAAAAAGATTACGGTCGTAAATGTTAGGTCTTCTTCATTGGGTTCGTGTGAAATTCCACATTTTGTTGTAGGTTTAACTGTGGAATCATAATTGTTCATTTAGTGCACTGATTTTTGTAGTTTTACCACTAACATTGTTCTAATCACTATATTCAAATTAGTAAATGTCATGGATACTACTTCGAAGACACACACTCTATTTGTATAATATATTTTTGAGGATGACATAACACATACTACAATTGTGACGGCTGATTCCCCTCAATATTGCAAGATTTAAAACTAATTGCAAACATTTAAAAACCTCACCCTAATAATCATCAGCATCTCAAGACAAGCACATTGGTTAAAAATTATCCAAACACATTAGGCATGATGGGAATGATTTTTCTAAACCCATTTGATGTCAAAACGGTTGAAAATGATGGCCCAGATTTCAAATAAACGGTTTGCCGTTTATGGTTGCCCTTTCGCCGTTAACTTCCAGAGACCTGCAAGATGAGCATTTGTTATCTGTTTACACTAAACGGTTAAGGACTTGCATGAAGTAACGTTTCTGGATATTATCGGTTAACCGTTTGAAATAAAAGGTTAGCCGTTTGTCTCCAGTAACCTGCAAAATGAACATCAGTTAATCCGTTTTCATTTAGCGGTTAAGGGATTGCATAAAGTGGCTTCTCTGGGTATTATCGGTTGACCGTTTAAAAATAAACGGTTTGCCGTTTGGCTCCAGTAACCTGCACAACAATTTAGCCTTATCAGTTTTCGTTAATTAATGCCAGAGGAGGACAACCTTCAATTCTGGACGTTATCGGTTAACC
Source organism: Citrus mangshanensis (assembly GCA_030449895.1). Lineage (NCBI taxonomy): Eukaryota > Viridiplantae > Streptophyta > Magnoliopsida > Sapindales > Rutaceae > Citrus > Citrus mangshanensis. The sequence continues at coordinate 9,764,877 of JASUUJ010000215.1, read as the reverse complement.
GTTTAAAAATAAACGGTTCACCGTTAGTTTCCAGTAGCCTTCCCATCTTGGGTTTTTTCCGTTAAGCATAAACGGCTAGAGCTTAGGCAAATATGTTGCTCTCTGGTGATAATCGGTTAACTGTTTAAAACCAAACGGTTTACCGTTAATTTCCAGTAACCTCCCTATCTATTGTGTTTTCCGTTTTCCATAAACGGTTAGAGGTTTAGGAAATGTGTTACTCTCTGCGTTTAATCGGTTAACCGTTTAAAATAAACGGTTCACCTTTTATGACCAGAATTGCAATTTTAAACAAGTTTTTGCAGAGAATTTCTTTCTAATTTGAAAATCCATCTTTTATGAAGAAATAAGATAAACGGCAAACATGTGAACACATATAGAATACTGGTTTATCTTTGGAAAATATTTTGCCATTACAATTAAATACATGGTTAAAAAAAACTTCACTTAAATACATGTCTTTCGAATGGTGAAAAGCTTCAATTAGATACATTACATGCTTTCCAATTAGTGAAAAGAATTGGCTCCAGGCCACATATCAGAGTGCATGGTGGGATATGGAAGAAATGTGAAGGTATTACTTCCCATCGATGGTGGCATTGATGAATTATTCCACAAGTGATCGATTGGACGGTTGAGAACTACTCCCACATTCATTTTGAGTTTCCATTTCATATGAGGCTTCACTGTTGTAGAATGAAAAATGTTCACTCGAGCGAGCTAATATAGATGTACCCCAACTGTTGTTGTTAGCAGCATTGGCTTCGCTACTCCTGCAAATAATCAATCGAGAATAAAACTTAATATTGAGACCATAACTGGATCAAACAGTCAAAGACAAACATAAAAACATATTAAATACCTCGCGCTATTACTGGCAATAGGACATCTTCTTGCTGTATGGCCAGGCTGTGTACAAACGCTACACTTCCTGTTGTTTGAAGGGGATTTTTTTAATCTTGTCGCAGCACTTTTTGTCCTGACCACAACTGGATCTAGTACCGTGGATTTTGTTTGTGGACCGTATACAGAACTTTGAGGGCAAGTTCTCTGTCCTCCAAACAGTTCTTGAAATTTTGATGTCAATTGATTGATCGCAGCTAAAGCTTCTTTATATGAGTGCTCGTTTTTTTTCCGCATAGAAACACATTTTGTTAGTTGCGGTGCTCAAAGAACTGAATCTAGCAACATCGGAAATCTCACTATCAAATTGTGATCGGGCTAAGTTGCACGATGTATAATCCTTCGCCTTTTTTGTCCACCGATGAAGAAACATATTATCAGGGATGTTTCTAAATTGTGCCACTTTCATGACATGAAACATGTGTCAACATGGGATTCCAGCAGAATCCATCATTTGACAAGAGCAATCGATTTTGTTAGTGGGTTTATTATATACCACTGTCCACTTTATGTCTACGTTCCCAAATTGTGTCAGCGTGTAGTAGTTAGTATCAAGGCTTCTGAATCAAAGTGGCCTCTTGACGAATTTCTTCCCTAATCCAATGAAATACGCTAATTGGGAAAACATTTGTAGCATGCTTTTCTAGGCTGCGTAAGTGTGTGGTCAACACAGGAGTACTAAATTTTGTTTTAAACTCATCTTGAACTTTGGTGGTTCGAATGTTGCGGAGTGCGCGATCAATTTGTAGCACAAATTCATATAATTTTAAACCCGCGAAACGATTGAGATAACAATGAATACTTTCACAGTTGAGTGCTTCGCATACCAAAGAAAAATGTTCCTTTAAGAAAAGCTTCGGCCCATTTATGTCTAATTGCATACATTTGTTTAACCCAACCATGATCGTGTAGCTTAAACTCATCAACTAAAGCAAACCACCGTTGGTCAAATTCACCTGCACTCATGCCTGTCAACATAAGATCACGAAATTTACGAGTGAAGTCTTCGTTTTTAATATTTGCTTGTGCATTTCTCTCTAAATGCCAGCAACAAAGACGGTGAGTAGCTCCAACAAAAACTGTCTTAATAGCCTTTGCCATTGCTTTATTGCCATCAGTAATCACGGACTTCGGCTTTCGATTACCCATAGCAGACAAAAAAGTTTGGAGTAACCATGTGTATGATTCAACAGTCTCATCGCCCAATAGGCCAAATCCAAAAACTGTAGTCCTACGATGATGGTTAGTGCCAACAAGGGTCACAAGTGGTTTCTGATATGCATTAGTTTTGTATGTCGCATCAAACGCCAAAACATCACCGAAGCATTCATAATCATACCGTGCCATATAGTCGGTCCAAAACAAGTTTCTTAACCTATTTTCATCATCTAATGTGTACTCATGATATAGACCAGGATCATTATCAGATTTTGCCGTGAAATATGCTATAGTTGCCACGGAATCAGTATCACCAATTTCAAAGACGTCTATCTGCATCTAATCTATTTTGCAAATCCTTACGCTTGAACCTGAGATTATGTGAACCCCCAACTTGATCACCCATGTAATCCACAACTTGGCATGTCTTCACGCCAACATGCCTCAATGCCTTAGCTTGAGCAAGATCTCCTTCACTAACATGTCGATGTGAACGAAGGAGATGTACTTCATTCGGAGAAGTCAACGGATGATTGTGCTCAGTTTTAAATTCTGTCACGGTAAACTTGCCACTAGAATTGTCGTAATTCACTCGAAACGATGCTTTACAACCCGTACGCGTTATTGGTCTTGGTTCCCGCACTCTATTATCATTTGCCAAATATTTTTCAGCCCTATATCCTTCCAAATTACAAACCCACCGACGGATCGTAGTTTGTCCAGACTTGGAACGACGAAGCTCATTTTTTCTAACACTAAAACCAACCAATCTTGAATAGTTCATGTACCATGCATCTGCATCTTCTACTGAATCAAACTGAGCTCCAAGTACATTGGTCCAAGGTAACTTAAGATTATCAAAGGATTTACTCATCTGTAAATCTTAAAAGGTAATAGCACGAAATTTAACAAAACAAATAAAATACAGTGATCAAAATACAATGACAATGGGTATATTTTTAAAAATCAATCCACATTCATCCAACATCATTTTAATGTCATTCATTTATTAAAAAATAAAAATAAAATTGAGATAAAACAAATATTTAAGTCATAAACACTTACTTGAGAAACAACACTGAGATTTTGCAATGGCTGAAATTTGCACCTGTAGTAGCTATGCAGGCAAAAGAAAATGTTGATCCAAGGTGAGTGAGTTATGGTAGGTAGGTGGCTTTTAAAATGGAAATATATATATATATATAGGTATATTTATGAAGGAAGGAACAATGCCATTAATTGGTTCAATAGTTAGTGAGTTATAAATGCAACAATAAATATACTATAGAGTAGGTGAAAAAAATTAATACATTTCGAAAATACGTACATGGAACATTAAACAACAAACACGAAACATCTTACTTAAAATATGCAACAGCAAACATAAAATATGAGTACCTCAATAACAGTGAACATACAACGTAAAACATGAAACGTAAAACAGCAAACATGAAACGTGGGGTAAACATGAAACGGGGGGAAAAAAGAAAGATTTTGGGGTATTTAAAAAATTATTACATGAAACATTAAACAACAAACATAAAACATCTTACTTAAAATATGCAACAGTGAACACAAAATATAAATATAATGAACATACAACGTCAAACATGAAACGTAGAACAGCAAACATGAAACGCGGAACATAAACATGAAACGGGGGCAAAATAGAAAAATTTCGGGGTATTTGAAAAATTATTACATGGAACATTAAACAATAAACACGAAACATCTTACTTAAAATATGCAACTCCGAACATAAAATATGAGAGTGAACATACAACGTCAAACATGAAACGTAGAACAGTAAACATGAAACGTGGAACGTAAACATGAAACGGGGGCAAAAAAGAAAAATTTCGGGGTATTTAAAAAATTAGTACATGAAACATTACACAACTAACATGCAACAGATCACTTAAAATATGCAATAACAAACATAAAATATGAGTACCTCCGTAACATGGAACATGAAACATAAAACATGAAACGTACAACAACAAACATGAAACAGAGAACGTAAACATGAAACGGGGGCAAAAAAGAAAAATTTCGGGGTATTTGAAAAATCAGTACATGAAACATTGCACAACCAACATGAAACATATCACTTAAAATATGCAACAACGAACATAAAATATGAGTCCCTCCGTAACAGTGAACATGAAATATAAAACATGAAATATAAAACGTCAAACATGAAACATAGAACGTAAACATGAAACGGGGGCAAAAAAGAAAAATTTCGGGGTATTGGAAAAATCAGTACATGAAACATTGGACAACTAACGTGAAACAGATCACTTAAAATATGCAACAATAAACATAAAATATGAGTCCCTCCGTAACAGTGAACATGAAACATAAAACATGAAACATAGAACATCAAACATGAAACATAGAACGTAAACATGAAACGGGGGCAAAAAAGAAAAATTTCGGGGTATTTGTGCACAACCAACGTGAAACATATCACTTAAAATATGCAACAACAAACATAAAATATATGAAACATAAAACATGAAACATAGAACATCAAACATGAAACATAACGTAAACATAAAACGGGTGCAAAAAAAAATTTTTGGGGTATTTGAAAAAATCATGAAACATAAAACATAAAATATGAAACTTAAAATGTTAAACATGAGATAAATTTCATAGAAAATGAATAAAATTTTTGTCTTTTTGTTAACACACATTTTATTTTATTTTTTAAAATATTTATAATAAAAAATATTTTTTTTCATTTTACTTTATTTGTCATTTTTTACTTCTTATTATTATTATTTTTTAAATATTATTCGTTTTAAATATTTTTTATTTTAATTTATTTAAATAAAAAAATTAACAATAATGCTAGTAAAAGTTGTTTGGCTGCCATCTATGATACAGGGACTTTGAGTCCCTGTATCATAGCCGTGTCCTTAAGTAATGCTTTTGAATGTCTGCACTTGAGAATCGGTTATTAGTTATGCATACATAAATGTCTGTGCATCTTAAAATGTGAACTTGAAGATATAAAATAAAATTTTATATTACGAGTGCATCAACAACCATCACTATCCGCAACAGATATGATTCTCTATTTTTGTGATGGTTTATGAATCTTGATATGGAGCTGGAGTGGATCCAACCCATATCTGTCCGACGCATCACCGTGCTTGCACTGATGATTGCGAAAGAGTGAAGGATTTTATCTGTATAATTTATTGTGCCTTGTTGAGTGGGGTTACCACTATTTGAAGATATCTCAGTGCTTTGATGTGTGACATGTCCTACTTCTCAGAAAGGTTTCAATAATAGTTCATCCAAATGCTTATTGTGGTAGTAGCCTCGTTGAAAATTTATGTAGATTCTTTTTTTTTTTTTTTTGGCAATTGGCATAAATTCGAAAGCTTTAACACTTGTTCATGTACCGACCGACCCATAATCCTACCAAGCCTACCTATAACAAGGCATGATACCTGGAAAGTCGGCCAACTATTTGATAAAATGCATCAATGAACGAATACTTGGCAAGTCGGCGGGAAAGCTTGTATATGAATTCTCCAGCACGGAAGACACCAATAACAAGGCATGATACTGAAAGGTCTTGACGTGTCCAAAATCAAAGAAGATCAATGGACAAGATTGAGGGCCAAGCATCAAGGGTCAAGATTGATCGTAGAATAAAACAATAGGGCACAACATACCTTATCCTCTTTGACATTGTGCTTTCAATACAATTATGTCGCTTCACATAAGTGTTGTCCTTTATTCTCTATGCACTTTTTTCTGAACCCTCGACTTTAGTTTCCTTAAATTAATCTGAATTATCAGCTGTACAAGAAGGATAGTAGTGACTTCCGGGCTTTATGCAACAGAGAATCTATGGAGCCGCTAGACGGTTTTGGCTCTAGAATGCAACTGGGGTAAATGCTAATAAGGCCAATCCCAAAATAGCCAATAGAGAAATAAAATTAAGAGAGATTCAGATATAGCATCGGGTTGTGGACATATTTACAACGGACCAGGCAATTGAAAGATTAATTCAAAAATCTTAGAAGCAAGATTCTTATCCTGGCAATTGATAATGTGGAAACGGAGGACCTGAACAGTTTGACATCTCAGAAGCAGAGTGTTGCATGCAAGTGGCTAGAATCATAGAAGTAAGTTTACGGCACAAAACTTGAGTCCAGACCATCCCTAACTCCATACGCAAGTAAGGATGTGGCAAATAAAATTGGAGAAATATAAATGCTGAAATGTAAAGAGAGAGGGATAAAGAGAGTAGTGACACACACAAATTCTACATGGTTCGACAAGCCCCTCTACATCCACGTTTCAAGCAACCCCTCTTGAAGATTTCCAATACGAAAGACCTGAATCCAAGTCAAAACAATTAGCTTTTCGGTGCTCGCCAAACCAATACAACACCCCAACCGGCTTACGGGAGCCAATTATACCATTATCAAAACCAGTTGGCCTATGGGTGTCAATCAAACCGTTTAAAGGACACGCATATATTTGATTGCGGAAATGCCAGGTCATGGATTTAATGCTGAAACTAATTTAGCAGAAATTGATTAAACGCTTAATACCCAATGAGATATCCGAAGACGTTATTGAAATCGTCATGTTGCTCGAAAATATTAAATATTTTTCCCTCGTGTTTTAAAACTAATCGTATCCCCATGTCTTCAGAAAGACAAACGTTCAATTTCCTTTTTTTTTCAATTTTAATCACGACTTAAAACTATAATTAAGAAATTTACTTATAACCGCATGCACTATTTCATAATTAAACGAAATTCTGAGACTTTTTCAATTAATAATCCTTCATGTATCCTTGCAATTCTTTCGAATTTTTATAATATATATGAGGATATATATAGAACTATATAGATATGAAATTGATTTTCAAAATTAGATTTTGAAAAGCTTCTCCTTCCCTATTGCTTTTCAAAATATGCTTCAAGATGAGATGATTTTGCCACATTTCTAAGAAAATTTACCAAATACCAAAATTAACTTTTAATTTTTTAAAATCACTTTTAAGCCTCCCAAAAGCATTCTCAAACGTCCCCTCAATAAATTAAAAACATCCATCAACTAAAATTGACAAAAAAATTTAAAAATACTATACCCTTAGCTGATGCTTTACAAGTAAAGTTTCTAAAATAATATCCCTAGTCTGCTCCTTCATATTCTTCTCTTATACATCGACATTAAAGATTTTAATATCATAAAAAAAAGAATGTGTTATGAAATATTATAATTTATGTGGATGTTCATCAAAGCATTCTTTTATCTCTTCACAATCAACTTTTCATCTCTTATAACTCCTATTATCTCCTTAATTTAAGGATTATTGTCTCTTACAATTATGATGTATTACTTACTATTTTATGGTTGTATCAATATAAAGGAGACTTTTACTCCTTATTTGTATACACTTGGAAGTGTGAATAACACACAAGAGATTGAATAAAATTTCTCTCTACACACATTATGTCTCTTATTTGCTTTCTTTCTTTCTCTTGCTATATGGTTGTGCTCTTAATTAATAGATTTTATAACTGAATGTTCAAAACAATGAGTATGATGTCTTATGCACCTAACAAATGTTTGGTCCTCTTGGTGCTGTCTACCATTATGAGTTGTCATTGACGTAATTCTTCCTTCGTCTACAACACTTGCCCGTAGAACACTAGTACTAATTCTTTCATTAAATTTTAATAAAAGATGACGACTTTCTTAGTAATTAGCATTTTTTTTACTTATTATAACAAATCATTCATTTTATTTATTTACGTGTTACAGACATTAGTGAGTGCAAAGAAGGGTACCATTACGATGGAACTTTTTTTTTTTGGTTATATAAAAGCTTGGCTTTCATTAAATCAAATTTGAAAAAGATACAAAAGATGTGGAGGACATTCATTGTCATTACTGGTTCTACACTTTTTAAAGCTACTTTGGCAATTGAATGGCCATGCCATTGTGGAGCCGTGAGGTATGCTGCATCATGGGTTGTGTAGTTTCTTTAGCTTTTCCTGGATGTCCAATATGGTCCAACAGATCTCAGTGTTACTGTTTTTTCTTCCTATAGCCAAATCCATAACTTTTTGGCAATCACATTCAATTATCAAAGGCACACAGTTGGCTAATTCTGCAATTTCTATCCCCAACTTAATTGCTTATGTTTTTGCAGCAGTAATATCCCCATAGTAACTAACTTGTTTCTAGGCTACTACTACAAAGCTTCCTTCTAAGTTTTTGATCATTACATCTAACCTTGCCACTTGCTCTTTTAACTTTGTGCTGCACCTCTTGGGAGAGGTTTCTAGCTCTGGTTTTCTTTGTGACTCTGCCTTGTAAAGGAGGGCAGTGGTGGGGATTTAATTTTCTTACATGATTTGACTATTGCTTCTACTTTGGCCAATGATACTTCAGATTCTTCCTTCTTTCCATTAAAGACAAAAAGATTCCTTAAGCGCCAAGTTGCCCAAAATAAAGTTGTGAAGAGCTTCATTTCTGCTTTGCTTTTCTTCTCTGCTACAATTTAAAATACACTCAACAGATCTTAGCTAGCAAAAGCTTGGACATCTTCTACAAATGCTCCAATACTCCAAGTTTTCTAAGATGCTTTACAATTTAAGAGGGCATGGGAAACATTTTCACACTATTTGCCACATCTTTGACACCAAGGTTTTTGCACGATCTTTCTTTTCCATAGGTTTTCTGTTGTTGGAAGTAAATTTTGTGCTGCCCTCCACATGAATATTTTAACTTTCTCTGGTTAATCTAATTTCCTAATTTCATGCCACTTAGATGAATTCATTTTTTATAAGCCTGGACAGTCTGGGAGTTTGAGTCTCAGAGCAACCTGGTAGCCACTCTTTACTGAGTAATTTCCATGTTTGTCATAAGCCCATATAGATCAGTCTAGTCTTGGAGTTCTTGGCAGCATATCTTCAAAATGCAGTCTGCATCCTCAGGCATGAAGTGTTTTCTGATTAAGGCTTCATTCCATTTGTGCTCTTCATTAATCAAGAGGGAAACTATAGCATCCAGTGGAAGGGTTGGCGTTGACATTATCTTAAAAGTTAAAGGTCGAGGGATCCAATTACAGTTACAAATCTTGACTTGCTCTCCATTCTACTCTCTATCTCAAGCTCTGATGCAACACGTCTACCCCAAAGGATACTCCTTCAGATAAAAGATGGTTTATGTTCTAATTTTGCATTTAAAAAATTTGTCTTCTTAAAGGGTTGCACCTTTAGAACTTTTGCCATTAGGGAGTCTAGAAACTGGATCAACCTCCATCCTTGCTTAGCCACTGAGGCTTGATTAAAGCTTGATAAATCTCTAAACCCTATGCCACATTTTCGTTTGGAAGTGCACATTTTCTCTTACTTGGGCCGATGTATACTTATGTGATCTTCCTTTGAGTTCCACCAAAACCAAGCTATTGTTCTTTGGATGTTTGCATATAAACCCAATGGAATTTTGAATACACTCATGGCATAGGTAAGGATTGCTTGGGCGATTGCTTTGATTAAGACTTCTTTCCCTCTGCTTAAAAAAAGCTTGCTTTCCCAATTTGAATTCTTACTAAGTATCCTGAGTTTGATATCATTGAAAAAACTCATTTTCCTTTTTTTTACCATTGATGGCAACCCCAAGTATTTCTCACGCCTAGACACAACGCATAGCTGGAATATGTTCTTTAATTCCTCAATATGCCTTGCTTGAGTGTTTCCATTAAAGAACATTGAGGATTTTTTGTAATTGAAGATTTGGCCCGAGGCAACTGCGTATTTGTCAAAAAAATGAGCTTCAAATTTGTGCAATCTTTAGTTGTGGCCCTTGTAAAGATGAGACTGTCATATGCGAAGAGTAAATGAGTGATTGTCGAGTTATTGTTGAATTTCAGCCCCTGGATCAACTTTTGAGTTTCAGCTTCATTAGTATTAAAAATTATCTAATTATCAAGCGATAATAATATTATTTTGTGCTTATGTTATAATTTATATTTGTGATTATGCAATATATTAGGAATTATTAATTATGTTTTAACTATATCTAATTTTGTGTATTTTTGTGTGTTTATTAGGTAAAATATTAATTTCACGTAATTCAAGGCTCCAAACATATAAACGGAGGTCAAATTTGGATTCCGGAGGTCCGAAAACCTTAAGATCAGTCAAGATCGGCTTAAAATTGGTCTTGTGTAAAAAGAGTTGACTTTTTCTGTTGACCGAGCACTGATTGGATGATGAAATGAGCTTACAATAGATATGAGTGCATGGGATAGCTGGCAATTTTGACTAAATCTCAACCGTTCATGATTCCATGGCCATGATTGTGCCACGTGGCAATAGTTGGTGATGCAAGTTTTAGGATCCGAATCTTTGTATTCGGGTCGACCCGATCCACCCATTAACCCGCCAAATCTCAACCGTTCTTTGGGCAAATCGGACGAGTCAAACGATGCCACGTGTGATGTTGACTTTTGAAGTTTGACCAGTCATTGGATCTTGATCTAAAGGTTGTGAGGAGCACATGCATGAAGCTTATGATGGACCGCAACACACTGGATTATGAATTTATTTTTCTATAAATAGAGCCTCATTTTATGTTTTTAATCATCTCTCTACAACTCTCTTCTTCTCAAATTCTATCCATCTCCTTGTAATCTTGATTTCCAGGTGTGTTTTTAATATTTTGTATAATTATTTTTATAAATAAAATATATTTTGAAATTTTAATTTATTGTAGACAAACAAATGAATTCGGCACAATAAATTCTTAATATCTTAATATAAGGTATGGTAAAATGGTATTTTGACTTATTATAGAAAAATTAAATTTTGGCACAATAAATACTTAATCCATCATAAAATTAAAAGGAAAATAATAATAATTTATATAATTAATCTTTCGGGCAATAAATCTAAAAAAAAGGGCAAAAATAATTTATTAAGTTTTATTTACTTCTAAGAGTGGATCCATAACCCTAACTAGCTCAATTTCATAGTTTCATTTAAATTAAGTTGTTTATATTTAAGTTTTAATTTCAATTTTTAGTTAAAATAAAATAAACAAATTAAATATTTTCTCTATGGATCGACCTCGGACTCACCGAGTTATAATACAACAAGACACTCTTATACTTGGGAGTTAAAAAATTACTTTTAAGTTGTGTCACTGCTTGTTGTAACAAGTTTGAAAACCTCTCTACACAAAGAATAAAGAAATATAGGGACAAAGGGTAGTCCTGCCTCAATCTTCTTTGTGAATGAATTATTCCTTTTGCTACTCCATTTATCAGTATTAAGAATAATGTAGTTATAATGTATATCATAGTCAAATCAATCCATTTGGGTGAAAATCCTAGCCTGTTCATAGTATTTTCCAAGAAGCACTATTCAATTCTATCATATGCCTTGCTTATGTCAAGTTTTAAGACTACTACCCCATTTTTCCTCCCCCTATGAGACTTATCTTATGCAAACATTCATATCCTATGACAGTATTATCCGTAATGTGTCTATTTGGTATGAAGGCACTTCGTGTTGGTGACATGACAACATATATTTAAGCTTATTAGCTATGGTTTTCGTTATTATTCTATATATTACAGTACATAAACTCGTAGGCTTAAACTTTGTTAATGATAGCTGTATGAAATGAGAGTTATTATGGTATTTTTGGACTTAAATCAATATTACTTAGAGAGTAAAGGATGTGCTTTTATTAAATTCTGTTTTATCCCCACATCTTTCATAATTCTAGTTTCACCCCAATAATTCTCGTTTCTAGCTCATTCTTCTCGTAATTACGTTCTAACCCCAACATCTTTCAGCCGTTTCACTTTCATCCAAAAAGGCTCAATTCTAGACTTCTAAAAATTACAGTGTGGCCATAAAATTAAAAATAATTTACAATAGGATCCCTAGACGAAATTCCTCAAAATAATCAAGACTTGGAATTACATTTTGGACATAACTTGGACTTATTTTGGACTTAATTTGGACCAAACTTACTCTAACTACTAACTGCTAACTCCTAACTTTTTTTTCAGTTATTTAATTTTCTGCATTTATTTTATTTCATATTTTTTATTTATTTTTGCTTTATTGGTGGGTTCAACCACCAAACTAACTACTAACTCTTAATTTTTATTTTCAGTTATTTAATTTTCAGTATTTATTTTATTTTGTAATTTTTTCTTTATTTTTTTTTATTAGTGGGTTCAACCACCATTTTTTAGTTATTTTATTATTTTGTATTTTTTTTACTTAATTGGTGGGTTCAACCACCAAAATTGTTATTTAGTTTTAATTTTAATTTTCTTTTGTACACTTATATTATTTGCATATTTAATTTTTTTATTTTGTTATTAATTTGTGTGAATATTATCTTTATAACATAACCATTGCATGAGACGTTGGTCTCGATCTTCAAGTGGCAGGTTAATTCGTTGATCTCAATCTCCACCACCAATCATGGATGAGAACCAAGATGAAAACTTTGTGCACGAACCTAATCCTCAGATTGATCAGGGAGACAATAATTCTCAACATGGGCATGATCATAATCAACCAAGAACTCTGAGAGACTACATGAATCCAACCAGAACCGGAGCACCATCGTGTATAGTATTCCCTCCAGAAGCATCTCGATTCAACTTTAAACCAGGTATTATTCAACTTTTACCAACATTTCATGGTTTAGAATCTAAGAATCCGTACTTGCATTGAAGAGATTTTGAGGAAGTTTGTAATACATACACAGACCAAAATTGTAGCATGAACATAATTAGATTAAAGCTTTTTCCTTTTTCATTAAAAGATAAAGCTAAAACTTGGCTACAAAACCTTAGATCTGGATCAGTAAGAACTTGGAATAACATGCAAGAACAATTTTTGAAAAAATTCTTTCCACCTCATAGAACAAATTCTTTTAAAAGGCAAATCACTTATTTCACTCAAAAAAATGGAGAAACATTATACCAATGTTGGGATAGGTTTAAAGAGTTGCTCAACATATGTACACATCATGGTTTTGAAACTTGACGATTGGTCACCTACTTCTACGAGAGTTTAATACCCCAAAGTAGACAGGTTGTTGAAATGATGTGTAATGGTGAATTTAGGGATAAAAATTCTGAGGATGCACTAGATTACCTTGACCAATTAGCTGAAAATGCACAACATTGGGATACTATTGGAACTTTTGAATTGACAAATAAGCAACAACCATCTCCATCTAATGGAGGAATCCATAACCTTAGGGAAGATCATGATTTACACACAAAATTTGCATCCCTAGTTAGGAAGGTTGAAGCTTTGGAGCATAAAAAGAGTGATCGAATAAAATCTATTCAAGAAATTGCATGTAACATGTAGTTCAAATGATCATTTCACTCAAGATTGTCCCACTCTGCCTGCACTTAAAGAGTGTCTAAATGATCAAGCTAATGCCATTAACACCTTTAATAAACCAAACCCATATTCACAGACTTATAATCCTGGTTGGAGAAATCATCCAAATTTCAGTTGGAGGAATAATAATAATGCACAATCTTCACAAGCACCACCTCCACAAAATTTCCAAAATGCTCAACCTTATGCACCATAAGTTCCACTACCATGGAAAAATCTAGAAGACACACTGCATTCATTCATCAGAAAGTAAGATGTTATTAACAATCAAAATGCACAAACTTTTTCTAATTTGAAAGATACTCTTGCTAAAATTGCTTCTGCACTCACAATTTAAGAAAAAGGAAAATTTCCAGCCCAACCACAACCAAATCCTAAGATTCAATAAAATCCACCCACAGACCAAGTCAAGTCAGTTATAACTCTCCGTAGTGGTAAGGTTGTTGATAGACCTATGCCTGAACCTTGTGAAAATGATGAAAATTCAAAAGATAAGGAATGACTAAATGAACTTACACCTAGTGAAGAAATAACTAGTGTTCCACCTGAACCACCATTTCCGCATGCATTGAGTAAACCAAGGAAATCAAACCACTCTTCTGAAATTTATGAAATCTTTAAGCAAGTGAAAGTTAACATTCCTCTATTAGATGCAATCAAGCAGGTACCTTCATATGCCAAATTTTTAAAGGACTTGTGCACTGTTAAGAGGAAATTGAAGGTAAGAAAGAGCGCTTTCATGGCTGAACAGGTAAGTACAATTCTGTCTACTAATAATAAGTTGAAATATAAAGATCCTGGTTTTCCTACCATTTCTTGTATTATTGGTAATCACATAATTGAGCATGCTTTACTAGATCTTGGTGCTAGTGTTAATTTGCTTCCATTTTCAGTTTGTCTTCAACTTAATCTTGGTGAGTTAAAATCAACTTCAACTACACTTTTGCTTGCCGATATATCAGTTAAAGTACCAAAAGGAATAGTGGAAGATGTTTTAGTACAAGTTGATAAATTCATATATCCTGTGGATTTTATTGTCTTGAAAACTAAACCTGTTGTGAATAATTATAAACCGATTCCTGTAATTTTAGGTCGACCATTTTTAGCAACTGCTAATACTTTGATTAATTGTAGGAATGGTTTAATGAATTTATCCTTTGGGAATATGACTTTGGAATTGAATGTTTTCAACATGTGCAGGCAACCTAATGAAGAAAATGAGAATGAAGATGATACTGATGAACAAAAGGAACGTTTGAATCTTGTTTCGAGGAAAATATTCAAAAAGGGGATTTTTCTGAACTTTTTAATGTTTGTTTAGTTAATTCAATTGAGTCAAATAAGCAACTTGAACTTGATATTTCTAATATAAATTTTTTGCTTGATTCTGTGCAAACTTCACAAAATTATGATGACGAGCCAAAATTTGAGGAGCTTGGAAGTATTGAAAAGACAGAACAATAAGAAACACCTAAACTGGAATTGAAACCTTTGCCTGAAGGATTAAAGTATGCTTTTCTTGGAGAAGAACAAACTTATCCTGTTGTGATTTTTTCTACTTTAACAAGCGACCAAGAAGGTAAGTTACTAACTATTCTTAAAAAGCATAAAAATGCAATTGGATGGACTTTAAATGATATTAAAGGCATTAATCCCTTAATCTGCACACATAGAATTAATTTAGAAGAAAATGCTAAAACATGTCAACAACTTCAAAGAAGATTAAATCCACACATGAAAGAGGTTGTCAAAACAGAAGTCCTTAAATTGCTTGATGTGGGAATTATCTACCCTATTTCTGATAGTAAGTGGGTAAGTCCTACACAAGTAGTGCCTAAAAAATCTGGAATCACTGTTGTTAAAAATGAAAAAGGTGAATTAATTCCAACACGAATTACATCTAGTTGGCGCATGTGCATTGATTATAGAAAGTTAAATGAAGCCACTAGAAAAGATCATTTCCCATTACCATTCCTTGACTAAATCTTAGAAAGAGTAGCAGGACATCCCTACTACTGTTTTTTAGATGGATATTTAGGTTATTATCAAATTCCTATAGCACTTGAGGACCAAGAAAAGATCACATTTACATATCCCTTTGGAACATTTGCATTTAAAAGAATTCCATTTGGCTTTGTAATGCTCCTACAACATTTCAATGATGTATGTTAAGTATTTTTTGTGATATGGTTGAACATTGTTTAGAGGCCTTTATGGATGATTTGACTGTGTTTGGGAATTCTTTTGATGATTGCCTTGATAATTTGAAGAAAGTTTTAAAAAGATGTGTTGAAAAAGAACTCGTGTTGCATTGGGAAAAATGTCACTACATGGTTACTTCTGGAATTGTTTTGGGTCATGTTGTTTCTGTTAAAGGAATTGAAGTTGACAAAGCAAAAATTGAAGTCATATCTAAATTGCCACAACCAAAAATAGTTAGAGATGTGCGATCTTTTTTAGGACATGCAGGATTTTATAGGAGGTTTATAAAAAATTTTAGTGCCATATCTAAACCACTTTGTAACCTCTTATTAAAAGATGCACTGTTTGAATGGAATGATGATTGCCAAAAATCTTTTGAGAAAATAATTTGTCTTTTAACATCTGCACCTATTATGCAATCTCCTGATTGGTCTTTGCCCTTTGAATTAATGTATGATGCAAGTGATTTTGCTGTTGGTGCTGTTTTAGGACAAAGAAGGGATAGTAAGCCTTTTGTGATTTATTATGCGAGTAAGACTTTGGATAGTGCCCAAATGAATTATTCTACAACTGAAAAAGAATTACTTGCTATGGTATTTGCATTAAACAAATTCCGTTCATATTTGTTTGGCTCTAAATCTGTTGTGTTTACTGACCACGCTGCTGTGAGATATTTGATGAGTAAACAGGATGCCAAACCGAGACTAATTCATTGGATTTTGTTACTTCAAGAATTTGACCTTACCATAAAAGATAAAAAGGGCGCTGAAAATGTCGTTGCTGATCATCCATCAAGACTCACATCCGAATTCTGCAATGATATAACACCCATCAATGATTCTTTCCCTGATGAATTTTTATTTTATGTTACTTCAATGTCATGGTATGCTAACATTGTTAATTTTCTTGTTACAGGTAAAATGCCTTTGCAATGGAATGCTCAAGAGAAGAAGAAATTTTTTGTTGAAGTAAAGAAATTTTATTGGGATGACCCTTACTTGTTCAAATATTGCCCAGATCAAATTTTTTGACGATGTATTCCTGATAATGAGGTAAGTAGTGTCATTAATTTTTGTCATTCTGAAGCATGTGGTGGACACTTTTCTTCAAGAAAAACTACTGCTAAAATTTTGTTGTGTGGATTTTATTGACCTACCATGTTCAAAGACACATATGAATTTTGCAAAAGTTGTGAAAATTTTCAAAAATTGGGATCAATTACAAAAAGAAACATGATGCCCTTAAATCCCATACTTGAAATTGAAATATTTGACTATTGGGGAATTGATTTCATGGGTCCATTTCCATCATCTTTTGGATTTGTGTATATATTAGTTGCAGTTGATTCTGTCTCAAAATGGATTGAAGCAATTCCTTGTCGAAATAATGATAGTAAAACTACGGTTAAATTTTTAAGAGAAAATATTTTAAGTCGATTTGGAATCCTTCGAGCCATTATTAGTGATGGAGGTAAGCATTTTTGTAATAAGTCATTTGACTCTTTAATGAAGAAATATGGAATTACACATAAAGTTGCTACCCCTTATCATCCTCAAACAAATGGTCAAGTTGATTTAGCAAATAAGGAGATAAAACAAATTTTGGAAAAAACGGTTAACCCAAACCGAAAAGATTGGTCTCTTAGACTTAATGATGCACTTTGGGCTTACTGTACTGCATTTAAAACGTCATTAGGAATGTCACCCTATCGGTTAGTTTATGGTAAACCTTGTCATTTACCTGTTGAACTTGAACATAAATTACTTTGGGCTATTAAAGCTTTTAATTCAAATTTAGATGATGCTGGTAATGTGCGAAAATTACAATTAAATGAACTTAAGGAATTAAGGAATGATGCATATGAAAATTCAAGAATTATTAAGGCAAGAACAAAAGTATTTCACGATAAAAGAATTCTTTGAAAAACATTTGAGATTGGTCAAAAAGTGTTGTTTTATAATTCTCGTCTTCATTTTTTTCCAGGGAAGTTAAAGTCAAAATGGAGTGGCCCATTTGTTATAAAAAATGTATATTCATATGGGGCCATAGAAATTGAGAATCCAAAGAATTGTGTCACATTTAAAGTTAATGGTCAAATATTAAAACCATATCTGGAACATCACCCACGTGACGAAGACACCGAAATTAATTTGGGTGACCCACCAGTTTTTTATTAAGTCTTTAATGATTGATTTTTTTTGTTTTGTTTTACTATTATTTTCCTGTTTCATTGTTTGATTTTTTTTTCCTAGATTGATGCACTGTACATATTTTTTTTAACATTATTTTTCTTGTGCAAGCGTGTTTATTTGACAGTTGTACATTCTCTCATCAATTTTCATTTTACATCATGAGCACCTTAATGAGAAAATTCATGTTCACACATCTTAAAATATTTATGCGTGCGAAATTTCACTTAAGAGGCTTGATACAAAGCTATAAATCACATCCACTTTGGGATCTGCAACCACCGAAATTTGTGTCCTATGTTGAGGATCTGGAAATACAACTCAAAGAAATAGAGCGTGGCATATATGAATTTCAATTGGAGCTTAAGGTTAGCTCAATGAGAGGACAAATGTAAGTTCATTTTTCCTTTTATATTGTGTGTTTCTTTTTGCTCGCTTTCACGTTTGATTTGATTTTGGTGTGTTTTGATTTATTTTCCCGTATAAATGATGGATAACGGTACTCCGTGAATTCTTAAGTCGGTATCTTTAGTTTCCCATAATAACTGAAACCTGAAAATCAAACATGGAAGAAATACAACATAAACTGCATAAGCATTTTCCCTCTCTCCCTCAGAATGCCCTCAGGAAAATTTACAAAGCTCGTTGTGAACGACTGCGTTTGTTAATGATCAATGGCATTCCTTCTGACATTCGTTGGTTAATTGAAGCAAAGGTCCGATTAGCAGGTGAGTTTTCTGATCCATTTGTTTCTTACATGCCTGGTTTTGGTAAAAGTACGTTTGCTAAGAAAAGGAGAGCTAAACGACTTGGCTCAAAATGTCATAACTATGTAAGACTTGGTTGCAAACGACTGGATTGTAAATCTTTAGGAATGGTTTCTGATACTCGTGAAGATAAAATTAAATTCGGTAAAGATGGCATGAGTAAAGAATTGTTGGATGATATCTTACGATCTCTTGAGACACATCGAAGCAGATTTGTGCAACGTGAGATTTACAATTTGTGGATACTATTCCAAAAAGAAAGTGCACAGTTTAGTCTTGGGAATCTGACTCAAAAAGACCCTGTTTGCCAGTTTATAAGAAAACTGGATGGGAAGCCAATCCTCGACCCATAGAGGGCGTTCAAGCGGTTACTGGACGTAAAACCAGAGGAAGATATGAGCCACAATCACAACTACCAGTAAATATCCTTTTACTTCACTGTTATTTTACTTTACTGTTATTTTATCATTTGCATTATTGCATTTAGCGGTGTGATTTTGTATTTAATAAATATTTATTTTCTTTTACTGTTTGCTTTTTCTAATCATTATTTTCTTTTTACTGTTTGGTTTTGAATTATTAAGCCATGAGCTTTACTCGTCATTTGAAAAATATGCCAACCCATTTACAGCTGTGTCTCATTATTTATGTCACCAAGATCTTTAAATATGAGCTCGTTTTTCAAACACTCACAACTTGTTTTTGAAAAATTAGTCCAATGGCAGCATCTTCGAGTAAATAATTCAAAAATATTTGTGTGCTTTCTAGGTTTCACTATGGAAAATACAAAGAGTTTGTTCAGGTAGCAGTAGATCTTGGTCGTGTCATAGCAGAGAGGAAACTGCATCTTGTATATAGAGGAGGTGAACGAGGGTTATTAAGACTTGTCTCAGAAGTTGTTTTTACTAGAGGAAGCCAAGTACTAGGCATTATCCCAAAAGCCATAAAACCACTAGTGTGCATGTCTGGCCCACCAATTGGAGAAGAATTAGTGGCATCAAGTATGCAAGAGAGAATATTTGAAATGATGAATCATGCTGATGCTTTTATTTTTTTACTAGGAGATCTTGCAACTTTTGAGGCGCTGATTACATTTGCATCTTAGGCTCACTTGAATATTCATAAAAAAACCCATCGGTTTGTTAAATGTTAATAATTTTTATAGTGGCTTGCTAACTTTTATTAACCATGCATTAAAGAATCATTTTGTTCCATATTCTCTAAAAAAAACTTTTTCTCTCTGCTTCTACTGCTAACGAGTTACTTGATCTTTTACAAGCTTATACACCAGAGCCAGATCCAAAGACTTTTGCACTGAATTGGTCGACTGATGATGGTAGCGGTCACAGTAGCAGTAATAAGAAGTGTGAATTAGATTTAACTCTTCATCTGTAAATATTTTCTGTTGCAGTGTTTATGTACTGTCTTCTAAACTCTTTCTCTTTCCTTTTAAAACATTGAGAACAATGTCTTTTTCAGGTTGGGGGGAGAGAATAGTTGATAATTGTGGAATGTCTTAGTCCTAGTTGATAATTGTGGAATGTCTTAGTCCTAGTTGATAATTGTGGAATGTCTTAGTCCTGGTAATGCGTTTACAAAATTTTTTTTTTTTCTGTAAAAACTAACTTTGGACTAAATTTAAGTCGAAGATGGCTGGATATGGAGAGTGTAGTACCTTTAGAAACACATCTTTTTAAATTAGGGTTGACTAACTTAAGATAAATTTAAGTCGAAGATGGCAGGATATAGAGAATGTAGTACCTCTAGAAACACATCTTCTTAATCTTAAGAGTGTTGTTTAAAAAAATAATTGACTTTTTCTTGTTCTTTGTTATCCGCTTTTAAGCTTCTGCATCAAGTTCAGGTGAGATCTTCTCCTCTTCTTCTTTTATTATTCTCTTTTATTATTATAATTATTATTATTTTTTTTTTTTGCATATTTGTAAAATTATAAAATGTTAAGATAATGTTTAGATTAGGTTGGGGGGTGGGGATAATTGACGTATGTTTTTAAATATGTGTGTTTATTTGTCTCTTTTCTCTTTTCTTTTCTTTGTTAAAAAAAACATTTTTGTTTTTGTCTAGGATGGCCGTGTAAAGAGTCACGACTTTTGAGACACATCCTAATAGTCTTGTTGTATTATATTTTGATTTTGAGATTCATAGTAAATTGTTTTTGTTCCCTTTTCTTTGAATTACTCGAATTTGTGAACTCTCCACTTGGTTATTAAGTTATTTAATTGTTTACTCATTTAACATTTATTATTGAATCATTCTTCACACACACACTGTGACACATACTAGTGGGTTGTAAGTTAAAATTTTACAGCATTTAGTTCTTTTGATTTATTAAGAATAATGTCTAAGGTAGTAGAAAGTGTATCTTGCAAAAAAAAAAAACAAAAAAAAACAAAAAAAATGTTTTTAATTTTGCTATATCTAGAACCCGAGTAATTAAGTCCGTAGGGGTGTTTCAACACCTAGTGCCCTAAGGTCAACTGGTCTGGGAGTCACTGGCCTAAAGCTCGCTACATGGGTAATAGATATATAGTTTGTTTATTAGAAACCCGAGTAATTAAGTCTGTAGGGGTGCTTCAACACCTAATGCCCTAAGGCCAATTGGTCTGGGAGTCACTGACCTAAAGCTCGCTACACGGGTTAGAAATACAATATTTTAAAAATATGTGTGAATAATCTACTGCCTAAAGATATAATTTCTAATGAATTTTGGAACGAAAATGTTGTTTTTCTTTTAATGAAGCCCCATAAGTATTGTTTTAATTACTTGAGCACAAAAGAAGGTTTGATGATATTATGGATAATGAGTGAACATCAATGTGGTAAAGAAATGTGGGAGAGTTCATTTATTTGGTAGTTTAGAAGATAGATGAACAACTATTAACTTGCATGTGAATTTTATAAATCTTAATTTAATATAACGATTTAGAGGGCTGGGGGTGTGATTAGTATTAAAAATTGTCTAATTATCAAGTGATAATAATATTATTTTGTGCTTATGTTATAATTTATATTTGTGTTTATGCAATATATTAGGAATTATTAATTATGTTTTAAATATATATAATTTTGTGTATTTTTGTGTGTTTATTAGGTAAAATATTAATTTCATGTAATTCAAGGCTCCAAACAGATAAACGGAGGTCAAATTTTTGAGGAAAATCTTAAGATTAAGATGGCTTGTGTAAAAGAGTTGACTTTTTCTTCGATTGAATGATAAAATGAGTTGACAATAGATATGAGTGCATGGGATAGCTGCAATTTTGACTAAATCTCAACCGTTCATGATTCCATGGCCATGATTGTGCTACGTGGCAATGGTTGGTGAAGCAAGTTGTAGGATCCGAATCTTTGTATTCGAGTCGACCCGATCCACCCATTAACCTGCCAAATCTCAACCGTTCTTTGGGCAAATCGGACGAGTCAAATGATGGCACGTGTGATGTTGACTTTTGAAGTTTGACCAGTCATTGGATCTTGATCTAAAGGTTGTGAGGAGCACATGCATGAAGCTTATGATGGACCGCAACACACTAGATTATGAATTTATTTTTCTATAAATAGAGCCTCATTTTATGTTTTTAATCATCTCTCTACAACTCTCTTCTTCTCAAATTCTCTCCATCTCCTTATAATCTTGATTTTCAGGTGTGTTTTTAATATTTTGTATAATTATTTTTATAAATAAAATTAGTTATATTTCCAATTTTAGTTGTTTTTATTACTTTTAATTATAAGTAATTTAATTTTACTACTTCTTTTTATTTTAATTATGCTTAACTAAATAATTTTAGTTAGGGGAAGGTGAAATTTTATTTTTAATTTTATAAATTAAATTATTTTCTATTTAATTTTATACATATTTTATATTTTGAAATTTTGATTTATTGTAGACAAACAAATGAATTTGGCACAATAAATTCTTAATATCTTAATATAAGGTATGGTAAAATGGTATTTTGACTTATTGTAGACAAATTAAATTTTGGCACAATAAATACTTAATCCATCATAAAATTAAAGGGAAAATAATAATAATTTATATAATTAATCTTTTGGGCAATAAATCTAAAAAAAAGGGCAAAAAGAATTTATTAAGTTTTATTTACTTCTAAGAGTGGGTCCATAACCCTAACTAGCTCAATTTCATAGTTTCATTTAAATTAAGTTGTTTATATTTAAGTTTTAATTTCAATTTTTAGTTAAAATAAAATAAAAAAATTAAATATTTTCTCAGTGGATCGACCTCGGACTCACTGAGTTATAATACAATAAGACACTCTTATACTTGAGAGTTAAAAAATTACTTTTAAGTTGTATTACTGCTTGTTGTAACAAGTTTGAAAACCTCTCTACACAAAGAATAAAGAAATATAGGGACAAAGGGCAGTCCTGCCTCAATCTTCTTTGCGAATGAATTATTCATTTTGCTACTCCATTTATCAGTATTAAGAATAATGTAGTTATAATGTATATCATAGTCAAATCAATCCATTTGGGTGAAAATCCTAGCTTGTTCATAGTATTTTCCAAGAAGCACTATTCAATTCTATCATATGCCTTGCTTATGTCAAGTTTTAAGACTACTACCCCATTTTTCCTCCCCCTATGAGACTTATCTTATGCAAACATTCATATCCTATGACAATATTATCCGTAATGTGTCTATTTGGTATGAAGGCACTTCGTGTTGGTGACATGACAACATATATTTAAGCCTATTAGCTATGGTTTTTGTTATTATTCTATATATTACATTACATAAACTAATAGGCCTAAACTTTGTTAATGATAGCTGTATGAAATTAGAGTTATTATGGTATTTTTGGACTTCAATCAATATTACTTAGAGAGTAAAGGATGTGTTTTTATTGCATTTCTAGTTATATGTTGCATGAGCACTTATTTAAGTTTACCTTTAATAAATTGATTTTGTTTTAGATCATTTTGTGCTCTGATTTTCTGTGATTATAGGTGATCAAAAGCCCAAGCTTTATGAATGAAATGCTGCTGCAACAGATTTGTAGAGATAATAAAATAACTTGGCTATAGAGGAATTAAAACAAGTTTGGAATAGTGAAGATGTTGTAGCCTTTGCTGCAACAATCCTGGAGTAATGAAAGACTAGATTTCATGTGCGATAACTAAAAGATTGCGATATGAAGCTTTGAAAAATGGATGATACGTGGCCACACTTCTTGGTTGCCCTAATTCCAAGTTATAAAAAGAGCACAAATGAAAAGAAAAAGAGAGTCATCACTCAAGGAAAAATAACAAATTAAAAAAGAAATTAAAAGAGATTTGATGGCTACAATAAAGGATGCACAGAGAATAAGAATGATAGATCGCAAGATTAAGTGGACTTCAACTCTTTATCTTGTTTTTTGTTTATTTATGGGAATGTATTTGATGTTAAAATGATCTTATTTACTGTTCTATCGCAAATCATGAACTGAATTCTCTTGTGGTTGACTGATAAACAATCTTAATGAATGTTTGACTGATATATGTATGTTGCTCTGTATTTGCTATAGGATTTTAATTTTCTTAATTGCAATTCCCTATTTCGGCTAACCACCCATTTAGTGGATACTAGTTAGGAAAGAGCCTTCAAAATGTCTGACTTAGTGGAATAAATTAAGACAATACTTGGTTTTAGATTGAATTTCCGAAGTTGAGTTAATCTCGATTTGAATAGGGCCATACTTGATCTAAAATTAGTGAAGAACTATACAAAGAGATTCGCCTTGTAGGGCAATTGGAGCTAGAACGCATAAGGCTATATCTAATATTAGTGTAGCAAATGGTCATTGTTAGGTTACATTTAGATATAAGATATCCAACAGGCGACAGCTGAGGATGCATGAGGTATTCTGCCCAGTGGTGTAGTAGATGTTGTAGCAAAAGCATTGTAATTAAAAAAAAAAAAGAGTCAATGCCATTAAGTAAGTATAATCACTCAACTACTCATGTCCCATTGAATTTGTTCTCGTGTTTGACTTTAGAATTTTCTTTATTGCATTATGAGTTATTTGCATCTTAAACTTTGTTAGTATTAGTTTCATTAATTATTTTATTTTAATTTAGATTGAAACTATATTGTTAAGGTTGCTGTAGCAAATCTGATAACATCAATCCTTGTGGAGACAATCTGAATACTCATCAGTATATTACTTATTGTGTACACTTGCACATTGACACTCATAGCAATAGAAATCACCCAACAGTTACATATCTAGGCTTCTCCACCTTTGGTATCATTACAATATAAGTATGATTGAGAGGGCTATGTTACCTCATTCATTGAGAATATGGAGACAGGTTGCGAGCACTCCTTTGCTCACTGACTTCCAGTGTTTTTAAAAAAAGGCTGTTGGAAATCAATCAGGTCCAGGATCTTTGGTTGGGTACATTTGGGATAGAGCTGCTGATATTTCCTCTGTCGTAAAAGGTCTGCCCAGTTCCTCATTCATCTCCACTATCAGCTTTCTAAGCATATTTTGCAAAACAGCTTCCAGTTCGGCTTGTGAGGGGTTTGTTGTAGTGAATAAGTTTACAAAGTAGTTTCATAACACTCTTTTTACGTCTTCTTCTTTTGTCTAGTTCTCATCTTTATCAACTATTTCCCAAATTTCGCACTTTCTCTTTCTCGAAGATGCTTTAACATGGAAAAACTTTGTATTTTTATCTCCTTCTCGTAACCAATCTACTCTTGATCTTTGCTTCTAATATATATATTCATCTAGTAGAAAAGCATCGATCCTCTTTTCAAAGCTTCTAACTCTTTCACTATCTTAATAATATTGGTTATGTTGCTTTGTCCATTTCAGCTCATTAATCATCTTTTTTAACTTTTGACTTCTATCTCTTAATTTTTCTCTGTTCCACCACTGTAGCTGAGTCATTGTTGCCTTTGTTGCTCTTTTGAAGCTTTCAACTACATCTTCACTGCACCATCTTCTTTGCTCTACCTATTCTTGTTCCACAATTTCTTTGCATCTATCATAGGAGCTCCAAAAATCCTCATAGTGCACTCGAGGAAAAGCCCTTGTATTATATCTCAGGCCCTTCCTTTTTTCATTACTTCTATCAAAATGGGATTGTGGTATGATGTCCATGTCTTTAATGTTTCAGCTATTAATTCTAAGAACATGTTTCTCCATTCTTGATTAAACAAACAAACAGCCTAGTCTTTCTTCAATTAAATACGGCCCATATCTTCTATTTGACCATGTTAGAGGGTGCTCTTTACAACTTAAATCCATCAGGCTACAATTTTTAATAGTGTCCCTAAACATCTGCATCATGCTAATTTCTCTATTATTCCTTTCTATTTTCTCATGAGGCCAGAGTATTTCATTGAAATCTCCAAAGCATAACCAAGGCAAAGAGGATAAATTGGCTAACCTTTTTAAGAGTGTCCATGTATAATGCTTCTGATACATCTCTGGGTGTCCATAGATCCTTGTACATCTCCAATAGCTGATTCTGGTTGCTCCATAAAAAGTTTGAGTGTTGTCTCCATCCAGGGTTCTAAGTGTTTGAATATAAATTGTTCTGATTCTGTCTGTTAAAATTACACACTTAGTTAACTGAGGCTAGATTTCTAGGACAATTATTAAAAAAAAAACGTCCCTCTCAACAATAAACACAAGACATTTCAGCAACTTGATTGACAGTTGCTGGAGCAATGGTTATTGCCTTTACCATATTTGTTAATGAGCTTACTTGAGCTGATAGTGCTGTCAATACGTCTATATCATGAACCTCTGTTGTTCTTTTTGCCGCAACTTTCCTAATCGATGGCCACTGGTAATTATTGTTGGATATCCTCTTCAAAATTTTATAAGCCTCATTGTAAGACTTAGATAACAAGGGATCATTCGTTGAAGCATCAACCATCAATCAATGCTTAAGTTGAGACCATTGTAGAAAGTTTCCAACTATATGCAGCAAGAGACACCATGATAAGGACATCTCCCGAGCAACTCCTTAAATCTTTCCCATGCATCATACGAACTATCATCTTCAAGTTAGTGGAAAGATGTGATCTCGTTCCTCAATTTTGTATTCTTAGTTAGTGGGAAGTATTTCATCAAAAATTTGTCGGTCAAATCATTCCATGTTGTGATGGAATCAGGTGGTAAAGAATTCAACCATACTCTTGCTCGATCTCTCAAAGAAAATGGGAAAAGTCCGAACCTTAATGCTTCCTGCGTGCTCCAGCAATCTTGAAAGAATCATTTACTTCTAAAAACAAATTAAGATGAAGGTGCGGATCTTCGAGTGGTAACCTATTGAATTGTCTCACTATTTGAAACATCTGAAATATCACGGGCTTAAGCTCAAAATGATCATCTTGTACTTCGGGTCTGACTATTCTAAGATTTATGACTTGAGGAGTCAACGCTGCATAACCCCCAATAGCTTTATCTCTATCATCTGCCATATGAATGATGTTGTTATTCCCTAGTTGTCAATAAATAATTTGCTCATTCTAACCTCCTAGTTCGTTTACCAGTTGTAATTGTCCTTGAGGTTTCAAATTACCCATGTCTTGCAAATCATCCATTGCTACAGTAACTTTTGAATTCCTTAGCTTTTTTCATAATCTCCATGCGGTTCATTCAATTTCTGGATGAAACTTAAATTCAACAGGTTTACATCTGCTCATGCAAGGGTTTCCTATCAGCAAAATAAACAAATTAAAATTAGTACCGTTTAAGATTGATTTCACAAATCATAATGAACAATCAATCTCCAATAAAGATGCCAAAAACTTATTGTAATGAATTCAAATGCTATTGATGTCAATATGCTAGTATATACAACAAGTAATATAATGATAAGTATTCGAGATCGTCCCCACAGGGATTGATGTTATCAGATTTGTTACAGCAATCTTTAATAGTGCAGTTTGTGTTCTAAATTAAGATGAGATAATTAATGAAACTAATAAACTAATTAAAATAAAAATACAATAAATAAAATTCACACGTCAAACGCAAGAATAAAACCAATGGGAATAGAGTAGTTGAGTGAACAAACTCACTTAATGGTATTAGTTTTTTTTTCAAATTTTAGGTTTAGTTGGTACAGCATCTGCTACGGCACTGGGTAGAATCCTTGTGTATCCTTAGTTGTCCCATGTTGTATGTCTTATATCTTTATGTAACATAACAGTGACCAATTGTCATACCAACATAAGATATAGCATTACATGTTTATCTTCTAATTACCCTACAAGGTGAATCCTTATGTCTGGTCCATCACTAATTTTAGATTAGGTATGGCCCCTTTGGAATCAAGTTAAACTCAATTGAGAAAACTCAATCTAAAACCAAGTATTGTCCTGAAATGTTTCACTAAGATAGGCCCTTTTATGGCTCTTTCTTTGCTAGTATTATTAAATAGGTGGTCAGCTGAAATAATGAATTGAAATAAGTATTATAAAAACAAAGCACTATAGCAAACATGCAGCTACACATGTATTCAGTTAATGAACTATCAAGATTGTTTATCACTCAACCACAAATAAAATTAGTTCATGGTTTGTGAAAGAAAAATTAACAAAAGAGTTTCAGCTATCAAATACATCCCCATGATTAAAAAGTAAACAAGAAAAGAATAAGAAGGGTTGATTCTCTAATTGATCTCTACAATTTTTCTCCTCTGATGCAGCCCCAAATCTTGCTCTTGAATTTTGTTTTTCTCTTATTTCTTTTCGGTTTTTGTTCTTGGTTGATGGCCCCCGATTTCCTTTGCATATGTACTTCTTTTATAGTTGAAAATTAGGGCAACCGCAAGTTTAGGGCGCGCATCTTCCAGATTTGGAAACTTCATATCGTAATCTGTTAAGTATCTCACGCGAAATTTTCGTTCAATGCTCCAGAATTGCTACAGCAATGACTACAATATCTACACTGTTCTAAACTTGTTTCAATTTTTTTGTAGCTGAGTTCTTTCCTTATTTTTAAAAGTCTATTGTAGCAGCATTCATTCCTTGAAATTTGAGTTTTCGATCGCCTACAATTATACATTTGATCTAAGCACGCAAATTATTGTAAATTAAACAAAATTTATTAAAATTAAACTAAAATGGATGTTCATGAAAAATCTACTTAACATGCAATAAAAACATATCATTTATTCTCTAAGTAATCATGATTTAAGTCTAAAAGTGTCATAATAATTCTCATTTTATAGAGTTATCACCTACCTATCTTACATAGGTTTTGATTCCTTAAATTCTATCATTAGAGTCAAAATGATTTTGATGTCAAAATGATTTTGATGTCAAAATCGTCGTTTTTTAGTCTTCCGCCAATTTTAATTCATGTGAAGGATTGTTAAAAAAATAGCATAAAGTAGTTATTTTGAGGCCAATTTTTAGCAAAATATATATTAGAAAAATATAATGCACGGATGATTCAGAATCTCCTATGTGAGCTCTTCGGAGTAAATCATAGAACGCTCAAATTGGTGCTTGGGTGAATTAGAAATTAGATCCCAAAGAGCACCCATTGGTTTGAAAAAAAGTGAAGAAAAATCCCACGAGATATTAACTTACTAATGCCCCCCTTGAAACTGATATTTATTGGCTTACATGTTCAATTGCAAAACACATTGAAAATCTAACGATTTTCTTCTCTTATTTCTTAAGTAAATTCTCTCTACCTTTATGCTTTAGAGTGATAGAATTTGAACATTGGTTCAAGTTTAATGGAATGGTAAGGTTATGCTACCAACACTATTTTAATCCATTGTATCCTGGGAGATAGATGTCAATATAATTCATAATTCAAGTACGGTTGTGAAGGTGATGTATTTGTTTTAACGACACCATAGTTTTATAGGCCTCAGGTAGGGATGGCAAATAAACCCAGACCCAGACAAACCCGGATTATCCGGTCCGGGTTAAACCCAGCCCGGATATTAAATAATGCGGAATCCGGAAGCAATATTTTAAATCCGAACAAATCCGGTTCCGGGTTTAGGTGAACCCAGATATTTGGAACTCGAACCCGGATATTATTATTTTAACATTAATTAAATAATAAATTTTAAATATAAAAAGTGCAAAAAAACAAGAGAAACCCTAAAGTCTAAAAAAAAACTTACTTCAGCTGCCGGTATGGTTTCTTTATTGCTCAATGTCTGAAGCAGCCGCTGACTGTTGAAGAGTTGTAGATCTTTGCTCCGACGCCACTTTGCACGCCGTAATAGTTGGAAAATATGGTACATGTTATGGTGTCAGTTTGAGGAAGCAATTAAGAAGATGAAGGTTTAGTCAGCATAGCAAATTTTTCTGCAAATTTTGCGGGAAGTATGCGGTGAATTGCAAGGACTGCAAGAAAGTCAAGGCGAGCGTGCCTACACTTCCACCAACCAACCTGAAATTTGTGGCTGTGTTTTATTGTGAGATGTTCATTTGCCATTAAAAAAAAAATCAGCAGCCATTTATCCTTTCCCCTTTTCTTGACTTAATCCCCACAAAGCCCAACTTGTCATTATTATCACCAGATTTGTTTGAAAATTGAATTTGTATGCTCGGTTATCTTGGGCTTTATTTCTAATTATTTGATTTTGAATTATTTTTCATTATTGTTGTGAATAGATTTAGAGATCTGGAAAGGAATTCATTAGAAGAAGAGATGGAAATCGCATCTCTTTAGCAGCCATCCGAGTTCTAAACCCAGAATCCGGGAACCTGGATTTTTCCAAGTTTAACTCGTACCGGACTCGGAGGAGAAATTTTTGGGTTTACATCCGGGTCCGGTATTAAAAATTATCATCCGGGTCCGGAACCGGGAAAGCCAAACCCGGACCTGGATTTTGCCATCCCTAGCCTCAGGTTAGTGATTTTTTTTATTATTTACATATTGTTGAATTTTTTTATTATTTGAATTTAATTAATTTTGCTATTATTATTATTATTATTATTATTATTATTATTATTATTATTATTATTATTATTATTATTATTATTATTATTATTATTATTATAAACTTGTGATAAGTGTGTAACAGACTTGTTCTTAAGCTCAAGTGCACTAGAAAAGTTATGTCACTAAGACTATATACAACGCGTAAAGAGTTTAAATTTTAAGTAGACTATTGTGACCCCTCCAGCTTTTTATGAGAACTTTAACTAACATATATTTACATATGAAGTAGCGATCTTATGTCAAATAACAATAATAATATTGGTTCGTGCTCTCGATTTTGGATTCTCCAAATTAAGAAAAATGAGGCATCTTTCAATTTATTTCAGCTTTATATCCCACACCAAATGAAGCAAATAGGAGGCGAGAGTTGATCATTCGGACCTTTCAATTCATAGATGTGGATCTCAGACCTATGAACGGGGATATTCCCGAAACTCACAGCATGCATGAGGTGCCGAGTTAAGCAGGAGAAGCGTATTGGTGAATTTGTGATCTTAAGAAGCAAGCAGCTGGCTGTTTCTTATTTAATAAGCCACGTGTGGCTTCATGTTGTGGCGTAATGGCAGAACCGTGTGTTAGACTTGGTTGGGGGGCTGTTCCGTCCTGCCTTTCCAACGATACACAGTTGAATAGGTTACCGAAACCTTCAGATAGTTTCAATAAATTAATTTGTTTTCCAATTTTCAACACTGATCAGAATCTTCTTTCTAGTTAACAAGATATAGCATAAATTAAGTGAGCAATTATTTTTTGTAAACCGGTTTTTTATTGTTAATTAAAATTACACTCGGACATTTTGAGAAAACAAACAAAGAAAATTAATCAAGATCATAGAGTTCAGAATACGGATACAGTTGTCCCCCCATTTCTTATCTTGTTTTAGCTTCAGAACAAAACAAAACAAATCAAAAAAATGAAAAACATTATTCAGATTTCTTGACAAGCTGCAGCAGCTTCTCCACCACCACACTCATCTCTGCGTCTCCTATCTTCTTCATACTCTCACTAATTTCATTAGCTTTTCTTCTTATTTGCTTCGCTTCTTCTTGCAGCACAACATGTTTAATGACCCTCGCCACCTCCTCTCCTCCAAGTCTTTGATTGATCTTATCTCTTGGCACGACCATGCCCATACCATTGTCAACCACCACCTTGGCATTGCTTGGCTGCTCATATGCCATTGGCACACCTATGATTGGTACCCCGAAAACCATCCCCTCAACTACCGAGCCCCAACCACAATGACTCAAAAATCCGCCGATGCTTCCATGCCTTAAAATTTTAGCCTGCGGAACCCAACCTTGTACCATCATTCCCTTATTATTCCTTTCAATCTCCTCAGCAAAGCCCTGAGGCAGTGCCTCCTCGATAGTCATTTTTTCATCAGGATGTAATCTGAAAGCCCATATAAAATTAACCTCGCTGAGCAATAACCCACTAGCTATCTCATGTATTTCATCCTTGGAAGGAAAGTACTCACTGCCAAAGGATGCATACACGACTGAACGAGGCTCCTTTTGGCTCAGCCAGTCCATGATCTTTGTATCATCTTCCTTGAAGGTGGGTTCTTGGATTAGAGGCCCTACTGGAATTATTTCATTTCCCATTAAAGAAGGAAAATAATCCAAGTACTTGGATTCAATCTCTCTTGATGTTTTGATGAACACAAATTTGCAAGATAGTTCGAAAGCTTTTAAGAACCTGTCTTTGTTTAAGGTGCCATTGGCAGTAAGATGCAGGAAGTAATTGATGTTCTTGCTTTCTCTATCTTGGTAATCAGATTCAAAGAAAGGGTATTTCAGGCTGGGATTTACGATATTGTGCAGCAAGAAAGAGCAGGCTACTGCAGATAAGGGTAAGAACAAAATAGCAGCTATGTCATACTGGTAAGCTGCCTCTGCTGCCCATGGTTGGAACAAATCATACATAACAAGGGTTGGTTTAAGCGTCTCCAAGATGTTGCAAAAAGCAGGTTTTGCATCTTCAAATGCTCCCACGAGAGTATAAATAAGATGGGGAGGAAGGTTTTTTGTGGTCTGATTTTGTGAAGGAAGTTCAGGGAATGTATTGGGAAGTTGCAGTTCTATGAGTTGTATTGAAGATGAGAAGTTTTTTTCAACATTTCTGCCGAAGGATTGTAGATTGTTGGGAGTAGAGCAGAAATATATGTGGAAGTTTTTCTGTGAAAGCTTCTTGGCAAGTTCAAGGTGTGGAGCTATGTGCCCATGAGCTAGCCATGGTAACATGAGAATGCTTGGCTTATCTTGATGCTTGGTATCCATTCTACTTCTATGGAGAATGACAGAAGCTAGTGGCCGTAACAGGTGGTGAGAGCACTTATGGCTTTAAATAATGGACACTGCCGTCAAAAAAATGAAGCACAACTTTTACATGTGGCCCTTGTCACCGACACAATAATGAATCACATGAATCACAACTTTTGCATGCTGCCCTTGTCACCATAAAATGAGATAATAAATATTAAAAAATTGACAACTATCTTTTCCTTTTCTCCACAACTCCTCTGCAACGTCTCTATTACTATTTATTATATTTTCAACCGTTTGATTAAAGCTAACGGTTGTCAATAATTAGATTTCCACCAACATATCAGTATTCTTCTTGATCCAGATTCTTTATACCCCATCAATCATAGATCAGTGTATCTTTTAAGAGGAAATTGGGCAACACAAGCTAAACCCATAGTATTTTTTTTTTATTGCATGAGATTATTGCTTAAACTACAACTCATATTACATGATATTATAACTGATATTTATAAATCAAACTATTACTGGGAATCAGACTATTACTGTGACCGACTTACATCAATGCTAATGAAACTCTGCCTAAATTTTAACTCTCACTAATATTTTAAGGATGTCTACTCCTCACTCTTGCTAATGGAGTTCTGCCCAGATTTTAACCCTCGTTAATATTCGAGGGATATCTACTCCTCACTCTTGGGTAACGGAGAATACTACCTTCATTCAATTATAATTGAGGAATAAAATACCCCCACATTACACTTTGGCTGAGTGGCTAAAACCCATAGCATTTAATTGACTTAAAAAGGAATTTGATTTTTATCAAGTATTTTAAAATAAATTTATATTTAACATAATCTTTAAAGTGAATTTCAGTGATGGAAATATAATTTTGGGCCTATATTTTTAATAAATTATTCAAAATCGGTGGGGTCAAATCACAAATTTTATTAGGTATAAATAAAATTTTAAATTGTAATTTAAAAATGTTTTCTAAACATTTTAAATTTGATATTTAAGAAAAGGTTATTTTTCAAAAAATCACAAATAATGTGAGACCAAATCTTGTTTAAATGTTATCTATCATGATTCTGTCACTATCACTTTGATAAAAAAATTTTTACTCATGATTAATATTTGTCTTAAATACCTTCTCATTCATGAAATATTATCTGTTATATAACATAATATATAAAAATTTTACTTAAATAAGCTCAATTTAAAAAATTGCACAAACACAAATAGAGCGTAAGTAAAGCCGTAAGTATGAATTTAAAGGAAGAATAAAAGGGCACTGACTTCCAATTTTAAGTCATTCACTTGGAAAGCACTAAAGAATAAATTGATAAATTAAATGGCAAGGGTAAGGTTAAGGATGTCGTGATGGTTTGTATATGGAGAAGGGTAAGGTTAAGGATGTCTGAAATGCAATAAAAATCAAAACTTAGAATAAAACAATTGCAATAAACTATACCGCACCCCACACCCCGGGACTGGATGGCTTTAACGGCTCTTTTTGCAACATTGTTTTTCCCTCAATTCATGGCTAATACCGAATGTCAATTCAAATTTTATAGCCTTGATCCCTAAACTCCCCGGAGCAAATCAAATCTCTCATTTTCTTCCAATAGCTATGGCGAATTTTATCTTTAAAATTATTCCCAAAATTTTTGCCGACAGGGTTTGTGTCATTGCTTCCCGCATTTTCTCTATATGAATTTCTCTATTGGGCTTGTTTAAGCTGCAGTGACTGGTGCTCCAAAATTAATGTTCATGTCATCATACTATCATGATCAGTAACCCACAATTTTGACAAGAAGGATGCAAATTGCATCCTTCGTTTAAACGATTTGATTGACGCCCAAGTTTTTTTTTGAAAATGACGCCCAAGTTAATTAGCTCTTACAATGCTTTAATTGGCAGTCGTAAGCCACGTGGGGAACTATACAAGCTTGATTAAAACCTAGAAAGTGTAATTTCATTGGCTTTGGATGGAGCCCAACACGAGTGAGTGATCGCTGTCAGGCTTGCAGAATGACCGATGGAGCCAATCAGACTCTCGTGACATTTTCGAAGTTGGGTCCACCGCCTTGGGGAAAGAGATGAGACCATCTACCCGTCTTCACACAATCGTTCATGCGGCTGACGGATGGGAAGTAGGTAGGATTTGTGGTGGGTTGGGGGGGTGGTGGTTGTTAAGGGGAAGGGAAGTAGGTAGGATGTGTTGGGTGGGGGGAGGGGAAGTAGAGAAATTAGTTAATTTTACAAAAGATCAATTAACAGTAAAGGGTGACTACTAATTTAATTTACAAAAAATCGAGGAAAATTTTTATTTCTATAGAATATAATTGGTGGAGGTGACTGGTGAGTTTAACTGAATCAAGACTGGTGTATAATTGGTGGAACGATTGAATGTAAATTTAGGTTGTATCTAATTTTTAGTCATAAGATCTGATATTATTAAAAATACTTAATGCAAATAGAGTAGTTTAATTCTTGCTTGATTAATTTGTTTTACATGATATGTTTTTTTATTAGGAGGAGTCCATCTACAAATAATATTATATAATGCTTAGTCAAAATAATATGTGGGTTTTTATCGCACAAATGATAGTTTATTTTTTAGGATAATTTTTAAAAACCTCCCCTGAGGTTTGAGGCTGTTGCAAGTAGATGGTGAAAATCATTTTATTTGTAAAAAGCCCCCTACCATTAGTTAAAATTTCCATTGACTAACTGTTGATTTTGAAAAGACAATATTACCCCTAATATTTACAATTCCAAATATTTACAATTTCATAAGTAATTAAAACAATTATTTTCACCATGATCAAGTTATTGATATTTCCTTAAAATCTTAAAAAAATAAAATTACAAATCTTAAAATAATTTTTTTAAGTTTGTAATAAAATTACAAATCTTAATTATTTGATATAAAAATGTAATTTTTTAAAGTTTGTAATAAAATTAAAAATCTTAATTATTTGATATAAAAATATAATTTTTTTAAGTTATTGATATTTCCTTAAAATCTTAAAAAAATAAAATTACAAATCTTAAAATAATTTTTTTTAAGTTTGTAATAAAATTACAAATCTTAATTATTTGATATAAAAATGTAATTTTTTAAAGTTTGTAATAAAATTACAAATCTTAATTATTTGATATAAAAATATAATTTTTTTAAGTTTGTAATTTTATTTTTTTAAGATTTTAAGGAAATTTTAACTGACGTAAACTATTATTGGAGGTAAACTATTATTGGGGGTAATATTGTCTTTTTAAAGTCAACAGTTAGTCAAGGAAAATTTTAACTAACGGTAAGGGGTCTTTTACAAATAAAATGATTTTCACCATCTACTTGCAACAGCCTCAAACTTCAGGGGAGGTTTTTAAAAATTACCCTTATTTTTTATAGAACTTACAAAACTAAAAAAACATAACTGTCTTTATAATGATTATTATCTGATATCTATCTTATAATGTGACATTTGATAGGCCATTATTGATTTTGCTTTTAAGAAAATAAGATGATTGTTTTCATATATCATGTTATGCATGATGTAATATTTATTATGATTATATCACATCATTTTAATTAAAAAAATTTCATACATAATTAATATCTGTCATAAACTCATCCTAATAATAAATGTTGTACGTCATATAACATGATATATAAAAATTTGACTTAAATAAGCTCAAGTTAAACAGTTGAGCAAACGAGCAAAAGTAAAGCGGTAAGCATGAATTTAAAAGAAGAACAAAAGGCAATGACTTCCAATTTTAAGTCATTCACTTGGAAAGCACTAAAGAATTAATTGATAAATTAAATGGCAAGCACGTGACTGTTTGTATATGCAAACAGTCACGTGCTTGCATTTAATTTATGGAGCAGAGGTAGGTTAGGGATGTCTGAAATGCAATAAAAATCAAAACTTGGAATAAAACAATTGCAATAAACTATACCGCACCCCCACACCCGGGCCTGGATAGCTTTAACGGCTCTTTTTGCAGCATTTATTTTTCCCCTCGATTCATGGCTAATACCGAATGCCAATTCAAATTTTATGGCCTTGATCCCTAAACTCCCCGGAGCAAATCAAATCTATCATTTTCTTCCAATAGCTATGGCGAATTTTATCTTTAAAATTAGGGAGTCCCTATGTTATAATTAATGTAACATACACAAGCCACAAGAACCACATAAATTATGGGACCTACATATTTGTGTGGTTCTTGTGACTTGTGTATGTTACATTAATTGTAACATAGCAAAATCCTTAAAATTATTCCCAAAATTTTTACCGACAGGGTTTGTGTCATTGCTTCCCGCATTTTCTCTATATGAATTTTTCTATTGGGCTTGTTTAAGCTGCAGTGCCAAATTAAAGGAAATTATCCACCGTTCATTTATTTTTTTAATTTTTTTAAAAATATATAATTTTTTTCAATTAAAATCTACCTGAAATTATATTTCTTTTCACTTTTTCACTTCTGTTTGGAGGCTGTTAAGAAAATTAATGGAATATTATTTAAATGACTTTTTTTACCCTTAAATATAAAAGATAAATTAACCATTGACCACTTTTTTTCATATTTTTTCAGAAATATACAATTCTTAATTTTTTTTACTAAACTGCACTTGAAGTTATATTGTTTTGCACCTATCTAATAATGTGTTATTGTGAAATGATAATTTTATCCTTATGATGTTAGTAAAATTATAACGGTGTTATAACGAAAGTGAACTAATGAAAAAAATATTAAATTCACGTAGAGCGCTGTAAAGAAAAGATTTATGTACTTTTAAAAAACAGTTAAAAAACCGATGAACGTGAATAATTTTCCTAAAATTAATGTTCATATCATCGTACTATCTTGATCAGTAACCCACAATTTTGGGACTTGGCTAGCTTACAAAATCTGTAAGCTACAGACTGCAACATCAGCCGTTGGATGTGGTTGGATGTGGAGTGAGAAACTAAACAATAGAAAATCGAATGGTGGGATGACGGGAGATGTTTGTTACAGAATCTGTACCATAGACAGGTTCACAATTTTGACAAGAAGGATGCAAATTGCATCCTTCATTTAAATGATTTGATCGACACTCTCTTACAATGCTTTAATTGGCAGTCGTAAGCCACGTGGGGAACTATAAAAGCTTGATTAGAACCTAGAAAGGTAATTTCATTTCGGGTCTTCCTACTCTGCACCTGGTGTATGCATGGTTCCTTGTGACATGACGTACGGCCAATTAAATTCTAACATACGTGCAATAAAGACTATAAAGTGACCGGTTAGTCTAGTTGAATTCACAATAGCTCTTGTTTGTGTGTTTATGTTCCAAGTTGTGTACCCTGTGTTACTAGTTCTCTAACTAGTCTGATATTACCGCAACTGTTGTTCAATAATGTTAGAGACATTATAATGTATGTCACTGGTACGGTCGCTGTCTCAAGTGGTAAACATTAAGGCGCAAATTTAGAAAGAAAAGTTCCCTATAACATAAGTTATTTAAGTAATTAAATAAGAATAAAATGAATATGTGAAAGAAATTTAATTTTAATTTTGAATTATTTTGACCAAAATTTAAGTTTTTTTTTTAATTTGTTTAAGAAAATGCGTTGTAATTGTCTTGTTTTAATTGGAAAATCAATGAAAAAGTTATGTAACAGAAAAAAAAATAGAAAAAGAAAAGCAAAACAGTTTGTTTTGGATGGAGGCCATAGATTCCAATATTTCCTTCACGAAAACTACAAAAAATTATCAAAGGCATCAATTTCTACACTCTCACCGAGCAAATACTCTCAAAGGGTAATTTTCAAAGACCTCGCCTAAGGTTTGGCGTATTAACACTTAGATAGAATGTATTGATATAATTACAGACACCGCCCCTGCTGTTAATTACGAGTTAGATTGACCGTTAGTGGACTCTTAAAGTTACTAAAATACCCTTCCCACCTAAATAATTAATTGATAAATAAAACTTTGAGAACTGATGGTTAATAAGTTTGGCTGGAATCACACAACATCAAAAAGACCAAAATACCCATCAATGGAAAGTAATTGACATTGCTTATTATAAAACAACTCTTCAAAATCAAATGAAGCTGCCATTATAATCGTTGTAAACAAATGTTAATAATTTGAACAGCAGCAACAACTATAAACGAAGGCTTTTGCAAGTAAAGAAATCATCAAAGCACAATTTATTCTTCATCTTCTACTTAAGAAATCTTTACATTTGTTTCAATATATCATCCATTCAAATCATCAATAGAAGCATTCAACATAATCAAGATCAAACATTGTCTCAACCGTATGGATTTTCAAAACTCAAACACATCCAGTCAATCAAACATGGAACAAATGAGCCATGGCAATGTTGTACAAATTTTAATGTACTCGTAAGCGCACGAATCTATTGTAGAATAGACTAATGGTGATGAGTATCGATCCCACGAGGAGGTGGATTTTAATTATATATAGAATTAATTTTGTAAATGGGTGATTGGATTTGTGGTGGAAATGATTTAGAATATGCTAAAACTTAAATTAAAATGGCGAAAATAAATTCTAAAATTGAAATTGAAATAACGAGAATAAATTGAAGAGAAATGTATTGAAATGACGTACTTGGGTATCTGGATCCGTATCAACATGCACCATGGGCTAAATATTCCTTATTAATACCAATTAAATCATGAGGGGGGAATCCACACCTCATGAACCACACTCTAATCTTATAATAATAATAACCTTGTACTGGTGAAACCAATTAAACAAGATTAGTATTATTTGTCAAAACATCCACAAAAATTAGAGGGGAAAAGAAAATAAATTTACCAAATAAAGCCCATGACACATGTTGAGACTTCATCTTCAACCCAAACTTGAAAGAAAATTAGACACTCATAATTGAACTAGGGACAAAATGAAAATTTATTAAAATACGTAGAAAATACAAGATGGAGAAGGAATTACAGAAAATGGATCCAAAAAATGGATTGTGGGGAGAGGCCCCTTTTATAGATACATGGAGTAAATCATGGCCATCGAATTAAAAAAGTGATTGCCACGCGTCATCAACAAAGACGTGGTTTGCTTATGCGGTTTGGTTGAAAATAATCGTGTGATGCATGCGTACGCGAGATTTTTAGCGATATGCTACCACGTCACCATCACATAAGAATTTTAGTCCAAGGATGCGTGTGCCACATCATCGGTCAATGCCACGCCATCGCCACAAAGAATAGTACATGTGCCATTTTTCCTTTTATGCTCCTCCTAAGGATTTTGACCGTCCTGAGTTCAAAAGTGATGTCCGTTTTACCGTTTGATCTCTCGTTTATTGTGAAATGACTATAATGCCCCTAAAATACATAAAATACTTAATTAAAATAAAACACACATAATTAAATTATAAGATGCTTAAATACATAAAAGTAAGGGTTGTTAGTAAGACTTGAAATGTAAAATGACGATTTTCTCCTTTATAAATATGCATTTTCTAACACTCAACACACCCCCAACCAGCTTATTGCTAGTCCCTAGCAAATAAAGTGAAAATAAAATTCAAATCCAAAATGATTTTTTTTTTATAGGAACACTCGTGTTTATTCAATCAGATTAATGATAGCAATCAAATAAAAGTATAAGCATTATCTCCAGTCTAAAGAAACATCACACCCACATCAACCATCCACATGAATCAACCCAGTAGACTTTGTTATAGATACTTTCAAGAATGACATGTCAAATTCCAAAATCTCACTGAAAGTAGTGACACTCTCACAAAGAAATTAAACCCAATAAAAATAGTCACTCCAATGAATGGTAATTGAGAGAAAATAATAAAGACATGATATCACATGCTCTCACCAAGATGAAAGAAATATGCCCTCAGCTTAGAAATCATACGATCTCAAGTCAAACAAAAATGCTAATCAACACATTTTATTTATCTCTTTTTTATTATTATTATGCACCACTACATCTTTTTAGCCCATATAACTAGCTTCTACTTCAAACTATAGTTCCCTAAAATCAAGAAGGACTTTTATTAGGACGTAACGTAGGCTAGGAACATGACTAACACAGAAGGGAAATAAGGAAAACAAAGTTTATGTTTGAGAAAAATGGAGAGAATTTTTTTTTTTTGAAGTTGCAATGTGGATTTCACCTATTTTTGTTATTTTTATTCTTTTGAAACAACAACTTTTGTTTTGTTATTTTTTTGCTTTTATTGGGCATAACTTCACTGAACAAAATAATTATTTACATTTTCTCAAACATAAATAGGTGATGGAACTTATAAGACATCGGGTAATACTCCAAATCTGAGTGGGTCAAGATGATAAGTTGACAAAGAAAAGATTTTTTTTTGTTTTTTTTAAAGGCTCAAAAGGGTTAACTATGGATATTTAATAAAAGGGATGGCTAGAAAGGCTCAAACGGATCAAAGATGGCCTTTCCATCGTCTTTTAGGGCTCTAAATAATCATCCATATGTACTAGTTAGATGGGCCTCCCAATGTAGCAACACACATTTTTTTTATTTTATAATTTTTTTTAGAGTTAACTCAAAAGAAATCTAGAGATCATATATAAAATAATAAACTGCTAAGCTGTATAGAGAATGGGCAAAAGGGTTGCTCTCTAAGAAAATGATAGGCTCAACAACTCACTTGGCACTTATTATGACATGTTCATTCCTTCAAGCAACTCATATTTGTCTCCAACATCAACATGTAGAGTAGCAAATATAGTGTAACATCACTTAAGACCAAAGATAATACAAATACTAAAATTTGAAATTAATCATGTCATTCAATGTTAAAACAAATCACACAAAAATTTTTGTTTTATTTTTTTTTAAACAACATTCTACCCCCCAACCTATTCTAAGCATGAAAGGAAAATATGCATGCAAAAATACGAAAATGATGCAGAAAAACTAATTAGAAAAGTTACACTTAAAATGATAGAAAAACAAAATGGTTTTTTTTTTATAGGCTCAAAAGTTTGAATATGTATATTTATAGAGGAGAAATTAAAAAGAAACATAAAAACTTAATAAAGAAAAAGAAAATGTCTGTAATTTTTTTTATTTTTTTACTTTTTTTTTTTTTATTATTATTTTTTTCAAAGATGAAGATGCGTTTCTAGAGTCACTACACTCTATATTCAGATATCTTCAACACACAACGTTAGCAACAGTTAGTTTCTACAACAAAAAATCAGTAAAAACTTAACCAAGATTCCACAATTGTCGACTATTCCCTCCCCCCAACCAGAACGAAACATTGTCCTCAATGTTTTAAAGGAAAGAAGTAGAGTTTAGAAGACATCACCTAGGTGGTGCAACACAGAAGAAAATATTTACAGGCGAAGAGTTAAATCTAATTTGTACTTCTTACCGCGCCATTACTATCATTATTTGGACGCTCCAACACAAAGGTCAGCTCCCCTATAAGCTTGTAACATATCAAGTAGCTCATTAGCAGTGTGAGCACAAATAAAGAGTTTTTTCGCATTAGAGGGAATGAAATAGTTTTTTATTGCATGGTTAAGAAATGAAATAAAGCCATCATAAAAGTTATTGACATTTAACAAACCGATGGGTTTCTCGTGGATGTGCAGATGGGCCCAAGATGCCAGTGTGATAAGAGCCTCTAGTGTTGCAAGATCTTCTGGAAGGAAAATAAAAGCATCAGTATGATTAAGCATTTCAGTTATTCTTTTTTGCATACCTGAGATGACTAACTCTTCTTCAGTCGATGAGTCAGTCAACTACCCAAAGGTTTTAGGACTCTTGGGATGATGCCTAACACTTGACTTCCTCTGATAAAAGCTGCTTCTGAGACCATTTTTGATAACCCTCGGTTACCTCCTCCATACACCAAGTGTAATTTTCTCACTGCTATGCTTCGACCAAGATCTATGGCTGCCTCCACGAACTCTTTACGTTTGCCATAGTTAAATCCAGAAAGCACACAAATGTTCTTGAATTGTCTATTGGGAGTAGCTGCCATTGTGATACTTCTAAAAAATAATTTGTGAGTGCTTGACAAAAAAAAGAAATCACATTTAAGAATCTTGGTGACAGTGGATCACAGCTGTGTATAAGGTAACGTGTCAGTGTCAAATACTCGTAAAGCACATGGCTCGAGAGTAAAAAAGGAAACAGTAAAAAGGAAAAAGCAAACAGTAATAAAATTATTAAAGATAATAATGCAAACAATAAAACAACAGTGAAATAAAATAATAGTAAAGTAAAAGGATATTTACAGGTAGTTGCGACTGTGGCTCACATCTTCCTCTGGTTTTACGTCCAAAAACGGTTTGAACGCCCTCTATGGGTCGATGATAGGCTTCCTATCCAGTTTTCTTATAAACTGGCAAACAGGGTCGTTTATAGTCAGATTCCCGAGACTATATTGTGCATGCTCTTTCTGGAATAATGTCCATAACTGGAGAATCGCTCCTTGCACATATCCACTAGGATGCGTTTCAAGAGACAAAAGGATATCATCCAATGACTCCTTATTCAAGCCATCCCTAATGAATTGAATCTTATATTCCCTGTTATCAGACACCATTCCTAAAGAACATGGGTTTTTATTGCAACTCATTCTGGCACACTTATGACAAGCAACAGAAATTCGTCGAGCTCGTCGTTTTCTTTCATAATTTCCTTTACCACAACCAGGCATGTATGCAATAAATTTTGGAGGTAACTCATCTGCCGATCGTACTTTATCCTCGATTAACCAACAGATGTCAGTAGGTATGTTATTCCGCATGAGTAATCGCATGCGTTCGGACCGAGCTTTATAGATCGTAAGGAGGGCATTCTAAGGAAGTGAAGGGAATCACTTGTGAAGCTTCGCTAGAATGTCATTTCTGTCCATACTTTCACCTCAGAATGTCAGTTATTATGGGAAACTGAAGTAACCAACTTGATTGTCACGGAGTACCGTTATCCGCCACTTCACCGGGGTAACAAACTAAAGCACACAAACAGAAAAACAAATTAAAACACACAAAGAAAATTAAAATCGTCCTCTTATTGAATTTACCTCAAGCTCCAACTGGATGTCGTAAACATTTCTCTCAATGTCTCTGAGTTGGCGTTCTAAACCTTCAACATAGGCTACTAACTCTGTTGGAAATCTCAACTTGGCCACTGATTTGCAAATGATATGGGGTCGCCACTTTGTGTGTGATTGAATACTTTGTCAAAAGAGCTTTGAATGCTTTGTTACAAAAGTGGGCACCACCATCACTCATTATTGCTCGAGGAATCCAAAGCGCGAAACAATGTTGCTTTTCAAAAATACTATCACCACCTTGTGATCATTGGTTCTACATGGAATTGCTTCTACCCATTTCGATACGTAGTCAACAGCAACCAATATGTATTTATGGCCAAAAGAAGGGGGAAAGGATCCCATGAAGTCGATACCCCATACATCAAAAATCTCAACCACTAAAATTGGATTTAGTGGCATCATGTTCCTTCGTGTAAGGCTCCCCATTCGTTGACACCTATCACATGAAGAACAGAAAATGTAAGCGTCTCGAAATATAGTTGGCCAATAAAAACCACATTGTAAAACTTTAGTTGCTGTTTTTTTAGCACTGAAATGGCCTCCACAAGCTTGTTCATGGCAGAATGAAAGAATATTCTGAATTTCATTTTCTGGAACACATCGTCTAACAATTTGATCAGCACAATACTTGAACAAATACGGGTCATCCCAAAAGAAATTTTTTATCTCTGCAAAGAATTTAGCCTTGTCTTGCTTGGTCCAATGCTCTGGAAGTTTACCTGTAACAAGATAATTAACTATATCAGCATA
This sequence comes from Citrus mangshanensis, assembly GCA_030449895.1. NCBI lineage: Eukaryota > Viridiplantae > Streptophyta > Magnoliopsida > Sapindales > Rutaceae > Citrus > Citrus mangshanensis. The sequence goes on along the minus strand of JASUUJ010000215.1, from coordinate 9,720,121 downwards.
CCAAGGTAATACTTCCACACTCATTAATTGTTCATCTGGAAATGACTCATTCAATATTAATGGCTCTGTAATTGTGTCAAAATGGAGACGAGAGAGGTGGTCCGCCACAACATTTTCTGTCCCTTTCTTATCTTTGAATTCCAAGTCAAATTCCTGCAAAAGTAACACCCAACGAATTAGTCTAGCTTTTGCATCTTTATTTGTGAGAAGATATTTAAGAGCAGCATGATTTGTGAGTATAATTATTTTACAACCAATGAGATAAGATCGAAATTTTTCCAATGTAAACACTACTGCTAGCATTTCTTTTTCAGTAGTTGAATAGTTCAACTGTGCATCATTCAATGTCATACTAGCATAGTAAATAACATGAGAAATTCGATCAACCCTTTGTCCTAATACTGCTCCTACTGCATAATCAGATGCATCACACATGAGCTCAAATGGTAAGCTCCAGTTCGGGGGTTGAATGATGGGTGATGATGTCAACAAATGCTTTAATTTTTCAAATGCCACAAGACATGAATCATCAAAGATAAAAGGTACATCCTTAGCAAGTAAATTGCATAAGGGTCTAGAAACTTTGCTAAAATCTTTAATGAAACGTCTATAGAAACCAGCATGCCCAAGGAAAGATCTTACTTCTCTGACTGTTTTGGGTGGAGGAAGATTAGAAATGAGATCCACCTTGGCTTTGTCAACCTCAATACCTTTGCTCGAAATGATGTGACCGAGAACAATACCTTGTTTTACCATAAAATGGCACTTCTCCCAATTTAAGACCAAGTTCTTCTCGATACATCTCTGCAGAACTAGTGTTAGATGATGTAAACATTGATCAAACGAGTCACCAAAGACAGAAAAGTCATCCATAAAAACTTCAAGAAACCGTTCAACCATATCAGAAAAAATGCTCAACATGCATCGTTGAAATGTAGCAGGTGCATTACATAATCCAAATGGTATTCTCCTATATGCAAAAGTACCGAAAGGGCAAGTGAAAGTGGCTTTCTCTTGATCTTTTGGTGCTATGGGAATCTGATTATATCCTGAGTAGCCATCTAGAAAGCAATAAAATTCATGGCCTGCTAATCTATCAAGCATTTGATCAATAAATGGCAAAGGAAAATGGTCTTTACGTGTGACAGAATTTAACTTTCTATAATCAATGAATACACGCCATCCTGTAGTCACTCTAGTGGGTATCAATTCATTATCGGCATTCGTAACTACTGTGACTCCTGACTTTTTGGGGACAACTTGTACAGGACTGACCCATGAACTATCAGAAATTAGGTAAATGATACCTGCATCTAATAGCTTAAGGACTTCAGTTCTAACAACTTCTTTCATATTAGGATTTAACCGACGTTGCATTTCTCTAGTAGATTTAGCATTTTCATCAAGATGAATGTAATGCATGCAGTCTACTGAATTTATACCTTTTATGTGTGCTATGGTCAATCTTAATGCTCCTTTGTGCTCTTTTAAAACATCCAACAACTTAGTTTTTTGCTCGTCATTGAGGGATGATGAAATGATTACCGGTAGAGTACTTTCTTCCCCCAAAAATGCATATTCTAATGTGTTGGGCAATGGTTTGAGCTCAAGTTTCGGTGGTGATTATGATGATGGGATGAGTTTCTTCTCTAATGGTGCTAGTTGTTCAACTCTTGACTTCCATTTATTAATGTCCAAGGATGGTGCGGAGTCAAGTAGGGCGTTGACCTCATCGACTGATCTGTCAATATCAAAATCCAAACCAAAGTGAGTTAAATATGTTTATAAAGGATCATCACTAAGGTTTGAAATAAAAGTGTCATCAACTAATGCTTCAATTAAATCCACATCAACAATTCCATCATCTGCATTATGAGGTTGTTTGGCAATGTTGAAGATGTTCAGCTCCATAGTCATGTTGCCAAAGGACAACTGCATATTTCCAGTCCTGCATTGAATGTGAGCATCCGCAGTTGCCAAGAAAGGTCGGCCTAGAATAATGGGGATGTGCTTCCTCGAGTCCTGTATTGGGTGAGTCTGAATTACAATGAAATCAACATGAAAATAAAACTTGTCTACCTGGATAAGCACGTCCTCCACAATACCACGAGGTATTTTCGTGGACCGATCTGCAAGTTGTAACACCACTGGAGTTGGGTGTAATTCTCCAAGTCCAAGTTTCAAAAATACTTAGTAAGGTAACAGATTTACACTAGCTCCTAAATCCAACAAAGCATTCTCAATTGTGTGGTTCCCTATGCTACATGAGATAGTGGGGGAGCCTGGGTCTTTGTATTTTAGAGGAATTTTGTGTTGGAGTATAGAACTAATATTTTCTGTTAAAAATGCATTCTTTTGAACATGAATGTTTCTCTTTTTAGTACAAAGATCTTTAAGAAACTTGGCATAAAATGAAACTTGCTTTATAGTATCAAGTAAAGGGATGTTAACACTTACCTGTTTGAAGATTTCGAGAATCTCACCTGTGGATTTTCCCTTCTTTCCTTTCGCTAACCTCTGAGGAAATGGAGCTTTGGGAACGTATTCTTGTGGGTTGGTTTCTTCTCTCTCCTCCGGTGATGAGTCCTCAACACTCACAGGTACAATTTGATTTTCTTTTGTCACTTGTATCTCCACTTTGTTGTCGACTTCTTTTCCTTTTCGCTCTCATGGTACTTGCTTCATGTACTCCTTTAGGATTGGTTGACTTAGAAATTTTCCTTTCTCAGCCACAAGAAGCAAGTTGTCCTACCATCTTCTCAAGGCGATTGGGCTTGTGAGTTCGCTCTCAACTCATTTCATAGTCCATCATTGTTCAATCTTGGAGTGAGTAACATTCTTGAAAGAATGCATCCTCCCACGGTGGGTTGAGAGTAGTTCTGATATGGTCTAAATGGGAGAGAGGCTTCGAGGAATTTTGGAGAGTGGTCCATTCTGTTGGAATCCTTGAGACCATGAAAAATTGGGGTGATCTCTCCATCCAGGGTTATATGTGTTGGAGTATGGGTTATAATTCGATGGTTTTCTCATTACACCTATGGCATTGGCTTGATCTGAGTATGAGTCATGGTCATGAGGCTCTGTTGATTTAGCAGTCGATAACGATGCTATTTGTCGAGAGAGACCTTCAATTATCGCTTTGATTTCTTTAATTTCTGAACTTGACTCGCCAATGTGAACCTCGTTTACTCCCTTAATTCTTCTAGTGTTCCTAAGTGACCGACTCCGTTGTTGGGAATTATCCGCTTGTCGCTGGAAGAATTCCCAAATTTCTGATGCACTTTTTGACATTAGCTCTCCTCTACTTGTTGCCATTAGCCATTCTTGCACATTCGATAGTAATCCTCCAAAACGTATTGGCATTGGTGCCATTTCTCGTACCCATGATGTGGACACTTCAAGAGTAGCCCATTGAATCGCTCCCACGTTTCAAAAAACTGCTTGTCATCTCTCTAGGTAAACTTTGAGATTTCCCTGCGAATAGCATTGGTTTTATCCACTAGGAAATATTTATTCAAAAATTTTATAACCATTTGTTCCCATGATGTGATGCTATTAGCAGGCAAAGTATTTAACCATGAACGAGCTCTATCCTTTAAAGAAAATGGGAATAATATGAGTTTAACATCATCATATGAAAAATTTTCATATTTAAATGTTTGACAAATGACATGAAAATCATTCAAATGATTATATGGGTCCTCATTTTCTAGGCCATAAAATGTGGGGAGACAATTTTGCACACTAAGTTTTAGTTCAAAACTCCTAGCAGCTACATTTAGGTATCTTATGCATGATGTGCTCAAATTAGCTAAAGGACTGAAATAATCCTTAAATGGCCTCTCCTGTGGTGCTTGTAAATCCATTCTAAATTTATTTTTAATGTGCTTTTGTGTGCGAAGTGTTTTTTCTAGTTTAAGATCTATAGGTTCAAGATTAGGTAATAATGACCTACGACCATGCATGCAAGGAACAAAAATAAATGGGAACAAAACAAATAAAAATAAAGAGGAAGGAGAAATTACGGTACTAACCTTATCACGTTGTTAAAACCTTTCTATAAAAACACACTAAAACAAATTTGTGATATTAACTAAAAATTAAATTAATAAGATAAACAAAAATTACAAAGAAAAATAACTTAAAAATTAAATTACAGAATTGTAAAGAATAGAGAAAGAAAAGAAATTCTAACCTCTAAATGTAGATTCATTTTTTTTCTTTTTTCTTTTTTTAATAAAAAATACAAGAAAACAATTTAAAAGAAATTATTCACAAAAATTAATTCTATGAATTAAAATTACTTACCTCCCCGGCAACGGCGCCAAAAACTTGTTGTGTAAATTTTAATGTACTCGCAAGCGCACGAATCTATTGTAGAATCGACTAATGGTGACGAGTATCGATCCCACGAGGAGATGGATTTTAATTATATATAGAATTAATTTTGTAAATGGGTGATTGGATTTGTGGTGGAAATGATTTAGAATATGCTAAAACTTAAATTAAAATGGCGAGAATAAATTCTAAATTTGGAATTGAAATGACGAGAATAAATTGAAGAGAAATGTATTGAAATGACGTACTTGGGTATCTGGATCCGTATCAACATGCACCATGGGCTAAATATTCCTTATTAATACCAATTAAATCATGAGGGGGAAATCCACACCTCATGAACCACACTCTAGTCAATATTGTGCTAAGGGCTTATCGTACCAAATAATAATAACCTTGTACTAGGGGGCCGGTGAAACCAAGGCGGTACTAGACAAGATTAGTATTATTTATCGACGAGAAGTGAAAACATCCACAAAAATTAGAGAGGAAAAGAAAATAAATTTACCAAATAAAGCCCATGACACATGTTGAGACTTCACCTTCAACCCAAGCTTGAAAGAAAATTAGCCACTCATAATTGAACTAGGGGCAAAATGGAAATTTATTAAAATATGTAGAAAATACAAAATGGAGAAGGAATTACAGAAAATGGATCCAAAAAATGGATTCAGAACTATCAAATTAGGGGGAGAGTCCCCCTTTTTATAGATACATGGAGTAAATCATTTGACCACGATGACGGGATTTTGGTTGAAAATAATGCATGTAACGCGAGATTTTTAGTCCACTAATACGCCACGCCACCATCAATAGCATAAGAATTTTAGTCAACGGATCGTGACACCTCATCGCCACATCATCGGTCAATGCCACGCCATCGTCCGATCATTTTTCCTTTTATGCTCCTCCAAGGTTTTTCACCCGAGTTCAAAAGTGATGTCCGTTTTGCCGTCTGATCTCTCGTTTATTGTTAAATGACCATAATGCCCCTAAAATACATAAAATACTTAATTAAAATAAAACACACATAATTAAATTACAAGAAGCTTAAATACATAAAAGTAAGGGTTGTTATTAAAACTTGAAATGTAAAATGACGATTTTCTCCTTTATAAATATGCATTTTCTAACACTCAATAGGCAACACGACATAAACTCTCACTTCCTTAGCATGTTTTATAGGCTTGTCAAAGCAAACATCCTTGACATTGACATCCTGCCACATCTTCTTTAAGCTGGTGTATTACTCTAGAATTATTGTTGCTACATCAATCTCATCTCCAGCTACCACAGCCCCAATCTCCATGTAAACATGGCTGCAAGTTATAAACAACAGCATATCATAAGTAACAAAAAACATTAATAAATTAAAATAAGCTACATGAAAGTTTAATGAAAATTATACCATCAATAATAATCATTTCAAGATGAGAACATTAAGCAAGATTACAATATGGACTCTGCTGATTTGAGTTTAAGTTTTAGATGCAAAAACACTTCAAATTCTGTGTAGTCGACAAACTTGGAATTGATACGCACATCTCTTTCTATGTGTAAAAGCAAATAATTGTCATAATATATGAGATTGAAAATACTATTGGTGACGAAGGCTTCCTATCATTACATGCTCTGATGAGCTCAAAATTAATAGAACAAAAACTTAAAGCTGTGTTTTAAAAGATAGATTTTAAAAGCAAATTTGATATACTTCAAACTCCAAATAGATCAAGATAAGATAAAAGTACCACAGCGATTATAATTTTTTTTTTGAATGAGAACATCTGATTATAATAATACTTTCTGCTTGGATTTCCAAAAATTAGTTCCTCTTTTGTAACCTATGTGCTACCAACATAACAGCTTATAATAATAAAATGATTAAGCATTAAATCGGTATAATGAAGATTTGAAGAACCTTGTTATGGCTATGAAATAGCATAGCTCTTCCATTAATGGAAAACTAAATAAATTTAAATTAGAAAGTTGTGTATATTTTCTTTTATTTCATTAGTAGAATATTATCAAGTATCAAAGCAATTAGTTACCAAAACCCATACTTAATTTGCAGATATCAAGAGAAAGCCCATCATAGATAATATGCTACATAAAAGGTTTGCATATGAGAGAATTTCAACCGTGTATGTTTTTCTTTTGGAAGAGTTCAACAGTTTTTCAATAAATTATTGCAATTACTCTTATATAGATGCTTTCATAGAAAGTACTTTCATCCAAAAACAACTTTTGTAAAATCGCCGTCTAGATTTAAACATGTAAATTCAGTACAAATTTTTGCCACAAAAACACATAATAACTACCCTTCAATTCTAAAGACGAAAAACATAGTGAATATTTAAAATTAAAAAATAAAAGAAAAATAAAAAAAGTTGAACAACAGTCAAAACAACTTACTATACTTGATTAATAGAAAAAGAAATTAGAGACCATAGTTGTTAAGATCAACATGCATAAAAAAAATCAAAATTCAAAAACCCATTTTCATTTGTAAGTAATTCAAAATCAACCCATTCTTTAAAAAAAAGAATTAACAAAATAATCAACTGCATCTAGTTTGCATCTTCGAACTGTCACAAATGAAGACTAACCTCTTTCTCACTCCAATTCCAGTCGCGGCTGAAGCCATTCACCGCCGGCACTCACTTCGTGGAAGTCTTGGGCCACCACTAGAACTCATATCGTTCATAACAGAAGTTAAACTCTCGTTCAATCTTGATAAAGTTTTGGGCAAAAGGAGCTACTCCTTCACAGCTTTAGAAAGCTGAAATTGGTGTTGGATTTTGCCTATGTGAAAGATAAAGGTAAGATTTTTGCTTTCTTTTGTCCATCGTGTATTGCAAAGCTCTGGATAAGAGATTGTAACAGTCAATACTTCCCAGACATCAACAAAGTTTCAGCTTAAATTTGAATTATTTGGAAATTTAAATATGTTTTTATATATTTACCCTTATATACTGACGTCATACATATTTTTATACTAACGGCAAGAGAACTATATGTAATTACATCAATATATTCTATCTAAGTGTTAATACGCCAAATCTCGGGAGAGGTTCCTAAAAATTTTCCTACTCTCAACCAGAAGAAAGTGTATAAACCAACCCCAACCAGTCCATCAATATTGCCAACCTCATACAACATAAAAAAATATGTGTCCATTAAACCGCCATTTAAGCCATCTTTATTGAGACATTAGACTATTTATGTCATCTTGCCATCTCGTTGTAGTATTTTGCCGTTCAAATCTCATCATCATCAAGTACTACCAGAATCTCTTCGGTGGCATGCTTTCAAATGTTATATGTTGTGAAAATAATTTAAAATTAATACTATCCAATTATTTTTTAAAATTTATTATGTTATTAAGGGTTAGTTCAATTAGGTGGGAATAATTTTTTTTCTTGTTATATTATGCGGGTATTGGCTTTGAAAATCCCTGAATTAAACCGTAATTGGACTAGGGGTGTCAAAAAAACCCGCCCGAACCAGATCCGGCTCGAACCTGGCCAATCCAGTCCGGGCAAAACCCGGACTGCATATACTGAAAAGCGGATCCAGGTTTTTGAATTTAAAACCCGGACATTTCCGGGCACGGTCCGAGTTCAGAACCAAAACCTAGAACCCGGACCCAGACCCATTTTCGAATAAACTAAAACTAAAACCAGTTACCAATAATGGCCATGGAGCCCGCTAGCTCGGCCGCAGTGATGTAGTCGTTGCCGTCTCCATCGAAGGACTGAAAGACCTCTATGAGTTGTTCTTGGTTGACCAAGACTTGCTCGCTGATGTCGGGGAGTATTAGAGCAACCAATTCGTCGAATTCGACGAGGCCGTTGCCGTTGGAATCCATGTCGGCCAACAAAATGTGCAGCTGGTCGCCGGTTGGCTTGAACCCAGCGCAAGAGCGTGAGGTCGAGTCCATGTCGAAACACATGAATGTCTTTGTCTTATTTGATTTCCATCACCGTCATTGTTGATTAAAGATATATGGGAATGGGTTGAAGGAAAGAAAGAAACAAAAATAAGATTCAAGGAAAAAAATAAAAAGAAAAAAAGGTTGTGTTTTGTGTTCTTTTGTTTTTGTGTTTTTGTTTGTTTAAGACGCAGTGATGTACCCATCACCATGCATGCTTTTGTGACAGCCATTTCATTTCATCTCTTCATCTTCATGTTCTGCCACTGCTAGTAGCCCTGTGCCTTTTGTCTTTTTTTCGAAATAATTGTTTGTGGGCTTAGAAGCCTGGAAGACAAAACCCGGACCAGGGACATGCCGGGCTCAAGCCCGGACCAGACATGTAAAAGCCGGGTTTTATCCAAGTCTGGGTTTTAATTTTTTGCGTCCGGTTCGGTCCCAGGTTGCACCAAACCCGGACCGGACCCGAGATTTTACCAAGCCTAAATTGGACCCTATGCAATATAAGTCTTTAAAATAGAAAGAAACTTTAATTGGGCACTATGTTCACGGTGGTGGACCCAACGATAGTAATCTTTAGGCTGGAGTTATTTGTACTTTAAAAATTATTTTAAACACTTTAATTTTAATAAGAATATGTATTACAAAAATACTTAGCATATAAATTATTATTAAGGACAATATATTATAAATCAATATTATATAATTACTTTGAACACTTATATAGCACAATCCTTATTCAATTTATTATTCTCATGACTTAAATCTAAAAATTTTTATTTTCAACATCTTAATTAATATGTAGATGAATAATAAGGAAATTAATATGAATAATAAGGAAATTAATTTTGAGAAAAAACTAAATACAAAATATGTGTAATACTTTTAAAAAATAAAATAAAACAAAAGTATTGCACAAGATTTTTTTTTTGGGGGCTTTGGCCACTCTTCTTCTTCTCCTTCTCTCTTTTTTTTTTGGGTAGTATTTATGGAACATTTTCTATTGTTATGTTCTCATCGCAAGTTATTTTGGGTGCAAAATTCAATATTGAAAATAAATTAAATAAAAAATTAGTAACTAAAATTATGTTAAATTATTTTTTTACAACTTAATTTTTAATTATATTATTGTGAGTATATGCTAAATCTCTTAAAAATAGAGTGTTGAATAATTTTATTAGTTTTTTAAATAAATAAAGTTAAGTAACTTAAAAGGTTTAAGTAATGATATTTTTGAATTTTAACAGTGTACAAAGTAAAGTTTAATTTTTTTATAATTAAGCTATGAGCGTGCAAGTAATATTTAGAGTGCTAATAGTCTTACCCTAATCTTTATCATCACATTATTTTCCATAAAAAGTTTACAATTACCTCTTTATTGAATAATTTTGTTCCCTCTCTTACCTTATGTTCCCCTACATTCTCATTTCTGCATCACCATTTAAATTGTAATCATAACGTTAATCTTTATCTATCACATATTTTGTCAAATTTATTCGCATTGCAAGCTCTTTCCCTTTTTTTTTTGCCCGATTAAACGTCACTGGGTTAAGTTTGCTATAATGTACATGAAGAATAGTTAAAGAGCTCTTTCGTGTCCTTACCCTTTTTTTCGAGTTTACTTTTGCTGTTTTTTCACGTTTCTCCGGAATTCACTTCAACATCACTGGCGCATTTTCTTCTTTCTCACTGCAACATCAACTGGGTGACCACCCCTTGCCTCTGCCAGTCCCCTCAATTTTCGTATTCAATGTCCATCATTGATTGTACATTTATTAAAATTCTGTGGTTATTATTATTTTTGCATATATTTAATTCCACGCGGTCTATCAATAGAGCAGGTGCATCGTAGTTGTGGCCATTTCATTGGCTTTGGATGGAGCCTAGCATGAATAAGTGATAGCTGTCAGGCTTGCAGAATGACCGATGGAGCCAATTCTGTCTCTCATGACATTTTCGAAGTTGGGTCCATCACCTTGGAGAAAGAGATGAGATCGTCTACCCGTAGGCTTGGCAAAACCGCGGATCCGATCCGGGTTTGATGCTGCCCAAGACCGGATCGGAAGCAAAACGGCAGCCCGAACTTGGGTTAAGCCAAGCTTTTACACATGCGGGCCGGGCTCAAGCCCGGTACCTCCCGAGCCTAGATTTTTTTATCCAGGTTTCTAAGCCCACATGTCTTCAATTTATTCTTTCATTTCTTTAACAATGCAAATTTAAAAAAAAATAGTCAAATAAACTCATTCAATCTCAAGCTTTAAAAAAAAAATAGTCAAATACAAATATATAAAATACTAACAATGCAAATTTTACACAAATAATAAATAAAAATTGTTTCAATCTACTTTCTAATACATAAATTCATTTAATTTCTAACTTGAACTCATTCAATCTATATATAAAAAAAAATTAATTTCAACAACACAATAATCACACAATAAATCTAAATAACATCCAACATATCATAAGTTCATAATTATATATTTACATATAATATATTTATATATTTTTTAATTTATCAAGAAACTGGGTCCGAGTTCCAGGTTTTTGATGATGAGACCGAAAATGTCCAAGTTTGAAATTCTCAAACCTGGGTCCCTTTTTTTAGTGTATAAAACCCGAACCGGATTGACCAACTTTGGTCAAGACGGGCTTTTTTGACACCCCTATCTACCCGTCTTCACACAATAATTCATGCGGTTGACTTACGGTTAAACTTGGAAGTAGGATGTGTTGGGAGGAGGGGAAGTAGAGAAATTAGTTAATTTTACAAAAGATCAATTAACAGTAAAGGGTGACTACTAATTTACAAAAACTCGAGGAAAATTTTTATTTCCATAGAATATAATTGGTGGAGGTTTGTTTAATTAAATCAAGACTGGTGTATAATTGGTGGAACGATTGAATGTCAGTTTAGGTTCTATACAATTTTCAGTCATATGCTCTGATATCACTAAAATTACTTAATGCAAATAGAGTAGTTTAATTCTTGCTTGATTAATTTGTTTTACACGATATGTTTTTTTATTGGGAGGAGTTCATCTACAAATAATGTTATATAATGTTTAGTCAAAATAATATGTGGGTTTTCCATTGGAAAAAATGATAATTTATTTTTTTATATAACCTACAAAACAAAAAAAAAGTGTCTTTATGACGGTTATTACCTGTTATCTGCCCTATGGTATGACATTTGATCGACAGTTACTGGTTCCGCTTTCAAGAAAATAAGATGACTATTTTTATATATCATGTTATGCATGTTGTACTATCTACCACGATTTTGTCACTATTACTTTGATAAAAAAGAATTATTAATATATGTAACAAACACTTCCAATCATGAATGTTGTCGGTCATATAAATATGACATAGAATAATAGAATAATTTATTTATTTTAATTAAATATTAATTCTTAAAAATTATTTTTGTTAAATCTATCAGTAATAACCAAAATTTCTTTAAGATATATTTTGATAGTAAATGAAATAAATTTTAATTATTTGGCAGGAATTATTAAAATTGGTACCAATTTTGTTATATATATATATTTTGCGGAACTGAAATATATTCTTTAAATTAATATATAAATAGCAAAATCTCTCTCTATACATATATATAATTCATATGTAATAATTCTCAAATCCATTCACAAATATCATACATTATAATTCAATTATGGAATAAAACAACTGCAACAATTATAGTTAAATGAATATTTCATTAATTCTTAATTTGCTTCTTAACGTTATAGTTACAATTCTTAAATGAACAACTTGAGTCATCCACCTGAATCAACCAGCAACACCGCTTGAGTCAACTATCTGAAAAAACCAGCAAACTAACAGCGGCAGCCATGGCCGCTGCATAAGAAAGAAGAAGCAGCAACATGGCTGCCGCGCATAAAAGAGGAGAAAACAGAAAGTGAAACTAGGGTTTCGTGGCAAATATCTCAAAGCTCCCTAAAGTTTTTTAAATATTGTTTTTGGTAGAATAATAAAAATATTTTCATTTAAGTCTTAAAGTTATATAGACTTGATGAAAGTTAAGTTTTGGGCCTAATATATGGGCATTGATTTGGTTTATATTAATCCATTAAAATTAAAGTTAGCTTTAGCCCATTAAGATTAAAAAAAAGGATTGGTTTGATTGTGGGATGGTTTAGGATCTGACCCGAACCGGTCTAGTCTTGACCCAGTCAAAGGTTGACTTATCAATAGTCAATATTGACCGTTGACTTTAATCGTTGATCAAACGTTGACCTCTTTTTTATGGTAATTTTTTGTGCAATTTTAAATTTTAATATTGGTTGGTTTAAATGTATTTTGAGATGAATTAATTGAAGCAACATGTTGCTAAAGTGACCTCTCTTAAGGAAATTAATTTATTTTGGAATGTAAATAGTTTCGTATATGTAATTTCTATAAATATCGATCGGCACAAATGAATGTCCATATTTAATAGAATTGCATGTGCATATGTGGTAATTAGCACGTGATGATTATTTAATTTTACATGTGAACAATAAATCGACCCAAAGGAAGATTAATTGTTTAACATATTCTTATTATCATGTTTGATTACTACACTAAGATATCACTTACAAGTTAATATTTTGTCCAAAGATGAAATATTAAAAATATTAACGGAGTGTTCAGTATTTTGAGATGGGATTTACATTTATTTGAATTTATTTTTGGTTTTAAGACTAATATGAGTTTATTTTGTTTGTTTGTTATTCTCTGTTCAGTTATGTGTGCTGCTAATATTACTGTCAACATCAATTCTATTTCTATGCTAAATGGCTCTAACTTCAAGTCATGGCACGAGAACCTCTCAATAGTGCTCGCAGTCATGGATCTTGACCTTGCGTTAAGGGTTAATTCTCCCCCACCTCTTGATGTGGGGTTGACGGTATTGGTTGTTTCTTCTGTGGGGCTAAAGGGCATAAGAAGAATCGTTGCACTAATTATCATGCATGGCGTGCTAAGAAAGGTATGCTTCTTATTTTGGTTTATTCTAAGGTTAATTTAACTTTGATACCTAGACACACGTGGTGGATAGATTTTGGTGCAACCACTCACATCAGTGTATCTATAAAAGGTTGCTTGAATTATCGAAAACCCAATGATGGTGAAAAATACATCTATGTAAGTGATGGCAAGCAGGTTAGAGTTGAAGCAATTGAAAAATTTAGATTATTATTAAAGACCAGATTTTATTTGGATCTTGATGAAACATTTGTTGTTCTGTCTTTCAGATGGAATTTGATTTCCGTTTCCACTTTGAACAAATATGGTTATTCTTGTTCATTTGGAAACGAAAAATTCAGTTTGTTTTATGATTCAAATTGGTTGGTTCTGGTTCCTTGTCAGGCAATGATAATCTTTATATGCTTGATACAATTGCTTCATTTAATGAATTCCTGCAATTAAGTACACGAGGTTTAAAGAGAAAATTAACAAATGAGAATTCAGCTGTGTTATGACACAAAAGATTGGGACATATCTCCAGATGGAGAATAGAGAGAATTGTGTCCGAAGAAATTTTTGATCCCTTAGATTTCACATATTTCGATATCTATGTCAAGTGTATCAAGGGGAAACAAACTAATCAAATGAGATTTGAAGCCAACAGGACTTTGGATGTCTTAGAAGTCATGCATACAGATATTTGTGGGCCATTTCCTGCGGCATCTTGGAATGGTCAACAATATTTCATAACGTTCATAGACCATTTTTTTAGATATGACTATATATATCTCCTCCATGAAAAGTCATAGTCCTTAGATATGTTCAAAATCTTCAAGGCTGAAGTTGAGAACCAACTCGGCAAAAGAATTAAAAGCGTCAGATCTGACCGTGGTGACGAATTCTATGGTAGATATGATGGTTCATGTGAACAACATCCAAGACCATTTGCTAAATTCCTAGGGGAATGCGGTATTGTCCCATAGTACACTATGCTGGGTTCTTGCTAAAATTCAAGAGTATTGAAAAGGATTAAAAGTTTTTATTGACTTCCCTTCTTAAGGAACAACGGGTATTTATACACGAGTAGAGGAACTATATATGGAAGAAACATTTTACAGAAATTATGGGATTAATTCTAAACTTAGTCGTTGACTAGCCGTTGGCTAAGATATGAAGAGAATATGGACTTGAATAATGGCTGGCCATCTTTCTTTGGTGAGTTTGCATGTCACGGGATTGTGTGAGATGATTATTGCAAGCCTTTGGCAAGAGCAATACAGATTGCCATATTTGTTTCCAACGGTTTGCAACTTGCCTTGTTAATGTGGGATTGAGTTGGTGTGCTGATTTTTTCCATGTTGGTGCGTGACTCATGTGGCTGCATGTGGTTCATGTGTTCTGACTGTTCGAATTCCACATTTGGTGGGCAATGTATCTTAACAGCCCCCCTCAAGGTCGGCCGGGTCATAGAGTGAACGCCGAGCTTGTGTCGAAAGAGAAAGAAAAGATCTTTGCCCAATGGTTTGGTAAGGATATCTGCAGCTTGCTGCAAGGAGGGAACATGCGTGGCTTTAAGGAGGCCTTGAGATACTTTTTCACGAACAAAATGGATGTCAATTTCTATATGCTTGCTGCGCGCATGAAACACGGGGTTGCGAGTCATGTAGATGGCGCTCGTGTTATCGCAAAGAAGGTGAGGAATGTGAGATGGTGAGACTCCAATGTCCTGCAATAAAGAAAGAATCCAAGTTAGTTCAGCGGTAGTGGAAGATAAAGCCCGATATTCTGCTTCAGCAGTGGAGCGTGCAACGGTGCTTTGTTTCTTGCTACACCATGAGATTAAGTTTGCCCCAAGGTAAACACAAAAGCACGTCTTGTTTCAAGGCAACCAGCCCAATCGGAGTCCGAAAAGGCATACAGTTGATTGGAGCTTTGTTCAAGGAATCGAAGTCCAAAGTTGAGAGTGCCTTTAAGATAACGCAAAATTCTTGTAACAGCCTTAAGGTCTTGTTTAGTAGGGCTCTGAAAGTGTTGACAAACTTTATTGACAGCATGAGTGATGTCTGGTCTGGTGAATGTGAGATATTGTAGACTGCCGACAAGGGAACGATAGTGAGTGGCGTGTATGGGTTCTTGATCGTCATCATATGGTTGGGTTTTGACAGCCATTGGGGTCCGATTAGGGGTGCAATCTAGTAAAGCAGCCTTGGTTAATAAGTCACGAGTGTATTTGGCTTGTGACAAAAAAATGCCTCCTGGAAAGCGCCGAATCTCGATCCCTAAAAAATAGCTCAATAAGCCTAAGTCTTTTAATGCAAACCGAGAGATGATGATGGATTGAATTCTATCGGGATTATTTCCTGTAATAATTACATCATCTACATACACCAACAACAAAATAAGAATATCGTTAGCATGAAAAATAAAGAGGGAAGGATCGGCTTTGCAGCTTGTAAAACCAAGCTCTAGAAGTGTTAATGATAAACATTCAAACCAGGCACGTGGTGCTTGTTTGAGCCCATATAAGGACTTGTGGAGTAAGCAAACATGGTTAGGAAGATTTTGATCCGTAAAGCCAGGTGGTTGCTCAATGTAGGCAATTTCTTTTAGTTGACCATGAAGGAAGGCATTTCAGACATCCAGCTGTTTGATTAGCCATTTAGAACTAGTTGTAAGTGCTAAGACAAGCCTTATGGTAGTTGGCTTAATGACGGGGCTGAAAGTCTCGTCGAAGTCAATGCCAGGAACTTGTGTGTACCCCTTCGCAACTAAACGTGCTTTTAACCGATCTATTGTACCATCTTCTCTATACTTGGTTTTATAAACCCACTTCGAACCAATAACATTAGCATCATGAGGTCGAGGAACTAAGGTCCATGTCTTATTTTGATGGAGGGCAGCAAGTTCTTCGGCCATTGCTTGCAGCTATAGAGGATGCTTAAGAGCAGATTTTAATGTTTTTGGTTCGGTCACTGTGGCATGATCGGTTTGAAGAGCTAAGGTAGGATTTTGTTTGAGCTTGTTGCGTGTCAGCATAGGATGTGTATTTAGAGATTCGGTTGTTTTGACAGGAGAGATATTTAGTTCAACGAACAACTTTCCTGAGAGATCATTTAAGGCAGATGGAGCACGATTGGCACTATCTAAGGTTTGTTCGGAGGTCGTGTGGATATGTGTATTATCAACAGAAGCAGCAGTCTTGTTATTGGATGAGGGGCTCTTTTGAGGTGAATTTGTAGAGGGACTTTCGAGTAAAGAAGTGGGTGGTTCATGAAGGTCTTCAATTATCACAACTTTGTTTGGAGTGGGAGACAATGGTTCATTCGCATTTGGAGATGTGGCAATGTAGTTTGGATTAGCAACTTTAGTGTGCCCACGAGAAGTGTTGTTGAAGGACTCTGTCCAAGTTGTTGGGAGCCATTGTGACACATTTGGAGTAGTGGGAATGCTACAAGCATCCTGCACAGGAGAAGAATCTTTTAGATTTTGATAAGGAAAACATAATTCATCAAATGTTACATGATGAGAAATATAAATTCGATTGTTTTGTGGAAAAAGACAGCGGTATCCCTTGTGAGTGGGGCTGTAACCAACAAAAATACAAGGGAGAGTTTTTTTGTCAAACTTCGTTTTATTGTAATCCCTCAGAGAGGGAAAACAACGGCAACCAAAAACTTTAATTTCATTGTAACTGGGAGTTTCCTTAAAAAGTAACTCATGAGGTGTGTGCATCTTAATAATTGTTTGTGGCAATTTATTAATGAGATATACAGTTGTTAAAACAGCCTCCACACAATATTTTAATGGTAACGAAGATTCAAAATAACATAGTAAGGGCAGTCTCCATTATATGTCTATGTTTCCTTTCGGCAACTCCATTTTATTGAGGAGTATAAGGGCATGAAGTTTGTTTGATGACCAGACTGTTGAAGATGTTGTTGGAAAATGATAGAGCTAAATTCTCCTCCGCTATCACTTTGAAAAATTTTGATCTTTCGTTCCATCTGATTTTCCACCTGTTTTTGGAATTTAAGAAAACACTCAAAAAAATCAGATTTTGATTTTAAGGGAAATAACCAACAATAACGTGTACAATCATCCACAAACAATACATAGTAATGAAAACCTTGATTAGAAGCAATTGGAGCAGGACCCCATAAATCACAGTGAATTTTATCAAGAGGGAAATCAGAAATTTTATTTGATAAACTAAATGGGAGTTTACAGTTTTTGCCTAATTGGCATGAAACACAAATACTAGTGTTCTTAGTCCAATCAGTTATACTGATAGACCCATTAGCGCGCAAGACTTGTAATATTTTAGGACTTGGATGGCCAAGTCTCTTATGCCACAAGTCTTGGTTTTCTGAGTTTCTTCTTATTGTTTGAAAAGCTAAGTTTCCTCTTTCATTGAGCACGTACAAATCCCCCTGCCTAGTTCCCTGAGCCAGTACCTGATTCTCTTTGCTCTTTACAACAAAACCAAGAGAGTTAAATTCCACAGAACAATTTATATCATCCACAAGTTTGCTTACTGACAGGAGGTTCTTTTTAAGTTTGGGAACAACCAAAATATCTTTCAAGTTTAATTTCCCATGTGTGGTATCACCGATATGAGAAATATGTAAGCTTTGGCCATTCCCTACAAAAATCTTATCAGAACCTCTATACGGTATAAATTTCTTTAACTTACCAGTGCTATTTACCATGTGTGAATCAAAGATAAAGTTGTGGGTCATTCTGCCTTGATTCATGGGCGAGGGCTTGCCTTCCTCTTGGGGTAAAGTAGTCATACTGTTTGCAAAATGGTTAGTTTTACCACAAATTTGACAGATTATACCTGATTTGGAATTGTGTTTTCGCTGATAAACATGTTCTGTACTGTAGTGTTTTGGTGCAAGTGGCGGATTTGGGCCATTATTGTTGAACCTTTGTTGCGGCAGAGAGTTGTTAGAGGGTGATTGATTCATATTGAAAGATTGATTTATATTGTTGTGCCCATTGTTAGAGGGATAATTTCCTCTTCCACGAAAGTTGTTGTTAAAGCCGCGTTCTTGTCCTGGGAAAAGTGGAAGATTATTGCTGTCCTTGAAAACTTTTCCCATGTCCACGTTGCCCAAAGAAGGCTTGCTGTGGATCCGCTTCTTTGCCATCATTCTTCTGAGCGATCACATGACGAATAGTTTCAAACTTGGATAATGGCTTGTTAGCATTTTTTAAGTCGGCATACTTGGGTCCTAGTGCCCGTGCCAATTGAAAGACTTTGTCATCGTCCGTCAAGGGCTTTCCAATGGCAGCTAGACTGTCACACAGTCCTCTAAATTTGTTCAAGAAGTCATCAAGCTTCAGGGAGCCTTTCTTTAAGGAGAAGAGATTGTCTTTAAGCCAAGACTCTCGCTCCTTGGTGGCTGGAAGCATATTTTCCTCAATGGAGGGCCAAACTTCTTTCACTGTTTGTCCTCCAACTACCAGTGTAAGGACGTCTTCCATCATCATTCCACGTAACCAGGTAAGAAGCAACCCATCATTGTGTGCCCAAACTGAAAAGTCAGGGTTGGCAATAGACTTTCCATTACTGGAAATTGTTTGGGGTGGTGAGTCATTAGAGATGTGATTGTTGAGTCCTAAGTTACTGATCAGGGGAAGGACTTGGGACCTCCATAAGAGATAGTTGTTGCTGGAGAGTTTAATAGATATTAGATTGGCACATTGGTGGATAATTTGCAGGGAGAGTTTGGCCTCAGTTTGGATATTGGATGAAGAAGCCATAAGCTTTGATACCATGCTAAAATTCAAGAGTATTGAAAAGGATTAAAAGTTTTTATTGACTTCCCTTCTTAAGGAACAACGGGTATTTATACACGAGTAGAGGAACTATATATGGAAGAAACATTTTACAGAAATTATGGGATTAATTCTAAACTTAGTTGGCTAAGATATGAAGAGAATATGGACTTGAATAATGGCTGGCCATCTTTCTTTGGTGAGTTTGCATGTCACGGGATTGTGTGAGATGATTATTGCAAGCCTTTGGCAAGAGCAATACAGATTGCCATATTTGTTTCCAACGGTTTGCAACTTGCCTTGTTAATGTGGGATTGAGTTGGTGTGCTGATTTTTTCCATGTTGGTGCGTGACTCATGTGGCTGCATGTGGTTCATGTGTTCTGACTGTTCGAATTCCACATTTGGTGGGCAATGTATCTTAACGGGGTTCGCCCACTATGAATGGTGTTGCTGAAAGACGAAACAAGATACTTAAGGATATGGTAAGGAGCATGATTTTCCATTCTACCTTACCAGAATCACTCTGGGGAGAAGCCCTTAAAACTGCAACATATATCCTTAATAGAGTTCCAACTAGAGTGACTATCAAAACCCCTTATGATTTTTGGATAGGTAAGGAGCCTAGTCTAAAGCACTTGCATATTTAGGGTTGTCTAGTTGAGGAAAGGCCTTGTAGGCCTAATGAGAAGAAACTGGACTCAAGGACGGTAAGTTGTTATTTTATTGGATACTCAGAACGATCCAAGGGGTATAAGTTTTATGATCCCACGATTAAGTCAATTTTAGTCTTTGAGTTTGGGGAGATGAGGCTTTGTCTTTGAAGATGAATATGTTGATAGTCCTATAGGTGTTTGTTGGGTATAAACACTAATGCTATTGGTGTCATGTGCAAGTGTACACAACAAGTAATAAAGTGATGAGTATTCAACATCGTCTCCACATGGATTGATGTTATCAAATTTGTTACAACAATCTTAACAGTGCAGATTTTGTGCTAAATTAAAATAAAACAATTAATGAAACTAATATACTAATTAAAATAAAAAACGTAATAAATAAAACGCAACAAAGTAAATTATCACGTCAAATTGAAGGATAAAACCAATGGGAATATAGAGAAGTTGAGCGAATAAACTCTCTTAATGGTTTTGAATATTTTTCTAATGTTTGGCTCAGTTGCTACAACATTTGTTACAATACTGGGCAGAATCCTTATGTATCCTCAGCCGTCACATGTTGGATATCTTATATCTATATGCAACCTAACAATGATAAGTTGTTATGCTCACATAAGATATAACATTACACGCTTAGGTTACCTTACAAGGTGAATCCCTATGTCTAGTTCATCACTAATTTTAGGTTAAGCATGACCCTTTTAGAATAAGTTAAACTCAATCTAGGAAACTCAATCTAAAACCAAGTATTGCTTTGATATGTTCCACTAAGATAAGCAATTTATTGACTCTCTCCTAACTTGTATGATTAAATGGGTGATCAGTCGAAATAATGAATAAAAATAAATGCTATCAAAACAACATGCTACAACAAACATGCAGCAACACATATTTTCAGTCAATAAACCATCAAGATTGTTTATCACTCAACTACAAATAAATTTAGTTCATGGTTTGCAAAAGAAAAATAAAGAAAAAAATTTCAACCATCAAACACGTCCCTATGAATAAATAGAAAACGAGAAAACAAAAGAAGAATAAGAAGGACTGAGCTTCCAATTGATTTATGCAAATTCTCCTCTTGTGCAACCTTTAATTTCTCTCTTAAATCTTGTTTTTCTTTTGTTTCTTTGTGGTTTTTCTCCTTGGGTGACGACTCTCCCTTTTTCTTATGATGTGTGTTTCTTTTATAGTTGAAAATTAGGGTAAACGGAAGCTTAGGTCACGCATAAGTCAGATTAGGAAATTGCCGATCACAATTCTGCAAATATCCCGCGCAGAACTTTCTCTGTTATTGTTCCAAGATTGCTACAGCAATGGTTCCTACAACAACGATTACAACAACTGCACTGTTCCAGATTTGTTTCAATTCTTTTGTAGCCAAGTTATTTTCTATCTTTTACAAGCTTGCATCAGCATTCCTTCCTTGAAATTTGGGCTTCCGGACACCTACAATTATGCACACAATCCAAGCACAAATTATTCTAAATCAAACAAAATTTATTAACAATAAACTAAGATGAATGTTTATGCAAAATGTAACAAAAATACAATGAAAGCACATCATTTACTCTCTAAGTATTATTGATTTAAGTCTAAAAGTGCCATGATAACTCTCATTTCATAGAGTTATCAGTGTTATTAGTATTGATCAGGATCTCATTCCTGACTTTGTTTAAGACACAATAAATCAAGACAATGTTGAAGAACCCCTAATACAAGAAGTTGTTCTAGAAAAACAAACTCTATCACCTCAAGAACCTATGCCATTAAAGAAATCCATTAGAGAAGGGAGAAGTGCATTGCCAGATGATTACATTGTATTTCTCCAAGAACACGAGGTAGACATTAGAGTGATGGAAGATAATCCAATCAATTTCCGTCATGCCATTAAAAGCTCTAACTCTTATAAATGGATTGATGCCATGAATGAAGATATGAAGTCCATGAAGAATAATGGCGTATGAGACCTTGTCCCATTAGCAGAAGGTGCGAAACTTATTTGTTGTAAATGGATATTTAAGATCGAGATGGATTCGAAAGGTTACATCAGATGGATGAGACGATCTATATGGGACAAGATCAAAATGGGACAAGGTTTAAAGAGAAAACCTATTGGTTCCAGATGCAAATAAACCAATTATTGTGAACAATTATTCATAGAAACACATATCAGCAACAAGATTAGAGTCATCTATGTACATATTGTTTCCCCATATTTGACCGCCTCTGACCTAAACATAATGAACTTACATAACTAAGAAGTAGAGTCATAAAAATGCTTAGTTTAAGCTAGGGTTTTCTTTTGATTCAAATAGAGGAAAGCTTTTGGGTTATTAAAGTGAAAGAGATGGAATAATATAAAAAATTAGTGAAGTGAAAAAATGGGAATATAAGATTTTTAATGGGTTTGTAGGGCTGAGGCAGTTCACTATGGTTTTGATACACAAGGAACTTATCTTAACTTTGTTGGTTACGAATATGAGACTTAGGCTTAGGGTTCTATCCATTGTTATAGAGAGAGGCTCAGAGTTCATTGATTTTAGATTACAATGGCCAGTGAAAGAGAGAGGGGTTTATTCAACACTTAGCCAAAATTTGGATGTAAGTGTTAATATGGTTTAAGGTTTACAAAAAAAATGTCGTTTAAATTGTGTCGTTAATTTAAACGGCACCATTTTAAAGTCTTTTAAGTTCAAAAAACGGTGCCGTTTATATATATCATTTATTTATGTTAGTTAAGTTATAAATCATGAATATGTCATAGATTCTGGACATATGGTATATGTCACGAATCTATCATATTTTCATGATACATTCGTGACACAACGATATATGTCATAAAATTTCTGAAATTGTTTAACATTTTTCTAGTGTGCTACACTAGATGAGGGATAATATTATTAAGAAAAATAAAAAAGTTACAACAAGAAAAATGGAGCATGAGACTAGTTTTCGCCTTTATAGAAAGAGGGAAAAAAACATTTAGTACAAACCATAATAAAAAAACAAAGCAAGCAGGAACTCCTATACCAAAGAGTTAAAAGAGGGGCTAAAGTTAAAATGCTGGGGCTCAATGCCCGGCGCCATGTCGCATTTTAAATATAGTAATTGGAGTCAAGTAAAATGAATCCAATAGTTGAGATTGAATAAAAACTAAAAATAGAAAAAAAATGGGTAACTTACTAAATAGGTTGCCTTACCTCCCTCAAATCCTAATTTTTCTCTCACTTGTAAAATCACATATTTCGCTCAAACCACTAACTTCTCTCTTGGATTTGTTTACTAATCGCATAAAATCTAAGCCACCATCTCGCTCGTAGTGAACAACAAGTCAACTCTATCAACTAGCTGTCGTCATCTTGTGCTATTGAAGTTGAACATATCTTCCTCTTGTTCTCTTTCATTTTTGAGTTAAGGACAAGGTAAAGATGTAATCTTGACTTTTATGCTTTTGTGGTGACTACTAAAAATGCTATGGGAAACAATTAATGGTTTATGCTTTATATTAAAATTTTTGTGCTTTGTGAAACAATTGGGGATTTATTAAACTTGAGTGAAAAAATTATGTTTGGATAATGAAAAGCTGTTGCTCAAGGGATGCTATATGAAAAAATGTGTTTGGATAATGAAACATTGTTGCTCAAGGAATGATATATGATTAGAAAACATGAAATTGGCAAGAAAAGCATAAGAAAATGCTAGGTTACAATAGAATAGACCAAGCAACTAACTGATTGGAAGGCAAAAACTCTGCCATAACTAAGTAGTTAGCCAATACGAGGTTTCGATTAGCCGTTTCCCTTGAATTTGGCACATAATTACTATCTTTGAAGTTATCTATTGTTGTTTTTTTTCTTTTGTTTTACTTCTTTTGCTGTTATTGATTAAGTTTATATTTGTTGTCAATTGTTGAATTTGAACAATATAATCTAGTTATAACATGGATGCTACAAATGGTTCCAGTGCAAGGCTTAGTAAGAGAACATGGATACACTTTTTGTAAGTATAAATTAATTAATTTCTTTCAAGTTGTTATGTTAACAATCATTTTTGTTTATGTTATTAACAAAATATTGAATGTTGGCTATAGTAAACATAAAGCGAATAGGCTCAGATAATAAGGGATCAAAGGTTTGTAGAGCTATAATTGCTGAAAATGAAAAAAAAATTAACAAATGAGGAGAAGCATCAATTTGGGGTTATGCTTGAGGACACTATTTTAGATGTTGGTGAAACTAGTGGTGTAAAAATTGATGAAGACCAATAAATGGAGGATAATTAAGTATGGCCAATTTCTTTTATCTCGCTATCATTTAAGCACATTCACTAAGGTTATTTCCATATTCTTACTTGAGCTACAAGCTGTAATTAAAGAAATTGGGTTTGGAAGTATGCTAGACTTAAGAAATGGTCAGCTGAGGCAGGTGCTTTGTGACACACTTGTCCATTAGTGTGGCACGAAGAGGCTTGCAAAAACAAAGTTTTAGGTATTACAATTTTACAAGGCAAAGAGTATTGTTTAAACCCCACTACCTTCAATGTTATAATGGGGATCAAAGTCAAAGGTGAACTCATAGACATACGGCGAAGAAGCATGTGATATTATTGAAGTGCATGCTAATTACAGAACCAGACAAAGGCGAATCGAAATATCATCAGTTAGTGATAGATTAATGGCTAGTGAGAACTATAATGATGATTTTAATGTCCTTTTTCTCTGTTTCTTCTCGGAATTGTATTGTATCCCAAAAGTGCCACTTGTGTTAGTCTGATGTATCTTCATGCCCTAAAAGATGTACGATTAATTGAGAAAAAATAATTGGGCGAGATGGTTCTTTAACTTTTTTTGAGACGGTATAAGAAAGTATAAAGAACACCAGGTGAAGTTAGTTAGTGGTTGTCTTGTGTTTTGAGAGGTATATGTAGCAAATCTTAAATGTAGTAAATATTTTGCCAAATTTTGACATTTTACTGTGAAAAATAATGACATAAATATTAATTTTGTGATGAATAGTTGTTTTACGTCACTATTGTTCTGTCTGATCATTGTTTTATTGACAAAATAATATATTCTCTTAGCATATGAACTAAGAAAGAGATTTACCGATCCCTAGAATGGCAGAAAAAATTTGGAGACATCACAAGTAGTGAGCTTTGTACTATACTTTGTTTTGTTCATACACGCGTATAATTTTAGAAACCAAATTGCATGTAGTTCCATGTCAGTATATATGATTATTGTTCTTATTTATTTTAGGTTTTGACACATGTTTCATCTCTAAAGTCATTTCCTTCATTCTCAACACACCCAACATACTAAGCTAATGTTAATATGGAGGCGGCTTTTATGGTGCTTACCGAGTCAGTCTAAAGACATTGAGCACAAAATGAATTCATTAATTTGAGAATGGATAAGGTTGAGAAGCCTTATGATTAGTATTAAAAATTGTTTAATTATCAAGCGATAATAAGTTATTTTATGCTTATGTTATAATTTATATTTGTGTTTATGTAATATATTATGAATTATTAATTATGTTTTCAATATATTTAATTTTGTGTAATTTTTATGTGTTTATTAGGAAAAATATTAATTTCACGTACTTCGAGGCTCTAAACAGATAAACGGAGGTTAAATTTGAATTTCGGAGGTCCGAAAACCTTAAGATCGGCTTAAAATGTAAAAAAGTTGACATTGAATGATGAAATGAGCTTACAATAGATATGAGTGCATGGGATAGCTGGCAATCTTGACTAAATCTCAACCGTTCATGATGCAATGGCCATGATTGTGCCACGTGGCAATGGTTGGTGAAGCAAGTGGGAGGATCTGAATCTTTGTATTTGGGTCGACCCGATCCACCCATTAACCCGCCAAATCTCAACCGTTCTTTGGGCAAATCGGACGAGTCAAACGATGCCACGTGTGATGTTGAATTTTAAAGTTTGACCAGCCATTGGATCTTGATCTAAAGGTTGTGAGGAGCACATGCATGAAGCCTATGATGGACCGCAAAGCACTGGATTATGAATTTATTTTTCTATAAATAGAGCCTCATTTTTATGTTTTAATGATCTCTCTACAACTCTCTTCTTCTCAAATTCTCTCCATCTCCTTGTAATCTTGATTTACAGGTGTGTTTTTAATATTTTGTATAATTATTTTTATTAATAAAATTAGTTTTATTTCCAATTTTAGTTGTTTTTATTTCTTTTAATTATAAGTAATTCAATTTTACTACTTCTTTTTATTTTAATTATGCTTAACTAAATAATATTAGTTAGGAGAAGGTGAAACTCTTAGGAAATAAATATGATTTAATCAAATTCTATTTTTAATTTTATAAAGTAAATTATTTTCTATTTAATTTTATACATGTTTTATATTTTGAAATTTTGATTTATTGTAGACAAGCAAATGAATTTGGCACAATAAATTCTTAAGATCTAAATATAAGGCATGGTGAACTGGTATTTTGACTTATTGTAGACAAATTAAATTTTGGCACAATAAATACTTAATCCATCATAAAATTAAAGGGAAAATAATAATAATTTGTATAATTAATCTTTTGGGTAATAAATCTAAAAACAATTGGCAAAATGAATTTATTAAGTTTTATTTATTTCTAAGAGTGGATCCATAACCCTAACTAGTTCAATTCCATAGTTTTATTTAAATTAAGTTGTTTATATTCAAGTTTTAATTTCAATTTTTAGATAAAATAAAATAAACAAATTAAATCTTACTGACAAAGACATCTTGAGTTAAAACTTACTTTTAAGTTGTGTCACCTTAGGAAGAATTGAGATCAAATTATTATGTTGTTGTACCATCAAAACAACCATATGAGCCATCACCGTATCTAGCTTTAAAAAATCCAACACCTACATGTCCACTTAAAAAAAACTAAGCAAACTATTAATGGGAAAAAAATGACTTTGGTCAGTGACGAGGACTTTATGGACTGCATAAAATATGTATATATTGTATGCTCATCATAGCACATGTAATCATGAAAATATAGGAAAGTTCATGTCGTGTGATTATGCACTCTTAGCAGATAAAACCTTCAATATGGCAGAATTTCTCGCCTCTGAAGAGAAATCAAGTACAAATGTTAAAATTGAATAGGTAGTTAAATAAAAGGAGTGCCTAGATAATCCAAATTTAAAAATTTATGGCTGCGGCGATAATACTAATTATTATTACTCTGAAAATGGCAAAGGGTATCGTTGCAAATGCAAGCCAGGATTTCAGGGAAACCCCTATCTAGTGTGTTGGTATGTTTCTTTAATTCTTCTCTCTTTATTTGTTTTAATTAATAATCAGTCATTATATTCACAGAAAAGATAAAAATGGTAAATATCATTAAACACTGACAAAAGTAGATGCAGAGTGAATATGTTAGAAAATTAAGTACTTAAAATCCTTTGAGCTTATAAATTGTTCTTATCAGTGTTTTGTTTAATTTTTTAGTCTAACTATCAATGTTCTTTAATTTTTAATTAAAAATTTGTCACATTATGCACGTGTGGTAGACATTGATGAATGCCTAGATAAAAAAAGTACCACTGTAAAGGGAATTGTAAGAACATAATTGGGAGTTATACATGCGATTGTCCAATTGGAATGTATGACGATGGTAAAGTCGATTGCCAGGAATTTCATATCACCACTATTATTGCAGGTGATGATTGATGTCCTCTTTCTAAATTTTCTGTTGCTTCTTTTTTTATTTATTTATTTGTTAGCATTGTTTCTTTCATTTTATTATTATTGCTTGTCGTCTAGATTTCTTAGTGCTTGCGCTTTTGTTTTTTTTCCCCCTTTTCAGATACATGGCATTAATTAATTTTTCAGATTTTATCATAATTTGATACACGGTAGCTAATATATTAATTATTTTATGCATCATATTTGTCAAATAATGATTTAGGTGGTAAAACGAGTAGTACAAGAGAGGTGAAGTGAAGCTTTCAATATTAAAATCTTTTGAGATTGGGCGTGAAGTTAGAATGCTGCTTATAATGGGTCATTTTCCTTTCCACATGTAATTATTTGTTATATAATTTTTTTTAACATGTGCAGTTATTGGACTAGTTATATCCAGTATGATTGTGGGAATTTTGATTTTCATTGCATGTATAGAACGAAGAAAGAAAAAATCTTCTTAAAAAATGGTGGTGAGATAATTGAGCACCAACCAGTGAGGATTTTCTGTGCTGCGGAGCTTGTTAAAGCTACCCAAAATTATGATAAAAGCCACTTTCTAGGTGAAGGTGGTTTTGGCTTTATTGACAAAGGCGCCTTACTCGACAATACCCAAATTGTAGTGAAGAAGCCTAAAGAGTCAGACAAAATTCGGATGAATCAAGAATTTCATAAGGAAATGGGTATTGTGTCACGAATAAACCATAATAACGTGGTCAAGATTTTAGGGTTATGTTTGCAAACCAAAGTGCCTCTACTGATTTTCATTGCATAAGGAAATGGGTATTGTTTCCAGCGGAACTCTATCTTACCATATCCATGATATCAATTCACAAGCTTTAAAAATTTGGAAAATTTGTCTTAGGATCGCGGCCTAAATTACTTTAGCTCAGGACTATTTCCATTCTTTGGAAAGCTCCACAATCATTCACGGAGATGTAAAGTCCTCCAACATACTTTTGAATGACAAGTATACAGCAAAAGTAGTTGATTTTGGGGCTTCGGTGCTGATTTCGCCAGATCAAACTATTATGGCCACAAAGATACAAGGGATGTTTGGCTACTTAGATCTAGAGTATTTAATGACAAGTATTTTTCCCACTACCTTGTTGACTAGAGATCTTTTGTACAACCCAATATGTTTTACTAATAAAACTAACTAGCTCCCAAATAATAATGACAAGTAATTTGACAGAGAAGAGTGATGTGTATAGCTTTATTATCATAACTTACAACGTTGGGTCAAAAAATAGATGAAAATGAACGTACAGAGCTTCTATTTGAAGGTCTACTAGGATCAGTTTATCATCAATCTAACGAATAACAACTAAGTGAATAGTCGAGTCTTTGACGATGTTGCAGTAGTTGTATTAAAGAAAGAGAGTAGATAGAAAATAAAGAAGACAAATAGGCAAGTTCGCAGCAAGCGGAAGCGCTATCGATGACAAGAGAAAGATTAACAGAACGTGGTCCTTGTAGGAGTCACAATCATGGTAGATCAAAATAAAAAAGCAAGAAGAATGTCATTCGGTACAATGTGGCAAGAAAGGACATGTCAAGAAAGAGTGTTGGAACAACTAGAAGAGAAGAAAAAGTAAAGATCTTGAGTCATCAGATGCTCAGAGGTGTGTAGTAAGTAAAGATGGCCAATGGGCCTGGCGGCACGTGGCACGGCACGGGGCATGGCACGTGTCCGTACGGCACGGCACGGCACAAGCACGTTTCGGTGAGGCACGCACGCGCGCCTTAAAAGCACGACACGAACGTATAAAGAGCTGAGCCATTAATAGCATGTGGGCCAAAATATATCTAAGTAAATTTTTTTAACAAAAAGTAAATATAAAATGTTATGAAATTAAAGTAAAATATCTTGAAATTAAATGTTTTAATATATTTTTTAGCATAGACTTTTAAAAATTAATTTAAATCATTAAATCTTAGTTTAAATAAATATTCTAATTTTTTATGTCTATAATTTATTAAATGAATAACTAAATATCATGATTTTAATAAATAAAATTATAAATATCATAAATTTATAAATTATAAATAAAAAATAAATTTTTTTACAAAATTAATAGTAAAATATTTTTCATATTAATATTAAATCATAACTTAGTTAATATTTAATAGAGATACGTTTCATTTGTGAATGAAATATTTTCATTTTATACACAAGAAAAAATTATGATAAATTAAAAATTACATTTTCATTAAATGAAGTTAAAGTACAATTATAATATTAGTAATTCAAATAAAATTAGGTGTAATTTGCATCACTACAGTTAACAGTACATCTCAACTAGGTTGGCACCTATTGAACCATCTATCATTTGCAAATTTACAACCTTCTCACTAATAAAATTTGTTTCAAAAAGTTACAAGAAAAAAAGTCTCTAGTCTTTGGAAGTGGCTTCAATGTTCAGTACTCTGCATAATCTGGATCCACTTCATCTTGATCAACATTCAAACTCTCAATTTGTTTAATTAAAGCATTTTGCCAATCTTGTTGCACTCGGCGTTCAACATCTTCCTAATATTTCAAACACAACAAAGAGTCTAATGTCTCTGATGACAATCTCATCACTAAAAGATGATTTTGACTTTGAAGGGGTTAGTAGATCACGGGCCATAATGGATAATATAGGGAAAAAAGGTGTCTTACCCATCCAAAAATTCTAAAATATTAAAATTTTGGAATTGTGAAGGAGTTGCTAAATCTTCAAGATTGGCAGAACAATATCTTTGCAATTCATTACGATTAGTATCAATACTAGAGGCAACACCCTTACCTTTGAGTAACAAAAGGTGAGCTGGATTTTTATAAGAAGTTGATGCTTGTTGAACATTAGAATATGTATTGCTTGATCCGAATTTATTTCGATAAAAATTTAAAAAGTTCATGCATAGAGGACATAATTGTATCAAGCCTGGTTTGTAAATTTTCACTAATACCCTCAACTAAAAGTTTTGCATCAACTTCCTTGATTGTAGGATACAACACTGCTGCAAAAATAAATAGGTGGGGAATATCTTTCCAATATTTTTGGAAATTTTCCTCCATGGTATCACAAATATTTGTAAACATAATATTCTCTCTAAAAGTCTTAAAAGTATAACTTATATTATACAAGTGCATTAACACTCTACATGAAGTAGGCTCATAAACAATAGAACATGCAAGAGTAGCATCATAAAATACCTTTAAAAAATCCATAAATTTAAATGCAACATTCCAATAATAATCAGTGATATGATAATCTTCATTATTCATTCTCTCATTGTAAAAACTAGAAATTGCTTCAGAATAGTTTTGACAAGAAAGCAACATTAAATACGTAGAATTCCAACGAACTTTCATGTCAAGATTGAATTTTCTCCTTTTCAATCCAAAATTTTTCAACGTCTCCAAAAATTGTTAACGTCTTGAAGGTGCTCTAATATATAAAATGGATGCTCTAATATTTTCTAAATAATGATTTATATGAGTCATACCAGCTTGAACAATTAAATTAATAATATGACACACACATTTGACATGAAAAATTTTTGAACCACGTGCAGGCATGAGAGTAGAAATATTCCGCAAAAACATATCAATTGCCGTTGTATTGGCAGATGTATTATCAAATGATATGCTAAACAATTTATTAGTAATTTCATATTCTCTTAAAACAGACATTATAGCTGCATAAATTACTGAACCAATGTGAGGATATTCTAATTCACGAAATACAAGCAATTTTTTTTTCCAACCTCCATTTACCATTAATCTCATGTATAGAGTGCGAAGTCACACAAAAATAACCAACCATATTAATACCAGTCCACCAATCAGAAGAAATTGAAATAACACCATTAAAATTGATAAAAGTATTAATTAAAATTTTTTTCATGTCATGAAATTTTTTAGTTAAATCACGTTTTAATGTATTTCTAGGCACTTTCTTAAGTTGAGGCTGAACATACCTTTGCAAAAAATTTATTAGACATTCATCTTCTGAAAATGTTAAAGATTGTTCTGCTGCAGCAATATACCAAGTCAATCCTTCTCGCATGTTCTGTTGTGAATATTTGAATGATGTTATACCGGAAGGTCCAGAACCATATTGTGAGAGTTGGGTTTGTGTTGGGTCTTGTGGCGCGTGTTTTGTCTGACAAGTTTCCATATGTCGTCTAAGATGTCCAGTTCCACCATTGCTTTTGGCACCTAAAGCAGATTGACAATATTTGCACATTGCTTGATCCACCATTTTACCTTTTTTGTTTTGATATTTTTCCAAAGTAAAACATGACTAAACAATCGATGTTCTTTGTCGTTTGGAGGTAGTAGTAGGACCGACAATCGAAGAAGTAGAACCACTTTGACTTGCTTGAGAAGTAGGAGGCGATCGTTCAGGTGGGACAATAAATATATTACTTGGATTAATTTCTGGTGCAGCAATTTCTTCATTTGCAACTTCCTCCCTCTCGTCAACAAAATTAAAATTCTCATCTAACTCGAAATGAGAGTGAGACATTTTATATAATTAGTGTTTTGGTAAATAAAGGCGTTTGGAATGTGTTTGTGCGGGTGAAAAAAAGAAAAAAATTTATTGAGCAAGAGAATGGAGATTCGTGTGTTAAATGGTGTTGAATGATGTTTTGCTTTTGTTTGAGATTTCAGTAACAAAGGGAAATTCTTTGTAGCAAAGAAGATTGGGCAAGCAGAGACTAGAGATGACTGATGAGACAAGAGAGATAACGAGGAGATAGAGATTGAGAAGTGAGATGAATTCGAAAATAATTTAATCGTTTAAATAGAATAAAAAAGTAAACATATTAATGATCAAAACTCAAAACGGGGCAAACACGCTGCAAACCTACAAGTCTACAACTGCAAAGCTTCCTGCAACTCTGCAAGGCTGCAGCAAATTAAATAGTTGCATTTAATCATTCATTTGTCCGTTGGAATTGTAAGGTGAGTAATTGATTTAATTTAGAATTTTTTTATTATTAAAAATCAGAAATAGTTAATTGTTGAGGGACCTGTCTATGGTACCGATTTTGTAACAAACATTTCCCGTCATCCCACCATTCGATTATCTATTGTTTAGTTTCTCACTCCACATCCAACGGCTGATGTTGCAGTCTGTAGCTTACAAATTCTGTAAGCTAGTCAAGTCTAATTGTTGAGTGCCCATGCTGTGAAATTGACTAGTCACCTAGTCCTATCAACTTTATTGTTTTTTTTTAAAGGCATATCAACTTTATTGTTAATTCAATTAATTCAGATTTTTTTTTGTCCGTTGGGTGAGTAATGAAAATATGAAATTAATTTAAAATTTTTTTGTCATTAAAAATCAGAAAAAATTAATTGATAATCAGAGCCCGACTGCTTATACTGTAAAATTGAGTAGTCATATCAATTTTACTGTTAATTCAGAAAAAAAAATTTGTCCGTTGGGTGAGTAATTCAATTAATTCAGAATTTTTTTGATTCAATTAATTCATAATTTTTTTTGTCCGTTGGGTGAGTATAAATTTAATTTAGAATTTTTTTATTTAATAATTAGAAAAAATTAATTTCTAAGTGCACCGTTGTTATTTATTTTTTAAAATAATTTTAGTAATTAATTTTTTTTCAAAACAACATATTAAATTAAAAAAAATTGTGGTTCATTGTTACAAGAGAATCACGCAACTATCACAATGTTAATACATCCTATCACAAGTGTGTTGATGAGATAATATTATAGTAGTAAACTAGTAATACGGAGGGAGCTTGCATTCATTATGTAGAGTATTTTATTTCTTTGAATTTAAATTCTCAACTCAAATTTTCAACACGGTAGTTGTCATATAGTGCACATGCAGACATGCAGATTGCAGTGCAGTCAATTCAAGTTTTAGGATTTGAAAATTGTGAAAGTTGCAACTTGCAAGCGTGTTATAAAATTGAGTAGTCATGTGAATTTTATTGTTGCGAGTCTTGTGACTGTAAAATTTTAAAATTATGTGCAATGTAATCAATTAAAAATTTGAAAAATTATGAAAGTTAACTGACAATGATGTGTAAATAATAAAAAATTGGGATCATTATGCATTTGTTTTAATATTTTTATTTATTTTTTAAATAATTTAAGATTTTTTCCCACATGCCAACCAAGCACTTGCCTCACGGCTATATATTTTTTTACTTACTCTTTTTACTCCCACCAACAAAGTAAATAAAATTAATTTTTGTCTCTTTATTACTATCTAATATTATATTTACACGCCATTATGCTATGATGCTTCACAATTCTTATTCTTCTTCTTTTTCCTCAAACTTTTCAATATTCTAAAAGCCAAAATCATTATGATTGATTATTGTGAAATAAAATATATAGTTGTGAAATTGTGATAAACTAATAATAAAATGTTAATTGCTCTCTTAATAAAAATTAATATGATTATGATTATGAATATTATTATTATTATTATTATTATTATGTTGGTGGGCTTAAAAAAGCACGTCAGACACGTGGACTTTTTTAAGCACGCTAAAAAAAAAAGTTGGTGGGCTTTTTTTGGGTACGGCACGAGCGAGCTCGTCCCGTGGGCCGTGCTGGGCTCAACTGAAAAAAGGTAGGCATGGCACGACACAACCAATTGGCCATAGTTAGTAGTAAGTACGTTAGATGATGGTGATGTTTTTACAGTGAGGCAGTAATAGTTTTAGAAGGCAGAAAACAACTATCTTATGTTTGGCTTATAGACTCAGGAGTTATCTAGCACATGACTTCTCAGAAAGATTGGTTTCACGAATATGAGCATATCTTAGGAGTATTTATATACATGGGTGATGATCATGCCTTGAAGATTGTTGGTATTGTTACAATCAAGATAAAGATGTTGATGGTACAACACACATTATTCTGGAGGTGATGCTATGGTCGGCTCTGCCGCCTAATATGTGATGTCATGGTCGGCTCTGCCAACTAATATGTGATACTTATACTTAATTATGCTATGGTCGGCTATGCTGCCTATACTAAAGACTCTTGTTTTTAAATAATGTTGTGTGTTGATTTTGTTATACATCAAGGAATTTCAAATGGTATAAGTTGCATTGGATGCATCCATATCATGGACTACATTATGAAGAAGACGTTTCAGAAAATGAATTTATGAAAAATAGGTGGTTGTACTACCAGGTGGCAAAGTTCTAAGGAGGGCAAGTTTTAAAAGCTAAGTTGAAAGAAATCTTTTAGGGACGGCGATATGTAACGCCCAAAAGATCAACTAATGAGGCCCAAGGACATATTGTTTAAAGAGTAAAAGTGCCAGCCTTGTAGTGCAACATACCTAGGGCCCAAATAAAGTTGTTTTGTATTTTCTAAGTTTATTTTAAGAGCTTAATATAGTCATCCATATGCATCATAATTTATACATGCATCAAAGTGTTATCTTACTGGGCATTAGCTCACTAAGTCCTTACATTATAGGTAATGATGAATAGGGCAAGCTGGCGCTAAGTCCTAACCAAGACGAAGTGCATATGGGCATAACCGACCTTGGGATTTTATGATGGGCTCGACTTTGTGTTAATAAAAATAAGTATCTTGGCTTTATGTAATAATTAAGTTTTTTTAAAATAAACTAAGAAATCTCTATATGACTCTTACTTTTCTGTAAGAAAGTTTTGTTGGATTGTGCTAAACTTTTAGAATTCGTATTTATATTAAGAGTAACTGTGTTTTTAAGCATTTTTAAGTAAATAATGTAGTGGAATGTTACAATATGCATTTTCAATACTCAAGAAATACAAAGCGTGGGTAGAACTTGAATCCAAAAAAAGGGATAGAATACTTAAAGATAGATATGTTAACATGTTTGTTTCCATAATGATGATTTCGATGATAACAAACATGTTTTAAAATTGATTAAGTTTGAATAGGTCTTTAATTAGATCAAAATACTTAAGTTGGATAACATTTTTTTAACATGGAATAGCTTTCTAGAAACAACTGGATTCTTAACCGATTACATTGAGGCAAGATTTCATCAATTCTAGAATGAAAATCGGCTAACCGTTAATAAGAAAACTGCTAACCAACATTGCACAGAACTAGAAATTAGTTTCTGGATCCTAATAGTAGACTGTTTATCACAAAATGACAAGCTGACAACTTCTTACAGGTCACTAGACACTAACGACAATCTGACATGTAGAAATCAGTGATCCAACAATTTGAAATTATGACATAATGTTTCTCAAGTCAAAATGATGATCTGATAGTAGTTAACGACAATCCGATTATGTCCAGAAAGTCAATAATGACTAGTTTTCAGTACAACTATAAAAAGACTTAATCAAATTCAAATTAAAAAGGGGATTTTACAATCATCATTGAGCTTGCTATGAAGTATTCAATATCTTTTGAGCATTAACCTTGCCATTGTTTTATTAAATCACACTTTAAGCTTTCATTTGTAAACACTTACGTTGTAAGGAAACTCTTTGTAATCTTTATTTTAAAATCAAAGTTGAGTGATTGTAAGTATGAGAAACACTTGGGTTAAGAGAATTGAGATAATCTCTTGTTGTAAAGGTTAATTAACACTTGTGAAGTCAATTGTAAGATTTCTTAAAGCCTTGGAGGCTCGATTAGTGGAATCTTCAAGCACAGTGAGCTTGGAAGCATGGACATAGGTAGGTTTGGCCAAACCACGTAAAAATCTCCATGTTAGATTCTCTCTTCCCTCATCTCTTTATATTTTGATTGGTTTATTTATTAGTTAATATTTTGTATTTATCTCATATTTTCATTGAATTTTATTCAAACACTGTACAAATTTTAGAAACCTAATTCACCCCCTCTTGGGTGGCATAGCTAGTATTTCAAGATAATGGTAGAGAGTATATAGATGGTGAGTTTCTTGCATATTGTAAGTAAGAAAGTACCACAAAGATAGTTCATGATGTCATACACTCTTAAATAAAATAGAGTAGTAGGGCGTATGAATAGAACTCTTATAGAAGGACTAAGAGCTATATTAAGGACTATTGATCTACCTAACTCATTCTAGGCAAAAGTAATCAAAACTGTCTGTTGTCTTTTTTAATCGATCTCTATCTATAGCAATTGAGTTGAAGACACCAATAGAGATGTAGATAGGAAAGCCATTTGATTACTCTCATCTACATGCCTTTGGATGTCTTGTGTATGTGATGTACAATGCCTAAGAAAAAAAAAGTTGGATCCAAAATCTAAGAGGTGTATCTTCTTCCGGTATACTGATAGAGTAAAGGGTATCATCTGTGAGACCCCACTACTTATAAGATTATCATTTGTAAAGATGTTATCTTTATAGTAGATCAACTACAAGAAAGATGAGAATGATAGCACTATAAAAGAAAAGTCAGAGACTATATCGGTATATGTGGAAAATAATCTTAAAAAAGAAGATTTAGATTCTTCTGAAGCAGTACCAGAGTAAAAGGAACATGAGCCGGTCGAGTCCGAGGCTTTAAAAGTTTGTCAGTTAACTTAAGAGAGATGACCGCCAGCATGACACTCAGAGTATGTTACAGAGATCAATGTTACATATTGTCCTCTAACAGAAGATAAAGAGCCATCAACTTTCCATGAAACTTTAAAAAGCTCAGATGTTGCTTTGTGGATGACAACAATATAGGAAGAAATTAAAGCTCTACACAAGAATAAGATATGAGAACTTGTTGAGTAGTATTGTACAAGATTGAAGGTGAAAGGATATGCTAAGAAAGAAGGTATTGGCTTCAACGAGAAAATTTCTACAGTTGTTTGACTCATGACAATCAGAGTAGTCTTTGCGATGTGTGCTACATTTGACCTACATCTAGAGCAATTAGATGTAAAAAATGCATTTCTTCATGGAGGACTTAGAAAAGAAATTTATATGCTCTTACTAGAAGGTTGTGCTGAATCAGTCAAGGAGAACTTAGTTTACTAGTTGAACAAATATTTTTACGGGTTTAAATAGGAGCCGAGGTGTTGGTATAAGAGATTTGATTAGTTCATCATAAGCCGTGGATACAACGACTCAGTTCAGACCATTATGCATATACAAAAGGTTTGAGAGAATGATTTCATTATTTTGTTATTGTATGTGGATGACATATTGGTAGCAGGTCCCAACAAAGATTGAATCCAAGAATTAAAAGTACAGTTGTCTAGAAAATTTAACATGAAGGACTTGGAACTAGCAAACAAGATTCTAGAGATATAAATTCACTAAGACAGAAATAATCGGAAGATTTAACTTTCATAGAAGAATTACTTGAAGAAAATCTTATAGCGCTTCAACATGTAAGATGTAAGCCAGTCTCTACCACACTTCATGTTAATTTCAAGTTATCCTCAAGTATGTATTCTAGCAATGAAGCAAAGAGGAAGAAGATATCTCAAGTATCGTTTGCATCAGCAGTGGGAGGTTTAATGTTCGCGGTGATTTGCACAAGAGCAGACACTAGACAAATAGTAAGAGCGGTCAATCGATATATGGTGAATCATAGTGGAGAGCATTGGAAAATTATGAAGAGGATTCTGAGATACATTAGAGGAACCTTGAATGTTGGTTTATGTTACAGAGGATCAGAATTTACTGTCAGAGGCTACATGGATTCAGATTTTGCAGGAGACTTTGAAAAAAGGAAATCCACTTGTGGCAATGTGTTTACACTTATAAACGAAGCTGTAAGTTGTGTTTCAAAATTGTAGACAGTTGTGGCTTTATCTATGATTGAGGTGGAATAAATGGCAGTTACACAAGCTTGTAAAGAAGTTATTTAGATTCAAAGATTATTAGAAGATTTTGGGCACAAAAAGAAGAAAGCTTTTGTGTTTTATGACAGTTAGAGTGCCTTGCATATTATAAGGAATCCAGCCTTTCATTCTAGGGCAAAGCACATAGTGGTACAATACTAATTTGTTTTAGAAGTAGTTGAAGATGAAAATGTGGATTTGTAGAACATCCATACGAAAGAAAATCTAGCAGATGTTTTAACCAAGCCAATCAATGCTGACATGTTTGTATGTAGTAGATCCTCTTATGCCTTAACAAAGATGTAAGCAACATGATAATGGTGAAGCAGAAAGGATGGTGTGGAGATGTGATTGATTTTCAAACAAATCTCCAAGTGAAAGAAAGTCAAATTAGTAGACACTATCAAATTAGTGGACATTGTTCTTTTATAAAAGCAGTGCCCACAACCATAGTTATTGAAAATTGTGGGGAGATGGTGCCGCACGAATTGAAGAAGAAAGAAAAAGGAAAAGCCATATTTGTTGAAAAAGAAAAAAAATTATTATTTTAATACCCAATTATGGCTATAAAAGGAGGGTGCTCCTCTTCATTTCTGCGTCATATTTTCTTCAGTTTATTTCTTCTCTCAAGAGTGAAGAGCAGAGATTGAAAGTGTCAGAGGTTTAAGCTTTTATTTTAGTGATTTGAGAGATTGGGTGTATTAGGGTTCTATTGTTTTGGGCAATAAGCCAAAACCTTACAAAACCTGTAATTTCTAGCGTCCTCTTTGTGTGCTTATTCTTCATTTTTCTTCTAATTTCATTTTAGTTTTGTTCCTACTTCACTCATCAATTACTAGTAGAATTTTCAATTACATATTTTAGAGTAGTTCCATGTGATAAAGGATCTCGATGAATTAAACATCGAGAGTGAAGAAGCTGAATTATTATCAATTCTAGAAATTTAAGAAAATGAAAGATTTGTAGACATTAGTGAGAAAATTGTAGACAATTATTAAGTTATTGAAAGCTACATGTTGATGTTTAATTCTATCATGCACTTGCTTGTGCCTTTAAGAAGCCATACGTGGCTTAATTA
The DNA here is from genome assembly GCA_030449895.1 of Citrus mangshanensis. Taxonomy (NCBI): domain Eukaryota; kingdom Viridiplantae; phylum Streptophyta; class Magnoliopsida; order Sapindales; family Rutaceae; genus Citrus; species Citrus mangshanensis. The sequence continues at coordinate 9,680,848 of JASUUJ010000215.1, read as the reverse complement.
CTAAATTGATAGCAACTAGCTGCTTGCTTCATTGAGGCCACATGCATACTTCACCAGTACGCTTCACTAATTTCTAACCTACTTGCTTGTATTCAGTGACTATATAAAGTGAAAAATAGTAAGAGCTGCTTCGTTTATTAATTTGGAAATTGAAAACAAAACAAATAGAAGAAAAAACAAAAGCCGAGAGAAAGAAGAGAAAAAAGAAAGCAAAGGAAATGTAGAAAAGAAATAAAAGAGAATAGAGAAGCCATGAGTGTGGAAAAGGAGAAAAGAATTAAGAAGGCGAGAGTGAAAAAGAAGTTAAAAAGAGGAACTGAGAGAAATGTTACAGTAAATGAAATTAGATAGTTGATTAATATCTAGTGAATTAGAGGGCAATGGATTTATAAAGCTTGAGTAGTTACGTTACAATTTTCATGATATGCATAAGTTTTTATATAAGTTCTAATAATTAATTTTTTAACCCTATATCTTAGGAGAAATTCATGTTCCAAGGAACCCATCAGAGTCTTAACAAACCTAGAGTGAACAGGATCTATGAGTGGATATTATCATTATTATTATTATTATTACGTATTCCGTGGAGCATTTTTGTTTATGATAATATGTATGCACATTATATGATTGATTAAGTCATGAGATGTGATTTGCAATCATTATATATGTGCCCTTCCCCATAGGCTCTACGTATGCGTATTGATAGTTAGATTATTATGCCCATGTGATATAGTTAATTCTTTCGGATATTGACAGGTTTTTCCTTGCTCTACTCAGGCGATGATGGTGTCCGCGAGTCTTAAGAGTTGTTTCCCCTGGGTATTATTTGGTGTAGTTTTGTCATGTACATGTATGTACGAGTTCATGTTTGCTTATATATTGTGTTTAGTGTGGAGTAATGCCATACGATTATGCATAAGCACTAGTGCACTGCTTTATTTTTATTTTTATATAATTATATCCACTCACTGAGCCGAAAGATCACTATTTCCAATTTACCTAGTTTAGCTTCTAATCAGTTGAGGTTGGGCCACGAGACGCATTGCTGTGTAACTTGCATTTTGATCATGTTTATATTTGAAAGGAATTTAAATCTATTGTAAATAGATGTAGGTAATTAAAACCCTAGAATTAACAACTTAATTAATTTTAAAAATACTGTTAATTGTTTATGTTTACCAAAACTATTCATAGTTAGTATTCATGGTTGTTGTTCATCTACATAAAAAAATATTAATTTTCCAAAACACAATAAATTGTAGAAATTAAACGACGCAGAGATTTTTTTACATGGTTTGGATTAATCAATCCCGCATCCACGAGGTCACGCTCAAGTAAAAAGTAATTCACTAAGTGGATATATAATAACCTATAATTTGCTAAACTTAAGACTCTCACTTACAGTTTATCACTATGCAACTTACTCAACCTTAGACTGAATATGTTTATCTTGAATAACTGCTACCCTCTTGATCCACAATCCTCAAGGCATTTCGTTAAGTGATCAATAACAATTAATTAATTCTTCAATATCTAGTGATCCAAGATCCACATAGACTATCCACAGAGATGAAAAGAAATAGTCTCGTTACAAGACTTTGAATGAATAAGATAAGAAAATAAATCAACACAACATTATGCGCTGAATCTGGATTCTCTAGGGAGGAGGCCGAATTTCACTTCTCTACTTTATGCTCTGTGTTTTGTAACTTCAATTGTCAAATACCTCTCTTTATATAAGTTCAAGGGTTTCACAGAAATTGCAAATCTTAAAAGACTTAGATTCTTTCCAAAATAAAAGTTTCTTTTTTCTTATAATTCCTATGAATTTGAAAAGGAATAAATCTTATCTTTTCTTCCCTTACTTTTTTCCTAAGAAATATTTAGAGCATTAATAAACTTCTTATTTAAACCAACTTCTTACCTTAAATAGATCTTATGTACCAATTATAGAATCCCATCATTATTGACTTGCTAAATTAGACATATAATTAAATTAGGAAACAAATATTCCTAATAAATTGAATCTCACTAAATTAGAGAACTAATAAATTAATACATATTACAAGATATGCAATAAATAAAATTCTAATTTAACTAAAATTGTCACAAGATGCCAACTCCATAAATAATGAACTTAGCAATCTGCCCCTTTGGCTTTCTTGTGGCAAAAGCAATCCAACGCAAGTCTTCCATGAAATTTTACACTAAAACATTAATATGAAACAAGCATAAATAACAAGGAACTAACCAAAATATTTGGTATTAGCATGTTCGTTCATTTAAAAAAAAACCAAGGAAAAAATTATAATAAAATTATGATTTTATTGATCAATAAATAGTTAAATAGTAAGGCAACGTTAAGCAAAAAATAAAAAATAATAAAAAGATAAACTCCTCTTAGGAACTAGAAATCCAAAGATCTAAAAATTCATGAACAAAAATAAAACCTCCCCCTATAATTGCAATGAAAGACTTGAAACGAACAATTACTCCCCCTCTTTTGCCAAAAGATTTCAAAAGGGAATAATTTGGAGCACCCAAAATTATGAGTAGAAATCCTACATTCATAAGGAAAAGGGCTAAGAAAGAATATTTGTATCCAAATTAAGACATCATTAGTCCTAAATCACCAAGCATAACTAACTTAAATAAGTCAGGAATATAAAGGAAAATGCAAAAAACAAAATGCCATGATATTTTTCGAAATAGACGCACAATGCAGATGAGGGAACTTCAAAATTAAACTGGAAACAAATAAAATGGAATTAGAATGCGATCCACATATCATTGGAAAGATTATTGAATCAAGTATAGAATTGAATTTGGAGTTCTGTAAATAAAGTTATAATAAAAAGAGTGCAACCTGTTCAGTTTTTTGAAGGACAAACATTTTAATGCACTTGAAAAAACAAAATTTGAGTTTTGCTTCAAAAAATATGTAACTCTTAAAATCTAAAATCATACCATCATTAAGAACATGAGAATGCACATGAAATTTTTTTGTAAATGCATTAATAACTAATATGAACAAGTGAAAAATCAACATGTGTGGGAATTTTCCACAACAAACATTAATCCATGAAATCAAGACTCTAATTTCCTCAAATAAGTAAAGATTGGAGAAATTTAAGCTTTTTTTTGTGTACACGAAAGCAATTCAATATGGACTTTTTCCCAAAAATTCATCTATATTCATAGTCAAAGCCTTAAAAATAAAACATAGAGTTGGTCAAACTAATTTTATCGTCTTAATCTCCAATATTTGATCATTTTAATTTTGACAGATATTTTTTTTTGTTTGTAGTTTTGCACTAGTTTTTTTATAATTAAAAATGTCTACCGTCAAGAGCTTTCACTCTACCTCTTGAGGTAGCCTTCTTGTCATGGTTGCTCATCCTCTGTCATATTTATGATACGTAGACTTAGATTACTCAAATATAGTTTCATTCTTAAGAGTTATAGGCAGCTATTTCTGACCATAGTCTTTGTATATATTTGTGGTCTAACGACAAGATAAGAATCAAGGAAAACAGTAATAACTTAAGTTAAATATTCTTAACAAAGACTATTTCAATATTAAAACCTTAAGTCAAAGTAAAGATTGAATTACCATTCATGTGCTTTTGAAGAAAAATGAAATAACTCTAATCAAAACTTATTCAAGGCTTTTAAGTCTTTAAAATACATGAAAAACTGCTTGTCATTTATTAATCTAAGAACTTATCAATTTTTTTTAACGAAACACAAAAACAAAGATTAAAAACACATAAATGCATGCCCTATATCTAATGCACAAATGCATGACTTAAATCTAAAGGCAGTAATAATGTGACTTACATAGGACACATACATAAAGCGTTGCTTAAAGAGTCGAATAGTTTAAAATCTAGGGCTTTTGTAAAGACATCTGCAAGCTGTTTTTCAACATCAATGTATTCTAAGGACACAATCTTGCTCTCAACTAAATCTCTAATGAAATGTTGACGAATATTCATATGCTTCATCCTAGAATGTTGAACGGAATTTTTAATGAAAAAGGCACTCTTAACATCCATTTGAAATAACTTAAAGCCTATCAGACAAGCAACTGCAAGAAGGAAACGAATAGATTCTAGTCTAGAAATAGTTACAAAAGTTTCATCAAAGTCAACACTTTCGATTTGTGTGTACCTTGTGCAATCGACATAACTTTATTTCTCACTATGCTACCAAATTCATCGGTTTTGTTCTTAAAATTTTATTTGGTTCCTATAACATTAGTGTGACATGGTTTAGGTACTAGCATCTATACATCATTTCGTTCAAATTATTCTAATTCTTCTTGTATAGCTTTAATCCAAAATTCATCAAGTAAGACTTCTTTAACATTCTTAGGTTCAGTTATTGATACAAAGCAAGTAAATCTTATTATATTTGCGTATCTTTTCCTTGTGACCATTTGTTCATCAAGATTTCCTAGTAATTTTTCTTAGCTATTGATGATGATTCCTTTCTGATTGGGTCATGGAGGTCTGTGGTTGTCTGGGTCCTCCACATGCAGAGCATTGTCAAGTTTTAGAAAACCTTCCACATTCAGTGTTTCCTTTTCAAGTACACGACATTTCATGCCATTAGCAAAAGTCACATTTTCTCGATCAACCTTTTGATAATCGATCAAGACACTTTTATCACCTGTCATGTGTCTAGAACAATCACTGTCAAGGTACCAAAAATCAATAGTACAAGTTCTCAAGGAAATAAAGGAAACATAAACTTTATAATTAGTCTTCCTTATCCAAGTGGTTCTAGGTTTATTTTCATTTGTCTCAACCTTAAGTCTAGGTGTCATCCTAGGTTTTCCATAAGAAAAATTAAAGAATATATCATTTTTCATATATTTTATAAGCTTGAAACAATAAATTTGTTATTTTTACCTCAATGAACTGGTGAAGAATGTGGAAAAACTTTACTTTTTTGATGATATGAAATTTTAACTATGAGTAGAGAAGTTGTTAGTGGAGAAGTCACTACAACAATAGTGACCTTTTGCAGTAACAACGGTTTGTTGCTCAAAGTATAAATTTTGTTGCCTTAGATTGTTGCAACAAAAATATGTTTGTCGTTAAGGTCATCGACCTAGCATTGTCGCGCTCTATATTTAACAATAAAACAAAAGTTTTCTTGCCTTAAACATCTTTTTGCAACAAAATAGATTCATAGTAAAAGTGTGTCCAACTAGTTCACGAAATTGTTTTGTAACAAACTCCTTTGTTGCCCTTGCACTAAATGTTTTTTACAACAATATTATTTTGCTACTAAGAAATAGAATAAAGATTTTACTACAAAATAATTGTGTAGAAATAATATTTTTCAACTAAATTATTATATCAAAATTTTTTAAATTAAATGCAATGATAATTAATACCATTATAAGAAAAAAAGAAATTAATTAATTCAAAATAATTATTATTAGTGATGATAAATACATAAAAATTATTACAAGATGTAATATCTATTTTTTTAAGGGTAATTATCCATCGATCACTTGTTATACCATTGCAGCACTCCACCTGAAATTAACGTTTTTTTCACTGGTCCACTCCCGTTATAACACTATTGGAACTTTGTTGACATCATAAGGTAAAATTGTTATTTCACAACAACATTGTTTGAAAACAGAAGTGGACATGTTCAAAATAATACAACTTCGAGTGGAATTCAGTAAAAAAAAATAAAAATTAAGAATTGTGTACTTTTCAAAAAGTGCAAAAAAAAAAGGTGGTTTGTGGATAATTGTCCTTTTACATTTGGGGGTAAAGACATCTTTTATATAATATTCCGTTTGTTCTCTTAATAGTTTGACGACGGAAGTGGATAGGTGAAAAATAATATAATTTCGAGTGGGGTTCAGCAAAAAGATTAAGAATTGTGTATTTTTGAAAAAGTGTGAGAAAATATGTGGTCGGTGGATAATTTCTCTTTTTTAAATTACAAATGAATATAACTTTATTGATTTTCTTCATCTTGTGGTGTGATTGAACTTTAATATTTCCTACAAAAAAACACAAACAATAATTAGTTAACTTTTAAATGTAATAATCATGTAGTATTGTAATGAAAAAAGATAAAGAGCAATTATCCACCAACAACTTATTTTTTTGGACTTTTTCAAAAATACACATATCTTTTTTTTTGGCTGATTTCCACCTGAAGTTACAAAATGTATCATTTTTCCACTGCCGTCTAAACTTCGTGAGAGGAGTTAACAAAATATTAACAAAATGAATATTTTACCCCTCTTAATGTAAAATTACTATTTTACCCTAATTAAATGAAAAAAAAAATAAATTACTTCAATTTTTCTTTGCAATTTAGACATTAGATAATAAGTTAAAAAAAATAATCTAGAATATTTTTACCTTTTTTTTCCTCTTTCTACCACGTTTAAATGATGTTGATTTTTGCTATGCAGGTGAAATGACAAATTTACCCCTATGACATCAGCAAGGTTATAAAGAATGCAAATTGAAGTGAAAAAGTGCAAGAAAATGTAACTTCTAATGGAAATCAACAAAAAAAAAAGATATGTGTATTTTTGAAAAAACCGGAAAGAACAGGTGGTTGGTGGATAATTTCCTAAAGATAAATAAAAAATTAAAAAAATTACATCATATTGAAGAAAAATAGAAGAGACAGGAAGATAGAGATTAAGTTAGAGAATAAGGGAATGAGAATTATACATTAGAGATGAGAGAATTGAAGTTAAAGAAACTTATAGATGAGAGAATTTAGAATAAAAGTTATAGAATGGAAGAATAAAAGAGTGAAAGAAATAAAGTGTCTGAGTTATAAATGGAGAGATGGAGTTTTTAGCAACAAAATTGAAAATTTGTCGCTATAACTTATTTTGGCTGAAAATCACCCGCCTTTTACTTTAGAAATTTTCAATTTGTTTAGCGACAAAATTCTACATGTGCTGCTAAAAGTATACATTCAGTGACAAACTTTATCTTTTATCTCAAAAAATAAAAAATTTTGGCGGAAACAAAATGATTTAAATCTTTAATTTTTGACTTTTGGTGACAAATTTTGAATTTATTGCTATAAATCACATTTAGCAACAAAACTCAAATTTTCTTACTAAAAGTCAAGAAGTTAAATCTTTAAATTTAGAATTTTAACTACATAGATTTGGCAACAAATTATTTTTTTGTCGCCATTGGTCACTCTCTTGTGACAAAACTATTTGGCAATGAAGATTCTGTCACTAAATGTTTTGGCACCAAAATATTTAGTTTGGCACTAAAAATTTTGGCATCAAAAGGCTAATTCATTGCTAATGTATGTCTTTAACTATGAAATAATTGTCGTTAAAAATGTTAATTAAATATTAATTTATTTCTTAAGTATTTCGCAACAAAATATTTTTTATGTTGCTAAAACATACTCAAGGCAATAAAGAAAATTTTGTTGCTAAAAAACTTCTTGCTAAAGACCCTAATTCTTGTAGCGAGTGTTGATGCATGCTGCTATAAGTGTCAATGTGCAAGTGTACATAACAAGTAACATAATGATGGGTATTCAGATAGTCTCCACATGGATTGATGTTATAGGAATAAAATAATGAATGAAATGAATGACCTAATAAAATAAAAAATACAATTAATAGAATACAATAAAGAAAACATCAAATCAAACTTAAAGATGTATTCAATAAGAATGGAGTAGTTAAGTGCTTAAACTCACTTAACGTTATTGAAGATTTTTTTTCAATTATAATTCTATTGCTACAACTTCTACCACATTATATGTACTGGATTCCAATTGCCCTACAAAGTGAATCTCTGTGTCTAATTCTTTACTAATCTTAGGATAAGCATGGCCTTATTCGAATTGAGATTAGCTCAACTTGGAAAACTCAATCTAAAACCACGTATTGTCTTAATCTATTCCACTGAGTCAGACCTTTTTTAGGCTCTTCTTAACTAGTATCCACTAAATAGGTGTTCAACTGAAATAAGGAATTGTAATAAGTAAAATCAAGACAGAATACTATAGCAGATTCTAAGTAATACATATATATAGGCCAAATAGTATTAAGCTTGTTTAATACCCAACTACAAAAATGTTAAGTTCATAATATGCGATAAACTAGTAACAATACTTGTTTGCTATCAAATTCGTTCCCTTAGAGAGATAAAAACAAGCAAATAAAGATGAGAAATTGAATTCCGCTAACTCTTTTCGATATTTACTACTTTTTCTTTTGGAATCCCTTGCTACACCCCTCAAATCTCTCTTATTCTCTATTTTCTTTTGTTTTCTCTATTCTTTTTCTTGAATGACGGCTCTCTTCAAGGCTGATAGTTCAACGATAAAAATTATTACTGTACCAACTAATCTGTTGTTGTAGTAATAACAATAATGCATATGTTGTTTGAGAAGTTTCTTCTGTCTGCCATGGTGTGAGTGATACTGTAGCAATTTAGTGCTTGTAAAATTTGAAACAACTTCCCTCATTGGGTGGCCTCCTAATCAACACTTGATTTAGGTCCTTCAAGCTGGCCATCTCTGATTGCTCAAGTTAGATCCTTTAGGAACAAATCCTCATTTGAATCGTTCACAGCAGCTCCAATGTAATGTTTCACTCTTTGTCTATTCACCTTGAATTCCTGACCTGCCTTTTATCGTAAAGTTCAATAGTTCTGTGAGGATAAACTTTGATAAGTTCAAAAAAGTCCTGACCATCTAGACTTTAATTTTCTAGGAAAATTTTTAATCGCGAATTATAGAGCAAGACTTAATGGCCTGAAATAAGCTCCCTCTGCTGAATTTGCTTCTTATGACATTGCTTGGTCCTCTCCTTGTAGATTCTAGCATTTTCATAAGAGAATAATCGTAACTCTTCTGGTTCACAAAATTGTAGCTTCCTTTACTCTGCTATCGCCGTCATATCCATGTTCAATTATTTAACTACCTAGTATGGTTTGCGCTCCAACTTTAATGGAAAATGTCAAGCTTTCCCATAAGCAATTTTATATGGAGACATGCCAAGTGGGGTTTCGTAAGTTGTTCGATAACCCTATAAGAAGTCATTTAGCCTAAGTGACTAATTTTTTCTAATGGGATTCACCACTTTCTCCAGATTCTTATTTGTCTCCCTGTTGGACACTTCTACCTAGCACTTGTTTATGGATGATATGTTGTAGCGACCTTATACTTGATTCCATAGTTAGCCAATGCTGTAGCAAACATCTTGTTGCAAAAATGGGTTTTTCATCATTGACAACGGCTCTAGAAGTGCCAAATCTTGAGAAAATGTTCCTCTGAAGAAACTTCACGACTACTTTGGTTTTATTTGTTGGCAATGCTACGGCTTCTACCCATTTGGATATATAGTCCACAACAAGTAAGATGTAAAAGTTGCCAAAAAAGGGTGGAAACAATACCATAAAGTCTATTCTCCATACATCAAAAAGTCCAACCTCCAAGATGTTGGTTAGTGGCATTTCATGCTTTCAAAAAATGTTTTTTGTTCTTTGACACTTGTCACAGTATGTAACAAACTCATAAGCATCTTTAAAAATGAAGGGTCAGTAATAACCTGATTGAAGAACATTTGCTACTGTTCCATGTCCTCCAAAATGTCCACTATATGCTGCAACATGACAAAACTGTAAAATATTTGAAATTTCTTCATCAGGAATACATCTTTTGATCACACGATCTGAACACATCTTGTATAAGTAAGGATCATCACACTAATAGCTTCTAACATCATGGAGAAATGTCTCTTCTGCTGTTAGCTCAAATCGAGTGGTAATAATCCGCTCACTAAGTAATTAGCAAAATCTACATACCATAAAAATCCAAATTGCTAGAGCATTTGCTTAATTAGAGTGCTTACATCTACTTCCAGCCTTGAGAGATGATCTGCTACTTGATTCTTAGTGCTTTTTATATCCTTAATCGTTAGGTTAAAATCTTGTAGTAAAAGAATCCACCTAATCAACCTTGGTTTGACATCTTTATTTAAAGTCAAATACTTTATAGCTGAGTGATCCGTGTAAATAGTCATTTGGGTGCCAACCAAAAAAGCTCTGAATTTATCAAGTAAAGCAAAAGCAACTACCAACGAATCTTTTTCAGTGGTAGTATAATTTAGTTGTGTATCAGCCAAGGTCTTGCTGGCATAATAAATAGAGTAAAAAATCTTACTTTTCCTCCGCCCTAACACTGCTCCAACAGAGTGATTACTAACATCATACATCAACTCAAAAGACATACTCTAATCAAGTGCTACAATAACTGGTACTGTAGCTACATATATAAGGGTTTGAATATTTTGGAAAAATCCTTAATAAACCTTCTATAGAACCCAACATGTCCTAAGAAACTTCTTATACCCTTGGCTAAAGTAGTTAGTGGAATTTTATTAATCGTCTCTATTTTTGCCTTATCCACTTCTATTCTCTTTCTAAAGACGTTATAACCTACGATTATCCTTCTTATACCATAAAATGACACTTTTCCCAATCAACACTAAGTTGTTTCCTTACATCTCTTAAGCACATTTTCTAAATTATGCAAACAATTATCATATGATTTCCGAAAAACTGAAAAATCATCCATGAATATCTAAAGTGTTTGCTCGACCATATCTGAAAAAGATAGACATAACTCTGGAAAGTTGTTTAATCTCTCTGATACAACAAAACCCACAACACTAATAAAATTACAGTCTTCAACATTATCAGGGCTCTTCATGGTAGCTAGCACATTGAACATAACTTGTTGATTATTAACCCACATGGTCAATTCTTTTTTTTTTTGCACATGAATCAGAGTCTTTCCTGTGGCTAAAATTGGTCTGCATAAAATGATCGGTACTTTTTATCTGCCTCAAAGTTCAGCACTCTGAAATCTACTAGAAAAATAAATTTATCTACATTGACCAATACAATTTCAATCTTACCTTCTGAATAGGCATGAGATCTGTTAGCAAGTTATAAAGTCACTATTGTTCGTTTAACTTATCCAACTCCCAATTGATTGAACACTGATAAAGGCATAAGATTGATACTAGGCCCTAAATTACAGAGTGCCTTACCACTGTATTTAGTTCCTATAGAGCATGAAATTGTAAAACTTCTTAGATTTTTCAACTTTTAAGGTATCTTGTTCTAAAGCATATGGCTGTGTTCTTATGTCAAAATTACTGTTTCAAAATCTCCAAGCCTTCTTTTCCTTGCCAAAATATCCTTTAAGAACTTCATATAATTTGGTATTTTTTCTGGAGCTTCCATAAAAGGAATGTTGATATATAGCTGCTTCAACACTTCTAAGAATTTGCTGAATTACTTGTCTTATTTTTACTTCTATAATCTTTACGGAAAGGGTGGTGGGTGCCTAAACTAATATGTTGTAGCAGGTTGTACAAACTTTTTCTCTTTTGCCATATGCTATACTAATGTGGTTGGTGTTGTTGCATCTTCACCAAAAGATGTTGGATCATCATTTTCTGTAGATGTTGTAGCTTAACTGTTCACACCAGTGTGCCGGAAAATGGGAGGTTGTGGCTCCTCTTCAACTTGAGTTTCTTCTTGGGTTAAAATGGGTTCAACTCTTCTTTTTGTTATGCCTACTAGAATATGAACATCCTTTCTATATCTTAAATTAATCACTTTGTAATTTTTTTTTTCTCTTCTTAGATCCTCTGTGTTGCTAGGTAAACTGCCCTGAGGTCTGTTACTTAATACTGTAGCAAGTTGTCCAATTTGATTTTCTAAGTTTTTTAAAGATACAACTTGACTTTGGACAACCACTTCATTCTTTGCAATGTACTTCTTAATCAAAGATTGAAAAGAAATGAGTTAATCATTACTAGTGTTTTTTTGCCCTTGATTTTGCTGGTGAAATCCTTGTGGTTGAGCAAGCCTATATTGTCTACTAAGTACGGTAGCATATTGATTATAATTGCTCCATTAGAAATTTGGGTGCTGTCTCCATCCAGAGTTGTGAGTGTTTAAATAAGGATTGTTTTGGTTCTGTCTATAGCAGTTGCCCACATAGTTGACTGAAGCAGGATTTCCAATACAGTTATTAAATAGATATCATTCTCCGCAATAAACATAAGATATCTCAACAATTTAGTTGACAGTTCCTGAAACAGTTGTTATAACCTTCATTATATTTGTTAATGAAGTTACTTGGGCTAATAATACTATCAAGGCATCTACATTATGGACTCCTGCTATTCATCTTGCTATAGCTTGTCCAGTCGATGGCTACTGATAGTTGTTATTAGTTATCATTTCCAAAATTTCATAAGCTTTATTATAAGACTTAGACAATAAGTTTCCAACTGTATACAATAAGGAATACTATAATGAGGACATCTTCTAAGTAACTCCTTGAATCTTCCCATACAACATTCAAGCTTTCATCTTTAAGTTGATGGAAAAATGTGATATCATTCCTTAACTAGGCATTCTTAGTAGACGGGAAGTACTTTTTAAAAAATTTATCAGCCAAGTCATTCCAAGTAATAATGGAATCACCTGATCGAGAGTTTAACCATTCTCTTGCTCGATCACTTAAATAAAATGAGAAGAATCTGAGTCTCAAGCTTCCTGTGATTCTCTAGCAATCTTGAAAGCGTCACTTACTCCAGGAAATAATTTAAGGTGAAGGTGAAGATCTTCTTATGGTAGTCCATTGGATTACCCCACTGTTTAAAGCATCTGAAATATTACTGGTTTGAGCTTAATATCTAATGGCTCTATCTCTATTATATGCCATATAGATAATATTGTTGTTCCCTGGTTGCCCATGAATAAATTACCCATTCTGACCTTGACCTCCTTGTGCATTGACTGGTTCTATTTCTCCTTGAGGGTTCAAATTTCCCATATCTTGTAAATCGTCCATGTCAACAACAGTTCTTAAATTCCTATGCTCTTTTGTCAATCTCCTTACAGATCTTTCAATTTCTGGATGAAAGTGGAATTCAACAAGTTTAAACTTACATATACAAGGGTTGTTAGAGCACTTCTGTCAACACAATAAACAAACTAAAAGAAAACTAAAAGTTGCACCAACTAAAATTGACTTCACAAATCACAATAAGCATTCAATCCTTGGTAATAGCACTAAAAACTAGGTGATGCGTATTACTATAAGTATCAATGAACAAGTGTACGCAATAAGTAATATAATGATGAGTATTCAGATCATCTTTACAGAAATTGATGTTCTAAGACTTGCTGGAGCAATCTTAACAATGCAACTTCAGTCTAAGTAAAATAAAATAATGAATGAAATTGATGACCTAACAAAATAAAAAATACAATAAACAGAATGCAAAATGAAAACCTTAAATCAAACTCAAAGATGTATTCAATGAGAAAAAAAGTAGTTGAGTGCTTGTTGAGTGTTAGAAAATGTATATTTATAAAGGAGAAAATCGTCATTTTACATTTCAAGTCTTACTAACACCCTTACTTTTATGTATTTAAGCTCGTTGTGATTAAATTATGTGTGTTTTATTTTAATTAAGTATTTTATGTATTTTAGGGGTATCATGGTCATTTCACAATGAACAAGAGCTCAGACGGTAAAACGGACATCACTTTTGAACTCAGGACAGTCGAAAACCTTAGTAGGAGTATAAAAGGAAAAATGGCACAATTCACATGTCCATTACATTCGCTCACACATACGGAACGATGACGTGGCATTGACCGATGATGTGGCATCAACTGATGAGGTGTCGCGATTTCATTTGAGAAATTTTTTTTGTACTGTTGATCGGTGACGTGGCAGCATGTTAGTGGACCAAAAATCACTCGTACGGTACATGCATATACACAGGATTATTTTCAACCAAACCGCGTCACTGTTCAAACCGGTTGACTGTTCAAACCGCGTGGTCAAACCGCGTACTGTTGTCTTATGACGTAGCGCAATCTAAGCGTCCAAACTGTTTTTAATCCGATAGTCATGATTTACTCAATGTATTTATAAAAAGGGGGTCTCCCCCCTAGTTTGGCATCCCTAAATCCATTTTTAGACTCCATTTTCTGTAATTCCTTCTCCATCTTGTATTTTTTATATATTTTAATAAATTTTCATTTTACTCCTAGTTCAATTATGAGTAGCTAATTTTCTTTAGAGCTTGGGTTGAAGGTGAAGTCTCAACATGTGTCATGAGCTTTATTTGGTAAATTTATTTTCTCTTCCCCTCTAACTTTTGTGGATGTTTTGACTTTTCGTCGACAAATAATCATAATATTGTCTAGTTACCGCCCTGGTTTCACCGGCTCCCTAGTACAAGGTTATTATTATTTGGCACGGTAAGTCCTTAGTACCATATTAATTAGAGCGTGATTCATGAGGTGTAGAAATCCCCTCATGATTTAATTGGCATTAATAAGGAATATTTAGCCCATGGTGCATGTTGTTGCAGATCCAGATACCCAAGTGCTTCATTTCAATAGATTTCTCTTCAATTTATTCTCACCATTTTAATTTAAGTTTTAGAATATTCCAAATCATTTTCATCAGAAATCCAACCACCTATTTAGAAAATTAATTCTACACACAATTAAAATCCACCTCCTCGTGGGATCGACACTCGTCACCATTAATCTATTATACAATAGATTAGTACACTTGCGAGTTCAATAAAATTTGTACAAGTTTTTAGCACCGTTGCTGGGGAGGTAAGTTATTTTAATTTGTAGAATTAATTTTTGTAAATAATTTCTTTTAGTTATTTTCTTGTAATTTTTTTATTTATTTAAAAAAAAGAAAAAAAAGTAAATCCGCATTTAGAGGTAAGAATTTCTTTTCTTTTTCTCTTTTTTAAAATTCTGTAATTTAATTTTCAAGTTATTTTTATTTGTAATTTTTTGTTTATCTTATTAATTTATTTCACGTATTTTTTTAGTGTGTTTTTATAGTAAGGTTGTAACAGCGTAATAAAGTTAATATAATAATTTCTCCTTCTTCTTTATTTTTATTTTTTTTGTTCCCATTTTTGTATTCTTTGCATGCATGGTCGTAGGTCATTATTATCTAATCTTGAACCTATAGACCTTTAACTAAAAAAAACACTGCACACACACAAACACATTAAAAATAAAAGTGAAATGGATTTGCAACAACAACAACAAGCACCACCACAAGAGAGGTCATTTAAGGACTACTTTAGTCCCTTAGCTAATTTGAGCACATCATGCATAAGATACCCAAATGTAGCTGTTAGGAGTTTTGAACTAAAACCTAGTGTGCTAAATTGTCTCCCAACATTCTGTGGCCTAGAAAATGAGGACCCATATAATCATCTAAATGATTTTCATGCTGTTTGTCAAACTTTTAAATATGAGAATTTTTCAGACGATGACGTTAAGCTTATATTATTCCCATTTTTTTTAAAGGATAGAGCTCGTTCATGACTCAATACATTGCCTGCTAATAACATTACATCATGGGAACAAATAGTAACAAAATTTTTGAATAAATATTTCCCAGTATATAAAACTAATGCTATTCGTAGGAAAATTTCAGAGTTTACCCAGAGAGAAGACGAGCAGTTTTTCAAAACATGGGAGCGATTCAATGGGTTACTCTTGAAGTGTCCAAATCATGGGTACGAGAAATGACACCAATACCAATACTTTTTGGAGGGATTATTGCCACATGTGCAAGAATGACTAATGGCAACAAGTGGAGGAGAGCTAATGTCAAAAAGTGCATCAGAGATTTGGAAATTCTTCCAGCAACAAGCAGATAATTCCCAACAACGGAGTCGATCACTCAGGACTACGAAAAGAATTAAGGGAGTAAATGAGGTTCACATTGGCGAGTCAAGTTAAGAAATTAAAGAAGTCAAAGCGATAATTGAAGGTATCTCCCGACAAATAGCATCGTTATCGACTGCTAAATCAACAGAACCACATGATCATGACTCATACCTAGATCAAGCCAATGCCATAGGTGTAATGAGAAAACCATCAAATTACAACCCATACTCCAACACATATAACCCTGGATGGAGAGACCACCCCAATTTTTCATGGTCTCAAGGATTCCAATAGAATGGACCAGCAGCTCCAGCTCCACCAACGCAACCAATTCCTCAAGTTCCTCAAGCCTCTCAGCCCACATTTAGACCGTACAATCAGAACCAGAACTACTCTCAACCCAGACCATGGGAGGATGCATTCCAGAATTTCATGAATGTTACTCACTCTATGATTGAGCAACATAATCGCACCATTAATGAACTACGAAATGAGATGAGAGCAGGCTTCAACTCATAAGCCCAATCAGTTTCAAACCTTGAGAAGATGGTGGGACAACTTGCTTCTTCAATTCAGACTTTGGCAATGACCGTTGAAAAAGGTAAGTTTCCAAGTCAACCAGTGCCTAATCCTAAAGGAGTGCATGAAGTACGTACCAGTTCACAATAGCAGTATTGAGAGGTCAAAGCGTTCATGACCTTACGAAAATGGAAAGAAGTCAACAAAAAAGTCGAGATGTCGGTGATGAAAACGAATCAAATTGTACCTGTGAACGTTGAGGACTCACCATCAGAGGAGAAAGAAGAAACCAACCCACGAGAATACGTTCCTAAAGCTCCATTTCCTCAGAGGCTAGCTAAAGGAAAGAAAGGAAAATCCACAGGTGAGATTCTTGAAATCTTCAAACAGGTGAGTGTTAACATCCCTTTGCTTGATGCTATAAAATAAGTGTCATCTTATGCCAAGTTTCTTAAAGACCTTTGTACTAAAAAGAGAAATATTTATGTTCAAAAGAAGTCATTTTTAAAAGAAAACGTTAGTTCTATACTCCAACACAAAATTCCTTTAAAATGAAAAGACCCAGGCACCCCCACTATCTCATGTAGCATAGGGAACCACACAATTGAGAATGTTTTGTTGGATTTAGGAACTAGTGTAAATTTGTTGCCTTATTCAGTATTTGTGAAACTTGGACTTAGAGAATTACACCCAACTCCAGTGGTGTTACAGCTTGCAGATCAGTCCACGAAAATACCTCGTGGTATTGTGGAGGACGTGCTTATACAGGTAGACAAGTTTCATTTTCCTGTTGATTTCATTGTAATTGACACTCAACCAATCTAGGATTCAAGGAAGCACATCCCTATTATCCTAGGCCGATCTTTCTTGGCAAGTGCCGATGCTCACATTCAAGGCAGGACTGGAAATATACAGTTGTCCTTTGGCAACATGACTATGGAGCTAAACATCTTCAACATTGCCAAACAACCTCACAATACAGATGATGGAATTGTTGATGTGGATTTAATAGAAATATTAGTTGATAATACTTTTCTTTCAAACCTTAGTGATGATCCTTTACAAACATGTTTAACTTACCTTGGTTTTGATTTTGATATTGACAGATCAGTCGATGAGATCAACGCTCTACTTGACTCAGTACCATCCATGGACACTAATAAATAAAAGTCAAGAGTTGAATAACTAGCACCATCAGAGAAGAAACTCATCCCATCATCAGAATCACCACCGAAACTCGAGCTCAAACCATTACCCAACACTTTGGAATATGCGTTTTTGGGAGAAGAAAGTACTATGCCGGTAATCATCTCATCATCTCTAAATAACGAATAAAAATGTAAGTTGTTGGATGTTTTAAAAGAGCACAAAGGAGCATTATGATGGACCATAGCAGACATGAAAGGTATAAACCTAGTAGACTGTATGCATTACATTCACCTTGATGAAAATGCTAAACCTACTAGGGAAATGCAACGTCGGTTAAATCCTAATATGAAAGAAGTTGTTAGAATTGAAGTCCTTAAACTATTAGACGCAGGTATCATTTACCCCATTTCTGATAGTTCATGGATCAGTCTTGTGCAAGTTCTCCCCAAAAGGTCAAGAGTCACAGTAGTTACCAATGCTAATAATAAATTGATACCCACTAGACCATTTTCTTTTACCATTTATTGATGAAACGCTTGATAGATTAGCAGGCCATGAATTTTATTGCTTTCTAAATGGTTACTCATGATATAATTAGATTCCCATAGCACCAAAAGATCAAGAGAAAACCATTTTCACTTGCCCTTTTGGCACATTTGCATATAAGAGAATGTCATTTGGATTATGTAATGCACCTGCTACATTTCAACGATGCATGTTAAGCATTTTTTCTGATATGGTTGAACGATTCCTTGAAGTCTTTATGGATGACTTTTCTATTTTTGGTGACTCATTTGATCAATGTTTACATCATCTAACACTAGTTCTGCAGAGATGTATTGAGAAGAACTTAGTCTTAAATTAGGAAAAGTGTCATTTTATGGTAAAATAAGGTATTGTTCTCGGTCACATAATTTCGAACAAAGGTATTGAGGTTGACAAAGCCAAGGTGGATCTCATTTCCAATCTTCCTCCACCTAAAACAGTCAGAGAATAAAGATCTTTCCTTGGGCATGCAGGTTTTTATAGATGTTTCATTAAAGATTTTAGAAAAGTTTCTAGACCCTTATGCAATCTACTTGCTAAAGATGTACCTTTGATCTTTGATGATTCATGTCTTATGGCATTTGAAAAATTGAAGCAGTTGTTGACATCATCACCCATCATTCAGCCCCCAAACTGGAGCCTACCATTTGAACTCATGTGTGATGCATCTGATTATGCAGTAGGAGCAATATTAGGACAAAGAGTTGATTGAATTCCCCATGTTATTTACTATGCTAGTATGCCATTGAATGATGCACAGTTGAACTATTTAACTACTGAAAAAGAAATGTTAGCAGTAGTGTTTGCATTAGAGAAGTTTCGATCTTATCTCATTGGTTGTAAAATAATTGTGTTCACAGATCATGCTGCTCTTAAATATCTTCTAAAAAAGAAAGATGCACAAGTTAGACTAATTCGTTGGGTGTTACTTTTGCAGGAATTCGACTTGCAATTCAAAGACAAGAAAGGCACAGAAAATGTCGTGGCTGTCCATCTCTCTCGTCTCCATTTTGACATAATTATGGAATCATTAACATTGAATGAGTCATTTCCATATGAACAATTAATGAATGTGGAAGTATTACCGTGGTAAGCTGATATCGTTAATTATCTTGTTACAGGTCAACTTCCAGAGCATTGGACTAAGCAGGACAAAGCCAATTGTTTTGCAGAAATAAAGAAATTCTTTTGGGATGACCCTTATTTGTTCAAATATTGTGCAGATCAAATTGTTTTACGATGTGTCCCAAAAAGTGAAATTCAGACTATTCTTTCATTCTGCCAAGAACAAGCTTGTGAAGGCCATTTCAGCGCTAAGAAAACAACTACTAAAGTTTTACAATGTGGTTTTTATTGGCCAACTATATTTTGAGATGCTTACACTTTTTTCTCTTCATGTGATAGGTGTCAATGAATGGGGAGCATTACACGAAGGAATATGATGCCATTAAATCCAATTTTAGTGGTTGAGATTTTTTATGTCTGGGGTATCGACTTCATGAGACCATTTCCTCATTCTTTTGGCCATTAATACATATTAGTTGTTGTTGACTACGTATCGAAATGGGTAGAAACAATTTCATGTAGAACCAATGATCATAAGTTGGTGATAGGATTTTTGAAAAGCAATATTGTTTCACGCTTTGGATTCCCTCGAGTAATAATCAGTGATGGTGGTGCCCACTTTTATAACAAAGCATTCAAAGCTCTTTTGACAAAGTATTCTATCACCCACAAAGTGGCGACCCCATATCATCCGCAAACCAGTGGCCAAGTTGAGATCTCCAATCGAGAAATAAAGCGCATATTAGAAAAGACGGTGAGGTCAGACAGAAAAGATTGGTCATTAAGACTTGATGATGCATTATGGACATATAGAACGGCTTTCAAGACCCCAGTTGGGATGTCACCATACTGGCTAGTGTATAGAAAAACTTGCCACCTACCCGTGGAACTCGAACATCGTGCATACTGGACCATCAAGAAATTCAACTTTGACATGCAGCAAGCTAGCTCAAAAAGAAGATTACAGCTGGCAGAACTTAAAGACCTTCGCAATTATGCATATGAAAATGCCAAGATTTACAAGCAACGAATGAAAGTTTTCCATGACAAGCAAATTATAAGAAAATATTTCACTCCAGGTCAGAAAGTGCTTTTATTCAATTCTCGCTTGCACCTATTTCTAGGTAAGTTATGCTATCGATGGTCTAGCCCCTTTATTGTTCACACTGTTTTTCCACATGGGGCAATTGAAATTAATGACCCAAAGAACGGTGTCACGTTTAAAGTTAATGGTCAAAGATTAAAGACATATCTAGAGTACCAACCACATGGAGAGGACACCGAAATAAATTTGAGTAACCCACCAGATTTAAATTGAGTTTTTTTTTTCTTTTCGGTGATTTGATTTTTTTCTTTCTTTTTACTATTCTTTTGCTAATTGAAATTATTTTTGCACAAGCGTGTTTGTTTAACCATTAAGTTTTCTCTTATTATTGTTAATCGTGAGTGTCATAGGTAAACAGATCCTCCTGGACATTCGTAGACCACTTCAACGTGTAAAATCTCATCTCAAAAGCCAGATTCAATTTTGTAAAACACATCATATTTGGGATCTACAACCACCAGAGTTAGTATCTCATATTGAGGATTTAGAAAGCCAACTCAGAGACATTGAGAGAGATGTCTACAACATCCAGTTAGAGCTTGAGGTAAATTCAATAAGAGGACAATTTTAATTTTCTTTATGTGTTTTAGTTTATTTTTCTTTGTTTGTGTGCTTTAGTTTGTTACCCCGGTGAAGTGGCGAATAACGGTATTCCGTGACAATCAAGTCAGTTACTTTAGTTTCCCATAATAACTAATATTCTGAGGCGAAGGTGTGAACAGAAATGAGATTTTAGCAAAGATTCACAATCGATTCCCTTCACTTCCTCGGAATGTCATCCTTACAATATATAAAGCTCAGTCCAAACGCATGCGATTGCTGAAGAGGAATAACATACCTATTGACATCCGCTGGTTAATCGAGGCAAAAGTACGCGTGGCAGGTAAGTTGCCTCCTAAATTTATTGCATACATGCCTAGTTGTGGTAAAGGAAATTCTGCAAGAAAATGAAGAGCTCGAAGAATTTCTGTTGCTTGTCATAAGTGTGCCAGAATGAGATGCGATAAAAAACCATGTTCTTTAGGAATGATGTCTGATAAGAGGGAAGATAAGATTCAATTCATTAGGGATTGCTTGAATAAGGAGTCATTGGATGATATCCTTTTGACTCTTGAAACACATCCCAATGGATATGTATAAGGAGCGATTCTCCAGTTATGGCCATTATTCCAGAAAGAGCATGCACAATATAGTCTCGGGAATCTGACTATAAACGACCATGTTTGCCAGTTTATAAAAAAACTGGATGGGAAGCCTATCCTCAACCCATAGAGGGCGTTCAAGTCGTTTTTGGACCTAAAACCAGGGGAAGATGTGAGCCACAATCGTAACTACCTATAAATATCCTTTTATGTCAATGTTGTTTTATTTCACTGTTGTTTTATCATTTGTATTATTGTCTTTAATAATTTTATTTTGTCATTTTTTTCCTTTTTATTGTTTGCTTTTTGACTTTCGAGCCATGTACTTTACGCGTTAATTGACACTGACATGCTACCTCATACACAGCTATGACCCACTGTCACCAAGATCCTTAAATATGATTTGTTTTGTTTAGCACTCACAAATTATTTTTGAGAAGTATCACAATGGCAGCTACTCCAAATAAAAAATTCAAGAACATTTATGTGCTTTCTGGATTTAACTATGGCAAACATAAAGAGTTCATTGAGGCAGCCATAGATCTTGGTCGAAGCATAACAGAGAAAAAATTACACTTGGTGTATGGAGGAGGTAACCGAGGGTTATCAAAATTGGTCTCAGAAGCTGCTTTTGTCAGAGGAAGCCAAGTGCTAGGCATCATCCCAAGTGTCCTAAAACCTTTGGGCAGTTTGTCTGATTCACCGACTGGAGAAGAGTTAGTCGGCTCAGGTATGCAAGAAAGAATAACTGAAATACTTAATCATGTTGATGCGTTTATTTTCCTATTAGGAGATCTTGTAACTCTAGAGGCACTTATCACATTAGCATCTTGAGCTCATTTGCACATTCACCAGAAACCCATCAGTTTGTTAAATGTCAATAACTTTCATGATGGCTTTATCGCATTTCTTAACCATGCAATAAAAAACTATTTTATTCATTCTACAGCGAAAAAGCTTTTTATTTGTGCTCACACTGCTAATGAGCTACTTGATCTGTTACAAGCTTATAGACCAGAGTCAGACTCCACGACCTTTGTGTTGGAGTCTTCAAATAATAATGGTAACAGTAGCCGCAGTAAGAAGTACAAATTAGATTTAACTCTCCGCCTGTAAATATTATCTTCTATGTTGCACTACCCAGGTGATGTCTCTAAACTTTACTCTTTTCCTTTACAACATTGAGGACAACGTTTCGTTCTGGTTGGGGAGATGGAATAGTTGACAATTGTGGAATCTTGGTTAAGTTTTTACTAATTTTTTGTTGTTAAGACTAACCGTGGCTAACTTTTTGTGTTGAAGATAGCTGAATATGGAGTGTAGTTATTCTAGAAACGCATCTTCTTCGTTTGAAAAAAAAAATTTCAGACATTTTTTTTTCTTTGCCAATCATTTTCTTTTAACTTCTTCTTTCTAATTTTGCCTTTATAAATATACGCTTTCAAATTTTTTGAGTCGAAGATGGCTGAATATAGAGTGTAGTTCCTCTAGAAACGCATCTTCTTAGTAAAAAAAAAACCATTTTCTTTTTCTATTATTTTAAGCTTCACTTTTCTAATTAACTTTTCTGCATCATTTTCACCTTTCTGTATGCATATTTTCTTTTCAAGTTTAGAATAGGTTGGGGGGTAGAATGTCATTTGAACCTTAAAAAAAAAAGTTTTGTGATTTGTTTTAATATTGGATGACATGATGATTTTCAAATTTTAGTATTTGTATTATCTTTGATCTTAAGTGATGTTACACCATGTTTGCTAATCTGCATGTTGATGTCGGAGACAAATATGAGTTGCTTGAACAAATGCACATGTTATAATGAATACCAAGTGAGTTTTTGAGCCTATTATTTTCTTGGAGAGTAACCCCTTTTTGCCCAATCTTCATACAGCTTATCAATTTATTATTTTATACGATCTCTAGATTTCTTTTGAGTCAACCTTCTAAAAAAATTAAGATAAAAAAAGAAAAAAAAAGAAAAAAATGTGTGTTGCTACATCTTGAGGTCCATCTAACTAGTAGATATGGAAGATTATTTAGTGCCCTAAAAGATGATGGAAAGGCTATCGTTGACCCGTTTGAGCCTTTCTAGCCATCCCTTTTGTGAAATATCCATAGTTAACCCTTTTGAGCCTTAAAAAACAAAATTTCCTTGTCAAACTTATCATCTTGACCCACTCCGATTTGGAGTATTACTCGATATCTTACAAGTTCCATCACCTTTTTATGTTTGAGAAAAAATGTAAATAATTATTTTGTTCAGTGAAGTTATGCTAAACAAAAGCAAAAAAAAAAAGCAAAAAAAAAAAGCAACAAAAAATTGTTGTTTCAAAAAAAAAGAAAAAAATAACAATAATAGGTGAAATCCACCTTGCAACTTCTCAAAAAAAAATCTCTACCTTTTTCTCAAATATATATGTTGTTTTCTTTATTTCACCTCCTTTGTTAGCCATGTCCCCAGCGTACGTTACATCCTAATAAAAGTCCTTTTTTTATTTTAGGGAACTATAGTCTGAAGTAGAAGCTAGATATATGGGCTAAAAAGATGTAGTGATACATATAAATAAATAAAAAAGAAGAGAAAAAATAAATAAATAAATTAGGTTGACTAGAATTTTTATTTGACTTGAGATCGTATTATTTCTAAGCTAAGGGCATATTTCTTTCATCTTGGTGAGAGTGTGTGATATCACTTCTTTATTATTTTCTCTCAATTACCATTCATTGGAGTGACTATTTTTATTGGGTTTAATTTCTTTGTGAGAGTGTCACTACTCCCAGTGAGATGGGGTTTGACATGTCATTCTTGAAAGTAGCTGTGACAAAGTCTACTGGGCTGATTCATGTGGATGGTTGATGTGGGTGTGATGTTTTTTTAGACTAGAGATAATGCTTATACTTTTATTTGATAATGCTTATACTTTTATTTGCAGCAGTTGGCGGATGATGTTCGCAGGATTTCTGAGATGCAGCAGCTAATTCTAGACAGATTGGATACTCTCTCTCATGACCAGTAGCAGCTCTACTCTCAGTTTCAGACTTTTCAGGAGCAGAGTATCGATCAACACTATGAGCTCATCGCTGCACAGCGTCGCCTTCTTGGTTATTTCGGATATAACCCTGGCAACACCTCCTCACAGCCTCCCTTTTAGTTTCTGATTCTCATATTCGCACATACATTTCATATTACGTTTATTTATGTGTTGCTATTTATATTATGTTTGGTATACATTGCTACTTTTATATGATTTTGATGATGGACTTTCATGTGAGTGTTTTTTATTATTGGCTGATTATATGTTGGATGATGGAGTTGTTGGTATATGGAAACTTGTTTTCTTATCTTTGGAAGTGCTTTAATCTCATTTTGTATTTGAGGATTTGTTCAATTTTAAAGGGAAACTCTGCCAAAATTTTTGCTCGCCTAATCTGGGTAATTTCTTTCTCAACTCTAAGCTTTACGTTTTTCTTTTCTCTCTTTTCTTTTTGATGATGAAGAGGGAGAGATTATGTTAATTATGGTAATGCTCCTGTATAATTTGTTGATAAAAGGGGGAGATATGAAATAGCGATTAATAAGAATAAAATTCACTTTTGAAATGAATTTTGTTTTTAAATGCTTCATTGAGCAAAAATCTGTTTATTGGACATATTTTTTAAATTGGCCATACATTTAGGGGGAGCATATATTAAGGGAGAGCAAAATATTGAATGAAGTTTGTCATCATCAAAAAGTGGGAGAATGTTAACATGTATATGTTTATAATATTGATTTTGATGATAACAAACTTTAAATGTTTTTTATTAAATGTTGGAGCTATTACATTAATAAAAGAAAACCTTATAATCTTTCTTATTTTGTTCAAAAAAATGGATATCTGTCAAACTTCAATTGGAAAATGATTTCCTGCAATTTTTTGCTAAAGCTGTGATTCTGGAAGTAACAAATTGATGGGAAGACTATTGGAATTAACCGGCGAACCGTTTATGAAAAAATGGTTAACCGATAAATTCCAGAATGGGGCACCGTTTAATAGAAACGGATAAGGCTAATTGTTTTGCATATTACTGGAAATAAACGGGGAACCGTTAATTACAAACGGCTAACCAATAAAATTCCAGAATATCATTTCGTGCTAATCTTTAACCGTTTAGTGAAAACGGATAGCTGACATTTATCTTGGAGGTCTCTGGAATTTAACGGCGAAAGGGTAAGCCTAAACGACAAACTGTCTATTTGAATTTTGGCCCAACGGTAACTTTGACCAATCCAAACGGTTAACCGTTAACAGCTAATGGCAAACTGTTTTTGGGCAAATAGTCTATAACAGCTATTTTTCAGCTCCAACTATAAATAAGCTCATTCAAATTCAAACAAGGTTTATCACAACATCATCATTGAGCTTATATTCATGAATACAATCTTCAAAGAGCTTTAAACACATTCATTTTTCATATATTCACACATTGGACATTGATTTGTAATCTTAAATATTGTGTGAGAGAAAAATAATTTGTAATCTTTTGCTTTGAGTGATTGTAAGTGTTGGGATACACTTGGGTTAAGAGATTGGGGATAATCTCTTGTTGTAAATGTTTATTAACACCTTGAAAGTCAATTGTAAGTATTTGAAGCCTTGGAGACTTGTTTAGTGGAATCCTCATGCCCGGAAAGCTTGGAGGCGTGGACGTAGGCAAGGTTGACCGAACCACGTAAAAATCATCGTGTTTGAATCTCTCTTCACTTATTTTTTAAATTGTGATTAATTTATTAGTCATTGCTTTAAATTCGTTTTTAGATTTGCATTAAGGTTTGCAATAGAATTAAATAATTTTTAGAAATTCAATTCACCCCCTCTTGGGTTGCATAACTAGAATTTCAAATTATACGTCTACACTTGAGCACGACTCTCTCACTCACTCACTCTCTCTCTCTCTCTCTCTCTCTCTCTATATATATATATATATAATTAAAAGAATTAGTACCTATGCACATGTTAATTGTATTCGCTTAAATTATATGAATGCAATTGATGGTAAATTACATTAAGGTTGTTTTTATAATATAAAATTTATTAAAAAATGAGTATATTTTAACCCATCAAAATAAATATTTTCTACGCCTATGAGAAAAGTCTAATTATAAACTAAACTTGTACTATTAAGGTAAACCAACAAACAAAGACAATGCAAGAACAAAAGCTCACCATCTAGAGGATTACGATAGGATACATAAAATTTACTGCCCAATGATATCCTAAAAGAGATATACGGCTCTATAACGAACCAAAGGTCATTGCTCAAGAAGATTACAAAGTGATACAAATAATCACCATCCAATGATGTCCTAAAATAAATACATAGCTTTGCAACCCAACACTCTATGAAATCAATACAAGAGATATAGGGTTGTATGAAAAAGCACTAATAAGAGCACTCTTCTAAGTTATACTCAAAATCACCACTATTTTCCAAGCTTACAGACTATTACCCTTATATAGATAATTAGGAATATCTCATCAAGCTTAGGTTAAGATCTCCATCATTCTATATCTCAAATTAAACTCGAAACGAAGATCTTTGCTGTGACAAGGTGGAAGAGAACAAAGCACAACAAAATTTGACTTCAAAATCAGTTTCATCAGTAAATACAAGCAATCAATACTCTTTTAATCATAGCATGATATAGACAACTCCAATTTAAACGTCATAAAGTTCATTAAACTTTTGACTCACATAACTTTCTATTGATATAAGCTTAGTAATTAAAGTTGATGCATTGATGCCAGTAAATTTAGAACTTTTAGTCTTCTACCAAATTCCTAATAATTATGACCTTTGTTGATAAGAATATCTTTAAGAAAAGAAGTCTGAATTTTATTCCATAAAATTCTTCAAAATTTAGACACATTTATCTTTCTAACGATATAAAACATATAATTTAATGACCTCTAAAGGAATACAATCAATTCAAACAATTGAAGTCATAATCTTGGGTTGTGTTTGTCTCTTGGACTAAATCTGAAAGCACTCTTGTGTCAACAGACCCTTCTAATAAATATTTATATCACTAAAATACTCCAAACTTAAATTACTAATATAGATGACTCAATAAAACTGTAAAAGATTATTTTCTTTCAACGATAAACTTTTAACAACCATCTACATCGCACCTCCAGTCTCGACAATACCAAAGCTAGATTCAACTACTATGAATACAAAATAAATCTTCACTCTAGTTCAACTAAAACCAAAAGCTGAAATAAAAAAGAAAAATTAACAAACCTTGACGGTTTCATTATACAGCCTTGCAAAAATTACTTAGATGACTCCGATGTAAAATAAACCTTAATGTTAATGCTAAAGTAAGCACAAAATGTAATTTTGGAAATTCGAATAACATGATTTTCACATATTATTAAACAAAATGACTATCATTAACCGTAGTTTTCGATTGTTGAATATGACAGTGGAAGGAAACTATCTTTCTCTCTCTTAAATTATTTATAATTTTACGTGAAGGTTAGTAGGTGCAACATAAGGTTTCTTTTATAGGTAGGGGGAGGACTAAACTTTCTTATCTTAGTCATGACTCAGTTTCTGTTCAAATTGAGTTTCATTAGGAAATAATTTTTCATATTATTTAAATCCTTACTTTATCAAACGAGTAATGAGTCATGTGGGACACTAATTTCTTACATCCAACACCAAGTATGGTTTCTTCTAACAAAGATATATGAGTAATCAAATTTACTTTCTACGGTATTTTAATTTCGTTTATGATTTGTTCATTATGAAAAGAAAATAAGGTAACAAAAATATAAGAGTAATCATTTTGGACTTGCACTATCAAAAAAAATTCATGAATATCTTTTAACCGAGTTTTAATCTGTCAATCTATGAGATCAATTCCATTTTAGATACGTGTTCAATTACTTGATATCAATAATTTTGGAGTCGATCATTTTAAACTAATAATATTGGCTGTAGTTGAATGGAATCAGTGGGTGTATAGATAGATTCAGACTTTTAGTGATCTAAAGGCATATTTGACATTAAAGTGGGTGGGTAGAGTAAAATTTTAATTTTTAAATTTTAGTGGGAGTTTTATTGTACAAATGAATTTACAGAGTATTTTAATGGTTCAAATAACTTCACCTTTTA
This sequence comes from Citrus mangshanensis, assembly GCA_030449895.1. Lineage (NCBI taxonomy): Eukaryota > Viridiplantae > Streptophyta > Magnoliopsida > Sapindales > Rutaceae > Citrus > Citrus mangshanensis. Next base: position 9,652,373 of record JASUUJ010000215.1, on the reverse strand, counting down.
ATAAAATAAAAGTATTCAAATTAAAATTGTTGAAGTTGTGAAGCTCAAATCTGAACTTGGGGATGTGTATGACACGTCGCTTGTTTTTCAGAAAGAGCAACGACATGTCAAACATTTAAGCTTAGAGTAGTTGTATGATACAAATGCTATGTCAGCTGGTTGCGTTAGTCATGCACGTGATTCATCACATGTTTCACTAATTCAAACGGAAGCTATATCTTCGTTTTGAGTAGCAGATTGTTTGAGCATTTGACAAGTGTCCCTGAGCAAATTCAAGAAGTGGTTTTTTCTGTTAGATTACGGGGAAGGCAGCTGGGATTTTCTTGGCTGGGAAACCCAGGAGCGTGAGTTGGTTTCTTGGGGTTCTTCCAGATAGTTCTGAGTGGAGTATAAAAGGTCCTAGGATCTGTTACTGAGGGGTATCGATTTAGTTACATGTATTCTTCATCTTTGTATCTCGTACTCTCGAAATTAGTGAAAGCTTGCTTGTCTTTTCACAGTGGATGTAGGCAAGAAATTGGCAAAACCACTATAAGTCTTGGTGCAGTGTGTGATCTGTTTTTCTTGTGATTTGTGGTTGATTTCAGTTGCCAAGTCTAAATTCTTATTAGAACTCAGTCTAGTGTTAATTTCAGAACAAGATCAAGTTCCTTAGAGTGGGTCTTGGGGGTTCCAAGTTGATCTTGGTGATTAACTTGGTTCCAAGTTAATCTTGGTGATTAACTTGGTTCCAACAAAAATCATAGTGCAAATAGTCTATTTTTTTTAGACACGTGCAGTTATTAGAGCAGTTATATTCACTGTGATTGTCGGAATCTTAACTTTTATAGCATTTCGACACAAAGAAAGGAGAGAAATTTTTTGAAAAATGGTGATTCGACATTAAAGCATCAGTGAGTGAGGATTTTTAGTGACGCGGAGCTGTTAAAAGCATCGAAGAATTATGATAAAAGCAACTTTGTAGGTGAAGGTGGTTTTGGTTCCGTTTATAAAGGTGTCTTACCTGACAACGCCCAAGTTGCCGTGAAGAAGCCTAAAGAGGCAGATAAGGTTCGGATGCATCAGGAACTTCAGAAGGAAATGAGCATTGTTTCAGAAATAAACCATAAGAATGTGGTCAAGATTTTGTGGCTATTTCTGCAAACCAAAGTGCCTCTACTAGTTTATGATTTTGTTTCCAATGGAACTCTGTTTCGCCATATCCATAGTAAGAGTTCACAAGTTTTTAAAACTTGGAAAAATTGTCTGAGGATTGCGGAGGAAACTGCTTCAGCCCTTGAATATTTCCATTCTTTAGCAAGCCCTCCAATCATACATGGAGATATAAAGTCCGCCAACATACTATTGGATGACAGGTTTACGGCAAATGTGGCTGATTTCGGGGCTTCAATACTGATTTCACCAAATTAAACTGCTATGGCCGCGAAAGTGCAAGGGACTTTTGGTTACTTAGATCCAGAGTATCTAATGATAGGTAATTTTTATTTATTTGTTTGTTTTAATTGGTAACCTGATGACAAACCAATTCTAAATCCCGAAACCTTTTACTTTTTAAGCTAACTAGCGCTCAACTAATGACAGGTTATTTGACAGAGAAGAGTTATGTGTATAGCTTTGTGGTTGTCCTTGTGGAGTTGTTAACTGGCGTTAAGCCTGGCTTTCGAATTGCAATGGCATCGAACGAGTCAGTTAGCATTATTGAACATTTTCTCTCTTCGATTGAAAATAATAGTTGGCGTCAGATTCTGTGCTTTGATGTTGCTGATGAAAGTGAAATGGAGGAGATAGAAATTGTTGCTGAGCTTGTGAAGAAATGCTTAAGCAGTAGCGGCATAAACAGGCCAACAATGGAGCAAGTTTGAAGGAGCTAGAAAGTCTGAAAAAGGTTCCTGACAATTTATGGGCACAGGAGAACAGTGAAAAGACCGAGCATTTGTTAGGTGATCAATCATCAACATATGTAACGGCTATGATAGAACCAGACTCTCAGACTGTGGTGTCATTCGAAATTGAGGACCACAGATATAGTATGTGATCAGTCCAGTCTCGTACAAGAACTTGAACTTATGTAGTACCTAGAAATAAGTTTGGGTTTGTTCCTCAAATATGTTATATAAGTTTGGGTATGTTCCACAATCACATTATTTTTGAAGAATTATTGTTGACTCGTTTTGACATATTGTTGCTTAATTCCGAAGTCTTTATGAAATAAATGAATGATTAAGGATTAGTCATTCCTCCCTTTGATAGTCTTTCCTCAACCTTTGGCAGACTGAAGAAGATTCTGTAATTATTTTATTTGAACAGGATCCTAGGTACAATTCTTAACGTCAAAAAATCTATTAACATCATTTAGAAACTACAATTTTTAAAGATATGTAGTCTTGCATGATTTTTGTGGGTGCATGGAGACTCTACTGGACATTTGAAACTGGGTCATTTTCAAATAGTATTACTTTTTGACTGATGCAGATCCTTTAATTTAAAAAAAAAAGTTGTGATGAAAGGTAAGAATTTTCTTGTACCTCTGCGAATTATTTTTTAAACAAATGAAACTGTGAGACTTTGTTTGGTCTAATACCAAGCTCTTTTATGTTTGCAGACACCTAAGGGTGCGTTTGGGATTGAGGTTAGGCAGCTGTAGCTTAAAAGTTACAGCACTAAAGAGAATTGCAGGTGCCTTTCACAGAGTAGGTCAAGATGACAAGCAGAAGCTAGTTCTTAAAAAGCACCTCACTAAATGAAGATACATCCAATGTAAATGTGAACGAGTTTAGAGTGAGGCGATGCATGATATGAAGCCGTTTCATCCAACTGAAGGCCTTGTTGCTTAAGGGGCTCACCCTTTGATCCTATCATCTTTCTTCGGAGTTCATGGCTGCTTCTACGGAGATGAAATCACCTTGAATCCCCTTTGATGGAAAACAATCTTCATAAGAGATACCCAGAGTGGCAGCCTCTTCCCAATTGATATATTTTGACTTGATGTATGAAACTTGTATAGAGATTTATGAAGCTCAATCTAATATATTATAACAAGCTCGAGCTTTTGAGGAGAATAGATGAATTTTATTGCAGTTCAAATCCACCGGCACTGCAGTTCAAAACCAAACGGTGCAAGTCAGGACATGCACTGCAGAACATATGCAGCAATGGGGAAAAGGAAAATCATGTAGGGGAGAGGCAAATTTATTCATAATATTATAAACAAATTTAGTCTACTTTTTTTTGTAGTTCTTTTAGCATATTCGTTTAATTGCATACGGGGCATTAAAACCTGCCATACGATGAATTGATAATTACTGTACATTGTCACTCAAATGAGTACACCTTACACATTCAAATATTTGCTCAAAGAGGCAGGGTAGTATAGCATCAGGAATTTATCTAGCAGAGCATCCACGGAGCCGCAAGTTTGTTTTTGCTCTAGAATACAACTGGGCTTGGACTGCTAATTGAAAGATTCAAAGATCTTAGAGGCAGGACTCTTATCCTAACAAGGATACCGGCTTGAGGGGATTGAAAATGAAGAAAAAGCGGACCTGCATTACAACTTATAAGATCTCACAGTTTGACATCTCAGAAGTAGAATTGTACATACAAATGGAAAAGGAGCCGGTAACATAGAATAATCCTACATGTATGTCTATGACGCGCAACTTGAGTTCAGGTCATTCTTAATTCCAGCCCACCAACGCAAGTAAGGATGCATCAAATAAAGGTTCCGAAAAATAAATATACAAGGCAATTAAGAGAGTGGAGACAAGCAAAGATAAATTTTAAAGGAAATTAAATCGATTCATTTTTGATAACGTGAAACTGTGAACTACAAGCCTAAATTTATTATTGATTTACTAAGAAAAGGATGGGAACTTTCTTGCAAAAACCCAAAAATAGTTACCAGCCTAGTAAAATGTTTCATGCACCTGACAACTGATTGGTCCTTTTCACAGTCTACCATAAATGTTTATCTAAAACTAAAGTTGGTTGGTGTGAGTGGACTCTCTCCTTAATAAGTGGCTGCCCCACTCGTCTGAAAGTCACCTCTTATGGCCGGGGAATGAGGTTGTGTATTTGTCGTGGTTCAAACAAAAAATAAATAAATAAATGTTTATCTAACATTTCAAGCTTGCAAAGACTTGAGCATTATGACTCGTCATTGACATAAGTCTTCCTCTATCTACCACACCTGCCTGTAGTACTTTAGTGCTAATTCTTTTATTAAACTTTAATAAAAGATGGCGAACTTGTTGTAAGAAAATCAAAATAATTGTAAGCATCCTATAAAAATAAATAAATAAAATTGACTAAAATAATAAACTTTATAAAATAGATCACACCACTACTTTATAATTGCTGTTATGCTCGGCCTTTTCACTATTTTGTTCTGCCCACTTTTTTTTTTTTTTTCCTTTTTTGTGGGAATCGTTGGCAGTACGAGAGAGTTGACAGTTGTGTTGTGCCCACATATAGTGGTCCATCATTTTATCTTCATAAGACTTTGGTCGATGAGTCATGGTTGAATTAAGTCAACAATATGATTAATTTGGCCTTTGATATAATTTATCTTTGTCTTCAAAATTTGCCGCCAGTGGAAATATTACCGGGTCTCCGGCAAGAATATTATTTTCTTCGAATGAATTTTGAGGAAAATGCTAAACTAGAGAAAGAAGAGAAAATATAGCAAATTAAATTTACAAAAAAAAGGAAAAAGATAATAAAAAGAAATGAAAAGAATTAGATAAAGATGCAAAATGGAATCCGGGGGGCAAAAAATATAATTTTCCTTCTTCCTAACAAACTTCATTAGCTTATTCTTTTAGAATTAGTTACATTATGAAATCAGATTCAGATCAGAATCTTCGACGTTGTCCCAAAGGATTTGTGCAGTTTCTGCTCAAATGTGGAATTTTCAACAAAGCCGAGGTCTCAAATCATATGCCCATGCATTAACAATACGTAATTAACAAACTTATCTACTTTCACGAAATAATTATAATAATAAGAATACTAATTAATTTTTTTAACAGAAAAGAGCACTAATAGTTAAACAAAAAGATTAGATTAAATAGTGACAGAAATAATTGTAACATTTTGTAAACTCGTAGAGGGTTATGCACAGTCCCATTTAGGTAGAAAGATAGTCTCAAACTTATATTATTAACTCAAAAAGTATTCTCAGCTCACTCTGATATTCTCCTCAATACAGTGTATTGGATTTATCAATTCTTGAATTTATCAAGTTTTTCATTATATATCTAAAGTGTTTTATTCCATTACCAAATCATTAATATGATAAAAATTACACCATCCTCTAATAATAACATGTCACGTGTCAATCACCTCACCTGAAAAATTGTGTGTACATGAGTACATCGCTCTTAACATCATGGAAGCTTGATTTTTCAAAGTAGACGGCTGAATGAACGTGCATAACTTAATTAGCGAGTCAATGTCAACGACGACAATCAAGTCTTTCTAACTCGCGCGGTCTCCTCAGGCAAATTCACTGGTGCATGCTTTTGTTCTTAGTATTAAAGCAAGATGATGAGGAGCCAATAATATGTATTAAAAAAACATTATAGAGGCTGATGATAAATATTATTGAGAAAATAATGTCGATGCTTTGGTTGATGCTGCTCTTATCTTGGCCAGCAGCAGCAAGCAGCTCGAATGCAAGGCCTGGTTGTGAGGAAAAATGTGAAGATGTCAGTGTTCCTTATCCCTTCGGAATCGACGACCCCAAGTGTGCAATGGAAGAATATTTCTTTCTAAACTGCAGTAGAAGCGTCTCTCCTCCCCAACTATGGTTTAGAATAAATATTGAGGTTTGCAATATATCAATTGAAGATGGCACCATGTGATAAGGAGCCAAGGAGATCAGCAAGAGCACCAAAACGTAACTACAAGTTCAAGGGCTACGTTTGAGCTACGTGCTCATGCAAGCCATGCATGGCTTCATGCAGATCGTGTTCCACGTGCGGGATGTGTTTGTTTGTGTGTTGAAGCAATAGCGGGAGAATCACCACGTCAAAATATTCGTTGCCGGTTTGGAGGAGAATCAAATCGTGGTGGTCATGTTTGATTTGGATTTGGTCTCTAAGTTTATGTTTAAATATTTACTTGTTTTATTTTACTTTATTCTAGCCGATATTGTTGGCTGAGAATCAAAGATTTGTTATGTTAGCTACTATAAATAAGCTTCCCGTTGCGAATAAAGATCATTCGGAAATTATCAAACTCAATTGTCTTTGGTCGTTCTCACCAAAAGCAGAACAATGTTATCATCAAAATCATTGTTAGCAAGCATCTGACTGGGACCTATCAATTGGTATCAGAGCCAGGTTAGTAATGGCAACCAACAAGGAACAGATTAAATGAGTGGAAGCTAAAATTGGAGGAATGCGAGACAGCATGAAGCAGATGGAATTGGGGATCAACGATAAGCTGCATCACTTAGAGGGAGACACTTAGCAAGCTGGCCGATTCAATTAACACCTCCAAAGGAGAGGCAAGTCAGCAGGAGAATGTAGGTTCATCACGTCCGAGCAGAGAAGATAATGATGGTGGTCGACAATAGTTCCCTTTTAGAATGGCCAAACTAGAATTTCCTTGCTACTCAGGAGATGACCCGATGGAATGGTTTAATTGGGTGCATAATTCTTCAAGTACCAGGAGACGATGGATGAGCAAAAGGTGGCGCTGGCCTCTTTTCACCTCGAAGGTGAAGCCAATCAATGGTGGCAATGGTTGCGCAGGGCATATCGAGAAGAAGGGCGCATCATTATGTGGGAAACATTCATGGAGGAATTGTGGGCTCACTTTGGTTGAACCGAATGCGAGGACTTCAATGAAGCATTATCCAGAGTAAAGCAAACAGGCTCTCTCAGTGACTACCAGAAAGAGTTTGAAAGATTGGGTAACCGGGTGCATAGATGGACACAAAAAGTCTTGGTAGGGACCTTTATGGTAAAAGATAATTTGATATAGATTAAATAGCTGAAGGAAAATATTATTTCTTCTTCACTTCTTTTCTTTACATGATCCTATACAATTTATACAAAGATAAGGAGGTATTTTAGGACTATGTTATGGCTTGACATAGGAGAGTTTCCTATTATATCCACGAAGATTGTGATTTGAGAAAGTTTAGGCTAAAACTAATACTAGCTGTTGTTGTCAAGTCTTGAACTTGGTAAGCCTTTAGTTGGAAAATTTATTCCTTCCTTTTGTAGAGTTCATGATTGCCTTGCTGTCATTGTCTTGATTGTGGTTGATTTGAAATTGATTCTTATCAGCCCCCTTCAAATTAGGAATTGCCACCGGGTGTATTCCAAGTTTGTGCCGAAATTTTGAGAACAATGCTTTGGACAATGGTTTAGTGAATAAATCTGTCGTTTGCTGTGATGATGGAATATATCTTGTGTTGAGTAAACCACTGGTTACTTTTTCACGAACAAAAGGATAATCAAGCTCAATGTGCTTGGTCCGTGCATGGAAAACATGATTTTTTGACATATGGAGGGAGCTGATATTGTCACAAATAAGAATTGGAGGCTTTATCAAGTTTATGCCAATCTCTTTGAATATGTAAGTAAGCCAAGTGAGTTCGACTGCCGTAGATGCCATGCAACGATATTCAACTTCTGCACTCTTACGAGCAACGGAGGTTTGCTTTTTTGAACTCCACGAGATACAATTTGATCCAAGGTAAATGGAGAAGCCACTAGTACTTCGTTGAGTTAAAGGGAAACCCGCCTAATCTAAATCTGAGAATCCATAAAGCGTCAAGGAACTTTGTTTCAAATAGCAAAGTCCAAAGTTAAGTGTCCCTTTGAGGTACCGCAATATCCGTTTGACAGCTCGAAGATCAGCCTTCGTTGGTTGTTGGAATTTTTGACACACTTTGATAACTGCATGTGTGATATTTGGTCTGGTAAAAGTGAGGTATTGAAGGCTTCCCACTATTTGTCGATACTCAGTCGCATTGACGGGTTGTGCATCATCAAATCTTGGTACCTCTTTCACAGCCATTGGTGTGGCAACGGCTATACTATCTTGCATCTTTGTTTTGTCAAGTAAATCCCTTTGCGTATTTGGCCTGTGAAAGAAAGATACCTTGTTTAAATTTCTTGATTTCAATACCTAAGAAATAATTTAATGAGCCAAGATCTTTTAAGGAAAATTGAGAACTAAGAGTATGAATGATGTGTTGAATTATATATTTTGCTATTATTGCCCGATATTATCACATCATCAACATAAACCAATAATAAAACAATATTAGATTCAAAATGCAGTATAAAAGGGGAAGTATCAGCCTTGCTATTTTGGAAGCCAAGATTAAGAAGTGCACGACACAAGCAATCAAACCATGCTCGCGGGGCTTGTTTAAGCCCGTAGAGTGATTTGTTTAATTTGCACACATGCGATGGTAGTTTAGGATTGATAAAACCTGCACTACTAAAAAAATGGTCTTTACGGATACTTATCTTGTGACACTTAATTAAAAAGTATCAGTAATTACATGCAATTGGGGCATTTTCCGTGTTTTGGGGGATTTTTCGTGTTTAACATATAAGTATCACAAATTTTCAATACTATAGTGTCTATAAATTAAGTATCACAGATATATGACATTAAAGTATCAGTAATTAAAAAAATAAAATTTTAATTTTGTATCCACTAAGAGTCGAACCGCAGACTTTTATACTTTAGCTTTTTAAATTTAAATGTTAAGCCACCAAACCACAAGTTGCATTTTTACTTAATAAACAATAATTATTAAAAATTAAATTAATTTATCTAGAAAGTAGAAACTATGTCGTTTTAATGAGGTGTACATGGAAACCTAAAATCTAAAAATTTTGCGAGCAAAAAATTTATCCCCACCACCACTTTCTTCTTTGAACCGAAGCTCTCTTCTCTCTCTCCCCCCCTCTCTCTCTACATCTCTCTCTAACAACGGTCTACCTCACAAGCCGCTGCTATAAACCTTCAAAAGCCGCTATCCTTGAGCTAAAATACCCCTCGAAAAAAGCCTAGAAAGTGTTGTGAAGAACTTGGCCAAAGTTAGGGTTCGAAAGTCAGATTCAAAAAATTAGGGCTTTTTTGTTAGGGGTATTTTATTGTTTTTAATGTTGAGTTCAGAGAGGCCATCGGCATTGTGGGGGTTTAAGACAAGGGATTGGGCCCTGCAGAGCCAAGAAGGCAAGTTAGAGGCGATTCCTTGATGAGAATGATGATGCTTCTGAAAGGGATTTTCTTGGAGGAGACCTTGCTATTTCAGCCTTTGCAGATCTTTCTTTTGATCTTCCATTGAGGTGGTTTAGAGAAAAAGGAATTCATGGACATCTTTTTGCATATGCTGGGAACGTTGCCAAGTTGATAGAGAATGAATACCAGAATTTCTCTTTGCCAAAGTTTTTGGAGTCAACTCGAAGTTCTGCTGGAGCTACGATTGTTTTTCCCACAAACCTATTCCGCCTGGAAGTGAGTTATCTATTCTGTTGAGTTTATGGAATTTAAGCAACAAATGATGCTTTGATCTGGGTGTTTGTATGATTAAGGAAAGATATGTGATGCATTATCAATCAAGGATCTGAAGGTATCTTGGCCTCAGTAAATGGTCATTTAGAGTTCTTTAGGACCAGTTTTTTCTTTGAAAAATAATTATGATTGAACACTGTCATAAAATGATTAAAAGTTAATTCATTTCGGAATAAAAGGAGGTCTTATACTTCCATAATCAAGAACTGTTAAAGGAAATATTTGATTTTTACTTTGTGGGTCATTATCCATAAGTGATATTTGCAAACATGTAACTCTATAATTGGGAAAGTTCCAATTCGATTAATAGATCATTCTATTTGCATGAGTGCAACCACAAGGAATTTCCCTTTCCCTTTTTCTATAAGAGTAGTTATTTTACTATTTATTTTCACAAGATTAAGGTCTTATATCTTTAAGTTGACAAGCTTTATTGTGTTGTTAGGTGAACTGTTGCTGCATACTGAAAAAGTCCAGTCATGACCATGGGAAAAATGACATCCAGATTAGCTTATCTGCCCCGTTATAGGATTTAAGCTCTTTTGGATTGATATCTGATGTATGGCAACCTCTTGAGTTTGACACAAAGCCTATCAATTTCAGGTATTTTGAGTTTTTCTGTTGTTTTGGCTGTTTGATAATTTCACCTTTTTGTGACTGGGCCTGGATACTTAAATGGAGACAACAATTGGTTTCTTCTTTAAAATGTACTTTTATATTTAGACAGGAAGTCCAGAAAGCATGATAGTTTATGATGCATGAAGGTAGAGGCAATAATGTGGTATCTCAAATATTAGATAAGTGTATTGGCCCTTTTTTTCAGGGTGTTTGACAAAACTTTTGAATGGTCTAATTTCCAAAAGGAAATCATACTTATGACTGAATGCTCAAAATAACATGTTTTATTTATTTATATTTTCTTCAAATGTTCACTACAGTTTCTTAGTAAGTGTTCAGTTAATAGTTTATCCCTATTCCCTTTAAATGTGAGAGTTAATGGAAAATAATTAAATGCTCAGAAGATCTACCTTTTTGCTCCTGATGCACCCACAAGACCTACATCTTTTTTTTTTTCCTGAGACACCCACAAGACCTACCTTACAAAAGCTGATAGATCAGAAGGCCATGGAGTATGAAAATTAGCTTAATATACTCATTTTTTTCACGTAGGGGGTTGGGCAAAATTGGCTTAATATACTTCATCATGCACAAAGTTCGTATATCTAGTTGGTGTTTTGTAAACGTGCTTGAAAATGATGCTGAAACTACCTCTGAAATTAAAATGCATTTTTTTAACTCTTTATTCCATTCACTTCATGCATACAACTTTATGTGATTGTTACATATCAATTAATTAAGTTGTAAATTAATGAATAGCTATCACCTCCACAATTTGATCTGAATATTTCTACTTTTTTCACTTTTCAAATAAATTCTATAAAATTGTTACCCAAAGAAATAACTCTGGTAATGTGCAGCATTTTGTTGTTAGAATTGTTCTACTTGCGGTAGTCCCGAATTAGTTTTATGTGTGAAGGAGAATCTTTTAACCATAGTGACGCCGGTATTAAAAGCTCTTGGTTCATGTTAAATTGTCAGCATAGCTAGTGCGTTATACCTTTCTTTATCCTCAGTCATGTAGTTATAGAGTAACACTACACATACAAATTATCTATAGTCGCTGTCGCCAGCTAATTAGACTGACTCCAGAAAGCTAGGAGCTTATTAGCTATTTTTTTTAATTGAACTAATTTAACTTAAATATTAGCCCGATTATTGATTTCTATGGTTTGCGATTGATTTGAGTTTGACATTCTTGTTTTATGTTGGTTTGAGTTTGACATCCTAGTTTAAGACTTTGAAGGCTTCCAAGAAATGATTTTGGACGATGAGCATATGAGTAATAGTTTGAAAATTAATTTACTGTATCAAATATATACTTAGTGTAGCATATTAATTTTAAGAACTATGGATTATTCCATGAATATTCTAGTAAATGGTTATGTTATATATGCATGTCTTAATATATAATAATTATATTTTGAAGTTTGTTTTTTTTCCCTTTCTAAGTTTAGGAAAAATGTTAATTGTTGTTTCTCTAATGGCTGGATATTGGCAGCTAATTTTTTTTTCTTTTCCATGTATTCATATGCAGATTTGATCAATGTGTTTGAAGTGTTTATTTCTCAACTTCACTTATATCCTAACCCATACAGTCTATTGAATGGAGAAGCTGCTGGTGTGATAACGCAATTATACTACTCATATTCAAAGAGTGAAAGGCAGTCATCCTTCTCAATTTAGCTTCTAGATTTATTAAATTTAGCCATAAGTAGTAGACATTTGATTGGATGGTAGAAATTTTTATGTATTGAATTTGGATTATTTAGTTATGAGAGTAGGATATCTCATATTTTTGTTATTGAAGTTTTGGAATTTGTAATATATACTAATAATATTTAAATGTGAAATGAAAGATTTTGTGATATAAATCAATTTCTTTTTGTTATTTTGTGGTGCCTTTTAATTTTACCAATAAATCAATAGGCAATGATCCAATTCAATTTTTATTTTTTTAAAAATAAATTAACTAGTGATACCATGGTAACAGTAATCATAGACACTAATAAAATATCAATAACTACTAACACTATGATGTCATAATATCGGTGATACTGTAGTAATAGTAATCACTGACACCACTTACAAGTGTCACTATTTTCTGACTCCCAGATTACTGACACAATTAACAAGTGTCAGTGAAAGTAATTTCTGACACTATTCTAAAGTCAGTAAAGACCATTTTTCTAGTAGTGCTGGTGGCTGCTCCATGTACATCATTTCATTTAAATGGCCATGAAGAAATGCATTTCTCACGTCATGTTGTTTCATTAACCAGTTGAGATTCACGGCAAGGGCTAAGACAAGTCTAATTGTTGTGTGCTTGATGACTGGACTAAAGGTTTCTTCATAGTCAATTCTAGGAACTTGAGTAAACTCTTTTACTACAAGTCGTGCTCTGAATCTTTCAATGGCTCCCGTATCTGTGTACTTAATTCGATACACCCACTTGGACCCAATAATATTTGTATTTTTTGGTCTAGGAACAAGAGTCCATGTGTTATTTTGATTTAAGGCTTGAAGTTCTTCATTCATTGCAGTAACCCACTGAGGATATTTGAGTGCACTTTTCAATGTTTTTGGCTCAGTAGTAATAGATGTTTGCGATGCTAAACTGGGGTTATTTTTTAACTTATGACGGGTGACCATTGGGTGTGTATTTGTAATTGTTTCGGTTGAGGTCACAGGTTGATTGTTTGTGGTGGCTTTTGTTTGGGATAATGCATTCACAGGTTGAATTGGTCATTCAATGGAAAGTCGATTAAATATATCAGGGAAGTCATGGTTGGTAATTTCAATCAAATTTTGGGGTTGAGTTGGCATGGCTATTGGCTGTATTACAATTTCTTTGCTAGTGTTGGAGACATTTTCTCCAGTATCCTCAGAGTTGTTATTGCCTTTAAAGTTGCCTTTTTCAGCTCCAGATGGTAAGTTTGGCGTCATCACAACTTCTGAAATGTCCATATTTTCAACAATTGTGGGCCTTTCACACGACTCTAAGCAACATCGTGGAAGTAAAGATAAAGAATTTGATTGCATCAAATTGTTTTCTTCACTGCTAGGATATTCTTCATTGTTAAGTTTTTCCTGCAAATTCATTAAAGGAGATAATTTAGCAAAAGGAAATACACTTTCATCAATTTTCACATGTTTAGATATATAGACACGTTTGGTGTCCGGATCCAAATAACGATAGCCCTTGTGTATGGGGCTGTACCCAAGGAAAATGCATGGAAGACATTTTGTCAAATTTATTTTTATTGTAATCTTTTAAGTAAGGGAAACACCTGCATCCAAAAATTCTTAATTGCTTGTAATCAGGAGCCTTTTTTAAAAGCTTTTCATAAGGAGATTTCATAGAAACAGTTCAGAGAGGCATGAGATTAATTAGATATGTGGCTGTTATAAATGCTTCAACCCAAAGAGTCAAAGGTATTTGAGCTTGGAACATTAATGTCAATGCCGTCTCTAAAATATGCCGATGTTTTCTCTCTGCCACTCCATTTTGCTGTGGTGTGTAAAAGCATGAAATTTGTCTTGTAATACCGTAAATCTGCAGATGATCAATAAATATTTTTGAATTAAATTCACCTCCCCCATCACATTGGAAAATTTTGATTTTCCTTTCCAATTGATTCTCCACTTGATGCTGAAACCTTAAAAAACAATCAAAGAAGTCAGATTTTCGTTTTAAAGGAAATCACCATGAGAATCTAGTGCAATCATCAATGAAAAGCACAAAAAATCTAAAGTTTTGATTGGAATTAACTGGGGCAGGACCCCACAAATCACAATGAACTTTTTGTAACGGAAATTCTGATATTTTATTAGACAAATTAAATGGAAGTTTACAACTTTTTCCTAATTGATATGAAGCACAAATACTAGGTATTTTATTCCAACTAGAAAAGTTGATCTCCTTCCTTGATTTTAAAATACGTAAAACTTCAAGACTTGGATGTCCAAGCCGTTTGTGCCAAAGTTCTATTGTATCAAAATTTCCTTTTATTGCATTTAATGCTTTCTGATTACTTTCCTCCAAAACATAGAGATTGCCGCTTCTACTGCCTTTCGCCAGCACTTTGTTCTGTTTATTCTTAACAATAAAGCCGTTAGCATCAAATTCAAGAGAACAAGGAAAATTATTAGTAAGTTGTGCCACAGATAGTAAATTCTTTTTCAATTGAGGGACAACAAGTACATCTTTTAGTAATAAAGGGCCATATTTAGTTTTTATAGAAATATTTCCAATATGTGATATATCAAGTTTTTGTCTGTTACCTACAAAAATCTTATCATGGCCTTTATAACTAAAAATTTTGTCGAGTTTACCCGGATCATTGACCATCTGTACAGAAGCCCCCGAGTCCACATACAAATGTTGATCGTTTGATTAATTGAAGTTCATCGTAGCAAGGGCTTGTGGCACTTCTTCTTGATCCAGATATTCATATCGGCTCCAACACACAGCAGCACTGTGGCCCTTTTTTCCACATATTTGGCAAATAATGATGTCTTCTTTTTCTTGATGGTTGGCATTGCTTTTTGGAGCAGTTTGAGCATTTGAGGCAGTTTGTCTTTTTTGAGAATTAATGACTTTGTTTTCTTTTTGATATGAATGGCTTCCATTTTTGTTTGGGCCCCCATCATTTTGCACAAAACCTCTTTCACGACCACCGTTTCTACCTCCTCTTTGGTTTCTTCCCCTTCCTCTAGCACCAAAGAACGTCTGATTTTGATTAACAAGCGTAACATCTTATTGTTTTTGTACCATTATGGTTTGTTCATGATTCTGAAGGGCAAGGATGAACTGCTTTAAAGTTGGATATGGAGGCTTAGTTAACATGGCAGTCTTGAAATTTGCGTACTTAGGCGCCAAAGATCGTGCAAGTTGGAAGACTTTGTCTTCATCAGAAATTGGTTTCCCAATTGTTGTCAAGTTGTCGCACAATGATTTGAATTTCTTAAGAAATTCTTCGAGCTTGGTATTTCCCTTTTTAAGGGAGTAGAGGCTATCCTTCAACCAAGATTCTGTTGGATCATAAACTTGATCCAAATCAAGCCCAACTCATGGAAGGTTCCATGAGTAGGTATGGTTGGTGAGGTTTGAATTATTTGTGTTAGGTGTGTTAGGTGTGGTTGGTGAAGTAGGTGAGTGGTAGGTTTTAATGGATGGTGAGGATTTGTTTATTAGTTGAATAAATAAATGGTTGTGATTAGTTTGTTTCATGTATAAATACCCCCTCTCCCCTTTGGTTTAAACATCAAGAGAAGTAGCAAAAATCTCTAAGGTGTAGAGAGTGAAAAATAAGAGTTGTAATTGGTGAGGAGTGTTGTTGAAGAAATAAAATAGTGTGTTTTTGTGTGTTTTATTTTTTAATTCTCCAACAGATTCTTGTTCCTTGGTGGCTGGAAGCATTTGCTCTTCAATGGAGAGCCATACTTCACAAGCGGTTTGGCCTTCTACAATCAAGTTCAGAACATCTTCAACCATCATCCCTCTAAGCCATGTCATCAATAATCCATCATTATTCATCCATTGGATAAATTCTAGATTTATTATTTCTTTCCCATCTTATGTAACCATCTTCGTTGGAGTCTTGTCTTTTGCAATGTGATGCGCCATCTCAAGACTTTTGATTAAAGGAAGGACTTGAGACTTCCATAGAAGATAATTATTTGATATGAGTTTAATAGAAACAAGACTGGCACATTGATGAAAGGATTGAATGGTGAGTTTTGGTTCTGCAAAATTTCCAGCCATCTGCTTTGATACCATAAAAGATAATTTGATATAGATTAAATAGCTGAAGGAAAATATTATTTCTTCTTCACTTCTTTTCTTTACATGATCCTATACAATTTATATAAAGATAAAGAGGTATTTTAGGACTATGTTATGGCTTGACATAGGAGAGTTTCCTATTATATCCACGAAGATTGTGATTTGAGAAAGTTTAGGCTAAAACTAATACTAGCCGTTGTTGTCAAGTCTTGAACTTGGTAAGCCTTTAGTTGGAAAATTTATTCCTTCCTTTTATAGAGTTCATGATTGCCTTGCTGTCATTGTCTTGATTGTGGTTGATTTGAAATTGATTCTTATCAGCCCCCTTCAAATTAGGAATTGCCACCGGGTGTATTCCAAGTTTGTGCCGAAATATTCGAGAAGATCCGTATGTTCAGGCCAAGGACATTGAAAGAAGCGATTAGTTTGGCGCGAATGAGAGACGAGCAACTGTCATGCCAAAGAAAGCTATCAAGACCAACATTCATCAACCGAGCGCCAACAACACAACCAACCACCATCAAAGCCGCTTCAACCATGCCCTTTAAGAATTTGACTTGGGAAGAAATGCAGTGTCGACGAGCACAGGGGTTATGTTTCAATTGCAACGAAAAATTCACCACTGGCCATAAATGCGCAAAAACTCAACTATTCATCCTGGAGAGCGAAGCGGAACCAGATGAAACTAGCCATGAGGAGATCACAAAGGAAATAACTAGAGTAGAATAAGGGGAAATCAGGGATCCCAAAATCACCTTTTATGCACTCATGGGTTGGGCTGCACCTCAGACAATGCACGTGATGGCGAAGATTGGACCCTATGAAATTGTTGTTTTAATTGACAGTGGATTGACACATAATTTCAGTAGCACCCAACTAGCTAATTTTCTTCAACTACCAATCATGCCCACGACAGCATTCTCGGTCCAGGTTACAAATGGCGAAAAATTATCATGCCAAGGACAATCTGAGAAGGTACAAATTGTAATTCAAAATATTCCCTTCTCACTTAATGTCTATTCTCTACCAATAACAGGTTTGGATATGGTTTTGGGGATTTAATGGCTCGAAATGGTGGGACTCATAGTGTGCAATTGGAAATCACTCACCATGATTTCAATTGAGAAAATAAGAGGCGACATTTGCAAGGGATCGGTCCACAGTCATTGTAAACGGCTTCCTTGTAAAAAATTACCAAAGAAATTTGGTAGGGCAAAGGGGCTTTTTCGATTTGTTTACATACAAATTTAGAGGAGCCCTTAACGCGGTACCAGCAAGCATGCAACAACTATTGAAGGGTTACGGCGAATTGTTCCAAGAACCCATGGCGAATTGTTCTAAGAACCCACGCAGCTACCTCCTACACACGGAATTGACCATTATATTACACTCAAGGAGGGAACCGAGCCTGTCAATGTTCGATCGTACCACTACGCCTACTTCGAAAAGGCTGAAATCGAGAAATAAGTTGAGGAAATAATGAATTCGAGACTGATTAAACTGAGCACCAGTCCATTCTCTTCTCCGGTGCTGTTGGTTAAAAAAAAAAGACGGCAGTTGGAGGTTTTGCACTGACAACCGAGCTCTCAATAAAGTAACCGTCAAGGACTGGTTTCCCATTCCCACTGTTGAAGACATGCTCGGTGAACTACATGGCGCTGCCTATTTCACTAAACTTGATTTAAAGGCCGGGTACCACCAGGTACGAGTCAGTCCATCAGACATTCATAAAACAACATTTCGCACACACAACGAACACTATGAATATTTGGTTATGTCATTTGGATTGTGCAACACGCCGTCAACATTCCAGGCTAGGCTATAATGAACTCCATTTTTCGTCCTTATCTCAGGAAATTTATTCTTGCTTTTTTTAATGACATACTAATCTATAGTCCTACATGGAGTTTCCATCTTGAGCATGTCAAACAGGTGTTGGAGATTTTAAAACAACAGCAGTTCTTTATCAAAGCAAGCAAGTGCAATTTTGGCAGGCAAGAGCTTGAATACCTTGGCCATATTATGGTGTCTTGGCCACATCCACAAAACATATTGGAATTAAAAGGATTCCTGGGCTTGACTGGATATTACCACAAATTCATTTAGGGATATGGCTTGCCAGCCCGACCCCTCACCAATCTCCTCAAGAAAGGGCAATTCGACTGGAGTAAGGAAGCACATGAAGCATTTGAAAAATTAAAACAAGTAATGACACAAACACCAACGTTGGCCATGCCGGACTTCAACGATACTTTTATAATTGAAGTAGATGCTTCTAGCGAAGGCATTGGTGCGATACTTTAGCAAAAAGGGAGGCCCATTGCCTTAATGAGTCGACCCCTGGGAGTCTCAAAACAATTGTGGTCAACCTACGTGAATGAAATGCTTTGCCATAGTTGAAGCAATTCGAACATGGAGACCATATCTGTTGGGGCAGAAATTCATAATCCAAACTGACCAACATAGCTTAAAATATTTTTTGGAGTAGAAAATAATTACCTCGGAACAACAAAAATGGTTGGCTAAATTGATGGGATACGAATATGTGATTCAGTACCATCCCGGATGTTAAAACACTGTTACAGACGCCTTATCGTGGCAACCTGACAGTCCCACTTTTAACC
Source organism: Citrus mangshanensis (assembly GCA_030449895.1). Classification (NCBI taxonomy): domain Eukaryota; kingdom Viridiplantae; phylum Streptophyta; class Magnoliopsida; order Sapindales; family Rutaceae; genus Citrus; species Citrus mangshanensis. The sequence goes on along the minus strand of JASUUJ010000215.1, from coordinate 9,633,794 downwards.
ACTTGTTTGTGCCACAGGATGCCCTATAGGATGAAATCAGATTAGCAGCCATGGAGGATGAGTACATGAAAAAAAGATTGCACAGGTGGCTCAAAATCAAGATACGGGTCCTTAATCTTCACTGAACAGGTTAATATTTTTTAAGGGGAAAGTGGTAGTTCCTTGCAAGTTACGTGAGGCGTTGATGTAAGAGGCACACGACACCAAGGTGGGGGGACATTCTGAAGTCCTACGAACGTACAAACATTTAGCACATCAGTTTTATTGACCTTAGATGTTTCACTCAGTGCAAGAGTATGTAAGTAAGTGTGAGACCTGCCAGCGGACAAAAGCTACAACCCTCAAGCCAACGGGACTCCTACAACCGTTACCAATTCCTTACCAAGTGTGGGACGATATCTCGATAGACTTGTTGAAGGCTTGCTGAATTCACAAGGCAAAGATACAATTATGGTAGTGGTAGATAGACTAAGCAAATTTGCTCATTTTATACCATTATCTCATCCGTTCTCAACAAAAACGGTGGTAGAAAAATTCATCGACAGTGTTGTTAAGCTACACGAAATGCCGAAGTCCATACTTAGCGACCGGGATCCCATCTTAATAAGCAAGTTTTGGCAAGAATTCTTTAATATGTCAGGCACACAATTGAAAATGAGTTCGGCGTATCATCCCTAAACCGACGGACAAACCGAGGTAGTCAATCGATGCTTGGGTCAATATCTAAGATGTTTTGCTCATCAATGGCCGCGAAAATGGAATTCGCACCTACTATAGGCTGAATTTTGGTATAACACAACGTATCATGTGCCCACTGGCATGATTCTAAGCCTTGTACGGTAGAACTCCACCTACGGTGCCAACTTATCATGTGGGAACTTCGCCAGTGCATGAGGTAGACAAGGCTTTTATTATCACGAGATGAATTATTATCTCAACTGAAGAAGAATTTGGCAGCCGCGACAAATCGGATGAAATAATCTGCGGATAAGGGTCGTTGAAACGTGGAATTCCAGGAAGGTGACATGGTGTTTTTGAAACTTCAACAGCATCGACAGTCCTCTGTGTTCAAACGAGCGCATAAAAAATTAGCCGGCAGATTCTTTGGGCCCTACCGAATTCTTCACAGAGTTAGACCCGTCACCTATAAGTTGCAACTACCAAAAAGAGAGAAGATCCATCTTGTTTTCCACGTGTCTTTGCTTAAAAAAGTGATGGGTGATTTGCCTAATGCCGCTGTTGAGTTGCCTCCTATTGATGATGAGGGTGTGATCGTTCTGGAACTAGATTCTATTGTTGACACTCGCTGGAAGAAATGAGGGAGTAATTAAAAAGTCAGCTAACTATACATTGAGTTGTGTGGACAAATGGATTCCCCCCAAAAAGGTCTCTGACTCTCTGTTACAACATTTTATCCTTTACATTTTTTTATTTACAGTGGATGCAAATGCAATTGCTCCATCACCAATTTCTGAAACAGAAATGATACTCACCCAACTCAGGCTGGGTGGGGTGAGAAATGTACTTTGTATTAATAATAATAATATATTTGCTTTTTGGACAGATTCAAAACCATTGTTGTTCTTCCCTGTGAGTGGAGAAGTGGTGTCTGAACCACTTGGTGTAGTTCTCATATGTTCAGCCTAGAACTTCCATTAGTGAGTCCATTCAGATTTTGAATTAGACTTAAATTCATTAACTTCGTCTAATCCAAAAACCATTCATATATACTCATAATTCATTCATTGATATCAGAATTAGTTTTTTCTCTGGATGCTAACCTTCGGGGTCCTTTAAAATTGTTCTGCGATTAGCTTAATTTTAAAAGTGCATTAGCTAAACTCTTTAGTAAAAACTTGTAACTTGTAAAACTGTTTGCTACTTTCATACTTTTTAATCCTTGATGGCTAATAATTTCATTTCATAGTTGCATTAAATTAAAAGTTACAGCACCTTAATCCAAACAAATTCTTGATGTACTAATTGTAAGAATAAACCTAGTGATAGGAATTCAATAGATTTTTGCATATTTGTCCCCAGGATTAGCTTTATATTTTGATATTTCTTAGAAAAAATTGAATATTATTAGTTTATCACTAAATATTACTGAATATTAAAATCACAATCCGTATTTTCTCTTCAATGGTTTTTGTACTGGGGCATTTAAGCAGACAATACCAACCTTAATACCTCACTTTATTCAAAATATTGTATCATATTATCATGTTTGTACAAAATCCATACTAAATTATTGTTGTGGACATAGCACTGAACTGATCCAACGAGATATATTCCCAGATTCAGATTTGGCATTAGAGCCGTTAATAGAAGCGATTGCTGCAGGCAATACTGTGATGCTAAAACCTTCAGAGGTAACCCGGGAATGTGCTTCTTTTCTTGCCGAAACAATTCCTCATTATTTGGATTGCAAAGCCATTAAGGTTATTAATAGTGGAGCAGATGTGTGTGAGTAACCACTATAATAGAAATAGGATGTAACACTCATGTTGATAAAAAGATTTGAGCCTTTTATTATATTTTTTAGTCATGAAAACTATCTACAAAAAAAATTAGATATAATAGCTTCGGCCTTGTCCGTTGATAGAATTTATGATAGTCAATATGGGACCTCACCACCCGTCAACAATGAAATGCCCCCTCCCACGAATTTTTTGGGTTGTGAGACACATTAAAATTCACTATAAGTCTCCAAAATGCAAAAAAAAAAAAAAAACACAAAAATTTGTGGGATTTGTATTCGCCGATTTTCGCAACAATAGCTTTTTTCACAGCCGGATTAACCGCCCACTGATGAAGGATTCCTCGAAAAGTTAAGGATTAGTAATCCTTTTTAGAAATCGAATGGATTCGATCAATTTTCTTCCCTGGTAAATATACTTTCACACTTATCATGTGTTCTCTCTAAGATAAATAAAATTATCATTACCTTCACTTCAGGGCTACTGTTCAATTGATTAGTGATCTTGAGTAAAGTGAAATGCATCAGATGGAATTAATATCTTGATTCCTCAATGGGCAATACCATAGTTGATGATCAAAATTATGCTTTTTTTCTTTATTTCAATATTTTCAGGGAGTCCTTGAGTGGGAAGTATTGTTTTGTCTGCAGCTGCTAAACATTTAACTCCTATCACTCTGGAGCTTGGAGGAAAATGCCCTGCCATCCTGGATGATTTAAGTAGTCCCTTAGACATAAAGGTCGACCAACTTTGTACTATGTGATGGCTCAAAGCATTTTTGCAAAATTGTTGATCGATAGTAGCAAGATATGAATCTGAAGGTAACTTTATTCTAATTTGTTCTTCTATTGTGGTACATGCTTCGCAGGTGACTGTTAAAAGATGAGCCTATTAATAATTGTTTGGCTTTGCATTCTTAGTCATTTTTATTTTACTGAAGAAATACAAATATAATTTGTGGAAAGCATTGACAAAATTCTGTCGTTTGAGAATGTCTAAGCTCAATATCGTACTGCAATGCATATTTGACTAGTGGTGTATGGATGTGTGCAGGGACTTGGAAAATTCTGGATTCAACAAATAGCTCTTACAGGTTTCCTTGCCCTTAGTCATTCTGATACGGTTGTTTGTGGAGAGATGATATATTTGCAGATAAAGTTTGATTTTTTAATTAATGACATGGATAACAGGGTGTAATTATGTTCCATAATGTATTTTACAATGAGCATACTATTGGTGGTGCTGAATTCAGAGTTGAAGGTGTATATATATGGCCTTTTAGACAACTTTGAATGGTAGCTCATAGGTAATTCTCATGAATTTTGGTATGTTGTTCGCTTTTAAGAATTCCTTCCTAGAGCTTGTGTCAGTCAATAATCAGTATGTTGCTGACTTGTATAGTTCTCTATGAATGCACATTCTTTTATGTGTTTGTTCAACAAGAAGGATAAGGATGCAAATTTGTTTTAGTTTCCCATGGATTTAGAATTAGAGATGAGATTGGTAATAATACAAAGTTGATAGTCCATGTCAATCTATCCATGGTAGTTGTTGATGAATTTGAATGACGAGGCTTTGTAGCGGATATAATCACAGTAGAATTGGAAATTTCTATGCCGTGTGATTACGCACTAGTAGCAGACAAAACCTTTAATGTATTACGTTTTCAGCTATCTGATTTTGATAAGTCAAGTTCAAATGCAACGATTGAATGGGTTGTTAAAGAAGGGAAGTGCCCAGATGATCAAAATTCAAACGTTTACCGCTGCGGTGGCAATACCAATTGTGATTACTCTGAAAATGGCGAAGGATACCGTTGCTTATGCAAGCCTGGATTTCATGGGAAACCCCTATCTTGGATGTCATGGTACGTTTCTTCCTATACTTGTTTTAATAATCAATCTTTTAAGTTATTTGTTTTACTAAAACTTTGTCACCATATGTGTGTGTGTGTGGGGGGGGGGGGGGTGTTGGGGGTGTGACTGTAGGTGACAAACATTGATGAGTGCAAAGAGAAAGAAAGGTACCATTGTGAAGGAACTTGCAAGAACACATTCGGGAATTATATTTGCGATTGCTCAATTGGCATGGACGGCGATGGTAAAGTCAGTTGCCGGGGATTTCGTATCACCACTACTGTTGCAGGTGATGTCCTCTTTCTAAATCTTCAGTTACTTTAAGTCCAAGGCCTTTGGCAATTAATAATCTATCAAAATAATTTATTAATTTAACTATTGTTTTTGTTTTCATCTAGATTTGGTCTGTTAGTGTTTATATGTTTTTTTCCTTTTAATTAGGATACATGACAGCCATTAATTTTTAAATAAAAAAATAATGGCATGTATATTAAGTTAATGAGTGTTAAAAACAATTTGATGGGTTCAAATAATTAGGATACATGACAGCCATTAATTTTTAATGTAATTATTTGAACCCATCAAATTGTTTTTAACACTCATTAACTTAATATACATGCCATTATTTTTTTATTTTAAAATTTGGCTCAACTAACTCTTCTTTATCCCAAAACTAACCCTACATGTAACTTAATTTTTTTACCATATTTTACTATTTAAACTCACTGCATCTTCTACTTTTCTTATTGTCTGTACTCAATTAATCTTTTCTGTGCATGATGCCAAGACAAGTGAAGTTTGTTGAAAATTATTGCTATCTGAATCTGGTCTTGAATTACAAAGACAATAATGCAAAATTATCTATTGCATGTAGAGAACGAAGAAGAGAAACTTCTTCAACAATGGTGGTATGATTTTAAAGCATCAACGAGTGAGGATTTTCAGAGAGGCAGAGCTAATAAAAGCTGCTAAAAATTATGATAAGAGCAACTTTCTAGGTGACGGTGGTTTTGGTTCTGTTTATAGAGGTGTCTTATCTGACGATACCCAAGTTGCAGTGAAGAAGCCTAAAGAGGCAGATAAGATTCGGGTAAGCCAAGAATTTCAGCAGGAAATGGGAATTGTTTCACAAATAAACCATAGGAATGTGGTCAAGATTTTAGGGCTATGTCTGCAAACAAAAGTGCCTCTACTGGTTTATGAATTTGTTTCCAATGGAACTCTATTTCACCATATCTATAGTAAGAGTTCACAAGTTTTAAAAACTTGGAAAAATTGTCTGAGCATTGCTGTGGAAACTGCTTCAGCCTTTGACTATTTCCATTCTTTAGCAAGCCCTCCAATAATTCAGGTGGATGTAAAGTCCACCAACATTCTCTTAGATGACAAGTATACGGCAAAAGTGGCTGATTTTGGGGCTTCGGTGTTGATTTCCCCAAATCAAACTGCTCGGGCCACAAAAATACAAGGGGCTTTTGGTTACTTAGATCCAGAGTATCTAATGACGGGCAATTTTTTACTTTTCAATGCATTTATCGATATATTGATGGCAACTCAAAATTTCTCCTGCATACTGGGTTCAAAGTGTTATACCACCCAAAATGTTTTGCCGATTAAACTAACGAACATCCGACTGATGACAAGTGATTTGACAGAGAAAAGTGATGTCTATAGCTTTGGGGTTGTCCTAGTGGAATTGCTAACCGGCATGAAGCCTGGCTCTCACGTGGCGTTGACATCCAACAAGAAGATTATCATTATTCAATATTTTCTCTCTTCGATAGATAATAATATTTTGCGTCAGATTCTCATATTTCGAGTTGCTGAAGATAGTGAAATGGAGGAGATAGAGATTTTTGCTGAGCTCGTGAAGAAATGCTTAAGCAGTAGTGGGATAAACATGCCAACAATGAAGCAGGTTTCCGAGGAGCTAGAAAGGCTGAAAAGGTTGCATAATAATTTATGGGCTCAAGAGAACAGTGAAGAAACAGAGCATTTGTTAGGTGAATCATCAAACTCCAGTAAGTTTCAACATGCAACGACTGTGATTCCCCGTCCAGACACTCAGTCTGTGGCGTCATTTGATGTTGAGAACTACACTTACAGTATGTGATTAGACCAGCGTCAATCAGATACGTACAAGTGTTTCATCTTATATAAAGCACGGGTCTCCTTAAGTTGCACTTTACATAAATTACAGTCCAACAAAATTCACTCACTGACCCACCTTAAAAACCTAGTTGTAAGTTAAATGTAACTTAGGAAAATCCATAAAGCACTTAGGAATAAGTTTTGGTCTCTGTTTCCGGAATTATTTTGTTTTTTTAAAAGAACTGTTTGTCTTAGAAAGAATCTTTTGTTGACTTGTATTGGCGTATTGTAGCTTAATTCCTAAGTATTGTAGCTGACAGAGATTCCAATAAAGCATCAGAGGTAGTGGCAATTGACAGATTCAAAGATCAGAGAAGAAGCTAAGGACCTGCGTTACAACTTAGAAGTTGTCACAGTTTAACGTCTCAGTAGTAGAGTGTATGCATACAAGTGGAAAGGAGCTAGTGACATAGGATAATCCTACATATAAGTCTATGACGTGCAACTTGAGTTGAGTCCATTCCTAATTCGGTCTCACCGACACAAGTAAAAAGATGCTAACATGCATAGGGATACAGAGATAAGAGATTCAAGTAAATTTTACGTGTTTTGGCAACCCACACTTCCACTTCTAATGGCCTCAATCCAAAGCCAAACAAATTACCTTTCTAAGTTCTAATAAAGCTTGTTGGGAATAAGGGGGAACCAACTGGACGTAACCACTCCCTTGGTGACCCAACCTGACCCAACGCCTTTGTCAGATCTGAGGCGGATCGCGTGAAAACTCACCATATTACTTATCTCATGCTCATATCTAAAGCTCATAACATAAACTTAATCCATGAGTATATAAAACTAGCCTCTACCGCTACTATAAATGTATAATAACATCTGTGTCTCAGCCAAAAACATATTCGAAACTTGTATATTTCATATCTCACTGTACATACATACATCTTAAATATATACATATGAACATAAACATGCTCAAAATACAAGTGGTGCAGCAATGCATGTCGTGGCCCAACCTCAACTGATTAGAAACTGAACTACACAAAATCCAGTGGAAATAACAATAGAAAAATGGGGTAAATAGCTTGCAGCTCAGTGAGTAGATATAATTATATATATATATATATAAACTATATACATAATTATATGACATAACTCCACACTGAATATAATACATAAGTAAACAAGAAATCATAAATACATACATGACAAAAATGCACCAAATAGTACCCAGGCGAAATAACTATCACACTCATCAGGATCATTATTGCAAGAGTACAGCGATGGAAAAACATCTTAATACTCGATGGAATTTAACTACATCACACAGATAGAGCAATCTAACTCTCAATACGCATATGTAGAGCACTTAACGGAGGGGGTACAAATATGGTAATTGGCAATCACATCTGCTAGCTGAATCAATCATATAATATGTGTACTAGTTGACACAAGTAATATAATGTAGAGTAGAGTACTAACTCACGGAGATTATATATCCTATTAACAACTGAAATTATTATAACCCTAATTTATTTGAACAATGGATTAAGAGAATTTAGATTAAAAATTAAAATAAAATAAAGCAACCAAAGATTAAATAAGAATGCAAGTAGTAATAGAAAACATCAAGAGATTAAAACACTAGGATATTCGTTTTCATGATAACAAATCCAATTTAATCTTCCATTTATGCTGTTAAAGATTATTGCCCATGTTGACAGTGAATTTCCCTAATCTATTTAATATCCTCTCTCGAATAATATCAAAAGTACATCACTTATTAACCAATTATATCTCTATATTAATTTAAATATGCAAAGGTTCATTAAGTGTTGAATCCAAATTAATTACCAAGACCAATTTGGAACCCCCAAGACCCACTCAAAGAAACTTGATCTAGTTCTGGAATTAATCTCTCAAGAAGTTTTGTCAAGAACCAAGAATACCTACTGAAATTAATCACACAATCAAAGAAAAACAGATCACACACTTTGCACCAGGATTATAGTGGTTCGGCCTACATCCCTTTGTGGAAAATGCAGCAACCCTTTTACTGATTTCAGAGAACAAGTTACACATATGAAGGATGAATACAACTCAATAGAATAGCATTAGTAATAGAGCCTAGGACCTTTTATAGTCCTTTCAGAACCAAGTGTAAGAACCCCCAGAGGTCAGCTCACGTTTCTGTATTTCCAGCCAAGATGATGAATCAGCTGTCTCCCGCGTGATCTAACCGAATTAACCAATTCTCGAATCTGCTCTGGGACACTTGTCAGAGGCTCATTCAATCTGCTAACTAAAACGCAGATGTGGCTGCCGTTTGAGTTAGTGAATCATGTGACGAGTCACGTGCATTACTAACACATCCAGCCGACATAGCGTTTAATCCATTCAGCTTCTCTGAACTCTAATTCAAATGGCAAGTCATTATGCTTCATGACAGATAATCGACATGTCATACAAATCCCCAGGTTCAGTTTTGAGCTTCACAACTCCAACATTCTCCACCTTGAACTCAAATCAGTTACTCCTCAGTTCCTGCTTCCCACTTTATCCCTGCAGTTTTATAGCCTGCATATTCCAGCTGAGTTCATGCAGAACTCTAGCTTAGCAACTGGTACACCCTTTGTCAACATATCAGCAAGGTTATTATCAGTGTGAACCTTTATCAGCTTCACCACTCCTTTAGACACCTCCAGCCTGACAAAGTGAAGTTTAATGTCAATGTGCTTTGTCTTTTCGTGATGCACCTGGTTCTTGCTTAGGCAAATAGCACTTTGACTGTCACAGTGAACAACCACCTGTCTTTGTTCAAATCCCAATTCTGTAACCATTCCTCTGAGCCATATTGCCTCTTTAAAGGCTTCTGCAGCTGCAGTGTACTCAACTTCTGTTGTTGACAGAGCAACAACACTTTGAAGTGAAGCTTTCCAGTTTATGGTGCAGCCACTGAGTGTGAACAAATAGCCTGTCAGAGACCTCCTTTTATCTAGATCCCCTGCATAGTCAGCATCCACATACCCTTCAACATCAACTTCTGTACCTCTTTTTGTACCATAGATGAGGCCATAATTTGCAGTCCCATTGAGATATCTTAAGATCCATTTAACAGCTCTCCAGTGCTCCTTTCCAGGATTAGCCATATACCTGGAAACTACACTTACTGCATGGGAGATATCTGGCCTTGTTAAGACCATGGCATACATCAAGCATCCCACAGCACTTGAATATGGAGTTTTGCTCATCTCAGCTTTTTCATCTTCAGTTCTTGGACACTGATTACAAGACAACCTGAAATGAGCAGCTAGAGGAGTTAGAACTGGTTTTGAATCCACCATTTCAAATCTCTCAAGTACTTTCTTTATATAGCAGTGCTGTGATAGTTTTAATATCCCCTTCTTGCTATCTCTCAGCAGCTCTACTCCAAGAATCTTCTTGGCTGCTCCAAGGTCCTTCATCTCAAAGGTATTCCTTAACTGCTTCTTCAGTTTATCTATCTGATCCATGTGGTTACATGCTATAAGCATGTCATCAACATATAGCAACAGATAGATCTTACCCCCATCCTTCAAATCTTTGTGGTATACACAGCAATCATAAGAGCATCTTTGAAAGCTATTCTCAGCCATGAACTTATCAAATCTCAAATACCATTGTCTCGGGGATTGCTTTAATCCATATAGAGACTTTCTCAAATGACACACATAGTCAGCTTTAGCTGAATCTTCATAACCTCTTGGTTGTGCCATTACAATCATTTCTTCCAATTCCCCATGAAGGAATGCAGTCTTGACATCCATCTGTTCCAGGTGCATGTCATTTACTGCAACCAGTGCTAATAAGATCCTTAAGGAAGAGTGTCTTACCACTGGGGAAAAAACCTCATTGAAATCAATTCCCTCTTTTTGTGTGAAGCCTTTGGCAACCAGCCTGGCTTTGTATCTGAGTGGTTCAACTCCTGGTATACCTTCTTTGATCTTATAAATCCACTTGCAGCCAACTACTCTCTTCTTTGCTGGTTTTGGAATCAGATCCCAGGTGTGATTTTTGATCAGTGATCTCATTTCTTCATTCATAGCTGCAATTCACTTCTTTGAGTCCTTACTACTGACAGCTTCAGTGTAAGACTTTGGTTCATCTTCTTCTATTTCCTGTGCTGCTGATAGTGCAAATGCAATCAAGTCTGCATATGCATACCTCTTAGGTGGCTTTGTTTCTCTTTTCTTTCTATCTCTTACTAGCTGATAATCTCTGAGGTCATCTTCACCTTCTGATTCATCTTCCTGTTCAGGCATATCCATTCCAGGTGCATTCTCAGGCCTTATCTTTTTATCAGCTTCTGTGCTAGAGCTTGGAAGCTCCACCTCAAGAAAACTCTTCTTGTCACCCCCTGATTCTCTCTTAATGGTTTGATTTTCAGTAGCTGAGTTTTGAAGCATTTCATGTTCATTAAACACCACATCCCTGCTGATTATTGCCCTTGGTGGCTTCATGTCTGTACACCACAGCTTGTAACCCTTCACACCAGCAGGATATCCTAAGAACACACATTTGAAGGCCCTGGGCTCTAACTTCCCTTGTTTGACATGAGCATAGGCTGGGCAGCCAAATATTCTTAATTGAGAATAGTCTGCTGGTTTGCCAGACCAGAGCTCATATGGGGTTCTGAAATTGATTCCAGAAGAGGGACTCCTGTTTACTATCAAGAGCTTCAGCCCATAGACTCATGGGTAGCTTAGAGTGGATCAGCATACACCTAACTTTATCTATTAGGGTCCTGTTCATCCTTTCAGCTAATCCATTTTGCTGTGGAGTGTGTCTTACTGTTTTGTGTCTAACTATACCATGCTTTGTACAGAAATCATCAAAGTCCTTATTGCAGAACTCTAACCCATTATCTGTTCTCAGTCTCCTCACCTTTCTATTGGTCTGATTTTCAACTAAAATTTTCCAGTTCTTAAACTGATCAAACACTTTGTCTTTGCTCTTTAAACTAAATACCCAAACCATTCTTGAGAAATCATCAATAAGAGATAAGAAATACCTAGCATGCAGGCCCCGAGATCGCGCATGAATGTAGTCTAGAGTCCCCTTTGAGTTATGGATACCAGTACTGAATTTCACCCTTGAAGATTTTCCTAGGACACAATCTTCACAGAATCTCAAAGGCTCTATCTTATCTACACCTAAGACTCCCTGTTTTGATAGTTCTACCAAGCCCCTTTCACTCATGTGGCTTAACCTCATATGCCACAGCATGGTTTTATTTGTTTTCTGGTTTGACACAGCAACATCCCCTGTAACAGCTGATCCCTGTAACACATACAGACCATTGCTCATGTTCCCTTTCATCACAACCATTGACCCTTTCAAGACTTTTAAAATGCCTGACTCAAGCTTAACAAGGCATCCAATTTTATCCAGCATTCCTAGGGAGATAAGGTTTCTTTTGAGATCAGGCACATGCCTGACATCCCTTAGTTCCCTAATCATGCCATCAAACATTTCCAACCTAATTGAACCTCTGCCAACCACTCTACAGCTTGAATCATTACCCATTACCACTATCCCACCATCACAGGTCTCATAGTTTGTGAATAAAGTTTTATTAGGGCACATGTGGAAGGAACAACCAGAATCTAAAACCCAATTACCTTTTGTTTGAGCATTAGTTGCTATTAGAACTCCAGCAGAGTCATAGCCATCAGATTCTTCACATTCTGATGCAACAGCAGCATCTCCACTCTTTTCCTTTGCTTTATTCTTCTTGTTTTTGAATTCAGGGCAATCTTTCTTGAAATGACCCTCCTTATGACAATGAAAACATTTCAAGTCCTTTGGCCTGGATTTTGACCTCTTCTTCTTGTTTTTACTTGTCTCTCTACTTTCAGTTCTTCCCCTTGCTGTCAGCCCTTCTCCATCCCTGGTTTCTTTCTTGATTGCAGCCTTGGAACTCAGAGCTTCTTTTACATCTCCCATAGCGAGAGTCTGTCTTCCATACATCAAAGTATCCACTAGATTCTCATAGGAGCTCGGCAGAGAGCAGAGCAGAATCATGGCTTTGTCTTCATCATCAATCTTTACATTAATGTCTTCAAGATCCAAGATGATCTTGTTGAAAGCATCAATGTGATCAGTAATTGATGATCCCTCTTCCATCTGCAGGGTATAAAGCTTCTTCTTGGTGGCTAGTCTTTTAGCCATTGACTTTTTTGTGTATAAGTCTTCAAGCTTCTTCCATAAACCTGCTGCTGTTCTTTCTCCACCCACCTCTCTAAGTACACCATCCCCAAGACTTAGAATTATTGCACTGTGTGCCCTATCAAGAACCTCAGATAATTCTTCTTCAGTTACTTTCATTGGCTTCTTGGATGTTGATTCATCATCGAGTGCAACATCCAACCTTTGATGCACCAATAAGGCTCTCATCTTGAGTCTCCATAGGTGGAAATCATTTTCGCCAGTAAACTTCTCCACTTCCAGTTTAGTTGATGCCATTGTAAAGACCAAGAAACCAGAGATAGGCTCTGATACCAATTTGTTGAATCCAAATTAATTACCAAGACCAATTTGGAACCCCCAAGACCCACTCAAAGAAACTTGATCTAGTTCTGGAATTAATCTCTCAAGAAGTTTTGTCAAGAACCAAGAATACCTACTGAAATTAATCACACAATCAAAGAAAAACAGATCACACACTTTGCACCAGGATTATAGTGGTTCGGCCAATTTCTGGCCTACATCCACTGTGGAAAATGCAGCAACCCTTTTACTGATTTCAGAGAACAAGTTACACATATGAAGGATGAATACAACTCAATAGAATAGCATTAGTAATAGAGCCTAGGACCTTTTATAGTCCTTTCAGAACCAAGTGTAAGAACCCCCAGAGGTCAGCTCACGTTTCTGTATTTCCAGCCAAGATGATGAATCAGCTGTCTCCCGCGTGATCTAACCGAATTAACCAATTCTCGAATCTGCTCTGGGACACTTGTCAGAGGCTCATTCAATCTGCTAACTAAAACGCAGATGTGGCTGCCGTTTGAGTTAGTGAATCATGTGACGAGTCACGTGCATTACTAACACATCCAGCCGACATAGCGTTTAATCCATTCAGCTTCTCTGAACTCTAATTCAAATGGCAAGTCATTATGCTTCATGACAGATAATCGACATGTCATACAAATCCCCAGGTTCAGTTTTGAGCTTCACAACTCCAACATTAAGCTCTATGGAAATTCTTAGATATAACTGCATGAATCAAGTTGGCACATCTCTGTCTTTCGTTCAATTCATGGAATCCATTAAAAAGAGTAAAAACACAATAAATCTCCTCTTGCTTTCATTAAATATCCTCAAATTATTTAAATATTGGCAAGATATTTAAAAGAATTAAGTATAATAACAAATACTCAATCATAGAATAATAAACTATAAACAACACAGATTTATGGAACTAAATCTTTATAGTTAGGAACATTCAAATAGAACAATAGAGAAAAGGGAAAGAAAAACTCAACAATCAATCTTCGCTTCTCTCTGAATCTCTTGTGGCTACCGTTTCTCTTTTTTTCACTCAGGTTCTGATGTAACACCCGCTCCATGTATGTTTGAATTTAATTATGCTTATCCATTCAATTGTTTATCTTTTGTTTGAGTGATTTTATTTTAATTAGCATTCTTTGAGAAAAGGCATAATTCTTTTTATTTATCTATTTTTATTAATGTATTTTTCTAAAATAAAATATAAAGGATTATCATATTTATCATATAATGTATTTTTATAAAAGCAAGTATATATTTTTATAAAACTTAAACTCTTCCTATCTACCTACAATTAAAATTCTTTAACCTAATAACTGTATAAAAGCAAAGAATTCTAGGATTTTCTTTTATGCACATTTGAAAACAATTTTGAGGTAGTTATCTTTCTCTAATACATGTTCTCTAATCTTATGTGTTTGATGATGAATGCATGCATTGTTCTCTTTATCATGAATGACTACCTAGGCATTATGAGGCATGAGTGCTATGATTTGATTACTATTTTCCCTTTATTTTTAATTCAATTTTTGCATGAAATTTTCCATAAAATTAAACTAGACATCCTAAGGTTTTCAATGATATATTTGTGCAAAGAGATTCCAAGTAATCAATTTGTTGTGAATTTTCGAATTTGGAACAGTGGTGTTGGAAAATTCTGATTTTCAGCAGCATGTATGGCTTCGCCGATTTTTCTGTCTATCCAATGATCTCTGAAAATTATATTGATTTTTCTATTTAATCCTCGTTATGTCTACTTACGGTATGCTTAGTTCCATAATTTTTGGTTGAGTGTAAAAATAATTAAAAATTGTTATGTTGGGCTGCTGCAATTCTGGAAACTGCTTTCCAGAATTGTGATGGCTGATGATAAAATTACTTTTGGCTACTAAAAGGCCTTAGAATGATCTATAAAAATTATATTCATATAATATTATGAATTCTCTATGATCTAAAGTTTATTTGACTAGTTTTCATTGAGTGAGGATTAAGTTATGAATTTTTGAACTGCAAACACGAATTTGAAAGTTTCTAGACAGGTTTGCTGGTCTCTTAATATAAATTCGTTAAAACATTCTATGAATTTGATATGTTGTTTCTTAACAGTGTGGATATGTGCAGGCAAAATTCTTTTTGCATTATGTTTCTAACTTTTATTCATTGTTTTTGAATTTTTGTATGAAATGCATGTTTATGGTTTCTTTTTTTTTTTTTTTTCAATTTTCCGACATATGATTAGGTTGGAAGAAATTAGCTTATACAGGATGGTCACGTTTAGACTAGCTTTGATGGTTTAGTGCTTATGACAAGGCTTGATTATGTTGGATTAATATCAAGGTCAGAATGAGCAATAATATTAATAAGAATAGGTCTTGATGTTTTAGGTGAGAGTGAGTTCGTGGTTGAGGTTACCATTCTTTTTATTGCTGAGGATCGATTAAATAACTTTTGATTCAAGGTTTGTATTATATTAAAAGAAAAGTATATGAAACTGATTTGTTTAGTCTATTACAATATTTTGTTAAGTAAAATTATTTTTTTAAAATTATTTATAACAAAACTTTATTTATTAAAAACTTGTTTTATAAAATATCTTAAAAATGAAAGTTTTTATTAAATTGTTTTAAGTCAAATACTTTAAAATAATTATCAATTATTTAAATGTAATTTGTGGAAGCTTACGAATGATTAAAAGTTGAAGGATAGTTTTAAATGATTTGGCTCATTGTTTATAGTGATGTTATGTTATGTTATGTTATGGAAGGCTAGCCGGATTTTGTGCACATATGATGTTAATGTTAATGATTCCTATAGGGTACAATACTATGAATGATGTTATATGGCTGGGTCACTGGGTCTATAGGTGATACTATGTGGTATGAGCTAATTATGTTTTATGTGTTTAAAATGCTTTTGTTATGTTTAAAGGATTTAAATGGCTTTATGATGATGTGATTTATTTTTGCTAAATGATGATTTACAAAGGTAATTTCCCTTATTATTATGTATATATAAGAACTTCAATCAATTATTTTTTAATGGTTTTTAGTATTGTGCATGAATTTACTTACCCAGTTGACGGCTCACCTCTCGTTATCACATTTTTACAGATAGAGTTAGATGATGTAAGCTCATGGTCTTAGGAGGAAGAATAAGAGCTCTGTTTCTCTTGGGGATTAATGTTATGTTGATAATCTAAGAATAATTTAACTTCTCTTGGGATGATATTTATTTGAGGATATGTTATACATAATTTATTTTCTTTTAGAGGTTTGGGAACATTTATCATTGAATATTATTTTAGTGGTTTTAAAAATGAAATTAATGAAATACAGTTTCACTTCAATTCCATCGTAGTTCCTTGTTAGTGGAATTGGGGTGTTAGATATGCTCTCCTTTTCTTCTTCTTTTATGTTTTGTGGTTGCGCTCTAGGGTTGGCAAAAGTCCGGTCGGGTCTGGGATTGGGGCTGCCCGGGACCTACCCGCATGATATATATAGCTGCCCAGACCCGAACCATGCCCGGATTTTTCATGTGTGGTCCGGGCTTAGCCCGACACTATCCGGGCATAGGTTTTTTATCCGGGTTTTCTCTACCCGCATAAATTGAATTAAAAGGGGAAAAATCTTATAATAAATTGTTATCCGAGTTTTTTATCCTATAATTCAATCTACAAATAAAATACCAACTATCAATATAATATATGAAAATTCCAAAATATCAAACAACTAAGAACAAACTAACAAGACGGTTGCTGCGCAAACATGGCTGTGATGTGGAGGTGATGTGGATGTGCTGTGCACGGCGGGTTTTGGAGGATCACAGGCCAGATCTAAGAAGTGGGAAAGAGAGAGAAAAAGAATAAGAAAATATTTCTATTAATTTATTCTTGGATTGAGATTTAAGGTTTCTTTGTGTGTTTGAAGAGGAGGGGTGAGGTATGTTGCTACTGGGCGTTGGCTACTTGGCTTGGAGAGTTGAAGATGAGGGAGTTGGCTTGGAGTGTTGAAGGTGAGGGAGTGGCGGCTTTGTGAGTGCAAGTTTATGAGAGCTTTAGGGTTTGTAAATGTAATGTGATATATATATATATATTTTTTATTTTTTAGAATAAAAAATTTTAATCGGGCACTAATCCGGGTTCCAGGTTTTAGGTTTATGCCCGGATGCATGCCTGGAATTATCCGGGTATTAATTTTCAAAACCCAGGACCGGTTTCTTTATTAATGCGGGCCGGGCAAAACCCGCACCGTATGAGCCGAGTCCGGTTCGAATTCGGGCCGAGAGGGTTTTTTTGCCACCTCTACTGCGCTCCTTTATATAATAATAATCGGCCTCTAAATCCTTAAAAGGATTCAAACAAATCCAAGCCAAGCGGTCAAGGTTAAGATCTTAGGCCATTATATTTTGCAAAGCCAAAAGCCCAAATTCACGTGCACCCACTTGAAACAAAGGCAAATGCTTATTTAATCATTCACGTAACTTGCACAATTAAATAGCCAATAAATCTATAAAATTATTTAGTCATAAATCTCCTTTAAGCATTCTTCTTCCCTCGTTTCTGATACAAATAGTATAGTTTTATTAAAAAAATCAAATGAAATAGAAAAAATAGATGACAAGTGGGGTTAATTCATAAAAATTCAGACCTCCAAATAAATATTGGTTATTTGAGAAACTAATAAACTCCTAAATATAACTTTTATGTTGCCAAAATCATTTTGGCTTTAATTTTTCAAATGCCACAAGACATGAATTATTAAAGATAAAAGGTACATCCTTAGCAAGTAGATTGCATAAGGGTCTAGAAACTTTGCTAAAATCTTTAATGAAACGTTTATAGAAACCAGCATGCCCAAGGAAAGATCTTTTTTCTCTGACTGTTTTGAGTGGAGGAAGATTAGAAATGAGATCCACCTTGGCTTTGTCAACCTCAATACCTTTACTCGAAATGATGTGACAGAGAACAATACCTTATTTTACCATAAAATGACACTTCTCCCAATTTAAAAATAAGTTCTTCTCGATACATCTCTGCAGAACTAGTCTTAGATGATGTAAACATTGATCAAACGAGTCACCAAAGATAGAAAAATCATCCATAAAGACTTAAAGAAATCATTGAACCATATCAGAAAAAATGCTTAACATGCATCGTTGAAATGTAGCAGGTGCATTACATAATCCAAATGGCATCCTCTTATATGCAAAAGTGCCAAAAGGGTAAGTGAAAGTGATTTTCTCTTGATCTTTTGGTGCTATAAGAATCTGATTGTATCCTGAGTAGCCATCTAGAAAGCAATAAAATTCATGGCGTGCTAATCTATCAAGCATTTGATCAATAAATGGTAAAGAAAAATGGTCTTTACGTGTGACAGAATTCAACTTTCTATAATTAATGCATACACGCCATCCTATAGTCACTCTAGTGGGTATCAATTCATTATCAGCATTGGTAACTACTGTGACTCCTGACTTTTTAGGGACAACTTGCACAGGATTGACTCATGAACAATAAAAAATTAGGTAAATGATACATGTGTCTAATAGCTTAAGGACTTCAGTTTTAACAACTTCTTTTATATTAAGATTTAACCAACGTTGCATTTTCCTAGTAGGTTTAGCATTTTCATCAAGGTGAATGTAATGCATGCAGTCTACTGGGTTTATACCTTTTATGTCTGTTATGGTCCATCCAAATGCTCCTTTGTGCTCTTTTAAAACATCCAACAACTTATCTTTTTGTTTGTCATTTACGGATGATGAGATGATTACTGGTAGAGTGCTTTCTTCTCTAAAAAATGCATATTCCAAAGTGTTGGGTAATGGTTTAAGCTCGAGTTTCGGTGGTGATTCTGATGATGGGATGAGTTTCTTCTCTGATGGTGCTAGTTGTTTAACTCTTGACTTTCATTTATTAGTGTCCATGGATGGTCATGGTCATGACTGCTTTGACCTCTCCATGCTACTGTGGTGAACTGATACTTGCTTCATGTACTCCTTTAGGATTAGACACTGGTTGACTTGGAAATTTACCTTTCTCAACAATCATTGCCAAGGTCTGAACTGAAAAAGCAAGTTGTCCCACCATCTTCTTGAGGCTTGAAACTGATTGGGCTTGTGAGTTGAAGCTTGCTCTCAACTCATTTCGTAGTCCATCAATGGTGTGATTCTGTTGCTCAATCGTGAAGTGAGTAAGATTCTGGAATGAATCCTCCCATGGTCTAAGTTGAGAGTAATTCTGGTTCTGATTGTATGGTCTAAATAGTGGCTGAGAGGCTTGAGGAATTTGAGGAATTGGTTGCATTGGTGGAGCTGGAGCTGCTGGTCTATTCTGTTGGAATCCTTGAGACCATGAAAAATTGGGGTAGTCTCTCCATCAAGGGTTATATGTGTTGGAGTATGGGTTGTAATTTGATGGTTTTCTCATTACACCTATTGCATTGGCTTGATCTGAGTGTGAGTCATGGTCATGTGGTTCTGTTGATTTGGCAGTCGTTAACGATGCTATTTGTCGGGAAAGACCTTCAATTATCGCTTTGACTTCTTTAATTTCTGAACTTGACTCGTCAATGTCAATCTCATTTACTCCCTTAATTCTTCTAGTATTTCTGAGTGATCGACTCCGTTGTTGGAAGTTATCTGCTTGTCGCTGGAAGAATTCCCAAATCTCCGATGCACTTTTTGACATTAGCTCTCCTCCACTTGTTGCCATTAGCCATTCTTGCACATTCGACAATAATCCCTCCAAAAAGTAGCCCATTGAATTGCTCCCATGTTTCGAAAAACTGCTCGTCCTCTCTCTGGGTAAACTCTGAGATTTCCTTGCGAATAGCATTGGTTTTATGCACTGGGAAATATTTATTCAGAAATTTAGTTACCATTTGTTCCCATGATGTGATGCTATTAGCAGGCAATGTATTGACCTATGAACGAGCTCTATCCTTTAAACAAAAAGGGAATAGTCTAAGTTTAACATCATCATTTGAAAAATTCTCATATTTAAATGTTTGACAAATAATATGAAAATCATTCAAATGGTTATATAGATCCTCATTTTCTAGGCCATAAAATGTGGGGAGACAATTTAGCACACTAGGTTTTAGTTCAAAACTCCTAACAGCTATATTTGAGTATCTTATGCATGATGTGCTCAAATTAGCTAAGTAGTCCTTAAATGGGCTCTCCAGTGGTGCTTGTTGTTGTTGCAAATCCATTTCACTTTTATCTTTAATGTGTTTGCGTGTGCGCAATGTTTTTTCAAGCTCAAGGTCTATAGGCTCAAGATTAGGTAATAATGACCTTCGATCATGCATGCAAAGAACACAAAATAAATGGGAACAAAACAAATAAAAATAAAGAAGAATGAGAAATTACGGCACTAACCTTATTACGCTGTTAAAACCTTTCAACAAAAACACACTAAAAATTAGGTTTTAGTTCAAAACTCCTAACAGCTACATTTGGGTATCTTATGCATGATGTGCTCAAATTAGCTAAGGGACTGAAGTAGTCTTTAAATGGCCTCTCCGGTGGTGCTTGTTGTTGCTGCAAATCCATTTCACTTTTTATCTTTAATGTGTTTGTGTGTGCGCAATGTTTTTTCAAGCTCAAGGTCTATAGGCTCAAGATTAGGTAATAATGACCTTCAATCATGCATGCAAAGAACACAAAATAAATGGGAACAAAACAAATAAAAATAAAGAAGAAGGAGAAATTATGGTACTAACCTTATTATGCTGTTAAAACCTTTCTACAAAAGCACACTAAAAATACGTGAAATAAATTAACTAAAAATAAATTAATAAAATAAAAAAATTACAAAGAAAAATAACTTAAAAATTAAATTGCAGAATTGTAAAGAATAGAGAAAAAAAAATAAATTACTACCTCTAAATGCAAATTCACTTTTATTTTTTTAACAAAAAATACAAGAAAACAAATAAAAGAAATTATTCACAAAAATTAATTTTACGAATTAAAATAAACTGTCGTCCCCGGCAACGGCGCCAAAAACTTATTGTACAAATTTTATTGAACTCGCAAGTGCACGAATCTATTGTAAAATAGATTAATGGTGACGAGTGTTGATCCCACGAGGAGGTGGATTTTAATTATATGTAGAATTAATTTTGTATGAAAGTGGTTGATTGGATTTGTGGTGGAAGTGATTTGGAATATTCTAAAACTTAAATTAAAATGACGAGAATAAATTGAAGAAAAATCTATTCAAATGGCGCACTTGGATATATAGATCCGTATCAACATGCACCATGGGCTAAATATTCCTTATTAGTGCCAATTAAATCATGAGGGGGGAATCCACACCTCATGAACCACACTTTAATCAATATGGTGCTAAGGGCTTATCGTGTCAAATAATAATAACCTTGTAGTAGGGAGTCGGTGAAACCAGGGCGGTATGTAAACAATGTTATTATTATTTGTCGACGAAAAGTCAAAACATCCACAATAATTAGAGGGGAAGAGAAAATAAATTTACCAAATAAAGCCTATGACATATGTTGAGACTTCACCTTCAACCCAAGTTTGAAAGAAAATTAGCTACATAGAAAATACAAGATGGAGAAGGAATTACATAAAATAGAGCCCAAAAATGGATTCAGAGATATCAAATTAGGGGGGAGAGGTCCTCTTTTTATAGATACATTGAGTAAATCATGGCCATCGGATTAAAAACAGTTTGGGCGCTCAGGATTGTGCCACATCATCGGTCAACAGTACGCGGTTTGACCACGCGTTTTGAACAGTGACACGGTTTGACCACGCAGTTTGAACAGTCAACTGGTTTGAACAGTGACGCGGTTTGGTTGAAAATAATCCTGTGCATATGCATGTACCGTACGCGTAATTTTTAGTCCACTAACATGCTGCCACGTCACCGATCAACAGTGCATAAAAATTATCTCCAATGGAATCGTGACACCTCATCAGTTAATGCCATATCATCGGTCAATGCCACGTCATCGATCCGTCTATGTGAACAGTGTCGTGAACAGTAACGTAGACAATACCGTACATGTGAACAGTGATATTTTTTTTTATGCTCCTCCTAAGGTTTTCGACTGTCTTGAGTTCAAAAGTGATGTCTGTTTTTTCATCTGATCTCTCGTTCATTGTGAAATGACCATAATGCCCCTAAAATACATAAAATACTTCATTAAAATAAAACACACGTAATTAAATCACAAGAAGCTTAAATATATAAAAGTAAAGGTGTTAGTAAAATTTGAAGTGTAAAATGATGATTTTCTCCTTTATAAATTTACATTTTCTAACACTTAACAATTATCATACTCTTCATAGCTTTGGTGAGGAATAAAGCCATCAAAATTACTGAAATAGGCTGCTCTTGGTCCTCTACGCTTTCCAAAACCTCTTGGTGTAGCCACATAATCTTCAACAAACCTATGCCAGCAAATATCAGCAGTGTGACCAAACTTAAAACAGATCTGAAATATTATCTCTTCTCCATTTCCAGAACTTCCTTGTGCTCCATTGTTACCATTAAATCCACCTCTAATAACTTATGATGGATTCCTAGGTGCTTGAAAGGAATTGAAAGCATTAGTCTGTCCAGGAGAATATCCTCTACTATATCCACCTCTGAAAATTCCAGTATACAACCTTTGAGGATGATTATTGCCTCTACCAAAAGGATGATTTCTACCACCAAAATTTCCAAAACTACCACCAGTATATCCTCCTCTTCTAAAATTACCTCGAGATTGAACATAAAATACTTTGGGATAGTATGCATAATTTGCATTAAACATACTTTTATCGTTATGTTCTTGCTCCAGCCTAGTTTCATGTGTAAGTAGCAATGCATATGCATCATCATACTCCATTTTAGATCCAGTTATGAAAATGGCAATATTACGAAAACCTGGTCCTAGTCCATTCAGTATGGTAAATATAAGATCTTTTTTTGTTATAGGACTTCCAGCACTAGCAAGCTTGTCAGCTATAGATTTCATTTTGATGCAGTAATCTTCAACATTTAATGATTCATTTTTAAGAGTATTCAGTTCCTATCTAAGTTGAAGAACTCTAGCTTCAGATTGCACACCAAATTTTCTTTCTAGAGTTTTCCAAACCTCAAACGAGCTTGCACAGTTTATAACTAAGCTTAGAGTACTTTCACTTATTGACGATAATAGCCATCCAAGTAGAGTTTGATCCTGTGATCTCCAATTGTGATATTCTGGATTATCAATTCTCTGAGTAGATCCATCAATTCCAGCAAGAATGAGATATTTCTCAGGTGCTGGTTTGTCTCCAGTAATGAAGTCCTCCAACCGATTGCCTCTGATTAAAGCTAAAACTTGTGAACGCTATAGTAAATAGTTTGAGCGATCTAATTTGATTGGATTAGTGAAAGAAAAATTGATTTGAGTGTATGGATTTGCATTAGTGGTTTGCTGATTACTAGAGCTTGCTCTGTTTGGCTCTGGTACCATGTTATAATGTTGAATTTGAGTTGATAGATTTGTTTGGATGCTGAGAAAATTTGAAGGAAAATGAATATTCTAGATTTGTACTTTATTCTTTCTTTATTGTTTCAAAATACAAAAACTAATCATTGATCTCAGTGAAAAATGTTTATATACACATATAACATTTCACATAAACAGAACGAGCACAATATTAACTGAATACAGAGGACATAACAAACTCTCGCTGAGCTGGCACTTATACTCTCAACTGCAATGCTGACTAGATATAAAATCACACGTGCCAAATGTACAACTTACTTGTATGCTTGATGTGCTTCCTTAACACTGAGCAATAACCCACTAGTTATCTCATGCATT
Source organism: Citrus mangshanensis (assembly GCA_030449895.1). Classification (NCBI taxonomy): domain Eukaryota; kingdom Viridiplantae; phylum Streptophyta; class Magnoliopsida; order Sapindales; family Rutaceae; genus Citrus; species Citrus mangshanensis. The sequence continues at coordinate 9,609,971 of JASUUJ010000215.1, read as the reverse complement.
TCATCCTTGGAAAGAAAGTACTCACTGCCAAATGATAAAAACACGACTGAACAAGGCTCCTTTTGGCTCAGCCAGTCCATGATCTTTGTATCATCTTCTTTGAAGGTAGGTTCTTGGACTAGAGGCCCTACTGGAATTATTTTATTTCCCATCGAAGAAGGAAAATAACCCAAGTACTTGGATTCGATCTCTCTTGATGTTTTGATGAACACAAATTTGCAAGATAGTTCAAAAGCCTTTAAGTTCCTATCTTTGTTTAAGGTGCCATTGGCAGTAAGATGCAGGAAGTGATTGATTTTCTTGTTTTCTCTATCGAGGAAATCAGATTCAAAGAAAGGGTATTTCAGGCTGTGATTTACGATATTGTGCAACAAGAAAGAGCGGGCTACTGCAGATAAGGGTAAGAATAAAACAGAAGCTATGTCATACTGGTAAGCTGCCTCTGCTGCCCATGGTTAGAACAAATCATGCATAACAAGGGTTGGTTTAAGTGTCTCTAAGATGTTGCAAAAAAGCAGGCTTTGCATCTTCAAATGCTACCACGAGAGTAAAAATACGATGGGGAGGAAGGTTTTTTGTGGTGTGATTTTGTGAAGGAAGTTCAGGGAATGTATTGGGAAGTTGCAGTTCTATGAGTTGTATTGAAGATGAGAAGTTTGCTTTAACATTTCTACTGATGGATTCTAGATTGATGGGCGTAGAGCAGAAATATATATGAAAGTTTTTTTGTGAAAGCTTCTTGGCAAGTTCAAGGTATGGAGATATGTGGCCATGAGCTAGCCATGGTAACATGAGAATGCTTGGCTTATCTTGATGCTTGGTATGAATTCTACTTCTTTAGAGGACAGAGACTAGTGGGCTATACAGGTGGTGAAAGCACTTATAGCTTTAAATAATGTACTCTACTAACAGAGGAAACAATAGTGAATCACAAATTTTGAGTAGAATTAGGATTTACATGAGGTTTTTCTGAGCATTGAATCAATAGTCAAGATTTATTTTGAATTTTTTTTCTCTTTCTTAATAATCATTGATTTAGTACTTAGAAAAAACTCAACTCAGCATTGAATTCTTATCCTTTACATACAGCTCTTAATTATCTTAGAATTCCTTGTCCTTTGCATATAGCCCTTGTTACCTTAGAATGGGATAATAAATAATAAAAATTTGATAATTATCTTTTTCATTTTTCCACAACTCCTCTGGAACTTCTCTATTACTATTATATTTATTATATTTTCAACTGTTTGATTAAATCTAACGGTTGTCGATAATTAGATTTCCACCAAGATATTAGTATTCTTCGTGATCCAGACTCTTTATACCCTATCAATCATAGGTCAGTGTATCTTCCAAGAGGAAATTGGGCAACACAAGCTAAACCCATAGCTAGCTTCCAAAATCGGCGGGTAAATTTGATTGACTTAAAAAAGAATTTGATTTTTATCAAGTATTTTTACATAATTTTATATTTAACATAATCTTTAAAGTGAATTTCAGTGATGAAAATATAATTTTGGAGCTATATTTTATAAATTATTCAAAACCAGTGGGGTCAAATCACAAATTTTATTAGGGATAAATAAAATTTTTAATTGGAATTTAAAAATATTTTCGAAATATTTTAAATATGACTCCACCACTGGCTAAGCTGGCCTGTCACAATTTTATTCGTTTTAATATAGGAAGAAATTCATTATTTGTCCTTTTTGAGTCATATTTAAGAAAAGGCTATTTTCGAAAAAGTCACAAATAATGAAGGACCAAATCTTGCTTAAGTATTATTGAATAATATATTATTTTAATGCATGTTTGGTATGTTTATCTGATGGCTATTTAATCCCATATGCACTTTTCTAAAAAAAAATTTCATGTGTGGTTGTCTTTTTAGTAAAATTCAAGCTGGGGAAATGGTTGAATTTGCCAGCGGTGTGAAAGGGATAGCCTTAAATCTTGAAAATGAGACCTCTTTCACATAAGAAAGTGGAGGCGGGCTTGGGTACGATCTAAAACGATTCCACATGAAAGAGGACTTCCCTCTTGAGTAATGGGAAGCGGGCTAGGGATTCATGGAATTTTTATGGCTTGCGTTGGGGGAAATCTACCAAAGACACGAGATCACAAACGTAGATTGCTCGCGGCTAAATATGAATTGAGACGAAAGCTTTATAAACATTTTCTTTTAGGTTAAAGAGCTTTTCTAAAATATACATAATGTCAAAAATATGCTAAGAACATTTTGTTAATTACAAAATGCCCTTATTGATGTACAAAACTTACACAATAAAATTATTGCCTCTATTTGATAAAAGTCATATTGCCGTCACTTTTTTTTTAATGAGATTGCCACCATTTTAATTTACTTATTATATACAAAACCCTACATAATATAAATTATTGTCACCATTGCCTAGAAAATTCATAGCCACCACTTTTTTTTAGGAACGAGACAACAACTGTTTCATTTTTCTTTTTATTATATTATTCAATAGGGAAAATTTCAGCCTACCCTCCTCGTGAATTGACAATCTTCAAATCACTCCCTTACTACTAAAAACATTAAGTCACCCCCAAAAGTTGTTATGTCTCCATTAATTTGAACGACAATAAGGGTAAAGTGCTACTTGTACAAATATGTAATGATTGTTAACAAAAGAGGGACGTGGATGACGACAACATGTGCAGGCAACGTCAAATCAATCAATTTTTAACCTAACCTAAGTCAATATGTGGTGTAAAACTGTAAATGTTAAAAAAAGAAAAAGAAAAAGAAAAGAAAAAATAGATAATGTGATATAAAAAATGAAAGCTTTGCTTTGGCGCCAAAGTAAAGCCAAGTGTTTCTTGTTTACAGACTTGTTGAGACAAAAAAAAAAAAAAACAGAGCACAATTGAAGACCTTGTAGTAAGGACGAAATTGGAAGGAGCAAGATGAACTCAAACGCCAGTGGCAATGGAGAATCTAAGTCTGAATAGCCTCCTCAGATGACTAAAGTAGGAAAAAAAATTTAGTAATGTTTTACTTCCTTAGTTTGTTTTGGGCTATATGTTGGTGTTAATGTAATTTTTGGTTTGCTAATATTAGGTTAATGCCACTGCATCATGATTTTAAAACATCATTGGGAACCCTGGTTTTTTATAAATTTGGGGGGTTTTTGTTTGTAGTAAAAAACATGCGAAATTCTTGCAAGTTTTTGCACTTAGAAGATTGAAATCAACCAAAGCAATCAAGGAATTCTATTCTTTTTGTTGGTTTTTATGAGTATTAGTAGTTATTCTTGTTAGGTAATGGCTGTGAGGCTTAGTGTAAGTGATGACTTTGAAATTAGTTGCTATTTTTTTGTTCAACATTGCTTCTATTTCATTGTGGTAACTGTTGAATAACCGTAACAGTTATAGTGAATGAAATGATATTGTTTATACTTGTTATTTGTGCATAATTTGTAACTTATAAACAAAACTTGTTGTCAGCTTTTCTTGTGTTTTACAATTATTGGTTTCTTGCAAATTAGTTTGATAGTACTAGTATATGTGTCGATTATGGTTTTTGAAGGTTGTTTGTGTGATGTGATATATAGGAATCAAAATTTAAGGTGTCAGCTTTTGTTAATTTTATGGGTGTAAGGTAGGATCTTGGCCTAATAGACCCAAATTTTCTAAAATAGAGTGATCTTGATCAATGGTACAATGAGACAACCATTTGGGCAAAACAAATGGCCTCTTGAGAGGTTTATTATTGAGGTTACATTGCCTTGGAATGGAAAAAATGGGGTAATAGAGAGTGACAGTGAAGTATATCAGGTGTGGCAGTTGTTTAATAAGAAGAAGTATATAGAGATTGACTTCTACATGGAGATACTACCACTGAATTTGATGTGCGCGGATAAAAAGAAATTATTTGATAATGACATTCAGAGTATTGATGCAGAAGCCCCACAACCTTCTAAACAAACACCTATTAAAAAGAGTCATAAAAATATTAAGAGTGTTCCAGGGAAGAGAAGAAGAGGGAAGACAGTTACCCCAACCCCTACCCCTGCCCCTGCCCCTACCCCTGAACCTGAAGATGACCCTGTTGTTCGACCACCCCCTGAACCTGAGGCTTAAATTGAAATTGAAACTCAACCTTCACATGAACCTAAGGCTCAAACTAAAATTGAAACTAAACCTCCATATGAATTAAGCCATCAAATGAAACTGAACCTCAACATCAAACTGAGCCACCTACGACAACAACATTCAATGTATTAACCATACAAGAGCTTATGAGGAAAATGAAGCCACCAAAGGAAGCTAGTGTGCAACAAGATCAACCCTTATCACCTACAAAAAAACCTTAATAGTGCCTTTGATGACACACAACAAGCGTACGACCAAACGATTGCAAACTCCAACTATTAACCAATAATTGGCCAAATAGCGAGTCATGTAACTTCCCATACAAACAATGAAAATGGTGCTTCTGAATCTGTACACATTTCATATTGCAGTGATCATTTCACTGACTTTAATGTTACTGATGATTTCTATGATTTTGATATGGAAGATCTGCCTCTAGAAATTGATGATGATGACATTACGATGGATACTGAAGTGTGCATCTTGCAATATCAAAACCTTTCAAATTGATGATGACGACATTAATGTTACTGATGTACACATTTCATATTGCACTCATCTTATACGCATGCCAACAAAAGAAAAAACAACATGTTCCTACTACTAAGACTTTCAAACACCAGTGGAAAGAAAAGAAAAATAAATTTTGTAGATTCTGATAAGGTTGAGAGCAAGCCGAAGCCAACAAAATCCTAGGCAACTAAAAACTCCTCAACTACTGTTCCTCCAACAGCAACAGTAGTGGATGATATACCTCATCCTCATGCTCAAGATGAGTTTTATTTGTAGTCTAATTTAGAAAATGAGGGCAATGATGAAGAAGCAAAACATAAAAGCAGTGATAAATTTCAGGATGATGATGACAGTGATAGAGATAATGGGTTGTTGGAGGGCGACAATGTTGATTTTGATCTACTGTTATCATCAGATGATGAACATCCATTCAATACAATGTCTCGTGTTTTGGGGGGTGAAATGTTCAAGGATGGTACAAATCCAATGAAGTTTAGGGTTGGAATGGTTTTAAAAAATATAAAGTCTTTTGCATGGGCCTTCAAGACTTCTGTATTCAAGAACGGTTTCGAGGTAAAAGAGTGAAATTTAAGAGAAGAAGGATATTGTGTCGTTGTTATGCATCCAAGTGTCTATTTAAAGTATATGCTTCATTGCAAAGACATGGTGAATGCTTCCAAATTAGAAGTTTTCACAATACCCATACATGTGAAGGGATTGTGAAAAATCATGAGGCAACAACTGCTTGGATTGCGAGAAAATACCAGAGCAAAATAATTGCTGACCCTTCATTTTCTGTGGATAACATGGTTATTGATATCAAACAAATATATGGGGTTGAGGTCACTACATAGAAGGCTTACAGGGCTAAAAGAAAAATTCTAGAATCAGCAGGTAGTGGAGACCATGTTCAGAACTTCAAGGAATTTTGGAACTACGCGCACATCATAAAACAACAAATGCCAAGTGTATTAGCAGTGCTTAAAGTTACAAAAGCAAGCACTCCTGCTGACAAGTGCAGGTTCGAAAGGTTCGTTGTCAATTTCCCAAGACTTAGAGATAGTTTCAGGGAGGGCTGCAGACCATTTACTGGTTTTGATGGATGTCATTTGAAAGGACCATTTGAGAGTGTATTGTTATCAGCAATTGCACTTGATGCAAACCAAAGGATCTTTCCGTTAACAATATGTGTGTGTGAATCCGAGAACATTGATAGCTGGACATGGTTCTTAGGGCATTTGAAGGAGTATTTGGCTTATGCAAGGCAACTAACCTTTATGATGGATAGGCAGAATGGTATTTTAAATGCCATAAACTTGGAGTTTTATGAATCACAAAACATGTGTGTGAAATCTGTTGCCTTTTATGGTTATGTATTTAAAAAAAATTATAGTTTAAAAACTTTATCTCTTTTCCAACTCTATAGGGTCTTATTTTATTAAGTAGGAGGGTTGATGTCTGCAAAAGTTTTAGGGGCAATGTGATGAGTTATCACTAAAGTATAACTGCACTCAGCAACCTTGTTCTTATTCTATGATTGTCATTCTGGTTTTCAACAACTATTGTATTGTTTACTATGTTGTTTGAATAACATTTCAGCAGTATATCACACAAGTAATTACATTTTAGACAACTAATAAATATACACAATGCAAGTTGATGTAATAACTTAGCAAAAATTAAAAGGTTTCTTATTGTAGACATGAAAAATAACTTGAAAAGGTTTCTTATTGTAAACTAACTAAAATTTATATTATTAAAATCAAAAAAATATTTTACATTATGGCCCATTTCATTGGGAAATCTGGCTTTGATTTCTTCAAGTTTTGTGGTTGATTCAATTTATTTCAAATAACAATTCACTTCTCTTCCTTAGCAGGTACTGTGCAAGGCATGTCTTTATGAATTTAACATAAAGGTTTCCCAATGTGCAGCTGAAAAATGAGTACCGGAACGTTGTTAGGGCTGTAAATAAGGATGATTTTACAGAAACAATGAACAATATAATGGAGATTGATGCGAAAGCACATAGTTGACTAAGGAAAATCAACCCTAAATATTGGTCAGAGCATGCTTTTGACAAACTGCTCAAATGCGATCATACAACAAACAACAAGATTGAGAGTTGGAATGCATGGCTTGGAGACATGAAAAAGGCACCAATTATCAGCTTGATGGAGCATATCAGAAAGAAGATGATGTATGCAATCATAGAAAGAAAGATAGAGTGTCAGAGGTGGCCAACTAAAGTTCCTCCCTGCATTAATAACAAAATGAACAAATTACTTAAGGCTGGAAGGTTCTGTCGTGTCATACCAGCAAGTGAAGTGCTGTTTGAAGTTGAGGATACCAACAGGTCGTATATGGTTAATAATAAGAAGTCCTATGTAGTTAATTTGGAAGATCATACGTGTGATTGTGGGTTGTGGCAAAAGGGTTTTGGTGCCTCTTTAACTACAACACCCACACCTATACAACCATGTGGTGCTGCAAGAAGTGCTGATGCTGCATCAGGTTTGTTTAAATTTTAATATTCCACGGCATGACATGTTGTTTAATATTTACAAAATGAAGTTAATGATTGTGTTGGATATGAATATAAGTTTGTTTTCTTAATATTTACACATACATGGTCATTATTATTGTGTTCCGTTAAATACATGGATGTGGTTATGCCCTGTGGTTATGTATAAGCTTATTTAAGATTGTTGAAAACTTCTCTTTGCTTATTGTACTATATTTGCTGCTCAATATAAAAGCACCAACAAGGGGTTCAGCGAATAAAGGATGAGGTCGACAAATATCAGAAACCACATTTGTCCTTCATATTTGTTGTAATTCAAATAACATAACAAACAATTGCTTTAATTGCTTCAACAAGCCCTTCACAATCTAAAAGCACCGACAAGGGGTTCAGCGAATAAAGGATGAGGTCGAAAAATATCAGAAACCACATTTGTCCTTCATATTTATTGTAATTCAAATAACATAACAAACAATTGCTTTAATTGCTTCAACAAGCCCTTCACAATCTACCCGTACTATAAGAAAGAAAAAAGGAAGATTTAAAGCGCAAATCAATCTTTCATATTTACTGTAAGTTGTTCGATATGTTGTTGGGTTGAAATGGCTTTCAATAATGTAGTTATATTTCCTATGTACAACTACTTCAATAGGCCCCTACATTAATATAGAATGTATTGTTGATGGGTTTTTTTGCCAAGCATGTTTCAAGGGAAGGCATAGGGCAGCGTTGCTCATTTTGTTTTATGGATAACCACCAAGAAATGTTGTAGCATTGCTAATTTTGTTGCAAATTCACCACCAAGAAATGTTGGTGGTCATTTTGTATAACTTTTGAGCTTAATACACTATTAGGGCTGTAAATAAGATAGTTGGAAAGCAACAAAGCTAGTGTATTTTTTTTTTGTTTTTTGGATATGTTGTAATTCATATTTTGGTAGAGATAAGAGCAGACAGTGGTCTGGACTTTATGAAATATTCATTGCAACATGCATAGATACAACAAGAACTGCTCATTTGGTAGCACAAATGTAATGAACTATAGCTTACAACTTCTGATGAAATACAACATTTTGATAACTTATGTACATTCACTACTCTTTTATCTCTATGATTTGCGCCTCGTCGTCAAGCTATTTAATTTTCTACCCTATATGATAAATGTACAAAATACATAGTGACTCCATTATGATGATGATATAGAACAAACTCTTTATCTTGTCTGATTTTGAAACAAGCTTACTGGTCATCACTGTTGACTTCTTGTTTTCATCATGGAAACCACGTTTCTCTTCTTCATCTTGCAACTTACTCAACCCTCTTACAATGACTTTGTACTCAAAACTAGATGGCTCCCACCACCCGAAGTAGTCACATCCGGGCCTATCATATTATAGTAAAGCCTCTTAGGATTTGCAGCATATTCAGAAACTTTGATTGTTGCTCGCTCACCATAGTCGGTGCATGATTTGTTTTTGAACTTGATGACCTTCCCATTCACTTGCACCCTCTCTTCTTCATCTTCATCGCACAAGTTACTGGAGCTTCCCTTAGAGGATGGCATTCTCACTAGTTTGGAGGAGCTTTTCAACCAATGGCTGGTTTTCAATACTTTGGTGTTGCACCTATATGTAAAGGGATCTATAATATATAAGATAATGCTCTGACAATAATTTTGAATTTTGAAACAATTTTTCTAGTTTTAGTAGGTTTCAATGATTTTGAAATTTAAAAACTATCTACTTTTTAGGGATATTAAGTCATATCCACATATATTTTTTCATCTTGTTTTCACCATTTATATATTAATATTTTATAAGTTAATTTTATTTATTTTCAATCACTTGTCACATATCAACTTTTTGTGTTCAGCTTTGTTGAGACTCACAATGTCATTAGAAGAATATTCTATTAAGGTGGGGGTACATTCGACCTTTCACGAGTCAATGGAGGTCAATGGTTAAAGATAGCGACTTTTGGGGGGTGACTTGATGTTTTCAGTAGTAAGGGGGTGATTTGAAAATTGTCACATCATGAGGGGGTAAGCTGAAATTTTTGCTATTCAATATAAATTATTGCCACCACTTGCTACTGTTTCATCTTTCTTTTTATTATGTTATTCAACAATATATATGCCAATTATTGTTTTATATTTGAAATTCATTTCATCTTTATTTTATTTGTGCATTATGTTTTTAATGTAATAAAATTACATATCCTTTTTATAGAATGGCAGCTACTGCAAAGGAAAAAAAAATTGAAGGTAGATTTGGATGATGTTACCACTAATGCTTTTGTTAAGATTTGTGTGAATGAACCACTAGCTAGGAATAGATAAAATAGTCACTTTAATAAGATTGGGTGGAAAAATCTTATTGCTAAGTTTTATTCAATGACTAGTAGAGATTGTGAACAAAAACAATTGAAAAACAAGTGGGACATCCTAAAAAAATGATTGGTAATTTTGGAAAAATTTGCTGAGAAATAAAACTACTTTAAGATGAAATCCTATAAGACAGAACATTAGTGCTAGCAATGAATGGTGGGAGAGAAAATTGAAGGCGAAAATTTCTAACCTTTTTATTTTACAGTATAATATGAAATGATTTTGGGAGCAATTAATCTAGACATATTAATCCTTTTGCATTGTTTTAGGAGATTCTTGAAGCAATTAACTTTCATTATAAAGGCTTGAGAAATGTTGACTTATTAGAAATTTTGTTTAAAGATGTTGCTACTACAGGTGAAGGACCATGAGCGTCATCTATTTGTTTTGTAATAAACAATGGTAAGGGTGCACCATTTAATGAATGTGTTGGTGAAGATAATAACACATATTTTCAACAATAAAATATCAATATTGAACCAAACAATTTTGATCAACTAGAGAATATTGAGACTGATATTAATAATGGTACTCTTATAACACCTTGACATGATAATGGAAGTAAAAGGAAATTACCTATTTAAAAGAGAGATGGAGCTGCAATTAGATTATCTAAACAATTGGATCTCTTATGTTAGGCAATAGAGACTACACCATCTATAGCTATATGAAATGGTGAAAAGGGTTGTCCCATTGCAAAAGTAATGGAAATGTTACATAACGTACCTGAAATTGAGATAAAAGTGAGCTATATTTGAATGCCACTAAAATTTTTCTTAAGAAGGATAATAGGAAGATGTTTGTTGCAATTAAGAATCGTGACGTTCAAAATGAGTGATAAAGTTCATGAAATAGTCTTTCTAGTTTTATTGTATGGCCTATTCTGCATTATCTTATTTTATTTATGTTCTTGTGTTAAGAATATTATTTTCAACCAATTGGGATATTTTTATTTTATTTTGGTTTTGAGTTATACTTATTATGAATTTATTTTTACATTTCTTTTCTTTTCAAATAAGGATTATATATGTGTGTACAGATATGGAATTCCTAGAAAATGATGATGATAGTGAGCATAATTACATTGATGAAAATGATTATGAATACAAATTGTACAAACTGGAGTTGCATTGTACATCAATCATTTTATTAAGCATAGTTTAAAGGAATTATTTAGAACACCTCTTCATTCAGGACATTCTTTTGTATTAGAGGTGCTAAATGGACATAAAGATAGATGTTACCAACAATTTAGGATGAAAAACATGTATTTATGAAAATGTGAAATTGTGAGTGAATCATATGGTTATAAAAAAGACAAGGATATATCTATAAGTGAGTCAGTAGCTTTGTTTTTATTACATTAGATCATGCATTTAGGAATAGAATGGTTCAAGAAAGATTTTAACATTCAGGTGAAACTATATCGAGGTGATTTGGAATAGTATTAGATGTTGTTTGTCGTATAGCTGTTGATTTTCTGAAACCATCTAACCTATAGTTTAAAAAATTGCCAAAAAACTTAAGGATAATGAACGATATTGGCCATATTTTAAAGATGGTATTGGGGTAATCAGTGGGACAAATATGCCAGTTATAATGCCTATGTCGAAGCAAATACCGTCTATTCGAAGCAAAGGAATTCCTACCCAAAATATAATGGTTGCCTGTGATTTTAATATATATTTTACATTTGCATAGATTCGATGGGAAGGCAATGCCCATGATATGCATATATATATTTAGAGGCCTACATAGAGAGAATTTGCACTTTTCTCATCCATTCGTTGGTTAGTTATAATTGATTGTTTATGTTACATTTATGTATAAGTTCGTTTAATTTTTTTTTGCAATTATAGAATTTCTATTTTGCAGGTAAGTATTACCTAGTAGATGCTGGATATCCTCACATGATAGTTTATTTATGTCCTTATAAAAGTTAACAATATCATCTTCTAGATATTCAAAATATTTAATTATGCTCACTCTTCCTTGATATGCACAATTGAGAAGACTTTCGGTGTTTCGAAAAATAGATGGAAAATTTTGTGCCAAATGCCTAGTTTCCCTTTTAGTAAGCAAGTGAAAATTGTGACTGCTTCAATGGTTGTTCACAATTTTATAAGAAAATATGCAAATAATGATCAAGAGTTTCAACCTTTTAATAATGATGAGAAATTGTTTCCAGCAAGTGAAAGTGAGAATCAAATGAAAGAGAACAATGAAGATTAAAGTACAAGTTCATTAAATGTACATGAAATGGGCCAAGAACATAATTAAATTGCAACACTTCTCATGCACCATTTACATTTCAGTTATATTATTGATTTAACATTTTAATTTGGATAGTATTACTTGTTTGAAAGAATATATTATTGATGTGTTTTAATTTTGGACATTGAAGAAATTGTTGAACTAATTTTTTCTTATTAATTGATAGCTTGGATGCATTTTCTTACAAATTATATAATTATGAAACAAGCTTTTTTACATAACCCTTTTGGTATTTAATTACAAAAGAGTACTTTTAGTTTTGCAAAACCAAACAGTATAATTGTTCAAAAGAGCTTTTTTAAATGACAACCAAACACTCAATAACTTTTTGTTAAAAGCTCTATTGTTATGAACTCTACTTCTATAAGTTCTATTAAGTAATGTATATCAGAGGTTTATAGATTATAATAACATATTGAATTTAAACCCATAAAAGATGGGATATTGTAATATTAATTTTTTATTGATATATTGAATGATTTGACATTATTTAATGCTATTTTTTATTTTAAATATTTATGATCGGATGACATAAGATCAAGATAAAGTTTAAAGAAAAAGAAGGAAAATTGAGTTAAAAATAGCTTAATACTTGGATAAATTATTTGAAGGTAGGTTTAGGGATGGCAATGCGGAGGGGAGGGGAGAGGAGGGGACCAATCTCCCCGTACCCATCCCCAATATCGTCCCGTTAGAATTAATTGAGAATTCCATAGAATAATGGGGATAGAATAGAATACATTTTTTATTTTTGATTTTGAGTTAATCATATTAAAATAAAAAATTCAAATAAAAGTAAAGTTTGAAATATATCTTACATTAATATCCATTACAAAAGTCACATACATTAAATTAGTAAGTAACGCAGCATGTAAGGAATACAAATTTCTTTTACAAACTATCGTGAATAAATTAATAGTCTAATACAAAATTGTTACAAATAAAATCGAATTTAGATTCAAAATTAACTTTTTCAATGGTGGCGTTGGCACTTTATAAAGGTGGACTATAGTTAAGTCGAAATCGAAATATTAGATTAGATTAGATTAGATTAAATTAGATATTAAAATTGTGATTCGCTGTGGGCAATTATAACATCTAAAAATAAATAAAAAATAGATTTAAGTTTAAAACATTTAATGAATATTAAAATTAAAACAAATTTTTTGGGCTAATAGAATTTACTCGGTTTTTTTAATGTCCTAAATAAAAATTTAGGACTTTAATTAGTTAATTAGGCCTAAAAGTTTAATAATATAAATATTTTGATATTTGTTATTTTTACCAATATTTATAATTTTATAATTTAAATTTTATTATTTATTTACTAGTAATTTTAAAAAATAAAATTAAAAATTAAAATGGGGAAATATGTAGGGGATGGGGATTCCACCTCATCCCCGTCCCCTCCCCGAATAAGAAATTGGGTAAAAAATTTTCTCCGTCCCTTCCCGAAATAAGAAATTGGGTATGAAATTATCCCCATACCCTCCCTAAATGAGGAAAATCCCCGAAGGTACCTGTCCCCGTAGGGATTTTTGCCATCCCTAAGTAGGTTGCTGCCCCCCTAATTTTTTTCTTATTTTTTAGCCACATTTATTAGTACGCAGGGTGAAATAGTTAAAAAAAACAAAAAAAAAAAAACAAAAATAGTGACAATTATTGTATATGATGTCGGGGGGACCAATTCATATCTGAGCCTTCGATCTTCTTCATCCTTTCACTCATTTCTATAGCTTTTCTTCTTATTTTCTTCCCCTGTTCTTGCCCCACAACATGTTTAATGACCCTCACCAACTCCTCTTTTCTAAGCTCTTGATTGATCTTCCCTCTTGGCACGTCCATGCCCATACCAATATCAAGCACCACTTTGGCATTATACCATTGGCATCGCTATGATTGGTACCCCAAACACCATCCCCTCAACTGCCGAACCCCACCACACTGACTCAAAACTCCGCCGATGCTTCCGTGCCCTAAAGTTTTAGCCTGCGGAACCCGACCTTGTACTATAATTCCCTTATTATTCCCTTTAATCACCCCATGAGGCAGTGCCTCCTCGTTAGTAATTTTTTCATCAGGATGTAATCTTACAGCCCATATAAAACTAACCTCGCTGAGAAATAATCCATTTGCTATCTCATGCATTTCATCCTTGGAAAGAAAGCACTCACTGCCAAATGATACAAATACGACTGCACGAGGCTCCTTTTGGCTCAGCCAGTCCATGATCTTATATCATCTTCTTTGAAGGTAGGTTCTTGAACTAGAGGCCCGACTGGAATTATTTCATTTCCCATCAAAGAAGGAAAATAATCCAAGTACTTGGATTCGATCTCTCTTGATGTTTTGATGAACACAAATTTGCAAGCTAGTTCAAAAGCTTTTAAGTTCCTGTCCTTGTTTAAGGTGCCATTGGCGGTAAGATGCACGAAGTTGTTGATTTTCTTATTCTCTCTAGCGAGGAAACCAGATTCAAAGAAAGGGCATTTCAGGCTGGGATTTACGATATTGTGCAGCAAGAAAAAGCAGGCTACTGCAGATAAGGGTAAGAACAAAACAGCAGCTATGCCATACTGGTAAGCTGCCTCTGCTGCCCATGGTTGGAATAAATCATACATAACAAGGGTTGGTTTGAGAGTCTCCAAGATATTGCAAAATTGAGGTTTTGCATCTTCAAATGCTTGCCACGAGAGTAAAAATAAGATGGGGAGGAAGGGTTTTTGTGGTCTGATTTTGCGGAGGAAGTTCAGAGAATGTATTGGGAAGTTGCAGTTCTATGAGTTGTATTGAAGATGAGAAGTTTTCTTCAACATTTCTGCTGATGGATTCTAGCTTGATGGGAGTAGAGCAGAAATATATGTGAAAGTTTATTTGTTAAAGCTTCTTGGCAAGTTCAAGGTATGGAGATATGTGTCCAAGAGCTAGCCATGGTAACATGAGAATGCTTGGCTTATCTTGATGTTTGGTATCCATACTACTTTTTTGGAGAATTAGAAGCTAGTGGGCTATACAAGAGGTGAGACCCCTTATACTTTTTAATAATGTACTCTACCGACGCAGGAAACAATTATGAATCACAACTTTTACATAATCAGATTTCCACCGCAGGATATCGGCGTTCTTCTTGATCCAGATTCTTTATTTGAAAAAATAGGAGTAGTGCCCCATCAATCATAACTCAGTGTATCTTTCATGTGGAAATTCGGCAATATAATCTAAGCCCTGTGGCGTAGCTAACTTTCAAAATCAATGGACTAAATTCAATTTACTTGAAAGAATTTAATTTTTCTCAGGTACTTTTAAATAATTTTAGATTTAATATACTCTTTAAAGTGATTTTGGTGATGAAAATATAATGAAGGACCAAATCTTGTTTAAATTCAATAAGGTGGGGATATTGTAATATTAACTTTTTACTGTTATATTAGATGATTTGGTATCATTCAATATTATGTTTTACTTTGAATATCTATGATTAGATTACATCAGATCAGTAACTCAAAATTATTTATGTTCAAATTTAATGAAAGAAAATTGAATTTAAAATAGCTTATCCCTTGGATAAATTATTTGATAGTAGTTTTTTGACCCCTAACTTTTTGTATCACAAATTTTTTACCCACATTAGTATATCAGCAGGGTAAAATAGTTTAAGAAAAAACAAAAAATAATGCAATTAGGTCATGTTTGGTTTGAAGAAAAGGGAGGAGAGGAAAAGAGTGGAATGGAAAGGAAGGGAGAAGAAAGGAATGTAGAAAAGTAGTGAAATTAGATTTTGTTGTTTGATTTGATATAAAATTTGATAAGGAAATGAATTATAATTTTTTTTAGACAAATTTATCCTTTACCTTAAATATTAAACTATTTATATTAGTAATAATGTATAATGATTGACACTAAAAAGTGCACATTTAATAAGGATAAAATTATTTGTTTTTCACTTATTGTGTCAATTAATGCGTTCATTATTTTTAAATTATTTTAATACTCCTCAAATATATTTTATGTTAAATTAATTCGTAATTTGTTAATTTTTATCTTGTAAATATTTTTCAAGAATAAAAGATGGAATTGGAATTGAAAGCGAGAACAAATAAGAACTACTGGAACACAATTGAATAGATGCAATAATAAAAAAAATAAAAAAATAAAAAAATAAAAAAGAACAAAAGAACAAAAACATGTTGGTGATGGTTAGGAGGCCATCCCGCCTCCTGACCACCACACATTTCAACATACTTATATATTTTAAAATAATAATAAAATAATAAAATAAAGAATGTTAAAGGCATTTGTTGCCTATAAAAAGGGGTTGGTGCAAGAGCAAAAGGGGGAGCCGAGAGCCAGAAGCTAGTAGAGCTGATTTTCAAAAGCCGAGAGAGAGTTTAGCTGAAGAATTTCTTTCTTTTTTTGTTTCTTTTCTTTTCTTGTTTCTATTTGTATCAATTTTCTTTGTAATATATTTCAAAAAGTTTTTCAAATAAAAAGAGTGTTATGTTTTCTTTCAATATGAGTGGCTAATTTTATTAAGCTGAGGTGAAGGTTGAAGATCAATGTTTCAAACTATTAATTATTATTATTTTCTCAAATGAGTTTTTAAGTTTATTTATTTATTTTTAGTTATTTTTATATCATGTTAATTTATAAATTTCTTTGGATCGATATGGTATTTTGACATAATGTCGACACATTAATATAATGTGGTACATTAGGTATTTTATTTCATATTTATCCACACACATAGAATTAAATGATATAATAATTAACTGGTAAAAGTGAGGCAAAATATAAATGAGAGAGTATTAAAATTATAGTTTGAATACAGAGAGTGGATCCTAAACCTTAGCATATTTTTAAATTGATTTCAAATAATTTCTTTTCCCACAATTAATTTTCTTAGTTTTTTAGATTTGGGTTATATTATATTATCTTATACTTGTGAGTTTTTTTCTTTGGTGAGTTTTCTAAATTTAGTATTAGTTTGTCTTTAGTTTATTTTTATTTTATTTTAATATTTTTTTTTTGTCATTAATTTCTTCCAAGATTATATTTTATTCTCTTTTTGTAAAACTTCAGTTAGCACCCCTCTTCTTTTCAAACCTTAACATTATCCATAAAATTTGTGAGTTACTTCATCTTAACCCAGAAACCTTTGCAAATCAATCCCCAAATCAAATTTATTTCTTTAAATTTCTGTAATTTACTTTCCGCATTTATTTTAAATGGTCGGTTCTACCGCCTATTATTTTAATTTCGGTTTATTTTTTTTTGTGCATTAATTTATTTAATTTTATATTTTATTAGATGGCTGGTTTTAAAATATCGCCTAAACTGTTTCTTTTAATTTCTTTATTTATGGCTGGTTTCACTGCCTAATTTATTTATTTTCAGTTTGTTTATTTTTGTTTCGCATTTTTGCTTATTTAATTTCCAGTTTATTTTTATTTTCTGTAATTTTCATTTAGCGTTTTATGCATCATTGGTTTAGCACATATCATTAGCATTGCATGCGTCGTTGGTCTCGTACAAATAGTGACAGATTAATTAGAAGATCAGCTTCACCACCCTTAGATATGGTTGACATAGGAGCTAAAAACTTTTCAGAGCACGAAAATGACCAAGCCTTGCAAAATCTTCATGAACAGCCTAGGACCTTTAGAGACTTCATGCATCCTACTCGAACAGGGTCACCATCATGCATAGTTTTCTCGCCTGATGCATCATGTTTTAATTTCAAACCTGGTATCATTCAACTTCTTCCTACTTTTCATGGTTTTGAGTCTGAAAATTCATATTTGCATTTAAGGGAATTTATGTCGATCAAAATTGTAGCATGAATATAATCAAGCTTAAGTTTTTTCCTTTCTCACTAAAGGATAAAGTTAAAACTTGGCTACAAAATCTTAGGTCAGAATCCATCAGAACTTGGGATGAAATGCAAGCACAATTTTTGAAAAAATTCTTTCCACCCCCACAGAACAAATTCTTTCAAAAGAAAAATCACCACTTTCACTCAAAAATCAGGAGAAACCCTCTACCAATGTTGGGATAAGTTTAAAGAACTACTTCACGTTTGCCCACACCACGGTTTTGAAACATGGAGATTAGTGTCTTATTTCTATGAGGGATTAACATCCCAGGTAGACAAGTCGTTGAAATGATGTGTAATGGTGAGTTTAG
Source organism: Citrus mangshanensis (assembly GCA_030449895.1). Classification (NCBI taxonomy): domain Eukaryota; kingdom Viridiplantae; phylum Streptophyta; class Magnoliopsida; order Sapindales; family Rutaceae; genus Citrus; species Citrus mangshanensis. The sequence goes on along the minus strand of JASUUJ010000215.1, from coordinate 9,591,973 downwards.
GGATAAAAGTTCTGAAGATGCATTAAATTATCTTGACTATATAGCAGAGAATGCACAACATTGGGATACAGTTGGGTCTTATGAGTCATCAAGTAAACCTCAGTCATCTCCATCTGGTGGAGGCATGCATAACCTTAGGGAAGACCATGATTTTCAAGCCAAAATTACATCCTTAGCTAGAAAAGTCGAAGCATTAGAGTTGAAAAAGAATGATCATCTAAAGTCTGTTCAAAATTTTTCATCTTATGTTTGCAATTCTACTGACCATTCTACGCAGGACTGTCCAAACTTTGCCAGCTCTGAGAGAAATTTTGCATGAACAAGTAAATGTCGTTGATAATTTCAAAAGGCTAAATCCAAATCCATACTCTCAAACTTACAACTTTGGTTAGAGAAACAACCTAAATTTTAGTTGGAGAAATGACAATCATGCACAACCTTCACAACTAATTCCTCCACGTCAAAATTTCCAAAACCTTCAGAGTTACCCACCATATGTCCCACCACCAAGAAAAACTCTGGAAGACACATTGCATTCGTTTATTGAAAAACAAGAGTCAATCAATAACCAAACAATGCAAACTTTAACTAATTTGACAGAAACTATCTGCAAACTTACATCTACTCTGACCGTGCATGAAAAAGGAAAGTTTCTTGCTCAACCTGAACCAAACCCCAAGAGTCAACAACATCCTCAAATAGGAAATTCAAGAAACCAAAATATGAGTCAAGTCAAATCAGTTATAACCCTTCGTGGTGGTAAAGTAGTCGAAAAACACATTGTGGACCCTCGTGAAACTAGTAAAGATTCAATTTCAGAAAATAGGGAAGAGTCTGTCGAACCTTTAACCCATGAAGAAATAACCAACTCTCCTCATGTACCTTCATTTCCTCCAGCACTAATCAAGCCAAAGAAATCAAACCATAGTCCAGAAAAATAGAATTTGATATGTAAGGCAATACCTAGCAACACTTCAAAATAATTTGAAGTGGCATGATCTTACTTTATGGACCAATACTACAAACTTTCAGAAAAATTAAAATCTAAGCAAAATTAAAACCTTATACATACTAAAATCCGGTAAATAGGCCTACAAGAATTCCAATGAGCTCCAAAATATCTGAAAGACAAATTAATTTACAGCAAAAAATGTTGAACATTTATAAAATAAAGGCCCATACTATTATTCAAATTACAAAAGAGGAAAGGGAGCTGACCATTAAATGATAAAGGCATGCATAAAGAAATACAAATAATATGCCCACAAAGGCGTCAACTCAAGCGTCATAAGCAGCTTTATGCGAAGGGAAGCCAATTAGTTAACGATAAATGAATTTTAAGGTGCAATAATTGTACTCCCTGAAAGCACATTTCAGATTCATGCATTTCTGCAAAACATGCAAATCATAAGAACTTTTTCGGTCCAAATACTAACCAATAATTAAGTAAATTCTCAAAGTTGTCACAGAACAAGCACCACATTGATTGCTATGCAAAAGATGAAAGTAAAAGTTACTACTTTATTTTATTTTATTTTATTTTTCGAGAGTTTTGATCATCATGTAAAGAATAGTAGTACAACTTGTTCAGTGTTATCTCAAAAAGCTTATTTAAAATACGTATTAGCACCAGTCCAAGTAGTCAAATCCTTATCCATTCATTCATCTCTGACCTTGCCAAAAAGATGAAAAAGAGCATCTATATTCTCACCGCAATCTTTCATAATCATAGGTTTTATCTTAGACCAGTTCTTCAATATCCCTTCCACTGTAAGCCCCTCTAAAACCTTGTAAATTGAATCACATTTGTCGTCAGTTCTAAATCAATCTGTCAAAAGGCTAAGCAAATGAATACACAATCAACACCATTCTTCTAAACACAAACAAAGTTTGAACGTATGATAGGTTTTTAGCCATTTAATATTCCATCAAATATAATTATATAACACTTACCAAGGATTTTCTAAAAGAAGGATACACACTTTTCTAGTACCATAAAAATTTTTTGTACTAATTTGCTTCGGCAGAGTCTATTTCTTTGTTTCTTTTTTTTTCCCAAAATAAAGCTCCATTCTTATACATAAAATTAAAATATCAACTAAATAAATAAAGTCTATGCTTACTAGTACAACATTTCCATTTTCAGGCAGATGCAGATAAAAAAGAAAATTGAAACGGAAATAAAATAAGAAGAGCTTACTATGTGCATTTGATCAACAATCCAATCCTCAATGACGGAATCGACGCGCCATCAAATAAACCTGACTTAATCTTGAAACCATAAACTGCACTAAGCATAGCACCAAAGATAGGGCATGACTATAAAGGGAAAAAAAGAATTATATCAACATGAAATTGAACTTTTGTTTTATCTTCCACAAGCAAGAAATTCAACTGGAACAATACAAAATATGAAATTTTTAGCAATCTTACAAACATCATACACAAATCTCAATTCACGACAAACAGTGGGATGAATCACTAACATCACCCAATTTATATATTCAAATAATGTATCCCCACCCCTAACAAGCAATGTGCTACCACAGTCGATTTGTTATTAGGTTTAAGGCTTACCGCAGAGAACTGAATGGCATTAACTAAATGACAAGTTGAAATGACATATGCAATCTTATTGAATGACATTGAACCGCGAGGTAGGCTCTAAATGAATGCCGGGTAGAGATAAATTAGTGTGGTGAATTAAGGTTTTGTGGCTGCATTTTATTTCGATTGAAGGAGGGAATTTGAGCTAGAGCTTTGATATGTAAATTTTCTCTTAGTTTAAGCTAGGTGTTTGGGGGAAAAAAGGAAAGATAGTAGAACGTCACGTGTCAACGAATGGAATAACTTCAGTGTAATTTGAGGTATCCGTCATGATTCGAGGTACCCCGCATGATTAGAGGTACTCCACATAACTCCAGAGTAGCTTGAGGTACCCCGCATAGATTGGGATACCAATAACTCAAAGATAATTCAAGGAATAACTCGAGGTACCGCATAACTCAGAGTAACTCGAGGTACCCTATATTACTTAAGGTCCGACTCAGGAGAATCCTCTGAAAAAGTCCGCCATGGGAAATATCTCCATATCTTGAAGGATAATATTTGATTTTGCTAGAATTAAATATTAAAACGTCATACTAAAAAGTGCCGCCACCTAAAAGTGAAGGACATTGTCTCACCGCTTACCATTGCAGGAGTGGGCAAAAAAATTGATTAATCAAAAACTGAATCGAACCGAACGGTTCGGTTCGATTTTTGTGCGGTTTTTTTGCATCCAAAAAACCGAATGAGTAATATAATAAAAATAGTAAAACCAGTCGGTTTGGTTTTCGATTTTTTTAAAAAAAAACCGAATATCAAATAAACCGAATGTCAAATAACAATCCCTAAAGTCTAAACTAAACACTTCTTCTTTAAAACCGAACTCATGACCTTTGGAATTGCTCGTTGCCACCGTCTAAATCTGCTCGTTAGTCATCACCACTGCTCGTTGCTGTTGTCACGGAGCTCCCCTGCTGCCATTATTTGTCGATGTTGTTGTGAGGTATTTCCTCTAATTCCTCTGTTAGAGTTTGTTGACATAAAACTAGCATAAGTTATTAATGGGTTCACCGCAAAGATATTTTTTTTTTAACCCTATGATCACGTATTGATTTCTCTCTCTTCCTCTTTAGCATTTATGGGTTCTTTTGTTTTTGTCAACAAAAAACAAAAAATCGAACAAAAAATGTTCCATTTTTTGTTTCGGTTTTATGAATTTGGTTTAAAGTTCATTTCTTTTTCCTCGTTCCCATGTTTTTGTTAATGTGCTTGAGTTATGTAAATATTGCTGCCATTTTTGTCTCTCATTTCTCTGGTTGGTTCTGTTTTTGCAGAGAATAAAAACCAATAACTTGAGCTGCTGCTGATTGTTTCGTGTTGCGTTTCGTAATTTGTTGAGGTTCGTTCACTTGAGATGTTGTATTTAGTTATACCTAGGACTACTAATTTGTATACCAAAATTGATTTGTGATTTCTGATTCATTCTTTTGTTTTTTCTTTTCCCCCATTTGGGTGAGATATGGTTTGTTTCTTTGACTGAAAGATGATTGAATGATTGGTTTTTTTCGGTTTTTTTCAGTTTCTTTTCCCAAATGGATGTTGAGATTGATCATAATTTTTATATCTTAGAGCTGTGTTTGAAAATGTTTGATGTGATATGGTGTTTTTTTTCATCTTTGATTTCTTTAGTCTTAATGTTTTGTGTGGCTCTGTACACTACAAAACATATAATGCTACTAATGGCCGGTCAAAATGTCAATTTTGCCAATATGGTGGAATCTTGACCTTGTATTTGGTAATTCTCCTTCAGTGGGTTTGATTTTTTTGTGCTGCAGCTGCTATATTCTTGGGATGGTTCGTGTAACTGTGGAATGTTTAATAGCAACCCAAGCATGGTGAAAAATGAAATCTTGATTTCTTTTTCATCTGTAAAATGACTGATATTTTCCAGAGCACGTAAAGCAAGTTCATAACTAAATGTCGTGAAGTCTTTACTGATGAAAACTAAAGCAAGTTTAAATACGTCTCATTCATGACTTTTTAAGTTTGTATATTCATAACTAAATTAATTAATCAAAAACGCCAGCAAGTATTAATTTTTTGCAATAGGATGAGACAAAAACATTTTCCAGTTGGTTTTGCTAACTAACTCTATATGGATTTTTAATTAAACTATAATCTTAATTGATTTTTTGGTTAATTTTTATTTTTTAGAGGCTTCCTCCTATGATTTGACACATGTACCAACAATCACGAAAATGGGGATAATAATAAAAGCAGTAAAAGATTAAAAACTTTTAAATAAGAAACAAATCATTTGTTTAAATAAATTTTTATCTTTTATGTTCGGGTCTTTATTCAATTGGTCTTGTCTCCAATTTTGTCCCGGCCATTTTTGTACAAATATAATGTAATTTTCATAATTCGACAGATGTGATTTTTTGCTGCTGATTGTTGATTGATGTTTATTGCTTTTGTAGTTTTGTTAAAGTTTAAAAGACTTTTTGCTTATTTATTTTAATTTTAACTTGGTATTTGAACATGTTATGTGTTCTTGAACATATTTTGAGACATATTTTGATTTTTTGTTTGTAACTTTTTATGTTTGTGGTAGATTTATTAATTTAAGGTTTTAAATTTAAAAATGCCCAAAATAGGTCCAATAGGCCTATAATCGAAATAATCAAATCGAATTATTTCGATTAATCGACTATTTGATTATTTCGGTAATTTGATTAATTGCGATTATGATTTTAAAATAATCGTAATTGAACGATTATGAAAAATTTAGTAAAAAACCGAACCGATCCGAACTGCGCCCACCCCTAATTGCAGAGGTATCCTGAACCACTCTCTAGCGCGCGCCACGTTTCCAAAAGAGGAGATACGCCGCAAACGCCTTCTTGATTCCCAAGCATGCATATAACGACCCAAAAATCATAAAAAGGTAAAAGGTCGTGATAGACCTAAAAAGGGATAGCCAATAGACAAAAAGGATACGCCACATGGCAACTGCGGTACTCCATATATAAAGGTGTCTAGGTTTTATTCTCCATGATGTTCTCATTCACTCATGAACACTCACACTCCACAAAATAATTTTTCTTCAACCTTAAACCTTGATTTACAGAGGGCTGATAAGCTCTCTTTGCCATAAAAAAAGCTTGAGTTTGCTAACTTAAGTGTCGGAGTGTGAATGCCGGGGTACCCCGGCTTCACCTCTAACCTCTATTTCATGTTTTGCAGGCGTGAACCTCGTTTCGAAGGACTTTTTTCTTGATTATAACCTTTCTCCATTCTTGCCACTTCCCTCTCCCATTCTGACCTCCTCCGAATTCAGAAACACCGAACACAACAAACTAGAGAGGTACTCCGTTTCCCCTAAAAATAAAAATTCATTTTTCTAGATAGGTTTGTCTTTTCCTACCCCCAAAATCAGTCGAAAACACTAGGTTTTTCTTTTGATTGAAACAGATGGAAGCTTTTGGGTTATTAAAGTAAAAGAGATGGAATAACACAAAAAATTAGTGAAGTGAAAGAATGGGAATACATTATTTTTTTTGGGTCCGTAGGGCTAGAGGCAGTTTACTTTGGTTCTGATACAGGGGGATTTTACTCAACTTCGTCGGTTGCAAATGTGAGACTTAGGCTTAAGTTTCTATACAGTGTTATAGAGAGAGGCTCAGAATTCATTGATTTTAGGTTGCAGTGGCCAGTGAAAGAGAGACATATTTATTCAACACTTAGCCAAAATTTGGCTAAATTGTTGATATGTTTTAAGTTTTACAAAATGGTGACGTTTAAATGGTGTTGTTAATTTAAACGACACCATTTTAAAATCTCATAAGTTCACAAAACTTAAGCATGACTTAAATATATCATTTATTTATGTTGGTTAAGTTATAAGTCATGAATATGTCATAGATTCTGGACATATGAATATATGTCACAAATCTATCATATTTTCATGATATTGTTGTGACACAACAATATATATCATAACATTTCTATAATTATTTAGTATTTTTCTAGTAGTGCTATACTAGACAAGGGATAATATTATTGATAAAAATAAAAAAAGTTACAAGAAGAAAAAAGGGGCATGAGACTAGCTTTACCCTTTATGGAAAGAGGGAAAAAAATATTTAGTACAAACCATAATGAAAAACAAAGCAAGCAGGAACTCCTATATAAAAGAGTTAAAAGAGAGGCTAAAGCTACAATGCTGGGGCTCAATGCTCGACACCGTGCTGCGTTTTAAATGTAGTAATTGGATTCAAGTAAAATGAATCCAATAGTTGAGATTGAATAAAATTTAAAATTAGAAAAAATGGGTAACTCATTAAATCAATTGCATTACTTCCCTCAAATCCTAATTTTTCTCACACCTAGTAAAATCGCATCTCTCACTTAAATCACCAACTCTCTCTCGGATTTGTTTACTAATCGCATAAAATCAAAGCCACCAATCTAGCTCATAGCAAACAACAAGTCGATTCCATCAACCGCTTGCTGTCATCTTGTGCTGTTGAAGTTGAACACATCTTCCTCTCATTCTCTTTCATTTTTGAGTTAAGGACAAGGTAAATATGTAATCTTGACTTTTGTGCTTTTTTGGTGACCATTGAAAATGCTATGTGAAACAATTCGGGGTTTATCTCTTACATTAAAATTTTTGTGCTATGTAAAATAATTCAAGATTTATTAAACTTGAGTGGAAAAAATGTGTTTGAATAATGAAAAATTGTTGTTGAAGGGATGATATATGACTAGGAAGCAAGAAATTGGCAAGAAAATCATAACAAAAATGCTAGGTTGTAGTAAGAGACAGGTGTGAGTTTTAGGGTTGAAGAATCAAAGGAAAAAGATGATGAATGAGCCAAACTGGCTAGCCAGATCATTGCATTGACTAACCACTTGGTTGTGGCAGAGTTCTTGCCTTCCAAGTAGCTAAATGCTTAGACCAAGCAACTAACTACTTGGAAGGCAGAAACTCTGCCATAACCAAGTGGTTAGCCGATACAAGGTTTCGATTAGCTCTTTCCCTCGAATTTGGCACACAAATACTATCTTTGTTGTTATTTATTTATTTTTACTTTTTTTGCTGTTATTGATTAAATTTATATTAAATTTATGTGTTGTCAATTACATGATTTGAAAAATATAATCCAGTTATAACATGGATACTATAGATGGTTACAGTGCAAGACCTGCTCAGAGAACATGGATCACTTTCTTTTAGGTTGTTATGTTAAAAATCAATTTTGTTTATGTTATTGACGTAATATTGAATGTTGGCTAAGTAAATATAAAGCAAATAGGCCAGGTAACAAGAGATCTTAAAGGTCTGTAAAGCTACAATTGTTGAAAAATGAAAAAAAAATTAATAAATGAGGAGAAGCATCAATTTAGGGCAATGCTTGAGGACACTATTTTAGATGTTGGTGAAACTAGCGGTGCAAAAATTGATAAAGACCAATAAATAGAGGATAATTAAGCATGACCGATTTCTTTTATCTCTCTGTCATTTGAGCGCATTCACTAAGGTTATTTCAACATTCTCACCAGACCAACAAGTTGTAATTAAAGAAATTGGGCTTGAAAGTATCTTAGACTTAAAATGTGGTCAGTTGAGACAAGTGCTTTGTGACACGATTGTCTAGCAGTGTGGCACAAATAGGCTTTCAAAAACAAAGTTTCAAATATTACAGTTTTACATGGCAAAGAGTATTCTTAAAACCCCACTACCTTCAATGTCATAATAGGGATCAAAGTCAGAGGTGAATGTGTAGACATATGGGAAGAAGTGGATGATTTTACTAAACTGCATGATAAGTATAGAATTGGATAAAGGTGAATCGAAATATCAGTAGTTAGTGATAGATTAATAGCTAGTGAGAGCTATGATGATGATTTTAATATCATTTTTTCCTCTGTTTCTTCTAAGAATTGTATTATGTCCCCAAAGTGCCACTTAGGTTAGTCTGATGTATCTTCATGCCTTAAAAAATGTACAGTCAATTAAGAAAAAAGATTTGGACTACATGGTGCTTTAACTTTTTGTAAGACGGTATAAGAAAGTATAAAGAGCACGAAGTGAAGTTAGTTAGTGGTTGTCTTGTGTTGTGAGAGGTATGTGTAACAAATCTTTAATATAGTAAATATTTGCCGAATTTTGACATATTGCTGTGAACAATAATATGACATGTATATTACTTTTATGATGAATAGTTGTTCTACTTCACTACTGTTATGTTTTATCATTGTTCTATCGACAGAATAGTATATCCTCTTAGCATATATACTCTATTTTGTTCATACATGTGTTCAATTTTAGAAACCGAATTGCATGTGGTTCCATGTCAGTATGTATGATTTTTGTTCTTATTTATTTTAGGTTTCGATGTGTGAAGCTACTTTTTTTCATCTCGAGAGTCATTTCATTCATTCTCAACACACCTAACGTACTAGGTTGAGTGATTTTAATATGGAGGCGGCTTTTACGGTGCTTACCGAGTCAGTCCAAAGAAATTGAGCATAAAATGAATTCATTTAATGTGAGAATAGAAAGGGTTAAGAAGCCTTGGGACTCTCCAACGTTCAAAAGTCCAACACCTACATGTCCACTTAAAAAAACTAAGCCAACTAGTAATGGGAAAAAAAATTACTTTGGTTAATGACGAGACTTTATGGACCGCAAATTAAAACTTGATAAACTGATGGCCTAGAGTGGGACTAGTGGAGCAGTAGGTGAAATTCTTAAAGAGTCATCCCAATTTGTAGAAGGTTTTGTCCCTATTCCACTACTTGTTCTCCAAGATGAAGTAGAGTTTTAAATCTCATTTTGCAATTTTCATTTCCATGATAATTCGATGATGAATGAATTTAAATTTAAATTTCTTGTATATTGTGTTTTAGTCAAATTTTCATTAAGATCTGATTTGAACCATTAAATGGTTGTTCTCACCGGATCCAGGTCAAATTAGATTCAAAAAAATAAAATTTATTATTTTATGGGGAGAATGGTCCATGTTTAGGTTTAGTTGTATATTTTTACTGTTTAGGACAAGAGGTGTAGCCAAGGTGATCGAGGAGATGAGCTATAAATTTTGGAGATAAGCTGAAGTGATTTTGGAGATGCGCTGCGGTGTTCTGAGTTTGGAATATAATGGCCAACTCGAAGCATTCGTGGGAGTTAATTTAAGGAGTTAACATAGAGAGCTCAAAAAAGCTCCGAGCCTGCTAACTCTATAGAGCTTTTAGGATAACTCATGTGAACTTATATATGAAATACAATCTGGACACCAAAACCATCATAATAAACAAAAAAGAAGCATAAACAATAAAGAAAGCACACAAGATTTTATGCGGCTCGACCTTTTGGCCTACATCCACGAGAGCAGCTCTTCTCCAATCCACTGTATAAATGAATTATTACATAATTTGCTCTATAATATTAACAAAACCTAAAAAAAAGATTATTTATAGTGAATAATAACATAAATTAGGTATGACTTTTATGGGGATTAAAGAGTTTCAATTAGGGAATATCTTTTTTGTGAGATAGGATGGCCAAGATCTTTCACGATGATGTACAGTTGAGGGAGAATAAGATGAATGAGTCTATTAAGAAATTAGATCTGGAAAAAAGAGCCTAACATTGGATGAAGTAAAAGGAGATAGATAGCTAGAGATGGAGAGATCCCCCTCAAGATTGAACATATGGAGCTTATATATGAGTGTTTATGAGGGTATTTTATTTAATGGTTGGCTTCTGTCAGGTGAGGCTATTTGAGTAATTTGACTTGTGGTCTCTTGAGGTGATATCTATGAGTTAGGGGTAAGGCAACCTCCAGCCACCTTTTTGCCACCACAATTGGACACATGGCAGCCTCTTAGCCTTGTGGTCCTGCTACTTTTTATAAGGTAGTAAAGGATAGCTGAGGCAGCCTTTTCTTATTGCTTGGCTAGAAAATCTCATTGTTCATTAGCTCCTTATACTTTGTTAAAAGAAGATATATTTTTTTCTCATGATGGCATATACTGTTCACGTGCTGGCCCCAACCAACAAAATCTAATTTTAGATAATAAAATTTGATGTTGAGTATTTTTAAAGCTGTCTTCTTCTTCGAGGGAGCTTATCTCGCAGTTTTTTGTAAGGTAAACTGCCATTTGGTCAAACGAGTTGACTTCACTTAATTGACAATTTTTTCCACGTCACTGATATATTTACCTACATTAGCACCCAGATTTCCCCCTAAACATATAGGATATATATAAACTAGTTAACCTTAGTAAAGAACCTCAGACATCTACTAGTGTTAGTTTACTATCAACGCGACCAATTAGGAATTATAGGTCAAGATGGTATCAACTTTCACCTTACAATCAAGTGTCGCGAGGAACAAATCCCAAGTACAAAGCTAGTTTGTTTCAGGTTAATGATCCTGTTTCTCTTGATCAATGAAATCTTATTCAATATGCTTCTAATAGAGATGCTCAAGAATGTGCGCATTGCTCTTCAAATTAAATCACAGAAACATAAAATTTTCAAAGTACGCGGTTGGATCTACATGAGTGAAATGACTTATAGAGTTAAGAATCAAGGAGGACTCCCAAGTCTTTGTAAGTCGTTTTCTACAGACAGATGAATAAATGGGGAGCCAACAATATAACATGCTAAAGAAATCATCATATCAGAACCAATGATTGATAAAGTTGCGAAAAAAAAATGTGGATGCTTTGGTTGATGCTGCTCTTGTTTTCGCTAGCCAGTAGCACCAACCAACTCGAATGTAAAGCCTAGTTTTGGTTGCCAGGAAAAATGTGGACGTGTTCTTATCCGTTCGGAACTGATGACCACAATTGTTCAATGAATAGTAATTTCTTTCTAAACTATAGTAGAAGCGACTCTGCTACCAAATTGATGATTGGAAAACTTGAAGTTTTTTATTTATCAATTAAGAATGGCACCATAATTGCATCATTTTTTACAGCTCACCACTGCTATGATGGCTTAGGAAATCAGTCTTCAGGTTTTAATGATCCTTCTGTCTCATTAGGTTCCAACCCATTGAGATTTTCAGACACCAGGAACAAGCTCATGGCTTTCGGATGCCATACCTTGGCCTATATGGGTAAACCTGGCAGTTCTGGAGTGGCTGTGTTTCCATATGCTCAAATGAATCTGCCAAGTTAAATGAAATTTCCTGCTCATGTATTGGTTGCTGCCAGATTCCATTACCCCAAAGTCTCAAGTCGTTGAATCCCACTCTTCGTAGCACATGTAATCACGAAAATATAGGAAAGTTAATGCCATGTGATTATGCATTGTTAGCAGACAAAACCTTCAATATAGCAGAATTTCTCGCATCTGAAGAGAAGTCAAGATCAAATGTTACAATTGAATGGGTAGTTAAAGAAAAGAAGTGCCCGAATGATCCAAATTCGGTTATTACTCAGAAAATGGCAAAGGTATCGTTGCAAATGCAAGCCAGGATTTTAGGGAAACCCCTATCTAGGATGTGTTGGCATGTTTCTTTAATTCTTTTCTCTTTATTTATTTTAATTAATAATTAGGCATTTTATTCACAGAAATGATAAAAATGCTAGAAATCAATTAAACACCGACAAAAACAGATGCGGAGTCAATATGTTAGAAAATTAAATACTTAAACTCCCTTAGGCTTATAAATTGTTCTTATCAGTGTTTTGTTAATTTTTTGGTCTAACTATCTGCGTTCTTTAATTTTTTTATTAAAAATTTGTCACCTTATGCATGTGTGATATTCATTGATGAATGCCTAGATAAAAAAAAGTACCATTGTGAAGGAATCGTAGGAACACAATTGGGAGTTATACATGCGATTGTCCAATTGGCATGTACGGCGATGTTAAAGTCCATTATCGGGGATTTCGTATCACCACTACTATTGCAGGTGATGACTAATGTCCTCTTTCTTAATTTTCTATTGCTTCTTTTATTATTTATTTATTTGTTAGTATTGTTTCTTGCATTTTATTATTAATGTTTGTCATCTGGATTCCTTAGTGCTAGTGTTTTTGTTTTCTTTTTTCCACTTTTAAGATACATGACATTATTTAATTTTTCAGATTCTATCATAGTTTAATACACGGTAGCTAATATATTAATTATTTTATGCATCATATTTGTCAAATGATGATTTAGCTGTTAAAATGAGTAGTAAAAAAGAGGTAAAGTGAAACTTTCAATGTTAAAATCTTTTAAGATTGGGTGTGAAGTTGGAATGCTACTTATAATGGACCATTTTCCTTTCCACATGTAATTATTTGTTATATAATTTTTTTAACATGTGCAGTTATTGGACCGGTTACATCCAGGGTGATTGTTGGAATTTTGATTTTCATTGCATGTATAGGACGAAGAAAGCAGAAAAACTTCTTAAAAAATGTTGGTGAGATACTAAAGCACTAGTTAGTGAGGATTTTCAGTGTCGCATAGCTAGTTAAAGCTATATAAAATTATGATGAAAGCCGCTTTCTAGGTGAAGGTGGTTTTGGCTCTGTTTACAAATGTGTCTTACTTGACAATACCCAAATTACAATGAAAAAGAGTCATACAAAATTTGGATAAATCAGGAATTTCAGAAGGAAATGGGTATCGTGTCACAAATAAACCATAAGAATGTGGTCAAGATTTTAGGGCTATGTTGCAAAGCAAAGTGCCTCTACTGGTTTATGAATTTGTTTCCAACGGAACTCTATCTCACCATATGCATGATAAGGGTTCACGAGTTTTAAGAACTTGGAAAATCTTTCTTAGGATCGCAGCCGAAATTGCTTCAGCTCTTGATTATTTGTATTCTTTAGAAATCTCCATAATCATTCACGGAGATGTAAAGTCCTCCAACATACTTTTGGATGGCAAGTATACGGCAAAGGTGGCTGATTTTGGGGCCTCGGTGTTTATTTCGCCATATCAAACTGTTATGGCCACAAAAATACAAGGCACTTATGGTTACTTAGATCCAGAGTATCTAATGTTAGGTATTTTTCTCACCACCTTGTTGACTGGAGATCTCTTGTACTACCTAAAATGTTTTAATAGTCAAAGTAACTAGCTCCCAACTAATAATGACAGGTAATTTGACAGAGAAGAGTGATGTGTATAGCTTTGGGGTTGTGCTTGTGGAATTGTTAACAGGTGTGAAGCCTAGCATCCAATGAGAAGATTAACATTTTTCAATATTTTCTCTCTTTAATTGAAAATAATTGTTTGCGTAAGATTCTGAGTTTTCGAGTTATTGATGAAAGTGAAATAGAAAGGTAGAAATTCTTGCGAAGCGTGTACGTGAATGCTTAAGAAGTAGTGGCGTGAAAAGGCCAACAATAAAGCAAGTTTCTGAGGAGTTTCACAGGTTGAAAAGGTTGCATCAAAATTTATGGGCACAGGAGAACAATGAAGAAACATAGCATTTGTTAGGTGAATCATCAACACATGCAACGGCCCTGATGGCCCAACCAAAATCTCAAACTTTCAAGTCATTTAATATTGAGAACTACAGTTACAGTATGTGATTGGACCGTGTCAATTATTGTGCAAGTATTTCATCTTATATGAAGCACGTACAAGTAAATTTGCATTTGTTTCCACAATTATTTTTCCTTTTGAAAATTTTGTGCTAACTTGTATTGAAGTATCGTTGTGTAATTCCCAAGCATATGTTCGGAAATTGGTGGGTGAAGCAGGACCGCAGCTGAAATAAAATTGGTAGAAAAATAAAGAACAAGCACAATAGAGGACACCAGAAATTACGTGGTTTGGCTTTTAGCCTACGTCCACGGGCGAAGATAAAAGGAAATATTTTACTAGTGAAAAGGAGTTACAAGTATTGTAGTATTTTAGCTCACTTCCCAAAATCCCAATACACCCAAACTCTCAAAACACTAAAACAAGAGCTTATAAATGCAAGCTCTTGAACTCTCTCTCAATTCCCTAAATTGCTCTCTGAATGGAATGCCTTTGCTCATTCTCTTCGTTTCTATTTATAGAGAAAGCTTTGGCACTATGCAGCAATTCTATATTATTTTTACCTTCTTTTTTCTTCTTTCAAATGTCAAACCCGTGTGCTCCTTTTCCTTTCTAACTTGCTGCAAAATTCCTCTTCTTTGAACAACATGGATGCTGACCATCTAGATGGCTGCTTTAGACCATCTAGATGGCTGCTTTTGACATTTCTCTCACTTGGAGATTAGATTGAGAAGCAATCAATCTCCACACCATCCTTTCTGCTTCGCCATAATCATGTTGCCTACGTTTCTGCTAGACCACAAGAGAATCTACTCCAGACAAACTTATCAGTATTGATTGGCTTAGTCAAAACATCTGCTAGGTTCTCCTTGGTATGGATTTTCTGTAAATCCACACTTCCGTCTTCCACTACTTCTCGAACGAAGTGATATTGAACTCCTATGTGCTTTGTCCTGGAATGAAAAGCTGGATTCCTTGCAATGTGCAAGGCACTCTAACTGTCACAAAACACAGGAATTTTCTGTTGTTTGTGCCCGAGCTCCTCCAATAATCTTTGTATCCAAATAGCTTCCTTGCAAGCTTGTGTAGCTGCCATGTATTCCGCTTCTGTTGTAGATAATGCCACAACGGTCTGCAGTTTCGAAACCCAGCTTACAGCTGCTCCCGCAAGTGTAAACACATAACCAGTAGTGGATTTCCTTTTATCAAGGTCTCCTGCAAAATCTGAATCTACATAGCCTCTGACAGTAAACTCTGATCCTCTATAACATAATGCAACATCTGAGGTTCCTCTGATGTATCTCAGAATCCTCTTCACAGCCATCCAATGCTCTCCACCAGGATTCGCCATGTATCGACTGACTGCTCCCACTGCTTGTGCAATGTCTGGTCTTGTACATATCATAGCGAACATTAAACTTCCCACTGCTGATGCATACGGTACTCGAGACATCTCCTTCTTCAGGACACATACTTGAGGATAATTTGAAATTAACAGAAGTGGGGTAGAAATTGACTTACAATCTTGCATGTTGCAAGATTTTCTTCAAGTAATTCTTGAAAGCCAAATTTTCCTGTTATTTCGTCTCGGTGAATTTGCATCCTTAGAATCTTGCTGGTCCCAAGTCCTTCATTTCAAACTCCCAGCCAACTTGATTCTTGGATTCGATCTTTGTTGGGACTGCTCAACATGTCATCCACATACAACAACAAAATAATGAAATCATTATCTTCAAACCTCATGAATGTATCCAAGGCTCATGATGAAGGAATCAAATCTCTTATACCAACACCAACACTGTTTGTAAAGAGATTTGTTCAACTCCAAGTTCTCCTTTCTGTTTCGCAAAACCTTTTGGAGCATATATATTTCTTCTTCAAGTTCTCCATGAAGAAATGCAGTTTTCACATCCAACTGCTCAAGATATAAGTCAAATGTAGCACACATTCGCAAGACTACTCTGACTGTTGTAAGTCGAACCACCGAAGAAAATATCTCGTTGAAGTCAATACCTTCTTTCTGAGCATATCCTTTCACCACCAATCTCGCACGATACCGCTCCACTTGGTCATTGCCATCACGTTTGATCTTGTAGACCCATTTGTTTCCAATGGCTTTTCTTCCGTGTGGTAGTGGTATAAGTTCCCATGTTTTGTTCTTGTATAGAGCTTCAATTTCTTCCCCATTGTCATTTAAAGTTTCATGGAAAGTTGAAGGCTCTCCATCCCTAGAAGGCACGGATGCAACGTTGATCTCGTGACATACTCCAGTACCATGCCGACTTAGCTCTCTTGTTTGCTAAAGAATCAATCTTGAATTATTTTCGACATATACCTCTCGACTTTTCTTTTAAAGTGCCATCATCCTCATCTCTCAGCGGTTGATCTTCTACAAAGATAACATCTCGACGATCTTGTGGCGGTGGGGTCCCACGATACCCCTTTACTCCATCAAGTATACCCAAGAAGATACATCTTCAGATTTTGCATCCAACTTTGTTTTTTCTTGGGTATTGTACATCACGACATCCAAATGCATGTAGGTAGGAATAATCGCTTTCCACCCACATCTCCGTAGATGGTGATTGATTTACTATATTTAATGAATTGGGTCAACATAGCTCTTATTCTTGTAAGAGTTGTTCATCCGCTCCGCCACTCCATTTTGTTGAGTGAACGCAAGCAAGAAACTCGCCGTCTGTATACTCTCCACCATTATCCGTTCTTAAGCACTTAATCTTTTTACCAGATTCAAGTTCCACCAGCGCTTTGTATTCTTTAAACGCAAGAAATACATCTGACTTTTTCTTAATTGGATACACCCAACATCTTCTGGAATAACCATCAATGAAAGTCACCATGTACTTTGCACCTCCCATGGATATATCCGGTGATTCCCAAACATCAGAATGAATCAAGTCTAGAATGCATTTACTTCTAGCAATAGATCTCGAATTTTAATCTATTTACTTGTAACACAATGCTCAAAATGGTAAACTTCTGATTTGAGCCGGAAGCAATTTGCGCTCAGAGAGAATCTTCAAGCCTTGTTCTGACATGTGGCCAAGTTTGAGATGCCACATCATCGTTGATTCTTCTCCATTTGACGCGACACACGCATCAGCCTCCTGTAGTGTTTCTCCTTTAAGCATGAATAAATTAGCACCGATCTTTTCTGCCTTCATCAATACAAGCGCTCCTTTAACGATCTTTATTATTTCATTCTCCACATGAGTTTTGTACCCATGACTATCCATTTGTCCCAAAGACAATAGATTTTTCTTGTGTAATTGTACCATCAAACATTTTTATTTTGATAGTACCAATACCGATCTCCAAGGCATGATCATCTCCCGTATATGATCCTCCTGAGATAGGTTCATATGTGTGGAACCATTCTCTCTTAGAAGTCATGTGCCAGGTAGCTCCTGAGTCTATGACATCGAAAGTCGTTTTAAGCTGATTGTTGAAGAATTTTACCATCATCCGAGGTACTTGCTATACAACCCTAAGCATTTGATGACTCAGGTTCTTTGCCCTCTTTTCTCTTCTGGTTACTCCAACATTCTTTCTTGACGTGCCCTTTCTTGCCACATTTGTAGCATTTAACATTCTTCTTACTTCTGGATTTTGATATACGCTGATTTTGACTCCCACTGGGGCCACGTTCCGTTGATCTCCTCTCGATAGCGCCGCTGCGAACTTGCTCTGTTTTCCTTATTTTTCCGCTCTCCTCATTTAATACGGAGGGTAACATCGAAAACTAGACTCTCCCTGGATTGTTGTTTGTCGAGGTTGATGATGAGTTGATCATACGGTAGACTTTGAAGTAGAAGCACGTTCATTTTCCTCTATATTATGACCCAACGTTGTGAGTTGTGAAAATAGAGTCTTCAATGTGTTGATGTGGTCGGTCACCATTGTAGATTCCGCCATTCGAAGAGTATAGAGTTTTCTCTTCAAGAAGATTTTGTTGTGTAGTGACTTGGCCTCATACAATTTTGTGAGAGTATCCCATATTTCCTTCGCCGTATTTTTCTCTGCCACACTGGATAATACTCCATCCGCAAGTGCCAAGTGTATATCAGAAATGGCGTTGCCGTCTACCTCGTTCCACTTGTCATCAGTTGTAACACCCCAAATCTAACACGTGCGGAGCACGTGAAGAAGGAGGTTACTCACAAATCATTAATCTTTACTCATAAGTTTCAAACTGAAATTCCTCCAATTCTTATTCAAATAAATCCATAAATCCAAACGTCAAATACTAAATAATCTCTCTCGAGGACATATAAAAATAATAACGAAAGTCTCAAACTCCAAATTACACGTTCATAATAAAAGTAACTAAATAGAAACACAAGTCTATTCCTCCTCTTATTCAATAGCAAACGGAAACTGGAAATCACTAACTCCAAAGCTAAGTGCACCTCTCAAAAGAAACTTAATGCAAAAGTAATGGTGAGTCAACTCGGTAAGTAAAACCATTCTAACATACTAGGCCTATCGATACAAAAAAAATATTGCAAGCCTTCTTTTGTTTAAAACATATATCATAATCCATAAATTTCATAAAACGATATATCACGATAACATAACGTAAATTCTTAATAATTTAGAATATTCAAAAGCATATTTACTTACGAAGCAAATCATATAATATGTATACAGAAAACAAAAGGTTAGCGTTGTCACCTATAGTAATCGAATATCGTGTGAAACCCAAGATCTTGGTATATATCGTATATTACGATCGAATCGAATCGAATAACTATGGACAATGAGCCAAAACATTAGGAATCTCATACAATCATCAATAATCGAAATCATACATGGGTACAAAACAGACGATTTATAAAAGTTCATAACAATAATTTAGGCTTGCATAACATTTTAAAGATAAAATCATAAAAGATTGTCATGTCATAAAATCATTTACACATTAAAAAGCATTCATAAAATACTTTGTCAAAAGAATTTAACTTAAAAACATTTACATAAAACTAATTTTATTATCAAAATCAATTAATCCTTTAAGTAGTATAAAAACATTTATACTCAAAATACTTATACATATCTAGTATACCAGGAATGAAATTACTTACCTCGACAAATGAACTTGGATTAACACACCTCTAAGCTTCAAAGAGCCTCAAACACCTTCAAAACCTTAAACAAATACAAGATATGACAATCAATAACTTATTCTAAGAATCTGATTTTCTAATTCATACCCGTACAGGTCTGATTCTCAGAATTTTAACTCTTAATCCAAGTCTCAGAATGATATAAAATCCTATGGAACCATTCTGGACATCCATGAGTACCCCATGTAAAATTTACAAGAGAATCCGATATCAAAAACGTTTTAAAAACTATTTACTTCTCAGCAAATTCGAAACTGTTTTCACATAATCTAAACCAAACAGAACGGGTTCCGTGATTTTTATAAAATAAAATACTAATCAGAAAATTATGAAATTAAAACTGGGAATCCTAGACACATATATTAACATACATATAAACTTTCAGAATTTTTTGAGTTCATTTGGTGGTACAAATAGTCTTTTGAATCTGATCACAATACTGGAATCGTAGATTTCCAGTGCAGTGGTTTCTATTTCCAAAATACGTATAAAATTGAAAACGAAGTCGAATTTAATGAAATAAAATTTAATCAAGAAGCCCTACATGTCTAGTTTCCAGAAATATAAATTTTATAAGAAAATTCGTTCAGAAAATATAGCTTTAAAATTCGAGATCCTCATGCTGTCCAGAATTATCCTGTGCTTAATACGTCAAGGATTGATTAACTAAACTCATACTAAATCAAAACCCTAAGCAAAGTCTAAATATATTCTAAACCATGCATCATGATTTACAACCATTAGAATCGTGCCAATATAAACCCTAGTTAGATAGAGTGATTAGAAATCTGTTGAGAACATGGAGAACAACTTACCCGTCGCTTTGATTCTCTCCTAAACAAATGTTTGAATCCTAAGATTTGGGTAGGAGCGTAAAGAGCAGCAGAGAAGAAGAATAAACGTTGTGAACTTAGGGTTATGGAAGGGGGAAAAGTATGCATTTATAGGGGATCTTAAGAAACCCTATTCAATAAGGAAAAATAACCCTTTTCCAAAATGATCTCATAAATAACCTCTTAATAAGGGTTATGGGCCACCCATAATTCTCAATGAAAGCCCAATTTCCATAACTTAATATATATGAGAATTTGTGGCGTTACAATTTCTCCCCTCCTAACAAAAATTTCGTCCTCGAAATTAAAAGGTTACCTTATGCATGGAAGAGTTGAGGATACTTCTCCAACATTTCTGCTTCTCGCTCCCAAGTGGCTTCCTCAATAGAATGATTCATCCATCGTACCTTCACTAGGGGAATAACTCTATTCCTTAATACTTGTTTGTCTCGATCGACAATCTCAATAGGTTCCTCATACGACATGTCTTCATTTATGAATCGGTTGATAGTCTAGCACATGTAAAAAATGTACTTTCTTAACACAGACACATGAAATACATTCTGAAGCCTAGACAGACTTGGTGGTAAAGCTATGCGATAGGCCACCGGACCAATTCTCTCTAAAATCTCAAATGGTCCAATAAATCTAGGGCTAAGCTTTCCTTTCTTCCCGAACCAAAACACCCCTTTCCATGGCGATACTTTCAAGAAAACAAAATCTCCTTTTTCGAATTCCAACTCACGTCTACGACGATCTGCATAATTTGAAGACGTCCTCTAATCGACTTGATTTTTATCAGAAACCCAAAAGTTTTCTTTCACCAACTTCATCCCAGCAGATTGGGGACCTACACTTTCTTCCATATAATGCTTCAAATGGTGCCATGCCAATACTCGAATGGAAGCTATTGTTATAAGCAAATTCGATCAACATTAGATGCTCTTCCCAACCACCACTCAAGTCTAGGACACAAGCTCGAAGCATATCCTCAAGGGTTTGAATAGTCCTTTCGGATTGCCCATCTGTCTGTGGATGAAAAGCTAAATCTCAATTTCGTCCCCAACTCTTTATGTAAGCTAGCCCGAAATCAAGTGGTGGATCTCTATCGACACTATTGACACTTTGGAACTCCATGAAGCCTCACTATCTCCTTAATGAACAACAGCGTTGCCCTACATTACTCTTCCTTGCCAAGAAATGAGCTGATTTCGTCAATCGATCAACAATTACCCAAATGCAATCACATCCCCTCTTAGAACGAGGTAATCTAGAAACGAAATCCATTGTTATGTGTTCCCATTTCCACTGAGGAATAGGAAGCGTTTGTTGGCAGACTAAACACCGAGACACAAAAGCAGCAATATCTCTCTTCATATTCCTCCACCAAAAACTTTGCTTTAGATCACGATACATCTTAGTACTGGGATGCATCAGATGATTCATGAGCTTCTCTTAAGATCTCTGCCTTCAACTCTTCGTCTGCTGGCACGCATAACCTTTGTCCCAACCATAATCCATCCCCATTATCAAGTCTAAATCCGGGCTTATGTCCTTTGCTCACATCTTCACGGATTTTATTGAGTTCTATGTCGTTCTTCTGAGCTACCTTAACTCTATCAATTAGAGTCAAATGTGCTAACACGCGCTTGCCCATGAGTAACTACCTCAATCCCACATCTCCTCAAGTCTTTTACCAAATGAGATTGCATGGTGATAAGATGAGCCATGCACCCAGATGATTTCTACTCGAGGCATCACCACGTTTGCCTTACGGATGGTAATTAATGAACAATCAAAATCCTTCACCAACTCCAACCATCTTCTCTGCCTCAAATTCAATTCCTTTTGAGTAAACAAGTACTTCAAACTCTTATGATCGGTGAAGATCTCACAAGTCTCCCCCTACAAATAGTGTCTCTAGATTTTTAGAGCAAACACTATGACCAATTCCAAATCGTGTGTTGGATAGTTTTGTTCATGATTCTTTAAAAGCATATGCTATAACCTTACCATGTTGCATTAAAACGCAACCCAAACCTTTTCCTAAGCATCACCGTAAATCACAAAACCTCCGGAGAGTTAAAAAATGACTCTTGAGCTCTTGAAAGCTCTTTTCACATGCCTCATCCCAATTGAACTTCACATTCTTCTTAGTCAAATTAGTCAATGTTATGCTAGAAAATCCTTTGACAAAGCGCCTATAATAACTGCCAATCCTAAGAAACTCTTACCACACTGCCTTTCCCAATTTTTTGAAATACCATCCTTCGTCACTATATGTCCCAAAAACATCACACGATCAAGCCAAAACTCACATTTCTTAAATTTTCCATACAACTTCTTCTTCCGCAATGTTTTTAATACAATCCTCAGGTGCGACTCATGCTCCTTCTTACTCTTAGAGTAAATTAATATGTCATCAATAAAGACGATGACAAATTGGTCAAGATAAGGTTGGAACATCCTATTCATCAAATCCATGAACGCTGCAGGAGCATTAGTTAATCCAAAAGGCATAACTAAGAACTCATAGTGTCCATAACGAGTTCGAAAAGTTGTCTTCGATACATCCTCACTTCTTATTTTCAATTGATGGTAGCCAGATCGTAAATCAATTTTAGAGAATACCGCTGCACCTCGTAATTGATCAAAGAGGTCATCAATTCGGGGAAGAGGGTATTTATTCTTGACGGTAACCATATTCAACTGCCGGTAGTCTATACACAACCTCATTGAACCATCTTTCTTCTTTACGAACAAAATGGGAGCACCCCAAGGCGACACACTAGGACGAATGAAACCCTTATCTAGTAATTCTTTTGGACCTTTAGTTCTTTTAATTGGGTGCCATCCGATATGGCGCCTTGGATATAGGTGTAGTAAACTAATTCTATAGTAAACTCAACCTCTCGATGGGGTAGGAAGATCTTCGGGAAATACATCAATAAACTCCCTTACTGGTCTATATACGCTAAAAATCCTTCACACCCCTTCTTTAGCATTTTCATTGCCTTAACCATAGAAATCAAAGCTTTATGACTCTTATGATTCCCTTGAAAATGAAATTCTTCCTTAGGCGAAAAATAATTTCCTTAGCAAAACAATCTATTGAAACATGGTAAGGTCCTAACCAATCCATCCCCAAAATCAAATCAAAATCGTGCATCTCTAAAGGTAGGAGATCCACAAGGAATTCTCTATCACACAATCTGATCACACATGACTTATAGACATGATCTATAAATGGCAATGTACTAATTGTCACGTGAACATCCAGTGGTGTGATAAGCACATTAGCATAACGGGCAAACACACAAGATACAAATGAATGTGTAGCACCAGGATAAAAAAGAACTTTGGCTTCTCTAGAGAATAAGGACAATGTACCTGATATTACATCATTGGACACCTCAGCATCTTTTTCTGTTAGTGCAAAAACACGCCCTTGCACCCTCGGTTTCTCTTCCGCCCGTTGAGTATTTGTAGTCTCGCTACGTCTCTTTGGGCAATCCATAATCCTATGCCCAGATTCTCCACAAGCAAAACAAGCTCCAGTTTTCCAATGGCATTCACCAGGGTGCCTCTTTTCACAATGTCGACAAATGGGGTAGTTCCTCCGAGCAGTGTCATCAGGAACACCCTTGTTATCCCATTTGTTACCTCCACCATTATACTTCTGGGAGTGAGGGCCCTGCCTATAAGAACTTCCATTTTGCGGTCCACCCTGTCGATTCTTCTTATTTCTCTGATCCCTTGTAACTTGAGCTTTAAGGATATCCTTCTCCGCAAGAATTGCTCGATCCACCAAATCGGCATAATTGTTAATCTTAAGGATGGTCAATCGCCCTTTAATGTTAGGACGTAACCCTTCCAGAAACTTTCTACACTTACTACCCTCATTAGCAACCAAGGTAGGAGCAAAACGAGAGAGGGCAGTAAATTGTTCCTCATACTATGACTTTGTTCCGAGTCAACCTCGAAATCAGCCTTCATCGATGTCGAACTCGTTCAGAAAATACGTTTCATGAAAAGCTTAAATAACTCCCAGTAATGGGTGCATCTTATGAGACGAGATTTGGCATCCCACCGCCTCGAAGGACAAATGAGGCTAATATTACCCTTTGATCATCATTACAACCCATAGCCACAAATATCTTCTCCATCTGCTTTAGCCATGCCCTGCCCAAAGGTAGGTGGTCCCAATTTCTTAAATCGTTCTAAGTTCACCATAGCCCCATGATCTCTTGCGCCACCTTGCCTTTCAACTGGCATATTCTCTTGTGCCCCAACTCTGCCTCTAGCCATATCTTGAATTAACTTACTTTGTTGTTCCATCAATCTAAGCATTGCGCGCATCATAGGATTTCCTTCGTTAGCCATCTCATGCAAGGTTGGGTCAGCGTCGTCAGCGATACCTAAAACATCTCTCGAGCTAGAGGCATGCCTAGCACCTCCCCTACGTGACATCTCTTGACTATAACACGGAGAATAAATAAATAATTAAAAAGGGTAAATAATTCATAGCTAAAGGTCGTGCAAGCGCAGATCGAATAAGTAGTATAACTAAGAAAATTTGATATTGTAAAAAAGAGCAATAAATATTTCATTCTACGTTAATACCAAAGATCATATAACAAGAGTTATTACAAAGTCGCAAGCAACATAGAAAGCCAAAAAGACCAAAATAGAATTACTAGTCATAAATGATTACTCCTTGCCTTAAAATATTTAATCACTCTATTAACCTCAATAAAGTCTACAGAGTTTCATGTCCTACAGCCACAAAGTTCATAGGTGTACTCAACCGGATAGGAAAAGGATCTATCTCTACTTTCCTTTCCTTAGTCGTGACTCCATCTGTCTCGATTTCCTTAGGAGTTCTATAAGGTAGTTTATTTAGACCTGGAGATACCCATCCTTTGCTATAGTAAGGCTTAAATCGAGGTCCTGTCCAAAATAGGCGACGTATTACAAGCTTATTCTTGTTAGCTCCCTTGCCATAAACACGTAGTCCACGTATGGCCTCATTGAGCTTCTTTCTTGAAGCTCCAGGTCCTGGAGGAGTATCGATGTAGACCTCTATAGTCCGTCTTAGTCTATCATCCATTCGCTGCTTATGAAGTCTCCTAAGATCTTTGACAAGAACTCCTCCTAAGATAAATTGTTCGGTCCTATCCATCCGCAAGTGCCAAGTGTAGATCAGAAATGGCGTTGCCGTCTACCTCGTTCCACTTGTCATCAATTGTAACACCCCAAATCTAACACGTGCGGAGCACGTGAAGAAGGAGGTTACTCACAAATCATTAATCTTTACTCATAAGTTTCAAACTGAAATTCCTCCAATTCTTATTCAAATAAATCCATAAATCCAAACGTCAAATACTAAATAATCTCTCTCGAGGACATATAAAAATAATAACAAAAGTCTCAAACTCCAAATTACACGTTCATAATAAAAGTAACTAAATAGAAACACAAGTCTATTCCTCCTCTTATTCAATATCAAACGGAAACTGGAAATCACTAACTCCAAAGCTAAGTGCACCTCTCAAAAGAAACTTAATCTGCAAAAAAGTAATGACGAGGGGTGAGCCGTCAACTCGGTAAGTAAAATCATTCTAACATACTAGGCCTATCGATACAAAAAAAATATTGCAAGCCTTCTTTTGTTTAAAACATATATCATAATCCATAAATTTCATAAAACGATATATCACGATAACATAACGTAAATTCTTAATAATTTAGAATATTCAAAAGCATATTTACTTACGAAGAAAATCATATAATACGTATACAGAAAACAAAAGGTTAGCTCTTGTCACATAGTGTCACCTATAGTCCCGGTGAAAGAATCGAATATCGTGTGCACACTTAAGAAACCCAAGATCGTAGATATATCGTATATTACGATCAGAATCAGAATCAGAATAACTATGGACAATGAGCCAAAACATTAGGAATCTCATACAATCATCAATAATCGAAATCATACATGGGTACAAAACATTCGTATCAGATTTATAAAAGTTCATAACAATAATTTAGGCTTGCATAACATTTTAAAGATAAAATTATAAAAGATTGTCATGTCATAAAATCATTTACACATTAAAAAGCATTCATAAAATACTTTGTCAAAAGAATTTAACTTAAAAACATTTACATAAAACTAATTTTATTATCAAAATCAATTAATCCTTTAAGTAGTATAAAAACATTTATACTCAAAATACTTATACATATCTAGTATACCAGGAATGAAATTACTTACCTCGACAAATGAACTTGGATTAACACACCTCTAAGCTTCTAAGAGCCTCAAACACCTTCAAAACCTTAAACAAATACAAGATATGACAATCAATAACTTATTCTAAGAATCTGATTTTCTAATTCATACCCGTACAGGTCTGATTCTCAGAATTTTAACTCTTAATCCAAGTCTCAGAATGATATAAAATCCTCTGGAACCATTCTGGACATCCATGAGTACCCCATGTAAAATTTACAAGAGAATCCGATATCAAAAACGTTTTAAAAACTATTTACTTCTCAGCAAATTCGAAACTGTTTTCACATAATCTAAACCAAACAGAACGGGTTCCGTGATTTTTATAAAATAAAATACTAATCAGAAAATTATGAAATTAAAACTGGGAATTTTAGACACATATATTAACATACATATAAACTTTCAGAATTTTTTGAGTTCATTTGGTGGTACAAATAGTCTTTTGAATCTGATCACAATACTGGAATCGTAGATTTCCAGTGCAGTGGTTTCTATTTCCAAAATACGTATAAAATTGAAAACGAAGTCGAATTTAATGAAATAAAATTTAATAAAGAAGCCCTACATGTCTAGTTTCCAGAAATATAAATTTTATAAGAAAATTCGTTCAGAAAATATAGCTTTAAAATTCGAGATCCTCATGCTGTCCAGAATTATCCTGTGCTTAATACGTCAAGGATTGATTAACTAAACTCATACTAAATCAAAACCCTAAGCAAAGTCTAAATATATTCTAAACCATGCATCATGATTTACAACCATTAGAATCGTGCCAATATAAACCCTAGTTAGATAGAGTGATTAGAAATCTGTTGAGAACATGGAGAACAACTTACCCGTCGCTTTGATTCTCTCCTAAACAAAGGTTTGAATCCTAAGATTTGGGTAGGAGCGTAAAGAGCAGCAGAGAAGAAGAATAAACGTTGTGAACTTAGGGTTATGGGAGGGGGAAAAGTATGCATTTATAGGGGATCTTAAGAAACCCTATTCAATAAGGAAAAATAACCCTTTTCTAAAATGATCTCATAAATAACCTCTATTTAATTAGTACCCCTTTCTAAATAAGGGTTATAGGCCACCCATAATTCTCAATGAAAGCCCAATTTCCATAATTTAATATATATGGGAATTTGTGGCGTTACATCAGTTATCTCCATAGGCCTTTCTCCAATTGCTGCCTGGCAATTATTTTTCCTCAATATAGCTTTCATATTCATTTTCCACAACGAAAAATTATTTCCGTTAAACTTCTCAATTTCATACTTTGCCGCCATTTTGTTGATAAATACCGCACACAAGCTAGTGTACTGCCTTGAGTAGTTGTGAGTATGTGTGAGAATGCACACCAGGAAAGTTCCCAGGAAAGACTGGAGGGGTCACAATGGTCCCACTTAAAACCCATACTCCTTAAGCTCTTATCACCGTTGTGACAGAACTTTCCTAGACATGTACAAAATCACACAGTTGCTTTACTCACACTACTATTCCCTGCTTTGCACCGTAAAATTCTTGGATCGTTTCCACCGTTTCACGTGAATAGTACCGTTTACGTGAATAGTACTGTATACGTGAATAGTATCGTATACCTAAATAGTACCGTCTATGTGAACAAAATCGTATACGTGAACAGTACCGTATACATGAATAGTGTCGTATACGTGTACAGTGCCGTATACGTGAATAGTACCCCTTACGTGAACAATTCCCGACTCCAAAAAATACTACCAATAGCTCTGATACCACTGTTAAGAAATTGGTGGGTGAAGTAGGACCGCAGCTAAAATAAAATTGGTAGAAAAATAAAGAACAAGCACAATAGAGGACACCAGAAATTACGTGGTTCGGCTTTTAGCCTACGTCCACGGGCGAAGATAAAAGGAAATATTTTACTAGTGAAAAGGAGTTACAAGTATTGTAGTATTTTAGCTCACTTCCCAAAATCCCAATACACCCAAACTCTCAAAACACTAAAACAAGAGCTTATAAATGCAAGCTCTTGAACTCTCTCTCAATTCCCTAAATTGCTCTCTGAATGGAATGCCTTTGCTCATTCTCTTCGTTTCTATTTATAAAGAAAGCTTTGGCACTATGCAGCAATTCTATATTATTTTTACTTTCTTTTTCTTCTTTCAAATGTCAAACCCGTGTGCTCCTTTTCCTTTCCAACTTGCTGCAAAATTCCTCTTCTTTGAACAACATGGATGCTGACCATCTAGATGGCTGCTTTAGACCATCTAGATGGCTGCTTTTGACAGCATAGTGATGTAAATGAATGTTAAAGTGCTAGTCTTTCTTCCTTTTGATAGGCAGTTGTCAACCTCTTGCCAACTGAAGAAGATTCAATAATTATTTTATTTGAGTAGGATCCTACAATTCTTAGCTTAAAGAAATCAAATAACTTTATTTAGGAAATATGATTTTTAAGTTACCTTGTGGAGTCATAAATGATTTTTGTGGAATGAAACTTATTCACCTTTAACTGGGTGACGAACGGTAACAATTTTCTTGTACCTACATGTACTATTTCATAAATATATGAAATTGTAAGATATTGCAAGTTAACCTTTTTGCATCCTGTTAAAAAGGTGCCAATGAGTTATTAGCAAATTGAATTCTCCGCTAATAGAAAAAAAATAATGTAAAGTTTAATAGATTATTAGGTGTCGACTATTAAAACAATAACTAACCTTTGATGAAAACCATCACCTATAATTTCAGAACATTTATATTGTATCACCAAAAATCAATAAATGAATATGCGAAAGCGTACGTGAATCCATAATGTTTAATTGCTCTCTAAAGTCATGTGGTTTGTCTTCTAGATCGACACATTCTCTTAGAAAATCATTTAAAACTTCTCTTTGCATTCTTTAATGAAGGGATATCAGTAAAGAATTATACATGTGACCTGGGGACCATAATCACTTATACAAATAAAATTTTCTATTATCATTAGGTATTCCTTAAAACTAATTTCAAATAGAAATTACTTTTAAGCTTCTACACATTAAAGACTCACACCCAATTAGATACATTAAAGCCTAAATTATAGAAAATCTTAATAGATCACTTTTAATTTACTTAACCTTAAATGACAGTCCGCAACACATAATTATTCACATATCAGCTCAATTTTGGATTAAGGATCCAACATAGACATCCATGTTTTATAAAGTGTTGACTCACTTTTTACAACGTTGTAAAGGCATGTTGTTGAAGAGTGAAGCTCAAATCTAATTTTATAGCCGAGTTTTAATATGTCAGCTAGAGCCCTATGTCATGCTGGTTACAGGGCTTCTTAGAGGTGTACGACCTTTCCATTATGTTAGGTGAATAAATAAGGAATCCACGTGATTTATCATGTGTATCACTTACTCATACGGCACCATTGTTTGCCATTTTGCTTAACAAATTTGGACTGGAGCCTTACACATGTCCTTCACTGAGTTCAAATGGCTGTTAAAGCCTTTACACAAGTGGGAATAATCTAGGTTTAGCTAAGAATCTATCAAATGGTTGTTGTAGCTAGAGAGAGTGTAACTTAAAACACAAAGATATTGAAGAGAGATTAACACTCTCTAGCTACAACATTGTATCTTGAAAATACAAAAGATAGTGAAATCTCTCTTCAGTCTTCACAGTGGATGTAGGTTGGTTTATAGTTGAACCACTATAATTTGTGTCAAGTGTATGTTTTCATTCTAATTTCATTAGTTAGATTGGCTCGTTATTGTTTTGTCAGATCAAAATCATCAAAATTATTTTCTTTAAGTGCTTTTTAAATATCATAAGGCTTAATAGTTGGCATTGGGGGACTAAAATAACTTCTTGACTGATTTGAAGCTCAACACATGAAAAATATAGGTCTGAACCTATAAGCACCATTGATTATAGATATACACCTAAGAATTTGTCAAAATAATACAATTGTTGAAAATTGTGAAATGCCACACAAGTTGAGAAAAAAAAGACAAGTCACATTTGTTGAAAACGAAAAAAAATGATTTTAATAGCCAATTTTGGCAATAAAAATAAGGCGCTCTTCCTCCTCATTTATGTATCCCATGTTCTTTAGCTTATTTCTTCTCTTAAGAGTGGGGAGCAGAGAGTTGAGAGTGTCAGAGCTTTAAGCTCTTGTTTTAGTGATTTGAGAGATTGGGTATATTTGGGTTCTGAGCACTGAGTCAAAATATTGCAATACTTATAATCCTGTTTTCACTAGTAAAGTTTTATCCTTTTATCTTCGCCTATAGACGTAGGTTAAAAGCCAAATCACGTAATTTTTTATGCCTTCTTTGCGTGCATGTTCTTCACTTTTCTTCCAATTTCATTTTAGCTATGGTCATGTTTCACCCATCATTAACCTAATAGTGGTATCAGAGCTAGGTTGTAATTTTGGAGTTCGGGTACTGTTCATGTAAATGTTACTATTCACAAATACAATACTCTTCACGTATATGATTATTGTTCACATGAAACAGCGGGAGCCGAAAATAATTTCTCGTTGTGGAAAATGAAAATAAAGGCTATTTTAAGGAAAAACAATTGCTTAGCAGTAATTAGAGAAAGGCCCACGGAGATAATTGATGACGCCAAATAGAATAAGATGGACGGTAATGCAATTGTCGATCTACATTTAACACTTACTGATGAAGTGGTATCTCCTGTGGAGGAGAAAAAAAAAGCAAAAGAAATATGAGATATTCTCACAAATTGTACGAGGCCAAATCATTGCACAATAAAATCTTCTTAAAAATAAGACTTTACACTCTTTGAATAGCGAAAACCACATCGGCAACAGACTACATCAACACTCTAAAAACTCTATTCTCATAACTTACAATGTTGGGTCATAAAATAAATGAAAATGAACATGCTGAGCTTCTACTTCAAAGTCTATTAAATTCGTATGATCAACTTATCATCAATCTAACGAACAACAACCAAGCGAACAGTCTAGTCCTTGGCGATATTGTAGCCACTGTATTAAATGAAGAGAGTAGGCATAAAAATAAAGAAAACAAATAGGCAAGTTCGCAGCAAGTGGCAGCACTATCGATGACAAGAGGGAGATTAATGAAACATAGCCCTAATAGGAGTCACAATCATGGTAGATCAAAATTAAGAAGTAAAAAGAATGTTAAATGCTACAACTGTGGCAAGAAAGGGCATGTCAAGAAAAAGTGTTGGAACAACCAGAAGAGAAAAGAAGGTAAAGATCCTGAGTTATCAAATGCTCATGGTTGTGTGGCAAGTACCTCAGATGATGGTAACATTTTATACAGCGAGGCAGCAATGGTTTTAGAAGGTAGAAAATGACTATCTGATGTCTGTAGGAATGGTAAAATATTTGAAACCCAACTCTAAAAAAGCCCGAATACTTTGTAGTTAGGGTCGGGCCCGATCCGACCCGAATCGGGCCAACATCGGGTCTGGCCCAACCCGACCCTACCGAAATAGTTAACCCCACAATTCAATTCCCATTTGGCCATTTATCACATCCATTTAAACCAATTCCACAACTCGCTCGACCCGACCCGATCAAAAAATATTTGAAACCCGACCCTAAAAGAGCCTGAACACTTTGTAGTTAGGGTCGGGCTCGACCTGACCCGAATCGGGCCAACATCGGGTCGGGCCCAACCCGACCCTACCGAAATAGTTAACCCACAATTCAATTCCCATTTGGCCATTTATCACAACTATTTCAACCAATTCCACAACTCGGCAATTTCTCAACCATTTCAAATACAATTTAATTCCACTTTCCACAACCATTTCAACCAATTCCACAACTATTTCAAACACAATTCAATTCCAATTTCCACAACTATTTCAAACACAATTCAATTCCACAACCATTTCAACCCCACACACAAATCAATTCCAAAATACAACATTAAAAACACACAATGCAATTAAATTAAAAACACACAATGTAATTCCACAATCATTTCAGCCATACACAATTCAACAACCCAACATAAAAAATAAAAAACTCATGTCTTATACAAATAAAAACACACAATTTAGTTCCACAACCCAACATTAAAAAAAAGTCTTATAAAAATAAAAACTCATAATTCAATTCCACAACCTAGTTCTTTTTTTTTTTAAAAAAAAAGAACTACTCCAACACTTGTGTAACAACTATCAAGGAGTGACATGTTGTGCACATAAAATAACGAGTAACATGCATTGTATACATGATATAAATTTTATTGAAGGATTTTAATATCATCCCAACAAAAGTATTCACTAAATCGATTTTAATTTGAACCCATCAAAGTAGAGTCTTACTTTCTCCACAACATTCTGTTTGGGTTTGTCATATCCTAAGGGTTCGTAATTCAATAGTGGATGGCATGCATTAACAAAATATTTTGTCCGTTGTAGGGATTCTTATGTTTGGTTGGAATATTTTCGATCGCACCTATGCTGTTATCTTTAAGAATTATAGTTCCTAATGATTAATGGAAATATTTCCTTAAAAAAAGAAAACTACTACAAAATTTGAAAATGAAAATTTTACTCTATAAACCAATTAAACACCAAATATCTTATTCAACACTAAATTCTTATTTTTGACATTTTTTCGCCAAAGAAACCCGCTAAAGTCTAAAACAATTTGCAGCCATTGATTTACATACCGAGTTCAATTTAGATATGTGATAATTGATATCAAGCGACCAATCATTTGTTCAAATAGAACTAACTGCAGAATACGTTAGAACTTCTTTTAATTAATAAGTTAATATTATGTTTGACTTGTTAGTTATGCGAGTATTTATACAAATAATGGTGAAAATACTTTTCTTCACTACAAGAAAGAAGAAAAGTGGCCTTCAGCGACATAGAAATAGTGTTCTAGGTGCTTTCGGTTACATTTACTAATTATCTTATAGACATGGGAGTTAGATTCTACTGTAATTAAGTGATTATTATTATTATAGTATTACTAAAATTATGACACTGTAGTATCAGAATGTTACAATACTAAGTTAATGTCTGTTATTTCTATTACTATGTTTAGGGTTGGTAAATTAAGAGTTTGGGTTGGGCTTTTTCAAGCCCAGGCCCAATCCCAATCCCATTAGATAAGAAGTACAGGGCTCGACCTGGGCTGGGCCCACTGCGGGCTTGGGCTGGGCTTGTGTTTTTAGTTATTTTTTCAAAATTTTTAAAAATTATCGTAAACTTAAAATGAGTTAATAATAATAGACTTGTTATAATCAACAATGAATTAAAAAAATAAACAATTTCAAAATAAAATAATAAATAAAGAAAATAAAGTAAATAAAAGTTACAGATTTAATTTTTTAGTAATGGATTCTGTAATTCAAGCACTCTCATAGCTAATTAACATTTAAAAGAGAGTTTAACATTATAATTTAAGTTTTGTGATTCATTATTGACATATAAATTAGGAATTTAAGCTAAATTTTCTTTCCATTATTTTTCAAATTTAAATTTATTATTCTAATTTATAAATTTATTTATTTTTTTAAAATAGAGGGCTTGGGTCTGGCCCAGATTTTTTTTCCTGTCTAGGCCCTCATGTTCGAAACCCGGGCAAAAGCCCGTGGGAATGAGCCAGACCAGCTCAGACTTTTTTACCATCCCTAACTATGTTATCAAATTAGATTTATTATTTAAAAAATATAAATTTGAATATTATCCATTTGCAACTGTGAGTATAATGTACTATAAAATTAATACTAAACATTAAAAAATAACTAAATTAACTATTAATTTGAAATCCTAGCAACTATGTACCCAACATCCAAATCAAATATAAGATTTTTTTTATAAAAATAAAATCCAAATTAATGCATACATAAAGTAGAAAAATATATGATAATTAATGCGGCAACCAATTAACCTTAACATTGATTAAATAGGAGACAAAAATGTACTTCAAGGCAATACCTCAAGAGAGATTCTTTAAGCAATCTCTTTTGCACATTTCTTTATAAAATATTCATATTTGACATGAAAATGTTCTCAACTTTATTAGATTTAGCATCCATGGTTCAATTGCAATGCATAGATCAAAGATAAGATGAGACTAGCTAAGTAGAACAAAAGGCTCAGAATTTTAGTATATTCAATCTAGCTATTTCTATCCAAATAAAAACATAAAATCTCAATGTATATATGAACTTAATAAACATATACATTTACTTTTGAAATAAATATAGTCGAATATTTATATCACAAGAAATTAGCTCAACAATAAAATCCATTTGTCAATTAGTTGATTCCACAACTAAGAAACTTTATATTTAAGAATAAGAATGGTTATTTGTCCTTAATTTCCAGCCAGAAATATTGGCCACCACTTCTGCACCTTTTTTGTGTTGTCCCTATAATTAAAATAAAAATCTTAAAATCTAAGTTCACATTAACGAATAGAGAAAAAAAGAAAAAAGAAAAATACAAGAGTTATGATTAATAAAAATTAATTCAACTAAGCTAGGATTAATAAAACTACTTAAATGGAATTTGGACATAGCAAGCAACCAAATTGGAACATAGATCAATTAGAAGCAAATCCATAAAAAAGGTCAAATTTAGATCAATGTCATGCAAGTAATTAAATTAAAAAATTATTCAAAGTCACTGTTGTGCAAATTTTATTGAACTCACAAGTGCATAAATCTATTGTAGAATAGATTAATGGCGACGAGTGTCGATCCGACGAGAAGGTGGATTTAATTTGTGTGTAGAATTAATTTTCTAAATGGGTGGATGGATTTGTGGTGAAAATGATTTGGAATATTCTAAAATTTGAATTAAAATGGCAAGAACAAATTGAAGCGAAATCTATTTATATGACGTACTTGGGTATCTGGATCTGCATCAATATGCACCATGGGCCAAATTTTACTTATTAATGTCAATTAAATCATGAGGGGGGTTTCCGCACCTCATGAACCACACTCTAATTAATATGGTGCTAAGGGCTTATCGTGCCAAATAATAATAACCTTGTACTAGGGAGTCGGTGAAACCAGGCTGTATCTAGACAAGATTATTACTATTTGTCAACGAAAAGTCAAAACATCCACAATAATTAAACGGGAAGAGAAATTAAATTTACCAAATAAAGTTCATGGCACATGTTGAGACTTCACCTTCAACCCAAGTTTGAAGGAAAATTAGCTACTCATAATTGAACTAGGGGCAAAATGAGAATTTATTAAAATACATAGAAAATACAAGATGGAGAAGGAATTACATAAAATGAAGCTCAAAAATGAATTCAGAGATGCCAAATTAGGGGGGAGGCCCCCTTTTTATAGATACATTGAGTAAATCATGGGCATCGGATTAAAAATAGTTTGGACGCTCAGGATTGCGCCACATCATCAGTCAACAATATGCGGTTTGACCACGCGGTTTGAACAGTCAACCAGCTTGAATAGTGACGTGGTTTGGTTGTAAATAATCCTGTGTATATGCATGTATCGTACGTGTGAACAGTGCTATTTTTTCTTTTATGCTCCTCCTATGGTTTTCGACTGTCCTGAGTTCAAAAGTGATGTCCGTTTTGCCGTCTGATCTCTCGTTCATTTTGAAATGACCACGATGCCCCTAAAATATATAAAATACTTAATTAAAATAAAGCACACATAATTAAATCACAAGAAACTTAAATACATAAAAGTAAGGGTGTTAGTAAAACTTAAAGTGTAAAATGACGATTTTCTCCTTTATAAATATAGACTTTCTAACACTCAACACACCCCCCAACCAGCTTATTGCTAGTCCCTAGCAAATAAAACAAAAACAAAATTCAAATCCAACATAATTTTTTTTTAAAACAATCGTGTTTATTCAATCAGACTAATGATAACAATCAAATAAAAGTATAAGCATTATCTCTAATCTACAGAAACATCACACCCACATCAGCCATCTATATAAATCAGCCCAGTAGACTTTGTCATAACAACTTTCAAGAATGGCATATCAAACCCCAAAATCTCACTGGAAGTAGTGACACTCTTACAAGAAAATTACACCCAATAAAAATAGTCAGTCCAATAAATGATAATTGAGAGAAACTAATAAAGAGGTAATATCACACACTCTCACCAAGATGAAAGAAATATGCTCACAGCTTAGAAATAATACGATCTTAAGTCAAACAAAAATACTAGTCAACCCAATTTATTTATTTATTTATTTTTATATGTATCACTACATCTTTTTAACCCATATATCTATCTTCTACTTCAGACTATAACTCCCTAAAATCATGAAGGATTTTTATTAGGATGTAACGTAGGCTAGGGACATGCTAACAAATGAAGGAAAATAAGAAAAATAAAATATATGTTTGAGAAAAAGTAGAGATATTTTAGAAATTACAAGGTGCATTTGCTTATTTATTATTTTTTTTTCTTTTTTTTGAAACAACAAATTTTTTTTATTTTTTATTTTTGCTTTTGTTTGGCACAATTTCATTAAACAAAATAATTATTTACTTTTTTCTCAAACATAAATAGGTGATGGAACTTGTAAGATATCGGGTAGTACTCCAAATCGGAGTGGGTCAAGATGATAAGTTTGACAAAGAAAAGTTTTTTTTTTTAAAGGCTCAAAAGGGTTAACTATGGATATTTCACAAAAGGAATGGCTAGAAAGGCTCAAACGGGTCAAAGATGGCCTTTCCATCGTCTTTTAGGGCTCTAAATAATCTTCCATATCTACTAGTTAGGTGAACCTGAAGATGTAGCAACACACATTTTTTTTTACTTTTTTTTAGAGGGTTAACTCGAAAGAAATCTAGAGATCGCATATAAAATAATAAACTGATAAGTTGTATGAAGAGTGGGCAAAAATGGTTACTCTTCAAGAAAAATGATAGGCTCAAAAGCTGACTTGGAATTTATTATGACATTTGCATTCCTTCAAGCGACTCATATTTTTCACCGACATCAACATGTAGAGTAGCAAACATAGCGTAACATCACTTAAGGCCAAAGATAATACAAATGCTAAAATTTAAAAGTCATCATGTCATCCAATGTTAAAAAAAAAATCACAATTTTTTTTTGTTTAAACGACAATCTACCCCCCCAACCTATTCTAAACATGAAAAGAAAATATGCATGCAGAAAGGTGAAAATGATGCAGAAAGGCTAATTAGAAAAGTTACATTTAAAATGATAGAAAAAGAAAATATTTTTTTTTTAATTGGAAATTATCATTTGTATACCCTTAGTTTACTCCATTATAAAAAATACTACAACACTTTGAGGGTGTATTAATCGTCCACCCTAAGTTGACAAAATGTATCAGCTGACCACCAAACCGTTAGTTGCCGTTTAAGTATGATGATGTCAGAAGGGTAATTTGGTCTTTTCATATGATACAAGTGATAATTTAAGGGTATACAAGTGATAATTTTTAAGGGTAAAATCGTCAATTCACTATAATTCCGTTAACTTTCAAACGGCAACTAACGGTTTGGTGGTCGATTGATACATTTTGTCAACTAAGGGTGGACGATTGATACACCCTCAAAATATTGTAGTATTTTTGATAACAGAGCAAATATAAGGTATACGAATGATAATTTCCCTTTTTTAATTAAGAAGATGTGTTTCTAGAGTCACTACACTCCATATTCAGCCATTTTCGACTCAAAAATTTAAAAATGCATATTTATAAAGGCGAAATTAGAAACAAAAGTTTTTTTCATTTTTTTAAACTAAGAAGATGCGTGTCTAGAGTCACAACACTCCATATTCAGCCATCTTCAACACAAAAAGTTAGCCACGGTTAGTCTCTACAACAAAAAATCAGTAAATACTTAACCAAGATTTCACAATTGTCAACTATTCCCTCCCCTCAACCAGAACGAAACATTGTCCTCAATGTTTTAAAGGAAATAAGTAGTGTTCAGAAGACATCACCTGGATGGTGCAACACAGAAGAACATATTTGCAAGTGGAGAGTTAAATCTAATTTGTACTTCTTACTGCGGCTACTGTTACCATCATTATTTGGAGAATCCAACACAAAGGTCCCGGGGTCTGGCTCTAGTCTATAAACTTGTAACAAATCAAGTGGCTCATTAGCAGTGTGAGCACAAATAAAAAATTTTTTCATTGTGGGAGGAATGAATTAGTTTTTTATTGTATGGTTCAGAAATGCGATGAAGCCATCATTAAAGTTATTGACATTTAACAAATCGATGGATTTCTGGTGAATTTGCAGATGGGCCCAAGATGCTAATATGATAAGTGCCTCTAGAGTTGCAAGATCTCCTGGTAGGAAAATAAACGCATCAGCATGATTAAACATTTCAGTTATTCTTTCTTGCATACCTGAGATGACTAACTCTTCTCCAGTCGGTGAGTCAGACAAGCTACCCAAAGGTTTTAAGGCTCTTGGGATGATGCCTAACACTTGGCTTCTTCTGACAAAAGCAGCTTCTGAGACCATTTTGGATAACCCTCGGTTACCTCCTCCATACACCAAGTGTAATTTTCTCTCTGCTATGCTTCGACCAAGATCCATGGCTGCCTCAACGAACTCTTTATGTTTGCCATAGTTAAATCCAGAAAGCACACAAATGTTCTTGAGTTGTTTATTCGGAGTAGCTGCCATTGT
This sequence comes from Citrus mangshanensis, assembly GCA_030449895.1. Lineage (NCBI taxonomy): Eukaryota > Viridiplantae > Streptophyta > Magnoliopsida > Sapindales > Rutaceae > Citrus > Citrus mangshanensis. The sequence goes on along the minus strand of JASUUJ010000215.1, from coordinate 9,553,009 downwards.
AATACTTCTCAAAAATAATTTGCGAGTGCTAAACAAAAAAAATCATATTTAAAGATCTTGGTGACAGTGGGTCACAGCTATGTATGAGGTAGCATGTCTGTGTCAATTAACGCGTAAAGCACATGGCTCGAGAGTAAAAAAGAAAATAGTAAAAAGGAAAAAGTAAACAGTGATAAAATAAGATTATTAAAGACAATAATGCAAATGATAAAACAACAGTGAAGTAAAAGGATATTTACAGGTAGTTGCGACTGTGGCTCACATATTCCTCTCGTTTTACGTCCAAAAACGGCTTGAACACCCTCTATGGGTCGAGGATAGGCTTTCAATCTAGTTTTTTTATAAGCTGGCAATCATGGTCATTTATAGTCAGATTCCCGAGACTATATCGTGCATGCTCTTTCTAGAATAATGGTCATAACTGGAGAATCGCTCCTTGTACATATCCACTGGGATACATTTCAAGAGACAAAAGGATATCATCCAATGACTCCTTATTCAAGCCATTCTTAATGAATTGAATCTTATCTTCCCTGTTATTAGACACCATTCCTAAAGAACATAGTTTTTTATCGCATCACATTCTAGCACACTTATGACAAGCAATAGAAATTCTTTGAGCTCTTCATTTTCTTGCATAATTTCCTTTACCACAACCAGGCATGTATGCAATAAATTTAGGAGGCAACTCACCTGCCACTCATACTTTTGCCTCGATTAACCAGCAGATGTCAGCAGGTATGTTATTCCACATCAGCAATCGCAAGCGTTCGAACCGAGCTTTATAGATTGTAAAGAGGGCATTTTGAAGAAGTGAAGGGAATCGATTGTGAAGCTTTGCTAAAATCTCATTTCTGTCATACATTCGTCTCATAATATCAGTTATTATGGGAAACTGAAGTAACCGACTTGATTGTTATAAAGTACCGTTATCCGCCACTTCACCGGGGTAGCAAACTAATGTACACAAACAGAAAAACAAACTAAAACACACAAAGAGAATTACAATCGTCCTCTTATTGAATTTACCTCAAGCTCCAACTGGATGTTGTAAATACCTCCCTCAATGTCTCTGAGTTGGCTTTCTAAATCCTCAACATGGGATACTAACTCTGGTGGTTGCAGAGCCCAAATATGATGTGTTTTACAAAATTGAATCTGCCTTTTGAGATGAGATTTTACACATTGAAGTTGTCTAAGAATGTTCAGGAGGAACTGTTTAGTTGTGGCACTCATGATTAACAATGATAAGAGAAAACTTAATGGTTAACCAAACACACATATGCAAAAATAATTTCAATTAGCAAACGAATAGTAAAAAAAAGAAAAAAATCAAATCACCAAAAAGAAAGAAAAAACTCAATTCAAATCTGGTGGGTAACTCAAATTTATTTCGTTGTCCTCTTCATGTGGTTGGTACTCTAGATATGGTTTAATCTTTGACCATTAACTTTAAGCGTGACACCGTTCTTTGGGTCTTTTATTTCAATTGCCCCATGTGGAAAAACAGTGTGAACAATAAAGGGGCCAGACCATCGAGAGCATAACTTATCTGGGAATAGGTGCAAGCAAGAATTGAATAAAAGCACTTTTTGACCTAGAGTGAAATATTTTCTTATAATTTTGCTTGTCATAGAAGACTTTCATTCGTTGCTTGTAAATCTTTGCATTTTCGTATGCATCATTGCGAATTTCTTCAAGTTCTGCAAGCGGTAATCTTCTTTCTGAACAAGCATGCTGCATGTCAAAGTTGAATTTCTTGATGGCCCAGTATGCACGATGCTCGAGTTCCACAGGTAGGTGGCCAGCTTTTCCATACACTAGCCTGTAGGGTGACATCCCAATCGGGGTCTTGAAAGTCGTTCTATATGCTCATAATGCAACATCAAGTCTTAATGACCAATCTTTTTGTCTGACCTCACCGTCCTTTCTAATATGAACTTTATTTCTCGATTGGAGATCTCAACTTGGCCACTGGTTTGCGGATGATATGGGGTCGCCACTTTGTGAGTGATGGAATACTTTGTCAAAAGAGCTTTGAATGCTTTGTTACAAAAGTGGGCACCACCATCACTGATTATTGCTTGAGGGAATCCAAAGCGTGAAACAATATTGCTTTTCAAAAATCCTCTCACCACCTTATGATCATTGGTTCTACATGGAATTGCTTCTACCCATTTCGATACATAGTCAACAGCAACCAATATGTATTGGTGGCCAAAAGGAGGAGGAAAGGGTCCCATGAAGTCGATACCCCACACATAAAAAATCTCAACCACTAAAATTGGATTTACTAGCATCATATTCCTTCGTGTAATACTCATCATTCATTAACACCTATCACATGAAGAACAAAAGGTGTAAGCATCTCGAAATATAGTTGGCCAATAGAAACCACATTGTAAAACTTTAGTAGTTGTTTTCTTAGCGTTAAAATGGCCTCCACAAGCTTACTCATGGCAGAATGAAATAATATTCTGAATTTCACTTTCTGGGATATATTGTCTAACAATTTGATCTGCACAATACTTGAACAAATAAGGGTAATCCCAAAAGAAATTCTTTATTTCTGCAAAAAATTTGGCTTTGTCTTGCTTGGTCTAATGCTCTGGAAGTTGACTTATAACAAGATAATTAACTATATTAGCATACCATGGTAATACTTCCACACTCATTAATTGTTCATCTGAAAATGAGTCATTCAATGTTAATAGTTCTGTAATTGTGTCAAAATTGAGACGAGAAAGATGGTTTGCCACAATATTTTCTGTGCCTTTCTTATCTTTAAATTCCAAGTTGAATTCCTGCAAAAGTAACACCCAATGAATTAGTCCAGCTTTTGCATCTTTCTTTGTGGGAAGATATTTAAGAGCAGCATGATCTGTGAACACAATTATTTTACAACCAATGAGATAAGATCAAAATTTTTCTGATGCAAACACTACTGCTAGCATTTCTTTTTCAGTGGTTGAATAGTTCAATTGTCTATCATTCAATGTCATACTAGTATAGTAAATAACATGAGGAATTCGATCAACTTTTTGTCTTAATACTGCTCCTACTGCATAATCAAATGCATCACACATGAGCTCAAATGGTAAGCTCTAGTTTGGGGGCTGAATGATGGGTGATGATGTCAATAGCTGCTTTAATTTTTCAAATGCCACAAGACATGAATCATCAAAGACAAAAGGTACATCCTTAGCAAGCAAATTGTATAAGGGTCTAGAAACTTTGCTAAAATCCTTAATGAAACGTCTATAAAAACCAGCATGTTCGAGGAAAGATCTTACTTCTCTAACTGTTTTAGGTGGAAGAAGATTGGAAATAAGATCCACCTTGACTTTATCAACCTCAATACCTTTGCTTGAAATAATATAACCAAGAATAATACCTTGTTTTACCATAAAATGACACTTTTCCCAATTTAAGACCAAATTCTTCTCGATACATCTCTGCAGAACTAGTGTTAGATGATGTAAATATTGATCAAATGAATCGCCAAAAACAGAAAAGTCATCCATAAAGACTTCTAGGAATCGTTCAACTATATCAGAAAAAATGCTCAAAATGCATCGTTGAAATTTAGTAGGTGCATTACATAATCCAAATGGCATTCTCCTATATGCAAAAGTACCAAAAGGGCAAGTGAAAATGGTTTTCTCTTGATCTTTTGGTGCTATAGGAATCTGATTGTATCCTGAGTAGCCATTTAGAAAACAATAAAATTCATGGCCTGCTAATCTATCAATCATTTGATTGATAAATGGTAAAGGAAAATGATATTTACGTGTGACAAAATTTAACTTTCTGTAATCAATGCATACATGCCATCTTGTATTCACCCTAGTGGGTATCAATTCATTATCAGCATTGGTAACTACTGTGACTCCTGACTTTTTAGGGACAACTTGTACAAGACTGACCCATGAACTATCAGAAATTAGGTAAATGATACATGCATCTAATAACTTAAGGACTTTAGTTCTAATAACTTTTTTCATGTTAGGATTTAACCGATGTTTCATTTCCCTAATAGGTTTAGTATTTTCATCAAGGTAAATGTAATGCATGCAGTCTACTGGGTTTATACCTTTTATGTTTGCTATGGTCCATCATAATGCTCTTTTGTGCTCTTTTAAAATATCCAACAACTTACTTTTTTGTTCGTCATTTAGGGATGATGAGATGATTACCAGTAGAGTGCTTTCTTCTCCCAAAAATGCGTATTCCAAAGTGTTGGGTAATGGTTTGAGCTTGAGTTTCGGTGGTGATTCTGATGATGGGATGAGTTTCTTCTTTGATGGTGCTAGTTGTTCAACTCTTGACTTCCATTTGTTAGTGTCCATGGATGGTGCTGAGTCAAGTAGAGCATTGACCTCATCGACTGATTTGTCAATATCAAAATCAAAATCAAAGTAAGTTAAACATGTATGTAAAGGGTCATTACTAAGGTTTGAAAGAAAAGTATCATCAACTAATGCTTCTATTAAATCCACGCCAACAATTCCATCATTTGTATTGTGAGGTTGTTTGGCAATGTTGAAGATGTTTAGCTCTATAGTCATGTTGCCAAAGGACAACTGCATATTTCTAGTTCTGCATTAAATGTGAGCATCGGCAGTTGTCAAGAAAGGTCGGCCGAGGATAATGGGGATGTGCTTTTTTGAATCTTGTATTGGTTGAGTGTCAATTACAATGAAATTAACAGAAAAATAAAACTTGTCTACCTGGATAAGCACGTCCTCCACAATACCACGAGGTATTTTCGTTAACACCATTGGAGTTGGGTATAATTCTCCCAGTCCAAGTTTCACAAATACTGAATAAGGTAACATATTTACACTAGCTCCTAAATCCAACAAAGCATTCTCAATTGTGTGGTTCCCTATGGTACATGAGATAATAGGGGAGCCTGGGTCTTTACATTTTAGAGGAATTTTGTGTTGGAGTATAGAACTAACATTTTCTGTTAAAAATGTCTTCTTTTGACACTTGTTTTATAGTACAAAGGTCTTTAAGAAACTTGGCATAAGATGACACTTATTTTATAGCATCAAGCAAAGGGATGTTAACACTTACCTGTTTGAAGATTTCAAGAATCTCACCTGTGGATTTTCCCTTCTTTCCTTTAGCTAGCCTCTGAGGAAAATGAGCTTTCGGAATGTATTCTCATGGGTTAGTTTCTTCTTTCTCCTCTGATGGTGAGTCCTCAACGTTCACAGGTACAATTTGATTTGCTTTTGTCACGGGCATCTCCACTTTGTTGTCGATTTCTTTCCCTTTTCACAAGGTCATGACGGCTTTGACCTCTCCATGCTGCTGTGATGAACTGGTACATACTTCATGAACTCTTTTAGGATTGGGCACTGGTTGACTTGGAAATTTGCCTTTCTCAATAATCATTGCAAGGGTCTGAACTGAAGAGGCAAGCTATCCCACCATCTTCTCGAGGCTTGAAACTGATTGGGCTTGTGAGTTGAAGCCTGCTCTCATCTCATTTCGTAGCTCATCAATGGTGCGTTTCTGTTGCTTAATCGTGGAGTGAGTAAGATTCTTGAGATTCTTGAATGAATCCTCCCATGGTCTGGGTTGAGAGTAGTTCTGGTCCTAATTGTATGGTCTAAATGGTGGCTGAGATGCTTGAGGAACCTAAGGAATTGGTTGCATTGATGGAGCTAGAGCTCTTGGTCCATTTTGTTGGAATCCTTGAGACCATAAAAAATTGAGGTGGTCTCTCCATCCAAGGTTATATATGTTGGAGTATGGGTTGTAATTTGATGGTTTTCTCATTACACCTATGGCATTGGCTTGATCTAAGTATGAGTTATGGTCATGTGGTTCTGTTGATTTAGCAGTCGTTAACGATGCTATTTGTCGAGAAAGACCTTTAACCATCTCTTTGACCTCTTTAATTCCTGAACTTGACTCGCCAATGTGAACTTCATTCACTCACTTAATTCTTTTAGTATTCCGAAGCGATCGACTCCGTTGTTGGGAACTATCTGCTTATTCTTGGAAGAATTCTCAAATCTCTGATGCACTTTTTAACATTAGCTCTCCTTCACTTGTTGCCATTAGCCATTCTTGCACATGCGACAATAATCTCTCCAAAAAGTATTGGCATTTGTGCCATTTCTCGTACCCATGATGTGGACACTTCAAGAGTAGCCCATTCAATCGATCCCATGCTTCGAAAAACTGCTCGTCTTCTCTTTGGGTACACTCTGAGATTTCCCTGCGAATAGAATTGGTTTTATGTACTGGAAAATATTTATTCAAAAATTTTGTTACCATTTATTCCCATGATGTAATGCTATTAGCAGGCAATGTATTGAGCCATGAACGAGCTTTATCCTTTAAAGAAAATGGGAATAATCTAAGTTTAACATCATCATAAAAAAAAATTCTCATATTTAAAAGTTTGACAAACAGCATGAAAATCTTTCAAATGATTATATGGGTCCTCATTTTCTAGGCCATAGAATGTTGGGAGACAATTTACCTCACTAGGTTTTAGTTCAAAACTCCTAACAGCTATATTTGAGTATCTTATGCATGATGTGCTCAAATTAGCTAAGGGACTAAAGTAATCCTTAAATGGCCTCTCATGTAGTGCTTGTTGTTGCAAATCCATTTCAATTTTATCTTTAATTGCAATGTGTTTGTGTGTGCGAAATATTTTTTCGAGTTCAAGGTCTATGGGTCAAGATTCGGCAATAATAATCTTCGACCATGCAAGCAAAGAACACAAAAAAAAGGGAATAAAACAAACAAAAATAAAGAAGAAGGAGAAATTACGATACTAACCTTATCATGCTTTTACAACCTTACTACAAAAACACACTAAACAAATTACGTGAAATAAATTAACAAAAATTAAATTAATAAGATAAACAAAAAATTACAAAGAAAAATAACTTGAAAATTAAATTACAGAACTTTAAAGAAAAGAAAAAGAAAAGAAATTCTTACCTCTAAATGTAGATTCACTTTTTTTTAAATAAGAAAAAAAATTACAATAAAATAACTAAAAGAAATTATTTATAAAAATTAATTCTATAAATTAAAATAACTTACCTCCCCGGCAACGGTGCCAAAAACTTGTTGTGCAAATTTTATTGAACTCGCAATGATCCCACGAGGAGGTGGATTTTAGTTGTGTGTAGAATTAATTCTCTAAATGGGTGGATGGATTTGTAGTGAAAATAATTTGGAATATTCTAAAATTTGAATTAAAATGGCAAGAACAAATTGAAGCAAAATCTATTTAAATGACGTACTTAGGTACCTGGATCTGCATCAACATGCACCACGGGCTAAATATTCCTTATTAATGCCAATTAAATCATGAGCCTCTAATCAATATGGTGCTTAAATAATAATAACCTTGTACTAGGAAGCCAGTGAAACAAGGACGGTATCTAGACAAGATTATTACTATTTGTCAACAAAAAGTCAAAACATCCACAATAATTAGAGGGGAAGAGAAAGTAAATTTACTAAATAAAGCCCATGGCACATGTTGAGACTTCACCTTCAACCCAAGCTTGAAGGAAAATTAGCTACTCATAATTGAACTAGGGGGCAAAATGGGAATTTATTAAAATACGTAGAAAATATAAGATGGAGAAGGAATTACATAAAATGAAGCTCAAAAATGAATTCAAAGATGCCAAATTAGGGGGGAGGCCCCATTTTTATAGATACATTGAGTAAATCGAGGATTCATGCATGACGCGTGGTTTTATACGGTTTGACCACGCGGTTTGAACAGTCAACTGACTTGAATAGTGATGCGGTTTGGTTGTAAATAATACTGTGTATATGCATGTACCGTACGTGTGAACAGTGCCATTTTTCCTTTTATGTTTCTCCTAAGGTTTTCAACTGTCCTAAGTTCAAAAGTGATGTCCGTTTTACCGTCTGATCTCTCGTTCATTGTGAAATGACTATGATGCCCCTAAAATATATAAAATACTTAATTAAAATAAAGCACACATAATTAAATCACAAGAAACTTAAATACACAAAAGTAAGGGTGTTAGTAAAACTTGAAGTGTAAAATGACGATTTTCTCCTTTATAAATATACACTTTCTAACACTAAACAGTCACATTTATCTAAAAGTCAATGCAAAAAGAATTATACCCATATTGACAAGTAAATACCATTAAAACAAAAAAGATGAAAGAAAGACCTTTGGAAAGGTCTAATAGTTGTTCTTTTATTCTTCTCGATTTTGAGCCCCTCATCATGGTACAAAAAGTCTATCACTAGTCAAATTTAACAAGAAACATTGACAATATGAGTTTTAGATTTTCTTTAACATTCAATATTATTCATAATTTTATGAAAACTTTCAAAATATAATCAGATGCATAAATACACCACGTATAAAAATTTCAAGTCATTTGGACAACTTTACATTAGGTTCTTATATGATAAAGCTATATAAGTCAAAATTACCTATAAAACCACCACAACAGCAAAAAGTAGTTGAATATTTAACTACACATGAATGAACAACTTATTAAAATTTAAGGTCATTCTGATATCATTAGGCAAGTGTTTTGTAAGATCAAAAGTTAACGAACAATTCTGTTAATAGAACTTGCTATAGAGGCAGTAAAGTTTGAAAAATCATTAAAAACAAGCTATAAGTTCAATCAACATGAAAGTTTTCAGATTTGTAGTATGCATATACAAGCTTAGTTTATACAAATTTCAACTCATTGCAATGCTATTAGACTATTCATTTGATACACCAAACATGGTACATGAGTAATTTATGATCGAATTAGATAGCAACCAACCATTTAAAAATTTTATTAAAAATCAAACATAAACCCAATTTATTCCTAAATTTTTAGGACTAAATCGTACACATTTGACTTTAGTTTCTCAGAGTTTCTAGTCAATCGAAAATCATTTAGTCAAGTTTTCAAACAACTAAGATTTCAACAAGAGTCCTCTAATCCTTATAGAAATTTCATAGTTCTCGCTTTAAAATTCCTTCTTTTTCGAGCCAAACAAACACCAAAACAACATAAGTTAATCTAAAAAATCATCATCCTTAACTATAAGCATATCTACAAAAATATTAAAATTTGCATTCATAAAAAGAATAATTATTCAAGTGTTAATAACCAATCTAGTCATATATACAAATTAAGTACCCATCCTATTTACATGCTATAGTTTTTCTTGATTGTTTTGTCAATAAAAATTAATAACTTAAATCATTCAAAAACAAAACAACTCACAAAAATTTCATAGTTACAATAAATGTAAGAATTGAACTCCATAGTATCATAACATGATTATAAGTTTAACTAAAAAAATCAATGTATCCACAGCTCATGTATAACAAAATAAACACAATACAATTCAAGGCATTAATTTTCCAATTAGATAAATAAAGCTAAAATCTCAACAGAGGCTAAAATAGTGATATGACCTTTAACGGTAGTGTCATGAACCTCGCACATGATTTCTCCACCATGATGGAGTTTGAAGCTCGAACTAGAACACTGACTCACCGATTCGAACGAGCTAACTGGTCTGATCATAATCCCTTGAATTTGGAGAGTTAATTTACGGCATTGAAGATTGAATTAATAAAAGAAGATGAAAGTTTGGCTAATGAGAAATCCGGAGAAGCTAAAGCACGACGAGTGATGCACACTTGAGCATGGTGGCCATCGGGGCAAAAGGTGGAGATTTAAAGAGGGTTTTGTGAGCTTTTAGTGCAGCGGCATCGTGGATATTATGCAACATGAGCAAACTCGTTAGGGTTTCGTATGGTATGGGTTGTAGAATTTGAGCACTGATTAGAGAGATGGTTAGAGAGATGAGGTGGCTGACCAATAATTAAAAGTTAGACAAGTTTAGGTTTATGTTGATTTTAGTTTTTTTTTATTTTGCTTTTATATTGTTGTTTCTTTATATCAATTTAATATAATATTTATAACATAAAATAAATTATTACTTTGGCCTGGTGGTTTGTTGTTTAAACAAAAAAAAATTCAGTTTGGAGGTATTTTATTTATTTGATACTAATAATCTAATGACAATAATTTCTGACGTTTAATCTATAGATACTATAGAATCAGTAATTTATGATACTTTTTTGTTATACACAGAAAATGACTTAAATGTATGTAACTACTGATACTTGTTAATAAAGTGTCGCAACATAAGTGTCACTAAAGACCATTTTTCTTGTTGTACTTTCTTTCTCTAGTTGTTCTATCTTCAATTTGCAAATGATATCAAAATCCAAGTTGAAATACCCACTAAAGAAAATTGACTGCACTACAAGAAATTTGATAATAGATGACAATCATTTTATGATAAAAATCATTTTATCATGTAAGTATGATGTAGTCATGATAGAATTTTAGTTTATTAAACGACTAATGATGTACTTATGATAGATTCTTTTATTTATTAAGAGTTTATGATAGAGTAATGATAGAAATTTACTTCATAAAAAAATTTTTTAATCGAAATTTAATATTGACTGCGTTTGAATTCATATTTTATTAAAAAATAATCAAAGTTCCATGTTTTAAATGGTCAAATAATTATATATATATATGAAGAAAACCAAAACGGTGCGTTTAAAACATAACCTAACAAAAACAAAAATTTTTCTTAAGTACCCAAATACCCAAACCTATCACACAACACTCAAATTTTTCTCAGTACCCAAACTCATCACACAACACTCACCAATAATAAAACCAATCACCTACAGTCACTCATCACTAACCCTCACTCTCTCAAACCACCATTTGATGAACTAAAGGACCAAGTCTAAAAAACAACCTACCATTGTCATGTTCGAAGTTGTTGCCTAAAGAATGAGATTTGTGTGAATGGTGAATTGAACTTCCATAAACTACCTCTCAATTTTTCACATCTTCAAAACCCTAGGTGTGATTTCTAGTTGACACTATTTGATTTTGAATTGAATTTTACACGATCTCAAACTTCTATATTCATTTTCATTTTTATTTTCATCTTCAAATCCCTAGGTGTGTGATTTCTAGTAGCCTTTGGCTTCAAATTGTGTGATGTTTTTAATAAAACTAGGAATAATATATTTTCCTGAATTTGTTTGCTTTTTAATTTGCTTCTGGATTGCATGAATTAAGGATACTTTAGATCATAATTTATTTTTGTTAGTGTATATTATTATTCCTTCACTTTTTACTTTACTAACACAATAACACTAGATTTTATTTTCATGTCTTGTTTTCTATGTCATATAAAGCACATAAAAGAAAAAAAAAGGATAGGCGTTGAGGCAAAAGGTGATTGTTGATACAAATACATGGTGTTAGTTTTTGCTCTTAGTTTGGTTTCTCTTTTCATATATTATTGATTTACTTGTAGCTTTGAATTTCTAGGTTACATGCTTAGATGGAAATTCTTTTGATGCAGTTGAAATGCTTGATGAATTGACTATGAGAGGTTTTAGTGTTGATTGTCATGGGATGAGTATTTTGGGTAGCAACGCGTGCGGTACTTAGACAACTTCTAGCACAAAAGTTGCTAAGTAAGCTTAAAGAACTTCTGAAGCTAGCCAAGCAGGGATGATTGCGAAAATGCTAGAGAGAAGAATGAGCAATATGGCCAAATATAATTTTATTACTCAAATGAGAAAATATACAAGAGAGCTTTTTACAAGGGTGCTTGAGATGCTTGTGTGTTATGTGTGTGTGCTAGTGTGGTGTTGAGCAAAATGGTGGGTGCTACGTCCTATTTATAGAGTTGGATACCTAGCTCACGAATCTTCCTAACAAGTAGGGAAGTTGCCTAAAAATCTAGTAATTAAGGACTAGAATGCAAAAGTGTAGAAATTTCTAGGTAATTACAAATTGCAGAGAATTCTAGAATTAGGCAGAGCTTCTAAGCATACTCGCGTTGTGGCAGCCCATTACTAAGTACATCCGCTACTGAGTGCATCACTGGTTGCTAATTGTATGAGACGGTTCATTGCTGAGCATACTCTACTACTAAGCCGACTTGCTGTTGGGTGAACATTTACTGAGCGTACCCGTGCACGCCATTTTAGCCTCTGTTGGTGGCAGGTTTGAGCAGTCCATGACATTATAGTACCCTTATTAGCCTATAGGCAGCTTTGATTCTTTCTCTCATATCTAATATGAATTGTCAATTATGTTGATTAACAAGTTAATTTATGTTGTCACTGGTGATGAGGTTATTTTTTGGATTATACTTATTTTGTGGAGTTTTAAGTCTAGTTGACTATTATGTTTACAAAGTCATCTTTCATTTATGGTGGCTTAGTTGGTTTGTAATTATATAGTATGCTAATTTGTAGTTGTGAAGTTGTTAGTTTAATTCTGTTATTAATCTGCTGACATGGCAAGTTAAGCTGGTATAGTTAAAAGCCGTTATAACTTATGGCTGATTCAAAAAACAGAGGCATGCATATATAAGTGTTGGCTTGTGGCAGAGTTAACGGGTGATTTTGTGTGAGATAAAGTGAGAGATAGTAAATTCTATAAACAAAAGATTTAGTCTCTGCACTCCATAGATTATTTGTGTAATCATCCTTATTAATAAAGCTTTAGCCTCCTACTGTTTTTTAGCCATGGATGTAGGTACCTTGGTACTGAGCCACAATATTTCTTCTGTATTGTTCTTCTTGCTTTCTTCTTTGTTCTTTGTGAATCTTGCCAGTGTTGTTAGGTTCTGTTCCTTGTTCTTGGTTGCACTTAGTCAATTCAGATTGGTTAACTGGTTCGAGTCATTTGTAATTCACTATTTTCATCAACAAACTGGTATCAGAGCCTGTTTCTTAGGGCTGTTCTTGATTTGAAATGACTACCACTAGATTTGATCTCAAAAAATTTAATGGTGATAATGACTTGTACCTTTGGAGTCTCAAGATGAGAGCAATCCTCATCCAGCAAGGGCTTGATAGTGCTCTTGATGATGAAGATGAAGATCCAAAGGGTAAGAAAGAACATACAGAGGGTTTCTTGAGATTAGGAGGAGATCAGAAAACCATTAATAACAAAGCTCACAGCACCATTATCCTACATCTCTCTGATGATGTGTTGAGAGAGGTTGCAAAAGAGAGGACTGCATCAGGATTATGGTCTAAGCTTGAAGACTTATTTCTGAAGAAGTTACTAGCCAAAAGATTATATATGAAGAGAAGACTGTATACCTTCTCCATGAAAGATGGAGTAACTATAAAGGATCATCTGGATGAATTCAATAAGCTGATCTTGGATCTTGAAAATATGAACATTGATTTGGAAGATAAAGATAGGGCACTAATCTTGCTGAGTTCCCTGCCTGATTCATTTGAGCATTTTATTGATACACTCCTATATGAAAGGCAGACCCTCACATTAAAAGATGTCAAGAGTGCTTTGGAATTAAAAGACTTGAAAAAGAGATCTAATGGGAAAGATCAAAGCTTCGGGGAAGGATTGACAGTCAAGTCAAAGCCAGAGAAAAAGAATATAAGGAAAAGAAAAATGCCAGCCAGGAAGATAAAACAGAGAAAAAAAAAAGAGGAAATGTTATTTTTGCTAGAAAGAAGGGCATTATATAAAGGATTATTTTGAGAAGAAAAATCTTGAGAAGCTTCAAAAGGAATCAAATAGAAAGGTTACCATTATATCAGAGGATGAATGAGACTCAGAGGGTGCTGATGTCCTAGTAGCAGTAGAAAAAAACCCAATTAGTGAGTGGATATTTAACTCTAGATGCTCTTTCATATGTGCCCAAATAAGCATTTTTTTAAGACATTCAAAAGTGTTGAAGGTGGTAAAGTTTTATTGGGAAATGACTTAGCTTGTAAAGTTGTTGGAATTGGGACCATTGATATAAAAATGTTTGATGGTGAAATCAGAAACTTAGATCAAGTTAGATATGTACCGAAACTTAAAAGAAACCTTATATCATGAGGCATGTTTGATCAACTTGGCTGTAGTATTAAAGCTGAAAATGGTGAGATTCATGTGATGAAAAATGGCACTGCCATCATAAAAGGAGCTAGGAGGAATGGCCTTTATGCTCTAGTAGGATCTTGTCTTTTGCCTCAAATTACAGCTACTGTGAGCAATGATAAAACCAAGTTGTGGCACATGAGGTTAGCACACATAGTGAAAGAGGGTTAAAAGAATTAAAGAAACAAGGTTTGTTTGGTGAAGAGCTCATATCCTCATTAGAATTTTGTGAAAAATGTGTTTTTGGTAAAGCAACAAGACAAAAATTCAATACAGGAAGAAAAGAAACAAAACAGACCTTGGACTACATTCATTCAGACCTGTGGGGACCATCACAGGTTTCCTCTCATGGTGGAGCTGGTATTTCATAACCTTCATTGATGACTACTTAAGAAAGGTTTGGGTCTATGTGTTAAGACAGAAGAGTGAGGCCTTGGGGAAGTTTAAAGAATGGTCAACACTTGTAGAAAATCATACTGGTAAGAAGATAAAAAGGCTAAGGACAGACAATAGATTGGAATACTGCAGTAATGAATTTGATGAGTTTTGTAAGAACAAGGGCAGGCAGGCAGTAAGACACACCCCACAACAAAATGGACTTGTCGAGAGGATGAATAGAACCTTACTTGAGATAGTCAGGTGTATGTTGTTCAATGCAAACCTATGTAAGCATTTTTGGGCTGAGGTAGTCACAACAGCAGCTTATTTGGTGAACAGAAGCCCCTCATCAGCCTTAAACTTCATAACTCCACAAGAAGTCTGGTCAAGTAAACCACCAGATCTTAGTAACCTTTTTATTGCATATGCTCATGTTAGTCATGGCAAATTAGAACTAAGAGCAGTGAAAGGGTACTTTATATGATATCCAAAAGGCACCAAAGGGTATAAGATCTGGTGTATAGATGGCAAGCCCTCAAGGACTTTAATTAGTAGGGATGTGGTGTTTGATGAAGACTCAATGTTGTTATCCAAAGTATAGATTGAGGTAATGTCTATTAGTTTAGATGGGAAACAGGATGCTAAGTTGAAGGTGGAGTATACTGATGGCTATGAACCTATAGAAAAAACTCCAGGAAAATCTGAAAAGGAGCCCAAATCCTCTGAGTTGCACAATTATCAACTTGGAACGGATAAAGAAAGGAGAACTATCAGAATGCCTAAGAAATATGGCATTGCTGACCTTATCTCATATGTACTAAGTATTACTGGAGAACTAAGTGGTGAAGAACCCATGAGCTACAAGGAAGCCATGTGCAAAAGTGATAAAGCTAAGTGGCTTATTGCAATGGAAGAAGAATTAGCCTCTCTTAGGAAAAACAACACCTGGATTTTGGTTGAGAAACCCTTAAATAAAAGACTAGTGGGCTGTAAATGGATTTATAAACTCAAGGATGGAGAGTCTGGTGATAAACAATCTAGGTACAAGGCAAGACTGGTAGTTAAAGGCTTCACACAAAAAAAAATGGTGGACTTTAATGAGGTGTTCTCACCAGTGGTCAAACACAGCTCCATAAGGTTGTTACTTGATGTTACTACTTTCCTTGATCTGGAATTAGACCAAATAGATGTAAGAACTGCCTTCTTACATGGTAACCATGATGAAGAAATCTTTATGACACAACCTGAGGGTTTCATAGAAGAAGGGACTGAAGATATGGTATGTTTACTTAAGAAACGTTTATAAAAGCGGTGGTATTTGAGGTTTGACTAGTTCACGAGCAATTATGATTTGCATGTACTACTTAAATTTAGCTAGTTACATCTACTTACTTTTCTATGTGGATGACATGCTTATTGCATGTAGGAACTCAAAAGCTTTGAAATGAAATACGTAAACGCCGCAACAAAAATTCTGTATAGTGTAAGAGATAAAAAAATTTATTTCTTACTCAGGCTGGTTATGTAAAACGAATGCTGAATAGGTTCATCATGGACAATGCTATGAAATATAAGTGTGCAACCCAAGAGGGGGGGTGAATTGGAGTTTTAAAATTTATCCTAGCAAATCCACACAACAAGCAATCTAATGTCTTAATAAGAATTGAAAGCAATAAGTTTAACAAAAGCACAATAATTAAAGAGTAAGGGAGAAGAGAAACAAACACACGAAGTTTTACGTGGTTCGGCTATCCCCGCCTACGTCCACGCCTCCAAGCGATCTAAGCTTGAGGACTTTCAAGCCTTTCAAGGCTTAGTGACTTGGTGTCAATGAACCTTTACAACAAAGAGATTATCTCCCAATCTCTTCACTCAAGTGTCTCACACACTCAAACTCTTACAATTGAGATGAATAAATGAAGGTTACAATGAAACTCACTCAATGAGTAGATATTCAAAATGAAGAACAAGAAATGATGTTTGTATTTTGCAAGTTTCAAGATATCTCGTGTGCTTTTTGCTTGTTGGAGAGCTTGAAAATGAGTTGGATTTGAGTTCTTATAGTTTGAGCTCAAAAACTAGCCGTTATACACATCTTGGATTGCGATTATATTACAATTTTGAATTACAAACCGCTTTTCCAACAACCGGATTTTCGTTTGTGATCCGATTAAAGCTGATGAAATATTTTCTAATTTTATAATTTGACCCTAAAACTTTATAAAACTGTATTATGGCCCAAAACATTATAAAACTTTGCAAATAAGTCTAATTTCAAAATTTCTAAATATTACTTTGTCAATCCCAAAACTTTTTGAAATTATGATTTTACCCAAATTATGTGAAATTATAGAATGACCCAAAATATTTAAATAGTTTCAAATAGGTCCAAATTCGAAATTTAAAACAATATCAAAGGTTCTAAAATACATTCATTTTAGTCCAAAACACTTTGATTCTATAACATCATTTTCTTATTATAAAAACACAATTCATAAATCATTGTTTAATTAATACATGTGGTTTGTTATCGTCAAAATCAATATCTATAGCTATATAAGCTAACAATCTCCTCCTTTTTGATGACAAAACATTACATTTAAAGTTAGGAAAAGCTCCCCCTTAATCAATGTAAGGTTAGAAATTTGATTTAAAACAGACTCCCACTGCATACATGCATACTCCCCCTGGATACATGCATATTTGTATAACACTTTTATAACACATATTAAATTATTCTCCCCCTTCATCATAAAAAAGAATAAAAGAATAAAAAAAATAAGAGCTCCCCCTGTCAATCATCAAAATCACAATAAGCACATTAGTTCAAAAATATCCATAAGCATAAGGAAATCCATATAATCCATAACAAACAATAAAAAAAAATCCATATTATCCAAAACAAAACCATATCGTCCAAAACAAATACATAATCCAAAAGCATAATAACCATCTATAGAGTCGAAAATAAAAGAACATAATACAGTAAATGAGATGTAGGTGTGTCCAAATACAAGCATAAGAAAACTACTCAGGTGGTGAGGATGGAGGTGAAGGAGGTGGATACGGATATGGAATACCGAAGTGCTTTATGAAAAGAAAGAGTGTCCTCATCATAAGAGTAACATCTTGAGGTGGAGGTGATGAAACGGATGAAGAGACAGGAGCAATCACGGAGGATCTCGCCGCCCGAAATGAGAGTGAGAAAATGGGTAGATCGGTTGGAACCACAACATTAAGTGGCCGATCATCACTGGAGCAAGAAAGGTAAACTTTTCTCAGTATTTGACCCAAGTGCCATTTTTCCACTCAAAGTCTAAGCTGAAAATAGCATCATCCCCGATACCCTTACGACGGTTCTTTTGACATCAAAATTTCAAGATTCGGGTAATGAAATGACCATAAGGAAGGAGTAATCAACTTAGGTGAGCATGTTTGACAATGGTATATCATAAGTCGACGATGTCTAAGAATACAATCAAGCAAGGCGACATCCATATGAAAGACCTCATCCAAATGGGATCTAGGAAGGACAATACTGAATAAAACGAAGTAAAATCCGGTTTGAAGACAAAGACATAATTTTCATCAAAGTTCGACACGACGTAATAGCATCAATATAAACATAGTCATCAATATCGGAGGTTTCCTAGGAGAAAATGTCTAGCCATCAGAAGATCCTAAGATGGAGTTCAACTCCAAATCAATCAAAACTCCTCCAATGGTGATTACTCGATTCTCTTTCTGAACAATCCATATTCAAGTAAAATACTTTCGCCAAGTCAGGATATACATTTTCCTCAACAACAAGTGCATTAAGCCAACCAACATCTTCCAACAATTGCAATAAAGTTCTATTGCTAATACTAAGATAATTTAACCAATCCGGTAAAATAAAAAAGGTTTGGAGTACCTCACGAGTCATGAACTGTTGTTGAAAATGTTTGGCTAGATGTTTCTTGTTTTGAAAATGTGTGGACTCAAATTGATTTCGATTTTTCGTTCTTTGCCTTTTCTTCGAACCAACCGTGAACTAGACATTTGGATTTGATTGATTTGTGGTTGAAAAGGATAAAGAGAATGAAGATGATGAAGATTGAAAGTGATTTTGAGAAAAAATTTGAATAAAAAATGGCTTGAGAGTGAGAAATCTAGAGAGAGAAAAATCGGCCCAAAACCTAGGTGGAATTTGGGATCTAGAGATTTAGATTTTGAAAATGAATTTCAAGAATGGTTTTGAGTTCTTACTGAGATGGGAAATGATTTTTAAGACTCAATTTGATGTGAAAAATGAAGAAAAATGATGGATTTTAGAGTGAAATCAAGTGAGGAGTAATCGACTTTTAGTGAGAGAGAGAGAACCGGAATGCTGAATGAGAGGAAGAGGAAGAATAGTGAGAAAAACTCACGAATCCGAGCAAGAAAACATAAACTTTATTGCTTATGGTTTCGAGAGAGATTTGAAACTTCACAAATTCAGATTGTCTTGGAAATCCGCTTTGTTCCAAGCATGCACACGAATTCGGCCCGGGGAGTTGCCTTGCCTTTTTTTGGCCATTTGGCGGTTAGAGAGAGGCTTAGCAAATTCGGATTGAAAATCCGGTTATCCGAATGTTGTCCCGAGAGCAACCAAAGCTAATCCGATTTTTCGGATTGAAAATCCGGTTATTCTGAATTTGTCCCGAGAGAAATCAATAAGAAAAAAATGGTTTTCCGGATGAGTGGAAAGGGAACATTTGCTAGCTCTTATACTTGTACTACACACACCATTTCATTTCCAGCCTTAAAAATTGATTAATTTTAAATCATTTTGAGATTTAAAACTTTTCAATAAGCCATTCAATGCATGAAACACAAAATCAAAAAATCATAAATTTACAAGCATATCAAGCTATCTAATTCATGAAGCATAAATCCATATGATAACAAACATATCAAGCCATGTAGTAAAACATGAATTAAGAATCAACATTCATCATTCCAAGCTCATGTTTTATCTTTATAAAATGCTCTTCGCTAAGAGGTTTTGTAAAAATATCCGCAAGTTGATTTTCAGTGGAAACAAATCTAATTATGACATCTCTTTTTTGAACATGATCTCTAAGGAAATGATGTCTAATTTCTATATGCTTAGTCCTAGAATGTTGAATGGGATTCTTGGAAAGATTTATAGCACTAGTATTGTCACATAAGATAGGTATTTGATCAAGCTTAATACCATAGTCTCTAAGGGTTTGTTTCATCCAAAGAATTTGTGCACAACAACTACCTGCGGCAATATATTCTGCCTCGGTGGTTGAAAGTGCAACCGAGTTTTGTTTCTTACTAAACGAAGAGACAAGAGAATGGCCTAGGAAGTGACATGTTCCACTAGTACTTGTTCTATCATCCTTATACCCAGCAAAATCGGCATCCGAATAACAAGTTAAATCAATATGAGTTCCTCTAAGATACCAAAGGCCAAGATTAATGGTGCCAATTAAATATCGAAAAATGCATTTGACAGCAAGCATGTGAGACTCTTTAGGACAAGATTGAAATCTAGCACACAAGCATACACTAAACATAATATCAGGCCTACTAGCAGTCAAGTAGAGTAAGGATCCGATCATACCTCGATATGTCTTGATATCAACTTCCTTACCTTTCTCATCTTTGTCCAGCTTTATAGTAGTACTCATGGGAGTGCTTTTTGCCGTTCCATTATCATAGCCAAATCTTTTGAGTAGATCTTTTACGTACTTGGCTTGGTTTATGAAAATTTCTTCCTTGTTTTGTTTGATTTGAAGTCCAAGGAAGTACTTCAACTCTCCCATCATACTCGTCTCAAACTCTTGGCTCATACATGATGAAAAATCTTTACACAACAACTCATTAGTAGAACAAAAAATAATATCATCAACATAAATTTGAACAATAAGTATGTCTTGGTTCTTATGCTTAACAAAAAGAGTTGTGTCAGCTTTTCCCATCGAAAAATCGTTATCCAACAAGAAGTTTTTAAGCCTATCATACCAAGCTCTAGGTGCTTGTTTTAAACCATACAAAGCCTTGGATAACTTATACACATGATCTGGAAATTTTTCATTTTCAAAACCAGGAGGTTGTTTCACATAAACGTCCTCCATAATATATCTATTTAAGAAAGCACTCTTGACATCCATTTGATATAAAATAAAATCCTTATGACATGCATATGCTAACAACATCCTAATGGGTTCTAACCTTGCTACAGGTGCAAAGGTTTCATCAAAATCAATTCCTTCTTCTTGGTTGTAACATTGAGCTACTAATCTAGCTTTATTTCTTACAACCACACCGGATTCATCCATTTTATTTCTAAATACCCATTTAGTGCCTATAATGGATTGATGTTCTGGATTAGGAACTAACTCCCACACATTGTTTTTATCAAATTGATTCGACTCCTCTTGCATTGCCATAATCCAAGATTCATTATTTTCCGCGTCCGCAAAGGATTTTGGTTCAATTTGAGAAATAAATGCAGCATGCTCACATGTGTTCCTAAGAGATGATCTAGTGGTAACATCTCGTGAGGGATCTCTTAAAATTACATCCTTAGGGTGAGAGGAAACATACCTCCACTCCTTGGGGAGTGTTTGAAAAGTACCTTCATTTTGCTTTACATTTGGTTCTTCATGATGTTCCTCTTGAATTGCATGTGGTGCGTCTTTTTGGTTGTCATTTGATGCTTATTCTTGTTGTTCTTCTTCTGCATTATCATCAACAATGACTTTCTCCGTAGCGGAGGGGTTAGACTCATCAAAAGTAACATGCATAGATTCTTCCACAACTAAAGTTCTTTTGTTATAAATTCTATAAGCTTTGCTTGAATTTGAATAACCAAGAAAAATACCAACATCAGATTTTGGATCAAATTTACCTAGATTATCTTTTGTGTTCAAAACAAAACATTTGCATCTAAAAACTTTAAAATAACCAATGTTGGGTTTTCTATCTTTCCAAAGCTCATATGGAGTTTTATTAAGATTATGTCTAATCAACACCCGATTTAAAACATAATAAGTAGTGTTGACAGCTTAGGCCCAAAAATACTTAGGCAAAGAATTTTCATTCAACATGGTCCTAGCCATTTCTTGAATAGACCTATTCTTTCTCCCTACTACTCCATTTTGTTGTGGAGTCCTAGGTGATGAAAATTAATGTTCAATGCCAAAGTCATTAAAAAAATTTTCAAATGCATGATTTTCAAATTCTCCACCATGATCACTTCTAATACAAGTAATAGAATAACCTTTTCATTTTGAACCTTTTTATACAAAATTCGAAATGCATCAATGGCATCATCCTTATTAGCTAAGAACAATACCCATGTGTATCTAGAATAATCATCCACAATTAAAAATGCATAATGTTTGCCACTTAAACTAGCATATATAGAAGGTCCAAACAAATTTAAATGAAGCAATTGAAGTGGTTTTGAAGTAGAGATATGATTCTTGCTTTTGAAGGAAGTCTTGATTTGTTTTCCAAATTGGCATGCTTCACAAATTCTATCTTTTTGAAAACTGATTTTTGGAAGACCTTTAACTAAATCATTTTTCACGATTTTTGAAATCAAATCCATGCTTGCATGACCTAATCTTCTATGCCACAACCAACCATCATCATGCAATGCGGAGAGACATTTATCATGTAATGATACACAATTTATATTAATGGTATAGACATTAACACATCTATTTCCTACAAACAAGACTTTCCCATCACATACATTCTCAATAACACATTTTGATTCATCAAAGATAACTTTATATCCTTTACAGCATAATTGACTAATACTAAGCAAATTGTGTTTCAAGTTTTCAACCAAACACACATTTTCAATGAGAGTAGAGGATACATTACCGACATTTCCAATCCCAATGATTTTTCCTTTTGAATTATCTCCAAGCGATACATCTCCACCATTTTCGATCTTAGTGAAACTTGAAAACCAAGAATAATTCCCTGTCATGTGTCTTGAACAACTGCTGTCCAAGTACCACTTATTTTTCTTCTTCTTCAAGCCCTGTAGAGAAAATCTCAAGTTTTAGGTACCCAAACCTTTTTGGGTCCTTGAGAGTTAGCAATGGTTCCTTTCGGAACCTAAACACATTTCACACCATAATATGCATTTCTCTTCACTGCACATCTATTTTTCATATGACCATCTTGATTACAATAATGACATATAATTTGATTGTTAATAGATGTATTCTTCACAAAAATAGCTCTTGTAAAATTTTTGTTTCAAATTTGGTTTATAACCAATGCCACTTTTGTCAAATACACATTTTTGTGAGTTTAGCAAATTGTCCAACATCTTTTGCCCATTTGTGAATTTTAGCACAATTTCATTTAGTTCATTGCTCTTCTTTCTAAGCATTTCATTTTCATTTTTCAAGTCATTCATGTGTGACTCTAAGTGCTCATGTGAAGTGCTAAAATTCTCAAATAATGCTATGCTATCATGCAATGTTTTATTTTCTAATTCTAGGCATGTAATCTTTGCACTAAATTATTCATTTTCATTTTTAAGCTCTATCATCTTCTTTTTAAGACATATATTCTTTTTACCAATCTTCATCAGCTCATCATGCAAATCCTTAAAGGCATCATGTAATTCATCATATGTAGGAAGAACACTTACCTCATCAAGTTCATCACATGATTCTTCCCCAACGGCCATGAGAGCTAAGTTTGTCATTTCTTGTTGCTCATCCTCATCACTTGTTTCCTCATCGCTATCATCCCATGTGGCCACCATAGCTTTCTTTTTGAGTTTGTTGAGAAGAGACATTTGGCCGATGTGTCCGGGCTTCTTACATTCATAACAAGTGATTGGCTCATTCTTCTCCTTCTTATTCTTGTAGCCTCTGAACTTTCTCTGCTCATTATTCTTCTTGTAAAATTTTCTGAATCTTCTAGCCAACTCCCCATCATCCATTTCGCTTTCCTCATCACTCTCACGTTTTGAAGCCTTGAGAGCAATGTTTTTCTTCTTTTCCTCATGCCCTTTTTCAGCTGCCAAATCTTCTTCATATAAAATGAGAGAACCAATTAAATCATCAATAGGTAATACATTTAAATCCTTTGCTTCCTCAATGGCAGTCCTTTTTGGTCTCCATTCCTTAGGTAGTGACCTAATGATTTTCTTGACTTTTTCACTATTTGAAAAGTCTTCCCTAGAGCTCCTAGAGTGTTCACTATGTCCGTAAATCTAGTATATATAGAGTACACATTTTCATTTTGTTTCATTTGGAACAATTCATATTGTCAAGTGTACCTACTTATTTTAGATTCTTTCAATTGGTTTGTGCCTTCATAGACAACCTCAAGTTTGTGCCAAATCTCATTAGCACTTTCGCAACTAGACACTCTATGAAACTCTTTCTTATCTAGTGCACAAAACAAGACATCCATGGCCTTGGAGTTTTGAGAGACTTTTCTCTTTTCGAATTCATTCCAATCCCGTGAAGGTTTTGGAATATCTTCTCCGACTTCATTTTTAGTCAAAGGCATGAAAGGACCATCATTAACAATTTCCCAAATCTCATAATCTAAGGCTTGCAAGTAAATTTTCATTCTAGTTTTCCAATATGGGTAATCATTTCCATCAAAGTAAGGTGGTCTAGTGGTGGACTGTCCTTCCCTAAATGTGCAATCATTTTGAGTTGCTATTGATCTTTAGCTCTAGACGGTTAAGTCTAAATAAGAGCACCTCGCTTTGATACCAAATGAAATATAAGTGTGCAACCCAAGAAGGGGGCTGAATTGAAATTTTAAAAATTATCCTAGCAAATCCACACAACAAGCAATCTAATGTCTTAATAAAAATTGAAAGCAACAAGTTCAATAAAAGCACAATAATTAAATAGTAAGGGACAAGAGAAACAAACACACGAATTTTTACGTGGTTCGACAATCCCCGCCTATGTCCACGCCTCCAAGCAATCCAAGCTTGATGATTTCACTATCCAAGCCTTTCCAAGGCTTCAACCGATTACAATTGACTTCAAGGTGTCAATGAACCTTTACAACAAAGAGATTATCTCCCAATCTCTTCACTCAAGTGTCTCACACACTCAAACTCTTACAATTGAGATGAATAAATGAAGGTTACAATGAAACTCACTCAATGAGTAGATATTCAAAAATGAAGAACAAGAAATGATTCAATGTTTGTATTTTGCAAGTTTGAAGGCTCAAGATATCTCGTTTGCTTTTTGTTTTTGCTTGTTGGAGAGCTTGAAAATGAGTTGGATTTGAGTTCTTATAGTTTGAGCTCAAAAACTAGTTGTTATACACATTTTGGTCGTAACCAGATTGTCGATTATGGACATCCGATTAGCCGCTTAATGTTACCGTTACAGCCACAAGTTTGAATTTCTGAACATCCGATATGCCGCTTTATTAAATCTGGATTGCCACTTATGCTCCGAAGCTTACTGGCCAACAACCGGATTTTCATTTTTCAGGATCCGGTTAACCGCTTGCTACAGTAACTGCTACAGTGAAATATTTTTTAATTTTATAGTTTGACCCTAAAATTTTATAAAACTGTATTATGGCCCAAAATGTTATGAAACTTTGCAAATAGGTCCAATTTCATAATTTCTAAATATTACTTTGTCAATCCCAAAACTTTTTGAAATTATGATTTCACCCAAAATATGTGAAATTATAGAATGACCCAAAATATTTAAATAGTTTCAAATAGGTCCAAATCCGAAATTTAAAACAATATCAAAGGTTCTAAAATACATTCATTTTAGTCCAAAACACTTTGATTCTATAACATCATTTTCTTATTATAAAAACACAATTCATAAATCATTATTTAATCAATACATGTGGTTTGTTATCATCAAAATCAATATCTATAGCTATATAAGCTAACATGCTAAACCTGTGTTGACACATCTGTCAGCTCAATTTAAGCTCTCTAAGCTTCAAAAACCTACAAATGATGTAGACATAGAATACATGAAGAAAATTCCCTATTCAAATGCAGCGGGGAGTGTTATGTATGCTAGGTCTGTTCCAGGCCTGATATAACGTATGGTGTTAGGGTTGTCAGCAGGTTTATGGGAAATCCAGGCAAGGAGCAATGGAGTGGAGTCAAGTGGATATTGAGATATCTTAAGGGGACTTCTAAAAGATCAGGGCATTCTATTTGGGAATGTTGATGGAGCCACATGTGAGGTTGCTGGTTTTGTAAACTCAGACTTTGCAAGTAATCTAGACAAAAGAATATCCATAACTGGTTTTGTTTTTACCATGTGTGGAGGTACTATTAGCTGGAAGGCATCTCTGCAGTCTATTGTTGCCCTTTCAACAACTGAAGCAAAGTACATTGTACTGACAGAAGTAGTAAATGAGGCAGTCTAGCTAAGAGGTTTAGTCTCTGAGTTGGGTTTCAAGCAAGAGATGTGATAGCTCGAGTGCTATACAGTTAAGTAAGAACCGTAAATATCATGAGAGAACTAAGCATATAGATGTGAGATTGCACTTTATAAGAGAAGAGATTAGTAGTGGTGTAGTGAATGTTGTCAAGACACCTTCTGAGGTAAATCCAGCCGACATACTCACTAAGCCATTACCAGCAATCAAGTTCATGAATTCTTTGAACTTGATTGGACTTGGTAATTTGTGAACTAAGTTTTCAAAATGTTGAAACAGAGTTGGGGGAAAGCTTAAATATCAGAATAAACTAAGGTGGAGATTTGTGATGCTTTTAGTTTAATTCAGTTATTAATATGCTGACGTGGCAAGCTGAGCTGGTAATGTGGGCCTGCTGTTAGTTAAAAGCTGTTAAAACTAATGGCTGATTCCAGAAACAGAGGCATGCATATATAAGTGTTGGCTTGTGGCAGAGTTAACAGGTGATTTTGTGTGAGATAGAGTGAGAGATAGTAAATTCTGTAAACAAGAGATTTAATCTCTGCACTCCATAGATTCTTTGTGTAATCATCTCCATTAATAAAGCTTTAGCCTCCCATTGCTTTTCAATGGATGTAGTACCTTAACCACGTTAGTTCTTCTGTGTTCTTCTTCTTGCTTTCTTCTTTGTTCTTGGTGAATCTTGCTAGTGTTGTTGGGTTCTGTTCCTTGTTCTTGGTTGCACTTAGTCAATTCAAATTGGTTAATTGGTTCGAGTCATTTGTGATTCACCATTTTCGTCAATAGTAGCAAATTTGGAAATATGCATATTAAGATATGAATTAGGTGATTGTTTGTGCTTTTTTTTTTCCCTGGCTTTCTATTTGAAGTGAATCAATGTGCTAACTATTAGTGATATGCCCTAAAGGTCAATCAAATGGTGTTTGCTTTTAGGGAATTACTGTATTTTATTAACATTTTGATATTTATAAAATAGAAAAGTTATCAACATTCATAAATTAATTTAATAAATATAGTCCAAGAAGTAAAATAGTAAAGGAATATATTCTTGAGTTTGTCAAGAATACAAAACATGCATTCTTTGTACTATACTTCTAAAATAGTTCCTAGTGGTGGATTTATGATTGGATGTTAAAAATTCCTATAAACACTAGTATGTGTTATGTCTCCTTATGGTATATGATATTAAAATGGATGGTGAGTTTCATATCATTGACATGAGATGTCAAGTCAAACACATAGGTACTTGTTGCGAGAACAAGTTTACTGAACTTGACCTTATAATAATAAGTCATATGATTTTGAGTGTTAATGACTTATTATACATTGTGATAGACACTATGTTTAGTAATGGTCTTTAGATTTGAGGCATCACAAATGTCTTGTACATAGACATCTCTGATATGTGAAAGTATAAGGATTGATTTCTAATCAAGGAAGAGATATAGCAATAGTTGTCATGATTGGCTATGTATGAAGACAAATGTATGGCCAGTATGGAATTCATCACTTTGTAATAAACAAAAAGGATGTTCTTTTAAGATAATATGAACTGGCATGAGAAATCCTTGGCCAAGGTGAAATATATTTGAAAGAGTTCAAATTATACTTTTCATGCAAAGTTCGTTTAGATTTAACTTTGAGATAAAGCATAAATATTTAACACACTAAAGGATAAGCCATGCTTTTTCTCTGGACATGAATGATGAAGAGACCAGGACATAGAAAAACAATGGAATAAGTTCTATAGATCCAGCAATTCTTGTTATTTGAGTGGTTGTGAAATACTGCTAGGTGTCACTTATGACTTGTAGAAACCTTAAGATCATTATTGATAAAGCATATTAGCAGTGCATCATAAAGTCATTAGATAAGTTCTAATTGATGACTAAAGAGTTTAGCATCATTTAATAAATAAAGAGTTATCATTAAAATATTTCTACTACCTTATAATAAGGAACCTAAAAGATCACAAACTTAATAGAAATGAAAAAGAAGTTACTAGAAAATGAGGAGTTAAATTTCCTAATTTTAGGAAAATCAATATTTATATTATAATTAATTGAGAATGAACACACACACACACACACACGATTTAAGATAGAAATTTTGATGTTCCATAAATAGCTTAGAGAACAAAATAAATTTCACAAATTCTCAATCAAACATTAACTATGAGATCGAGCACGAAAAATGACCATATTGGACATGTTTCGGTTCATAAATGACTATGGACTTCTAGACCAATTTTGGATTTCGAATTTTGGGCTTTTATTAGACCTAATATGGATTAGGAAAAGTATAATAACATGTCACAAAAGAAGCCCACAATTAACCATTAGATTTGATCAAAATGAGCTTAATTAATTAAAGATAAAATTAATTAATTGGGCTATTTATTTATTCAAAATTAATTTGATTAAATAAATTATTGGAGTGATAAGATCACATCTAATAAAGAATAGCTTAGTAGGTGGATTTAGCTCATGATAATGTTTGGTGTCATTATTGAAAAGATAATGGTGGCTTTATTTGGTGGAATGAATGATCATGAACCTAATTCATGTTTCTTCGTTATCTCTCTCATTTCAAAAAAAAATTTGATGATTCAAAATCCTATAAAATGTTCGTGTAGTAATCTATTTCCTGGACAAATGCTGTCCTTCACTAACTAGAATCGATCTAGACTTTTTTTTTTGTGCCTATACTGATGTCATTTTTTTACCTATTTGATTGCTGATGAAAACAATAAAATGCCTTGTTCAAGATCTTGGAACAAGATATTAAGATCTTGAAGTCACTTTATAATGAAACAATACAGTGACAATAATTGAAAGGGGTGAAAGCAAAGCTCTTCTAACGGTTCACCAATTAAGTTTGACATAGGCAATAAGAGAGAATGAAAGGCCAAGCGTTTCAGTACGAGATTTTGGTATTAAACATATTCTGCAATTAGTGATAAAGAGTCGGTTTGATACAATTACTCTCGTGTATTATTGCTTACTGTAAAAAAGAGTTATGCTGCTTGAGACTTGTGTTGATTGTCACTAATGTTATGGTCTACAAAGAGCATATATTGATTATTAGGTGCAGAGAGCCAGCTTGTTTATTCCGGATGTAGAATCTTTTGATATGTCCAATTTAAGGGACCCTAGTCAAGCATTTCGGAGTAAAATATTAAGGGGAACCAAGTTCGAACTTCAAGTGTTAGTAGGAGATTAATTTTCAAAGGTTTTCCCATTTATAGTTGTGGTGCAAAGAAATTTAGGAATTTGACTTGTAGCTGTAGAGATTTTAATTGATAATTGAGCCTGCTATTCAAGTGAAAAAAAAGAAAAAAATAATTAATAAAATAAAAATCAAAGAGTTAAGTTTAAATTTTATCAAAATTTTAAAAGACTATTTTCCATTTTGTGTAGGGGCCAAATCAATCTGTTTATATTTAATTTTTAATATTTCCTTTTAAAATTTCAAAATTTTTCCCAAGCCTTGAGGTACCATGGTCCCTTCCGGTCTCCGTTAGCCTCTACCCCATTTACATTGCAATAACTGTTGTGCCACCCCCAGGTAAATGTATCTCTTTCTTCTAGCTCGTATATCTTGAAATATTCTCTCAATTCGAAGTTCAGTTTAGTTTTTTTAAGTTTAAAATAACTAGGAACGGTCTGAACGTAATTTCTTTGATATAATTAATTATGAATAGGCATAGAAATGGCCCATTGGTTGTGGAGGCTGCTACACCTTACTCAAGTACATACGTGGAGCAAGAATCGCATATTCTCTTGTTGTCACACAGTCAATCTAGCCTTGGGAGGTAAATAATATTCAAAGATATGCAATTTAATTAACTTTCAGATGAAGTTAAGAATAGTTTAATCAAATAATTTTTGTTCAATTTTATGTGAAGCGCATTGAGAACCAGAGTATTTTGGGGCCTATTTTGATGTCTTCATAAGTGTGGATATGTTATTCATTTTCTTATTGGAGATGCAATGTATTGATGTCTTTCTAAGCGAGGATACATTCAGAATATTCATTTTCTTGGTGATTAGAATGGATGCATACATTTATTTCTTATACTTGACATTGGACTATTGTGCCATAAATTTTAGCTTGTATACTCTGCATATGTCATTTTTATATTCATGAGCCATTGTTATAAGTTTAAGCCTTTTAAATGAATCATTCCTCAATGATAGTTAAATGGTATTGTTTTTTTAATTTGAATTTTCTCGCTTATTACTTCTTTTATTTGAACAGGAATAACGTTTGGAGTTACGGAACTTGTGGCACGACTGACAGCTTGTATTCTTGATGTTAATGGAAAATTTGAGTTTCAAACTGGATTTAAACGGTGATTACAAAATGTCACTTTGTTGATGTAGTTTCAGTATACATTTTTGTTGGGAAAATATGCTCTTTAAAAGCATATGTGTTTATTTAATTGTAATAAATAATTTTTTTACTAATAAAATAAATGAGGTATTTTATTCAAGTATCTTAATTGCATTAATATTTTGATTAAAGTCCATTTAATCATATTATATGTATTTATGTGATCACCATATGGATTCACAGAAAACATAAATAGAAGTTATCTAATGATTAAATAAATTTAGTTCGCAGTTGATAAATAAAGTTGGGCACTTTATTTAGGTATAGACTATAATGAATTCATTTAATGATTTGTCTTAATCATGTATGAATTTATTGATGTACTACGACTACATTGAACAGGATCACATATGAGATTTAATTAACCTCAAATCGACTTATTAAATCTCATAGGCATTGATTTTAATGTAATCTTAATCTTGAGTTAGTTATGATTTCATGATTGTAATTGTTATTCCATTTGAATTACCAATGGGCACGACACACAATTGTGGTCAAGATTACCTGGTATCTTGGTGGGAGCATTTATGAGTATTGGAGTTATAGATTAACAATATAGAATTTGTACAACACATCTCTTGATGAGTTTTCGGCACTTGATCATAGAATTCTCTGGCCAGAGTGTGTCAACATATTTAGTATGTTGAAAATGATCATTAGAGAAAACCAATAAGTATAAAGGAATAAGATGTAATTAAATCGATTGACGAGATATCATTTAATTAACGATGTGGTACAAAAAAGATAATGCAATAAAGAAATCAATGTGGCTTGGGACGAATTATTATTCGAGTATAAAATTATTGAGGTCAGTCCCTATATTTTAGTGGAGTAGAGTTGGAATAAAATAATTGGGTTAGTTTAATTACATGCCTAATTATTATAGCCACTATTGTATGTTCTCAAATGATCCCTGAGTTAGCTCATTTAATGATCGCACTACCATTAATAAGTAAGATAACTATTATTTCAAAAGCCTAAAAATATATCATTTATGGGAGGCTCCATTTAATTAGCTTGTGGTAAAGGGCCTTATGTTATTTTATAAGATGAGTCCCTATAAAAAAGAAAGTAACGTGACTTTGATTTTTATTATTCAAGTCTTCCATTTAAAAGGAGATATATAAAAGCTTATTTTCTATAAAAGAGAAAGCCAACCACTTTATAAAGATCGGAGAAAAGATTTTTTTTTCTCTCGTTGTTGAGAAAAATTTTCTCGCTATGTTGGTAGTGATAAAGGCGCCCACACGCCAAGTGCAAATCAAACCGAGTCATAACCTCCTTTGGAAGATCATCACGCGGCAGTTGATCTAACAAGCATGGTGGTGACGGATCGTGATCTAACAGGCGTGGTGGTGATGGATCGTGATCTAACAGGCGTGGTGGTGACGGATCGTGATTTGGGAGCCTAAATCACTTCAGCGGAAAAAGCCAAATCGGATTTTCAAGGTACGATTTCTAGATTACGTATTCCTATATATTGTATGAGATCGGTTCTAAAAAGTTTTATAAAAATTTAAAAAAACTGATTTTTCTCCAACAATTGGTATCAGAGCCATCTCATATTAATATATAAGAATATTGTATGAAATAAATCTTGAAATTTATGTATTAGAGTGGCACAATTTATTCAGATATATATTATTTGTTTAATATATGATAAAGCATGTTTTAATTTGTCTTAATTCATGGTTAGATTCTCTACTATATTTTTTCTTTGGATGTGTAACAAGAGGGGTGGCTTTTTAATCACCATATTTCTTTCTTGATTTATTTTACTATTATAGAAATTCTGTAAGCCCAAATTGGCCTAGAAAATTTGTAAATCAATCATGGATGTCAGATCAGAGGAAACGAAGGGCCGAATATTTTGACAGCGGCAACGAACCAGGGTACACTGCAGCAGCTCACGCGGCCAGCAATGGTTAGCGGCGCGCAATGTACTTCACGCAGCAAAAGGATGCTGCGCCGCCGCGGCGCCATGACTCGCACGCGCAAGGTAACTGCGTGAAGCAACACCGCCACAGCAGGTGTGGTGAGGGATGGCGATAGCTCGTGGGTTTCGTCATTCGTGGCTTTCATTGCATAGGCGGCAATGGTTAAATCGGCTCAGGACTTGGATGAACAATGAGGCTGGCTTTGTGGGGATTATGGCTGGGAGAGAAAAAGATGGATTTAGGTTTTAATGGTTTTTATCATTAAGGTCCCTATAGTTCTACAGTTTTCGGGGCTCGATAAGTTTCAATTTTTGCATTTAAGTTCAAAACTGCATTTTGGGCTTAATGAATCCTAGTTTTAGGCCCAATTGAAATTGTGCTTAATCGATTAAAACGCATAGATAAAATTGAACACATTAAATTTATTTTTCGTTCAAAAGTTTTATTTTAATATAAATTTTATTTTAATTATTTATTTATTTCCTTTCAAAATTAAAATTGGACAAATTATAAATTTAAAAGCCAATTTCCCCTAGTCCATTAACAAAGACAAGCTTATGTGTAAAGGGCCTTATGTTGTTTTACAAGGTGGGTTCCCTATAGAAAAAGCAAGTAACGTAACTTTTGATTTTTATTATTTGGAGTCTAGGGTTTTCACTAAAAGGAGATATATAAAGACTTATTTTCTCTATAAAAGAGAAGCCAACCACTTTATATAGAGCAGAGAAAAAGATTTTTCTCTTTGTTGTTGAGATAAAAATTTTCTCGTGCTAGCTATTTTGGTAGTGATAAAGGCGCCCACACGTCAAGTGCAAATCAAACCTGAGTCATAACCTGGAAGATCATTGGCGACAGTTCGTGATCTAACAAGCATGGTGGTGACGGATCGTGATCTAACAGGCGTGGTGGTGACAGATCGTAATCTAACAGGCGTGGTGGTGACGGATCGTGATTTGGGAGCCTAAATCACTTCAGCGGAAAAAGCCAAATCGGATTTTCAAGGTACGATTTCTAGATTATGTATTCCTATATATTGTACAAGATTTCTAAAAAGTTTTATAAAAATAAAAAAAAAAACTGATTTTTCTCCAACAATTGGTATCAGAGCCATCTCATATTAATATATAAGAATATTGTATGAAATAAATCTTGAAATTTATGTATTAGAGTGGCACAATTTATTCAGATATATATTATTTGTTTAATATATGATAAAGCATGTTTTAATTTGTCTTAATTCATGGTTAGATTCTCTACTGTATTTTTTCTTTGGATCTATAACAAGAGGGGTGGCTTTTTAATCACCATATTTCTTTCTTGATTTATTTTACTATTATAGAAATTCTGTAAGCCCAAATTGGCCTAGAAAATTTGTAAATCAATCATGGATGTCAGATCAGAGGAAACGAAGGGCCGAATATATCGACGACTGCAAAGAACTGTGGTACACCGCAAAGAAATTAGAAACACGCGCAAAGAATGGTTAGCGGCGGCGCAATGTACATTTCACGCAAAGCAAAGACGCGCACAAGACAGAGCAACAAGGCTCGCACGTGTGCCGCACTGCAAGCAACACCGCCAAATGTGCAGTGGATAAAGGGCGATAGCTCGTGGGTTTCGTCATTCGGTGGCTTTCCAGCAATGGTTAAATCTGGACTTGATGAACAATGATGTGGGGATTATGGCTGGGGAGAGAAAAAGATGGATTTAGGGTTTTAATGGTTTTTATCATTAAGGTCCCTATAGTTTTACGTTTTTCTTTCAATGATAAGTTTCAATTTTTGCATTTAAGTTCAAAAACTGTTTTGGGCTTAATGAATCCTAGTTTTAGGCCCAATTAAAATTGTGCTTAGTCGATTAAAACGCATAGATAAAATTGAACACATTAAATTTATTTTTCGTTCAAAAGTTTTATTTTAATATAAATTTTATTTTAATTATTTATTTATTTCCTTTCAAAATTAAAATTGGACAAATTATAAATTTAAAAGCCAAATTTCCCCTAGTCCATTAAGAAAGACAAGCTTATGTGTAAAGGGTCTTATGTTGTTTTACAAGGTGGGTTCCCTATAGAAAAAGCAAGTAACGTAACTTTTGATTTTTATTATTTGGAGTCTAGGGTTTTCACTAAAAGGAGATATATAAAGGCTTATTTTCTCTATAAAAGAGAAGCCAACCACTTTATACAGATCAGAGAAAAAGATTTTCTCTTTGTTGTTGAGAGAAAAATTTTCTCGTGCTAGTTGTTTTGGTAGTGATAAAGGCGTCCACACGTTAAGTGCAAATCAAACCTGAGTCATAACCTGGAAGATCATTGGCGACAGTTCGTGATCTAACAAGCGTGGTGGTGACGGATCATGATCCAACAGGCGTGGTGGTGACGGATCATGATCTAACAGTTGTGGTGGTGACGGATCGTGATTTGGGAGCCTAAATCACTTCTGCGGAAAAAGCCAAATCAGATTTTCAAGTTACGATTTCTATATTACGTATTCCTATATATTGTATGAGATCAGTTCTAAAAAGTTTTATAAAAATTTAAAAAAACTGATTTTTCTCCAACAATTGGTATCAGAGCCATCTCATATTAATATATAAGAATATTGTATGAAATAAATCTTGAAATTTATGTATTAGAGTGACACAATTTATTCAGATATATATTATTTGTTTAATATATGAATAAAGCATGTTTTGATTTGTCTTAATTCATGGTTAGATTCTCTGCTGTATTTTTCTTTGGATCTGTAACAAGAGGGGTGACTTTTTAATCACCATATTTCTTTCTTGATTTATTTTACTATTATAGAAATTCTGTAAGCCCAAATTGGCCTAGAAAATTTGTAAATCAATCATGGATGTCAGATCAGAGGAAACGAAGGGCCGGATATTTTGACAACAGCTGGCAACGAACTGCTGTACACGCTCGCGCCGCGCTGGCCAAGAATGGTTAAATGCAGCACTGTACTTTAAAATGCGTAGATAAAAATTGAACACATTAAATTTATTTTTGGTTCAAAAGTTTTATTTTAATAAAAAAAATTTTTAATTATTTATTTATTTCCTTTCAAAATTAAAAGTGGACAAAGTATAAATTTAAAATCCCAATTTCTCGTAGTCCATTAACAAAGACAAGTTTATGGAAGATAGACATTGACAAGAAGCCCAATGAAGATTAGACTTATGGCTAATGTATTTTTCATTTTTGGAAAGTCATGAATTAAGATTATTTAATTGTTTTTTCTATATGTTATGTTTTTTATGATAACATGTCATATAGAATTGGTAGTGCCACTCTATGCATAATGGTACATATCATTCATTGATAATGAATTTCATTATATTATTTAAAATTTGCGTATACTTAATAATATTGGATATCATCTAGATAATATTATAGGAAGCATACAATTAACAATATGTATATTTTAAAAGGAAAAACCAATTTTAAAATATTGAGTGGGAGAGGGAAAATTTAAGATAATTTTCCCACGGGCTCCATTGTTAGTTCAATAATAAAATTATATATATACCTCGATTTCACATGATGCACACGATACGCGTTTCCTCGGAGGGTATATATATTAGATATTTTATTTGATGAACTTCTTCAAAGATAAAATTGAAATATTTTTCAATTGATTGTTCACCCCAACGGTGATTATTGATATGAAAAATACGTAGATTGAAACAACGGTTATACACTCAACTAAAATTTGTTATTAACCTTCCTAACGAAGCTCTGTTAAGAAATTTAGACCCAAAAGGATAACAATAATTATTTATCATGTCTCTACATGAAAGTAAATAATCCAATGGATAATTGGGTCTAGTAAGTGTAGACATGACTTCCCCAACGGATAGCTTGTCAAAGCGGTACTAGATTATCGTTACAATAAATTAAAATGCATTTATGGTTTTATGCATTTTTGTCATTTATTGTGAATATTATTTCAAATTACTTATGCATAGATGTTTTATTTTTCAGAAAATGTCTTCCCTGAGCCCACGTACTATTATTCTAAGTCAAAACAAACTCACTGAAGAGAACTATATAGATTGGAAAGGAAATCTATTCATTGTCCTGACTGCTGAAAATTATAAATATGTCTTAACACAGCCATGCCCTCCAGCCCAAATGGATGATGCCTCATAGAAATCAGGAGGCTTTATGAGAAATGGCAAAGGCCAATGAAATGGCAAAATGCTACATTTTAGCCTCGATTTCTAATATTTTTCAAACATCAAAACTTAGAGACCGCCACCAAATAATGGATAGTCTCCAATGATGTTCGGCAGAGTACTCGCCTACGAGACAAGCAACGCTGAAAGGAATTAATGAACAAGAAATGAGGAAGGGCACAAGAGTTCATGATCATGTCCTCAAAATGATGAACTATTTGAATGAGGCTGAGATTCAAGGAGCACAAATCGATGATAACTCAAAGATTGACATGGTGCTAGAATCTCTGCCAGCGACATTCAAGGAGTTTAAGGTCAATTATAACATGAACAAA
The DNA here is from genome assembly GCA_030449895.1 of Citrus mangshanensis. Taxonomy (NCBI): domain Eukaryota; kingdom Viridiplantae; phylum Streptophyta; class Magnoliopsida; order Sapindales; family Rutaceae; genus Citrus; species Citrus mangshanensis. The sequence goes on along the minus strand of JASUUJ010000215.1, from coordinate 9,516,355 downwards.
AGAAACATGACCTTAACTGAATTAATGAACGAACTTTATTTTGCTGAAGAGATCTATCATGCTGAGAAATCTCTGGGAAGCATAAATATTGCTGAAAAAGCTTCTTCTTCTAGACCTAAGTCGAAAGGCAAAGGTAATAAGAAAGCTGGGAAAAAGGGACCGTCTACTAAGCAAGACGGCAAGCCGAAAGGCAAATGCTTCAAGTGTGGATAGAAATGTCATTGGAAAAAGGATTGCCCTAAGATTGTGAAATCAGGTATGGGAAATCTTTTTGTAATTGAGGCATGTTTAGCTCAAAATCCTATTGACACTGGGTGTTGGATTCAGGAGCAACTAATCCTATTTGTAATTCACTTTATTGGTTTTAAACCAGAAAATAAGCTAAGCGTCAGCAGATGTGATAGTTCGTTTCAGCAGTGAAGATTGGATTTGTTTTATTATCTTTTAATAATGAGACTTTAGTTTTGAATAATTATCTTTATGTTCTAGACATTAAGAGGAATTTAATTTCAGTAGCTTGTTTGTCAAAACAAGGGTACACTGTAAATTTTGGATCCTCTGTTTCTATTTTTTATAATAAGAGACTTATTTGCTCTGGTACATTGGAAGATAATTTATATCATTTAAGTCCAATGATCCATTCTATACATGACACAATGAATAATAATGATGAGCATATACATTTATTTCAGATAAGGATTCCAGAAAATCAACTTCTAGCTATGTGTTTACATTGGGAAGTGGAGCTATTAGTTGGAGGAGTGTGAAACAATCTTGTATCGCAGACTCCACAATCAAGTCAATATATAGCTACATCCAAGCAAAAGAAGTTGTATGGCTCGCAAGTTCCTACAAGATCTTGAGGTGGTACTCAGAATCGCACCCTTAAACTATTTTGCGATAATAGTGGTAGCTCAATCTAAGGAACCAAGGAACCACAAGAAACAAAAACATATTGAGAGGAAGTAACATCTTATAAGGGATATAGTGCAGAGGTGATGGAGGTTACTCGATTACACACAAAGAAAACTTGGCAGATCCTTTTACTAAGGGCATACCTGGTAAACCTTTTAACTTGCACTTAGAATCCATGGGCATGCGTGAGATGCAAAATATGCTTTGAGAGCTAATGGGAGATTATTGGGAAAATATGCTCTTTAAAAGCATATGTGTTTACTTAATTGTAACAAATAATTTTTCTGATTAATAAAATAAATGAGGTATTTTATTCAAATATCTTAATTGCATTAATATTTTGATTAAAGTCCATTTAATCATATTATATGTATTTATGTGATCACCATGTGGCTTCACAAAAGACATAAATACAAGTTATCTTATGATTAAATAAATTTAGTTCGCAATTGATAAATAAAGTTAGGCACTTTATTTAGGTATAGACTGTAATGAATTCATTGAATGATTTTCCTTAATCATGTATGAATTTATTGATGTAGTACGACTACATTGAACAGGATCACATATGAGATTTAATTAACCTTGAAATGAGTGTCAGAATTATTAAATCTCATAGGCATTGATTTTACTGTAATCTTAATCTTGAGTTAGCTATGATTTCAGGATTGTAATTGTTATTCCATTTGAGTTACCAATGGGCACGACACACAATTGTGGTCAAGATTACTCGGTATCTTGGTGGGAGCATTTATGAGTATTGTAGTTATAGATTAACAATAGAGAATTTGTACAACACATATCTTGATGGGTTTTCAGACTGATCATGTAATTCTTCCTCACATAGCAGTGTCAACATATTTAGTATGTTGAAAATGATCATTAGAGAAAACCAGTAAGTATCAAGGAATAAGATGTAATTAAATCGATTGGACAGTTAAGATATCGATTTAATTAACGATGTGGTACAAAGGATTATGCAATAAAGAAATCAATGTGTGGGACTATTATTCGAAAGCATACAATTATGAGGTCGTGTCCAATCTTTTAGTGAAGTAGATATGGAATTAAATAATTGGGTTAGTTTAATTACATGCTTAATTATTATAGCCACTATTGTATGTTCTCAAATGATCTCCGGGTTAGCTCATTTAATTGACTGCACCACTACTGGATTAATAAGCAAGATAACTAGCTATTTAGGTCAAAAGCCTAAATATATCATTTTTAGGCCCATTTAATTAGACATGCAGAAGGCCTTACGTTATTTTACAAGGCCCCCATGTAAAAGCAAGAACGTGACTTTTGATTTTTATTATTCGAGACTGCGTTTTCACTAAAAATATATATAAAGGTTTATTTTCTCTATAAAAGCAACACTTTATATGATCGTAGAAAAGATTTTTCTCTCGTTGTTGATAAAAATTTTCTCAATGAGTTGCTTTAGTAGTGATAAAGGCGCCACACGCTCAAGTGCAGTATCAAACCCAGTCATAACCTGAAGATCATTGGGTTCGTGATCTAACAAACGTGGTGGTGACGGATCGTGATCTAACAGCGACGGATTGTGATCCTGAGCCTAAATCACTTAAAAGCCAAATCGGATTTTCAACGATTTGTCAGATTACGTATTCCTATATATCAGATGCAGATCGGTCCTAAAAGTTTTATAAAAATTTTAAAACTGATTTTTCTCCAACAATTTTAACTATACTATTTGGTTTAGGCATTTGAGAATTTGTATGGGAATTAATATTTTGTTAGTTTTATAAACTTTGGATTTGATTGAATTTTATTTTTAGTTTGTTGTATATTAATTTTAGAATTTAAATTTTAAAAGCAACATGGAGAATTACAAAACTTTAGAAACTTTTCAATAAAAATAATTTTAGTAAAAATAAAATATATGACAATAAATATCACCATAAAATATGTCATAATCCAATTTAATATTTCCACCAAAACTAAATTCTTTATTGGGAAAATCAATTTGTCTCACAAACACAATTAAAAAGTTCAAAATTAATTAAAAATAATTTTTCACTCAATCTTTGTGATAGACATATGACTTGTAAAATCTAGGGATGGCAAAATCCTCCATGAGTTTGTATATCTATGGAGCCCTACCCAGATGGGGTCAATTTTGAATAACTTTTTGGGAATGAGGAAAAATAATCCCCAAATTTTTAATGGGGCTGGTTTGTATTCCCCACCCCACCCCAATCCCTGTTATATATAAATATTTTTTTAATTTTTGTTCAATAATTTTTGTTTTACCAATTACAATGTTGGTTTTCTAATTTTTTTTTATTTGTACTTAACATAAATAGGTTATAACTAACATAAAACCTTACAGTATAATTCTTATTCAACCCTAAAACATTGTTATATTTTCTTTTCTCTCTTAGGGTGTTGTTCTTTTTAAACATTTTTTAGTTTTGATATCATTTTAAGATATTGCTTCAACCTTTTCGAGATTTTTTTAAATCATGTAAATACTTTATAATATAGTAATGATTTTTTTTAAGTATCTTGTTTTAATTTACTGAAATTATTTATCCATACATAGTATAAAATATGTAAATGGGGAATCGGGTGGGGATAGGAAAAATATTCCTCACATGAGGATTCCCTATTCTCAATCCACTAAATTTATTTGAGATAATGAGACAAATTTTTAATGGAATAGGGAATGTAGTAGGTCTTCCCATCCCCGCCTCACCCTATTGTCATCCCTAGTAAAACCTATCACAAATTGTATGATGTATTTTTTTATTATAAAAGAGTAACGAATATATAGATGATAGACGGATATTTTTTCATCCAATCTCATTTATGACATTTTTTTTGTCATCTATTACCAGTTTTCTTATAAGACTAAGGCTTAGTTTGTGGACAATTAATCTTTTGTTTTTGGTACAAGAGACTATCTAGATCCGAAGACCACATTAAGCCCTCGACTAATCCATATTCGATACCACTAGGGTGACAAAGCTCTTCCAATAAGTATTTAACGCAACTGCATTCTCAAGTCTCGAATCGAGAGCATTTGTTAAGTTAGAACAACCCCATTCTACATGATCTAGGGGCTTATTGGTTTGTGGACAATTAATCTAATTGAAGATACTAATTAGAATTTAACTTGTATTCTTCAAGAGCATGACTTGATTCTAGGTAAGCCCTTTTTTGTTTTGTTTCCTATATGCTCTCAGTTTTTAGTTGAATTGAATTTATGAACCATTTTTGTAATTTTGTGGAGATACAACTTCAGATGAATATTGTAAATATGTTTCACTTTGAATAGACTTAAAAATGGGTTCAACGATAAGGATGAAGCAAAATTTAGCTTTAATAAATTATTTTGCCCATAATAGTAACTTATACTATGGGCAATTTAGTAATATTAAATTTTATTAAAATGTGACTAATGAGTATTTTAATGGATTTAAATAGCTCCACTATTATTTTAGTTCTTAGGATTTAATTCAACTAGTACATATATTTTTAAAAATTATCTAACATGCCCCTATTTTGTATCTATTTTTGTTAAAATACAAGAAGTGCTTATTTTTCTAACTTAATGACTTAATTTTAATCAGTTAAGTGATTAAAGAGCTATTTTTTTTGACTTAATGACTTAATTGACTTAATTTCAATCATTTTAGGAAAAATATAATGAATGCTTATTGTCTCATACAATAGAGAGAGTTCTTATTTTATAAAATAAAATAGTCACATAGATTTTTTTTGGGATCCAAATATCTCCATATGTATTCTAAAATTAAGGGTGGCAATCTAGGTCAAGATTCATTTATTCGATTCGATTGGATACAAATCAAATGGATTTGGGTTTGAAAAAAATGATTTGTTTAATAAATGAGTGAATTCGATTCGCTAATTAAACGATTTGAAGATATTAATTCGCTTATTCATTTATGATTAATAAATCATAAACAAATCAAATTTGTTTAAAATTGTTTTATTGTTCGTTTAATTAAATTATATTTTTGTCCTTATATTTATTTGATTTTTTTAAATTTGAAAGTTAATATTGTAATTTGCAGATGAATTGTAAACGAATCCGATTCGATTCAATTCATTCGCAAGGATAAAGGAATAGTATAGAATCGATTCGATTTGATTCATTTATTAATTCTATTAAACAAATTAAACGAATTGAATCAATATTCATTTAATAAACGAATCAAATAATCTTGAGATTTCATTCGCTTATTCAACAACTCAATTAGTAGAATTTTAATCCAATTCGCTTTACGATTCAATTCGAATTCGATTCGTTTATTCATTTTGCCATCCCTATCTAAAATAGATATAAACCCTTTCTTTTTTTTTTTAACCTAAAAGAAAAGTGTATTTATAAATACAAGGGCATTCACGTAACCATTTTACTAATAATAAAATTCTATTCCATTATTTACACATTTAAGAAGGAGTCCACCTCATTTTAGAGTGAGTGAGATTTTTGGAGATGAGACTTCCTTTTCTTTTACCCTTCCTTATTAAGTATAATATAATTATTTATTAAAATAAAATAATGTTACATTTATTTAAAAATAATATTATTAAACTTATTTAAATAATAATACAATTATATATTAAAAATAATTAAAAATTACTCAAATAATATTATTATATTCATAGAGAATTAATATTACTATATAGTATTTTTATTTGGAAATATAATGTTATTATATTATTTGATTTTAATATTATTATATTTATTTAATGTTAATAATTAATAATAATAAATAGTTTATTCTAAGAAAATGTGAATTTTGTACTATATTATTAATAATGAGATTTCATTTGTGTTGCTGTTATCAATAATTTTTAATTTATATAATTAAAATTAAAAGTAATGAAAATTTGTGATTTATATAATTAAAAATATTAATAATTATTATTAATTTGTATAATTAAAATTAATAATAAAATTAATAATTTATTTTTTATTCAATTTATAATAAAAAACTACAATTTTAAAATAAAGATAAAATTATAATTTAAGACAATTCGCTTACAATCTAAAACAAAATGTACACGTAAATAGAATTATGATCGCATAAATAAACTATCTATCTAATCCCATAATTTCCAATCCAATTCGAGAACTTAACGTGGTTGGCACTCAATCTCATTTTCTTTCCAGCAATAATTGAGAACACTTAATTATACGGTGCACGTTGACACACCACACTGGCCGGTATATTTACATCGATGACAAAGTCGTTTGTCCCATGCCATGCATGTCAATTAATGGAGAAAAATGATCGTCAGATTCAAGCCAGACAAAAATAAATAAATTCACCAAGATTATATCTATTATAATTTACAACTAGATATTTTCAGTATAAAATAAATAACAGAGCAGTGAGATCGGATGGACTAATAACTAAATTTTATTTAATTGTAAATTATATTAAATATTTTTAAGTGTGTTTTTATCGTTATTTAGTTTCAATAGTCCTCTCCATTTATTTAAAAATTAGGTGAATTTGAAAATATGAAAGTGGAGTGTATTACTGGGCCTGTCTCCGTCTGGTTTGGTTGTGCCGGTCCCAAATTCATAAAATAATTTAATGCTATGTGTCAAAAAACCTAAAAAATGAAAAATAAATGTATATATTTAATTATTTATTAACTAAAAAAGATGATGATCAAAGCACATAAACACATTCGATTGCAGAGAAGACACAATCACACAAGAAACGCTAAATCAAGAGGCTGAATGTTATTTATTTTAGTTTAAATTAAGCTAAGGCTTTGAGATCCTTGACGAAATCTGCAATAAACTTATCCTGAATCTGTCCGTTCAACAAAAACTCCCTCCACCATTTCTGATTAGCCCTGATTGAAGCGCCGGGCTCCTTGTTCACATCCACCATAACTGTTTTAACAGCCTTAAAGATATCCTCCTTCCCAAAGTGCCCATCGTGATCTCTCCTATTTACCTCGACTCCAGCTTTCAAGTCTCCAGCAACGAGCTTGGCGTTCAAGAATTGGTCACCTTTTAAAGGCAGAAGCACCAATTGACGGTCACTAATCACGGCTTCAGTTATCGAACTAAATCCTGAGTGACACACGTAACATCCAACGCTCTCATGTCTTAAAATGAGCTGCTGTTGCACCCATCCTGTGTGCACCACTCCCCTGTCTTTCACCCTGTCCATGAACTCTGGACGCAGAATTCGGACCAGCTCACTCTGACCATCGACGTTAGGCAGGAGATTTAAGACCAGGAAGAAAGGCAATCCCTTAATTTCCAACCCAATGGCTAACTCTTTGATCTGATCAACGGTGAGTAATGTTTCACTTCCCAAGGAGCAGTAAATGACAGACTTGGGAGGATACTTACCGAGCCATTTAGCCCATCTCTCTTCAAGCTCCCCGGATGGCGGCTCAGGATTAACAAGTGGACAAGTTAGAAGAACCGATTTCTTGAACTGTGTTCTCATGAAATCCACGTAAGGATCCTCCATTTCGTTGCATGTCTTGATGGCAAGAACATCGCAGCCACCAATGCCCTGAAGGCCTCTCTCATAAACACTCGGGCCGCCGTTGAAGTTCGTATAAACATACAAGTAATCTCGAGCCACAAATTCATCGAGCGAGGTAATGGAAGCCGTAGGGAACCCATCGGGAGATTTCATTAGATCTGCTAAACTGTTGTTGAGTTTCCTGGCGGGGACCAAGAGATAGGCCTGTGCAATGGCAGAGAAAACAGAGAAGTAAACTGTTTTGATGCCAAGTTGAGAACCAACAAGACCCGGCAACCAGTAATGGGTAAAATCAAAGAACACAAAATGGGGTTTGAGCTGCGACAACAAAGTTTTGATTTGTGGTTGCATGAGGTCTAAGGCTTGCTTGAGGAGCTCAGCCATGTGAGGTGTCATCTCTGAGGTGCTATCAAGACCAGGAGGGAGCCCATCGACGTGTGGGATTTGAAGAGGGATAATTTCGGCCATGGGAGTTAAATTGAGCGAGGATTTGATGCGGGGAATGTTACCAGGAGCCGAAAAGAAAGAGACCTTGACTCCATGAAGTGAGAGCTTGTTGGAAAGTTGTACAAAGGGGCTTATGTGACCAAAACCAAACCATGGGAACATCACTACGTGAACTTGATCATCCTCAGCTGATTCAGTTCCCGTTTTGTGTTGTTGGTTTGAAGGGGCGTGCATGGTCTTTGTCTCTCTCTTGCCGTTTTCTTCGTTGATTAGTTTGTTTGTGGTTGGGGCCTTGAACCTTGAGGAGTTATTTTATAATATTCACAAAACGAGAGCGTATCTGGTAGAAGCAGTAGATTATTACTCCTTCCAATCAACCCCTCGGGAAGAAATTATTTCCGTACTTAATGTTTTTTGGTTTTTTGTTATCTGTCCCAACCGACACACCCCGGAGATCTACGGTGTGACCAGGAATGGTTTCTCTAGACTGTAGGGTAGGTCCGGCTTTATTTTTTTTGAATTAATGACTTAACAATTTAATTTTAATTAATTAAATTATTAAATTTATTTTTTAATGTAATAGAAATTTTCAGTTATTAAATTATTTTTTTATTTTTTTAGTCCAAAAATTAAAATAATATTGATTGACACTAAAAAATATAAATTTATTAAGGATAAAATTATTAATTTTTTACTTATTATGTTGATTAATGCGCTCATTATTTTTAAATTTATTTTAATACTTCTTAAATATATTTTTATGTTAAATTAATTTGCAATATGTTAATTTTTATTTTGTAAATATTTTTTAAGAATAAAGATAAAATTTGAATTGAAAACAAGAATAAAGAAATACTGCTGGAGTAATTTAAAATGCATTATTAAAGAAATGTAATAAATAAATATAAAAAAAAAAAGAGACCTGCATGAATTGTGATCTTGGCCACTTGACCATCACACCTTTCAAAAAGGTTATAATACAAATAATAATAATAAAATAATAAATAAATAATAAAATAAAGCAAGTTAAAGGAATTTGTTGCCTGTAAAAAGGAGACAAATGAGTTGAAGCCGGAGAGCAAGGCAAAGAGAGCGAAGCTGAAGAATTGTGTCTTTTTCTTTTTTTCTTCTTTTGTTTTGTAATCAAATTCCTTTTAACATATTTCAAAAGTTTATCAAATAAAAAAAGTGTTTTGTTTTCTTTTTATATGAGTGGCTAATTTTGAGCTCAAAGTTTCAAATCATACAATTAATTATTTTTTCAAAGTTTTAAGTTTATTCTATTCTTTTGGTTATTTTTACGTTAATTTATAAATTTTCTAGATTTCACATAACGTCGACACATTAATATAGTGTGATACATTAGCTTACTTGATTTCATACTTATTTATACACATAGTTAGTTAATTAAATGATATAATAATTAAGAAAAGACAAAATATAAAAATGAGAGAGAATTATAATTATAATAATACATCTTTGATTTCTTTTCTCGCAATTAAATCTCTTTATTTAATAAATTGACAACTAGATTTTAAATTTTATAACTCAGTTATATTATAAACTCTTATACTTAGAATATAATTTTTTTTTGCGAGTTTTCTAAATTTAGTATTAGTTTATTTTTATTTTATTTTTTTGTTGTTGTTACTATCTTTCCGTCATTCTATTTTATTCTCTTTTTGAAAAACTTCAATTAGCACCCCTTCTCTCTCCAAATTTTAACAATATTCATAAAATTTATGAGAAACTTTATTTTAACCCACAAAATTTTACAAATCAATCCTCAAACTAAATTTTTTTCTTTAAATTTTTGTAATTTACTTTTCGTGTTTATTTTAAATGGTTGGTTCATCCGCCTGATTGTTATTTAAATTTTGTTTGTTTATTTATTTATTTTTGTTTATATGGTCAATTCTACCGCCTAACATTTTAATTTTAGTTTATTTATTCTTGTACATTAATTTATTTAATTATATATTTTTTTATATAGCTGGTTTTAAAATACCACTTAAATTGTTTCCTTTAATTTCTTTGTTTTATGGCTGGTTCTAAAATACTACCTAATATTTAGTTGATTGTTTCCTTTAATTACTTTGTTTTTATGGCTGGTTTCACCGCCTAATTTATTTTATTTATTTATTTTCAGTTTGTTTATTTTTATTTCGCATTTTTGCTTATTTAATTTCCAGTTTATTTTTATTTCTGTAATTTGCATTTAGCGTTTTATGCATCATTGGTTCAGGACACATCATTAGCATTGCATGCGTCGTTGGTCTCATACAAATAGTGGCGGATTAATTAGGAGATCACCTTCACCACCTTTAGATATGGCTGACATAAGAGTTCAAAAATTTTCAGAGTTGAAAATTTTTGGGAGCACGAAGATAACCAAGCCTTGTAAAATCTTCATGAACAGCCTAGAACCCTTAGAGACTTCATGCATCCTACTAGAATAGGGTAACCATCATGCATAGTTTTCCTCCTAATGCATCACGTTTTAATTTCAAACCTGGTATCATTCAACTTCTTCCTACTTTTCATGGTTTTGAGTCTGAAAATTCATATTTGCACTTAATGGAATTTGAGGAAGTTTGTAACACATGTACTGATCAAAATTGTAGCATGAACATAATCAGGCTTAAGTTTTTTCCTTTCTCACTAAACTATAAAGTTAAAACTTGGCTACAAAATCTTAGGTCAGGATCTATCAGAACTTGGGATGAAATGCAAGCAAAATTTTGGAAAAAATTCTTCCCACCCCACAGAACAAATTCTTTCAAAAGAAAAATCACCACCTTCACTAAAAAACCAAGAGAAAACCTCTACCAATGTTGGGATAGGTTTAAATAATTACTTAACATTTGCGCACACCACAGTTTTGAAACATGGAGATTAGTGTCTTATTTCTACGAGGGATTAACATTCCAAGGTAGACAAGTTGTTGAAATGATGTGTAATGTGAGTTTAGGGATAAAAGTCCTGAAGATGCATTAGATTATCTTGACTACATAGTAGAGAATGCATAAACACTGGGATACAGTTGCGTATTATGAGTCATCAAGTAAACCCCAGTCATCTCCATCTGATGGAGGCATGCATAACGTTAGGGAAGACCATGATTTTAAAGCCAAATTTGCATCATTAGCTAGAAAAATCGAAGCATTAGAGTCGAAAAAGAATGATCATGTAAAGTCTGTTCAAAATATTTCATGTTATGTTTGCGATTCTACTGACCATTCTACGCATCCAACCTTGCAAGATCTGAGAGAGAGTTTGCATGAACAAGTAAATGTTGTTGACAATTTCAAAAGGCCAAATCCAAATCCATACCCCCAAACTTACAACTCTGATTGGAGAAACCACCCATGCACAACCTTCACATCTAGTTCCTCCATGTCAAAATTTTCAAAACGTCCAGAGTTACCCACCATATGTCCCACCACTAAGAAAACCTCTGGAAGGCACATTGGATTCATTTATTGAAAAACAAGAGTCGATCAATAACCAAACAATGCAAACCTTAACCAATTCGACAGAAACTATCTGTAACACCCCAAATCTAACACGTGTCGAGCTCGTGAAGAATGAGGTTACTTACAAATCGTAATATTTACTCCTAAATTCCAAACTGAAATACCTCAAATTCGTATTCAAACAAATCCATAAATTCATACATTTAACACTAAATAATCTCTCCCGAAACATAAAAATAACAAAAGTCTCAAAATTCCAAATTACAAGTTCATAACATAAATAAACGAAAACGAAATCTCTAACGCCAAAGCTAAGCACATCTCTCAAATGGAACTTAGTCCGAAAAAAAGCAATGATGAGGGGTGAGCCATCAACTCGGTAAGTAAAACCATTCCTAACACCCTAAACTTATCAGTACTGAAAATATTGCAAGACTTCCTTTTTGTAAAGCATATATCATAATTCATAAATTTCATAAAACGACATATTTCAATAAGTTGACATAAATTAATGGTAATTCAGAATATCCAAAGAATAATCAATTATAAAAGAAAATCGTATAATGCATACACAGAAAACAAACAGTTAGCTCATGTCACATAGTGTCACCTATAAATCAAAATCGATTACCATGTGTACACTCATACCCGTTATATATATATCGTATAATACGATCAGAATCAGAATCAGAATAACTACTGACAATGAACCAAAACATTCAAATTAACTTATCATAAGTAATGACTTATACGTGGCACTTTGCACTATAGCGTTTTGACCCTCAAGAGGTGGCCCCCGCACAATCATAAATAATTGAAATCATACATATGCACAAAACATTTGTATTAGATTTATAAAAGTCCATAACGATAATTTAGGCTTGCAAAATATTTCATAGACAAAATTATAAAAGGTAGTCATGTCATAAAATAATTTACATATTAAAGGCATTTATAAAATATTTTGTTAAAGACTTTAGATTTGAAAATATTTTCATAAACTGATTTTGTTATGAAAATCCGTAGTATAAAAACTCTTATAATAATATCAAAATACCTATACATATCCAATATATTAGGAATGAAGTTATTTATCGCGATAAAATGATTTGAACTAACACACCTCTAAGCCTCTAAAAGCCTCAATCACCTCCAACACCTTAACAAATATAAGATATAACTATCAATAACTTATCCTAAGAATCAGATTTTGTAATTCATACCTATACTAGTCTGATTCTCAGAATTTTAACTCTTAATCTAAAAGTCAAAATGACATAATATCCTGTGGAACCATTCTGGACATCCATGGGTACCTCATATAAGACTTTCAAGAGGATCCAATACCAAAAACATTTTCAAGACTATTTATTACTTGACAAATTCGAAATCGTTTTACAGTACCTTAATCGAACAGAACGTGTTCTGAGATTGTTATAAAAGGAGATACTAATAAGAAAATTATGAAATTAAAATTGGAAATACTAGATACATTTATCAATGCCAATATAAAATTTCAGAATGTTTCGAGTTCATTTAATAGTACAAATAAGTTTATGAATCTGATCACCTTGCTGGAATCGCAGTTTTCTAATGTATTAGTGTCAGCTTCAAAATCCATATAAAATTGAAAACAAAGTCAACTCTTATGAAACAAAATTTAATCAATAAGCCCTACATGTCTTGTTTTCAGAAATATAATGTTCTTAAGAAAAATCATTTAGAAAATATATGTTTGAATTTGAGATACTCATATTGTCCAGAAATTTGTCCAATGTGCTTAATGCACCAAGGGCTGATTATTAAAATCCACAATAAATCAGAACCCTAAATAGAACCTAAACACACCTTAAATAATGTATTTTGATCTGTAACAATCTAAAATCATGCTAATATAAACCCTAGATAGAGTGATGAGAAATCTTGTGGAGAATAAGGCGAGTAAACTTACCAATCGCTTTGGTTCTCTCCTAAACAAATGTATTAATTCCTAGGTTGGATTGAAAATGAAAGGGGTTAGGGGGTATTTATAGGATTTCTTAAGGCTAATAGATGGTTAAGATTTTGCCACCATAACTCTTGATCAATGGTTGAGATTATCCTTTATAAATACCTTTCTAAATTCTAGAATTCTTATCTATCTCTACAAACTTCTCTTATATCATCATTTATGTCATTGCTTATGTCATTATTACTTAATCATTGCATTATCACTTATGTTATTACTTCTCTTAGAATTAAATATTCAATATTAATATTATTATTATTATTATTATTTTAATAGTTAAAAGGGGCCTGTTAGCTCAAAATAAATTATATTATATTTAAGTGAGAGAATTGAACCTTACAATTTCCTCCCCCTTTAAAAATTTCATCCTCCAAATTCAAGGATTACCTTATGTATAGAAGAGTTGAGGGTATTTTTCCAACATTTATGCCTCTCGTTCCCATGTGGCTTCCTCAATAGAATGGTTCATCCAATGTACCTTAACTAAGGAATAACTCTACTCTTTAAGAAATGCCCTCATGTTTCTTTTATACTTTTAAACGCAAAGAACCCTTAACCCCCCTATGAGGGTATGTCTCACTCTGATCTTCCACCGGGATGGTATGGAAGGGGCTTTCTTTTGTTGTTTTCCCAGTCAAAATGTGCATATGGAAGTGGCATTTATTTGCTCTTTTCGATCAACAATCTCAATAGGCTGCTTCTCGTATGACATGTCTTCTGATATTTGAATTGGTTGGTAGTCTAGCACATGTGAAGGGTCTGCTATATACTTTCTTAACATAGACACATGGAACACATTGTGAAGCCTAGATAAACCCGGTGGTAAAGCTATGCGATAGGCCACATGACCAATTTTCTCTAAAATCTCAAATGGTCCAATAAATCTAGGGCTAAGCTTCCCTTTTTTCCCAAACCAAAACACCCCGTTCCATGGCGATACATTTAAGAAAACAAAGTCTCATTTTTCAAATTCTAACTCACGTCTACGATGATCTGCATAACTCTTCTATCTGTTCTGAGCTGTTTGAAGACGTTATCTAATCAACTTAATTTTATCAACGACAATTTGTACCAATTCTGGACCTAAAAATTTCTTTCACCAATCTCATCCCAGCAGATTGGGGACTTACACTTTCTTCCATATAATGCCTCAAATGGTGCCATGTCAGTACTTGAGTGGAAGCTATTGTTATAAGCAAACTTGACCAACATTAGGCGTTCTTCCCAACTACCACTCAAGTCTAGTACACAAGCTCAAAGCATATCTTCAAGGGTTTGAATAGTCCTTTCGGATTGTCCATCTGTTTGTGGATGAAAGCAGTGCTAAACTATCAATTTTGTCCCCAATTCTTCATGTAAGCTAGCCCAAAATCTTGAAGTTAATAGATCTCTATCAGACAATATTTACACTGGAACTCCATGAAGCCTTACTATCTCTTTAATGAATAACTTGGCTAGTTGCCTTACATTGCCTGTACTTTTCCTTGCCAAGAAATGGGCCGATTTCGTTAATCGATCAACAATTACCCAAATGCAATCACAACCCTCCTAGAATGAGGTAATCCAGAGACGAATTCCTTTGTTATGTGTTCCCATTTCTATTCCGGAATATGAAGCATTTATAAAGTTTCTGCTGGTCTTTGATGTTTGATTTTCACTTGTTGGCAAACTAAACATCGAGACAAAAAAGCAGTAATATCTCTCTTTATATTCCTCCACCAAAAACTCTACTTTAGATCCTAATACATCTTAGTACTACCAGGATGCATACTATAAGGTGACTCATGAGCTTTTCTTAAAATCTCTGCCTTTATCTCTCCATCTACTGGCACGCAAAGCCTTTGTCCTACCCATAATGTATCTCCATTGTCAAGTCTGAAATCATATTTATGTCCTTTGTTCACCTCTTCACGGATTTTGTTGAGTTATATGTCGTTCTTTTGAGCTATCTTAATTCTATTAATTAGAGTGGGTTGGACTATTAAATGTGCTATCAAGTTTACTTGCCCATGAGTAACTACTTCGATACCACATCTCCTAAAGTCCTTTACCAAATGAGTTTGCACAGTGATAAGATGTGCCATGCACCCAGAAGATTTCCTACTCAAGGCATCAGCTACCACGTTTGCATTTCCTGGATGGTAATTAATAGAGCAGTCAAAATCCTTCACCAACTGTAATCATCTTCTCTACCTTAAATTCAATTCTTTCTGAGTAAACAAATACTTCAAACTCTTATGATTAGTAAAGATCTCACAAGTCTCCCCATGCAAATAATGTCTTCAGATTTTTAGAGCAAACACTATAGCAGCCAACTCCAAATCATGAGTCGGATAGCTTTGTTCGTGGCTCTTTAACTGCCTAGAAGCATACGCTATAACTCTACCATGCTGCATTAGAACACAACCCAAGCCCTTTCTAGAGGCATCACTGTAAATCACAAAACTTTTACCCTCAGAAGGGATAGTTAAAATAGGGGTAGATACCAAATGACTCTTGAGCTCTTGGAAGCTCTTTTTACATGCCTCATACCAAGTGAACTTCACATCCTTTTTAGTCAAATTAGTTAATGGTGCTGCTATACTAGAAAATCCCTTCACAAAGCGTCTATAATAACTTTCCAATCCCAAGAAACTCCTTACTACAGTCACACTAGATGGCCTTTCCCAATTCACAATTGCCCCCACGTTGGCTGGATCTACCGAAATACCATCTTTTGTCACAATATGCCCTAAAAATGCCACACGATCAAGCTAAAACTCACACTTCTTAAACTTTGCATATAACTTCTTCTCTCGCAATGTTTCCAACACAATCCTTAGGTGCGTCTCATGCTCCTCCTTACTCTTAAAGTAAACTAATATGTCATTAATAAAGACAACGACAAATTGGTCAATATAAGGTTGGAAAATCATATTCATCAAATCCATGAATGCTGCAGGAGAATTAGTTAACCCAAAAGGCATAACTAAGAATTCATAGTGCCCATAACGAGCTCAGAAAGTTGTCTTCGATACATGCTCACTTCTGATTTTCAATCGATGATAGCCAGATCGTAAATCAATTTTAGAAAATACCGCTGCTCCTGTAATTGATCAAAGAGGTCATCAATTCGAGGAAAAGTGTATTTATTCTTGATAGTAGCCATATTCAACTGTCGGTAATCGATACATAACCCATTGAACTATCTTTCTTCTTTACGAACAAAACGGGAGTGCCCCAAGGCGACACACTAGGGCAGATGAAACCCTTATCTAGTAAGTCTTGCAACTGGACTTTTAGTTCTTTCAACTTAAAGGGTACCATCCAATATGGTGCCTTAGAAATAGGGGTAGTACCAGGAACTAGTTTTATAGTAAACTCAACCTCTCGATCCAGGGGTAGTCCAGGAAGATCTTCAGGAAATACGTCAACAAACTCTCTTATAATAGGTATGTCTTCAAGGTATGCCCCATCAGAATGGTCAGCAATTACATATGCTAAAAATCCTTCACACCCCTTTGTTTTTAGCATTTTTGCTGCCTTAACTATAGAAATCAAACCTCTATGACTTCTATGATTCCCTTGAAAATGAAATTCTTCCTCGCCAGGTAGGCAAAAAATAATTTTCTTAGTAAAATAATCTATTGAAACATAGTAAGGTCCTAATCAATCCAACCCCAAAATTAAATCAAAATCATGCATCTTTAAGGGTAGGAGATCCACAAGAAATTATCTATCACACAATCTGATTACACATGACTTATAAACACGAACTATTAACTGGCAATTCTCTATAGGGGTACTAATTGATACGTGATCATCTAGTGGTCTGATAGGCACATCAGTATAACAGGCAAACACATAAGATACAAATGAGTGTTTAGCACCAAGGTCAAAAAGAACTTTGGCTTTTCTAGAGAATAAGGACAATGTACCTGATACTACATCATTGGACACCTCAGCATCTTTCTCTGTTAGCACAAAGACACCCCTTGCACCTTTGGTTTCTTCCTCTATTTTTCATTAGTTTGAGCGTTTGCAGCCTCCCTACATCTCTTTGGGCAATCCATAATCCTATGTTGAGTTTCTCCATAAGCAAAATAAGCTTAAATTTTCAAATAAAATTCACCAAGGTGACTTTTTCCACCATGTCGACAAGTAGGAAAGGTCTTCTGAGCGATAGTATCAGGAACACCCTTATTATCCCATTTGTTACCTCCACCAACATGCTTCTGGGACTACGTGCCCTGCCATTAAGAACTTTCATTTGAGGTCTACCTTGTCGATACTTTTTATTCCTCTGATCCCTTGTAACTTGAGCTTCAAAAATATCTTTCTCAGCAAAGATTGCTTGATCCACCAAATCGGCATAGTTATTAAGCTTAAGGATAGTCAATCGCCCTTTGTTGTTTGGACGTAACCCTTCCAGGAACTTTCTACACTTACTACCTTCATTACCGACTAAAGTAGGAGCAAAATTCGATAGAGCAGTGTTAGAGTGCAATTTATGCACTAATTTTGCATTGTTTACTTCCCTTAATATCGATGTTTTGCACTTAATAATAATGATTAACTTGTGTTTTACTTTTGTAGGTGCAATTCTATTGATTGGTGATAAAATTAAGCTACAAGATGATATTTAAGGATGATTGTTTTCTTAGAGAAATTATGAGCGTCAGAAGAACTTTGTTGATAAGGCGTGGGCGCGTGCTGTCAACTACGGACCTGCAGTTTTTAGTTTAACGTGTTTTGTATTTTTTGCTATTTTTGTAATTACGAATTTAATATTTAAGATATTAGTATTTTATTTTAAATAGAACTCTAGAGGAGAAGAGAGAGAGAGTATTTTAAGGGAGGAAGCTATAGTGAAAAAGGGGGGATTGGAGAAAAACAAAGAAACCCTAGATCTAAACTTTTCTCTTCTCTCTACGAAGAACTAAACCTATTTTTCTGGTTGAAGGATAATGAAGCTTTGATTCATCACTACTGTGAGATCTTTCTTATGCTTTAATTGTTTTATTACTTTTTGGGTATTTGTTTATTCTCTGAATTAGTTTTATGATTATGTTTGTTAATTAGGTAATTGGCCACTATTTAATTATCAACTTAATCTATTGTCAATTAAAGGATTCATCGTATGAAGATTTTAATGTTTATGACAAATAACATAGCAGAGAGTTGTGTTGTGGGAATAAACAATCTAATTTAAATGAACCATCGTATGTGTTTGTTGATTAGGATTTGGGTCTCTCTGGTTTTTCAGGCTGTCAATTGATTAAATCCTATGATCGTATCTAGGGTTGTCTTGATTAGGGAAATAACCAACGGTCGTACCTTGGTTATCGACTAGTTAAGGAGAGATTGGCTATTAGAGGTCTCTATCTATTCATAAGTAATAATAATTTATATTTGAATCAATGATCAGTAGTCGAATCAAGCTGAGTTAATTCCTTCAACCAGAGCTTTCTCCAATTTGAATTACAACTTTAATTTGCATTCTTGTTATTTTAATTTGATTATTATTATTGTCAAGAAAACCCCCGTTTTATGTTTTACGTTTTAAAAGAATTTAAATAATTACCGATCTCTGTGGACACGACCCTGCTTAATCACTATACACAATTTATTTAGAGTAGGTATTTATTTTTGTTGGCTTCAACAACCATCAAATTTTGGCGCCGTTGCCAAGGATTGG
Organism: Citrus mangshanensis; assembly: GCA_030449895.1. Taxonomy (NCBI): domain Eukaryota; kingdom Viridiplantae; phylum Streptophyta; class Magnoliopsida; order Sapindales; family Rutaceae; genus Citrus; species Citrus mangshanensis. The sequence goes on along the minus strand of JASUUJ010000215.1, from coordinate 9,497,314 downwards.
TGTCATTTATTTAATTCTTTTTACGTTTTACTTGGTGTATGGTTCGTTTTTCTTGTACAGGTACACTTTCATTTGATCCTGAAATTGACAAGACAGCAGACGAAGCGAGCTAAGCAATGATCATAGTCACCTTTACTTTCTGAAATAGATACGGTGCCTGATTTAGTTGAATCATCTAGCGATTCAGAAGAACAAGTGATGGATAAAGCTACACCTGTAGAAAGAACTCTTAGAGAGTTAGCTGAACTAGACTTGAATTAGTAACCACTCTACATTCAATATGTAGACTTGGAGGTAAATTTTGAATTAAAATCTGGTCTTATTTATTTGTTACCCAAGTTTCATGGTAGATTAAGCTGCGTGCTTTTCCTTTCTCTTTAGATGGACTAGCTAAAGACTGGTTGTACTACTTGCCTCCTAGATCTATTACAACGTGGAATGGTTTGAAGAAGCAGTTCCTTGAGAAGTACTTTCCTGCTTCAAGAGCTGCCAACATCTGAAAAGACATTTGTGGGATCAGACAACTTCCTGGGGAGACTTTGTATGAGTATTGGGAGCGATTCAAACAATTGTGTGCCAGCTGTCCTCAACATCAGATTTCTGATCAACTTCTTATTCAATATTTTTATGAAGGACTGTCATTGATGGATAAGAGTATGATAGATGCTGCTAGTGGAGGCGTGTTGGTAAACAAGACCCCTACTCAAGTAAGGGAGTTGATCTCAAATATGGCTGCCAATGCACAACAATTTGGCAGCAAGCAAGATCCCACTTCAAGGAAGGTGAATGAGGTAAATATTTCTTCTGTTGAACAACGTTTAGATAAACTTACTTCTCTTGTGGAAAAATTTATTGTAGGTAATGTGCAACATGTGAAGACTTGTGGCATTTGTTACAATATGGGTCATTCAACTGATATGTGTCCTACACTCCAAGAAGAACCCGTTGAACAAGCCAATGCAGTTGGAGGATTTCCAGGCATGCCTGAGAGGAGGTATGATTCTTATGCACAAACATACAATCCGGGATGGAAGGATCATCCCAACTTCAGCTATGGAGTTAGGCCGTCAGGATTCCCACAACAGTATCCACCAAGACAACCAGCACCTCCACAGTCAAACTCCAAGTCAGGTATATCTCTTGAAGAAATTGTTAAATCGCTTGCGACTAACACTCAACAATTTCAACGGGCAACTACAGCAAGCATTCAGAACTTGGAGAACCAAATGAATTAATTGGCGACTACAGTGAGCCGTCTAGAGTCTTAAGTATTAGGGAGATTGCCTTCACAATCTGAGGTGAATCCAAAGCAAAACGTTAGTGCTGTCATCCTTAGAAGTGGGAAGGAGTTGCAAGAGCCTAGTAAGAAAGTGACAAAGCATGTAGAAGATGAGCTTGAGAAGAATGAATTGATGCCTAAATCTCAACATGCGCAACCCACTAGAGCGAAACCCCTACCTATTGTGATACCTCCTCATTTTCCAAGCCGGTTGCAAAATCCAAGGAGGAACAAGAGAAAGACATCCTTGAGACATTTCGTAAGGTTGAGGTAATTATTCCTTTATTAGATGCTATAAAACAAATACCTCGATATGCTAAAGTCCTTATGGAACTGTGCACCTCCAAGAGAAAATTAAGAGGAGATGAAAAAGTTCACATGGGGGAGAATGTTTCAGCAGTTCTTCAAAAGAAACTACCTCATAAGTGCAAGGATCCAGGTATGTTTACTATCCCTTGCAAAATTGGTAATGTTAGAGTTGAAAAGGCTATGTTAGATCTAGGAGCTTCTATTAATGTCATGCCTCGTTCCATTTATTCATCTTTGAATGTTGGTCCATTAAAAGAAACTGGCGTGATAATTCAACTAGCTGATAGGTCTAATGCATATCCTGATAGAGTATTAGGGGATGTCTTAGTACAAGTTAATGAGTTGGTTTTTCCTGCTGATTTTTATGTACTTGATATGAAAGAGGATAACTTCTCTAATTCTGTCCCAATTTTGCTAGGAAGACCTTTTTTTAAGACTGTTAGGACTAAAATAGATGTACATAAAGGGACTCTCACTATGGAGTTTGATGGAGAGGTTATAGAATTCAATATGAATGATGCCATGAAATATCTTAGTGAGGAGCATTCGGTATTTTCTGTGGATGTTATTAACCCTATAGTGCAGGAAGTTTTTTACAAGAAAAAGACGAAGACATTTTATGATAGAATGATTTTGAGAAAGGAGTTCCCTATTGGTCAAAACGTTCTTCTTTTTCATTCTAAGCTTAAACTTTTTTCAGGTAAATTACGTTCTTGCTGGGTTTGACCTTTTATTATTACTAATGTTTTACCTCATGGTGCAGTTGAGATTCGGAGTCTGACTTCTGACAGAGTTCTTAAGGTTAATGGTCATCACTTAAAACCTTTTTATGAAGGTTTTTCGGTGAATATTGTGGACGATGTGGCTCTCGAGAGTCCCAATTATGGAGATTGATGCATAAATGTGTCTAGCCAAAGACATAAAACAAAGGCGCTTTTTGGGAGGCAACCCAAATGATTTATTTATTTTGGTTTTTGTTATGTCTTCTTTCAGTTTTGATTCAGATTTTTTTTTAAAAAAAATTATGTGTTTGCTTATTTTGGTAAGAAGAAAACTTTTAATAAGGCGTGCCCACGTCTTAACTAATAAGTACTTCTGTAATTTTTAAAGTAAAATAGTTTTAAGGCGTGCCCACGTGCTTATTAGAAAAGTACTTCTGAAATTTTTAATGTCTCAAAGTGATTCATCATCAAAGAAAAAAAAAGAAAAATATTGAAAAATATTGTTCACAAAATCCCTAATGCACAAAATTGGTTTTCTTCTCCAGTCTTCACCCACGCCAGCCACGCAGCCCACGAACCAGCCTCAACGCATCGGGCCCCACCCACAGCCCGCACCAGCCGCGACCCACCCAGCAGCGCGCAACGCAAGCCCTAGCAACGCAACTAGCGTCACGCAGCCCCCGCTACGCAACACCAGACAGCGCACGCAATGTAGACAACATCCCATATGCAACCAGTAGTGCGCAACCAGCCCCAACCCGCGCAGCAAGCTCCAGCCGAGCAGCAACGCAATGCAACGCAACCAGCCTCCGTCCTGTATTCCAGCCGGGTAAATTAAAATCCGTGAGTGCAATTATTGTAACAATGTCGAAGAGGAAAGCATCTACTTTCAAGTCATCTAAAAAGACACATGTCGCAAAGAAATCTAATATTGCCACTCCCACTAGGGTTCCATGGATCACAGTTTCAGATTCGCGCCAAGCCATGAGACAAAGATCGAAACATGGAAAAGGCATGAGTGTTTTGCCACTTACAGAATCCAAACTCGGAGGGTGCCTCGCATTCGTGACTCAACAAGAGAAAGAGAGGTACAAAGATATTTCCATGCGCAAAATACTTCCAGCTAAGTATATTCATCACCCGACTCTTAAAAAATTAAATGTTAAGGATAATTTTGATTCTTTGATAGATAAGATTGGGTTACGTAAGTTTGTTGATGTTGATTGTTTTGGTTATGTTGAGTTGATTAGGGAGTTTTATGCGACTTTTCAATTTAATATACCGAATGATTTTACTTTGCATACCCCGGATGTCATAAAGTTTAGGTTAATGGGACGAAATTTTTCACACTCTATCACAAATTTTAACCTATCTTTAGGATTCATTGATGATGATTATTCTTCTAGTGATGCATATTTAGGAACAACTTGTGACTTTAGCGAAAATTTTGAGCCTTATGGTCTTTGGTGTAATTTATCTATTGATCACAATGCCTATGACTCGAGTAAATCAAAGAGTTCTTTCTTACGTGATCCTGTTTTGAAATGTGTGCATCGATTCTTAGCATATAATTTTTTAGGAAAGAAAGATCACTCAAGAGTTTTTTCTAAAACTGAATTTTATTTTTTCTGGTGCATGTTAAATGATGTGAGGCCTAATTTAGGTTTTTGGTTAGCGGATCAATTTCAAAGTGTGCTTAAACGGTATAAGACTTTATTTCTTGGTCCATACATTACTCTGTTAGCTATAAACCTATGTGTGCTTGATCCTAACAATAATTATTTGCATCCTGCTTGCAAAAAGGAATTTTTGGATATGTCTGTGTTTGAAAGAACAGGTGTGGTCGAATTCAAGGAGGGTAGATTTCAGTTTACTGAACCAGGACCCACTCAACCTCCAAAGAAGTTTTATGCTAGGAGTGGTGCTACCTCTAATGACGAGTTTAACGATGACACTGCTGCCCCACCAATTATTCCTTCTACATCCGCACCACCTTTGAGCATTCAGTTAGAGAAAATAGAACACAAGCTGAACAAGATGGAGCAGAATTTGGCTACATACTTCGAGAGTGTGGGATTTATCCCACCATTTCCGCCAAGCCCATAGACGTTATGTGGATCAAAGCTCACAATTCAGGGAAGTTTTTTTTTTTTGCCTTTAATCTTTTATCCTTACGCTTTAATTTTTATGTGAGCTTTGATTATCTTACATTGGGGACAATGTAAGTTCTTGGTGTGGGGGAGGGATTTTTGCATTATTGATGTCTGGAAGAATTATTTTCACTCTATTCATCCATTTTCACTCTATTCATCCATTTTCACTCTACTCATCCTTAAATGACTTTGGAGTTAGTATGCTTCATATATTACTATTTTTCTTTTCTTTTCTCTCTCACTACTCTTTTCCTCATCTATCTCAAATTATTTACATCTATTTTTATTCTATCATACTCTTTCATCACTCACATTTTATCTTTCATTTTTTTATTACATACATCTTTCTCGCTTATTACCATTTTTACCTTTCCTTTTATATATCACTCATACCTTTTTCTCATTCTACACCACTATTGATGGTTGATTCATTTGAAGAGTGTACATGATTTAATGGCAAATTTACCAACTTTGTGAGGATTTGAGCCTATGAGCAACCACTTTGCTCTAATTATTTTTTTTTATGTGAATATCAATCTTAGTTTGTTTATTCTAGAACTTGCTTTGTTATGCATGTTGAAGCCGCATTACGGGATTTTATGCATTAAAATGATAAGGGCAAACCCTTTTCCATTTTTCTATTCTCGCATTTTTTTTTCTCTCTACTCGAAGACCTTTATTTGCTATCTTTGTTTGAGCCTTAACCATTACCCATCTAATTCTCTACATCTACTTAACCATTTTTCTCCTTTTTGAGCCTCAATTTAAGGAGATTTTTGGACTCATTGTGTGGATATATTTTGTATATATTTTGTTGCTTTTTCTACCTTGTATTAAAGTTTCTCAATTAGATCAACAAGCATTATGCTTGAATTAAATTGTGCAAGGTTCGTTTCTTTTGTTTGATTCGAAAAAAAAAGAAAAAGAAAGAAAGAAAACGAAAGAAAACGAAAGAAAACGAAAAAAAGAGAAAAAGAAAAATCGAAAAAAAAGAATTTCAAAAAAAAAAAAGAAAAAAAGAAAAAAATGTTTACATTCTTGGTGACTTAAGTAGAAATAAGCATTTTGATATCATAAGTTCATTCAATGAGTTCATTCTTCTCATTTTGATCTCTTTTTCTTTCGTAACCCTTTCTTTTTCATTTAACCTATTTAACTCCATTACAACCTTTTTAAGACCCTTAGATTTTTTCATTTTATTCATGTTTTGTGGATTGAGATGTGATATATGAGCAAGCTTATGGTAATAGCATTCTTTGATTTGATTTGAGTGCATAAATGATACCCTAAACATTTTGAGTGCATGGAGGGAAGTCAATGAGAGGGCTATTAAATCTTGTTGCACTTGAATTTTGAATGGATCTTCTAGGTGGTTGAATGTTCTTATTCTATTTTATGAGATTCTATGCTTTAAAATCCTTGTCTTCGAATATTGATCGACTTAATTTCTTGAGGTATGCTTGCTTAAAATTGTTTTTCGATGAGTTGAGATGAGAATTGAGTGGAGATTTGGGATTAGTTTGAGTTATATGCTTGAGGACAAGCATCATCTTCGCGTGGGGGAATTTGTTAGAGTGCAATTTATGCACTAATTTTGCATTGTTTACTTCCCTTAATATCGATGTTTTGCACTTAATAATAGTGATTAACTTGTGTTTTACTTTTGTAGGTGCAATTCTATTGATTGGTGATAAAATTAAGCTACAAGATGATATTTAAGGATGATTGTTTTCTTGGAGAAATTATGAGCGTTAGAAGAACTTTGTTGATAAGGCGTGGGCGCGTGCTGTCAACTACGGACCTGCAGTTTTTAGTTTAACGTGTTTTGTATTTTTGGCTATTTTTGTAATTACGAATTTAATATTTCAGATATTAGTATTTTATTTTAAATAGAACTCTAGAGGAAAAGAGAGAGAGAGTATTTTAAGGGAGGAATCTATAGTGAAAAAGGGGGGATTGGAGAAAAACAAAGAAACCCTAGATCTAAACTTTTCTCTTCTCTCTACGAAGAACTAAACCTATTTTTCTGGTTGAAGGATAATGAAGCTTTGATTCATCACTACTGTGAGATCTTTCTTATGCTTTAATTGTTTTATTACTTTTTGAGTATTTGTTTATTCTCTAAATTAGTTTTATGATTATGTTTGTTAATTAGATAATTAGCCATTATTTAATTATTAACTTAATCTATTGTCAATTAAAGGATTCATCGTATGAAGATTTTAATGTTTGTGACAAATAACATAGCAGAGAGTTGTGTTGTGAGAATAAACAATCTAATTTAAATGCACCATCGTATGTGTTTGTTGATTAGGATTTGAGTCTCTCTGGTTTTTCAGGCTGTCAATTAATTAAATTCTATGATCGTATCTAGGGTTGTCTATTGATTAGGGAAATAACCAACGGTCGTACCTTGGTTATCGACTAGTTAAGGAGAGATTGGCTATTAGATGGTCTCAGTAGCTATAACCAGTCTAGTCATAAGTAATAATAATTTATATTTGAATCAATGATCAGTAGTCGAATCAAGCTGAGTTAATTCCTTCAACCAGAGCTTTCTCCAATTTGAATTACAACTTGAATTTGCATTCTTGTTATTTTAATTTGATTATTATTATTGTCAACAAAACCCTCATTTTATGTTTTACGTTTTAAAAGGATTTAAATAATTATCGATCTCTGTGGACACGACCCTGCTCAATCACTATACACAATTTATTTAGAGTAGATATTTATTTTTGTTGGCTTCGACAACCATCAAGTAGTAAATTTCTCCTCATACTCTACAACGGACTTTGCTCCTTGAGTCAATTTCAAGAAGTCAGCCTCCATCTGATGTCAAACTCGTTCAGGAAAATACTTTTCATGAAAAGCCTCCAGAAATAATTCCCAAGTAATAGGTGTATCTTGCAACCCAGCCCTCAAAAGATGGAATTTTGCATCCCAGCAGTGGTCTGCCTCACCCTAAAGGACAAATGAGGTCAATATCACCCTCTGATCATTGTTATAACCATTTGCCATGAATATCTTCTCCATCTGTTTTAGCCATGCTTCTGCAACCATGGGATCGACAGTCCCCTGAAAGGTCGGTGGTCTTAATTTCTTAAATCGTTCTAAGTTCACCATAGCTACTTGATCTCTTGCACCACCTTGCCTTTCAACTGGCACATTCTCCTGTGCCCCAACTCTACCTCTAGCCATATCTTGTATCAGCCTACTCTGTTGTTTCATCAACCTAATCATTGTGCGCATCATCAGATTACCTTTGTTATCCATCTCGCGCAAGGTTGGGTCAGCATCATCAGTGATACCTAAAACATTTCTTGAGCTAGAGGCATTCCTAGTGCCTCCCCTGCATGACATCTTTTGACTAAAACACGAAGAATAAAAGTTAATAAATAAATAAAATGGTAAATAATTCATAGTTAAAGGTCATGTTAGTGCGTAAGGTACTAAATAAGCACAAAGTACTGAATAAAAAGTATAACTAAGAAAAGTTAGTGATTGACAACAAGAGTAAATAAATATTTCATTCTACATTAATACCAAAAATCCTATACCAAAGAGTTATTAAAAAATCACAAGCAACTAGAAAATTAAAATGACCAAAATAGAATAACTAATTATAAATGATTACTCCTCGCCATAAGGATCTATTCTCTCTATTAACCTCAATAAAGTCTACAGAGTCTCATGCCTTCTTTTTACAGCCATAAAGTTCATAGGTTTTCTCAATAGGATAAGCAAATGATCTAATTATACTTTTCTTTCCTCAGTCGTGACTCTAGCTGTCCTATTTTCCTTAAGAGTTTTATGAGGTAGATTATCTAGGCATGAAGAAACCCATCCTTTGCTATAGCAAGGCTTAAATTGAGGTCTTGTCCAAAATAGGCGATGTATTACAAGCTTATTTTTGTTGGCTCCCTTGCTATAAACACGTAGTCCTTGTATAGCTTCATTGAATTTCTTCTTTGAAGCTCTAGGTCCTAGAGGAGTATCTCTATAGACAACACTAATCCGTCTAAGTCTATCATCCATTCGATGCTTATGAAGTCTTCTAAGATCTTTGACAAGAACACCACCTAAGATAAATTGTTCAGTCCTGTCAATCTCTGTCCATCTCGTATTCTTAGCACTTTTCATATCCATAATGTTCATATTCATGTCTACAAAACAATTGCAATTAATTCATTTAGACAATCTAATGAGACTTTAAAAGAAAGTCTCCAGAATCCTAACCCAGTGCTTTGATACCACAACTGTAACGCACCAAATCTAACACGTGCAAAGCACGTGAAGAAGGATGTTACTTATAAATCGAAATCCTTACTTATAAATACCAAACTGAAATGCCTCAAATTCTTATTCAAATAAATCCACAAATTCATACATTTAACACTAAATAATCTCTCCCGAAACATTAAAATAATAAAAGTCTCAAAACTCCAAATTACAAGTTCATAACAGAAATAAACGAAAACAAAATCTCTAACGCCAAAGCTAAGCACATCTCACAAACGGAACTTAGTCCGAAAAAAGCAATGACGAGGGATGAGCCTTCAACTCGGTAAGTAAAACCATTCCTAACACACTAAGCTTATCAGTACTGAAAATATTGCAAGCCTTCCTTTTTATAAAGCATATATCATAATTCATAAATTTCATAAAACGACATATTTCCATAAGTTGACAAAAATTAATGGTAACTCAAAATATCTAAAGAATAATCAATTATAAAAGAAAATCGTATAATGCATACACAGAAAACAAACAGTTAGCTCATGTCACATAGTGTCACCTATAGTCCCGATGACTCAGCCAAAAACAGAATCAGAATCAAATTACCATGTGTACACTCAGAACAGATACCCAGTACTGGTTCAGAACATATATAGCGTATAATACGATCAGATTCAGAATCAGAATAACTACGAACAATGAGCCAAAACATTCAAATTAGCTTTTCATATGTAATGACTTATACTTGGCACTTTACACTATATATGGGATTTTGCCGCATTTTGGCCCTCAAGAAGTGGCCCCCGTACAATCATAAATAATTGAAATCATACATAGGCACAAAACATTCGTATTAGATTCATAAAAGTCCATAATGATAATTTAGGCTTGCAAAATATTTCATAGACAACATTATAAAAGGTAGTCATGTCATAAAATAATTTACATATTGAAAGGCATTTATTAAATATTTTGTTAAAGAATTTAGATTTGAAAACATTTTCATAAACTGATTTTGTTATGAAAATCCGTAGTATAAAAACTCTTATAATAATATCAAAATACTTATACATTTTTCAGTAAATTAGAAATGAATTTACTTACCTCAATAAAATGATTTGAACTTACACACCTCTAAGCCTCTAAACGCCTCAATCACCTCCAACACCTTAACAAATATAAGATATAACTATCAATAACTTATCCTAAGAATCAGATTTTGTAATTCATGCCCGTACTAGTTTGATTCTCAGAATTTTAACTCTTAATCTAAAAATCAAAATGACATAATATCCTTTGGAACCATTCTGATCATCCATGGGTACCTCATATAAAGCTTTCAAGAGGATCCGATACTAGAAACATTTTCAAGACTATTTATTACTTGACAAATTTGAAACTGTTTTACAGTACCTTAACCGAACAGAATGTGTTCTGAAATTTTTATAAAATCTTATACAAATTAAAAAATAATGAAATTAAAATTAGAAATACTAGACATATTTATGAACTCCTATATAAAATTTCAGAATATTTTAGAGTTCATTTAATAGTACAAATAAGTTTATGAATCTGATCACCTTGCTGGAATCGCAGTTTTCCAATGCATTAGTGTCAGCTTCCAAAATCCATATAAAATTGAAAAAAAAGTCAAATTTTATGAAACAAAATTTAATCAATAAGCCCTACAAGTTTAGTTTTCAGAAATACAAGGTTCTTAAGAAAAATCAATTAGAAAATATATTTTTGAATTCGAGATACTCATATTGTCCAGAAATTTGTCCAGTGTGCTTATTGCACCAATGGTTGATTATTAAAAACCACAATAAATCAGAACCTAAACACACCTTAAATCATGTATTATGATCTGTAATAATCTAAAATCATGCTAATATAGACCCTAGATAGAGTGATTAAAAATCTCGTGGAGAATAAGGAGAGTAAACTTACCAATCACTTTGATTCTCTCCTAAACAAATGTTTTAATTCCTAGGTTGGATTGAAAATGAAAGGGGCTAGGGGGTATTTATGGGATTTCTTAAGGCTAATGGATGGCTAAGATTTTGCCACCATAACTTTTGATTAATGGTTGTGATTATCCTTCATAAATACCTTTCTAAATTTTTTAATTCTTATTTATCTCTACAAATTTCTCTTACATCATCACTTATGTCATTGCTTATGTCATTATTACTTAATCATTGCATCATCACTTATGTTATTACTTCTCTTAGAATTAAATATTATATATTATTATTATTATTTTAATACTTAAGGGACTTGTTAGCTCAAAATAAACTTTATTATATTTAAGTAAGAGAATTACCTTACACTATCTGCAAACTTACATCTGCTCTAACCTTGCATGAAAAAGGAAAGTTTCCTGGTCAACCTACCTAACCCCAAGTGTCAACAACATCCTCAAATGGGAATTTCAGGAAATCAAATATATGAACCAAGTTAAATCGGTTATAGCCCTTCGTGATGGTAAAGTTGTCGAAAAACATATCCTGGACCCTCGTGAAACTGATAAGGATTTAATTTTAGAAAATAGGGTAGAGTTCATCGAACCTTTAACCCATGCAAAAATAACCAATTCTTTTTATGTACCCCCATTTCCTCAAGCACTAATCAAGCCAAAGAAATCAAACCACAGTTAAGAAATTTATGAAGTTTTTAAACAAGTGAAGGTCAACATTCCTTTGTGGACGCCATTAAACAAATATCTTTTTATGCTAAATTTATAAAAGATATGTGCACAGTGAAAAGGAAATATAAGGTGCAAAAGAAAGCATTTCGAGCAGAACAGGTAAGTTCCATTCTCTTAACCAATAATGTTTTGAAATATAAGGCTCCTGGTTGTCTAACTATTTCTTGCGTTATTGGGGTTGATAAAATTGGACATGCTCTACTTGATCTTACTTGATCTTAGTGCTAGTGTTAATTTGCTTCCTTATTCAGTGTACCAACAACTCAATCTTGGTGAGTTAAAACCGACTTCTACCACTCTTTTACTTGATGATAGATTGATTAAGGTTAAAAAAAATTATTAAAGATGTATTAGTCCGAGTCAATAAATTCATATACCCTATGGATTTTATTATTTTGGAAACGAAACCAATTGCTAATGAATGCAAATAAATTCCTGTTATATTGGGTCGACCATTTTTAGCTACTGCTAATATTTTGATTAATTGTAGGAATGGAGTAATGAATTTATCTTTCGGCAACATGACATTGGAACTCAATGTGTTCAACATGTATAAACAACCTCACCACCGAGAAGATGATGATAAAGAAATGAGGAGATTGATCTTATCGAGCCAATTATTGAAGAACACACTCAGGATGAGAATTTTACAAACTCTGGAAAATTATTTTGCTGGTTCTTTTGAATCAAGTAAGGAATTAGATTGTGATACTGCTAACATATGCCCTACACTTGATTCTATGTAAGTACCTATAGGTGACAATGACCAATCGAACTTTGAAGATACGGTACAACCTGAAGAACTAAACGAAGAGGAAGCACCAGAGCTCGAATTGAAGTATGCCTATCTTGGAGAGGAGCAGACATATTCGGTGATAATTTCTTCCTAACTTACGCCTGATCAAGAAGGTAAATTGCTGTCTGTACTAAAAAGGCATAAAACTATATTTGATTGGGCCTTAAAAGACATAAAAGGTATTAATCCTTTAATTTGCACACACCGAATACAATTAGAGGAAAATACCAAAATAACCAATTAACCACAAAGAAGACTAAACCCTTATATGAAATAAGTGGTAAAGAATGAGGTTCTTAAATTATTAGATGTAGGAATTATCTACCTTATGTCTGATAGTAAATGGACAAGTCCAACACAAGTAGTACCAAAGAAATCTGGAATAACCGTTGTAAAAAATAAAAAAAGGTGAACCAATCCCTACACGAATTTCATCTAGTTAGCGCATATACATTGATTACAGAAAATTAAATGATGCTACTAGAAAAGACTATTTTCCCCTCCATTCCTTGACCAAATTCTCGAGAGAGTAGCTGAACATCCCTACTATTGCTTTCTTGATCGCTACTCTGGTTATTATCAAATCCCTATAACCTTAGAAGGTCAGGAAAAAAACCACATTCACATGCCCGTTTGGAACATTTGCATTTAGGAGAATACCTTTTGGACTTTGTAATGCTCCTACAATATTTCAAAGGTGCGTGTTAAGCATTTTTAGTGACATAGTTGAAAATTATCTAGAGGTTTTTATGGATGATTTAACTATATTTGGTAATTCTTTTTATACATGTCTTAATAATCTAGAAAGAGTTTTGGAAAAGTGTAAAGAAAAATGACTAGTTTTAAATTGGGAAAAATGTCATTTCATGACCACTTATGGAATTGTCTTGGGTCATGTTGTCTTCAAAAGGAATTGAAGTTGACAAAGCCAAAGTTGAAGTCATTTTAAAATTACCCTCACCAAAGACAATTAGAGAAGTCTGTTCCTTTTTAGGACATATAGGATTTTATAAGAGGTTTATAAAAGACTTTAGTGCCATATCTAGACCACTTTGTAACCTCCTACTAAAATACATACCTTTTGAATGAATTAAAGATTGTCAACAAGCTTTTGGAAAAAGAACTATTTTTTTTACATCAGCCCCAATAATGCAACCCCCTGATTGGACTTTGCCTTTTAGGCTAATGTGTGATACTAGCGATTATGTCGTTGGTGTTGTTCTGGGACAAAGAAAGGAAGGTAACTCCGTTGTCATCTATTATGCAAGTAGAACTTTGAATAGTGCTCTAATGAATTACACTACAACTGAGAAAGACCTACTTACTGTAATATTTGCATTGGATAAATTTCATTCGTATTTAATTAGTTCATCTACTATTGTTATTCTGATTATGCTGCTGTGAGATATTTAATGTTGAAAAATGATGCCGAACCAAGGTTGATACGATGGATTTTGCAGATCATCTTTCAAGACTTGTAAATGAGTTTTCAATTGAAACAACACCCATTAATGATTCTTTCCTTGATAATTTTCATTTTCTATAAACAAAACGTCTTGGAATGCTAATATTGTTAATTATCTTACAACAAGTGAAATGCCATGTGACTTGAGTTCCTAAGATAAGAAGAAATTCTTTACAAAAGTGAAAAGCTTTTACTGGGATGATCCAAACTTGTTCAAGTACTGCTCTAATCAAATTTTTTGAAGATACATTCCAGACAGCGAGGTAAGTAGGGTCATTCAATTTTGTCATTCTGAAGCATGCGGTGGCCATTTTTCTTAAAAAAACGACAGCTACAAAAATATTGCAGTGTAGATTTCATTGGCCTACATTATTTAAAGATTCACATGCGTTCTGCAAGGTGTATAAGAATTGTCAAATGGTAGGGTCTATTTCAAAGCGAAACATGATGCCTTTAAACCCTATCATTGTCATTGAAATATTTGATTGCTGGATAATTGATTTTATGGGCCATTTTCCATCATCATTTGGATTTGTATACATTTTGGTTGCTGTTCATTATGTTTCAAAATAGATCGATGCAATTTCTTGTTGGCACAATGATCACAAGATTGTGATCTTCTTTTTAAAAGAAAATCTTATGAGCAAATTTGGAACACCTTGAGCCAATATAGTGTTGGAGGTAAGCATTTTTGTAATAAGCCATTTGAGTCCTTATTGAAGAAATATGGAATTACACATAAAGTTACTACCCCTTATCACCCTCAAATAAGTGGTCAAATTGAATTAGCAAATAGGGATATGAAACAAATTTTAGAAAAGACAGTTAATCCAAACCGTAAAGATTAGTCTTTTCGACTAACTGATGCATTTTGAGCATATTGTACTGCTTTTGAAATATCTTTAAGAATGTCACTCTATCGGCTTGTTTATGGAAAAATCTTGCCATTTACTGGTTGAACTTGAACATAAATCATTTTGGGCCATTAAAGCTTTTAATTCAAATCTTGATGATGCTGGTAATGTGCGTAAATTGCAATTGAATGAACTTGAGGAATTAAGGAATGATGCATATGAAAATTCCAAAATTATTAAGGCAAGAGCTAAAGCTTTTCATTATAAAAGATTTTTTTGAAAAACATTTGAAATTGGTCAAAAACTATTGCTTTATAATTCTCGTCTCCATTTGTTTTCAATGAAGTTAAAGTCAAAGTGGAATGATCCATTTGTTGTAAAAAATGTGTATCCATATGGAGTCGTAGAAATTGAGAATCCAAAGGATGATGTAACATTTAAAGTTAATGGTCAAAGATTGAAACTATATCTAGAATACCAACAACGTGAAGCAAACACCGAAATCAATTTGAGTGACCCACCAAATATTGATCAAGCTTTTTTGTTTTAATTTTTTGTGAATTTGTTTTACTTTTACTTCATCGTTTGAATTGTTTGATTTTTTTTCCTCATGTCTTGAATGAAGTCATTACGTTATCTCTTGTTTAAGTGTGTTGTTTGACAATTGTGCTTTAGCCCACCAATTTTTTATACTTGTCATGAGTACCTCCATGAGAAGTATCATTTTCAAACATCTTAAAGAACTTTTACATGTAAAATTTCACCTGAGGAAATTGCTCCAATTTTGTAAAGCACATCCTATTTGGGATCTACAACTACCAGAGTTAGTATCTCACATTAAAGATCTAGAAAATTCTTTAAGTGTGTTGTTTAAGTGTTGTTTGACAATTGTGCTTTAGCTCACCAAATTCTTATACTTGTCATGAGTACCTCCATGAGAAGTATCATTTTCAAACATCTTAAAGAACTTTTACTTCATTGTTTGAATTGTTTGATTTTTTTTCTTTTCCCTATGTCGTGAATGAAGTGCATTACATTATATCTTGTTTAAGTGTGTTGTTTGACAATTGTGCTTTAGCTCACCAAATTCTTAGACTTGTCATGAGTACCTCCATGAGAAAGTATCATTTTCAAACATCTTAAAGAACTTTTACATGTAAAATTTCTCTTGAGAAAATTGCTCCGATTTTGTAAATCACATCCTATTTGGGATCTACAACCGCCAGAGTTAGTATCCCAAGTTAAAGATCTAGAAAGACAACTAAAAGAAATAGAGGATTGTATTTATGAACTGCAATTGGAACTGGAGGTAGTTTCAATAAAAGGACGAAGGTGAGTTATATTCGTTGTGTGTTTTTATTATTTTGTTTTTCTTCTTCACTTTTGATTTGATTTTGCATATTTGATTCGTTTTGTTTTGATTCACTCTCCCATATAAATGGCGGATAATGGTACTCCATGACTTTTTAAGTCGGTATTCTCAGTTTCCCATAATAATTGAAACTTCAAAGTCAAGCATGGAAGAAATACAACATAAATTGCATCAATGTTTTCCTTCTCTTCCTCAAAATTCTCTTAAGAAGATTTACAAAGCTTGTTGTGAACGACTGCGTTTGTTAATGATCCATGAGATTCCTGCTGACATTCGCTGGTTAATTGAAGCAAAGGTCCGACTGGCAGGTGAGTTTTCTGATCCATTTGTTTCCTACATGCCTGGTTTTGGCAAATGTACATTTGCTAAAAAAAAGAAGAGCTAAATGACTTGGCTCTAAATGTCCTAACTGTGTAAGGCTTGCTTGCAAAAAAACAACATTGTAAAACTTTAGGAATGGATTCTTTAAATCGTGAAGATAAAATCAAATTCGTTAAGGATGGCATGAGTAAAGAATTGTTGGATGATATCTTACGATTGTTGTGCAAATTTTAATGTACTCGCAAGCGCACGAATCTATTGTAGTATAGACTAATGGTGACGAGTGTCGATCCCATGAGGAGGTGGATTTTAATTGTGTATAGAATTAATTTTGTAAATGGGTTGTTGGATTTATGGTGGAAATGATTTGGAATATGCTAAAACTTAAATTAAAATGGCGAGAATAAATTCTAAATTTAGAATTGAAATGGCGAGAATAAATTGAAGAGAATTCTATTGAAATGACGTACTTGGGTATCTGGATCCGTATCAACATGCATCATGGGCTAAATAATCCGTATTAATACCAATTAAATCATGAGGGGGGAATCCACACCTCATGAACCACACTCTAATCAATATGGTGCTAAGGGCTTATCGTGCCAAATAATAATAACCTTGTACTAGAGGGCCGGTGAAACCAAGGCGGTACTAGACAAGATTAGTATTATTTGTCGACGAGAAGTCAAAACATCCACAAAAACTAGAGGGGAAGAGAAAATAAATTTACCAAATAAAGCCCATGACACATGTTGAGACTTCACCTTCAATCCAAGCTTGAAAGAAAATTAGCCACTCATAATTGAACTAGGGGCAAAATGGGGATTTATTAAAATACGAAGAAAATACAAGATGGAGAAGGAATTACACAAAATGGAGTCCAAAAATGGATTCAGGGATATCAAATTAGGGGGAGGAGGCCCCTTTTTTATAGATACATGGAGTAAATCATGGCCATCAGATTAAAAACAGTTTGGACGCTCGGGATTGCGCCACATCATCAATCAACAGTCCACGGTTTGACCACGTGGATGAATACGGTTTGACACGGATGAAGCGATAGCGGTTTGGTTGAAAATAATCCTGTGTGATGCATGCACCGTACGCGAGATTTGTCGTCCACTGATATGCTGCCACGTCACCATCAACAGTACATAAGAATTTTAGTCCAACAAAATCGTGACACCTCATCAGTCAATGACACATCATCGGTCAATGCCACGTCATCGATCCGTCTATGTGAACAGTGCCGTGAATAGTAACGTATACAGTACCGTATACGTGAATAGTACCGTACATGTGAATATGCCATTTTTCATTTTATGCTCCTCCTAAGGTTTTCGACCGTCCTGAGTTCAAAAGTGATGTCCGTTTTGCCATCTGATCTCTCCTTTATTGTGAAATGACTATAATACCCCTAAAATACATAAAATACTTAATTAAAATAAAACACATGGAATTAAATCAAAAGAAGGTTAAATACATAAAAGTAAGGGTTGTTAGTAAGACTTGAAATGTAAAATGACAGTTTTCTCCTTTATAAATATACATTTTCTAACACTCAACACACCCCCCAACCAGCTTATTGCTAGTCCCTAGCAAATAAAGCGAAAACAAAATTCAAATTCAAAATGATTTTGTTTTTTTATAGAAACACGAGTGTTTATTCAATCAGATTAATGATAACAATCAAATAAAAGTATAAGCATTATCTCCAGTCTAAAGCAACATCACACCCACATCAACCATCCACATGAATCAGCCCAGTAGACTTTGTTATAGCTACTTTCAAGAATGACATGTCAAACCCCAAAATCTCACTGGAAGTAGTGACACTCTCACAAAGAAATTAAACCAAATAAAAATAGTCACTCCAATGAATGGTAATTGAGAGAAAATAATAAAGAAATGATATCACATACTCTCACCAAGATGAAATAAATATGCCCTCAGCTTAGAAATAATACGATCTCAAGTCAAATAAAAACTGTTAGTCAACCCAATTTATTTTTTTTTCTTTTATTTGCACCACTACATCTTTTTAGCCCATATAACTAGCTTCTACTTCAGATTATAGTTCCCTAAAATCAGGAAGGACTTTTATTAGGATGTAACGTAGGCTAGGGACATGGTTAACAAAGAAAGGAAATAAGGAAAACAAAGTGTATGTTTGAGAAAAATGCAGAGAAATTTTTTTTTTTTTTTTGGAAGTTGCAAGGTGGATTTCACCTATTATTATTATTATTTTTCTTTTGAAACAACAATTTTTGTTTTGTTGTTTTTTTTTTCTTTTATTTGGCATAACTTCACTGAACAAAAATACTTATTTATATTTTTCTCAAACATAAATAGGTGATGGAACTTATAAGACATTGGGTAATACTCCAAATCGGAGTGGGTCAAGATGATAAGTTGACAAAGAAAATGGTTTTTTTTTTTAAAGGCTCAAAAAGGGTTAACTATGGATATTTAATAAAAGGGATGGATAGAAAGGCTCAAACGGGTCAAAGATGGCCTTTCCATCGTCTTTTAGGGCTCTAAATAATCGTCCATATCTACTAGTTAGATGGGCCTCCAAATGTAGCAACACACATTTTTTTCTTCTCTTTTTTTTTTATTTTACCATTTTTTTAAGGGTTAACTCAAAAGCAATTTAGAGATCGTGTGTAAAATAATAAATTTCTAAGCTGTATAAAGAGTGGGCAAAAGGGTTATTCTCCAAGAAAAATAATAGGCTCAAAAACTCACTTGGTACTTATTATGACATGTTCATTCCTTCAAGCAACTCACATTTACCTCCGACATCAACATGTAGAGTAGCAAACATAACGTAACATCACTTAAGACCAAAGATAATATAAATACTAAAATTTGAAATTAATCATGTCATCCAATGTTAAAACAAATCACACAATTTTTTTTTTTTAAACAACATTCTACCCCCCAACCTATTCTAAGCATGAAAGGAAAATATGGATGCAAAAATGCGAAAATGATGCAGAAAAACTAATTAGAAAAGTTACACTTAAAATGATAGGAAAAGAAAATGGTTTTTTTTAATGGCTCAAAAGTTTGAAAATGTATATTTATAGAGGAGAAATTAAAAAGAAATATAAAAACTTAATAAAGAAAAAGAAAATGTCTGCAAATTTTTTTTTACTTTTTTTTTTTTTTTTTTCAAATGATGAAGATGCGTTTCTAGAGTCACTACACTCTATATTCAGCCATCTTCAACACACAACGTTAGCAACAGTTAGTTTCTACAACAAAAAATCAGTAAAAACTTAACCAAGATTCCACAATTGTCGACTATTCTCTCCCCCCAACCAGAACGAAACATTGTCCTCAATGTTTTAAAGGAAAGAAGTAGAGTTTAGAAGACATCACCTGGGTGGTGTAACACAGAAGAAAATATTTACAGGCGAAGAGTTAAATCTAATTTGTACTTCTTACTACCGCTACTGTTACCATCATTATTTGGACGCTCCAACACAAAGGTCCAGGGGTTTGGCTCTGGTTTATAAGCTTGTAACATATCAAGTAGCTCATTAGCAGTGTGAGCACAAATAAAAAGTTTTTTCGCATGGGAAGGAATGAAGTAGTTTTTTATTGCATGGTTAAGAAATGCGATAAAGCCATCATAAAAGTTATTGACATTTAACAAACCGATGGGTTTCTGGTGGATGTGCAGATGGGCCCAAGATGCTAGTGTGATAAGTGCCTCTAGTGTTGCGAGATCTCCTGGAAG
Organism: Citrus mangshanensis; assembly: GCA_030449895.1. NCBI lineage: Eukaryota > Viridiplantae > Streptophyta > Magnoliopsida > Sapindales > Rutaceae > Citrus > Citrus mangshanensis. Next base: position 9,477,346 of record JASUUJ010000215.1, on the reverse strand, counting down.
GAAAATAAAAGCATCAGCATGATTAAGCATTTCAGTTATTCTTTCTTGCATACCTGAGACGACTAACTCTTCTCCAGTTGATGAGTCAGACGAACTGCCCAATGGTTTTAGAACTCTTGGGATGATGCCTAACACTTGGCTGCCTCTGATAAAAGCTGCTTCTGAGACCATTTTCGATAACCCTCGATTACCTCCTCCATACACCAAGTGTAATTTTCTCGCTGCTATGCTTCGGCCAAGATCTATGGCTGCCTCAACGAACTCTTTATGTTTGCCATAGGTAAATCCAGAAAGCACACAAATGTTCTTGAATTGTCTATTGGGAGTAGCTGCCATTGTGATACTTCTCAAAAACAATTTGTGAGTGCTTGACAAAAGAAATCACATTTAAGAGTCTTGGTGATAGTGGGTCACAGTTGTGTATGAAGTAATATGTCAGTGTCAAATAACGCGTAAAGCACGTGGCTCGCGAGTCAAAAAGGAAACAGTAAAAAGGAAAAAGCAAACAGTAATAAAATTATTAAAGACAATAATGCACACAATAAAACAATAGTGAAATAAAATAACAGTAAAGTAAAAGGATATTTACAGGTAGTTGCGACTGTGGCTCACATCTTCCTCTGGTTTTACGTCCAGAAACGGCTTGAACGCCCTCTATGGGTCGAGGATAGGCTTCCTATCCAGTTTTCTTATAAACTGGCAAACAGGGTCGTTTATAGTCAGATTCTCGAGACTATATCGTGCATGCTCTTTCTGGAATAATGGCCATAACTGGAGAATCTCTCCTTGCACATATCCACTGGGATGCGTTTCAAGAGACAAAAGAATATCATTTAATGACTCCTTATTCAAGCCATCCCTAATGAATTGAATCTTATCTTCCCTGTTATCAGACACCATTCCTAAAGAACATGGGTTTCTATCGCAACTCATTCTGGCACACTTATGACAAGCAACAGAAATTCTTCGAGCTCGTCGTTTTCTTGCATAATTTTCTTTACCACAACCAGGCATGAATGCAATAAATTTTGGAGGTAACTCACCTGCCAATCGTACTTTCGCCTCGATTAACCAACGGATATCAACAGGTATGTTATTCCTCATGAGCAATCGCATGCGTTCGGACCGAGCTTTATAGATCGTAAGGAGGGCATTCTGAGGAAGTGAAGGGAATCGCTTGTGAAGCTTCGCTAGAATCTCGTTTCTGTCCATACTTTCGTCTCAGAATGTCAGTTATTATGGGAAACTGAAGTAACCGACTTGATTGTCACGGAGTACCGTTATCCGCCACTTCACCGGGGTAACAAACTAAAGCACACAAAGAGAAAAACAAATTAAAACAAACAAAGAAAATTAAAATCGTCCTCTTATTGAATTTACCTCAAGCTCCAACTGGATGTCGTAAACACTTCTCTCAATGTCTCTGAGTTGGCTTTCTAAACCCTCAACATAGGCTACTAACTCTGGTGGTTGTAGAGCCCAAATACGATGTGTTTTACAAAATTGAATCTGCCTTTTGAGATGAGTTTTGACACGTTGCAGTGGTTTAAGAATGTTCAGGAGGAACGGTCTAAGTATGAGACTCATGATTAACAATGATAAGAGAAAACTTAATAGTTAAAAAAACACACTTATGCAAAAATAATTTCAATTAGCAAAAGAATAATATAAAGAAAGAAAGAAAAATCAAATCAACGAAAATCAATTCAAATTTAGTGGGTCACTCAAATTTATTTCGGTGTCTTTTTCATGTGGTTGGTACTCTAGATATGGCTTTAATCTTTGACTATTAACTTTAAACGTGACACCGTTCTTTGGGTCCTTAATTTCAATTGCCCCATGTGGAAAAACAGTATGTACAATAAATGGACCAGACCAACGAGAGCGTAACTTACCTGGGAATAAGTGCAAGCGAGAATTGAATAAAAGCACTTTCTGACCTGGAGTGAACGATTTTCTCATAATTTGCTTATCATGTAAGACTTTCATTCGTTGCTTGTAAATCTTGGCATTTTCGTATGCGTCATTGCGAATTTCTTCAAGTTCTGCCAGTTGTAATCTTCTTTTCTTTGCATGTCAAAGTTGAATTTCTTGATGGCCCAATACACACGATGCTCGAGTTCCACAGGTAGGTGGCAAGCTTTTCCATACACTAGCCTATAGGGTGACATCCCAATCGGGGTCTTGAAAGCCGTTCTATATGCCCATAATGCATCATCAAGTCTTAATGACCAATCTTTTCTGTCCGGCCTCACCGTCTTTTCTAATATGTGCTTTATTTCTTGATTGGAGATCTCAACTTGGCCATTGGTTTGCGGATGATACGGAGTCGCCACTTTGTGTGTGATTGAATACTTTGTCAAAAGAGCTTTGAATGCTTTGTTACAAAAGTGGGCACCACAATCACTGATTATTGCTCGAGGGAATCCAAAGTGTGAAACAATATTGCTTTTCAAAAATCCTATTACCACCTTGTGATCATTGGTTCGACATGCAATTGCTTCTACCCATTTTGATACATAGTCAACAGCAACCAATATGTATTGATGGCCAAAAGAAGAGGGAAAAGGTCCCATGAAGTCGATACCCCATACATCAAAAATCTCAACCACTAAAATTGGATTTACTGGCATCATGTTCCTTCGTGTAATGCTCCCCATTCGTTGACAACTATCACATGAAGAACAGAAAGTGTAAGCGTCTCGAAATATAGATGGCCAATAGAAACCACATTATAAAACTTTAGTCGCTGTTTTCTTAGCACTAAAATGGCCTCCACAAGCTTGTTCATGGCAGAATGAAAGGATATTCTGAATTTCATTTTCTGGGACACATCGTCTAACAAGTTGATCTGCACAATACTTGAACAAATACGGGTCATCCCAAAAGAAATTCTTTATTTCTGCAAAGAATTTAGCCTTGTCTTGCTTGGTCCAATGCTCTGGAAGTTTACCTGTAACAAGATAATTAACTATATCAGCATACCAAGGTAATACTTCCACATTCATTAATTGTTCATCTGGAAATGACTCATTCAATGGTAATGGCTCTGTAATTGTGTCAAAATGTAGACGAGAGAGATGGTCCGCCACAACATTTTCTGTCCCTTTTTTATCTTTGAATTCCACGTCAAATTCCTGCAAAAGTAACACCCAACGAATTGTTAACATATATGTTTCCATAATATTGATTTTGATGATAACAAACAAGATTAAGAATGATTAATCTTTTAAGATCAAATTATTTTTATACATTTTAAATAAATCATTATTTTTACATTATAAAGGTTTTATATTTAATGGAAAAATGATTTTATGAAATTGATTGTTTTTATTCCTTTTAAATAAATCATTATTTTCATATTTTAAATGTTTCATATTTAATTGAAAAATGATTTTATGAAATTGGTTGTTTTTCAAAGTTTATGGTTTAATTGAAAGAATTTTGAAAACTTTGAAATAAACAAGTATTGCTTGAAATTTTGGTAAACGACTTATTTGAAAAGTTTCATAGCATTTTTGGCTATATCATAATTTCATAAAGTTTTGGGATTAACAAAGCATTACTTAGAAATTATGAAATTGGACCTATTTGTAAAGTTTTATAACATTTTGGGTCGTAACACAGTTTTATAAAGTTTTGGGGGTCAAACTATAAATTTAGGAAATATTTCATAGCATCAGGCGATTCTTGTAGAAAACGGCGATCCGACATCTTGATAACGGCTCGCCGACATCTAACAGAATTGAAGATTAGTCTCTGGAACTAAACGGCGAACCGACATGTGTGATAAACGGCTCGCCGATATCAACCAGTAGCCTCTGGACCTAAACGGCGATCCGACATATAGTTAACGGCGATCCGACAATTTGAAAAATCAATCCGACACGAGTGCGAAAGTCGATGTTTTTCCAACTATAAATAAGCTCAATCCATTTCAAACAAAAAGAATTCTAACGATCATCATTGAGCAAAATATTGAGAATACAACTTTCATTGAGCTTTGAATCTTTGTATTCATCTCATTCATTCACACATTGAGCTTTCGCTTGAGATTAAACACATTGTGAGAGAGAGATTCATTTGCAATCATTTTTGTAAAATCAAGTTAAAAGATTGTAAGTGTTGGGATACACTTGGGTTAAGAGATTGGGGATAATCTCTTGTTGTAAAGGTCCATTGACACCTTGGAAGTCAATTGTAAGCGTTTGAAGCCTTGGGAGGCTAGCTTAGTGAAATCCTCAAGCCCTGTGAGCTTGGAGGCGTGGACGTAGGCGGGGATAGCCGAACCACGTAAAAATCATTGTGTTCGTTTTCTCTTCCCTTACTCATTTATTATTGTGCTTTTATTGAATTTATTGTTTTCAAATTTATTAAGGCATTAGATTGGATTTGTGTGTGGTTTGCCTAGGATAATTTTTAAAATCCCAATTCACCCCCCCTCTTGGGTTGCCTAGTTAGTATTTCATTTGGTATCAGAGCAAGGTTCTCTTGTGTAGACTTAACCGTCTAGAGTTAAAGATCCATGGCAACCCATAGTGACTCAACCTTTAGGGAAGGACAATCCACAATTAGACCACCGTTCTTTGACGGTAATGACTACCCATATTGGAAAACTAGGATGAGAATTTATCTACAAGCTTTAGATTATGATATTTGGGAAATTGTTTGTGATGGTCCATTTATGCCTTTGACTAAAAACGAAGCCGGGGAAGATATTCCAAAACCTTCAAGGGAATGGAATGAATTGGAAAAGAGAAAAGCTTCTTTAAACTCCAAAGCTATGAATGCCTTGTTTTGTGCACTAGATAAGAAAGAGTTTCATAGAGTATCTAGTTGTGAAAGTCCTAATGAAATTTGGCGCAAACTTGAAGTTGTTTATGAAGGCACAAATCAAGTGAAAGAGTCTAAAATTAGTAGGTACACTCGACAATATGAATTGTTTCAAATGGAACAAAATGAGAGTGTGTATTCTATGTACACTAGATTTACAGACATAGTGAACACTCTAGGAGCCCTAGGAAAGACCTTTTCAAATTGTGAGAAAGTTAAGAAAATCATTAGGTCACTACCTAAGGAATGGAGACCAAAAAGGACTGCCATTGAGGAAGCCAAAGATTTAAATGTATTACCTATTGATGATTTAATTGGTTCTCTTATTTCTTATGAGGAAGACTTGGCAGCCGAAAGAGGCAATGAGGAGAAGAAGAAAAGCATTGCTCTCAAAGCCTTGAAACATGAAAGTGATGAGGAAAGCGGCTGGATGAGGAGGAGATGGATATGCTGGCTAGGAGGTTTAGAAAACTTTTTAAGAAATCCGGTGAGCGAAGAAAATCTAGAGACCTCAAGAACCGAAAGGAGAAGAAGGAAGTAATCACTTGTTATGAATGCAAGAAACTCAGACACATACGACCGGAATGCCCTCTTCTCAACAAGCTCAAGAAGAGAGCAATGGTAGCCACATGGGATGATAGCGATGAGGAAACAAGTGATGGTGAAGAGCATCAAGAAATGACAAATCTAGCTCTCATGGCAATTGGAGATGAATCGGATGATGAACTTGATGAGGTAAATGATCTTCTTACTTATGTTGAATTACATGACGCGTTTAAAGAATTGTATGATGAGTGGATGAAAATTGGTAAAAGAATGCATGTCTTAAAAAGAAAATGGTAGAGCTCAAAAGTGAAAATGAATCTCTATGTGCAAAGATTACATGCCTAGAATTAGAGAATAAAACATTGCATGATAGAGTTGCATTATCAAATGAGAAACCTAGCACTTCACATGAGCATCTAGAATATCACATAGATGACTTGAAAAAGGAAAATGAAATGCTTAAGAAGAAGAGCAATGAGTTAAATGAGATTGTTTTAAGATTTACAAATGGACAAAAGATGTTGGATAACTTGATTAATTCACAAAAATGTGTGTTTGATAAAGGAGGACTTGGTTATAAGCCTTATTTGAAACAAAAGTATTATAAGAACTATTTTGTGAAGAGTACATCTACTAACAATCAAGTTGTATGTCATTATTGTAATCAAAACGGTCACATAAAGCTTGGTTGTCCTATTAAAAGAAAAGTATATTATGGAATAAAATGTGTTTGGGTTCCAAAAGGAACAATTGCTAACAGTCAAGGACCCAAGAGCATTTGGGTACCAAAGGGTACAACTTGAATTTGTTTTGTAGGTACCACAATCAAGGAATGGTGGAGAAGTTCCTCGATGAAAGCTTGTGAGGATAATCATTGGAGCATGATCTAGGAGAAAAAGATGAGGCAAGATGATTTAATTGTTTTGGTAATAATTCTTGCCATATTAATTTTGTTGAATGAATCATGATAAATGAATTTGCGAAAATATCCTTGTATGTTTACATGATTGAATTATCATTGTGTTTAACATTCAGTGTTTTATCATGATAGCTTATCAACTCATCATGATGGATTTGTTTGATGTTAATGTTTATGAAGTGTTTAAGCATGATAGTTAAGTGGTGTGTTTGATTTATTTTTGAATGCTTATATGTTTAATTATTGTGTAAATCCCAAGTTTGCACAAGCTGTAATGAATTGGTCATAACTCCTTCTAGAAAACTCCAAACCCAGTTCTGTAAAATTTATTGGAAAGCTAACTTAATTATCTTTCCAACGGTATATAGCTTGCATGTTAAATCTCGCTCAATCAATACAGTTTTTATTTCGAAGTTGACCTTTCTGTATTTTCTTAATCTTTGAATGCTTATATGTTTCATGATTGTGTAAAATATATATACATGATGAATAAATTATATATGTGAATTCTTGTATCGTTAATTGTGTTATATCATCATTCACTTATAAAATTGACATCATTGTTTGATACGATTTCATATGTTTGATCTTGTATGCATTTATGTCTCATGTATAAAATGGCTTATTGAAAAGTTCTAAATCTCAAAATGATTTAAAATTAATCAATTTTAAAAGCCAAAAATAAAATGGTGAGTGTAATACAAGTATAAGAGCTAGCCAATATTCAATTAGAGACAAAAGGTTTTCCAAGTCTAAACCAGTTTATCACTTTCTCTAATCCGGAAAATCATTTTTCTTATCGATTTCTCTTGGGACAAATTCTGGATAACCGAATTGTCCAAATCGGTGAGCCGCATCATCTTTGGTTGCTCTCGGATCAATATTCGGATAACCGGATTATCAATCTGGAAAACCGGATTCCCATATGGCATTCACTGGATTGAACCGGACAGCCGGTTATGTAAATCTGGAAAACCGGATTCGAGTGAAGGACTTGCTGGTCACAACCGGATTTCCGGTTCAAGCCTAACCGGCAAGCCGTTTACGAGTTTGGCTGATTTTGTTTTGCTTCTCCTTCCTTCGTTATTTTTCTGCACTTGTTCTTCCTCTCTCTCAAAATCGTGAGCCACCCTCTTCCATTTCCAATCAATTTCTCTTCATTTCTAAAATCATTTTAATTGATTCAAACTTACTCTTTTTATTCAATATCTTGAAAATCTGAATTTGTGCATTTTGAGTATTTCAAATTACCACTTCCATAATGAGTTCTCCTTATGGATTTTACCATAGTTTTCTATTATATTATGCACTTACATTTTCATATGCATTGTTGCTTTCATTATGGATTGATGATGATTATTGTTCGATAGTTGGATGTTTTATATTTGGATAATGTGGAACTAATGTGCTTATCTTGACTTTTTTATGATCAAGAGGGAGATATGAGATGTAAGGGAGAAATACATCTACTTTGAAATTCTTAAGCATATGAGATTTTTTGTAAGTTATATTAAAATGTCACATTAGATCTTTGATGAGTTTAATTGTCTTGATTTCTAAAATGTGATTGGTAATTATAGAGCTTGAATTGTTGACATTATGCTCTTATGACTTTTTGCATTCCCTTGCTTAGCTTATTACTTGTTCTATTTTGGATAATATGCTTTTTGAACATTTTTATTGTCCAAAGGGGGAGACAAAATAATAAATCATTTTAATGATGTAAATTGAGGGAAATAACATGCATTGTGAGCATTCTTTTAATGGTTGATATATGATTATGGAATCCTCGGATTTAATTGTTACAAGTGTTGGGGGAATTCATATTGATTTTGATGATTAATGATTATATGTGCATTACTTGATGAATTGATGGAGTTGTTGATATTGTTTAATCTTATATGGAAGTATTTTTAACTATGTTGTGTATTTGAGGATTTGTGCATTTTAAGGGGAGACTATGTCGAACTTTTTGCTCGTACAAAATAGGTAATATTTTCATCGAATTATTTTTTTTTTATGATCTTGTTTCGATTGCATCTATCTATCTTTCCTTTTTGCGATGAAGGGGGAGATAAATATGATATGTTTTTGGATAAAATCTTTTCGGTTAAAATTTTAAATTGGCCATATATTTAGGGAGAGCATATAATATAATTTTGGATAATATGCATTTTGAACTTTTTTATTGTCTAAAGGGGGAGACAAAGTAATATATCATTTCAATGTTGTTAAAAGAAGGAGAATAATATGCACTTTGAATATTCTTTTGATGATTTTGATGATATGTGATTATGGTAAGTACTTGATGATTTTGAGATATGATGATAATTTATGAGCAATATTACTAAATTTGTATTTGAGGTGATGCTTGTTGTTAGGGGGAGATTTTTTTCGAAATTTCTATTCGGACAATATGGGTAACAAATTTCCTACTCTTATTCTTTTCCTTTATGTTTTCTTTTTTATGATGAGGGGGGAGAAGAATACATGTTTTCAAATTTATAAAATAAAAAAATTTGCTATTTTTTTTCTTTGCCAATTAAGTTTTTTTCTTTTTGATGATGAGGGGGAGAAAAATCTATGTATTTAAATTTGTTAATTTAGCTAAATTGTAAGAGAAGCTTACATTTAGGGGGAGCAATTTGTGCAATCATTTTTTAAATACATGAAACGTTTGTCATCATCAAAAAGGGGGAGATTGTTAACATATATGTTTCCATAATATTGATTTTGATGATAACAAACAAGATTAAGAATGATTAATCTTTTAAGATCAAATTATTTTTATACATTTTAAATAAATCATTATTTTTACATTATAAAGGTTTTATATTTAATGGAAAAATGATTTTATGAAATTGATTTTTTTTATTCCTTTTAAATAAATCATTATTTTCATATTTTAAATGTTTCATATTTAATTGAAAAATGATTTTATGAAATTGGTTGTTTTTCAAAGTTTATGGTTTAATTGAAAGAATTTTGAAAACTTTGAAATAAACAAGTATTGCTTGAAATTTTGGTAAACGACTTATTTGAAAAGTTTCATAGCATTTTTGGCTATATCATAATTTCAGAAAGTTTTGGGATTAACAAAGCATTACTTAGAAATTATGAAATAGGACCTATTTGTAAAGTTTTATAACATTTTGGGTCGTAACACAGTTTTATAAAGTTTTTGGGGTCAAACAATATTTAAATAAGCGATCCGACATCTTGATAACGGCTGTAATTGAAGATTAGTCTCTAACAGCAGGACCTAAACGGCGATCCGACATATAGTTAAGCGATCCGACAATTTGAAAAATCAGCGGCGCAAAGTCAATTAGTTTTTCCAACTATAAATAAGCTCAATCTAATTCAAACAAAAAGAATCCTAACGATCATCATTGAGCAAAATATTGAGAATACAACTTTCATTGAGCTTTAAATCTTTGTATTCATCTCATTCATTCACACATTGAGCTTTCGCTTGAGGTTAAACACATTGTGAGAGAGAGATTCATTTGTAATCATTTTTGTAAAATCAAGTTAAAAGATTGTAAGTGTTGGGATACACTTGGGTTAAGAGATTGGGGATAATCTCTTGTTGTAAAGGTCCATTGACACCTTGGAAGTCAATTGTAAGCGTTTGAAGCCTTGGGAGGCTAGCTTAGTGAAATCCTCAAGCCCTGTGAGCTTGGAGGCGTGGACGTAGGCGGGGATAGCCGAACCACGTAAAAATCCTTGTGTTCATTTTCTCTTCCCTTACTCATTTATTATTGTGCTTTTATTGAATTTATTGTTTTCAAATTTATTAAGGCATTAGATTGGATTTGTGTGTGGTTTGCCTAGGATAATTTTTAAAATCCCAATTCACCCCCCCTCTTGGGTTGCCTAGTTAGTATTTCACGAATTAGTCTAGCTTTTGCATCTTTCTTTGTGAGAAGATATTTAAGAGCAGCATGATCTGTGAATATAATTATTTTACAACCAATGAGATAAGATCGAAATTTTTCCAATGCAAACACTACTGCTAGCATTTCTTTTTCAGTAGTTGAATAGTTCAACTGTGCATCATTCAATGTCATACTAGCATAGTAAATAACATGAGGAATTCAATCAACCCTTTGTCTAATCGCTCCTGCATAATCGGATGCATCACACATGAGCTCAAATGGTAAGTTTGGGGGTTGAATGATGGGTGATGATGTCAACAAATGCTTTAATTTTTCAAACGCAACAAGACATGAATCATCAAAGACAAAGGTACATCGCTTATGGTCTAGAAACTTTGCTAAAATCTTTAATGAAACGTCTATAAAAAAAATGCCCAAGGAAAGATCTTACTTCTCTATTTTAGGTGGAGGAAGATTAGAAATGAGATCCACCTTGGCTTTGTCAACCTCAATACCTTTGCTCGAAATGATGTGACCGAGAACAATACCTTGTTTTACCATAAAATGGCACTTCTCCCAATTTAAGACCATGTTCTTTTCGATACATCTCTGCAGAACTAGCGTTAGATGATGTAAACATTGATCAAACGAATCACCAAAGACAGAAAAATCATCCATAAAGACTTCAAGGAATCGTTCAACCATATCAGAAAAAATGCTTAGCATGCATCGTTGAAATGTAGCAGGTGCATTGCATAATCTAAATGGCATTCTCCTATATGCAAATGTGCCAAAAGGGCAAGTTAAAGTAGTTTTCTCTTGATCTTTTGGTGCTATGGGAATCTGATTATATCCTGAGTAGCCATCTAGAAAGCAATAAAATTCGTGGCCTGCTAATCTATCAAGCATTTGATCAATAAATGGTAAAGGAAAATGGTCTTTACGTGTGACAGAATTCAACTTTCTATAATCAATGCATACACGCCATCCTGTAGTTACTCTAGTTGGTTTCAATTCATTATCAGCATTGGTAACTACTGTGACTCCTGACTTTTTTGGGACAACTTGCACAGGACTGACCCATGAACTATCAGAAATTGGGTAAATGATACTTGTGTCTAATAGCTTAAGGACTTCAGTTCTTACAACTTCTTTCATGTTAGGATTTAACCGACGTTGCATTTCCCTAGTAGATTTAGCATTTTCATCAAGGTGAATGTAATGCATACAATCTGCAGGGTTTATACCTTTTATGTCTGCTATGGTCCATCCTAATGCTCCTTTTTGTTCGTCATTGAGGGATGATGAAATGATTACCGGCAAAGTACTTTCTTCTCCCAAAAATGCATATTCCAATGTGTTGGGCAATGGTTTGAGCTCGAGTTTCGGTGGTGATTCTGATGATGGGGTGAGTTTCTTTTCTGATGGTGCTAGTTGTTCAACTCTTGACTTCCATTTATTAGTGTCCATGGATGGTGCTGAGTCAAGCAGGGCGTTGACCTCATCGACTGATCTGTCAATATCAAAATCAAAATCAAAGTGAGTTAAGCATGTCTGTAAAGGTTCATCACTAAGGTTTGAAATAAAAGTGTCATCAATTAATGCTTCAATTAAATCCACATCAACAATTCCATCATCTGCATTATGAGGTTGTTTGGCAATGTTGAAGATGTTCAGCTCCATAGTCATATTGCTAAAGGACAACTGCATATTTCCAGTCCTGCATTGAATGTGAGCATCCGCAGTTGCTAAGAAAGGTCGGCCTAAAATAATGGGGATGTGCTTCCTCGAGTCCTGTATTGGTTGAGTGTCAATTACAATAAAATCAACAGGAAAATAAAACTTATCTACCTGGATAAGCACGTCCTCCACAATACCACGAGGTATTTTCGTGGACCGACCGAGTTGGGTGTAATTCTCCCAAGTTTCACAAATACAGAATAAGGCAACAAATTTACACTAGCTCCTAAATCCAACAAAGCATTCTCAATTGTGTGGTTCCCTATACTACATGAGATAGTGGGGGAGCCTGGGTCTTTGCATTTTAAAGAAATTTTATGTTGGAGTATAGAACTAACGTTTTCTGTTAAAAATGCCTTCTTTTGAACATGCATATTTCTCTTTTTAGTGCAAAGGACTTTAAGAAACTTGGCATAAGATGGAACTTGTTTTATAGCATCAAGTAAAGGGATGTTAACACTTACCTGTTTGAAGATTTCGAGAATCTCACCTATGGATTTTCCCTTCTTGCCTTTAGCTAACCTCTGGGGAAATGGAGCTTTGGGAACGTATTCTCGTGGGTTGGTTTCTTCTTTCTCCTCCGGTGGTGAGTCCTCAAGACTCACAGGAACAATTTGATTTTCTTTTGTCACCGGCATCTCCACTTTGTTGTCGACTTCTTTTCCTTTTTGCAAGGTCATGACTGCTTTGACTTCTCCATGTGGTGGTACTTGCTTCATGTACTCCTTTAGATTAGGCAGTTGACTTGGAAACTTGCCTTCTCGGTCATTGCCAAGGTCCGAAGAAGCAAGTTGTCCCACCATCTTCTCGAGGCTTCGATTGGGCTTGTGAATTGAAGCCTGCTCTCAACTCATTTCGTAGTCCATCAATGGTGCGGTTCTGTTGTTCAATCGTAGAGTGAGTAACATTCTTGAAATTCTGGAATGCATCCTCCCATGGTCTGGGTTGAAAGTAGTTTTGGTTCTGATTGTATGGTCTAAATGGAGCCTGAGAGGCTTGAGGAATTTGTTGCATTGGTGGAGCTGGAGCTGCTGGTCCATTCTGTTGGAGTCCTTGAGACCATGAAAAATTAGGGTGGTCTCTCCATCCAGGGTTATATGTGTTGGAGTATGGGTTGTAATTTGATGGTTTTCTCATTACACCTATGGCATTGGCTTGATCGGATAGTGAGTCATGTGGCTCTGTTGATTTAGCGATAACGATGCTATTTGTCGAGAGAGACCTTCAATTATTGCTTTGACTTCTTTAATTTCGAACTTGACTATGTGAACCTCATTCACTCCCTTAATTCTTCTAGTGTTCTGAGTGATCGACTCGTTGTTGGGAATTATCCTTGGAAGAATTCCCAAATTTCTGATGCACTTTTTGACATTAGCTCTCCTCCACTTGTTGCCATTAGCCATTCTTGCACATTCGGCAATAATCCCTCCAAAAAGTATTGGCATTGGTGCCATTTCTCGTACCCATGATGTGGACACTTCAAGAGTAGTCCATTGAATCGCTCCCATGTTTCAAAAAATTGCTCGTCCTCTCTCTGGGTAAACTCAGAGATTTCCCTGCGAATAGCATTTGTTTTATGCACTGGGAAATATTTATTCAAAAATTTAGTTACCATTTGTTCCCATGATGAAATGCTATTGGCAGACAATGTATTAAGCCATGAACGAGCTATATCTTTTAAAGAAAATGGGAATAATCTGAGTTTAACATCATCGTCTGAAAAATTTTCATATTTAAAAGTTTGACAAATGGCATGAAAATCGTTCAGATGATTATATGGGTCCTCATTTTCTAAGCCATAAAATGTGGGGAGACAATTTAGCACACTAGGTTTTAGTTCAAAACTCCTAGCAGCTACATTTGGGTATCTTATGCATGATGTGCTCAAATTTGCTAAAGGACTGAAATAATCCTTAAATGGTCTCTCCTGTGGTGCTTGTAAATCCATTTTATTTTTAACGTGCCTGTGTGTGCGAAGTGTTTTTTTCTAATTCAATGTCTATAGATTCAAGATTAGGTAATAATGACCTACGACCATGCATGCAAAATAAATAAAATAAAAATAAAGATGAGAACAAAACAAATAAGAAGAGGGAGAAATTATGATACTAACCTTATTGCGCTGGTACAACCTTTCTATAAAAACACACTAAAACAAATACGTGAAATAAATTAACTAAAAGTAAATTAATAAGAAAAAAAATTACAAAGAAAAATAAATTGAAAATTAAATTACAGAATTTTAAAGAAGAAAAAAATAAAATAAAATTCTTAACTCAAAATATAAATTCAATCTTTTTTTTATAAAAAAAAATTACAAGAAAACAATTAAAAGAAATTATTCACAAAAATTAATTCTATGAATTAAAATTACTTACCTGGCGCCAAAAACTTGTTGTGCAAATTTAAATGTACTAGCAAGGGCACTAATCTATTGTAGTATAGACTAATGGTGACGAGTGTCGATCCCACGAGGAGGTGGATTTTAATTGTGTATAGAATTAATTTTGTAAATGGGTTGTTGGATTTATGGTGGAAATGATTTGGAATATGCTAAAACTTAAATTAAAATGGCGAGAATAAATTCCAAATTTAGAATTGAAATGGCGAGAATAAATTGAAAAGAATTCTATTGAAATGACGTACTTGGGTATCTGGATCCGTATCAACATGCATCATGGGCTAAATAATCCGTATTAATACCAATTAAATCATGAGGGGGGAATCCACACCTCATGAACCACGCTCTAATCAATATGGTGCTAAGGGCTTATCGTGCTAAATAATAATAACCTTGTACTAGAGGGTGAACCAAGTGTTTAGACAAGATTAGTATTATTTGTCGACGAGAAGTCAAAACATGCACAAAAACTAGAGGGGAAGAGAAAATAAATTTACCAAATAAAGCCCATGACACATGTTGAGACTTCACCTTCAACTCAAGCTTGAAAGAAAATTAGCCACTCAGAATTGAACCAGGGGCAAAATGGGGATTTATTAAAATACAAAGAAAAATACAAGATGGAGAAGGAATTACAGAAAATGGAGTCCAAAAATGGATTCAGGGATATCAAATTACGGGGGGGAGGCCCCCTTTTTATAGATACATGGAGTAAATCATGGCCATCGGATTAAAAACAGCTTTGATTGCGCACATCATCACGGTTTGACCACGCGGATGAATAGTAACGGTTTGATAAAGCGGTTTGGTTGAAAATAATCTATGTGATGCACGCGAGATTTTGTGATATCGCGTCACCATCATAAGAATTTTAGTGATCGTGACACCTCATCAATGCCACATCATCGGTCAATGCCACGTCATCGATCCGGTGAAGAAAGTATGATCAGTATCACATGTGAATAGTGTCATTTTTCATTTTATGCTCCTCCTAAGGTTTTCAACCGTCCTGAGTTCAAAAGTGATGTCCGTTTTGCCATCTGATCTCTCCTTTATTGTGAAATGACTATAATGCCCCTAAAATACATAAAATACTTAATTAAAATAAAACACATGGAATTAAATCAAAAGAAGGTTAAATACATAAAAGTAAGGGTTGTTAGTAAGACTTGAAATGTAAAATGACAGTTTTCTCCTTTATAAATATACATTTTCTAACACTCAACAACGATCTCTTAAAATGCATTCGAGCAAATATGTTCATTGTGAAATTCATAATTTATAGAAGTTGTTCCAAAAGGAAAGTACACAATTTAGTCTTGGGAATCTGACTCTAAAAGACCATGTTTGCCAGTTTATAAGAAAACTAAATGGGAAGCTTATCCTCGACCCATATAGGGCATTTAAATCATTACTGGACGTAAAACCAGAGGAAGATGTGAGCCACAATCATAACTACTAGTAAATATCTTTTTATTTTATATTTTGCATTATTATTATTGTCTATTGTGTTATTTTATATCTAATCACTGTTTGCTTTTTCTTTTCACTGTTTCCCTTTGAATTATTAAGCCAAAAACACACCACCTTATTTACAAATGTGTATCATTATGTCTGTCGCCAAGATCTTTAAATAGGAGCTCATTTTCAAGCACTCACAAATTGTTTCTTTCTTAGAATTGTTCTAATGGCAGCAACTTCAAGTAGACAACTTAAGAACATTTGTGTGCTTTCTGGATTTCGCTATGGAAAGTATAAGGAGTTCGTTCAAGCAGTCATAGATCTTGGTCGTGTTTTAGCAGAAAGACAACTACATCTTATATATGGAGGAGGTGACTGAGGGTTATCAAAGCTTGTCTCTGAAGTTGCTTTCATTCGAAGAAGCCAAGTGCTAGGCATTTTTCCAAAAGCCTTAAAACCTTTAGGATGTCTACCAGACCCCACCAACTGGAGAAGAGTTAGTTGTCTCAAGTATGCAAGAAAGAATATTTGAAATGTTAAATCATGTTGACTGTTGTGCAAATTTTAATGTACTCACAAGCGAACGAATCTATTGTAGTATAGATCAATGGTGACGAGTGTCGATCCCACGAGGAGATGGATTTTAATTGCGTGTAGAATTAATTTTGTAAATTGGTGATTGGATTTGTGGTGGAAATGATTTGGGATATGCTAAAACTTAAATTAAAATGACGAGAATAAATTCTAAAATTGGAATTGAAATGACGAGAATAAATTGAAGAGAATTCTATTGAAATGACGTACTTGGGTATCTGGATCCGTATCAACATGCATCATGGCTAAATAATCCTTATTAATACCAATTAAATCATGAGGGGGGAATCCACACCTCATGAACCACACTCTAATCAATATCGTGCTAAGGGCTTATCGTGCCAAATAATAATAACCTTGTACTAGGGGGCCGGTAAAACCAATGCGGTACTAGACAAGATTAGTATTATTTGTCGATGAAAAGTCAAAACATCCACAAAAATTAGAGGGGAAGAGAAAATAAATTTACCAAATAAAGCCCATGACACATGCTGAGACTTCACCTTCAATCCAAGCTTGAAAGAAAATTAGCTACTCATAATTGAACTAGGGGTAAAATAGGAATTTATTAAAATACGTAGAAAATACAAAATGGAGAAGGAATTACGGAAAATGGATCCCAAAAATGGATTTAGAGATATCAAATTAGGGGGGGAGGCTCCCTTTTTATAGATACATGGAGTAAATCATGGCCATTGGATTGCACGCGACGCATTGACCACGTGGATGAACAGTAACACGGTTTGACCCGGGTTGAACAGTAATGCGGTTTGGTTGAAAATAATCCTGTGTGATGCATGTACCGTATGCGAGATTTTTCGTCCACTGATATGTTGCCACGTCACCATCAACAGTACATAAGAATTTTAGCCCAACAGGATCGTGACACCTCATCAGTCAATGCCACATCATCGGTCAATGCCACGTCATCGATGTATCGTGAATAGTACCGTACATGTGAATAGTGGCATTTTTCCTTTTATGCTCCTCCTAAGGTTTTCGACCGTCCTGAGTTCAAAAGTGATGTCTGTTTTGCCGTCTGATCTCTCCTTTATTGTGAAATGACTATAATACCCTTAAAATACATAAAATTCTTAATTAAAATAAAACACATGTAATTAAATCACAAGAAGATTAAATACATAAAAGTAAAGGTTGTTAGTAAGACTTGAAATGTAAAATGTCGGTTTTCTCCTTTATAAATATGCATTTTCTAACACTCAACACACCCCCCAACCAGCTTATTGCTAGTCCCTAGCAAATAAAACGAAAACAAAATTCAAATCCAAAATGATTTTTTTTTTATAGAAACACTCGTGTTTATTCAATCAGATTAATGATAGCAATCAAATAAAAGTATAAGCATTATCTCCAGTCTAAAGAAACATCACACCCACATCAACCATCCACATGAATCAACCTAGTAGACTTTGTTATAGCTACTTTCAAGAATGACATGTCAAACCCCAAAATCTCACTGGAAGTAGTGACATTCTCACAAAGAAATTAAACCCAATAAAAATAGTCACTCCAATGAATGGTAATTGAGAGAAAATAATAAATATATGATATCACATGCTCTCACCAAGATGAAATAAATATGCCCTCAGCTTAGAAATAATACGATCTCAAGTCAAACAAAAATGCTAGTCAACCCAATTTATTTATCTTTTTTTATTATTTTTTTTATTATGCACCACTACATCTTTTTAGCCCATATAACTAGCTTCTACTTCAAACTATAGTTCCCTAAAATCAATGACTTTTATTAGGACGTAACGTAGGCTAGGAACATGGCTAACACAGAAGGAAAATAAGGAAAACAAAGTTTATGTTTGAGAAAAATGCAGAGAATTTTTTATTTTTTATTTTTTGAAGTTGCAAGGTGGATTTCACCTATTGTTGTTATTTTTATTCTTTTAAAACAACAACTTTTGTTTTGTTTTGTTTTTTTTTTTACTTTTATTGGGCATAACTTCACCGAACAAAATAATTATTTACATTTTCTCAAACATAAATAGGTGATGGAACTTATAAGACATCGGATAATACTCCAAATCAGATTGGGTCAAGATGATAAGTTGACAAAGAAAATGTTTTTTTTTTGTTTTTTTTAAAGACTCAAAAGGGTTAACTATGGATATTTAATAAAAGGGATGGCTAGAAAGGCTCAAACGGATCAAAGATGGCATTTCCATCATCTTTTAGGGCTCTAAATAATCATTCATATCTACTACTTAGATGGGCCTCCCAATGTAGCAACACACATTTTTTTTCTTTTTTTTTATTTTACATTTTTTTTAGGGTTAACTCAAAAGAAATCTAGATATCGTGTATAAAATAATAAACTACTAAGCTGTATAGAGAATGGACAAAAGGGTTACTCTCCAAGAAAATGATAGGCTCAACAACTCAAGACCAAAGATAATACAAATACTAAAATTTGAAATTAATCATGTATCCAATGTTAAAACAAATCACACAAAAATTTTTATTTTGTTTTTTTTAAACAACATTCTACCCCCAACCTATTCTAAGCATGAAAGAAAAATATGCATGCAAAAATACGAAAATAATGCAGAAAAACTAATTAGAAAAGTTACACTTAAAATGATAGAAAAAGAAAATGATTTTTTTTTATAGGCTCAAAAGTTTGAAAATGTATATTTATAGAGGAGAAATTAAAAAGAAACATCAAAACTTAATAAAGAAAAAGAAAATGTCTGCAATTTTTTTTTACTTTTTTTTGTTTTTATTATTATTATTTTTTTCAAAGATGAAGATGCGTTTCTAGAGTTACTACACTCCATATTCAGCCATCTTCAACATACAACGTTAGCAACAGCTAGTTTCTACAACAAAAAATCAGTAAAAACTTAACCAAGATTCCACAATTGTCGACTATTCCCTCCCCCCAACCAGAACGAAACATTGTCCTCAATGTTTTAAAGGAAATAAGTAGAGTTTAGAAGACATCACCTGGGTGGTGCAACACAGAAGAAAATATTTACAGGCGAAGAGTTAAATCTAATTTGTACTTTTTACTGCCGCTACTGTTACCATCATTATTTGGACGCTCCAACACAAAGGTCCAGGGGTCTGGCTCCGGTCTATAAGCTTGTAACATATCAAGTAGCTCATTAGCAGTGTAAGCACAAATAAAGAGTTTTTTTGCATTAAAGGGAATGAAATAGTTTTTTATTGCATGGTTAAGAAATGCGATAAAGCCATCATAAAAGTTATTGACATTTAACAAACCGATGGGTTTCTGGTGGATGTGCAGATGGGCCCAAGATGCTAGTGTGATAAGAGCCTCTAGTGTTGCAAGATCTCCTGGAAGGAAAATAAAAGCATCAGCATGATTAAGCATTTCAGTTATTCTTTCTTGAATACCTAAGACGACTAACTCTTCTCTAGTCGATGAGTCAGTCAAACTTCCCAAAGGTTTTAGGACTCTTGGGATGATGCCTAAAACTTGACTTCCTCTGATAAAAGCTGCTTCTGAGACCATTTTTTATACCCCTCGGTTACCTCCTCCACACACCAAGTGTAATTTTTTCGCTGCTATGTTTCGACCAAGATCTATGGCTGCCTCCACGAACTCTTTATGTTTGCCATAGTTAAATCCAGAAAGCACACAAATGTTCTTGAATTGTCTATTAGGAGTAGCTGCCATTGTGATACTTCTCAAAAACAATTTGTGAGTGCTTGACAAAAAAAAGAAATCACATTTAAGAATCTTGGTGACAGTGGATCACAGCTGTGTATGAGGTAACGTGTCAGTGTCAAATACGCGTAAAGCACATGGCTCGAGAGTAAAAAAGGAAACAATAAAAAGGAAAAAGCAAACAGTAATAAAATTATTAAAGACAATAATGCAAACAATAAAACAACAGTGAAATAAAATAACACTAAAGTAAAAGGATAGTTACAGGTAGTTACAACTGTGGCTCACATCTTCCTCTGGTTTTACGTCCAGAAACGGCTTGAACGCCCTCTATGGGTCGAGGATAGGCTTCCTATCCGGTTTTCTTATAAACTGGCAAACAGGGTCGTTTATAGTCAGATTCCCAAGACTATAT
Organism: Citrus mangshanensis; assembly: GCA_030449895.1. Lineage (NCBI taxonomy): Eukaryota > Viridiplantae > Streptophyta > Magnoliopsida > Sapindales > Rutaceae > Citrus > Citrus mangshanensis. The sequence goes on along the minus strand of JASUUJ010000215.1, from coordinate 9,456,889 downwards.
CGTGCATGCTCTTTCTGGAATAATGGCCATAACTGGAGAATCGCTCCTTACACATATCCACTAGGATGCGTTTCAAGAGACAAAAGGATATCATCCAATGACTCCTTATTCAAGCCATCCCTAATGAATTGAATCTTATCTTCCCTGTTATCAGACACCATTCCTAAAGAACATGGGTTTTGACAAGCAACAGAAATTCGTCGAGCTCGTCGTTTTCTTGCATAATTTCCTTTACCACAACCAGGCATGTATGCAATAAATTTTGGAGGTAACTCACCTGTCGATCGTACTTTAGCCTCGATTAACCAACGGATGTCAGCAGATATGTTATTCCGCATAAGTAATCGCATGCGTTCGGACCGAGCTTTATAGATCGTAAGGAGGGCATTATGAGGAAGTGAAGGGAATCGCTTGTGAAGTTTCGCTAGAATGTCGTTTCTGTCTATACTTTTGCCTCAGAATGTCAGTTATTATGGAAAACTGAAGTAACCGACTTGATTGTCACGGAGTACCGTTATCCAGCACTTCACCGGGGTAACAAACTAAAGCACACAAACAGAAAAACAAATTAAAACACACAAAGAAAATTAAAATCGTCCTCTTATTGAATTTACCTCAAGCTCCAACTGGATGTCGTAAACACTTCTCTCAATGTCTCTGAGTTGGCGTTCTAAACCTTCAACATAGGCTACTAACTCTGGTGGCTGTAGAGCCCAAATGCGATGTGTTTTACAAAATTGAATCTGCCTTTTGAGATGAGTTTTGACACGTTGAAGTGGTTTAAGAATATTTAAGAGGAACGGTCTAAGTAAGGTACTCATGATTAAAAATGATAAAAGAAAACTCAATAGTTAAACAAACACACTTATGCAAAAATAATTTCAATTAGCAGAAGAATAATATAAAGAAAGAAAAAAAATTAAATCAACGAAAAGAAAAAAATCAATTCAAATATGGTGGGTCACTCAAATTTATTTCGGTGTCTTCTCCATGTGGTTGGTACTCTAGATATGGCTTTAATCTTTGACCATTAACTTTAAACGTGACACTATTCTTTGGGTCTTTAATTTCAATTGCCCCATGTGGAAAAACAGTATGAACAATAAAGGGACCAGACCAACGAGAGCGTAACTTACCTGGGAATAAGTGCAAACAAGAATTGAAAAAAAGCACTTTCTGACCTAGAGTGAAAGAGTTTCTCATAATTTGCTTGTCGTGAAAGACTTTCATTCGTTGCTTGTAAATCTTGGCATTTTCGTATGTATCATTGCGAATTTCTTCAAGTTCTGCCAGTTGTAATCTTCTTTCTGAGCAGGCTTGCTGCATGTCAAAGTTGAATTTCTTGATGGCCCAATACGCACGATGCTCGAGTTCCACAGGTAGGTGGCAAGCTTTTCCATACACTAGCATGTAGGGTGACATCCCAATCGGGGTCTTGAAAGCCGTTCTATATGCCCATAATGCATCATCAAGTCTTAATGACCAATCTTTTCTGTCTGGCCTCACCGTCTTTTCTAATATGTGCTTTATTTCTCGATTGGAGTTGCGGATGATATGGGGTCGCCACTTTGTGAGTGATTGAATACTTTGTCAAAAGAACTTAGAATGCTTTGTTACAAAAGTGGGCACACCATCACTGATTATTGCTCGAGGGAATCCAAAGCGCGAAACAATGTTGCTTTTCAAAAATCCTATCACCACCTTGTGATCATTGGTTCTACATGGAATTGCTTCTACCCATTTCGATACGTAGTCAACAGCAACCAATATGTATTGATGGCCAAAGAAGGAAAGGGTCTCAAGTCGATACCCCATCGTCAAAATCTCAACCACTAAAATTGGATTTAGTGGCATCATGTTTCTTCGTGTAATGCTCCCCATTCGTTGACACCTATCACAAAAGAAAGTGTAAGCGTCTCGAAATATAGATGGCCAATAGAAACCACATTGTAAAACTTTAGTCGCTGTTTTCTTAGCACTGAAATGGCCTCCACAAGCTTGTTCATGGCAGAATGAAAGGATATTTTGAATTTCACTTTCTGGGACACATCGTCTAAGAATTTGGTCTGCACAATACTTGAACAAATACGGGTCATCCCAAAAGAAATTCTTTATCTCTGCAAAGAATTTAGCCTTGTCTTGCTTGGTCCAATGCTCTGGAAGTTTACCTGTAACAAGATAATTAACTATATCAGCATACCAAGGTAATACTTCCACACTCATTAATTGTTCATCTGGAAATGACTCATTCAGTATTAAAGACTCTGTAATTGTGTCAAAATGGAGACGAGAGAGGTGGTCCGCCACAACATTTTCTGTCCATTTCTTATCTTTGAATTTCAAGTCAAATTCCTGCAAAAGTAACACCTAACGAATTAGTCTAGCTTTTGCATCTTTCTTTGTGAGAAGATATTTAAGAGCAGCATGATCTGTGAATATAATTATTTTACAACCAATGAGATAAGATTGAAATTTTTCCAATGCAAACACTACTGCTAGCATTTCTTTTTCAGTAGTTGAATAGTTCAACTGTGCATCATTCAATGTCATACTAGCATAGTAAATAACATGCGGAATTCGATCAACCCTTTATCCTAATACTGCTCTTACTGCATAATCAGATGCATCACACATGAGCTCAAATGGTAAGCTCCAGTTCGGGGGTTGAATGATGGGTGATGATGTCAACAACTGCTTTAGTTTTTCAAATGCCACAAGACATGAATCATCAAAGATAAAAGGTACATCCTTAGCAAGTAAATTGCATAAGGGTCTAGAAACTTTGCTAAAATTTTTAATGAAACGTCTTTAGAAATCAGCATGCTTAAGGAAAGATCTTGCTTCTCTGACTGTTTTGGGTGAAGGAAGATTAGAAATGAGATCTACCTTGGCTTTGTCAACCTCAATACCTTTGCTCGAAATGATGTGACTGAGAACAATACGTTGTTTTACCATAAAATGGCATTTCTCCCAATTTAAGATCAAGTTCTTCTCGATACATCTCTGCAGAACTAGTGTTAGATGATGTAGACATTGATCAAACGAATCACCAAAGACAGAAAACTCATCCATAAAGACTTCAAAAAATCGTTCAACCATATCAGAAAAAATACTTAACATGCATGGTTGAAATGTGGCAGGTGCAATACATAATCCAAATGGCATCCTCCTATATGCAAAAGTGCCAAAAGGGCAAGTAAAAGTGATTTTCTCCTAATCTTTTGGTGCTATGGGAATCTAATTGTATCCTGAGTAGCCATCTAGAAAGCAATACAATTCATGACCTGCTAATCTATCAAGCATTTGATCAATAAATGGTAAAGGAAAATGGTCATTACGTGTGACAGAATTCAATTTTCTATAATCAATGCATACACGCCATCCTGTAGTTACTCTAGTTGGTATCAATTCATTATCAGCATTGGTAACCATTGTGACTCCTGACTTTTTGGGGACAACTTGCACAGGACTGACCCATGAACTATCAGAAATTGGGTAAATGATACATGCGTCTAATAGCTTAAGGACTTCAGTTCTTACAACTTCTTTCATATTAGGATTTAACCGACGTTGCATTTCCCTATTAGATTTAGCATTTTCATCAAGATTAGTGTAATGCATGCAGTCTACTGGATTTATACATTTTATGTCTGCTATGGTCCATCCTAATGCTCCTTTGTGCTCTTTTAAAACATCCAACAACTTACCTTTTTGTTCGTCATTTAGGGATGATGAGATGATTACCGGTAGAGAACTTTCTTCTCCCAAAAATGCATATTCCAAAGTGTTGGGCAATGGTTTGAGCTCGAGTTTCGGTGGTGATTCTGATGATGGGATGAGTTTCTTTTTTGATGGTGCTAGTTGTTCAACTCTTGACTTCCATTTATTAATGTCCATGGATGGTGCTGAGTCAAGTAGGGTGTTGACCTCTTCGACCGATCTATCAATATCAAAATCAAAACCAAAGTGAGTTAAGCATGTCTGTAAAGGATCATCACTAAGGTTTAAAATAAAAGTGTCATCAACTAATGCTTCTATTAAATCCACATCAACAATTCCATCATCTACATTGTGAGGTTGTTTGGCAATGTTGAAAATGTTCAGCTCCATAGTCATGTTGCCGAAGGACAACTGCATATTTCCAGTCCTGCATTGAATGTGAGCATCCGCAGTTTTCAAGAAAGGTCGGCCTAGAATAATGAGGATGTGCTTCCTCGAATCCTGTATTGGTTGAGTGTCAATTACAATGAAATCAACAGGAAAATAAAACTTGTCTACCTGGATAAGCACGTCCTCCACAATACCACGAGGTATTTTCGTGGACCGATCTGGAAGCTGTAACACCACTGGAGTTGGGTGTAATTCTCCCAGTCCAAGTTTCACAAGTACTGAATAAGGCAACAAATTTACACTAGCTCCTAAATCCAACAAAGCATTCTCAATTGTGTGGTTACCTATACTACATGAGATAGTGGACCTCATTTACTCCCTTAATTCTTCTAGTATTCCTGAGTGATCGACTCCGTTGTTGGGAATTATCCGCTTGTCGCTGGAAGAATTCCCAAATCTCTGATGCACTTTTTGACATTAGCTCTCCTCCACTTGTTGCCATTAGTCATTCTTGCACATTCGGTAGTAATCCCTCCAAAACATATTGACATTGGTGTCATTTCTCGTACCCATGATGTGGACACTTCAAGAGTAGCCCATTGAATCGCTCCCATGTTTCAAAAAATTGCTAGTCCTCTTTCTGGGTAAACTCCGAGATTTCCCTGCGAATAGCATTGGTTTTATGCACTGGGAAATATTTATTCAAAAATTTAGTTACCATTTGTTCCCATGATGAAATGCTATTGGCAGGCAATGTATTAAGCCATTAACGAGCTCCATCTTTTAAAGAAAATGGGAATAATCTGAGTTTAACATCATCGTCTGAAAAATTTTCATATTTAAAAGTTTGACAAATGGCATGAAAATCATTCAGATGAAAATCACTAGGTTTTAATTCAAAACTCCTAGCAGTTACATTTGGGTATCTTATGCATGATGTGCTCAAATTAGCTAAGGGACTAAAATAGTTCTTAAATGGCATCTCCTGTGGTGCTTGTAAATTCATTCCAAATTTATTTTTAATGTGCTTTTGTGTGCGAAGTGTTTTTTCTAATTCAAGGTCTATAGGTTCAAGATTAGGAAATAATGACCTACGACAATGCATGCAAAACAAATAAAATAAAAATAAAGATGAGAACAAAACAAATAAAAATAAAGAAGAGAGAGAAATTACGATACTAACCTTATTGTGCTGTTACAACCTTTCTATAAAAACACACTAAAGTAAATATGTGAAATAAATTAACTAAAGTAAATTAATAAGAAAAAAAATTACAAAGAAAAATAAATTGAAAATTAAATTACAGAATTTTAAAGAAGAAAAAAATAAATAAATAAAATTCTTAACTCAAAATGTAAATTCACTCTTTTTTTATAAAAAAAAATATTACAAGAAAACAATTAAAAGAAATTATTCACAAAAATTAATTTTATGAATTAAAATTACTTACCTCCTCGGCAACGGCGCCAAAAACTTGTTGTGCAAATTTTAATGTACTCGCAAGCGCACGAATCTATTGTAATATAGATCAATGGTGACGAGTGTCGATCCCACGAGAAGGTGGATTTTAATTGTGTGTAGAATTAATTTTGTAAATTAGTGATTGGATTTGTGGTGGAAATGATTTGGGATATGCTAAAACTTAAATTAAAATGACGAGAATAAATTCTAAAATTGGAATTGAAATGGCGAGAATAAATTGAAGAGAATTCTATTGAAATGACGTACTTGGGTATCTGGATCCGTATCAACATGCATCATGGGCTAAATAATCCTTATTAATGCCAATTAAATCATGAGGGGGGAATTCACACCTCATGAACCACACTCTAATCAATATGGTGCTAAGGGCTTATCGTGCCAAATAATAATAACCTTGTACTAGGGGGCCGGTGAAACCAATGCGGTACTAGACAAGATTAGTATTATTTGTCGATGAGAAGTCAAAACATCCACAAAAATTAGAGGGGAAGAGAAAATAAATTTACCAAATAAAGCCCATGACACATGTTGAGACTTCCACTTCAACCCAAACTTGAAAAGAAAATTAGCCACTCATAATTGAACTAGGGGTAAAATGAAAATTTATTAAAATACGTAGAAAATACAAAATGGAAAAGAAATTACAGAAAATGGATCCCAAAAATAGATTCTGAGATATCAAATTAGGGGGAGAGGCTCTCTTTTTATAGATACATGGAGTAAATCATGGCCATCAGATTAAAAACAGTTTGGACGCTCAGGATTGCGCCACGTCATCAGTCAACAGCACGCGGTTTGACCACGCGGATAAACAGTAACACGGTTTGACCCGGGATGAACAGTAATGCGGTTTGGTTGAAAATAATCCTGTGTGATGCATGTACCATATGCGAGATTTTTCGTCCACTGATATGCTGCCATGTAATCATCAACAGTACATAAGAATTTTAGCCCAATAGGATCGTGACACCTCATCAGTCAATGCCACATCATCGGTCAATGCCAAGTCATCGTTCGTATATGTGAACAGTGTCGTGAACAGTAACGTATACAGTACCGTACACGTGAATAGTACCGTACATGTGAATAGTGCCATTTTTCCTTTTATGCTCCTCCTACGGTTTTCGACCGTCCTGAGTTCAAAAGTGATGTCCGTTTTGCTGTCTGATCTCTCCTTTATTGTGAAATGACTATAATACCCTTAAAATACATAAAATACTTAATTAAAATAAAACACATGTAATTAAATCACAAGAAGATTAAATACATAAAAGTAAGGGTTGTTAGTAAGACTTGAAATGTAAAATGACGGTTTTCTCCTTTATAAATATGCATTTTCTAACACTCAACATTGACGCTTTCATTTTCTTGTTAGGACATCTTGCAACTTTAGATGTGCTAATTACATTTGCTTCTTGGGCCCATTTGAATATCTATAAAAAAACCCATCGGTTTTTTAAGTGTTAATAATTTTATGATGGCTTAATAACATTTCTTAATCATGCAATTAAAAATTATTTCATTCCACCCTTAGCAAAAAAACTCTTTATTTGTGCTCCCACTGCTAACAAGTTACTTGATCTTTTGCAAGCTTACAAACCAGAGCCAGATCTCATGACGTTGGCGTTGGATTAGGCAACTGATGATGATGACAGTAACCTTCGTAAAAAGTGTAAATTAGATTTAACTTTTCGTTTGTAAATATTTCCAGCAGTAGCCAGGTGATGTCTTCTAAACTCTACTCATTTCTTTAGAGTATAGTTGACAATTGTAGAATGTCTCAGTCATGGTGATGTTTTTACTAATTTTTGTTGTAAGTACTAACTTTAGATAAAAATTTAAGTCGAAGATGGCAAAATATAGAATATAGTGCCTCTAACGCATTTTCTTAATTTTAGTGTTTTGTTTCTTTAAAAAAAATTAACTTTTTTTTCTTTCTTTTTCTCTCTTTCTCTTCATCATCTAACTATAGTCTGAAGTAAAAGCTGGTGATGTGGACTAAAAGATGTGGTGATACATAAAAATAAAAATAAATTTTGCTAGTAATTCCTTGGGCTTGCGATCATTTTATTTCTAAGTTGTGGGCATTATTCTTTCATCTTGGTGAGAGTGCGTGACATTGTTTTAATATTTTCTCAATGTACCACTTTGTAGAGTGACCGTTTTTCTGGGTAATACTTTCTTTTGAGAAAGTCACTCTTGACCGTGAAGTTTTGGGGTTTGATGTACCATTCTTAAAAGTGGCTTGATTAATATAGCTCTGATAAATAATCATTTTACATGATTTTACTTAACTGATTTATGTGGGTGTGATTTTCTTTAGGCTGATGATAATGTTTATACTTTTACACAATTTAAAAAAAAATTTCAATTTGGTTTTGAAATTTCGTTAAATTTTAATTGCTTAAATTTCTACGACTTAACAATAAGCTGGTTGGGGGTGTGATTGACACTTAAAACGTGTACATTTAATAAGGATAAAATTATTAATTTTTCACTTATTGTGTCAATGAATGCGCTCATTATTTCTAAATTATCTTAATACTCCCCAAATATATTTTTATGTTAAATTAATTCGCAATATGTTAATTTTCATCTTGTAAATATTTTTCAGGAATAAAGATGGAATTGGAATTGAAAGAAGGAATAAAGAAGGATTGCTAGAGCAATTTGGAATGCATCATTAAGGGGATATAATAAATAAATATTAAAAAAAAGAATAAGAGATAGCAATGCTAGTGAATTGTGATGGTCTTGGCCACTTGACCATCACACCTTTCAAAAAGGTGATAATATAAATAATAATAATAAAATAATAAATAAATAATAAAATAAAGCAAGTTAAAGGCATTTGTTGCCTATATAAAGGAGGCAAATGAGCTAAAGCCAGAAATGTGTGATGAGAGAGCGAAGCTGAGGAATTATGTCTTTCTCTTCTTTTGTTTTGTAATCAAATTCCTTATAACATATTTCAAAAGTTTATCAAATAAAAAGAGTGTTTTATTTTCTTTCAATATGAGTGGCTAATTTTACTAAGTTGAGGTGAAGGGTGAAGCTCAAAATTTCAAATCATAAAATTAATTACTTTCTATTCTTATTTTTATGTCATGTTAATTTATAAATGTTTTGGGATCTGTATGGTATTTTGACATAATTTCGACACATTAATATAGTGTGGCACATTAGGTACTTGATTCTGTGCTTATTCACACACATAGTTAGTCAAGAATTAAATGATATAATAATTAACTGGAAAAAGTAAGACAAAATATAAAAAATGAGAGAGTATTAAAATTATAGTTTGAATACTAAGAGTGGATCCCTGATAACTCTATGAAATGAGAGTCATCATGACACTTTTAGACTTAAATGAGAGCAAATGATTTGTTTTCATTGTATTTTTGTTATATTTTGCATAAACATTCATTTTAATTTAGTCCTAATAAATTTGGCTTGATTTAGAGTAATTCGTGCTCAAATTGTGTGTTTAATTGTAGGTGTCCAGAAGCTTATTTGTCACGGAAGGAATGTTGTTGCAACAAGCTCACAAAAATGAGGAAGAACATGGCTACATAAGAATTAAAACAAAATCTAGAACAATGTGGTGTTGTAGCCGTTGTTAGAGCAGTCATTGCTGTAGCAATCCTGGAACAACGACAAAGAGAATTTAGCACAGGATATATGCAGAATCTTTATCTGCAGTTTCCTAATCGACTTATGTTTACCCTAGTTTTCAGATATGAAAAGAGCACACATCATATGAAAAAGGGCGGCGAATTAACATTGGAGAAATCAAAGGGAAAAGGAGAACAAAATCAGAATTCACGAGAAAGCAAGTCTGCACCAGTGAAGATAAACCAGCAGAACTATTGTGGATTCAATTTTCATCGTTCTTTACTTGTTCCCTTACTTACCCTTTGATTGAGCCGATGTATTTCATGACTGATATTTTGATGTTTGTTTTTCTTTTTAAAAATATGAACTAAAATTGATTGTAGTTGAGTGACAAACAATCTAAATGGGTTCTTATGAGTGCGATTGCTGTAGCATTTTACTTTAATAGCTATTATTATAATCATTATTTCAGTTGACCACCCATTTAATGGTTCAAGTTAAGATAGAGCCGCAAAAGGTCATGTCTTAGTGGAAATTATTAGAGTAATACTTGATCTTAATTTAAGTTTCCTGGACTGAGATTACTTGAGTCCCAAAAGGGCTATATTTGAGTTAAGATTTGTGAAGAACTAGACATAGTAATTCACCTTGTAGGGTAGAGAGAGTGTATGCTCATAATGTCATACCATAGGTGGGTTAACAACTGGTCATTGTTAGGGTGCTTAAGGGTATGAGAAATCTGACAAGCGACAGCTAAGGATGCAAAATAATTTTGCCCAGTGCTGTAGGAATTGTTGTAGCAACTGGTGTTAATTTAGACAAAACAGTCAGTCCATGAAGAGAGTTTGCTCACTCAGCTACCTCATTCCCATTGAATTCTTCTTACGCAATTCATTTAATTTGTTTTATTACTGCATTGGTTTGTTTTATTTTTGTTTTTCTTTATTGTTTATTTTAGTGGTAATTCACTTTTAATTAGAATCTTTTTGGAACAAAGGAAGTTTGCACTATCGTGATTGTTGTAGCCTTTCTAGTAACATCAATCCCTGTGGAGATGATCTCGAATATTCATCACTTTATTACTTGTTGTGTCCACTTGCACATTGACATCAATAGCAATTGAGTAAAAAATAACCAACAATCTCGTAACCTTAACATATTTTTAAATTGATTTCTAGTGATTTCTTTTCTTGCAATTAAATTTCTTTGTTTAACAAATTGACAACTAGATTTTAAATTCCTTATGGTTCGACCCCGAACTCACCGGGTTATATTATAAGTAAACACTCTTATACTTGGGAGTAATACACTTTTGAGTCGTGTCAGATATCATCAAAAATATTCTCCAAAATATTCTTATTAATTAAATAATTTTCATCCTTACTCAACTTTATAACTATTACTTAATTATTTAATAATTATTAATTATTAAATTATTCTCTAATTATTAATTAGAGAATGTCATCCTTATAACTTGTAATAATATAATGATAAACTATTATTATTCTTATCTTTTTATTTTCTTTAAATTAGCATTATTAATTTTCATAAAAATAATTTTTATGAATATTTTTCAAACAAAAACATCATAAACTACAACAAAATTGATTAACATATACTAATTTAGAATTTTAAAATTAGATTCAATTGAATATGATATATGTTATGATAATATGTTATCTTATTTATGCTCTTTGAGATTTTTATTATTTATTTCACATTTATAATTTGTAAGGGTACAAATATAAATGTATTAGTTTTTAAATCTTTTAAAATGAAAAAATAACTTAATATTTATTTTTATGATTCAAACTAAAAAATAAACATATAGTTCAGATTCAGACATCCAGCTCTATTCAAAATTCAAATTTACTAAGATTTTAAAAAAAAAGGCCATCTAAGTCTTTTTGTCTTTTCAACTTAATGAAAATTTTCAATTATTAAATTATTAAACCAATTTTTTTGACTTTTTGGTTAATCTAAAAAATGTAAATGACATTTTAAAAAAATATTTTCCAAAATAACATGTTCTAATTTAGAATATTAAAGAATAGTATTCACTTGAAGATGATTTATGTTATGATAAAATATGCCCCTTGAGATTTTTATTCTTTATTTTTACATTTAAATTTGTAAGGAAACAAATAATAATTAGAGAATAATTTAATAATTTTTAATTATTATTATAAAAATAAACAAACTAATATTCCACTTTTTATAGTTCGATCCAAACAGCCATAAGATTAACATGGATTGTTTTTGGATAATTTTCAATCAAATAGTGATGCAGCATGGTTCTACAAAAGAATGCTCTGTATTGAAACTAATGTAGCGGAAGGATAAATTGTTATAAGGTAATGGATAGATGGGTGGATATTTTCAATACTCCGTTGATTCTTGAGAATGCCAGAATAAAGAAATAATTTAAATACACGTTGATTCTAAGAATACCTACAAATCTAAGTGTTAAAACTCATTGATTTCGCAGAAAGCTGAGAAATAACAAGAATAGAACTTTAAACAAGAGTTTATTCCAAGAAATTATTAATAACAAATAATCAAGGTCTGCTTGTAAAACTACAAAAGACGCTTATTTATACTAACTATGACTTATCATAATTTGATTAGAAAACTTATTTTAATAAGACTTATACCTAAATTAGGAATACAACTCAAATAAGCTATACCTAAACTATAAAACTCAAAATAGGTAATCAAATTAAATTATAATGAAATTTAATTAAAATATTCCTAACTATTATAAATTTCAATCCAAATACGATTTCTTCAATTTCTTGCTCTCCATTATTCTCGCCAGGTGAAGAAACTTTTCCTCAAATTTTGATTGCTGTAGTCTCCAAGAATATGTTCGCATATATAAGGATTAATTTTCAAAATAGAGCTTCGATGTAGACAACGAACTTTAAATTTTCTAACTTTTGTGATAATGACCATCTATAGACTTAGAAGAGAAGATACAAAACAGAGTCTTTGTTATTTTTATTCTCTCTTAATTGAATAACTTACACAGCTTCCTACTTTTAGAAGAATACACAGAATAAACATAGGAAATAATAATTACACCAGCTAGCCTAATAGCTTACTTTCCTGATTTATATTTACATACAAATAAACAACTAGCAAATCCTTAAAAATATCTCAGCCAAATCTCCTAAAATAAGGCAATATCTCAGCTAAATCTTCTACTTTCCAACACCATCACAATCACTCCAATAGCGTAAAACAAATCATTCTATCTACAATTTCTCTAACATTAACTTCTCCTATTGTTCGCGGTGAATTTCAACATAGTTGACGAAAATGATTTGTTCTCATAATCTACTAACCATTGAAAAATATCACAAACTTCTTTATCTTCTTTTGGCAAATTAAGAGATCGTACAAATAATTACCTCTGTTTGCTCCACAAGATCAAAGGATGTATGAACAATTACCTCTTTTCATTCGATAATATCAATTTAGTCATCAAATTTCGAGAGTTGATCTAAATAAATGTTTGTATGAGGAGAATTTATGGCAGATGTGAATGGCCAAGTAATAAGTGAATGGCCAATTAATATTCTTCTCGGAAGGAATAATATTGTCAAGTGAAGTAAACTCATTGTTTTCCAAACTCATTGTTTTCCTCATTATTCTCATAACATGTATCATCACGAACCACTTTGTCAAATCCATTTCTCTGATGTATATGTAAAGATTTTCTATAAGTTTCTCAAAATCTTGATCAATCAAATGCAAAATCCTCAACATTCTAACTCAAACATCTTTATATGAAATCTTTACAATGATTTTTTGGTTTCATGACTGAATTTTTTTTCTCTTCTCTCTTTCTCTCTCTGTCTCTCTCTTTATCTTTTTATTGTTGGTGTTTGTTAGGGTTTTTTGATGAGATCATAAAACTAAAGGGCAATATTGTAAATAATAGAAACTATAGGTCAAAACTGTAAACAAATAAAAGACGGGGTTACAAATGATGGTGATCGTAAAATTGAAAAAGAGGATCAAGAACGTTTGAGGTTGGTGAATGTTATAGTGGCAATAGTTTGACTTTGATTGCTATGATTTGATCAAAAAAAAAAAAAGAATTGAAGTGGCGGTGGGAGTTTTGGTTTCAGTTTTTTATGGAAAGATCAGTTGTTGGAAGCAAGCATAGACTGGAAAGAGAGAGTTGACAATGGGGAATAATTTGGTTATGGCAAAGGTCGGTGAATCTCAACGGAGAACAACGAATCGAGCAGCGGTTGGCACACGATTGTGGCTTTTTGATGTGTTTGTGGTGGCTACTGTGGCAGATTGGTGGTGTTGATGGCTACAATATGATCGGCGGTGTGTGGGTGTTCGAATAGTAAAGAAAATCGATGAAAAATGGTGGACCGTGGCTGTGTACGGTCTATGTGTGTGTGTGTTTTTTTTCAAATGAACTAAAATGAAAAAATGATTAAAAAAAGAGAAGGTTTGGTGGTAGATAGGGGCAGATTTGTAATACTGAGTTTTTAGCTTTAATACCACATTGATGTAGCAAGGTCCTACAAAAGAATGCTCTATAATGAAACTGATGGAAAAAAAGGATAAAAGATGTAAAGTGGTCAATAGATAAAGATATTTTCAATACTTTGTTGATTCTTGAGAATACTAACATAAGAAAATAAATTAAATCCACGATAATTCTAAGAATACTTGTGAATCTAGGTATAAAAACTCGTTGATTCTGCAAAATGTCGAAAAATAACAAGATTATAACTCAAAACAAGAGTTGATTCCAAGAAATAATCAATAAAAAATAATCAAGGCCTGCTTGTAAAAGCTACAAAAAAATTTATTTATACTAACTATAACTTATCCTAATTTGATTAGAAAACCTATTTTAATAAGACTTATACCTAAATTAAGAATACAACTCGAATAAACTATACATAAACAATAAAAATCTAAATAGGTAATTAAATTAAACCATAATACAAATTAATTAAAATATTCCTAAATATTATAAAATTTCTTCAAATTCTTGCTCTACATTAGGTAGAAACTAACTAAATGGTTGGACCAAATTAGGACTTTTAATGAAAATTAATTCTTCATGAGAGATAGCAAAATCTTCCATGGATTTTGGGGCTCTATAGGCTCCACGCAGGTGGGGTAAATTTTGATGGAGTTTTTGGGATTATGGATAGAAATAGGAAATGTTAAGATACAGAGTCTTATTTAAAGTGGCATCTAATCACAATTTAGAATTTTTTTTCTTACAAAATTTTAATTCCTATACTGAAGTTTACATTAATTAGGGGACTTTTTGATTTAGTTATTTTCCTAAATTTAGAATTTAGGTTATTTATTTTAAAGAGATTACTTAGGACATAAGGAGTCTTATTTTGAAAGCAAGTCATTATTAAAAGAGAATATGTACTCTTTATAGGATTGTGACACCTTATTATATATATTCTACACATTGAAGACTCTTCAAACTTTTGAGACAAATTTTCTGAATAAAGATAGGAAAAAGAAAAACATTGATTTTCAAGATGAAGTACTTATCCAAGATAGTGAACTCAGAAGAGAGGATTGATGACATGGATGATATTGACAAATGTTTAAAATTGCTAACAAATAAGTTTCACAAGATGTTGAAAAAGAAAGGAGGCTGCAAATAGAAATCATCATTGCATCAAAGTTTACATCTTGACAAAAGAGTCATTTAAAATCTTCTTTCAAGTTGATTATAACAAAATTGAAGGTACTAAATGTAGGAAATATGAAGGATATGCTCATATTCAATCATAATTTACTAACACCCTTACGAAAAAGAAGAAGAAGAAAGAGATGAAGTCAACATAGAGTGATGATAGTACTTTTGATGGAAGTATAGATGAGGATGATCATGTTGGTGATCTTGTTAGTAATCTTGTTTCATTTAAGACTAAATCAAATTCGCTAGTTGTGATGTGCGGGAATCAAATAAAGATAGCACAACACCTCCCCAATAATATTCACAATTCTAACAATGCCATAATAAAGCAACATGACTAGAGGAAAGAAATTTTTGGTAATGATTGTATCGATGGTGAAGAGCTAGACATGGAGATAATTGGAAACGCGTACAAGATCTTATATAGTAAGTGGGTAGAAGTTTGTGAGCTTAAAAAGTATTTGGAATTTTAAATATTAAATCTTACAATAGGCAAGGACAAGTTTGACAAAGATGTGATGCCTCTTAAGTTTTCAATTTGTAAGAAGAAGAATACGTTAGAACAAATCACTACAGAATTGGAAAGAACTCAAAAGTCTATAAAGATTATGAACTTTGGAACAAAGCAGCTTAATCACATTCTAACATTAGGAAAGTCTAGTATAGATCATCATGGTCTTGGTTACAAAAAAAGATATACTTTAAGTGCAGACATAGTGCTTGTTAATGTTTTTTTCGCTTGTATGAAAATTTCTTGATGAGCTTAAAAGTAAAGATATGGCACATTCTTCTCCAACTTGGGGTACATATAATAAGTTTGTTCCCATCTATGATTTTTGTAATGTTAGAGGACATATTAGGCTCAATTTCTTTAAATTCATGAATTATATGAAGAAGGCCATATCTTCTAATTTTTCTGCCTATTGGAAATCCCTTGATATGGATTTGATTTCAATGTTAATAAATCTAGACAAACTTGGGTTATGAAATTTTATTTGCAATCCTTTGGCACTAATGGCTGTATGAATGGTCATTCTGATAATTCTTGGCCATTTTAATCATATTTGTTAGGAATTTTATTGTATGGATGTTAGCATTTCTATAACCACACTAATTTATATATTTGTATAATGGCATCCTCATTGAACACATCATTCAGTTTTCATTAATATTGTAATAACCACGTAACTTAGATTATGTCAATTTGCACAACATTATCCTGTAACGATAGCAAATACAGGTAAATTAGAGTTTTATATATGTATATGGAGTCTACATGAGTGTGTAGAGAGATAATTTAGGATGAAGGGAACACACATGAAAAGTCTTTATGATAAAGTTGGCGTGAATTATAGTAGAAATGAAAGACTTGCGCGTTACTCTTTCTAAGGACCACAATGACAAGTAATTAATCAATATGTGCATGGAATTTATTATTCAAGATCAAGCAAACAATATCCTAGGAATATTATATGAACATTGACATGACTCTTGAAGGCCGAGATGGAGTTAATTTGATTTATCAAGATTATAAAGAGATATCGAAGAGATAATATTCCCATAAATCATGAAGAGTTCTTTATATATTTTAAGGCTTGAAGTATAAAGATTTGAGAAGATGAGTTATTCATTACACGAGATTCACCTAGCACAATGTAAAAGAAAATCATTAACATATCTTGGCAGAAGTTGGATCGCAAAAAAAAAAAAAAGAGTATTTGAGAGCATCTTTGTTAATCCTTCTACAGGGATGTCATTGGCTTCTTGCTTTCTCTTTATGAGTCTATCTATTAGAATTTTTGGTGAGAAGAGGCTATGTTAAGTTTCTTTGGTGGTTTTGATTATTTAGTGATTTGTTGATCTAGTCTTTGCAGGAGTAAAGATCATTGGAGTAACAGAGGGATTCTACATTAGAGGCTACAACCTTGAGATCATTCTTTAATTTCGAAGACCTTATCTCTGGTCTTTTCAAGAGAAATGAGTAAGTGTTTATAATAAAGGGATTCTACAGAGAGGCAACATACCATTGACTTAGAAGTCTTACTTAGAAGAGGAAGTAAAAAGCATATGGTGCACACAAAGTGTTCACCTGGTGAGGTTGTAATAAGTTAGCAGTAATCACTGAAAGGGTGCCTCATATTGTTAAAGGTTTTAATAGTTTCTAATCTCTTTAACCTAGTGAATTACTTGATGTTTGAGTGTAGCTCCATGGACAAAAGGATCTGGACCCCAAACCACATAAAAATACTCTTGTGCTCTTTAATTTTATACTTTATTTTTTTGCGCGCATTCATTTGTTCAGTTAAATTTTAATTAAACTTGGTAAACCTTCTAAAATTTAATCCAGCAATAATCATGGAGAAGTCCTTATAAAAAGAGTTTTAAATGTTTTTGAATCTTATCATGTTGCAACTAATGCTACTTATATTGCAATAAATGGACAAGGATAAACTTGGTTTATTATCTTCATCGAAGCTTTGAATTTTATTCTTATAATTCATGAATTGAGCTTTAGGCTTATGATTAATAAATTTGTTATTATGTCTTGCATTATGTTTTAATTACACTTTCATTATTTGCATCATGTATGTTTGTATTTTTTTAGCCTTTTTGGATATTATAGTTCTTTATGGTTGTGCTATATCATGTATTTGTTGTTTGATCTTTAACTCGCAAACTTTCTTGATTAAAAAGGGCTATAAGTGAGGGGTAGAAAAGCTGCACATTTCGATTTAGTTTTTTAAGAAAAGCTTTAGTTATTTGGCCTATGTAGTTGTGTCACACTAGATTTTGCAAATTTCATGTTAGATTGCATCCTAGGACATAGTTATTACATTATCTGCATGCAATTGCATGACGTGTTCAAATTTCAAGTTACAATGTGCATATAATCTTGATTTGAGAACTTGAAAGCTTGACTTAATTCTTGATTATGATAGTTTAAACTTATTTTTATGCAAATATGTCTTTGAGTTCTTGATGCTATCTTAAGTACTGATATTGATACTTCTGAAATTGAGATTAATGGATTGCCCATTGATTGTTTACCTTTGATTATTCTCTCAACTATAAGATATAAAGATGGTAGACGCTACAATCAGAAATATTTACCTATGACTCTTGAGAGTAAAGCTATATTTGAGTAATCTAAGTTTGTATATCATAAATATGACAAATGATGAACTACTATGAGAAGAAGGCTACCTTAAAAGGTAAAATGAAAGCCCCTGAATATAGTCACAAAAAAAGAAAAGGTGCATGTTGATAACTCTATGAAGTGAGAGTTATCATAGCATTTCTATACTTAAACTAGTATTACTTAGAGAGTAAATAATGAATTTTTATCTTAATTTTTAGCTACCTTTTTCATAAGTATCCATTTAAGTTTAGTTATAACAATTTGATGTGTTTTAGACCATTTTGTGCTCTGATTAATTGCACTATTGTAGGTTATTCAAAGGTCGTGCCTGTTAATAGATGCTGCAGAAGAAGAACTTCATTGCTGCAACAATAGGCCGTAGATAACCATAGAAGACTTATCTACATATGAACAAAAATAAGTCTAAATCAGAGAGAATGTTGTAACAACTGCTGCAGCAATCCAGGATCAAATGCAAGCAAAATTATCTAAACTGTTCACGTGCTAATTGACAAAGTCTACTGCAGCCATTACTACACTGCCACTGTCATGTGTAAACAAAACAAGACGCCCAGAAAAAGACAAGTGTCCTCATACTTTTTGGTTGCCCTAATCCCAAGATATAAAACAACTTATTTTGAGGAAATATGTCATTTGTGGCTAACACATGCAAAGAGAGTAAAAAGAGAGATTTTAAAATTGTAATAGAGGCATTTTTCGCAGAGAATAAGGAGAGATAGTTGAAGATTAAATCGTGATATTTTGGGTCTTTTTTATTTCAACTTTTTTTTTCTTGTATTTGCTTGTTTTGTTCTCTCTTTGATAATGTATTTAATGGCAAACATTTGTGTTGTTACTGTTTCAAACCTCATCATCAGGTAAACCTTAATTTAATTGGGTTTTGAATAAGGTTAATGGTTATTTGATTTACGTGTTTATGTTGCTTAAAACTTGCTATAGCATTTTGTTTTAATTTTAGTTATTACAATTTCCTATTTCGGTTGACTACCCATTTAATGGATATTAGCTAAGAAGGGGCCTAAAAAAGATATGATTTGGTGGAATAAATTAAGACAATCATAGTTTTTGATTGGGTTTCTCAAGTTGACTTAACATCAATTTCAATAGAGTCATGCGTAATCCAAGATTAGTGAAGAACTAGACATAGGAATTCACCTTGAAAGGAAAATAGAGTCTAAAACGTATAATGTTATGTCTAATGTTAGCTTAACAATTAGTTACTGTTAGATTGCATATAGATATAAAATATCTAAAATGCGATAGCTGAGGATGCATTAGAAATTATGTCCACTGCTGTAGTAGATGTTGTAGTAATTGTGCCGTAATTGAAAGATAGTCAATAGCTAGTAAGTGAGTTTAGAACCGAAGTATCCCTTAAAACTGAACTATCCCTTTGCTATTGAGTATACCTTTGTATTTGACTTTAGATTCTCTTTATTGCATTATGTTATTGTATTGTTAATTTCATTAGATCATTACTTTCATTATTTGTTTTGCTTTATTTAGTTTACTAAAATTACACTTTTAAGATTGTTGTAACAAGTCCTATAACATGAATCTTCGTGGAGACAATCTTGATACTCATTATTATGTTACTTGTTGTATACACTTGCACATTGACACTTCACCAAATTTATAATGTCGTTGCCGGGGATTGAGTGCATATTGTGAGTTGTTAAGTCAATTTTATTTGGTGCCAATTTTACTTTTCTTTTAATTTGTTTCTTGTGTTGACAAAATTGCTCTAGCAATTTGGTGCAAATTTTAATTTGTTTGCTGTGTTGAAAAAATGTACAGGAAAAGGCATTTTATTCTTTAAGAATAATCAACTAAGGTTTGAGGCACATACAAATGCAGATTAGATTGGATCCTTTGTTGATAAAAAGTCAATATCATGTTATTGTACATTTATTGGAGGAAATTTAGTTACTTGGAGAATTAAGGAACAATCAATGGTTGCAAGATCCAGTGGTGAAGTTGAGTTTAGAATAATGGCATTGGGGATTTACTAGCTTATGTGGCTGACAATGTTTCTAATGAGTTGAAGGTGTGGAAAGCTGGATCAATGACTATACTATGATCATAAAGTTGCCATTAGCATTGCTCATAATGCAATCCAACATGATAGGACAAAACATATTGAGATTGATAGGCACTTTTATCAAAGAGAAGCTGCAGAGAGATCTGACATTCATTCCATATGTTACTACTCAAAAGCAAGTAGTTGATATTCTCACCAGGGGATTATCAAAACAGGGCTTTCAATCACTGAATTCCAAGCTGGGAATAATAAATATCTTCGAGCTAGCTTGAGGAGTGTTGAAAGTTGAAGGTTGTACCCTAATTTTGTGTACATATATTTATTCTTTCCTTGTACAATTCATTTTTTTTAATTTCCTTTAACTTCCTTATATAGCCTAGTCATAGTAGTATATAATGTAGAGATTGTAACTTCTATTAATCAGAAATATTTCCCAATATTTTTCCTTACCAACCTAAGGAGTCATGTTTTGGTTGAAAGAATGAGTCATAGAGAAGTTTCTGAAATCAAAATAAATGGATGGCCTGAAAGAACCCTTTTCAATATTATGTAGATCACATACATCAATATATGTCTTAACTCTTGAGCATGAGTGTGGACTACACATGGATCAAGTTCCAAAGTTTGAAATAACTATACAGTGAACTACGATTACTGGTGCAGAATACATACTGCGGGACACAACAACAGACAAAGCTAAATGTGATCAAAATGCCTCTCAAGAAAGGCTTTATTATGGTTTAATTGGGACTAATAGTTCCTAAGATGTGACCGAAACCACGTCCAAAATTCCAATGTAAGAGTTACAATAATCTGTAAACTCGGGCTATAGTACATTGCTTCTACATAATGGCAACATACTGTTACTGTTATAAAAGTATTCTCTAAATATCATAACTAGCTTTTAAAATGCAGCAACAACTCATTACCATCAAGTAAAGCCATAAAGGTACATACAAATGCTTATGTATAAAAACTAAATGTGGAAAGTTGGAGATAGAACCACAAACTTATTAATATTGACAAACCAATGCTTTCTTGTGTAAAGGAAATAAAGAAAGAAGCCATCACAAGCTTAACGTTTCTCTTTCTAATGGAAAACCCTTATGTTGCCATATTTTTAAGAGGCAATGGTACCCTAATAGTAACCTAACAAAACTTGGATTGGAAATAAATTGCTTGTATGTAGTGAATAATATCCTATGGAGAATTCACATGCACCAGCAAATAGATAAACAAAAAAGATAATATACTTTATTTTGTCTAACTTTCAATGAGGAAAAAAAATTAAAAGGTCTTACTTTTACATACCTTTTTCCAATCATAAATCTAGTATAAGATTATTAAATTATATGAAAATGCTTCTATTGAATTTTGCAACACAAGAAAACAAGATTTTTCGAGATCACTGTAATGAAACAAACTTTCCGAGAATTCAATTAAGCATGATTTGACCAAACAACATATGCAAATCATATGGTAGATTATTTACATCTACAACCACATGGCTATCATGGGATCGACCTCCAACATGCTTAAAGGAGGCCAAATGAGTTAGTCACCACCGCTCATCAACCAAGTCATAAAATTAATTATTTGTAATTTTTACCAGACTTCAGCCACCAAAACCATAATTGATTGCCAGACTATGTATGTTGCACTAAGATCTAAGGACTTAACTTCAAATTTTTGAAACTATCATCTTATCGAACCCCAAAAAAAAATGAGAAAAGAGCCAGTTCAAAGTTACAGTTGTCCATAAAATGTACATTGCAATACAGTTATTTCCTAATAAAAGGATTCTACATTAAAGTTAGGATATGTTGCGTGGTGTGCATGCTTATGGGAATATACATATTTGTCATCCAATGTAAGAATACAACTTAAAACAAGAATTTATTCCAAGAAATAATCAATAACAAATAATCAAAGCCTGCTTGTAAAAGTTACAAAAGACACTTATTTATACTTTGTACCATTATCAGTATAAAGAACACTAATTTTGGTTAAAAATTGGTGTTCCACCATTTTACAAAATTCTTTGAACACATTTTCCACTTTAGATTTTTTACTCAACAAATATACCCAAACACAAATGAGTATAATCATCTATAAAAGTCACAAACCATTTTTTATCAGGTATAGTAGTGACCTTAGAAGGCCCTTAAACATTACTATGAATTAGATAAAATGATTTTGAAGCATGATAAGGTTTTGATGAGTAAATAGTGGATGACTCTTTGATAAATGACAACTTTCACATTAAAAAGATAAGTAATCTAAACCTTTGAATAAAGAAGGAAATAAAGATAAGGAAAACTAGGATGTCCTAATCGAAGGTGCCAAAGTATTATTTGTTCACGAGCAGAAAGAGAACTAATACTACTGAAGCCTTGAGCTTTGTTATTACTGGATATGGTTGGCAATTCCTATGTTATTGTCATTAAGTCCAAGCCCTCTAAAAGCCTATCCAAGTTTAGGCGGGCTGGGCCTGGGCCAGGCTTGGGCTTTCATGAATTTTTTTTTATAAAATTAAAAGAAAAAAACTTAAATTAAAGTTGATTACCTAATACATAATACTCCAATACACAAAATATTAATAATACAACATAATAAATTATAATTCTAATATCGAAAAAAACTAATCCAATATTTATAGGTAGCTTTTTCCTTATCCTATACAAAATTAAAAGAAGTAAGATATTAGATTAATGTAATTATATCAGCTTGTTTTAAACTCTAATATCATCTAAAAAGTTCTATACTACAAAATAATTTCTAACAATTCAAAACATTTTCTACACCATAATCAGATGATATTTTTCTAATAAAATAGAACACTTTTTACACCATCATCTCATAGTATTTTTTAATAATTAATAACATTTTCCACATAATTTCATAATATTTTTCTAACAATACAAAACATTTTCTAGACCATAATTTCATAATATTGTTTCTAACAATATAAAACATTTTCTAAACCATAATTCAACAATACAAAATTTCTCAATAATTCAACCATAATGCAAATGATATTCTACTGTGAGTTGGTGATGGTTTGTTGGTTTGGGTTGCCTAGGCACTTGCTCGGGTCACGGTCAACTGGATTTGTTGTTGCTGCACCACCACGCGAATGAGCTGCTGCTATGGGTTCGAGTGGCTGTTGTTGCGTTTTGCGGCGTAGTGTTACTATGTTGCTGCCATGTCGCGTGTTGCACTTGTGTGGTTGCGTCCCTCAAACTCAACTGATGATAAATCAACGATGGTGGCTATAATCGTTGGTTCGGTGTTAGGCAATGAAGATTGCTGTTGGTGGTTGTTAACTGTGGCTTGATTGCTTCACTTGGAATAGGTGGGTGAGTGTGATTTATGTAAGAGAGGTAGAGAGCAATGAGAGCGGCTGAGGAGTGAGGGGAGGAAATTTTGCGGATTTAAGTTTCGATTGCTTTTTTTTATTTTGATTTTTCAGTTGTTTTTTCAATTTTAATTTTTTTTTTATATATTATAAAGCTTCTTTCCTTAAAAAAAAATGCATTATATATATGTTACAGTGTCCAGGCTCTTGTTTAAGAAGCCCTTAACCAGGTCCATGATACATGGACTTTGCATTTTGTGAGCTCTTATCCATGTTTTTATCCCACAGACTGGGCTTAAAGCCCGTGAGCCTGGGCCGGGCCTGCCCAGGCTTTTTTGCCAACCTTATTATTGGAGAAATTGTTATTAAAATAGTAAAGACCGCCTATCATCTTAGCACTGCCAATCATCCCCCTCGAGTTTTGGTCATGAAATTCGTAGTGAGAGTCAAAGAAAGTTATACAACAATTAGTCTCTAGATAATTTACTCACAGATAAGAGATTGCAGGCAAGTTTAAGAACATGTAGAACATATTTAAGATTTATATTTTTGGATAATTTTACCAAACCTTTTCCTGTAATAGGTCAAACTTCCATCAAACCTTTTCCTGTAATAGGTGAAAAACTTCCATCGGTAATTCTAATTTTTTTATTTCCAGAACAAGGGGAATAAGTCTAAAGAAGGGCAGAGAAACTAGTCATGTGATCAGAGGTTCTAGAATCTAAGATCTAAGGAGTACAATTTAAGCTACAGGCTAAGGCATTAGAATCACTACCTGTTTGAGCAAGAGAACCACTAGGAATACTAGATGAGGAGTTAGATTTTAGCAGTTTATGAAGGTGATCCATTTGTCTTTGCTCAAGGGACATGTCTCAACTTCATTTGTTGATAGAATTCCACAGTTGGATTTGTCACCCATTTTGCTGCCTTTTCGATTTGCTAGTTTACCATGAATCTTCCAGCATGTTTCTCAAGTATGGGGAGGTTTGTTACAATAGTCACACCACATATAAGGTTTTCATCAGTCTTCTTTTGATTTGTAATGCCCCTGCTAGCATTTGCATAAAAAGCAATTAGTGCTGAGTTCTCAACTGAATTTTTCTTTCCAATCATTACATTCCTGCGACTTTTCCTCTCTTCTAACCTCAGAGAAAGCTTCGTTTATCGAAGGAAGAGGTTTTTTACTTATTATTCTCCCTCTTACTTCATCAAATTCTATATTGAGACTAGTAAGAAATTTGTAAATGTAATCATTATCTACAATTTTCTTGTAGTGATTGAAATCCTCTGGAGATTTCCAATCATAATTGCTAAATAAATCTGGACCCTGCCATAGCCATTTTTAAGGAATTGAAGTACTTGGTGACATTGTCTTCTCCCTGCCAAATCTCACCAATTTTCAGCATTAATTTATAAACTTCAGAGTGATTTCCTAGATCAAAGTACATCTCATTACCGTTGTCTAAAAGTTCTTTCATCGTTGAGTAGCACAAATAATTAGAACTAATATCCTCATCCATAGAATTTACTAATCAAGTCATTACCATTAAATGTTTTGCATCACAAGTCACATACGTCGGATCTGTGGGGTCTGGTGTCGTTAAATCTCCAATTAAGTAGTCAATCTTCCCACGTCCACGGATATACATCGAATAGATCGAGACCAGCGCAGAAAATTACCACCATTCAAGCGAATAATGGTGATTTGGACATGATGCAATTCATGGTTGGAGGCTAGGATTTCCAAATTTTTTTCTAGGTCAAAGTACTTTCTTTAAAGAAAATTCCAAAGATCGTATTTCTACTCATACCATACAGACTTAGAAGAGAAGATACAAAACAGAGTCTGTTATTTTTATTCTCTCTTGATTGAATAACTTACATAGCTTTCTACTTATAGAAGAATACATAAAATAAACATAGGAAATAATAATTACACTAGCTAGCCTAATATCTTACTTTCTTGATTTATATTTACATACAAATAAAAAGCTAGCAAATCCCCTAAAATATCTCAGCCAAATCTCCTAAAATAAGGCAATATCTTAGGCAAATCTTCTATTTTCTAACACAATCCAATCACTTCAATAGGTAAAATAATTCTTCTTTCAGCAATTTCTCTAACATTAACTTCTTATACTGTTCGTGGTGAATTTCAACATAATTGATGAAAAATGATTTGTTCTCATAATCTACTACCCATTGAAAAATGTCACAACCTTTTTTATTTTCTTTTGGCAAATCAAGAGAACAATGAAAGATTGTACAAATAACTACCTCTCTTTGCTCCACAAGATCAAAAGATGCATGAAGAATTAC
Organism: Citrus mangshanensis; assembly: GCA_030449895.1. Classification (NCBI taxonomy): domain Eukaryota; kingdom Viridiplantae; phylum Streptophyta; class Magnoliopsida; order Sapindales; family Rutaceae; genus Citrus; species Citrus mangshanensis. The sequence continues at coordinate 9,431,099 of JASUUJ010000215.1, read as the reverse complement.
CCCTTTTCATTCCATATTTTCAATATAGTCATCAAATTTCGGCGGTTGATCTAAATCGATGTTTGTGTATGGAGAATTTATTATAGACGCGAATGGCCAATTAATATTCTCCTTGGAAGGACTAATATTGTCAAGTGAAGCAAAGTCACTGTTTTACTCATTATTCTCATAACATGTATCATCACGAACCACTTCGTCAAATCCATTTCTCTACTATATATGTAAAGATTTTCTATAAGTTTCTCTAATCTTATCAATTGAATGCAAAATTCTCAACATTCTAACTAAAACATCTTTATATGAAATCTTTACGATGATGTTTTGGTTTCATGACTCAATTTTTTCTCTTCTCTCTCTGTCTCTCTGTTGTTGGTGTTTGTTTGGGTTTTTTGACAAGATAAGAAAACTAAAGGGAAATATTATAAATAATAGAAACTGTAGGTCAAAATTGTAAACAAATTAAAGATGGTGTTACAAATGCTGGTGATCGAAAAATTGAAAAAAGGGATCAAGAACGTTTGAGGTCGGTGAGTGTTATAGTGGCAATAATTTGACTTTGATTGTTGTAATTTGATTGAAAAATGGAATCGAAGTGGCGGTGAGAGTTTTGGTTTTGGTTTTCTGTGAACAGAGCAGCTGTTGGAAGCAAGCATAGATTGGAAAAAGAAAGTTAATGATGAGAATAATTTGGTAGTGGTAAAGGTTGGCGAATCGCAGCGGAGAACAATGAATCTAGCAGTGGTTGGCACATGGTTTGTGGCTTTTTGATGTGTTTATGGTGGCTACTATGGCAGATTGGTGATGATGATGGCTAGAGTATGGTCGACAGTGTGTGGGTGTTCAGAAGGTAAAGAAAATCGATGGAAAATGGTGGATCGTGGCTGTGTACGACTGCTGTCATGGAGACTAAACTTTCTCTGTGTATTTTTTCTTTTTTTCTAATTTTTTAAAATAAACTAAAATAAAAATGATAAAAAAAAGAGAGAAGGTTTGGTGGTAGATAAAGGTAGATTTGTAATTCTATGTTTTTAGCTTTAATACCAAATTGATGCAGCACTATCCCACAAAAGAATACTCTATAATGAAATTGATGCCGCAAAATGATAAAAGATGTAAAGTGATCACTAGATAGAGATATTTTCAATACTTTGTTGATTCTTGAGAATACCGGCATAAGAAAATACATTAAATCTACGATAATTCTAAGAATACCTATGAATCTAGGTGTTAAAACTCGTTGATTTCGCAAAATGTCAAAAAATAACAAGGATAGAACTTAAACCAAGAGTTTATTCCAAGAAATAATCAATAAAAAATAATCAAGCCTTGCTTATAAAAGCTACAAAAGACACTTATTTATACTAACTATGAGTTATCCTAATTTGACTAGGAAACTTATTTTAATAAGACTTATGCCCAAATTAAGAATACAACTCAAATGAACAATGCCTAAATAATAAAACTCTAAATAGGTAACTAAATTAAACTATAATACAAATTAATTAAAATATTCCTAAATATTAAAAATTTCAATTTAATTAGGATTTCTTCAAATTCTTGCTCTACATCAGGTAGAAACTAACTAACTGGTTAGCCCAAATTAGGACTTTTAATGAAAATTAATTCTTCATGAGAGATAGCAAAATCTTCCATGGGTTGGGCTCTATAGGCTCCACCCAGATGGGGTAAATTTTGATGGAGTTTTTGGGAATATGGATAGAAATTGGAAATATTAAGATATAGAGTCTTATTTAAATTGATATCTTATCATAATTTAGAATTTGTTTCCTTACTAAATTTTAATTCCCATATTAAAGTTTACATTAATTAGGGGACTTTTTGATTTAGTTATTTTCATATTAATTAAGGAACTTTTTTATTTAGTTATTTTTCTAAATTTAGAATTTAGGTCTTTTATTTTAAAAAGATTACTTAGGACATAAGGAGTCTTATTTTGAAAGCAAGTCATTATTAAAAGAGAATATGTACTCTTTATAGGATTATGACACCTTATAAATAGGTAAATATTCTACACATTGAAGACTCTTCAAACTTTTGAGACAAATTTTCTGAAGAAGGATATGAAAGAGAAATCCATGGCTTTTCAAGATGAAGTACTTATCCAAGAGAGTGAACTTAGAAGAGGATTGATGACATGGATGATATCGACAAGTCTTTAGAGTCGCTAACAATGAAGTTTCACAATCTTTTCTTTCCACGAACTTGCTCTGAGTGTTTGTTCACATAGAATGCGGGGCTAGCCCAATGTGACTTTGAGGGCCTGATGAGCTTTAGATCCAAAAGTGATTGGATTTCCTATTTGCACAGTTCTTTATCATGTGGCATTCTTGGATGAGAGGCTGTCTGGTGAGGCATAGTCCCAGGCCCTTTTTTTTTACTATGGAATTTTCTTGAATAGATAGGCCGGTACTTAAGAGTAGCATCATTAGCAAACCCTCAAGAACACAACCTCAACAAGAATGACAACCACCACAACAACAAGAAGATCCTCAAGAAGAACAAGACCAAGAATGGGAAACAAAAGTCCAAATCTCCTATGTTCCTTTAAGGAAAATTTTCTAGAATATTGATAATATTAGACCAAAGGACTAACTGCCTTACATTGAATAGATGGTAGCCTAGTATGAAAGAGAATGCCAAAGAGCACCAAACTGATTAGACAAGCAACTGTGCAAAACCTAATAACATGCTTCACTAGATCCCTAAGAAGATGGTGGTCCCACATCTAAACACCAAAGCAGATTTCATGGGAACTGCTGCTTTGGAAAATCCCTTGACATGGATTTGATTTGAATGTTAATAAATCTAGACAAACTTGGGTTATGAAATTGATTTGCAAGCCTTGGCACTAATGGTTGTATGAATGGTCATTCTAATAATTCTTGGCCATATTAATGTAGGAATTTCATTGTATGGATGTTGGTATTTCTAATAACAACACCAATTTATATATTTGTGTAATGGCATCCTCATTATGGTTTTATATATTATATGTATATGGAGACCACATGAGTGTGTAGAGAGATAACTTAGCATAAAGGGAACACACGTGAAAAGTCTACGTGATAAAGTTGGCGTGAATTATAGTAGAAATAGAAGACTTGCGCGATACTCTTTCTAAGGACCATAAGGACAAGTAATTAAAGATAAATCAATATGTGCACAGTGTTGTTCAAATTTTAATGTACTCGCAAGTGCACGAATCTATTATAGTATAGACTAATGGTGACGAGTGTCAATTCCACAAGGAGGTAGATTTTAATTGTGTGTAGAATTAATTTTGTAAATTGGTGATTAGATTTGTGGTGGAAATGATTTGGAATATGCTAAAACTTAAATTAAAATGGCGAGAATAAATTCTAAAATTGGAATTACAATGGCGAGAATAAATTGAAGAGAAATCTATTGAAATGACGTACTTGGGTATCTGGATCCGTATCAACATGCATCATGGGCTAAATATTCCTCATTAATATCAATTAAATCATGAGGGGGGAATCCACACCTCATGAACCACACTCTAATCAATATGGTGCTAAGGACTTATCGTGCCAAATAATAATAACCTTATACTAAAGTGAGACAAGATTAATATTATTTGTCGACGAGAAGTCAAAATATCCACAAAAACTAGAGGGGAAGAGACAATAAATTTACCAAATAAAGCCTATGACACATGTTGAGACTTCACCTTCAACCCAAGTTTGAAAGAAAATTAGCCACTCATAATTGAACTAGGGGCAAAATAGGAATTTATTAAAATACGTAGAAAATATAAGATGGAGAATGAATTACAGAAAATAGATCCCAAAATGGATTCAGAGCTATCAAATTAGGGGGGAGAGGCCCCCTTTTTATAGATACATGGAGTAAATCATCGGATTAAAAGCATTTGGGCCTCGATTGCGCCACATCATCGATGCAGCGGTTTGACCACGTGGATGAAACACGGTTTGACCGGGTTGAACGATTTTTGAAAATAATCATGTGTGATGCATGTACCGTACACGAGATTTTTCATCCACTGATATGCTGCCACGTCACCATCAACAGTACATAAGAATTTTAGTCCAACAGGATTGTGACACCTCATCAGTCAATGCCACATCATCGGTCAATGCCACGTCATCGATCCGGCTATGTGAACAGTGTGAAGCGATGCGTGACTGCGTGAATAGTACATGTGAATAGTGCCATTTTTCCTTTTATGCTCCTCTTAAGGTTTTCGACCGTCCTGAGTTCAAAAGTGATGTTCGTTTTGCCGTCTGATCTCTCCTTTATTGTGAAATGACTATAATGCCCCTAAAATACATAAAATACTTAATTAAAATAAAATACACGTAATTAAATCACAAGAAGGTTAAATACATAAAAGTAAGGGTTGTAAGTAAGACTTGAAATGTAAAATGATGGTTTTCTCCTTTATAAATATGCATTTTCTAACACTCAACACACATAATTTATCATTCAAGATCAAGCAAATAATATCTTAGGAATATCATATTAACATTGCCATGACTCTTGAAGGTCAAGATGGAGTTAATTTGATTTGTTAATATTATAAAGAGATATTGAAGAGACATTATAAAGAGTTCTTTATATATATGAAGGCTTGAAGTATAAATATTTGAGAAGATGAACTCTTCAAATTACACGTGATTCACCTAACAGTATATAAAAGAAAATCATTCACGTATCTTGGCAAAAGGTAGATCACAGCAAAAAGAGTATTTGAGAGCATCTTTGTTAACCCTTCTAGAGTGATGTCATTGGCTTCTTGTTTTCTCTTTATGAGTCTATCCATAAGAATTTTTTATTGAAAAGAGGCTATGTTCTGTTTCTTTGGTGGTTTTGATTATTTAGTGATTTGTTGATCTGGTCTTTGCGGGAGTAAAGGTCGTTAGAGCAGCAGAGGATTCTACATTAGAGGCTACAACCTTGAAATCATTCTTTGATTTAGGAGACCCTATCTCTGGGCTTTTCAAGAGAAGGGATTAAGTGTTTATAATAAAGGATTCTACAAAGAGGCAACATACTGCTGACTTAGATGTCTTGCTTGGGAGAGAAAGTAAAAAGCATGTGGTGCACACAAAGTGTTCACTTGGTGAGGTTATAATAAGTTGGTGGTAATCACTGAGAGGGCGTCTCATATTGTTTAAGGTTCTAATCTCTTTAACCTGATGAATTACTTGATGTTTGAGTTAAGCTCCATGGACATTAGGGTTTGGACCCCGAACCACATAAAAATACTCTTATGCTCTTTACTTTTATACTTTATTTTTATTCACGCTTCATTTGTTTAATTAAATTTTAATTAAACTTGTAAGCCTTCTAAAATTTAATCTAGCGATAATCATGGCAAAGTCCTTATAAAAAGAGTTTTAAATGTTTTTTAACCTTATCATTTGCAACTAATGCTACTTATATTGTAAGAAATGGCCAAGAATAAACTTGGTTTATTTTCTTCATCGAAGCTCTGAATTCTATTCTTATTGTTTATGAATTGAGCTTTGGGCTTACGATTAATAAATTTGTTATTATGCCTTGCATTATGTTTTAATTACACTCTCATTATTTGCATCATGTATGTTAGTATTTTTTTTTTTTGGCCTTTTTGGATAATATAGTTCTTTATGGTTGTGTTGCATCATGTATTTGTTGTTTGATCTTTAACTCAAAAACTTTCTTGATGGTTGTGTTGCATCATGTATTTGTTGTTTGATCTTTAACTCAAAAACTTTCTTGATGGTTGTGTTGCATCATGTATTTGTTGTTTGATCTTTAACTCGAAAACTTTCTTGATTAAAAAGGGCTATAAGGGAGGGGTAGAAAAGTTGTAGATGCACATCTCGATTTAGTTTTTTAAGAAAAGCTTTAGTTATTTGTCCTATGTAGTTGTGTCACACTAGATTTTGCAAATTTCATGTTAGATTGCATCCTAGGACATAGTTATTACATTATTTGCATGTAGTTGCATAACGTGTTCAAAATTTAGGTTACAATGTGCATAAAATCTTGATTTAAGAACTTGAAGCTTAACTGAATTCTTGCTTATGATAGTTAAAACTTATCTTTATGCAAACATGTCTGAGTTCTTGATGCAATCTTAAGTACTGATATTGATACTTCCAAAGTTGAGACACTAGTAGAAAAATGGCTTTCTCTGATACTATTTCGAACGGTTTTTACTAACACCGAGTTTAGTGTCATTGATCACGGTGCAGAAATTTTCGACACATATTTTTGTGTGAATCTATGTCACCATAGTATCAAAAAAATGTTGATGCTCGAACATCACATCCATAATGAGACTATGGTATGAAACAAATATTGGTACAAGAGCATAATAAATATAACGATACTATGGTATCAATGTTTATTTGAGAAAAAATAAAAAAAATAGAAATCAACATAATAGAGATTGAAAATTTGCATTTGGCATTTGAATTCAAATATACTTTTAACAATATGAAAAGTATTACATTGCATTGAACTATTTAAAAATTATTACATTGTTGAAAATTTATTACATTGCTTACCAACTACAAGTAATTTATAAACTAATATATAGTAGCAACACCGTCATCCAACACACGGTTATTGCTTCTGCAGATTTTTAATTTCGATAATTGAAATGAAGCCTTCTATTACGTACGTGCTTTGATTATTTGCTCTGATTATTTAGTTTTTACCACTGTACGTGCTTTAGTTTATTGTAAGTCATCTTGCATTCAAGATAAACACAATAAAAAAACTATATATTATTTTCATACTTAGTAGAACTAGATCTAGCAATCAGTAACAATTTATTTTGTTAACTTATAATATTAATAACAACAATAATAGTAATAATAATTAGAAAATATAAATAAAACTAAAATTTAACCAGAGTATCCCCTACAAAATTACAACTTTACCATCAAAGAACTCAATGCCAACCAAGAAAACTGATCATTCTTTGCATCACCATAGTCCACACACATGATGTAACTGTATTGAATAGAAAGTGCTTTATATGATCATCCAATTCCAAAGATAGAAGGAATGAAGCAATTAGAAATAAAACATGGATAATTCGATTCTTTAGATAGGGCTTTATCAACATATCAAGAAAGAAAGATGCTATATGTGCTAAACCAAGTTTCTCTGAGCTACTCAGTTAAACATGTTGTAGGCGTATATTAAACTAACTTGTATATGCAATATATTGTAAGGACAAACATATGGCATGCTCCACAATGTCTAGGAGTATATTAAATAATACATTGAGAATGGGAAAATCTCATTATTAAAATCAAGAAGATTTAAAATCTTTCTTTTAGGAATCCAAAATATTTGTTAAAAATTTCACACGTATGGTTTGCATTAGTTGGAATGGCCATTTTGAACACATTTCTAGAAAGTATGATTGGCTTAACTCATAATGGTATTATAACCTATGTTTTTTTTCCACCTAATGCCTCAAATGCAAATAGGTCAAACAATAGCTAGTAGAGATGCTTGGTCCATAGGGTTTTCACGATCAGATTCTAAATTAGTGGTTTTAGCTTGATATTTTCAAGTGAATTGAGTAGAGGTAGATTGAGCCTCATAACTAATTGGTCCCAAGAGATATACTAGAAATCCTAATTAAAGGATAAGATGAAAAAAAAAATGAAATACTCCAGCAAGTTAAGGGTTGAATAGAAGAACACCAGCATTCTTTTTAGCAATAGGCGATATGAAAATAATTACACACTTTATTTTCTTTTTTCACATCTGTGTGTAACATTCTGGTTATTGAAAGGAGAAATTTCATCAGAATATGTAAACTAATCAATGCCACATTTGAATGAATCAAGCATATATACATGAAGTGAACTACATTTAACGGTCAATCACCAATCAAGCTAAATCAAAGCTCCAAACTTCATATTGTTATACACAAAACACAAAATATGCCTCGACGGGTAGAAAAACAGTTGTGATCTAGCATATTATCTACAAAACAATGATTTGCCAATAAATCTACAACACTTTCTGCAGAAGCAATCCTTCCTTTAATAGCCAAAGGAGATAATTATTTTTTCTTCTTAAATGACAGTACAGGAAAAGGGGGAAAATCAAGGAAATAAATTCAACATATCAAAGAATTTTTACCTTCTCTTCAAAACCAATAAGATCAGAAGTTAATATTTTGGCACGTTCATCAGCAACGTTACATTCTAGCAAAGCATTAGCATATTCATTTATGAAAAACTCAAGTTCCACCAGCAAGCATCAAACACTCAGAATTGTAATAAAATTGCAAGGGAAAAAAGAAAAGAAAATTGCAAGGTTCAGGAAAGGAGATAATGTACTTAATAAGCTTAAGAATAATGCATCGGGAGAAAAGAAAATCAAATGGCCAATACTGTTAATAGCTTTTGTCTTTCTTAACAAAGGGAAAAAAATGTCAATTGTGATCCCAAATTTATTAGTGTCCAAATCATATCAACATTGCCAAAATAGCATATAAAAGAAAGTAATATCAAATATGATTTCCTCAAAACTTTAGTTGTTTCAGAGCCACACAATTGCACAGAGGAAATCACGAAAGTTAAATCATGCTCAAGTGCTTTCACCAACATATCAAAGTTGTTCTAATAAATATATTTTTCTTACTCCTTACAACACTACAGTTCCAGTCTATATATACACTTGAATTTTTCCACCTAACAAAAATAAAAGAGAATTATTGTCAACATCCTCAAGATGGCTAAATCAAAAATGGTAAATGAACATGTATATTCTATGATATGATTTTCATTCAGTTATTAGCTAGAAAATTAGGCAGAACAATTAATATAACAATAATCCTATTCGTGTATAATCTGAAACCTATTATATGGGCGCAATAATTATAGTGACCATTAAACTAACAACCCAGATCCAAGATGCAATTTTTTGAATTTACAGCAACTAAAATTTTATTATATTTTACTTCAATATATATCTCAAAATTGGAGGAATAAAAATTAGGTGGCTTTACCTATTTATCATATTCTTATTCTTGAGCCTCTCAATCCTCTGTTTCAAATGCTTGATTAGAACTACACTCTGTAAAACCAAACTAAATATGAATGAAAGCAACAAAACTTTCACATACATTTTAATTAACTACAAACTATCAACAAGTTTGGCACCTTAAAAGAGGAAAAAAATTAAAAAAGTACCAACCAGCTGAGAGTCCCGGGTGGGGGTTCCAGATTCAGGATCCATAAAGATGATCAATGAACAAAGAAACTGAAATGGAAAATGTATTTTAAAGTGAATGTGAAATGAGGGAATTGAGTTAATGTATTTGATATGGAAATGAGCATTTAATGATATGTTAAATACAAAGGAAAGGCAGAAACTTTTCTGAAAAATAAGATGGAGAAGGAGAGTCACCGAGTACAACAACTAATAGAACACCAAAGCCGATGCAATCAACAGCGACTTACGTTGACTCTTCATGGTGGACATCTGGTGACACAAGTGCTCCATCGGCGTGCACGAGTCACCCTCTCAAGGAGGGCACATCTTGTACTTCCAGTAGATGTCCATGAGTACAAACAAACAAACAAAATAGCACCACCAACAAGAATAGGTTTATGAGATTACACGTCAAAGCAACTAGCCCGCGTCAAAGGCTGTCGAGTCGCAGAAGCGTTAGCGGCAGCACTATAATGGCCTCTGCAGCCGCGGCGTATCCGAGCACAACCTATTCGAGACCCATTGAGTGATTCGATTTGCTGAACAAAAACCCTAGATCTGTTGCTGTTTCAGATTCAACTTAAGATTTACTGAGAATGTGAGTTTCGATTTAGGGTTTGCTGGGAATGTGGGTTTCGATTTACTTTAAGTTTCTTCAAACAATATTTCATTTGCTCTTGTTTTGTCTCATTGATTTTAGTTTTGCAGTTTCTGTAGAAAGAAAGTAAGGGAATCGATTTTGGAAGGAGGGGGAAATGAGTAGCCAAAAAATTCCCTAAGTGTTTAATTTATAATGATAACATTTTAGCAATAAGAACGACACCGTTTAGATTTGGGAAAATTGAAAAAATAAAAATAAAACTAAGATTACCTCTCTAATTAGTGTCAATATTTGGTTATGATACTATAGTGTCAATTTATAACGTGTATGTTGTTTAAAACTTGCTATAGCATTTTGTTTTAATTTTAGTTATTACAATTCCCTATTTTAGTTGACTACCCATTTAGTGGATACTAACTAGGAAAGAACCTAAAAAAGATCTGACTTGATGGAACAAATTAAGACAATACATGGTTTTAGATTGGGTTTATCAAGTTGAGTTAATCTCGATTTAAATAAAGTCATGCATAATCTAAGATTAGTGAAGAATTAAACATAAAGATTCACCTTGTTAGGCAAATAGAGTCCAAAACGTATAATGTTAGTTAAATAATTCGTCACTATTAGATTACATATAGATATAAGATATCTAAAATACGATAGCCAAAGATGCATTAGAGATTCTGTCCAGTGAGTTTATAACCAAACTATCCCTTTCCCATTGAGTGTATCTTTATGTTTGACTTTAGATTCTCTTTATTGCATTGTTAATTTCATAGGATAATTAATCTCATTATTTATTTTGTTTTATTTAGTTCACTAAAATTATACTGTTAAGATTGTTGTAACAAATCCTATTACATGAATTTATGTGGAGACGATCTTTATACTCATCATTATATTACTTGTTGTATACACTTACACATTGACACTCTACCAAGTTTTTAACGCTGTTACCGAAGATCGAGTGCATATTGTGAGTTGTTAAGTCAATTTTATTTAGTCTGGCAATTTGGTGCCAATTTCTTTTAATTTGTTTGCTATATTGACAAAATTGGTCTGGCAATTTGGTGCCAATTTTAATTTGTTTGCTTTATTTAAAAAATCTCCAGGAAAAGGTATTTTATTCTCTAAGAATAATCACCTAAGGTCTGAGGCACATGCAGATGCAAATTGGACTGGATCCTCTGTTGATAAAAAGTCAATATCATGTTGTTGTACATTTGTTGGCGGAAATCTAATTACTTGGAGAAGCAAGGAACGATCAGTGGTTCCAAGATCAAGTGCTGAAGCTGAGTTTAGAGCAATGGCATTGGGGATTTGTGAGCTTATGCAGCTGACAATGTTTCGAATGAGTTGAAGATGTGGAAAGCTAGATCAATGATTGTACTGTGATCATAAAGTTGCCATTAGCATTGCTCATAATGTCATCCAACATGATAGGACAAAACATATTGAGATTGATTGACACTTTTATCGAAGAGAAGCTGCAGAAAGGTCTAATATGCATTCCATATCAAAACAAGGCTTAAAATCAATGAATTCCAAGCTGGGAACAATAGATATCTTCAAGCCAGCTTGAGGAGTGTTGAAAGTTAGAGATTGTAGCCTAATTTTATGTATATATATTTATTCTTTCCTTGTATAGTTTATTTTTCTTAATTTCCTATAACTTCCTTATATAGCCTAGTCAGAGTAGTATATAATGTAAAGATTGCAACTTCTATTAATTAGAAATATTTCCAAATAATGTTTCTCACCAACCTGAGGAGTCATGTTCCGGTTGAAACAAGGAGTCATAGGGGAGTTTCTGAAATCAAAATAAATGGGTCGCATGAAAGAACTATTTTCAATATTATGCAGATCAAAGATATGTCTCGACTCTTGAGCATGAGTGTAGACTACACATGGATCTAGTTCCAGAGTCTGAAATAACTATACAATGAACTACGATTACTGGTGCATAATACATACAGCAGGACACAATAGTAGGACACAACAGCAGGCAGAGCTAAATGTGATAAAATTGCCTTTTAAGAAAGGCTTTTTTATGGTTTGATTGGGACTCAGACTAGTGCACATTGCTTCTACATAATGGCAACATAGTGTTATTGTTATAAAAGTATTCTTTAAATATCATAACTAACTTTTAAAATGTAGCAATAGCTTACTACCAGCAGCGAAAGCCATAAAGGTACATACAAATGCTTACGTATAATAACTAAATGTGGAAAGTTTGGAGATAGGACGACAAACTTATTGATATTGAAAAACCAATGCTTCATTGTGTAAAGGAAATAAAGAAATATGCCATCACAAGCTTAGCATTTGTCTTTATAATGGAAAACCCTTTTGTTGCCATATTTTTAAGAGGCAAATGGTACCCTAATAGTAACCTAACAAAACTTGGATTGGAAATAAATTGCTTGTATATAGTGAATAATATACTATGGAGAATTCACATGCACCAGCTCAAAGACGAACAAGAAGGATAATATATTTTATTTTGTCCGACTTTCAATAAGAGGAAAAAAATCAAAATTAAAAAGGTCATACTTTTACATACCTTTTCCAATCATAAATCCAGTATAAGATTATTAAATTATATAAAAAGACTTTTATTGAATTTTGTGACAAGAAAACAAGATTTTCCAAGATCACTTTAATTAAACAAACTTTTCGAGACTTCTATTAAGCACAGAGTTGACCAAACAACATATGCAAACCATGTGGTAGATTATTCACATCTGACCACATGGATATATGTGGATCTTGACCTCAACATGCTTGAAGGTGGCCAAATGAGCTAGTCATCACCACTCATCAACCAAGTCATAAAATTAATTATTTGCAATTTTTATCAAACTTTAGCCACAGAAACCATAACTGATTGCTAGACTATGTATGCTGCACTAAGATCTAAGGACTTAACTTCAAATTGTTGAAACTACCATCTAATTGCACCCCAAAAGAAAATGAGAAAATAGTCAGTTCAAAGTTACATTTGTCCATACAATGTACATTGCAATACAATTATTTCCTAATTAAAGGAATCTACATTAAAATTAGGATGTGTTGAGTGTTGTGCATGCTTATGAGAATATACATATGTATCATGCAATGTAACTGAAACAAATTATCACATTTCATAGTAAAAAACAAACTTATTGTAACTTTTTCATCAGCAAGGTCTTATAAGAAATGTTCCTTTTACACAAAAACTAAGGTGGAACCTAAAACACCCCATCTTCATCATTGAAGATCTAAAAACTTGCCACATCACTAAAAGGAATACAACTTTAAGAAAGGACACAAATACACCAAGTGAAAACAAAAAAGAGTATGAACAGACAAATTCCGTTACAACTACATATGACACAATGTCTTAGCAGTCACCACCGCACACCCCAACCTTAGCAACTCTAAGCAAATTTTCACAAACTCATGTTGTATTATTATGGTTCCACAGAAATGACTTGTTGATAAACTAATTTGCACCTATCAGATCATTTGTTGATAAACTAATTTGCACCTATCAGATCATACATTTAGCTACCAAATAAACAATTATTTTTTATTGCGAATTATTTTTCAGAGCCTTTTAAAGTGTTGAGCAACTTTTTTTTTCCCATGTAAATTTATAACAATTATAGCAATTTATGCACAAAGTTATGAAATTATCAAATAGCTTGGTATAAGTAATATGATAGAATCATAACAAGACAAAAAAATAATATGAAATAAAAAAATTGAGACTGATATTGAAACTAAAACAAATAAATAAATTGAAATTGAACTCACATAGGTATTGAGCTATTAAATGAAGCTAGAGAAATTGTTATGCTTGAAATAAGTTGGAAGCAGAAGATGAGCGATTTCAGGTGGGTTCCACAACAAAATTGCTTTTGTTATGCTTGAAATAACTTGTACGCCCCTGGTCTTACTGCTCGCAAACTTTGTATACTCCGTCCCAGACCAAATACACCGTGGTTGGGATCTCTTGAACTTTGATTTACCCTCTTGAGCACCCAATCGCCTGTCTTGAATTCTCGTACCCGCACATTCTGATTGTAATAATGGGCAACCCTTCATTGATACTCTGTTGCTCTCCTTGAGGCAGACTCTTTTTTTTTTCAGCTAGGAAATGTAAGTTCAAACACATCTGCTCATTATTTTGCTTTTCATTAAAATGCTTTGTGTGGTGTGTGCCCATCCCAATCTCTACAAGAACAACAGCCTCGTGTCCAAAGGCCAAAGCAAAAGGGGTTTCTTCTATGGCTATCTTGTGAATAGTCTATAAGCCCATAGCACACCAGGTAGTTCGTTAACCCAAGCTCCCTTTTTTTCACCAAGTTGGTTTACAACAGCTTCTTTATAGTCTTGTTTGCAACCTCTACCTACCTATTTGCTTGTGGATGAGCTGGTGAGCACAATTTCAACTCGATTCCTAGATTCTAACAAAATTCTCTAAAGCGGCAGTTATCAAATTGCCTACCATTTTCGGCAATGAAAGTATAGGAATCCCATATCTGCACATGATACTCCTCCAAATGAAATCAGTTGTTTTCTTTTTAGTGATGTTGTTCAAAGCTTCAACTTCAACCCACTTCGTGAAGTAATCAACTGCGACAATGGCGTAGGCTGCTCCCCCTCGTCCCTTTGGCAATGGTCCAATAAGGTCAGCTCCCCACCGAGCGAATGACCGTGGCGAGGTCATTGAATTTGGCAATTCTTACAACTCCTTGTTTTCTCCTGCACGTCCTGATGCATTGTCGGCTAGAAGTACCCATACCTCAATGTTTTAAAAGCCAAAGACCTCGCACCAGAGTGGTTTACACATATCCCCTCGTGTATCTCTCTTAATACATAATTCGTTTCTTGATCATTTAGACACCATAGAAGGGCAAAGTATATCCTCGCCAATGCAGTACCCCATCGATCAAGGTGTATCTAGCCGCTTGACACCGAAACTTCCTCGTCTGTTTTTATTTTTTTATTTTTCTGCGGGCAAAGTTTCATTCTTGATATATAAAGCTATCAAATCCATCTATGACCCTCCGATATTTAAACACATCACTTCTGCTCTCAATACTTGGAAAAGTTTTGACCTCCATAGGAACTGACCGAGGCATCCTTGCATCTGAAGTCGACGCCATTCTTGCTAGGATATCAACTCGAAAACTTTCAGACCTTGGTATCTGCTTGACCTCCATCGCTTTGAACTTAATCATAATCTGCTTGGAATATTTAAAATATTATTCCATTTTTTCATCATTTACTTGGAAGCTTTCGTTGAGGTGTTTAGCCACTAGTTGAGAATTTGTTCGAACATTCACTTTTTCTACTCGCAGTGCTAGCACTAGCTTTAACCCTGCAATGAAGGCTTCATATGCACCTGGTTGTTGGTGGTTTTAAATTCGAACCTCACTACATAAAACACTTCCACACTTCTAGGTTGATTAAGATCACACCTGCACCTGCTCCTTGTTCCCCACTAGAAACATCCACCATCACTATCCAGATTTTGTTAATATCTTCTTCATCTACTCTACTGCTGCTACCTTATTCTTAGTCTGCTTTAGTACATTCGACCACGAAATTAGCTAAAGCCAGAGTCTTCATTGTTGTTCAGGGTTGATAGTTGATTTCAAATTCAAATAACTCCACTGACCGTTTAACCAGATGACCAGAAGCTTCAGGTTTATGTAACATTTGTCTAAGCAATTGGTCAGTCATCATAATTATTGGATATGCCGAAAAGTAAGGCCTCAATTTTTGAGCTGCTACAACTAGCGCTAATGCCCATTTCTCCATTTTTGGGTACCTGGTTTCCGCATCGAGCAATGATTTGCTAGTGTAGTACACAGAGTGTTGAATCCCTGCTTCCTCTCTCACTATAACTGCGCTCGTTGCCCACTGGGATATACAATTTATCTCATTCTCTTGGCATTGATAGTAGTAGAACCCTGAGTAGATACTGTTTCAGCTGTTGAAATGCCTCATCGCATTCCTTTGTCCATTCATTCTTTCTCCCTTTTCTCATTACTTGGAAAAAGACATGGCATTTATCTATTGCTCACGATATGAATCGATTGAGAGTGGCCAATTTTCCTATGAGACTTTGTATGTCTTTGAGCGTGCGAGGAGACTTTATTTTAATGACTGCCTGGATCTTTTTGGGGTTAGCTTTGATTCCCTTGTGGCTTATCATAAAACCCAAAAACTTCCCCGAAGACACCTCAAACACACATTTTTCTGGGTTTAGCTTTATTTTGTATTGTCTCAGCAGCTCAAAGGCCTCCTCCAAATGAAACGTGTGCTCAACTGGATCCCTGAACTTCGTGATCATGTCGTCCACATATATCTCCATCGTTCTCCCAATCAATGGTTTGAAAATCTTGTTTACCAACCTCTAGTAAGTTGCACCTGTATTCTTGAAACCACAACGCATCACGTTGTAGCAGTATAGTCTAATGTTTATGATAAAAGTAGTGTGCTCCTTATCCTACTCATACATTTGTATTTGGTTGTAGCCCGAGAAAGCGTCCATGAAACTGAGCAAGCCATGACCAGCTATTGAATCAACCAATTGATCAATTTTTGGTAACGGGAAACTATACTTCGGGAATGCTTTATTTAGATCTGTGAAATCCACACACATTCGCCTCTTCTTGTTTGACTTCTTCACCAGCACTACATTGGAAATCCACTCGGGATACTCTAACTCCCTTATAAAACCTGCTCATAACAACTTATTAACTTCAATATTTATGACGTCATACTTTCCTTATAGCTAACTTATGAAAGGCATTCGTAGGATCTATTTTTAGCATATCATCATGCGACAAGACAAACACATTTGCGTATGTTTGTAAGCAGTTCACCAACTTTTTTTTAACCCTTCTTCAAGCTTTGATCTGATCTTGACAGTTTTTTTTTATTTTCTTGCTTTAAACTCACTGTTTCGAACTCCTCAACTGGCTCATGTCTGCCCTTTTTAGTATCTCCTCGAGTGTCCAAGGAGGTGATTTGCATTGTTTCTTTTGCTGTTGTTTTATAGTAGCCCCGGGCGATTCTTTGGTCTCCCTTTACGAATCCCAAAACACCGTTCACCCGATACTTCAGAGCTAGATAAAGGTTGGATACCACTGCCTTACTGATTCTAAAAAAAAGTCTGCCTAAGATTATTTGATATGGGCTATCTTCATCGACTACCACAAAATCCAATACCATGGTTTTCTAGAATAGAACAGAGCCTATTATGACAGGCAATTCAACCATACTATGAGGAGTTAGTGTTCCCACCCCCACACCCTTTTAAGGAAGCGCTTGTGTTCTCTAGCTTCAAACTTGTAATTCCTATTTCATCGAAGGTCGATTTAAATAGGACATCTACCGAGCTCCCTGTATCCACGAGTATCCGTTCGAACTTCTTGCCTGGCACAACAACACTAATCACCAAAGCATATTTGTGTAGGTATAGCACACTTTCTTCGTCATTATCAGTCCACATTGTAGGCATTTGCCTGGCCTTTGCTCGATTTATAGCTGGCACGTTGAATAGTACATCCATGCTTGTCATTGCATACCTTTGACACAACTCAAAAGTATATTACTCTTAAGTATAAGAGTGTCTAGTTATAATATAATCTGGTGAGACCGGGGTCGAACCACATGGAGTTTTAAATCTAGTAAAACTAAGAAAATTAATTGTGGGAAAAGAAATTATTTGAAATCAATTTAAAAATATGCTAAGGTTTAGGATCCACTCTCTGTATTCAAACTATAATTTTAATACTCTCTCATTTATATTTTGCCTCACTTTTACTAGTTAATTATTATATCATTTAATTCTATGTGTGTGGATAAATATGAAATAAAGTACCCAATGTGTCACACTATATTAATGTGTCAACATTATGTTAAAATACCATATCGATCCAAAGAAATTTATAAATTAACATGATATAAAAATAACTAGAAAAGAATTAAATAAACTTAAAAACTCATTTGAGAAAATAATAATAATTAATAGTTTAAAACATTGAGCTTCACACAACGCTCTTTTTATTTGATAAACTTTTTGAAATATATTACAAAGAAAATTGATACAAACGGAAACAAGAAAAGAAAAAAACAAAGAAACAAAGAAATTCTTCAACTAAACTCTCTCTCAGCTTTTGAAAAATCAGCTCTACTAGCTTCTAGCTCTCGGCTCCCCCTTTTGCTCTTACACCAGCCCTTTTTTATAGGCAACAAATGCCTTTAACCTTCTTGATTTTATTATTTATTTATTATTTTATTATTATTTTAAAATATATAAGTATGTTGAAATGTGTGATGGTCAGGAGGCGTGAAGGCCTCCTGACCATCACCAACATGTTTTTGTTCTTTTATTTATTTTTTATTTATTATTACATCTATTCAATTGTGTTCCAGTAGTTCTTCTTTGTTCCCGCTTTCAATTCCAATTCCATCTTTTATTCCTGAAAAATATTTACAAGATAAAAATTAACAAATTGCGAATTAATTTAACATAAAATATATTTGGAGAGTATTAAAATAATTTAGAAATAATGAACGGATTAATTGACGCAATAAGTGAAAAATAATAATTTTATCCTTATTAAATGTACACTTTTTAGTGTCAATCACACCCCCCAACAAGCTTATTGTTAGGCCCTAGCAATTTAAGCGATAAAAATTTAGAGAAATTTCAAAACCAAATTGAATTTTTTTTTAAATTGTGCTTACTTCTTTCATCAGATTAATGACAACAATCAAATAAAAATATAAACATTATGTTCAGCCTTAAGAAAATTACACCCGCACAAAACAGTTCGGTAAAATCCTGTAAAATGATCAATCATCAGAGCTATATTAATCGAGCCACTTTTAAGAATGATACATCAAACCCCAAAATTCCATGATTAAGAGTGACTCTCTCAAAAGAAGATATGTCCCAAATTAAAATGTCACTCTAAAAATGGTAGATTTGAGAGAATAATAAAACAATATCACACGCTCTCACCAAGATGAAAAAATAATACCCACAGCTTAGAAATAAAATGATCTCAAGTCCAAGGAATTACTAGCAAAATTTATTTTATTTTTATGCATCACCACATCTTTTAGTCCATATCAACAGCCTTTACTTCAGACTATAGTTCCCAAAAATCGAGAAGAACTTTTATTAGGACATAACGTAGGCTAGGGTTATGGCTAACAAAAAAGGTAATAGGGAAAATAAAAATATATGTTTGAAAAATAGGGGACTTTTTGAAGGTATTAAGGTGCTTTTTTTTCGCTTGTGTATATATATATATTGCTCTTTTTTTTTCTTTTTTTATTTTATTAGCACCATTTTTAGGAATAAATAATCATCCCCATTTTCAAACATAATTGGGTAGTGGAAAACATAAAATATAAGGTGATACTTCACATTGGAGTAGGATAAGATAATAGGTTATCAAAGGAAAATTTTTTTTATTTCAAAGGCTTAAAGGGGTTAACTATGGATTCTTTATAATAGGGTTGGCTAGAAAGGCTCAAACGGATCAAAGATGGCCTTCTGTCATTTTTTAGGGCTCTAAATAATCTTTCATATCCACTAGTTCAATAGACTTTTAAATGCGGCTGCACAAATTTTTTTTTTTAACTTTAAAGAAAATAAAGATATCTTGTACAATAAATTGTGGAGCTGTATAGGCAAACAAGGTTACTCTCCAAGGATAATAGGCTCAAAAACTCGCTTGGTCTTTCCATAACATGTACATTCCTCCAAATGGCTTAATCAATTTCACTCATCCAATTTCTCAATTTATGTTTCAACATGCAAAAGGGAAAATATAGTGTAACATAACTGAAGGCCAAAGATAATACAAATACCAAAATTTGAAAATCGTCATGTTATCTAATGTTAAAAGATCACACTGAAAAAGAAAATTCTTTTTTTTTTTAAAGAAACACTAAAAGAAATTGGGACTGATTGCAGAAACTTAAGGGAGATGATTAAGAGAAAAAGAGAAAAAAGACAGAAAACAAAACGTTAAAAGACATTTTCTTTTTTGGAAACAAAACACTAAACTTAAGAAGATGCGTTTCTAGAGACACTACATTCTATATTCTGCCATCTTCGACTCAAATTTTTATCCAAAGTTAGTCTTTACAAAAAAAAATTAGTAAAAACATCACTAGAATTGAGACATTCCACAATCATCAACTATTCCCTCCCCCCAACCTGAAAGATACATTGTCCTCAATGTCTAAAGAAATGAGTAGAGTTTAAAAGATATCACCTGGCCACTGCTGGAAATATTTACAAACGGAGAGTTAAATCTAATTTACACTTTTTACGAGAGTTACTGCCATCTTCATCAGTTGCCCAATCCAACGCCAAAGTCATGGAATCTGGCTCTAGTTTATAAGCTTGCAAAAGATCAAGTAACTCATTAGCAATAGGAGCACAAATGAAGAGTTTTTTCGCTGAGGATGGAATGAAATAAATTTTTATTGCATGATTAAGAAATGTTATTAAGCCACCATAAAAGTTATTAACATTTAACAAACCGATGAGTTTTTTATGGATATTCAAATGGGCCCTAGAAGCAAATGTAATTAGCGCCTCCAAAGTTGCAAGGTCTCCTGACAAGAAAATAAAAGTGTCAGCATGATTTAACATTTCAGATATTCTTTCTTGCATACCTGAGACAACTAACTATTCTCTAGTTGGTGGGTCTGGTAGACATCCTAAAGGTTTTAAAGCTTTTGGAATGATGCCTAGCACTTAGCTTCCTCGAACGAAAGAAGCATTAGAGACAAGTTTTGATAACCCTCGGTCACCTCTTCCATATACAAGATGTAGTTTCCTCTCTACTATAGCACGACCAAGATTTATGGCTCCTTGAACGAACTCCTTATACTTTCCATAGCGAAATCCAGAAAGCACACAAATGTTCTTTAGTTGTCTACTTGATGTTGCTGCCATTAGAATAATTCTAAAAAAAATAATTTGTGAGTGCTTGAAAATGAGCTTCTATTTAAGGATCTTGATAATGGACATAATGATATGCATCTGTAAATGCGGTGGTGTGTTAGTGAAATGACGCGTGAAGCTGTTAGCTTAATAATTCAAAGTAAACAATGAAAAGAAAAAAAAAACAATGATTAGATATAAAAAGACAGACAATAATAATAATGCAAAAGATAAAAGAATAATAAAATAAAAGGATATTTACTGGTAGTTGTGGTTGTGGCTCACATCTTCCTCTGGTTTTACATCCAGTAATGGCTTGAACACCCTCTATGGGTCGAGGATAGGCTTCCCATCTAGTTTTCTTATAAACTGGCAAACGGGGTCTTTTAGAGTCAGATTCCCAAGACTAAACTGTGCACTTTCCTTTTGGAACAGCTTCCACAAATTTTGAATTTCACGTTGAACATATCCGCTCGAATGCGTCCCAAGAGATCGTAAGATATCATCCAACGATTTTTTACTCATGCCATCCTTAACGAATTTGATTTTATCCCCACGATTTATAGAAACCATTCCTAAAGTTTTACAACTTTGCTTTTTGCAAGCAAGTCTTACACAGTGAGAACATTTAGAGCCAAGTTGCTTAGCTCTTCTTTTCTTAGCAAATGTACTTTTACCAAAACCATGCATGTAGGAAATGAATGGATCATAAAACTCACCTGCCAATCAGACCTTTGCTTCAATTAACCAGCGAATGTCAACAGGAACCCCATTGATCATTAACAAACGCAGTCGCTCACAACGAGCTTTGTAAATCTTCTTAAGAGCATTTTGAGGGAGAGAAGGAAAACGTTGATGCAATTTTCGTTGTATTTCTTCCATGCTTGACATTGAGGTTTCAGTTATTGTGGGAAACTGAGAATACCGACTTAAAAAGTCACGGAGTACCATTATCCGCCATTTATACGGGAGAGTAAATCAAAACAAAACGGATCAAATTTGCAAAATCAAATCAAAAGTGAAAAAGAACAACAAAATAAAACAAAAACACACAAGGAATATAAATCACCTTCGTCCTTTTATTGAATTTACCTCCAGTTCCAATTGTAGATTATAAATACCATCCTCTATTTCCTTAAGTTGTCTTTCTAGATCTTTCACGTGGGATACTAACTCTGGTGGTTGTAGATCCCAAATGGGATGTGATTTACAAAATCGAAGCAATTTCCTCAGGTGAAATTTTACATGTAAAAGCGTTTTAAGATGATCGAAAAGGAAATTTCTCATGGAGGTACTCATGACAAGTATAAAAATTTGGTGAGCTAAATCACAATTGTCAAACAACACACAATTAAAACAATGCAATGCACTCCATTCAAGACATAGGGAAAAGAAAAAAGAAAAAGAAAATCAAACAATTCAATCGATAAAGTAACAGTAAATCAAATTCATAAAAAGTTAAAATGAAAAGGCTTAATTAAAATTTGGTAGGTCACTCAAATTGATTTCGGTATCTGTTTCTTGTGGTTAGTATTCCAGATATGGTTTCAATCTTTGACCATTAACTTTAAATGTGACACCATCTTTTGGATTCTCAATTTCTATGGCTCCATATAGATACACATTTTTTACAACAAATGGACCATTCCACTTTGACTTAACTTCCTTGGAAATAAATGAAGAAGAGAATTATAAAGTAACACTTTTTAACCAATTTCAAATGTTTTCCGAAAAATTGTTTTGTCATGAAAAAATTTGGTTCTTGCCTTAATAATTCTAGAATTCTCATATGCATCATTCCTTAACTCCTCAAGTTTATTTATTTGCAATTTACGCACATTACCATCATCATCAAGACTTGAACTAAAAGCTTTAATGGCCCAAAATGATTTATGTTCAAGTTCAACTGGTAAGTGGCAAGATTTTCCATAAACAAGCCGATAGGGTGACATTCCTAAAGATGTTTTAAAAGCAGTACGATATGCCCAAAGTGCATTAGTTAGTCGTAGAGGCCAATCTTTACGGTTTGGATTAACTGTCTTTTCTAAAATTTGTTTTATCTCCCTATTTACTAATTCAACTTGACCACTTGTTTGAGGGTGATAAAGGGTAGCAACTTTATGTGTAATTCCATATTTCTTCATTAGGGACTCAAATGGCTTATTAAAAAAATGTTTACCTCCATTACTGATAATGGCTCTAGGTATTCCAAATCTGCCCAAATATTTTCTTTTAAAAAGCGGATCACAATCTTGTGATCATGGTGCCGACAAGGAATCGCCTCGTCCATTTTGAAACATAATCAACAACAACCAAAATGTATACAAACCCAAATGATGATGGAAAAGGGCCCACAAAATCAATTCCCCAACAATCAAATATTGCAATGATAAGGATGGGGTTTAAAGGCATCATGTTTTGCTTTGAAATGGACCCTACTATTTGACAATTCTTACACATTTTACAGAATGCATGTGAATCTTTAAATAATGTAGGCCAATAAAATGCACACTGTAATATTTTTGCACCTATCTTTTTTGAAGAAAAATGACCACCGCATGCTTCAGAATGACAAAATTGAATGACCCTACTTACCTCGTCGTCTGGTATGCATCTTCGAAAGATTTGATCAGAGCAGTATTTGAACATGTATGGATCATCCCAGTAAAAACTTCTCACTTCTGTTAAGAATTTCTTCTTATCCTGGGAACTCCAGTCACATGGCATTTCATCTGTTGCAAGATAATTAACAATATTAACATACCAAGGTATTTTGTTTATAGAAAATAAAAATTCATCAGGGAAAGAATCATTGATGGGTATTGTTTCAATTAAAGACTCATTTGTAAGTCTTGAAAGATGATCTGCAACAACATTTTTAACACCCTTTTTGTCATTGATTGTCAAATTAAATTATTGAAGTAGCAAAATCCATTATATCAACCTTGGTTTGGCATCCTGTTTTGACATTAAATATCTCACAGCAGCATGATCAGAATAAACAACAGTAGATGAACCAATTAAATATGAACGAAATTTTTCAAATACAAATATTACAGCATGTAGTTCTTTCTCATTTGTAGTATAATTCATTTGAGCACTATTCAAAGTTCTACTTGCATAATAGATAACAAAGGGCTTACCTTCCTTTCTCTGTCCCAGAACAGCACCAACGGCATAGTCACTGGCATCACACATTAGCCCAAAAGGCAAAGACCAACAGGGGGTTGCATTATTGGGGCTGATGTCAAAAGACTAGTTATCTTTTCAAAAGCTTGTTGACAATCTTTAGTCCATTCAAATTGTGTGTCTTTTATTAGGAGGTTATAAATTGGTCTAGATAAGGCACTAAAGTCTTTTATAAACCTCCTATAAAGTCCTGCATGTCCTAAAAAAGAACGGACTTCTCTAATTGTCTTTGGTGAGGGTAATTTTGAAATGACTTCAACTTTGGCTTTATCAATTTCGATTCCTTTTGACGACACAACATGGCCCAAGACAATTCCAGAAGTGGTCATGAAATGGCATTTTTCCCAATTTAAAACTAGTCCTTTTTTTTTACACCTTTCTAAAACTTTTTCTAGATTATCAAGACATGTATCAAAAGAATTACCAAATACAGTTAAATCATCCATAAAAATCTCTAGACAATTTTCAACCATGTCACTAAAAATGCTTAGCGTGCACCTTTGAAATGTTGCAGGAGCATTACAAAGTCCAAAGGGCATTCTCCTAAATGCAAATGTTCCAAATGGGCATGTGAATGTAGTTTTTTCCTGGTCTTCTAAGGCTATAGGGATTTGATAATAACCAGAGTAGCCATCAAGAAAGTAGTAATAGGATGTCCAACTACTCTTTCGAGAATTTGGTCTAGAAATAGAAGGGGAAAATGATCTTTTCTAGTGGCATTATTTAATTTTCTGTAATCAATGCACATGCGCCAACTAGATAGAATTCATGTTGGAATTGGTTCACCTTTTTCATTTTTTACAATAGTTATTCCAGATTTCTTTGGTACTACTTGTGTTGGACTTACCCATTTACTATTAGAGATAGGGTAGATAATTCCTACATCTAGTAGTTTAAGAACCTCATTCTTTACTACTTCTTTCATATGAGGGTTTAGTCTTCTTTATAGTTGACAGGTTGTTTTGGCATTTTCCTCTAAGTGTATTCAATGTGTACAAATTAAAGGATTAATGTCTTTTATGTCTTTTAAGGTCCAACCAAATGCAATTTTATGCCTTTTTAGTACATATAATAACTTACCTTCTTGATCATGCGTGAGCTGCGAAGAAATTACCACCGGATATGTCTGCTGCTGTCCAGGATAGGCATACTTCAATTCCTTTGGTAACTGATTTAATTCGAGCTCTGGTGCTTCCTCTTTGTTTGGTTCTTCAGGTTGTATTGTATCTTCAAAATTCGATTGGTCATCGTCACCTGTAAGTACATGTATAAAATCAAGTGTAGGGCATATTTTAGCAGTATCACAATCTAATTCCTTACTTGATTCAAAGAACCAGTAAAATAAATTTCCGCAGAGTTTGTAAAATTCTCATCCTAAATGTGTTCCTTAATGATTGGCTCGATGAGATCAATCTCTTCATTCTCATTATCATCATCTTCTTAGTGGTGAGGTTGTTTACACATATTGAACACATTAAGTTCCAATATCATATTGCCGAAAGATATATCCATTAATCCATTCCTGCAATTTATCAAAGTATTTGCGGTAGCCATTGGTTCCGTTTCCAAAACAATAAAATCCACATGATATATGAATTTATCGACTTGGACTAATACATCTTCAATTATCCCTTTTGGAACCTTAATCGATCTATCAGCGAGTAAAAGAGTAGTAGAAGTTGGTTTTAACTCACCGAGATTGAGTTGTTGATACACTAAGTAAGGAAGCAAATTAACACTGGCACCAAGATCAAGTAGAGCATGTCCAATTTTATGATCCCCAATAGTGCAAGAAATAGTTGGACAACCAGGATCCTGGTATTTCAAAGCACTATTGGTTGAGAGAATGGAACTTACCTGTTCTGCTAGAAAAGCTCTCTTTTGCACCTTATGTTTCCTTTTCATCGTACACAGATCTTTCAGAAATTTAGCATGAGAAGGCACCTGTTTAATGACATTTAGCAGAGGAATGTTAACCTTTACTTGTTTAAAAACTTCATAAATTTCTGGACTGTGGTTTGATTTCTTTAGCTTGATTAGTGCTTGAGGAAATAGGGGTACAAGAGGAGAGTTGGTTATTTCTTCATGGGTTGAAGATTTGACAGACTCTTCCATATTTTCTGAAATTGAATCTTTATTAGTTTCACAAGGGTCCACAATGCATTTTTCGACTACTTTACCACCACGAAGGTGATTTTCTAGTTATGCAACCCAAGAGGGGGGGTGAATTGGGATTCTAAAATTATTTGATTCTAAAACAAAATATCATGCAAATCTAAAACAATTTTAAAGCAACAACAATTAAATCAATCACAATATAAAAAGATAAGGGAAGAGAGATTCAAACACGAAGATTTTTACGTGGTTCGGCCAACCTCGCCTACGTCCACGCCTCCACGTTATTTGAAAAGGTCTTTCCTAGGGCCCCTAGAGTGTTCACTATGTCCGTAAATCTTGTCTACATAGAATACACACTCTCATTTTGTTCCATTTGGAATAATTCATATTGTCGAGTGTACCTACTAATTTTGGACTCTTTCACTTAATTCGTGCCTTCATTAACAACTTCAAGTTTGTGCCAAATTTCATTAGCACTTTCACAACTATATACTCTATAAAACTCTTTTTTATCTAGTGCACAAAACAAGGCATTCATAGCTTTGGAATTTAGAGAAGATTTTCTCTTTTCCAATTCATTCCATTCCCATGACGGTTTTGGAATATCTTCCCCGACTTCATTTTTAGTCAAAGGCATAAATAGACCATCACAAACAACTTCCCAAATTTCATAATCTAGTGCTTGTAAATAAATTCTCATCCTAGTTTTCCAATATGGGTAGTCATTACCGTCAAAGAACGGTGGTTTAATTGTGGACTGTCATTCTCTAAAGGTTGAGTCATTATGGGTTGCCATGGATCTTTAACTCTAGACGGTTAAGTCTACACAAGAGCACCTCGCTCTAATACCAAATGAAATTCTAGTTATGCAACCCAAGAGGGGGGGGTGAATTGGGATTCTAAAAATTATTTAATTCTAAAACAAAATATCATGCAAATCTAAAACTAATTTAAAGCAATAACAATTAAATCAATCACAATATAAAAAGATAAGGGAAGAGAGATTCAAACATGAAAATTTTTACGTGGTTCGTCCAACCTCGCCTACGTCCACGCCTCCAAACTTTCCGGGCTTGAGGATTTAAGTAAGCAAGCCTCCAATGCTTTAAATGCTTACACTTGACTTCCAAGGTGTCAATGAATCTTTACAATAAGAGATTATCCCCAATCTCCTCCCAAGTGTATCCCAACACTTACAATCACTCAAAGTAAAATATTACAAATTATTTTTCTCTCACACAATATTTAAGATTATAAATCAATGCCCAATGTGTGAATAGATGAAGCAAGAATGTGTTTAAAACTCTATGAAGATTGTATTCTCGAATAAAAGCTCAATGGTCGTGTTGTGATCAATCTTGTTTGAATTTGAATGAGTTTATTTATAGTTGGAGCTGAAAAAAAAATTGAAAATGGTTCGCGTTAACCAGGTCAAAAGTTCCCGTTGGGCCAAATTTCAAACAAACGGTTTGCCGTTTAGGCTTACCCTTTCGCTGTTAAATTCCAAAGACCTGCAAAACAAATTTGGTTTAACCGTTCTTACTAAACGGTTCAAGGTTAGCAATATGGAAATAATCGGTTAATCGTTTTAAGTAAACGATTCACCATTATTTTCCAAAATCATCATTTTAACAATACTTTGCAGAACAATACCGTGTTTTACCATAAAATGACACTTCTCCCAATTTAAGACTAAGTTCTTCTCGATACATCTCTGTAGAACTAGTGTTAGATGATGTAAACATTGATCAAACGAGTCACCAAAGATAGAAAAATCATGCATAAAGACTTCAAGGAATCGTTCAACTATATTAGAAAAAATGTTCAACATGCATCGTTGAAATGTAGCAGGTGCATTACATAATCCAAATGGCATTCTCCTATATGCAAAAGTGCCAAAAGGGCAAGTGAAAGTGGTTTTCTCTTGATCTTCAGGTGCTATGGGAATCTGATTATATCCTGAGTAGCCATCTAAAAAGCAATAAAATTCATGGCCTGCTAATCTTAAAGCATTTGATCAATAAATGGTAAAGGAAAATGGTCTTTATGTGTGACAGAATTCAACTTTCTATAATCAATGCATACACGCCATCCTGTAGTTACTCTAGTTGGTATCAATTCATTATCAGCATTGGTAACTACTGTGACTCCTGACGTTTTAGGGACAACTTGTGCAGGACTGGCCCATGAACTATCAGAAATTGGGTAAATGATACCTGCGTCTAATAACTTAAGGACTTCAGTTCTAACAACTTCTTTCATATTAGGATTTAACCGCCGTTGCATTTCCCTAGTAGATTTAGCTTTTTCATCAAGGTGAATATAATGCATGCAGTCTATTGGGTTTATACCTTTGATGTCAGCTATGGTCCATCCTAATGCTCCTTTGTGCTCTTTTAAAACATCCAATAACTTACCTTTTTGTTCGTCATTTAGGGATGATGAGATGATTACCGGTAAAGTACTTTCTTCTCCCAAAAATGCATATTCCAGAGTGTTGGGTAATGGTTTAAGCTCGAGTTTCGGTGGTGATTCTGATGATAGGATGAGTTTCTTTTCTGATGGTGCTAGTTGTTCAACTCTTGACTTCCATTTATTAGTGTCAATGGATAGTGCTGAGTCAAGTAGGGTGTTGACTTCATCGACCGATCTGTCAATATCAAAATCCAAACCAAAGTGAGTTAAACATGTTTGTAAATGATCATCACTAAGGTTTGAAACAAAAGTATTATCAACTAATGATGCTATTAAATCCACATCAACAATCCTATCATCTGCATTGTGAGGTTGTTTAGCAATGTTGAAAATGTTCAGCTCCATAGTCATATTGCCGAAGGATAACTGTATATTTCCAGTTCTGCATTGAATGTGAGCATCCGCAGTTGCCAAGAAAGGTCAACCTAGAATAATGGGGATGTGCTTCCTTGAATCCTGTATTGGTTGAGTGTCAATTACAATGAAATCAACAGGAAAATAAAACTTGTCTACCTGGATAAGTACGTCCTCCACAATACCACAAGGTATTTTCGTGGACCGATCTGCACGCTGTAACACTACTGGAGTTGGGTGTAATTCTCTAAGTCCAAGTTTCAAAAATACTGAGTAAGGCAACAGATTTACACTAGCTCCTAAATCTAACAAAGCATTCTCAATTGTGTAGTTCCCTATGCTACATGAGATAATGGGGGAGCCTGGGTCTTTGCATTTTAGAGGAATTTTATGTTGGAGTATAGAACTAACGTTTTCTGTTAAAAATGCCTTCTTTTGAACATGAATGTTTCTCTTTTTAGTACAAAGGTCTTTAAGAAACTTGGCATAAGATGGAACTTGCTTTATAGAATCAAGTAAAGGGATGTTAACACTTACCTGTTTGAAGATTTCAAGAATCTCACCTGTGGATTTTCCTTTCTTTCCTTTAGCTAACCTCTGAGGAAATGGAGTTTTGGAACGTATTCTCGTGGGTTAGTTTCTTCTCTCTCCTCCGGTGATGAGTCCTCAACACTCACAGGTACAATTTGATTTTTTTTTGTCACCAGCATCTCCATTTTATTATCGACTTCTTTTCCTTTTCGTAAGGTCATGACTACTTTGACCCCTCCATGCTGCTGTAGTGAACTGGTACTTGCTTCATGCACTCATTTGGGATTAGGTACTGGTTAACTTGGAAACTTGCCTTTCTCAACAGTCATTGCCAAGGTCTGAACTGAAGAAGCAAGCTATCTCACCATCTTCTCGATGCTTGAAACTAATTGGGCTTGTGATTTGAAGCCTGCTCTTAACTCATTTCGTACATTAATGGTGCGATTCTGTTGCTCAATTGTGGAGTGAGTAAGATTCTTGAGATTCTGGAATGAATCCTCCCATGGTCTGGGTTAAGAGTAATTCTGGTTCTGATTGTATGGTCTAAATAGTGGCTGAGAGGCTTGAGGAACTTGAGTAATTTGTTGCATTTGTGGAGCTAGAGCTGCTGATCTATTCTGTTGGAATCCTTGAGACCATGAAAAATTGGGGTGGTCTCTCCATCCAGGGTTATATGTGTTGGAGTATGGGTTGTAATTCGATGGTTTTCTCATTACACCTATGGCATTGGCTTGATCTGAGAATGAGTCATGGTCATGTGGTTCTGTTGATTTAGCAGTCGATAACGATGCTATTTGTCGAGCAAGACCTTCAACCATCTCCTTGACTTCTTTGATTTCTGAACTTGACTCGCCAATGTGAACCTCATTTACTCCCTTAATTCTTCTAGTATTCCTGAGTGATCGACTCCGTTGTTGGGAATTATCCGCTTGTCGCTGGAAGAATTCCCAAATCTCTGATGCACTTTTTGACATTAGCTCTCCTCCACTTATTGCCATTAGCCATTCTTGCACATTCAGCAATAATCCCTCCAAAACGTATTGGCATTGGTGCCATTTCTTGTACCCATGATGTGGACACTTCAAGAGTAGCCCATTGAATCGCTTCCATATTTCAAAAAATTGCTCGTCTTCTCTCTGTGTAAACTCTGAAATGTCCCTGCGAATAGCATTGGTTTTATGCACTGGGAAATATTTATTCAAAATTTAATTACCATTTGTTCCCATGATGTAATGCTATTAGCAGGCAAAGTATTTAACCATGAACGAGCTCTATCCTTTAAAGAAAATGGGAATAATCTGAGTTTAACATCATCGTCTGAAAAATTCTCGTATTTAAAAGTTTGACAAATAGCATGAAAATCGTTCAAATGATTATATGAGTCCTCATTTTCTAGGCCATAGAATGTTGGGAGACAATTTAACACACTAGGTTTTAGTTCAAAACTCCTAGCAGCTACATTTGAGTATCTTATGCATGATGTGCTCAAATTAGCTAAGGGACTGAAGTAGTCCTTAAATGGCCTCTCCTGTGGTGCTTGTAAATCCATTCCAAATTTATTTTTAACGTGCCTGTGTGTGCGAAGTGTTTTTTCTAATTCAAGGTCTATAGGTTCAAGATTAGGAAATAATGACCTACGACCATGCATGCAAGGAACAAAAAAATAAATGGGAACGAAACGAATAAAAATAAAGAAAAATGAGAAATTACGATACTAACCTTATTGCGTGAAAAATTAACTACGAATAAATTAATAAGATAAAAAAATTACAAAGAAAAATAAATTGAAAAATAAATTACAGAATTTAAAGAAGAGAAAAAGAAAAGAAATACTAACCTTTAAATGTAGATTCACTTTTTTTTCTTTTTTTAATAAAAAAATTACAAGAAAACAATTAAAAGAAATTATTCACAAAAATTAATTCTATGAATTAAAATTACTTACCTCCCCAGCAACGGCACCAAAAACTTGTTGTGCAAATTTTAATGTACTCGCAAGCGCACGAATCTATTATAGAATAGATTAATGGTGACGAGTATCGATCCCACGAGGAGGTGAATTTTAATTATATGTAGAATTAATTTTGTAAATGGGTGGTTGAATTTGTGGTGGAAGTGATTTAAATTATCCTAAAATTGGAATTGAAATGGCGATAATAAATTCCAAAATTGGAATTGAAATGGCAAGAATAAATTGAATAGAAATCTATTGAAATGACGTACTTGGGTATCTGAATCCGTATCAACATGCATCATGGGCTAAATAATCCTTATTAATGCCAATTAAATCATGAGGGGGGAATCCATACCTCATAAACCACACTCTAATCAATATGGTGCTAAGGGCTTATGGTGCCAAATAATAATAACCTTGTACTAGAGGGCCGGTGAAACCAAGGCGGTACTAGACAAGATTAGTATTATTTGTCGACGAGAAATCAAAACATCCACAAAAATTAGAGGGGAAGAGAAAGTAAATTTACCAAATAAAGCCCATGACACATGTTGAGACTTCACATTCAACCTAAGCTTGAAAGAAAATTAGTCACTCATAATTGAACTAAGGGCAAAATGAAAATTTATTAAAATATGTAGAAAATACAAAATGAAGAAGGAATTACAGAAAATGGATCCCAAAAATGGATTCAGAGATATCAAATTAGGGGGGGAGGCCCCCTTTTTATAGATACATAGAGTAAATCATGGCCATCGAATTAAAAATAGTTTGGACGCTCAGGATTGCGCCACATCATTAGTCAACAGTATACAGTTTGACCACGTGGATAAATAGTAACATGGTTTGACCCGGGTTGAACAGTGACGCGGTTTGGTTGAAAATAATCTTGTGTGATGCATGTACCGTACGTGAAATTTTTGGTCCACTGATATGCTGGCACATCACCATCAACAGTACATAAGAATTTTAGTCCAACAGGATCGTGACACCTCATCAGTCAATGTCACATCATCGGTCAATGCCACGTCATCGATCCGTCTATGTGAACAATGTCGTGAACAGTAACGTAGACAATACCGTACATGTGAATAGTACCATACATGTGAACAGTACCATTTTTCCTTTTATGCTCCTCCTAAGGTTTTCGACCGTCCTGAGTTCAAAAGTGATGTCCGTTTTGCCGTTTGATCTCTCGTTTATTATGAAATGACTATGATGCCCCTAAAATACATAAAATACTTAATTAAAATAAAACACACGGAATTAAATCAAAAGAAGGTTAAATACATAAAAGTAAGGGTGTTAGTGAAACTTGAAGTGTAAAATGATGATTTTCTCCTTTACAAATATGCATTTTCTAACACTCAACAGTGTACATGGTAGCAAGTTTGTCCTAAGCATCTTTAGATGTTTTGCAGATGCAACAAGAAGATAATATTGGTGGATAGAGGACCTAGGATGGCACTCATGAGAAGTTGGCCTTGACGGATCGACAAGGAGTAGTTAGCTTGGATTTTTCTATTTAATTTTCCTTAAGGATAGGTGAAGGACAAGTTAAGGTTCTATCAAGATAACCCATTAAGTCATATCCAATGAGAAGAGGATTAATTATACTCTCCAAGAAGTGTAATTTGAGAGGGTAAGTTTAAGTGAAGCTTGGGCCACAACATTAATGGAAATAAGGTTGATGTCGGAAGATAAAGTGGAGGAAGAACTAGTAGAGATTTGATTGGCCATTGATTAGTCATTTGAGTGTTGATGCTCTTATACCATCTAAGAGAAAAGAAAACTGAGAATGTAGCGGTAAAATAGCATATTGTTTTCATTAGAGTTCTTTTTAGTATATACACAGTTGCAATGATTAATAATTACAACAAGTGCACCTTTATAGCCTAGACTTTGTAAAGACAATTGTACAAATAAAAAGAATATTATAACATGATTAAAGGTGTATCCTAATGAGAATCGTTAATAAGTAGGATGTTTACCTTGAAGGTAGAACAAGACATAGCATTCTGTACGAAATCTATTAGGTTTTTTTATAAAAAAAAATCCAATTGCAATTGTTATTAAAAGATTAAAATAACTTAAAAATTTTTCCTCAATGGAATTTGCATGTTCATCAGTCTTTTTATGTTTCATGGACACAACCTCACCATTTGTATGTTTATCAATCTCTTTAGCTTCCGTGGCCATAGACTCTTGTTGCACAAAGGCACAACTTTTGTGTTCCGAGACTAGAGCGATTGATTTTGTATTATTTGAGTCAACAATAAAATCTTTCGAGTGTTTATGACCTTATAAGTTGTTGGAGCCAATTTGTTTACCAAAAACAAAGCAGGGAAGGTTATGATGCCTCTTCTTCATTAGTGACATCCAACTTCTCTTCTACATTAAGCTATAAGAATTAGGCTAGTAATTAAGTGTTAAAAAGAAATTAAAAAAGAGAGACAATAAGAGACATAGAAGGTTCAAATTGTTTACTATGTACCATTTTTCTGATCAAATATGGAAGAGTCAAAAGCATTAGAGCTAAAATGCTTGGTCACTATCTAATTTAGAATCCTTACAGATTGTAGATGCTTACTTTTCATAGTAAAAGTGCCATACCTATGCATGTAAAAGAACTAATTAATATTCATATTCTTAATGATTTCTACTAAAATAAATAAATAATTGGTTTCCTAAACTACAATTGAGCAACCATGAAAGTTGTATACCTCTTTTTCAGGGACGTAATTTGGATTTAACCTTCCCTTATTCACTTTATTTGCAATCATATTCTTTATACTTTCCAGTGAGGCCTCGAAGCAAACTCAAACTCGAGGATATTTATTGAATTCTTCAAAGTTGTCAATATGTAGTTTGTTATCCACAACGATAGATGGTCTCCACTCTTTTCTAAGTAATACAACCTCTAGAAAGTATAACTTAGTAAATTTAACCATTTTCATATCATCCTCTGACTTAGTTGCTTCGAATGTCTGATGTAGAGTTGTATTTGTGAACATTGAGCAATTGCCGAACAAAACATCACATACACGACTATTATCATCAATAATGTCCAAGTCAATTTTCTAAAATTTTCCACAATTCAATCCACTAACTAATGCAAATTCAAGCATTGAAAATCGACAAACTTTTTTTCCCTATATTAAAGTACATTACTTTATTGGATGAATGCAGGGCCTCAACACTAACTTGTGCAATAACTAAGTACAAAACTGAAACTCATTTAAGTGTAAAAATTGTCCAAAACATGATTTGCAAAAAAAAAAAAATATCCACTTGTTCATCACCAAGTTGCTTTTCTATTATTCTTCTTGGGTCTATCAATAACAAATTAAGACTTTTCACTTTTGTTTTGCTACTTTTCTTTTTTTTTTTAACAATTTTCGTTGACAGCATAACAACAAATATAAATTCTTAGCACAAATTAAGTCTTTAAAGAAATAAATTATTCATATGAATTGAGAATTATGGCAAAAGTCATGTAATTTTGAGGTCGTCACTTATGCAGTCTTATATACACGACTAAAGGTTGTGTAATGCAAGGGCGGATCCAGGATTTAATATTATCCCGGGCTAAATTTTAAAATTTATATTTTGAAGCGAACATAAAAATTTATAAGTAGAAATAAGTATATTAAATAAGGAGGAATACCAAGAACTTTATCTCTCTAAATATGTACTATAAACAAAAATAATTATAAAAAAAGAGTAGAAAACAAAAGACAACTCAAATATGAAATTATTTTTTAATTATAGAATTTGACATTGCAACCTATAATAACTTGTAATTATATAAGGATTAAAAAATCAATTAAGAATTTTAAATTAAAATAGATCAATACATGTAATTACAATCAATTAAAATTTGAAAGTAAAACTTTTATGCTTGAAGTGAAGTACTAAATTACCTGACTTAATAAATTAA
This sequence comes from Citrus mangshanensis, assembly GCA_030449895.1. Taxonomy (NCBI): domain Eukaryota; kingdom Viridiplantae; phylum Streptophyta; class Magnoliopsida; order Sapindales; family Rutaceae; genus Citrus; species Citrus mangshanensis. The sequence continues at coordinate 9,395,725 of JASUUJ010000215.1, read as the reverse complement.
ATAATTAAAATTTATTCATCCTTTCAAATTGTAAAAGTATTTTTAATCAAAAGTTTCAATAATAAACTAAATTAAACTCAATTCAGCAAAAAGATATTTGGGTGCAGTTGTTTCTTTGTCAGATGCTCTATCTCTCTTTAAAGAACTAGAAGTTGATGATTCTTCTATTTAAAGCTCTTAAAATACTCAAATTTTATTTTCTAACTTGTCCTCTTAGTTAATATAACTAATAAATAAAATCTGAAAATTCACATTAAAATTTTATGAAAATATTGATAATTGTTACTATATGTTATTTCTGTAAGTACTTTTAAGTCTAGTGATGATGTTATATTACATTGACATATATATTTTTTAATTAGAAGCTTTTTAAAATAAATTAAAGCAATAATAAAATTTTAACACCCTAATGTTTTCAATCTATTCAATAAATAAATAATTTAATCATTTTATAAAATAAGTCACTAATTTCAATTGAAAATAATATGGGTAATTGAGTTAGGGATATATTTAAATATAAAATGAAAACTCTATTGTTATACTAAATTGATGAAAATGTAAGGGTAGTTGAGTTAGGGACATATATGAAAATAAAAGGAAAACTCTATTATTTTACTAAATTATTAAAAAAGTAAGGGGTGTAAATGATTTTTTCTAAACTAGACCGGGCTACAGCCCGGTCTAGCCCACGTGCAGGTCCGCCACTGGTGTAATGCATGAAGATCGTGTAAAACACAATTGAAGGTTGTGTAATATTGCAAGAATTCATGTAATAAATGAATAAGGGTCGTATATTATATGAAGTCACGTGTATTATGTGACCTTGATTCATGTATTGCACGACCTTACATGACTGAATTATAATCTATACAACCTATCAAATTTTCACCATTTCGATGGAGCAAAATAGTTGCAAAGTTTGTTTTTGAACATGTTATGAGAGACCAACAACCAATTTAATCTATTTCTTCAACATAAAACCCTAAACTTTTTATTTTTCATTAAATATCAAAACCCTATCAACTAATTAGAAGGAGTTACTTCATTGAAGAAGTCATATTTTAGCGATTGTGTAGCAACGAATTAGCTCTTCTCCTTCTCAAAGCTCAGTTTAGTCATATATGAGTCATGTATCTATCATGTTAGCATTTTGGGTCGTGTGAACATTTTGAGTTAATGATGCTTTGGAAATTTCATGTGAGTTTTTAGAGGTATTCACGAAAATTTTTAGGGATTCAAATAATTTCAAAAATATTACAGGGTATCTACCACAATTACCTCTGCTATACAAGTGTCAATTCGTAGAATCATGGTGTCTTTATGTCGCGCCTTAATTTATGTTTAGTCAAACTTAAGGAAATATAAAAACGATTCATTTATTAATAATGTCAAAACATTAAAATAGACATAAAATCCATTTATTAATTTTATTAATCATATTGCTTCTTTTAACATATTTAATAAAAAATAAAAAATTAATTTAAAATAATAAATGTGTCAATATTATTCTTTAAAATATATTATAAATAAGTAGATATGGCATACAATTTTAATATGATACGAATAATTAATCTAGTGTTCAGCATATATATTACTTAATGTTTCAGTAATATTACACATATTAATTGATGTTCGTGTTATAAATGTGTAATCATGCTCAACTGGTCCAACACAAGAACAAAATGATTATTTATTGCGTCATATCATATCAACTAATTTATTAATTGTGTCAATATTTGTAAATACAAATACATAAAATTTGTGTTGTCTTCATATTCTATAATCATGTCATAGTTCATTTTTCCCTCCTGTAGATGCATACAATAAGTCTCTTTACAAATTTTAGTTGCATTTTAAATTAAATTAAATTAAATTAAATTTTTTGATGAATTATATAATTTTTAAAAATAGTAATAATAATAAGAAAAATGAAAAAGAGGTAAAAATAAAACAAATACTGTGAATTTATTTGTCTATCCCACCTTACTCCTATTGGAATATAAGTTTTGATTTCTGAATTCAGTATTATGAGTTTTGAAATCTCTACTCTTAAATTCAAAATTCCAATAGTCGATTAAGATCTCAAATGGTAAGTAAATAAAGTAAGAAAATTAATTTCATTGTAAGTGTTGCTTCAAAATGACATTTTGATTTGCCTTGTTACATTAGATTAGTTAGTAGCACTTTCACTTAACTAGTTAACATAGCTATTAGATGTTTATATATGATCAGATTTTACAAGCATTTATAATTTTTTTCTTGTCAATAAGTTTATGAATTTTTTTTAAGATCTTAATATGGCTGGATAATTTGGTTGTTTAGCTTTCTAGAAGCACAATGCCAATAAAATACTTTCTTCACTAAGTAAAATGTTCAAAACTGATATTTTTTCTTTTTCTTTTTTATTTCCATAGGCTTTCTCTCGTAATTTGATTGTTTATATTAGATAAGTTGATGTAGTAGAAGTTTAATGTTCAAAATATTATGTTGATTCCAGAGAATACTGAAATTAAAAAACAAACTAAATTAACATTGATTTAAAAGAATACCGTGAATTTAGAAGTTAAGACTTGTCAATTCTGCAAAATGCTGAGAATTAACTAAACACAAATACTTACATAAAGATTTGAAAATTGAAAATATTATTGAACTCAAATCTACCTTCAAATGCTACAAGAGAGAGTTATTTATATTAATAGCAATTATCCTAAACTATAAAGTAAAAGGAAAATAAAGTTCTAAACTAGAAAGGAAAACAAAGTCCTAAATTTTAGATAATAAGGAAATTAATCCTAGTATAATATGGATTCCTATTCTGCATCTTTCCCCTTATGATGAGGAGAATTCACCCTCGAATTCAAATAGTCAATAACAGTATCTTCATCATGATCACCTTTGTAAAGAATAAGATGCTTGACATTGAATACATTAGTATTGCTAATATGGCTAGGAAGCTTTAGTCTGTAGGCATTAGGATTTTATCTTCTCTATAACTTCTAAAAGTCCAATTTTCCTAGCAGAAAGCTTATATACTATCCAAATGAGAACTTTTCTTTGGTTAGGATAGCCCAAACAAGATCTTTCACCCGGAATTTTAAAGCTCTACGCCTTTTATCGGCCTCAATTTATAACCTTCAATGGTCTTCTTCAGAGACTCTTGTGCAGCTGTACTAATTTTCTGAAGTTGCACATTCAAGTGTTCTACCTTGCTACTTTTGCTTTTATAGTATAAGTGGAACCTTGCAGTAAGGTCATCTAATATAAAAGCCAAGAAGGGGTCAGTAGCATATAACTCTCGCAATATGTGAAATCCCAAGACTTGATTATGCATTTGTTTAAACAAAAAAAAAATCGTCGACTACATGCATTTGCTACCCTGTTGGATTCACCAGAAGTATGCTTTACTACAAAAGTATACTGCTGGAGGAATGCTTCAAGCTGTGATGATCAGTCTGCGCAATAAATTTTCTTTTTAACAAGTATGGTCTCCATTTCTAGACGACTAAGACCAATGCAATGATTTCTTTCTCATATGTTGAAAGGAGAAGATTTTTTCCTTGAAGTACTTGACTAAAAAACGCTATTGGTTTTTCCTGGAACAACACTGCACCTACACCAACTCCAGAAGCATCACATTCAACAATAAATGTTTTTGAGAAGTCAGGTAAAGATACTATCGGTGCTTTAATCATTGCCAACTTAAGCCTTTTAAATGCCTTATCTGCTACCTTGTTCCATTCAAAGGAGTTTTTTTTCAACATCTTGGTAAGAGGAGCTACAATCTTTCTATAATCCTCTTTGAACTTTCGGTAATAACCCGTAATTCCTAGAAACCCATACATAGCCTTAATATTTTTTGGTTTAGGCTATGAGAACATGGCTTTTATTTTTGTGGGGTCGACAGCCACTCTATGAGTAGAGATTAGATGTCCCAAGTACTGTACCTCCTGCTTTCCAAATTGACATTTCACCATCTTCACTTTAAGCTTATGGGCTTGTAAGATATCAAAAACCACGCTCAAATATTCCAAGTGAGTATCCCAATTTTTGCAATAAATAAGTATATCATCAAAAAGACCAATACAAATTTTCGTAAATAGTTTTAAAATACCTTATTGTTGAGTGCCTGAAATGTTGAAGGGGCATTAGTAAGCCCAAAAGGCATTACAAGAAACTCGTAATGGCCTCAATGTGTTCGAAATGTTGTTTTTTCAATTTCATTGGGATGCGAACTTGGTGATAGCCTGACCTCAAATCCAGTTTGGAAAAATATTGTGTACCCACCAATTCATCTAACAATTCATCAATCACAGGTATGGGAAATTTGTCTCTGATTTTAATTTTATTTAATGCTCGATAGTCTACACACATTCTACATGATCCGTCATGTTTTTTGACAAGTAATATTGGGGAAAAATATGGGCTTGTGTTGGGGCGAATAATTCCTGCAGTTAACATTTCTTTGACCAATCTTTCAATTTCATTTTTTTGAAAGTGGGGATAATGATAAGGTGGGAGGGCTGTGAGTTTATGATCTGGAAGTAAAGGAATTCGGTGATCTGGAAGTAAAGGAATTCGGTAGTCCTACTGGTTCAATGATCACATGAGGGTATCTCTTAAGAAGCTGTTGAATTTGAGTGGGAGTTTAGTCAGTTTGCACATTTGGTACCATTATTGCTCATAAGTTGTAGAACCACACCATGTTGAGATTTTGTTTGAGTCATAAACGAAGAAGTAACAACCTTGCGGCTTGTATTATTAATGCCACACAATGTAATTTTGTCGGCATGAGCTAGCATGAGCTGTTGGCATGTGCTGTCAATTATAGAATTGATTTTGTAATTACGTCCGGGAATCTTTTAGTTGATCAATCTTGTATTTAAATATAGAAACAATTTATTTCTTCCTTTTTTAGGATGTAATTAGCTTCATATATTGCCTCTGTTTTGGAGAAGAATATACAAAAGAATTATTTTCTGCATTGAAACCTTTGTTTGACATGGTATCGGAGAGTTCCTCATCAAGAGAATTTGTGTTGACAACCGAATATTTTCTCTTTTCTTTTTTCTCTCAAAATTCGTATTCTGAATATTCACCGTTGTTGTGAACTCTATGGCTGATATCACAGGCGTATCAATGGATATTATCCCACCACCAGCACCACAAGTTGTTGTTCATCAAGACAACTCGGCATTTCCAACTGGAATCACTTTGGATGAGACCAACTACTCATTATGGTCTCAACTCATGGAGATGCGGATTATTGCTCGCAACAAAGCTGGTTATCTTACTGGAGAAACGAATAAACCAGCACCTGGAGATCCTAATCTTGGATCATGGATTACTGAAAATCAAAGAGTCAAGAGCTGGTTGATTGACTCAATGAGTCCATCGTTGATGCAACGATTTATTCGTCTCCCTACAGCCAAAGATATATGGGAGGCTGTATCGAAAACCTTCTATGACGGAACCGATGAAACGTGTATTTTTGAGCTGAACCAGAGATCTTTCTCTACCAAACAGGATGGGCGACCATTGCCAACGTATTACAATGAACTGGTTGCCATTTTTCAGGAAATCGATCATAGGACTACCACTCAAGAAGGCACAGTCGAAGGGGTGTTACAGCTGCATTCTGCAATGGCTAGGCTTCGAGTTCATATTTTTCTAAGTGGCCTCGACTCAGAATTTGAACAGGTTCGTGGAGAAATATTGCGAAAAGACCCAAAACTTGATTTAGAAAGCACATATGCTTATGTTAGAAGGGATTACCAACAGAGACAAACAATGGGAGGCTCTCATTTAATTTCGGAGAACCTTGCCATGCTGGCCAGTCAAAATCGGAATGGATCTTCAAAAAATCGAGGCAATCAATCATCCAGCAAAGTTAACAACCTTGTGTGCACTCACTGCGGAGAAAAAGGTCATTCACAACAACGCTGCTATGAAATCATTGGCTATCCAGATTGGTGGGATTTCTCAAAGAAGCCCCGTAAGAAAATATCTGGGAAGGCTAATGTGACAGCAGCAAAGGATGAAGAACAACCATCCCCTTCAGCAAATGTTGCCCACCCAGGTATTATTGGTAAGGCATCTGTATGTTCTGTAACTTCTAAGAATAGAATGTGGATTATTGATACAAGTGCATCTGAGCATATGACCAGAGATTCTAGCCAATTAAAATCTGTTCTTCCCTCTTCTCAATCTGTTATCTCCACTGCAAACGGTAGTACTTCTCCTATTATTGGGGAAAGGTCTATTACCCTGAGTAATACTCTTACATTAGATACAGTTCTTGTTGTCCCATCTCTTGAATATAATCTTTTGTCGGTTAGCCAAATTACCTCCACACTTGCTTGCACTGTAACGTTTTAGCCCACTTTTTGTGTTTTTCAGGACATCCTAACTCGGAAGATTCTTGGTTATGGTGTTAGACGGGGTAAACTCTATTACTTGGAATTGACAGAAAATGAGGGACCAAATATCAGTCAGGCAAATCAAACTTCTAATAAAGATAGAACTCAGGCAAATGTTTGGTTATGGCATCGTAGATTAGGACACCTTTCCTTTGGTTATCTCAAAAAATTACAACCTCATCTTTTTTCAACTCTAAATGATTTGAATTTTCATTGTGACATTTGTGAGATGGCTAAAAGCCATCGCACGTCTTATTTACCAAGTTTAAATAAAAGTCTAGAACCTTTTGTGGTGATTCATTCCGATGTTTGGGGTCCTGCAAAAGTTGCTTCTCTTTCTAAAGCTCGTTTTTTTGTGACATTTATTGATGAATGTACTAGAATGATTTGGGTGTCTTTACTTATCAAAAAAAGCGATGTATGTCTAGCCTTTCAAGAATTTCACAAAATGGTAAGTACTCAATATCAAAAGCAGATTCGTGTACTTCAATCTGACAATGGTACTGAGTATATGGATGCCTCTCTTGGTAAGTTTTTAAACATTCATGGAATTCGTCATCAGACCTCATGCACTTACACCCCACAACAAAATGGGCTGGCTGAGAGGAAAAATAGACAGATTTTAGAGGTGGTTCGTGCTTCTCTTTTTGGCATGAACATGCCTCGATTTTATTGGGGAGAAGCTGTAAAATCTGCAGCTTATCTCATTAATCGAACCCCTTCACGAGTGCTAGATTTTCAAACTCCCCAACAAAAAATGCAATCCTTACTCTCAATTCCTCATCTTCCTAATCTTGAACCCCGAATATTTGGTTGTATTGTTTATGCTTACATTCCAAAAAGTTTACGAACTAAACTTGATCCATGTGCCAAACGCTGTGTTTTTATTGGCTATTCTGATCTTCAAAAAGGTTATAGGTGCTATGATCCACACACAAAAAAATTACATGTAACTTTGGATGTCTCTTTTCATGAATTAGAACCTTATTATTCAGGGGGAGTCTCTTACCATTCCCTCCAGGGGGAGAGTTTGTGTGAAGAGAATGGTCAAAGGAAAAATGAAGGAGGAGGTGAATTTGTAGAATTAGAAGACATGGTCGAAAAACTTCAAAACGGTGATGGAAATGAGGTTCAACAAGGGTGTGATAACATGACTGAAACCGAATGTGATCCCTCCAATTTTCTGGACATGTCTGAAGCACAATCAAGGCCACTAGAGCTACCCATGTCTACACCATTAACTGAAGAATTAACCGAAAGTGTTCCTCCTCAGGTAATTTCAAATCCATTGTCTAATGAGTCTAATGAACCATTTTTTTCTGTAGAAGACATAAATCCTAGATATCCACAAAGGTCAAATAGAGGAATTCCAAAGAAACAATATGAAGCTGATCCCAAATCCAAAATAAAATACCCAATCAGTAACTACATGTCATCTCATAGGTTGTGTGAATCATATGCACTTACTATTAATCAATTATCCACTATATCGATTCCTAGTAGTGTACAGGATGCTTTGGAGGATCCAAAATGGACTAAGGCGATGAATGAAGAGATGGAAGCTCTACAAAAAAATGCCACTTGGGAACTGGTTTCACTACCTAAGGGAAGGAAAACAATTGGATGTAGATGGGTATTCACGGTAAAACTCAGAGCGGATGGAAGCATTGATAGGTATAAAGCGAGACTAGTGGCAAAGGGATATACACAAAGGTATGGAATAGATTACCAAGACACTTTCGCACCAGTAGCCAAGATAAATACCATTCGTATTATTATTTCTATAGAAATCGAGATTGGCCGATTCGATGTCAAAAATGCTTTTCTCAATGGAGATTTAGAAGAAGAAGTTTACATGGAGCTACCTCCTGGTGTCAAACATAGTTCTATGCGTAGGAATGAAGTATGTAAGCTGAAGAAGTCCTTGTACGGACCACCTAGGGCATGGTTTGGGAGGTTTTCGGTGACAATGAAAAGTCTGGTTATAAACAAAGTAATTCAGACCATACTTTGTTTATAAAACACAAAGGCGGAAAAGTGACGGTGTTAATAGTGTATGTTGATGATATGGTAGGATGATTTATACGAAATGAAAGCACTACAAGAACATTTGGTGCTTGAATTCAAATGAAAGATCTTGACTTAAATACTTCTTGGGGATTGAGGTAGCAAGATCGAAAAGTGGAATTTTTCTTTCACAACGAAAATACGTGTTAGATCTCCTTCTGGTATGCTTGATTGTGAAACGCCTATAGAGATGAATCACAAGCTTGGGATTTTACCAAATCAAACTCCCGATAAGGTCGTTATCAACGGCTAGTTGGGAAGTTAATCTATTTATCCCACACAAGGCCAGACATAGCATATGCCGTAAGTATAGTAAGCCAATTCATGCATTCACCAAGTGAAGAACATATGGATGCAGTCTATCGAATTCTGAGATATTTGAAGTGTGCTCCTGGAAAAGGTTTATTGTTCTCAAAAAATAATGTCTCAAACATTGAAGGATATACTACGATTGGGCGGTGACCGGACAACAAGAAGATCGACCTGGGTTATTTTACATTTGTTGAGGGCAATCTCGTCACTTGAGAAGAAGCGTAAGGTTGTGGCAAGATCAAGTGCTGAAGCGGAATTTCGTGGAATGGCACAAGGTGTGTGTGAGATGTTATGGATCAAGAACATACTGAAAGATTTGGGGATTGATTATGCAAAACCCATGAATCTTAAATGTGATAATAAAGCAATAGAGATTGTACAACATGATCGCACAAAACATGTTGAAGTAGATCGTCATTTCATCAAGGAGAAGCTTGACGAGAAAACTATATTCCCATTTGTTCAACTGAGAGTCGACATACTCACAAAAGCAGTATCAGGAAGGGTGTTTCATGATATAATTGACAAGTTGGGCATGATAGATATCTACGCTCCAACTTGAGGGGGAGTGTCGGCATGAGCTAGCATGAGCTGTTGGCATGTGCTGTCAATTATAGAATTGATTTTGTAATTACGTCCGGGAATCTTTTAGTTGATCAATCTTGTATTTAAATATAGAAACAATTTATTTCTTCCTTTTTTAGGATGTAATTAGCTTCATATATTGCCTCTGTTTTGGAGAAGAATATACAAAAGAATTATTTTCTGCATTGAAACCTTTGTTTGACAAATTTCTTTTTTTCCCTTAGAAAACTTCATAAGCAACTATCAAAATCCCATTGAATTGGCACTAACCTCCTCAGCCATTGTGTTCCTAGTACCACATCACAACCTTCCAATGGTAAAATAAAGAAATCTATTTCAAAGCCTAACAAGTTTTTCATCTAATGCAATCAATACCTCCAGCTTTCCACTTGAGTTAGGTCTTAAATAGACTCGGTTTGCTACCTCGAAAATCACAAGATTTTGAGTACTTCCTGAATAAACTAAAAACAACACTCGTTGACCCATTAAGCTACCCTAAATACGCAGAGTTCAAGTGCTCGTGTCCCAATCATGGCGTGAACTGATATTTCAGGAGCCTCATCATCACTACCATTTTCAATCTCCATTTCCACATCGTTGTTATCTTCTTCCTAGTATGCTTCAATCTTGAGAAGTTTAGGACAATTGTTCCTTGGGCTGTACTTGTTATTACAATGAAAGCAAAGGCCCTTCTTTCGTCGTTTTGTTAGCTCTTCCGGTGTCATTTTCTTGATGCTGGGGGCTGAGTTAGAGTTATGTCGTTGACTTCCTGTTATCGGCTGCCAAGATTATATTGCTCAAGAAGGTTGTGTTGTTGTCACTGATTTCTGTGATATTTTGTTTACCTCATAGAGGTGAGCAACCCCAATTGCCATGGTTAGTGTTGATGGTACATTCGCCTGAACATCGACTTGGATACTTTCTTTTAGCTCTATAATGAAACAACTCAGTTTTTTTATCTTGAGAAAGTAACCCCACCTTTGCCAATAGTCTCTCAAACTGAGCTTGATAATCAGTCACCGTTCCCATTTGTCGCAGCTTGATTAACTCAAGAAAGTGCTCTTTAAATTGATTAGGCCTGAAACATGATAAAATTCCAGCTTTGAAGTCACCTCATGTTACATAAATCATTTCTTGCTCCAACATTTGGAACCATAATTGAGCATCCCCTTCCAAATAAAAGGATGCTAAAGACACCTTATCTGACTCTCGTATTTCATAGAGATTAAAATACTTTTCAGCCCTACAAATCCATATTATTGGCTCATCCATGCCATCATACTTAGGAAAATCCAATTTTACTATTTGTGGCATAAAGTTGTTGAAATTTCCAATTTCTCTTGGCAAAGTGTGAACCTTCAGACTTTCGTTGAATGAGGTCTCTCCTATTTCAATAGTTCTTCTACCAGCAAATTGTTGAGCGAGCTATTCTAGCTTTTCAATAACCTGATTCAATAATTCTTTTTGAAACTTTTCCACTCTTTCCTCAAGTTGCTGAACCCTATCATTAAGCTCTATCAACTTGGCTCTAATACCAAGCTGTTAACGTCACTTTGATAATCTGTGGAGTTAGCTTAACAAAGAAAGGAAAATTAAAAATAATGACTCTTCGAAGGGTCAAACAACTCAAGTTGTTATTCTGAATTCCTTCCATGATTTTATTCAATGATCAATTGGATTTTAAATACATGAATTTGCTAACTAAATCCCAAAAAACAAGGGAATAATATCCAGAACAAATAGAAAAGCTTTGGACTTGCTCTCACCCACTACACACTCAAAACAAATAAAAAATATAGTTGACTTAGTCTTTACATCTATTGCCTACTAAAACTCCATACTTCTAGATAGTTTCTTTGCACGTGCCCCAATCAACTACTACTTGCTTGCAACAGTATGAAAATAATTATTTTTTAAAACATAATATGAAAGGAATGAATCTGAAAAGAAAGGAAAAGAAACAAAGATTATTCTTTCAATAGAATAATTAATAAAGATTAAAGAGTCACAAACAAAATAAATAAATGACTTGTTTATATATTCAAAGAAATATAGTTTGCAGAGAAAACAAACAACATATGCGCAGGTTTTGTAGAGAAAGCAACAGTAAACTTTTTTAATTCGAAATAAATATTTATCCTCACATTAATTACTTAAAGAAATAGGTGTTTTAAGGAAAATAAAGGGGTGTTAATATCTATAGACAATTAAACTAATGTTTATAGTTATTAGATGATATTATATTGAATTCAATTAGCGCGCGCACACACACTTGAATTAGGCCATTAAAATTTTGGACAGAACACTGTTTTTGTTGTGTTGTGGTCTAGCCATTGGATTGAAAAGTAGTTAAATCCACCGTTACGTGAAAGGACACCTGATAAATGAAGAAGAATGGTATATCCAATAAATAATAGAGCAACTAAAAAATGTAATGGGATGCAAAATGAAGTGGCCCACGTGGCTACATTTAATCACTTGTGATTTTTCTTTTTAATATTGCTTGTTAAATCGTCATGAGAATAGGACAATAAAGATGAGAAATTAGAGCAACACATGGCAATAATAAGAAATTAGGTATCATTCAACAAAAGATCACCAACTGTTGTAGTCTAGTATTAAAAAAAAAACAACAAATAGTACATGTCTTTGAAAATTAACATCAAATAGCTGTAGTCCAGAAAATTTAAATTAGTTTGATTGTACTCAGGCATTCAAATTGTTTAATACTTGACAAGGCAAAGAGCAAAAGTAAAAGGAAAATTATTATTTTCCCACAAAAATTATTTTGACATATCAAGTCAGTACCATGGTTTGCTGAAAAGTACATTATACCACCAAATGTTTACTCTTTTATCGTTTTACCACCATTCCATTAAAAGTAAGTTAATATCTAATAGAAAATGAGTTAAAAGTCAATTTTGTCTCTAGACCATAAAATCATAATATAATAAATTCAAGTATTAATCATAACTCAAAACAATTTAATGAAGTAAAAAACGTATTGGACAATAAGCCAAAAAAAAGTCAATAACTCACAATAGAGAGAGCATACAGCAGTGGAGACAATAACGAGTCAATGACTGCACTGTGGTAGATAGAGCAACGAGTAAGAGAGAGACAAATTGAAGATGGAGCAAGAGAGAGAGGGAGACAAAGGCCAATTTTTAGGGTTGCAAATTTCTTATTTTTTAAATTATTTATCTGATAGTTTTTTTTGTTTGTTTTACCATTGTAAACGCATTGTTTTGGTTTCAAAGAAAAATATCTTAAATGCCCCTATGATATGAACAAACCAACAGCAAATTTTTAACTGATTTAATAGAATGGTGGTAAAACGATAAAAGAGTAAATATTTGGTGATAAAATGCACTTTTCAGAAAACCATGGTATGACTTGATATGTTAGAATAATTTTGGTGGGAAAATGATAATTTCCAAAATAAAATTAAATTGAAGAAATTTGAATGCTCTACACACTTTTATTCAAATAAGGTCAAGCCTAATATATAGGTTATACACCAACTAGAAACCACAAGAAAGTAGCAACAACTTTTAATTGGATTAAGCCACTACACTAACCGTCTCCTAAAGATTAGGGCTAACAATCCCTATAGCCTAGATCTACAACTTTGTTGAGATAAATAAATATTAAAAATATTTATTAACACCCGTTCTTAATCTAATGTCTACAAAAATCAAATTATAAGACTTCATGCTTCAATCAACCACTTCTTTGACAGAGCACAATCCAAACATGCCTTGTAGATTTAAAAATCAAAGCTATTTGATAAGCTTAATCAGAATATCTGTAACTGAATCTTCACCTTACAAAACACCAAATCAAATAATACCATTCTTACAAAAATCACTCAAGAAGCAACACCTCACATCAATATGTATGCTCCTCCCATAGACGACTAGATTTTTCAAGAGTTTGCATAGATGTTATCACAATAAATCACAGTTGGTCCTTATTGTTGAAATATTAGGTAAGCAACCCAAGAGGGGGTGAATTGGATTTCTAAAAATTATGGAGTAAATTAAATAAAACTTAATACAAATATCAAATAAAAATAAGCAAACAATAAATTTTTGGCAATCGGTTTAATCATTTATTTCTAGTAACTACTTAATGTGAAAACGATTATCCATTTACCCCTGTCGGTTGTTTAACATAACCAGCCATTCTGTTTTTAAACGGTAAGTGAATAAATATAATCGGTGGGCCGCTAATTTTACTGAACATATCCCCTAAGTTTCTGTCTCAAAACAGTTATCCATTTAATATAAAACGGTTATCCGTTTATTTTAAACTACGATTTTGCACATTTTTTTTAATCTTTGGCTAACATTCAATCCATTTCAAGACCATTTTATTGATCTGAAATGTTTTAAAGGCTATTTTAAGGCATGATTCATGAATGCACATAATTTAAACATAGCAACCAATCCAAGCAAAAAATCACAACATGAAAAGTAAGATAATCTTACTATCATATAAAGTTATGCTAATGTACAATCTTCATCATTCCAAGCTCATGTTAAATTTTAATAAATTGTTCTTCGCTAAGGGGTTTTGTGAAGATATCTGCAAGTTTTTTTTCGGTTGATACAAATTTTTGAACATGATATCTTAAGAAATGATGTCTTATCTCAATGTGCTTGATTCTAAAGTGTTGAATGGAATTCTTTGACAAGTTTATATTACTAATACCATCACACATGATAGGTATATGATAAAGATTAATATCATACTCTCCAAGGGTTTGTTTCATCCAAAGGGCTTGTGCACAACAACGATCAGCGACGATATATTCAGCCTTAGTGGTTGCAATTGCAACCGAATTTTGCTTGTTACTAAACCAAGAGACAAGTGAGTGACCTAAAAAGTAACATGTTCCACTAGTACTCTTCCTATGAACTTTATAACTGACAAAGTCGATATCCGAATAATAATCCAGATCTACGTGAGTTCCACTAAGATACCAAAGGCCAAGATCTATGGTTCCATTCAAATAACAAAAAATTCTTTTACCAATAAGCAAATAAGATTCCTTAGAATATGATTGAAATACTGCATACAAGCACACACTAAACATAATATCAGGCCTACTAGCAGTTAAACTAAGTAAAGATCTTATCATATCTCAATATATTTTTATATCAACTGCTTTACATTTTTTTCTCTTTGTCAAGCTTGATTACTGAGCTTATTGGAGTGCTTTTAGTCTTTCCATCTTTAAATATAAATCTTTCGAGTAAATCCCTCAAATATTTTGCTTGATTAATGAATATTCCTTTTTCGTTTTGTCCTATTTGTAATCCAAAGAAGTATTCCAATTCTTCCATTATGCTCATTTCAATTTTCTTACTTATATAAGATGAAACTCCTTGCACAAAAACTCATTCGTTGAACCAAATATACAATCACCAACATAGATTTGAACAACAAGTATATCTTGATTCATGTGCTTAGCAAATAGAGTAGTATCCGTCTTTCCCATTGAAAAACTGTTATCCAATAAGAAATTTTCAAGTCTATCATACCACGCTCTAAGTGCTTGTTTTAATCCATATAATGCTTTAGACAACTTATAAACATGATTTGGAAACTTTTCATTTTTAAAACAAAGGGTTGTTTCATATAAACCTCCTCTATAATATAACCATTTAAAAATGTACTTTCAACATCTATTTAATACAAAATGAAATCCTTATGACATGCAAATGCTAAGAGTATCTTAATGGATTCTAATCTTGCTACATGTGTAAAAGTTTCATCAAAATCGATTCCTTCTTTTTAGTTGTATCCTTAAGTTACTAATCTAACTTTATTCCTTATAACCACATCAGATTCATCAATCTTATTCTTAAATACTCATTTTGTACCTATAATAGATTGATGTTATGGTTTAGAAACTAATGGGCACATTGTTTCTCACAAATTGATTTAACTTTTCTTATATTGCCATAATCCAAGATTCATCATTTTCCGCATCCGAAAAGGATTTTGGTTCAATTTGAGATATTAATGTTGCATGCTCACAAGTATTTCTAAATGATGATTTAGTGATTACACTTCGTGAAGGATCATCTAAGATTAGTTCTTTAGGATGAGAAGAAACATATATCTACTCCTTGGTGAGAGTTTGAGAATTACCTTCATTTTGCTCCATGTTAGTTTGTTTTTCTTGTCGCTTCTTTTGATTCTCACATGGTGCATTATCTTGTTTGTCATTTGAAAGCTCTTCTTTTTGTAACTTTTCATCTACATCATCATTAATAATAACTTTTTCTATAGAGGAAGGGTTAGACTCATCAAAAATGACATGCATAGATTCTTCAACAATCAGGGTTCTTTTATTATACATTGTATAAGCTTTGTGTTGCAAGATATTAATTCAAACCAGAGGAAATTGTACCAAAAATAGAGTTATTAGAATTGATCTAGTTTCTTAGAATAGCTGCGTGTATAGTTGTCAATTAGCTAGGATACTTTCCTCAATTAGCTAGGATAGTTTCCTAAATTAGTTCATTGTAAAGCTATATATTTGTACTATTGTATTCTTATCAGAAGTATAGAAATACAAGTTATTCACCATTATGGTATCAGAGTAGGAATTCCTTTAATTCTTGGAAACCCTATTGCTGTTCCGCCCTTTCTCTTACCTGCAGAAAACCTAGCCGTTCTCCTACTTTCTTTTCTACCCTAAAATCAGTCCTACCTCTTCATCATGTCCGACGTTGTTTCTGAGTCTACAAACACCCTTTAACATACCCAGAATGCTTCTACAAGCCTGCCAACACCTGCTGCTGCGCAGCCTAAAACCCAGGCTTCAACCACGGAATCTCACTCCATTCAGATCACTACCATTAAACTGAATGGAGAAAATTTCCTACGTTGGTCTCAATCTGTTCACATGTATATCCGTAGTCGAGGCAAGATCGAGTATTTGACTGGAGAAACAAAGGAGCCTACGGCTGATGATGCAACCTATCCAACATGGGATGCTGAGAACTCGATGTTAATGACTTGGTTGGTGAACTCTATGGAGGAGGACATAAGCTCCAACTATATGTGTTATCACACGGCCAAAGAGCTTTGGGACAACATTAACCAAATGTATTCTGACTTGGGAAATCAATCTCAAGTATATAAGTTAACTCGGAGAAATCTGCCAAGGTGAGGATACTATCACTAAGTATTTTAATTCCTTGAAACGACTTTGGCAAGATTTAGACCTATTTAATGATTATGAGTGAAAATCTTCTAAAGATTGTAAACACTTTAAGAAAACAGTGGAGGATAACCGTATTTTTAAATTTATCATTGGTCTTAACATGGAGTTTGATGAAGTTAGAGGCAGGATTATTGGGAGGCAGCCGCTTCCCTCTATTGGAGAAGTGTTTTCTGAGGTACGTCGTGAGGAGAGTCGGCGTCTTGTCATGCTTGGAAAAAGGAATCTCGTTAACACTATTGAAAACTTAGCCCTTTGCTGCTAGTATTAATGCTAGCCGAACTGCTATAAAGAAACCTGATGAAAAGTCTCGCGTTTGGTGTGATCACTACAATAAGCCACGGCATACACGAGAGACTTGCTGGAAGATCCACGGAAAACCAGCAAATTGGAAGGGTTCTTATGAAGGCAGATTCAATCGTACTCCTGCTGCACATAGGGATGGTAATGGACACCGCCCGCAGTGGGTTTGCCATTACCAAACCCAAACCCGCACAAAATTTAAATTACCAAACCCACCCGCAACCCGCAGCGGGTTTTAACAATTACCAAACCCGCAATGGTATCCGGCGGATTTTTTGTGGGTTTTCGTATTTAAAATCACAAATGGTTAATATATAAATTTATAATAATAACCTCAAATTCCATATAACATACTCAATTTTATATTTAAACAATGTAAATGAAAAATTAAAATTTCCACATCAATTCAACACAAATTCTCAAATTTAAGTATAAATTACACAAATCTATTTAAAAAACACAAACTAGTATCTAAAAATAATAATTACATATCATATTATCATTTAAAACAAGCTTCAAGAGAAGATATTCATTTCATTCACCACCATAAGCACCCATCCAACACAATGCCTATAATAATAATTAAGATTAATATTTTCAAATACTAATTCGAAGGGAAATGCCTTTAGTTTTTTTTAGGTTATGACTTTAGAATATGAGATGGGCCACATACACACATACACAACTTTAAGCCTTTGACTATTTGATAATTTGATTAATGACATTATTTTCTTTATACATTTTTAGATTAAAATTAAATTAAAAATATTCAGAAAAAATATTGCGGGTTTGGTGGATATCCATGCGGGTATCCACCGGATATAAGGTTAATACCAAACCCATCCGCATTTATGTGCGGGTTTTAATTTATAATATTAAACCCGCCCGCAACGGGTAAAATTACCCGCAACGGGCGGGTTTTTGCGGGTGGGTTTGGGCGGGTCTGCGGGTACAATTGCCATCTCTAGCTGCACATGAGGCTGAGTCTGTCCCCTTTAACAAAGAGCAGATGGATCATCTTCTGAAGCTGTTGAAATCTAACTCAGGATCATTAAGTACACCTAATGCTATCATTGCTCAAGTAGGTAGTAAATTAAATGCTCTCTCTTGTCATTTACCTATTTCTCATACTCCTTGAATTATAGATTCAGGAGCCACTGATCACATGACAAGTTTTTCTCATTTATTTCATACTTACACCCCTTGTTCTGGTCATAAAAAAGTTTGTATAGCAGATGGTTCATATTCCCCTATAGCTGGCAACGGTTTGATAAATCTATCTAAAACCATCTCTCTTAAAAATGTTCTCCATGTTCCTAAACTTACCTGTAATCTACTATCAGTTAGTAAATTATCTAGAGACTCTAACTGTCATGTTATTTTTTCCAAATACCACTATGTCTTTCAGGAACAGAGCTCGGGGAAGATGATTGGCAGTGCTAAATTGATAGATGGTCTCTACTATTTTGAAGATGAAGAATCTAATAATAAAGAAGCTCAAGGTTTTAGTAGTATTAGTTCTACTCAAGTTAAGTATCAAATTATGTTTTGGCACTATAGGCTAGGGCATCCTAGTTTTCCTTATCTTCAAAAATTATTTCCTAGTTTATTTAAAGGTTTGAATTGTTCTGAATTCCATTGTGAAAACTGCATTTTATCAAAAAGTCATAGAACTATCTATCATTCAAGGCCTTATCAAGCCTCAAAGCCTTTTTATTTAATCCATAGTGATATTTGGGGTCCTTCAAAAATTAATACTTCTTCAGGAAAAAAATGGTTTATGACTTTTATTGATGATCATACTCGCCTATGCTGGGTTTATTTAATGAAGGAAAAATTTGAGGTTCAGAACTTATTTGAAATATTTTACTTGATGATTGAAAACCACTTTCAAACTAAAATTGGAATTATTCATACCGATAATGGAACTGAATATTTTAAGCAAAATCTTATAACTTTTTTTTGTAGAAAAAGGTATTCACCATCAAACTACTTGTGTTGATACACCTCAGCAAAATGGTATTGTTGAACCTAAAAATAAACATTTACTTGAATTTTCTCGTGCTATTATGTTTTTCTATGAATGTTCCTCAATATCTTTGAGGCGAAGCGGTTTTAACTGCATCCTATCTAATTAACAGGATGCCCACCCGCGTTCTAAACTACATTACACCACTTGACTGTTTTAAAAAATATTTTCTTGAATCACGAATTCAATCTAATATTCCTCTGAAAATTTTTGGATGTACAGCTTATGTTCATATACCTAATAAAAACCGGTCTAAACTCGATCCAAGGGCTGGAAAATGTATTTTTATTGGTTATACACCAAATAAGAAAGGATATAAGTGTTTTAATCCAAAAACTAGGAAAACTGTTGTTTCTATGGATATCACTTTTCTGGAAAATCAACCTTTTTTTCAAAAAATTTCTCTTCAGGGGGAGAAAATAAGAGAAGAAGGAAATTTTTGGGATGATATTTCCAATCCTCTGCCTAAAACCCTAGATTGCATTACTAAACTTATACCTCAAAATGAGTTTTTTAATGAAAAGGAAATTGCTATTCCTAATGTTGTTTTTGAAACTAGTGATACCAAGACTATTTTGCCAAACTCTGCTGAGACTGTGACAGGAGCAGAAATACTACCTTCTGTTCTCAAGGAACAAGATAGAGAGCTTCTTACTTATTCAAGGAGGAACCATACAAGGAATAAGAGACCTACTATCCCTTTAGCACAAGGCCAACCAGATACACTGAGTGAAGAATCTGAAAGAAATACAGGTACTCTACAAACTTCCTCACATAATCTTGTTCCTAATCCTGATGAAATATCTGAACCTACTGTTAATCCTATGCTTGATGACAATTCTAATAACTATGATGTTCCAATAGCAATCAGAAAAGGAAAACACTCTTGTACTTCTCATCCTATGTCCAAATATCTATCCTATGGTAAACTCTCGAAAAAACACAATGCCTTTATATCTAAAATCTCTAACTTGCATGTGCCAAGAAACATTCAAGAAGCACTTAATGATTCTGATTGGAAATCAACGGTGATGGAAGAGATGAATGCTCTGAGGAAAAGTGGGACATGGGAAGTTGTTGACCTACCCATGGATAAAAAACAATTGGGTGCAAATGGGTGTTTACAGTGAAGTGCAAGGCAGATGGAAGTATAGAGAGATTTAAAGCTAGACTCGTGGCTAAGGGGTTTACTCAAACACATGGGGTTGATTACCAAGAAACCTTTGCCCATGTCGCCAAAATAAATTCCATTCGGGTACTATTATCCTTAGCAGCAAACTATAACTGGCCATTACACCAATTAGATATCAAGAATGCCTTTCTGAATAGGAATTTAGAAGAAGAAGTGTTTATGAGTCCACCACCAGGATTTGAGAAGGTGTTCGGTCAAAACAAAGTCTGCAAACTTAAAAAATCCCTATATGGCCTTAAACAATCTCCAAGGGCGTAGTTTGAACGTTTTGGAAGGGCTGTGAAGAGTTATGGTTACAACCAAAGCCAAGCTGATCATACAATGTTCTATAAACACTCAAAGAGTGGTAAGATATCAATACTAATTGTCTATGTGGATGATATAATTCTAACAGGTGATGATCCTAAAGAGTTGGCAGATCTTAGGGAGAAAATGGCACGAGATTTTGAGATCAAGGACTTGGGTGTGCTAAAATACTTCCTTGGTATGGAATTTGCAAGATCGAAGGAAGGTATCTTTGTAAACCAAAGAAAATACATTCTTGATTTTCTCAAAGAGACAGGTTTTCTGGGTTGTAATACTACTGAGACTCCCATTGAAGTCAACTTCAAACTTAATCTTGTTAAAGCTAAAGATGTGATTGATAGGGAGAAATTTCAGAGACTAGCAGGGAAATTGATCTACTTGTCACATACGTGTCCTGATATAGCTTTCGCTGTAAGCATGGTAAGTCAGTTCATGCACTCACCGGGACAGGAACACTTTGATGCAGCCTATAGGATACTAAGATACCTAAAAGGAACCCCTGAAAAGGGTCTTATGTTCCGGAAACGGGACAACCTTCAAATTGAAGTCTATACAGATGCAGATTGGGCTAGTAGCTCAATTGACAAGCGATCAACTTCAGGCTACTGCACCTTTATTGGGGGAAATCTCTTTACATGGCAGAGCAAAAAACAAAGCGTTGTGGCTCGGAGTAGTGCTGAGGCAGAATTCAGGTCACTCGCACATGGAATTTGCGAGGCAATATAGATAAAGAGACTATTTTCAGATTTAAAGATTCAAGTATCTCTTCCCATAAAGATTTACTGTGATAACAAAGCTGCCATCTCTATTGCCCATAATTCAGTTCTACATGATATAACTAAGCATATTGAGGTTTATAAGCATTTCATCAAGGAGAAAATTGAAAGTGGGGTAATATGTGTTCCCTATGTACCAACTACACAACAGATAGCAGACATACTCACCAAAGGACTACACAAGGGACATTTCGAACTACTAGTCAGCAAGCTAGCTATGGAAGACATCTACAAGCCAGCTTGAGGGGGAGTGTTGCAAGATATTAATTCAAACCAGAGGAAATTGTACCAAAAATAGAGTTATTAGAATTGATCTAGTTTCCTAGAATAGCTGCGTGTATAGTTGTCAATTAGCTAGGATACTTTCCTCAATTAGCTAGGATAGTTTCCTAAATTAGTTCATTGTAAAGCTATATATTTGTACTATTGTATTCTGATTAGAAGTATAGAAATACAAGTTATTCACCATTACTTTGCTTGCATTTGAATACCCAAGAAAGATACCGACGTCAAAATTTAGATCAAATTTACCAATATTATCTTTAGTATTCAATATAAAGCATTTACATCAAAAAACATTGAAATAACCAATATTGGGTTTTTTATCTTTCCAAAGCTCATAGGGAGTTTTATTGAGATGAAGTCTAATCAAAACACAATTCAAAACATAGTATGCGGTATTAACGGATTCGGCCCAAAAATACTTTAGTAATGAATTTTCATTCAATAAAGTCCTAGCCATTTCTTGAATAGACATATTTTTTCTCTCAACAACTCTATTTTGTTGTGGAGTTCTTGGTGAAAAGAATTGATGTTCAATACCAAAGTTATTACAAAAAACTTTCAAATGCATGATTTTCAAATTCTCTACTACGATCACTTTTAATGCAAGAAATGGTATACCTTTTTTTCATTTTGAACTTTTTTACAAAAGATTTTAAAATCATTAAAGGCATCATCCTTATTAGTTAAGAACAATACACATGTATATATAGAATAATCATCAACAATTACAAATGCATAATACTTACCACTTAAACTTACATATCTAGAAGGTTCAAATATATTCATATGAAGAAGATGAAGTGGTTTTAAAGTATAAACATGATTTTTCTTTTCGAAATAAGTTTTGATTTGTTTTCCAAATTGACAAGCTTCACAAATTCTATCTTTTTCAAAACCAATTTTCAAAAGACCTTTAACTAAATCATATTTTGAAATTATTGAAATCAAGTTCATGCTTGCATGACCTAATCTTCTATGACACACCCAACTATCATAATGTAATGCAGAAAAACATTTATCATGGGTTGATGTACAATCGGCATCTATGGTGTATACATTGATACATCTCTTTCCAACAAACAAAACTTTACCGTCACATGCATTCTCGATAACACATTTTGTTTGGTAAAAAATAACTATGTAGCTTTTATCACACAATTGACCAATACTAAGCAAGTTGTGCTTTAAATTTTCAACTAAACACACATTTTCAATAAAGGTAGAAGAATCTTTACCGACATTACCGATACTGATAATCTTTCCTTTTGAATTATCTTCAAAGGATACTTCTCCATCGTTTTCGATTTTGGTAAAACTCGAAAACTAAGAATAATTGCTTGTCATATGTCTCGAGCATCTGTTGTCTAAGTACCATTTATTTTTCTTCTTCGTTCATCCCTGCAAAAGAAATCTCAAGTTTTAGGTACCCAAAGCTTTTTGGGTCCGTGACTGTTAGTAATGGTCCCTCTTAGAACCCAAACAATTTTAATTCCAAATATGCATTTTTCTTAATTGGCCATGCATAACTTATGTGACCGTTACTGTAACAATAATGGCAAACAAGTTGATGATCACTGATGGAGGTAGTCTTAACAAAGTAATTCTTGTAATATTTTTATTTAATCTTAGGCTTATATCCAAGTCCTCCTTTATTAAAGACACATTTTTTAGAGCTAAGCAATTTTTTCAAATTCTTTTGACCACTTGTGAATTTTAACATAATATCATTGAGTTCATAGTTCCTCTTCTTTAAATCTTCATTTTCCTTAATCCAATCATTAACACATAACTTTTCATGTTCTCATGAAGTACTCTGTATTTCTTTAATGATGCAATCCTATCATGAAATGTTTTATTCTCTAATTTAAGTCCTTTAATTTCTTCATTCAAATAATCATTTTGTTTTCGTAAATCATCATTCTCATTTGAAATTTCTAGTATTTTCTTTTTAAGAGAAACATTTTTCATACCAATTTTCTTTAGATCATTATGCAATTCAGTGAATGCTTCAAACAACTCATCATAAGAACAGAGTTCTCTTACCTCATCAATTTCTTCTTCTATTGCCATAAGTGCCAAGTTTGACACTTCATGTGATTCCTCCTCATCTAAGGTCTCTTCATCGCTATCATCCCAAGTTGCCACCAAAGCTTTCTTTTTAAGTTTGTTGAGAAGAGTGCACTCTGATCTTATATGGTCATGCTTCTTACATTCATAGCAAGTAATTTCTTCATTCTTCTCTTTTTGATTCTTGAAGAATATGACATCATTTTGTCAATGAGTATAAGAGCTAAATGTCAAATTAAGCTCATATTGTGAAATTTTAAATCTAATATTAATAAAATTTTATTTCTATTAATGTTAAAAACTGTGATTAACATATTGTTATGTTAAATTTTTGTCAAAATAGGTTTAAAGTTTGTGATAGTGTTACAAATTTCATAATGAGTTAAATTTAGAAATGATTATGGAATTAATTTTATAATTTATTATTTGTAATGTAAATTTAAATTGTAGCAATAAATTAAATTCAAAGTGTAGTATGAAGTTAAATCTAGAATTTAATATAAGGCTACACTTATGCTTTGGATTTAATTTAAGTAAGCATTTGAAGGTTTAATATTAAAATCAATGGTTATGCTTTAATTAAATATTATAAGCAGCAGTTACAAAATTTAAACAGTTAAATTTGCAAACAAAAATGCCCATACAAGTATCTTGAATATAAAAATATTCTTGGAGGACTAAACAAAATCCATCATTTAAGTACAATTTTTAAATTCTAGATTATAAGGAAAATTGAGAAATTCGATAGGAAGAATTTCAAGACGTAGGAACATACATATTGTTCTAAATCTTGTGAGATTCCTTATCAAAAGCAAATTGATGCTTGGAATCCCTAAATGCTTATGTGCCGAAATAAGTAAGCTTAAATCCCTAAGAAGGTTTTATCACTAAGGTTATACATTACCTAAGAAGTCTGGATTTTAACTGGAACTATTTATAACTACTTTGTTCTTTCTTAGAAGCCTAACTAGTGTGATTTATGTATGCAATACGGGCTGTCTATGGAATGTATTCAAATTATTGCTCATGAAATCATGGTGGCAAGGTGATAAGAGGAACAACCTAAGTCTTTTAACAGCTAGGTGCGGTGACACATCACTCAAGTTGATTGCAACAGTGTGACAAATGTTATTGTTCTTGCTGACAGCAAAGCATGCTAAGGTAAACTAACAAGGGCATTGTCCTTTAGATCTTGCTGGCTAGATTTTAATGCTGGCATAAGCATTTGTATAAAGAAAATGGTGGTAGCATAGTTTTGACTAATTCTTTGTAGACTGCATATACTACAAAAGAAATAGTTAAAGGTAATTAAAAGTCTTTATACTATATAGCACTAAGAAATTTGTCATAGGCCATTTCTTGACTTATAAAATAGTGAACTCTAAAACTATGAAAACTCAGGTTTAAGAGTTGCTACTAACATATCATAAATTCATATCAAGTGGATAGATTTGTAAAAATTTCCAAAGATAATTTTCATTGGAAACAATTTTCCGCATAGTAATATTTCTAGAGTAATCTTATAAGCATCAACAATCTAGTGTTGAACTTTAAATTCAAGAAGATGGAAAATATATTGTTTCAGTCATACGTTCAGTGTTATAAAGCTACAAGGCTAAAAGCAAACTAAGTTTCAAAACTATTTGCTTATGGACCACAAAGTTTTGTAGTGTAAATGTAAGATGCCATTGTATAAGCACAAGAGTTTCTAGCCATTGGTTTCTGTTAACTCAGTGGACATAATTTTAGGTTGCAAAGCCAAAGAACAAATGGTATGATGGATTGTGTGACCAAAGCAGAAAATATCTACTTGGTTGTGGGTCCAAGATGTTATAGGAATCACTAGAAAAAAAAATGAAATTAAGAAATTAACTTGATAGACAATGTTAATTTTCAATAATGGTCTCTGAATTTGGCAAGGCTTTAATCCAATTAAATGATAGATAGATTCTACAAGCAGGAATAGAGAAGTTGTATTCAATTAATTATTTTTGCAAATACTCCATGAGAATGATAGAAAATTTTCCTACAAATTTGGATAAATATGGGGTTATTTTGCTACAATAACAATAAATTTCTTAAATACAACAGCACTGTTTATTGATTTTTTGTGTATAAGAACACAAAAAAAATGATAATAGCATTAAGAAATTCATGTTTTTCGAATATGCATTTCTAAGTAAATCCTAAAATGGGTTTGAATGCGCTTAAATGAGTATATGAAACTATCATTGAACATAGAAGAGGAAGAACAAAGAAGAGTTTAAGATCAAATTTGAGGTAAAAGAATTAAAAGATAAAAAGTGTTTTAGACTTTACTAGAACTAGACCTCTTCAAAGGTTTTGGATTTTATTAAAGATACTAGAAAATAGAACCGCGTTTCACGCGGCTTTGAAAGAAGAATTTAATATTATCATTTTTCTTACTTTACACTTGATAAAACTGATAAAAAATATGAATTTTTTTTTAAGATGAGGAAGCCTTATAAAAAACAAAAAAAAATTATTAACCAGCAATACAAATAAAGAAACAATGCAAGATAAAGAATAAAATGAGAGAATATATTATAGAATGATTTTATTCATTACAATTGTGTGTGTACAAAACAAAAAGATGAGCTCTCCTTTTATAGTTACATAATCACTCCATGAAATTAATAAAAAATTATTGATCATAATTCCTTGTGAGATAGTGGGAGTTATAGGGAAGCTAAAGGTTGCTAATGGGAGATAGTGAGGAGACTAAGAGATATATGTTATGAACATCTACATTTATTTTAATAAATTCATAACACTCCCCCTTGAATGTTTATTACAAAGAATATGCCTCATTAAAATTTTTACATAATTGTTATTGTGTAATAACAATTAAATTAATTATGAGAAGATGAAAAGCCAAATCTAAAAGAAAATTTATCTATTTATTAGATAATAGAGAATATACAAAGATGAGAAATGATGATGCCATATCACCTCCTCAAGTCCCAACTTTATATATATATATATATATATATATATATATTCTTAAAGGTGAAATTAAATCCATACATGGAGGTATTGGATTTTTTTAAGAAGAATATAAAACCTGGAGGATTAATTGACTAGTAAAGGCCTAGACCTGTAATTGTAGATTACAAGTAATAAAAGCTTGGTACATTTTTGCTTTGTGAAGAAAATAAAATATATTAAGACAATATTAGCAATTGCAGCTTTATTTGGCCTTTCTAAATGAAGTTTTGATTGAAGAAATCTTATTACAAACTTCATCAAGTGTTAATAAATTGGATAAGTCAATAAAAATATGTCAATCTTGTGAAACTCAATAAGAAGGTTATGATAAGAAAAGAATTCCAAGGATAAAAAAGAGTGTCTGTCGAGTAGAATTCTTTAGAGTAATAGTAATTATATTCATGTACTTACGCTTAATATGAATTAAATATCTAATTTTAAAGGCTTAATATTTTTTAGTGCCAAATGTTAACACTAGATTGTGGAAATCTTCTATAATGGAATTAGATTTCTTTGGATGGAAAGACAAAGTAGCTATAAAACTATTAGCGGATATTCCAAAATGACTAAAGCTTGTGCTATTGTCAATTATTAATTTGTGTTAGCACACAACTTTATGTAAAATGGTAAGTGTACACACACACAAAAACACAATACCAAGAGACTGTTAATCTCTATTGAAGTTATGTTAGTTGACTTTGGAAAGTCAAAGAATAATATTATAGATCTACTAACCTAAAGGTTAAATATGGAGATAGTAGATAAGTCGTCGAGAAGAATGGAACTAAAAGCCCATAATATTAACAGTATTTATAAAGGAAAACCCGACATAGCTGACTGAAGATCGCAAGATCAAGGTTCAAAGGGACAATATAGTTGTTTAATACCTAGCTGGATCACTGTAGGATTATCCTCTTGCGGAGGTTAACCTCTTGTCGTAAAGAGCAAAGGATGAGCTATGCTCTTAATGATTCCTATGTGTCAGAAAATTTGAGCATAGTAATTCGAGTTACTCTTAATTAAAAAATTACCTACGTGAGAAAGAAGCCGGCCATTTAAACGGAACTGTTAGGGATGTAATTCATAGAGCTCTTGTAGAACCAGGCAGTTGTACACAGCCAAAATGAACATATCCATAAAACTCAAGTGTGTTAAGGAAAGCTTCTTGTGTGGAATATATCATTGTTTATATGGATGACATAACAATTCAAAAACATCGCATCTACTGGTTAAGTAGTAAAGTAAATATATTTCTACAAGGGAAGGTTCAAAAGTTAAGATCTACCTATCCAGTGTAGTTTTTGATACACTAAACTCTATCAAGATCAATATGTTTTTTTATAAAAACATCTTTTTTTTTTTTCACCAATTTCCATTCATTTGGGGGATTGTTAGAAAAATATTGCAAAAGTGTCTATTTTTTAGGCATGATTTTGAGTGGAACCCACTTGGTGTAATTAAAAGATCTAGGGTGATTTGGATACCCCTCCATGAGTAGTTCAAAATTATTTACTTATATGCTCAAAGTGATGCTTAAACGAATGAGAAATTGCTACTCAAAATACATCAATGGAGTTCAAAAAAATAACGCAAAATGCATTTATCCCACATGGGAAAAAAAGTAAGAGCACAAAAGGTTAAGGTTTATATTAAAATAGTGTTAGTAATTACTTTCAAAGACACTTGTTATTACTCTTTTAGTCACACTTGTTATTTGTGCCAATAATCTGGCAGTCTAAACATAGTAACACTTATTTATGGTGTCACATATATGTTGTTAGTGACTACTATTATTAGTGTCATTAATTCCTATTACTATAGTATCAATTTTGATTTATTATTTTAAAAAATGAAAATAGAATATGGAATATTGCCTATTGATTTGTTGATTAAATTAAAATATACTACCAAATAGCAATAGAAATCAATTTATATTGCAAAACTTTTCATAATATTTATTAGTACATATTACTCAACTCAAATACTTCAATACACGACATCCTATTACATGACATTTTATTCTTATAACTAAATAATCTCAAACACATTAAAATTGCTGTTATCCAATCAAATTCCTTCTACTTGTAACTGAACTTATGGGCTAAATTTAGAAGGATTAATATTTTTCACTCCTTGAGCACAAGCACTCCAATCGTGCATTATGACGGACAACTTCTCCATTCAATTAATTTGATGGGTTAGGGGTATAAGAGAAGTTGAGGAAGAAACACTTTAAACATATTAACCAAATCTGCAAACAAATAAAATAAGGAAAACAAATTGGTTGCCAAATTCCAGTAGTTGCAAAATTAAGTAACAAGCAATAAAGAGACAATAGTTAACAGAAATAAAACATATTTTGCTCCAAAGTAAAAATATTCATAAGCTATGAACAAATAAACTCAATTATTTTAAAGGAAAATTAGAGAACAATAAAATTGTAGCTCATTTCATTAGAAATAACTAAGATAGAGTATATTTAACTCCATCTATATAATTCTTAAATATATGAAGAAGAGAGAGTGAGAGAGCGAATTATAGCATTCAAGTTTCAATAGAGCAACTAGTTTCAAGGAAGTGTGTATATTTCTAATTGGATAAAAAGAACTCACAAATTAGTGATTTGCCAGCTAAAAAGAAACAAAAATTCATAATAAAATTTAACATCTAATACAATATAGTATATTGTTTCAAAAAAAAGGCTTGCAATTATGTCTTTTAGTCACCAAGCCTAAGTGTAAGAGCAAAGCATTTAACTCTTGATAATTACACACTTTCTGCATAATACAATGTGTTAACTCATTGCAAACTACTCTACTAAAATAATAAAATATTTACAAGAAAGAGTGATAGCCATTGTATTGATGGATCAAACACAAATCAGTTGCAAGAGCTAATAATCCAAGATATTCACAATTGAAACTTCTACCAAGTATTTCCCAATCATAAGTATTATTGGAAGGTTAGCACCTAACCAAAGTAACTAGAGGCTAGAAGAAACAGCTAGTACAAAATGAATATAGAGTACAAGGTAATTAAGAGATGTTACATCTTAAAGCTCAGCATATTCTCAATTTTTTTTAAGGCAATCCTTAATTCATATAATTCCACACACCTTTGAATTCACAAACCTAGTCTTTACAAACAAATGACTTATGTCATTAATCTTAATACCATTTTACCAAAAATATCACTAAGTTCATAAATAAAAATCATAATATAATGCTTTAACCTCGTGTTAGGATGTTTTGGTCTGCACATGGTAGAGGAATCCAAGATAATGTAGATTTTCCTGAGAAGAAAAATAAACAAAAATAGGGAAAGGAAGTCAAGTCTAAGAAGTAATTATTCAATAAGCTGAGAAATAATCATTTATCATGTGTTTATTGAAATTTATGATCATATTATTCATAAAGTGATAGAGGAGTCTAAGATGAAGTGTATATATATTTTGTTGAAAAGAAAGGTCAACAAGAACAGTAAGCACCAAGCAAATTCAAGCATATCATCCACATTGCAAAAATCACACCATGCGAGAATCAACACAAGCACACACACACACATGTCCATAAGAGATAACCAATAAAGTTAAAAGAGAACATACAACGCAAGCCAAGAACATTGCAATGGCAAAAGATGAATTTCCTGACTCTTCTTGCAGACCAATAGCTATTGCTAGAGCCAACATAGTAGCAGAATGTAACCAAGGCATTCCACCTGAATCAAGCATCCTTTTAGAATCCCATCTCTTTTCTTTGTACCTGAGCATCTAGCAAAAACATACAGAATAACTGAGATATTATTATTCCAAAAGAACGACTTCTTAATTGCATTAGCCTATACTAATTTTGTATTCAATTAACATTTAATATATAATACATCCATAATTCTTTGAATTGGAGATTAATCACAATCAAAGGAGCATTTTGGAGCTCCAAGCCCTAATGAAAAAGTCAATCTATTTTTTTGTTAAAAAAATCATTTTTTATGCAGACGAAATACCAAATCAACAAAATTTACAATATGTAACCAATCAAATAAAGAGAAATGCTGAAAAAAAAATAAAAATGGAGATAATTAAACAAACAGACTAGACCGCAAAGATCTTGAGGAACTAAGCGACAGCAAAGGTGAGAAATGCTGAGATTAGAGGGAGATTTTTAGGGAAGAACAGTGACGGCGACGATCGAGGAGAATCCAAGAACGACGTTGTTTGACCACTGCTCAACGACGTTGCATCTCCTACTGTAATCGCTTTATCCATTATTTTAAATTTTTTAAATTTTCCTCTTTCTCTTCAACAAAATATGAGATGATCCCCAACAGTTCGCAATTTACAGTTCCCACAACCACAATCACAACCCCTCCCTATCATCTTTATCTCTCCAATGAGACGTTAATGATGCAACGAACTTCCAACAAGAAAGAGATTAGAAAGAGAGAGAAAAAGTTGCCAAGTTGGTGAATTTAAACAATCTAACCATAATCCCTTTAATTTAGTAAATTTATGTCGATCAAAGATTGAATTAATGCAAGACGACAAAACGAGAAGTTCGAAGAAGTGCAACGAGCAGTGCACACTCGAGTAAGATGGCCATCAACGCAAAAGGTGGAGATCTAAAGAGAGTTTTATGAGCTCATGTTGTTGCAACATGGTTGATATTCTGTAACAGAATGTAACTCATTAGGGTTTCGCATGGTATGGGTCTCAGAGTGGTTTCATTTGGCATTTTGAATTTGAGAGGTCGAAGGAGAGATAATCTAGAGGTGTTAAGAGATGAGGCATCTGGCCCTAGAATTTTAGGTTTATGTTGATTTTAGGGTATTTTTCTTTATGTTTAATTTGATTTTATAAAATAAACAATTAGTTTGGCTTGGTGGTTTGTTGCATGAACATAAAATGTCTTGATTTTGATGTCTTGGGAGCAATTAAAATAAAATTTTATTTTATTTTTTTGTTACTAATACATTATTGTAGTGTCAATTATCTTTTGATGTCTAATATATTGATGTCATAAAATCAATAATTCATCATACTTGTCCGTTAAATACGGAAATGATCCAAATGAATGTAACTACAAATATATTTTTAACAAAGTGTCCAAAGACAAGTATCAATAACGAGGGCTGTAAATCCTTACCCCATTAGCTGGACTTATGTGCACTCACATCCTGCATACATGAATATCGGTACAAATCATGCTAGCCGCATTTACCACATTTTTGCAAATTTTGTTAATTTTTGGCTCTTAAACTGTTTGGTTTTAATGGACAAGAGTTTATTCTAATTTCAAATTTTAGTTTAATTTTAGAATTAATTATGACAGTTACAGGATTTTAATTACAACATTAAAGGCGGCCATTATATTTCCTTGATGCAGTTTATTAGGACTAAAATGTCCCTCTCAATATCTCTAATTAGATGCTCATTTCATTTCAAATAAACAACAAGCATTACACAAAAATAGTGCATGGAGTTTTCTTCTTTCTCTTTTGAAATTTATTTGTATCCAAGAGTTCAAACATGTTGGAAGTTCGATGGGAAATGAAAGAATTGAACCTTGAGCTGTATGAGGTGAAAATCTTATGCATGATTTTGTAAAATGGTAGTAAGGATGACTTATCTATCAACTTTTCCACTGTTACCATTCAAAAAATCAAACTCTGCCTTAAATAAAGTTGCCAGAGTACAATTCCTTTACTTATACTTAAAAAATTAGAAGTATTGATCCAATTTAAAAAATAAAAATGAAATTATGTTTCCAAGTTCATAATCCTAATTATCAATTTCAAGTTTTTTCTTGGATACAAATCACGAGAAAAGAAAATTTTCCCCGAATCTTTTATTTCTTCAATTTAAATTTTGATAGAACACAACATACGCTGACCCAAAACGAACTATGCAATAAAGAGGGACGACGTATATATAGATAGCTATATCAGCACAGGTTTACTACATACAAGTCTTTTACACACTTCAATTCTATTCTAAAAATTCTAGTAGAAAAAAACAAAGAAAAATGGAGGGATGTTGAATTTGATCATAATTCCATAACAGAGACCAACCACAACAACCTAATTGATTATTAAAAAATCCTATGAGTAATAGACAAACTCCATGAAAGAAAAATTAATGATTCACATAAATCACTTAATGAAAAGTGTTTCGACTAACCCCAACAGATGATTAATAATCTTGTTATATAGAAAGCGATGCCCTTTCTAATAAAACATATAACCCTCTAATTTAGGCGATTTTTCAATTTTTTTCCCTTTTAAAAAAGCTACCAACCAAGGAAAAATGGAATTTCCACCATGGCAGCAAATACGTCTGATATAATTTGAGAATACAACTTATTCGTGCGCCCAAAAAATGGATTTTGATTCGAATCATTAGTAGCAATACTTCAATTAATCCGTTGAGTAGTATTGTTCCAATGGATAACTCTTCTATATAGTTCATTAATTTTTGAACTATAAAACCATCCACTCCAATTCTATATTTGTTCAAAGAAAATGCTTAACTAATTCCACGCATTATTTTGAGTTGTATGTAATGCAACTTTTCTTGTTAAGACCCTATGAATCAATTGAAACCTCAGATTCATACTAGAACCACGATGATTCAATAAAACCTTCAAACTAAGTCCAAAGATTCCATGAGTAAGAATCCTTGGATCATCATTTATTCAAGTTTGTGCTTTGAGTAAAATAAAAGCAGAAATGGGGAATTTGAAAGAAGAAAAATCTTGCAATTGAAAATTTTTTCAGTGAAAGGATTAAAATTTAATCCTTTTAAGAAATAAAGTTTTTGATTGAAATATCAATTAAATTGAAGGACCCCTTAACTATTAAGGGGATTAATTGAACGAATCACACTTTTACCACTAAACTATACCCGCTACAATGCGATTATTGGATTATTGTATAAATTGTATAAAAAGGGCCCTTTGTCGAACAAGAGAATCAGATGTAATCAAGATGAGATAGAAATTGTGCGGAAATTGTTTTGTTCCCATTGTATCTTGAGAAATAGTTGTTGCTCAAAACTAAAGCATCTAACAATAGGTGGCAAATCTATTTTAAGGAAATTGTTTAGTACATGCCTCAAGTTATTTTTATAATTTTTATCATGTTTACAATTTCTATTTAATCAATGTATTTACTATAATTTATTTTTATTGTTCATTTGTATTGTTGTTGGTGTTTAAGATTTTATTATACTTATCAACTTGCATATATTTGTAATACTTACTACCACATATATGGTTGCTACAGTCGATGTCAATATACCAAACATCTGAATCAGCCTCATTTTTTACATGATGAGCCATTAACAAAGTTTGTTCTTATTTCTCTTTGGCAAAATTTAAATTCTCTTGATTCTCTTTATCTTGAGGCAATTTGGTATAACATTCAGAACATGAATGACCAAACTTGAAACAATTGTATCACACAATTTTGGATTTGTCAAATTGTTGATACAACCTCTCCCTCTGCCATGACCAGCTGATTGATCATAGTCATTGTCAGTTTTGGATTTTTTTCTATCGCGATCTCCATTTCCCTCCCCCTTTGCCTATACTCTTAATGGCATGTTTGGTTTGAAGAAATATAAGGAGAGGAGAGGAGAGGAAAAGAGGAGAGGGGAAAAAAATAGGGGAAGAAAAATGAATTCCTTGTCCATCCAAACAATGAAAATGAAATTGACCTTTTTTTCACTCACTTTCTCTCCCCTTCTTTCCTTTTCATTCCTTTCCTCTCCTATCATTTCTTCCAACCAAACATGGGCTTACATCTATGTCTGTTATTTGAAGAGTTAGCAAAGGTAGATGCCTTCAAAGATTGTGTTCATTTGTGAAAGTGCCACAATTCACTTTTTGCTCATGAGCTATTAATGAACTCTAAAGTTCTTTAAGTGGAAGGGAATCTATGTCTTTAGATTCTTCAATTGAATAGAAAACATGATTAAAATTTTGGGGCCATAAAGCTCAAAATCTTTAAAACAATAGTATTATCTTCCACCACTTCACCATGACATGGTACTTTATTAACTAATCCCATGGCCCTTCTACAATAATTAGTGACTAACTCATTATCTTTCATCTATAAAGTCTCAAGGTCCCTTCTACAATAATTAGTGACTAACTCACTATCTTTCATCTATAGAGTCTCAAGGTCCCTTCTTAGGGCTTAAAGCTGAACACTTTTGATGAACCTTCATATTTCTTCTTCATTGCATCCCAGACTTGTTTAGAGGTTTCATTGCGAAGAATTGTCTCCTTGATTGAGTAGTTGATTGCTTGAAACAAGAAGTTCTTTGCCTTCAAATCCTTATAAAATTTAATCTATTTATTTCCATCCGTCCAATTTCAGTTACCAACCATTACTCCTTAAACCTTAAGTAATTCTACATTGCCATGCTCCAATGGTTATAATGACCATCGAAGCAAGGAATTGCTGGATGCACAAAACTATCAGAGGCCATTTATGCTATTATTTCCTATAAAACAGAAAAATAACAAATCTTAAAATAAAAACGAACACTACTGTTAGTAGACTCTTTATCTAACTTCTTAAATTCCTTTTTTTAACTCTCTCTCTCTCTCTCTCTCTTGTATATGGATTTGATGCCATTGTTAGAGTCTATTTGGTATGACTTATCTAATGGTCATAAGTGCTTATTTAATCCCATAAGCACTTTTAAAAAAAAATTGGCGTTTGGTTATTTTTTTAGTAGAGTTTTTTAGGCTTAAATAAGCTAATTTACCTCTACTAGTAAAATCCCAAAATTTGAGCTTTAGGGAATAGAGGTTAGAGAGCTTTTCCAAAAAATATGTAACATTAAAAATATCCTTAAAATATTTCATTAATTACATAATACCCTATTATATACAAAACCCAAAAGTTGTTGCCGCCATATAAACGTATGCTGCCACTTCACCTTTTCTCTCTCTCTCTCTCTCTCTCTTTAAATAGCCAACACTTTAATTTTGCATACCCTACACTTGAGAGAAAACTCATCATAGCCAACACTTTTGGTGAGGAGTGTGCCAGGTAATGCTTCCTGCTAATTTTTCATCTTTGTCTTTATTGTATTATTCAAACCTTCATGCTACTTTTTCATCTTTGGCTCTGTTTGTCTTTATTATCTAATGGCAATGCGTTTATCTTTATTATATTATTCAATATGTGGTATTGTTTCATGTTTCTTTTAAATTTGGTCTTAGTTTCCAAACTAACTCCTAACAATTATTGATTAATGCTTTTATCAATTCATGTGTGGGTGCAATTTTGCTGTGGATTTCACAACTAGTTGATCATTACCTTCTATATATGTTTTCCATGTGAGTCATTGCATGTAAAGAAATCACATAATAATGTCATATTTTCTATCACCACATGTCTATATATCACCTTACCTATAATATGATTTTAGTTATGAACTTTTTGTAAACAATTAATTGATCATGCACTTGCTACTGTTTTATCTTTCTAGTTATTGTATTATTCAACAATACATACCAATTATTATTTTATATTTGAAATTCATTTCATCTTTGTTTTATTTGTGCATTACTTTTTATATAATAGTATTAGATATCCTTTGTCTAGAATAGCAACTGCTACAGAAGAAAAGAGAAAAAAATCAAAGGCAGATTGGAATGATGTTATCATTGATGCTTTTGTAAAGATTTGTGTAAATGAAACATTAGCTGGGAATCGACCAAATGGTCACTTTAATAAGATTGGGTGGAAAAATCTTATTGCTAAGTTTTATTCAATGACCGGCAGAGATTATGAACAAAAACAATTGAAAAACAAGTGAGACATCGTAAAAAAAGATTGG
The DNA here is from genome assembly GCA_030449895.1 of Citrus mangshanensis. Classification (NCBI taxonomy): domain Eukaryota; kingdom Viridiplantae; phylum Streptophyta; class Magnoliopsida; order Sapindales; family Rutaceae; genus Citrus; species Citrus mangshanensis. The sequence goes on along the minus strand of JASUUJ010000215.1, from coordinate 9,359,288 downwards.
TAACTTTAAACAAACTTGCTGATAAATGAAATCAGTTTAGAATGGGATCCTGTAAAACAGACAATTACAGCTAGCGATGAATGATAGGAGAGAAAATTGAAGGTGCAAATTTCTAACCTTTTTATTTTACAGTGTAATAGGAAATGATTTTAGGAGCAGCTTAGACATATTTTTAACATATAATCCTTTTGCATTATTATAGGAGATACCTGAAGCAATTAAATTCCATTCTAAAGGCTTGAGAAATGTTGACCAACTAGAAATTTTGTTCAAAGATATTGCTGCTACAGGGGAAGGATCATGGGCGCCATCTATGGGCTTTGTACGAAATGATAGTGAGGGTGGACCATCAAATGAATATGCTGGTGAAGATAATAATACATATTTTCATGAGGAAATTGTCAATATTGAACCAAATAATTTTGATGGACTAGAGAATATTAAGCTTGACATTGATAATGGTACTCTTGTAGCATCGACACATTATAATAGAAGGAAAAGAAAATTACCAATTTGAAAGCGACATGGAACTGCAGTTAGATTGTCTAAACAATTTAATCGCTTATGTCAAGCAGTAGAGATTAGACCATCTATAGCTATAAAAAATGGTGAAAATGGCTATAGCATTGCAGAAGTAGTGGAAATGTTACATAATATGCATGATATTGAGATAAAAAGTGAGTTGTATCTGAATACCACTAAAATTTTTCTTAAGAAGAAGAATAGAGAACTATTTGTTGCAATCAAGAATCATGATGTTCAAATTGAGTGGTTGAAGTTAATAAAAGACTTTCTAGTTTTATTTTATGGCTTGTTATATTCAAGACTATTGTTTGCTTTAGCTTATTTTATTTATGTTCTTATATTAAGAATGTTATTTTGAACCAATTGGGATATTTTTATTTTATTTGGTTTTGAGTTGTATTAGATTTATTTTTATTTTTTCTTTTCTTTTCAAATAATGATAATTTTTGTTATATATGTGTGTACAGATATGGAATTCCCAAAAAATGACGATGATAGTGAGCATAATTATATTGATGAAAGTAATGTTGAGTACAAATTGTTACAACGTATATTTTTAGAGGCGTTACGTAGAGAGAATTTGCACTTTCCTCATTCACCTATAGGTTAGTTATAACATATTATTTATGATACATTTCTGTGTAAGTTTGTTTAATTTTTTTCAATTATAGAATTTCTATTTTGCATGTAAGTATTAGATGTTGGATATCCTCACATGACGGGTTATTTAGGTCATTATAAAGGTAAATGATATCATTTTCTAGATTTTCGACGTGGAAGTCAACCAAGAGGAAAAAAAAATATTTAATCATGCCCACTCTTCATTGAGATGCGTGATTGAAAGGACTTTTGGTGTTTGGAAAAATAATTTGAAAATTTTGCGCCAAATGCATAGTTACCCTTTTAGTAAGCAAGTGAAAATTATGATTGCTTCAATGGTTCTTCACAATTTTATAAGAAAATATGCAGATAATGACTAAGAATTTCAACCTTTTGATGAGGAGGAGGAGGAATTGCTTCCAACTAGAGATGCCCAGCAAGTCGTGCCGTGCAGCCCCAGGCCCATCAAAGGAAGCCCACGCATGCTCATGCTCTTGCCGTGCCGTGCCCACTAAGTTTTTTTCTTTTTTTATTTTTTAAGAGCGCATGCCAAGTTGTTATCTTATTTTTTTTCTTTTGGATCTATGTGCCTTTATTCAAATTTAATAGAATAAAAAATTCAAAACTCAAGTCCATATTCAATAATAATAAATTAATAATAATAAAAGAATGTAATATTAGTTGTTAAGTTTGACTCTATGGTATTAGAATTCTTTTTTAGTACTTTACAACAACAACAATAATAATTTTTTTTTAGGATTAACTTAATGGTTAACTTGGAATTACGTAGAGTCATACATCATAGTTTATAATAATATTAATGCATGTTTATAAAATCATGATATCAATTATTTATTTAATAAATTATAAACATAAATCAATTATAATTTTTTTGAAACTAAAAATTAAATAAATTTTTAAAAACTTGAGCTAATAAAATATATTAAAAGATTCAATTTCAAGTTATTTATAAATTATAAATAATAAAATCATAAAATTTTAAATTTACTTTCATTAAAAAATAAAACGTGCTTATTGCGTGCCTTTTCGCATACCGTGCTTTGGCTCATCTCTAATCGTGTCGTGTTTTTAAGGCCCACGTGCCTAAAATCTAAGTCTGGCACGGCCCACATGCGTGTCTTGTGCTCTACCGAAACGTGCTCGTGTCGTGCCGTACTGTACGGACGTGTGCCGTACCCGTGCCGTCCAGCCCATTGGCCATCTCTACTTCCAACAAATGAAAGTGAGAATAAGAGGAAAGAGAACAATGAAGAACGAAGATCAAGTTCATTCAATATATGTGAAATGGACCAAGAACGTGATCAAATTGCAACACTTCTCATGCTCCGTTAACATTTCAGTTATATTATTGATTATCATTTTAATTTGGATAGTATTATTTGTTTGGTTGAATATATCAATGATGCAATTTTTAATTTTGTAGAATGAAGAAATGATTGAACTGATTTTTTCTTGTTAATTGATGGCTAGGATGCATTTTGTTTCAAGTTATATAATTATGAATAATATCTTTTTTAGCAATTTAATTACACAAAGTCACTTTTAATTTTACAGAACCAAACAGTCTAATGGTTCAAAAGAACTTTTTTAATTGACAACCAAACACCCAATGACTTTTTGTCAAAAGCTCTATTAGTATAAACTCTACTCTTATAAGCTTTATTCAATAAGCTGTATCAATCGAAGCCTTCCTATATTAAGGCTTGACAAGGCAAAGAGCAAAATCATAAGTAAATTGAAGAAATCTGAATCCTCTACTCTTCGAGTCCTCTACACACTTCTATTCAAACAAGGTCATGCCTAATATCCAGGCAATACACTATACCAACTGATTCCCAAAGACTAGCTCTACCAATCCGGCAATCCCTATAGACCAAGTCTGCAACTTTCTTGAGATAAATACAAATATTAAAAATATTTCTTAACAATTTCAAGGTATCGATAAGTTATATAGGATGGATTAGAGTAGTTTCTGCACAAATAACAATTCATGTGAAGAAATGAATTTTCTAGTGGTTCATGAAAACCAAAATAATTCATGAAAACCAAAATAACTTATATATTTATATAAATTGAAGGGACTTGATTATGAGTAAAGCATTGTTTTGTTGTATAGAAAATATTGAATGAACAATTAAGGAAATTAGTGATTCCCTCAAATCTCCTTATTAATTTGGACAACAATTTACAGACAATAAATTAGTCGATGCACGCATAGAGTGATTAACAGGTTATTCACAATAGAAAATCTACGGTGGTTAATACCCCAATTCATTAGCTTGAAAGGCCAATTTCTTGAGGAGTAATTGATGTTTGGAAACCAGAGTTTATTTGAATGCTTTTGTTCGTCAACTTCCTGACACAGATACCACAACCACAATGGCCGACTCTAATGTTCACGCACTCAATAAACATTTTCAATTTTATTTCTTAAACCCCTAACTAATTAAAGTATCCGTTTAAGCGGTTGCTAATTTAAATTTAATTTTTTGCCTATGAAATTGGAGCCATTAGATCAACCAGCCAATTATCCAATGGAATTTTAAATAATGACAGAATCAGGGGTACCTACCCACAGGTGGAAGAAAGAAAGATCCTAAAATTTATGTAAAGATCCTAAAATTTATGTGTACATTACAATAATAATTTTTTTAATAATCCTATTTACCCATGTCTATTAATAAGAAGGAAATTAAAGTCCTAATTCACTCCGATTAATAGGAGGGGAACTAATCTAACACTAGTTTTTTTGTTGTTGGTAGGACTCAAATCAATACCCTCAACTTTCAACATTATATTAATAAATTTTAATTACTAGGTTCTTTCACAAATTCTGGTGAAGGGGGTTTAGAACATGAAACTAGGAAGAAAAGTACTTTTCTAGGGGCATTGTTTTTTTTTTTTTTAAGAAAATGTGGATTGCATTAAACAGACAAAGCTACAACTAACCAGGGAAGTGGAACATGTCTCCACTCACCTGAACCTGACATAGAACCCCCTACCCGAGCACAGTATGGGCAGTGGAGTTCGTAGATCGAAGAACAAAAGAGAAAGCCACTTCTCCTAGTGATTGCGCCAAAGCTCTACAATCAACAATAATAGTGCCAAAACCATTAGGATAAACAAACTTGTCATGTAAAGCATTAAAAACTTGTAAACTATCCATCTCTAAAACAACAGACTGAAAAGCAAACTTCTTAAGCCAACTAAGAGCTTCCCTTACACCGATTGCTTCAGCCTCGTGAGCTTCAAATCTACCATGAAGGATGTCACTTTTCGCCACAATAAAGTCACCCCCAGCAAATCGGATGACAGCCCCGTAACTAATCATGCCTCTTAAGCTGAAAATAGCTGCATCAACATTACACTTGTACCACCCTACACAAGGCTTATTCCAACAAACTGAGCCTTGAGCATATGTATCAAAAACCTGGGGGAAATAAACACTCTTACGAGCTTGCTGCCAAAGAAAGAAACTCTGACCACCAATATTGAACACAGATTGGACCCTCCCATTAACATCGTTCCAAACTTTGTTATTTCTATTCAACCACAATCCCCAACAAACCATAGCAGCCAGACTACAATCATCAATATTGCAGCAAGTAAACAAATCCTCCAACCAGTGAACAAAGCTCAAACAACTCCCATTAAATCCAATCACAGAGGATATCCAGCAAGCTTTAGCAAAAGGGCAAGTAACCAAGATATGGTATACAGATTCAGATGAAGTGTGACAAATGGGGCAGAAAGCTTATACCTCTACTCGACGCTGCAAAAGGTTGTCGGCAGTTGGGATAACATTAGTCATTGCTCGCCAAAGAAAGTTTTTAACTTTTGCAGGAACAGGAAGTTGCCATAATTTACGCCAATCACTACTACCAGGGGGAGAATGCATAGTATCTAGCATCCTGTAGCAGCTACGAACTGTGTACAGTCCTTTGGAATTAGGCAGCCAAAACCAAACATCCTTGTCAAGCCTTGAACCAAGAGGAATCTGGAGAATAAGATCTTGGTCCCTATTGTTGAAGATGTCATTCACAACATCGTAGTCCCAATGACGCTAGTTAGGAACCATAAGGCTGTCAACTGTTACAGAATTGATATTTGCTGGTAAAGAAGAAGTAATGAAGCCACTGTCCTTGTCTGGCAACCAAGGGGCACTACCAATAACTGTTTGTTGTCCCCCTCCAATTTGAATATGACTACCTCGAAGAATAGCCGACTGTGCAACCAAAATTGATCTCCAAACATAACTAGGATTACTACCCAGCAGAGTCTCAGCAAAAGATGTGTTAGGATGATACCTTGCCTTGAACAGGCGAGCCACAAGTGTATTGGGATTGATTAAGAGATGCCAACCTTACTTTCCAAGCATTGCAACATTAAAAAAGTGCAATCTTTTAAAACCAATACCCCCATAAGTCTTCGGTTTACACAGTCTGTCCCATTTCATCCAAATAATACCCCCACTGCCATTACCTTTACTGCCCCACCAAAAAGAATTAATCATCCTCTCTAACTCTCTACAAAACTCCATGGGAAGGAGATATATATTCATCGCATAGTTGGGCATTGCTTGTGCAACTGTCTTAAGTAAAATCTCTTTACCAGCTCTTGATAATAATTTTTTATTCCACCCTTGCAAGCACTTCCAAACTATGTCACGGATATAACTAAATACCGCAGACTTGCTTATACCAATATATAATGGAAGACCCAAATAAGTGTCATGGTCGTCAGTGCCCTGAACCCCAAGGAGACTACAAATCGAGTGACAAACATCATCTTTAACATTTGCGCTAAAGGAAATGGATGATTTATTGTAGTTAACCTTCTGACCCGAGGCAACCCCAGACATAGATAAGACAGTTTTCATCACATGAGCCTCTTCGGCACTAGCTTTGAAGAATAGAAAACAGTCGTCAGTGAAAAATAAGTGTGTAAGGCATGGAGCACCCCTAGCAATCCTGACCCCATGTAACAACCCTGCTCTCTCGTAATGGTTAATGAGTGAGGTTAGACCTTCAGCACAGATAATAAAGAGGTATGGTGATAATTGGTCACCTTGCCGAAGACCACGGCTAGGAACAATATGGCCTATTTCCATCCCATTACGAGAAATTTTGTAGGTTACAGTGGACACACATAACATAACCAGATTAACAAAACCAGAATAAAAACCCATCTTGAGCATAATAGATGATTAAAAAAAAAACTCCACTCGATTTTATCATATGCTTTAGCCATATCAATTTTAAAAGTTGTTGCCCCTTCTTTACCCTGTCTTTTCCTCTTAAGATAATGCATAACCTCATTCAAAATCATAATATTATCAGTAATTGCTCTACCCAGAATAAAAGCACTCTGAGAGTCCGAAATAATATACCCCAATACCAACTTAAGCCAACTAGCTAACATCTTTGCAACAATTTTATAAACGACATTACATAATGCTATTGGCTGAAAATCAGTTATATAATCAAGGTTGGGTTTTTTAGGAATCAAGATAACAGAGGTCTCATTCAAATCAGCAAGGAACACACATTGTTAAATAAAGTTTAGACACGCAGCAAAGACATCATCTCCAACTATTGACCAAAAGTTTTGAAAAAAAACGAGATTCATACCATCTGGTCTTGGTGATTTATCTGGATGCATGCTGAAGATCGCATAACGGACATCTGCTGGACTAAACGACTCCATAAGAGTATGATTCTGCTCAGTTGTAATCCTTGGCTCTACACATTGGAGGACTTCAACACAAGAGCCACCTTCAGAGGAGAAAATCTGAGTGAAATACCTGCCAATTGCCTCGTTAATGTCTTCCGGAGTAGTACACCACTGCCTCTGAATATTTCTAAGCTTCCCAATCATATTTTGCTTCTTCCATGCTGAAGTCATAGCATGAAAATACCTTGAGTTCATGCCACCTTCTTTAAGCCAAATGGATTTTGCCCTCTGCTTCCAAAAAATCTCATGGCTATGCAGTAACTCGTTATAACATTTTCTAGCTTCAATAAAACTATCCACACTAGCTGAATCACACTTACCCCTTAACGAAACCATTTTCTTCTTGCACTCCAAAATACGAGCTCGAAAGTCACGCATAAGGTAACTACCCCATCAAAGAAGAGCAGAGCCACAAGAAACAATTTTATTCTGAATGGGTACCCGAACAGACGAAACCCAGCTTTCCTTCACAACCTTTATACAATCAGATTCACGGAGCCAACTATTCTCAAACCAAAACTTCTTACTCCTCGGAGTTCTCACCACCGGAGCAGGATCAAGAAAGATTGGGAGATGATCAGAACAAGAGGCTTTCAGGCTAGGGCACGATCCAGCTGCTCCTCAACCCAACCTCCAGTACCCCGAGAGCGTTCCCATGTGAATTGATAACCAATCATGCCCAAATTGAAGAGCCTTGAATCTGAAACAGCTTCCTGAAATCCATGCAATTTCCAATTTAGGTGTACATGCTTCCCACGCTTTTTACTTGAGTGGAGGAGATCATTAAAATCACCAAGGCAAACCCATGGTAACGAGGAAGACAAAGCAAGAGAACACAATAAGCTCCATGACTCACAACGACGAACAGACTCTGGAAAACCTAGAAACCCGTGATGCGCCATTGTTTCCCCTCTGTATTCCTAATAACCACGTCAATAAAATTCTTCCCAAACTTGAGTAATTGAACCTTGTAATTGGGCTTCCAAAATAAAGCTAGCCCACCACTCCGGCCAACCTTTTCCACCACAAACAAACCAACATAACCCAATTGGATTTTAAGCTTTTCTAACTTATCTCTATGGCATAATGTTTCCATCAAAAAAATAAATGCAGGATTATTCTGCTTGGTCAGGTCTACAAGAACCTGAACTGTTCGTGGGTGGCCTAATCCACAACAGTTCCATTTTAAGCAACTCATTTGTCTTGGTAGGCCTGGTTCACAGGTCCCACCGCTGGTCCGTTTTTTGGAACATCTGAATTCTCCATTGTAGTAATTATATCCACCTCTTCAAGACCCACTATTGGAAGCGACCCATTACTCGACCTTCTGCGCTTAGCATCAAAAATAATTAAGTGAGAATCATAATTAAATTAATTTGCCTTTACTATAGCCATGCCACTAGCAGAATCCCCCGAATCTTGGCCATTAATGCCCAGTTGACTCCAAGCTATAACAGGATTGGAAAGTTCCGAAACAATAGGCACATTCCTATCCATTTGTTCTTTTCCCCGAGATTTTCTCCCATCTGTGCGATTTTGTGGCCTCATTCTCATCCACTACCATAGCAACCCCTGATTGTGAGCAGTTACCAAGATTGCCTTCCTCCATTTCTGGTGGCGCTGTCCTTAACCAACACTCACCGGAATTCATCACACCTCGCCTAGGCGGCGCTTTCATCCATATACCATAGGGTCTAACAACATTACCATCCACATTATCATACAAGGAAGGACAATTGCGCTCAGTATGGCCTAGAAGACCACAGATGAAACAAAACATATTGAGTCGTTCATACTTGAAATCCACCCAAAACCATTCCCCTCCAGTTCATCTCAACTGCATTCATCACTTGAGAGGCTTCCTTACATCAAGAGTCACCTTCGGTCGCATATAATTCCGCCAAACACCTTTGAGATTATTCTCGTCCGACTCTAGAAAAGAACCAATATAATTGCCAATGCTATGCAAGATCTGTTCAGATTGGAAACCAAGTGGCAAATTATACACTTGGATCCAAAAGGTAGTATGGAACAAAGGAACATTTTGGGGTTGCTCATCAGCACCTAATCTGTGAACAAGGAGAATGTGTTGATCAAATGTCCATGGTCCAGAATCCAGAACCCTCCTTACATCAATTTCATGAAAGAATTGAAACAAGAACAGAGTAGGAGATAAGTTCTTGATACAAACACCCTTTCTCGGCCTCCATAAGGCCGCCATAGTATTCTTCATAGCAGCAAAATTGATCACCTTATCAGTTAGGAAACATCCCACAAGGCAATAACGAGAATCAATTTTAATCCCCCCATTATCGTCATCCTCCTCTCCGGCCACCTCAAGACCACCCTCCTCCTCTTCATCAAGTTGCAAACGTGCACATTCAGTATGCAAATCAACTGCTCCACGACTACTTGAACTAGCCATAGAGGAACGTGAAAACAAGGACAGTGAATGAGAAATGAATAGCAAAACCAACTAAGAGACAATCTAACTTGTCAGTGAGACAAGACGAAACAAATTTGTCAAACACGCAATGTATGCCAAACACGCAATCACACATGTCAGATATGTAATATTATACATTACACAGGAAACATGATATATTAATTATGTACATACAATATTAAAGTAATATTAAAATTTAAACATCAAACATGAAACTTGAAGAGCTTAATTTCAATAAATTAATCCTCGATAAATTAATAATCTTGAATAAATAATAGATTTTATCAGTCCCAACTTGGTGCTAATGTAATAAATTAATAATTCAGTAAATCTATAAAATAATAACTTTTTAAAAAGAGTCTTATTTTTATATAGGACCCACATATTATATAAATCAATAATTACCTATTTAAAACTAAATCCACATGATATGTTACATGGCTTTTATAAACTATGTAAGTGCTTTTGTGTTGTTTACTGCTTCCTGAAATTGATTTGGAATTGGACCTCATCTCTAATTCTTTTTTATGTAATACGACCTTTTAATTTGTATTGTCGTTTTGCAATAAGTGGGAGACAAGCTCCATATGTCATCTTTAATATGAAAAATGACATGAATATAGATTTAATATGAAGAAATTCATGTCATTTAAAAAAAATTACAAGATTAATAAATTAATTTACTTCACTTAATCTATTTTATTTGATAAAATAAATTGAGCAAACGGTTGCTTGACATTCGGCACAGTATCCACGCCCCTCAAGTACTACATTTACCAAGGATATCGTAAATCAATTTCCTCGCTCATCAAACAAAACTTGATTCACCATCATGAAACATATCATAAATTTTTTATAACTACAGCAAATAGAAAATAGAATTCTAATAACAAAGGCCACAAGACCTGATAATAAAACTACAAGATGGACCAGTATTATGTATATACAGGTCTAACAAAGTAGCAAATTACAGCTTGTTCAACATATGAGAGTCAGCGCAACGTGCTACCCCAACTATTCGTTGTCTCTAATCTAACCTAATATGACCGAGGCATATAGCAATTTCATCCTAATTTATAGAAGAGCAGCACACAAATTGTACCCAATAAGGCCTCCCCTTGACCTTCCTCTTCTCTCTCTTAATATCTGCAGAATACCTTGCTGGAGAATTCGCTTCTTTCCCTGTCTCTCTCTTGGCAGGTTCAGCTGGCGGCACTTCTGGGCCGAGTATTGCACTCACTGTCATGGGCACAGCACCATTGTCTTTTGCCGCTGTCTCATCTTTTTGAATTACAGGAGCTTTGTTTTCCTTTGGTTTTGGTGATTTTGGCGTGGTTTCAAGATTGGCCTCACCCAAAAGACTCTTCAAAGGAGTGTGTTGCTTTCCAGTACTCCAATTTGTTACCTTGGCGATTCTCTCTTCATTCTTCTTTCTCCCTTGGGAATCATTCACGACATGAGTAAGAGTAGGAAACCAACCAGCTTGTGAAGGAGCTTTTTGTTGCTCTAGGTTCTGTGCTGTCTCAATATTAGAAACGGCAGCTTTCTCGTCACTCCCACTTCCAGGCTCAACCAATGTCATGAAAGAAGGCGCCTCAAATACATCAGATTTTTCAGAATGTTGTCTCTCAGTTGCAGTTTCTAGTTTCTTTGAGGACAAATTTTCAGCATCTACTGACTGGGTTGAAAGCACTGTTCCATACATCAAAATAAGCATCAAAATAAGCAATCAGCCTGAATTTCATAAAGAACTGCAGTTCACATTAAATGCTTTTCTCATATAGCATAGTTAGCTCCTTCAAAAAGAGGAACTGGTTTCTTGAAAGACTACTAGTCATTTCCCAAATGTTTACTTATCCTGTTATCCATCACATAATACCTCATGGATTTTTTTTTTTTGAAAAGAAAAAATGTAATAATGAGGAAGATGTAAAAACAGATAGTGGACCAATTGTCCACTCAGAAAACAAAGAATAGCACTATTTGTGCTAGTGAAAAGTATATCGAATCACCCCTATACAAGGCTAGAATCAGCTATAACTCCTTATGGAACTCATCAGTCAAAAACAAATTGAATTATTAAAATCAAAGCAGACAACAAAATAATTAGTAAAAGTTTGTGCCATCTTATCAATAGATCCTTCAAAGCATTAGACAAGAAAAAGTGTACATATACAGGTCTTTTTATTTCAGAATGTTTAATACATTGACCTATTGAAATCAGATGAGCTAGAAAAATCATGTCAGGTCAACTAGTAGTGATAACAAAAGTTTCACAATGGCCAGATTATTCATTGAGATAGATGCAAGTGTACCTGATATGGAACCCCAGTTGCCTTCCAAACTATCAGTTTGGCTCAATGAGTCAACTGAAACATCAACCGCAGATGCATCAAACTGATGTTTAACAAAATTATTATCATCATTTTCCCCTTGTAAAGACTGATTAATGCCAGAACGTCCAATGCCCTGCTCCACAGCATGGTTATCATCAACAGCAACAGAACCTTGCATTGAAGATTCAGTATCTGAAGGGGAAAGTAAAGAAGCTTTGGTTGCATGGCCTATTGATGTTCTCTCTTCTGAGTCGATGTTTCTGCCGTGATTGGCATCATAGCCTCCCTGTGCTTTGTCACTATCACTGACTTCAAGTTGCTTTGGAACATCCTGAGTATCTGAAACTCCACTGATGTCAGTCAGCTTAGTTTCTGATAATTTCATCAGGTATACATCCCTTACATCCTTGGCAACAACTGGGGCTTCAGGAAGGTTGTCGTCAGTCTCAGAAACTGTTTTGGACTCCAATAAAAGCTTTCCCTCCGAAGGTTCCTCCTTACTTTCAACTGCCATTCCATCACATTTTTTTATTTTACCTTTTTCATGATCACCAGCATCATTACTTTCGTGTATATTGGTTGTTAGATTGGCTTGAAAGTCAGGGAGATCAGAAGCTGAGTCAGTAGTTATTATGTTTTTGGCAAAATAATCCTCTTTAACTCTCTCTCTCTCGTTCTTTTCAACCACATTACACGTTTCACTTGCCGAATTCACATGACTTGTATCATGTGAGCTCACAACATCTGCCTCCGACCGGGCAACTATAGGATTCACCTCAGACAAGACCTTCACAGCAGTTTCCTGAACAGAAATTCGTAATGAATCATCAGAGACATCAGAAGGTTTTTCCATAGAGCTAACTGTATTGCTTTTCTCCATCCCAATTGGTGCTGCCGCTGCAGAAACTCCTAATTCATCTGATCCTTCTTTGCAAGTGAGTTTGATCTGAGGCTCATCATTTTCCTCTTTGGTGGAAGTTTTTTCGGCTACAGGCAGGCTACCTTTAAGAAAATGGATATCTTCCACAGCATGCACATCTGAAGCAGACCCCTTACTAACTGCACTCAGGCAATCTTCAGCATCATTCTTCTTCTCTGTAACAATTTCACAAGAATCTAAGGTCACAGGCTGGTGTAATTTAACATCCTTGTGATCTTTAAAATCTTCATGCATCGGCTCAGTATGGTCTACAACAGTAATATCAGCTGGCACAGAAGGCTCATAGACACGTTCATTATCTAAGGTCACATGCTGACGTAATTTTAATCCCTTGTGACCTTTAAAACCTTCAAGCATCATCTCTGCATGGTCTACCACGGGAATATCAGCTGGCACAGAAAGCTCATAGACATTTTCATTCCCTCTTTCCTTTCCACTAAAACTCTCATTTGAATCAACAGAACTGGTGAAGTCTAGACCTTGCTCGGCACCCAACTTCTTTTGAGTAGTATCAGCAGCGTCTGAAAGTTTTGCAGATTCATTTCCAGGCACTGGATCGCCAAGGCAGATCTTAGAAGTTGTCTCTACACCATGCTCTTCCTTTGATAGAACAACTTCAGCAGCAGGCATAGGATCTGTACTCTTCTTCTCGATCTCTTGACATTTGGATTCTGCCTTGGATGTTTGGTCTGGATATTCACTGTCTAAGAAAGGAACTACATTCTCATCTGAATCAATTTTACCACTTCCATTAGCATCAGTCTCTTGCCCAACATCTTTCATCAATCCTTCTCTCATAACCTCACCAGCAGATTCTTCTGTAGTGCTTGAGACATTAACTTGGGACACCAGATTACTCCCTGGCAAAGCAGTTGCATTTTCAGGAACCTCGGAATTTTGCTTTTGACCACTGAAAGTTGAATTACTCGATGGTTCAATAACATCTGCACAGTAATATGAAATAAATACAAACACATTAATGGGTAAAATTAGAAATAAAATTGTGAAAATAACATCAGAAAATAAGATCGCTTGTCTGATTGGAAAAACACCATATGTTATCCAACAAGTGAAGCACTTTGTAAGCTACTCTTGAATAACTGTACTGTAAGGAGTAATAGTGTTAACCACTTTGCTTGATTAATCTTTCTGTATTTTTTAGTGTTTTCAGCCCTTACCTTCTATTAGTTCAAAATCCAATTTGGTTTTGGACCAGGATTTCTGTTTTGTCACTTTTAAAACTCCACATTTTAAAGAAGATATCAAATATCTTACTATGGGAGAGCAAGACTACAAATTAGGCTCCTAGGTTTAGGTTCAAACAGCTCTTAAAACCATTGACAGGAGCACTCCCCATCCCCCTACCCCACCACAAAACAACAAAGTTAATTGACCCCCAAAAACTGTTAACCTCTATAATCAAAACAGACAGACTAAACTATTTTATGTTATCAGTTCAGTAGCAACGTAAAGTTGGTATCACAGCAAGTATACTTACAGCTTGGGGTGGGGGAATTGCTCAGGATATTCAATAAATCATGCCAAAAGTTAAAGGTTAAGCAATGCAAGTTTTGGATGTACCAATCAAATAACAACAAATTCAAGATGGCTTCAATAAAATTTAATAGAAAAAATAGTATCTGTTAGTGCATATGGAAGTATCTGTCAAAAGATGAAAACTCCACATGGGAGATAGTTGCTAGGATTAGAAAAAATATTTGCTGTCTGTAGATGAGATGGCATGAAAGATTTTGGTGAAATACCTTTCAAAATTTTTAAGAATTGATTAATGGAAGGCATACACCTTTCATGATGAAGTTGACAAGAGGTATGTTTGACACATAAGTTGTTTTCTAACATTTTATGAGTCTCTCAACTAAAGGCGGTGCTCCGAGTTTCCTTCGATTTTATCATTCAGATGATTATCCAATTAAATTCCTCAAATATCATAAAAAAATTCAGTGTTACAAAACTATCATAACTAGTAAGGCATTTTCTCATGCAACAAAGAAAATAACAAAACTACTAGCAAACCAATTTTTTTTTTTTTAACTTTCATAAGATGTTTTCATTTGCATTTAGAATTGAATTCATATTTCATTTGGGATTACGATTTCTTTCTAATTAGGGTTCTTTACACTCAATGATTGAAGCAGTTAATCAAGATTAGCTTTAAGTTTCTAGATTTTCTCAATCAACCGGATGGTATTACAAAATCAGATGTTCAAAACTCACTCACTCTTCCCCCAACTGCACGTGATGTTTGTATCATATAGGATTGGATAAGATAAAATATGCACTGAGCAAAGACTGGGTGGCCATCCAAAAATTACAAATTACAAATAGCTAAAAATCATATCTTATTGTGGCCACCAGATTTCATTTCACATGGTCATTAGAAAATCAATCGTGCTTGCAATTAAACTATATTTCCAGTTTCTCTCTCTCTCAACCAGGTATTAAACCTGCTTGATATCATTTAGCATCATAATGGAACTGTACAAGCCTAAAATTCTAAATATGAAAAAAAAATGACAAAAAAAAATAAAGATAAATAAAGCATAAGAAAACAGAAAAAATCATAATTCTGACATGTTCAAGGATTTCAAAAATTTCAGACCTAAATATCACCTTTTGTGGACTACCACTTATTACAAAAAGTTTAGCCCATCAAGAGACCAGCTCAAAATTCAGCAGCCTAACTTGGCTCAACAATTTAGCCAGCTTCACAAATTATCCATACTAGACTTCAAGCCAAATTTTGGCTGGTTTGAACTTCATAAACAATAAGTATAACATTTACAGACTTTTTTAATTCCCTTGTGCTGCAAAGTAACATTTTTTTGGTCAAATGGATGCATACACTAGTTGTTCAGTCAGAGATGATGAGCACATGCACGCTTACTTTTAACACATACAGCATACATACATACATAGTATGGCACTCAAATAAAGACTTCCAGGTAAAATTCCTGACCAATCTTTGATTAAAACATTTCTCATTCTACACACAAAATCATCCTCAAGCAGGAGCAAAACCAGGATAAGAACTCAAGAAACTAAAAAATTTTGGCAAAGTAATTGGAAAATGCAGGAATATTTTCAACATATATTTAAATTTTGCACAAAATTTATGCGCATTGAAAAAAAGAAACAAACGTTTGCTAGGCCGCCCCCGCTCCCTTCTAATTTCTGACCTGGTCAAGACTAAACCAAGATTGAATATATTTGAATACATTAAAAATCAGGAATAGATTTTTCTATATCTATCATCCAGTATCTCATTTCTTTCAAGCTCGTTAACTTTTAAGCAAAAACTAGGGAATTATAAGAAAATTAATTGCAAAAAATGTACTAAAAATTAGTGAAATAAGATTTTAGTAATAGAGACTATAATTCTATAAAAGAAAAGTATAAGGCAATGACTAAAAAAAGGGTCTTACTACTACATCCACAAATGGAATTGCAATTTTAGAGTAAATGAAAATCAGCCTTTCATCGCCTTCTAAATCTTACCAATTACACACAAGAAAGTAAATCATAATGCAAATATGCACCTCCAAACTTTTAAGCTTTTATGTCTGCAATTGGCAGTAAATTGAAGTTATGCACTCCTTGAATTGCACTAAGTCTAACACTTGAAAGACTGTGATATCCGATACAATACGGAACCTTGGCAAACAATGCATGACAAGATGATAATTTAAATAAGTACAGCAGACATGAAGAAATTGTACATTTTCAATGAAAACGTACCCGTAATTGCATTATCCTTAAAAGAGTAGAATACCGTAAGATCCTTCTCGCTGCTCTTTCGAACATCAGTTGCTGCTACTGTAGCATCTTTTGGACGTTCTTCAATCCCAGGACTAAAACCACAGTCAGAAAATTCCGTCACAGCATCAGAAAACAATTCATCCTCAGATCTATTCGATTTTTCACCAATTCCACCGCTTGGTTTCTCACAATCACTTTTCCCCACAAGTTTAGGACCTTACAAAGCCAAATTCACCAAAAATAGACAAATTTTTATTGTACTGATTCAAGAAGTTTAAAGGGAGTAAGATAAAATCAAACAAGCAAAGAGAGTTAAGTACTGACTGGGGGTTTTGGGAAGATCATCGTCGGAAAGAGTGGGGTCCACGTCCATATCCACGTAAAGTTTGTAACCTTGGATGGTTCCACAGTGTCTCTTGTGAGCACGCCTCTGCTTTGCACTTGGATGTGGATTTGGAAATGGCCATCCACATTTGGGACACAAGTGATCATGACTCTCGTGGGCCACCCCTGCAAAATGAAAAAACTCATCCCACCACCATTCAATTCGTCGCATCACATAAAATGCTAAGAGAAGAAGACAAACAAAAATCAAAACCTGATGCCGTATTATTGTGATCTTGTTGCTGATTATCCATCTCTCAAGCAAGACGAAGCACAAGAAGATAGAATGAGAGAAGAATAAAACTTAGGGTTTAAGTCAAGTGGCTTATTTAGAAAGAGACTCTCACTGCCACGACTTTTATTTTCAACGTGGGGTTCGAAAGTGGAAAGTGATGTACGGTACGGGAACTTTGTTCATGTGAATGGGGTTGATTCATAAAGCTTATCCATTTCTCCATGTGCGCGTGTTATATGCTCCGTCTGTACATTAAAATTACGTGTTAAATATTTGTAGAGAGGGTTTTACTGTTTTAATGGTCTATTTATAACTAGAATTTAAATTAATCAGGTCCAATATAATCTTCCAGATGATTTAATACATACAAAAAATTGCGTCATTGGCTATTATCCTCTGCCCGCAGCTTCATCTTATGTAACCATGTTCGAGCATTTTATTCAATGCACTACCTCCTCATTATAAAATTGTTGCGAGTCAACCCTGCTCCAATTCTATTTCAACTTAAATTTTCCTTTTCGCTTAAACAATATTCATGATATTTTCACTATATGTGGTCAAACTAATCCAACTCTTTGTATGGTATATATTATTTTTAAATAAGTTTTAACATTCCACGCAGACTTGATTGGACAACTGGTATGAGATTCAGGCATGTACAAGTTTTCAATGCAAGGATAAAAAGACACTGTTATTAACCACCCATGCCTCAATAACCCTAGGCACATGAGTTCGAGTCTCAGTCACTGTGGGGACTCAACTGTCTTTTAAGTGGGGGTTTACATGTTTCTTTGCATTTTGGGTAAAATAGATTTTTTTTTTTTACATTTTAAGTAAAATAGATATCCATGTAATATCAAGTGAGAGTCAACTTTCGAATTGTGTCATAATAAAATTATTAAGGAGTTCGCCCTTCGGACTGTGTTATAATAAAATTATTAAAGAAAGTCACAATTGATTTTTAATTATATATATCAGTAAAACTCTGATTATAATATATCAGTATATATAAAAAAAAGACACTACTATTGATGCATTCACTTCATTTTTTGGACAAATTCCATCATTTAGTGCTCGTATAAGGCTGAACTCAGTTTAAAGTAAAGGTGTTTTCTTTCGCTCATGTATAATTATATACAATGGCGAAATGAGAAAAAATAATTTATCAGGAGCTCAATTAGATAATAGTAAAATATAAAAATTAAAATTTTAAATATATAAAATATTTCTTAATACATTTATAATTGTTCTCCACACATTATTATATTTCCAAAATGTATCATTTCCGCCATAAATAACTAAACTATCATTCACCTCATCTGATTCCAAAAATAATTTTTCACGAATTTCGTTATTGAAAAATTCTCTCTAATGTTGCTATGAAAGTTAGAAGAATTAATCCAATTTTTAGGAATATGAAAATATTTGGATGGTGGACTATTATTATTTTTAATTACAATATAGGTTTCTATAATTTTCCAAAGTTAAAGTCTAAATTTTATGAAGTTTAAATTTTATGTGTTTATAAATTTAACAGATAATATTAATAGAATTAACGGGCAGCTAATTTTCTCTTTTGTTTTGAGATTTTTTTAGCCAATGGTGACTCAATTCTCTACTCATCACATGTTGAATCCTCTGTTGATTATATAATTTTTTTATTAACCTAAAGACCAAATATTGGAGAAAAATGATTTACAGTAAGGTGGCGTTTGTTTTTTTGTCTGAAATCTGAATAGACCTGAATTAGTCTGAATTCTGAATAGATTTGAATGTCTGAATCTGAATAGTATTTTTGTTTTTTCATATGAATCTCAGAAAATAAGTATTAAGTTGTTTATTTTTTTCAACTTAAAAAGCTAAAAATATGTACTTTTACATTTGTATCCTTATTAAATTTGAACGTCAAATAAATAATATATTAAATACCACAATATTTTAACATTTATAAGTAAAACCATATTCAAGTGAATACATAATTATTTTGGAATTTTAATATATAAAATACCATAAATTTTAAATTTTATCGTATATAATATAAGAAAGAAAAAATAAGGATATTTTTATGTGGGGTAAATGTCTATGGGTGAGTTTGGGATAGACATGAAAAATAAATTATAAAGTAAGGATATTTTTTACATTAGCAAGTAATTGACTTAATTCATATTTCTCCATTAAGTAAAAAGCTAAAAAAATAGCTTATTTTATTAAGTTAAAATTATCTAAAAAATCTCATTAAGTTATAAAAACAAACACATCTAATTAACTTATTAATTAAGTTAAGTCACTTTAAGTCATTAAGTTAAAAAACAAACGCCACCTAAGAGAGAATTAGATTTGCTTAGACGATGTGTTATTGTAAATAAGAATCAATTTTATATTAAGAAAGGGTACGGTTACTTTCAGAGAAAAAATAGTCAATGATATAAAATTATATTGTCACCTGGTTCGACTAATAATTCCTAGCAATGTTACTATAGCCTCTATTCAAATGAAATACTTTTTTTCATTTTTTGTTATATATATTACAATCCTTAAAGTAGCTCTTGGATCAGCTATTGTTTCGTCAATTTATCTTAATAGAAAATAAATTTGTATCGATCAATCAACTTTGTTGAATAAGTAGTATTTATAAATCATTTATTTCTTAATTGGCAACTAAAGAATCCATATTTTTCAAAAAAAAATCATTTCTTTTTATATTTATTTTGAAAAGTAAAATTTTATTATAAAAAATTCAAAATAAAAAAAAATTATTGGTATTGGTAATATCAATAAAGATTCCCCTACCTTTATTGAAAATATATGTTTAGTTGAAATTTTGAAACACAACTTGCTTAGTATTAGTTAGTTGTGCAATAAAGGCTATAGAGATATTTTCAATAAAATAAAATGTGTCATTGAGAAAGTATGTGATGACAAAGTTTTGGTTGTTAGAAATTGATGTGTTAATGTATATACTATTGATATAAAATGTGCATCATCTCATAATAAATATTTTTCAGCATTACAGGACGATAGTTGGTTATGGCATAAAAGACTAGGTCATGTAAATATGGATTTGATTTAAAATTTCTAAAAATGATTTGGTTAAAGTATGTCCAAAGATTGGTTTTCAAAAAGATAGGGTTTGTGAAGCTTGTCAATTTGAAAAGCAAATCAAAATTTCTTTCAAAAATAAAAATCATGTCTCTACTTCAAAACCATTTCAATTTCTTTACATGAATTTATTTTGACCTTCTAAATATGCAAGTCTAAGTGGGAAGTATTCTGCATTTGTGATTGATGATGATTTTTCTAGATACACTTGGATGTTGTTCTTAACTAGTAAGGATAATGCCTTTGATACTTTCAAAATTTTCTATAAAAAAAGTTCAAAATGAAAACGGGTATGTCATTTCTTGCATTAGAAGTGATCATGGTAGAGAATATGAAAATCATGATTTTGAATATTCTTGCAATAACTTTGGCATTAAACATCAATTTTTATCACTAAGGACTCTACAACAAAATAGAGCAGTTGAAAGAAAGAATAGGTCTATTCAAGAAATGATTAGAACCATGTGGAATGAAAATGTTTTATCAAAATATTTTTAGGCCGAACTTGTCAACACCGTTTGTTATGTTTTAAATCATATGTTGATTAGACCTTATCTTAACAAAACTCCCTATGAGCTTTATAAAGGCAGAAAACCTAACATTGGTTGTTTCAAAATTTTTAGATGCAAATGTTTTATATTGAATGCAAAAGACAGTCTTGGTAAATTTTATCCAAAATATGATCTTGGTATCTTTCTTGGGTATTCAAATACAAGTAAAGCTTATAGAGTGTATAATAAAAGAACCTTGGTTGTAGAGGAGTCCATGCATATTACATTTGATGAATCTAACTATTTTCTACAGAGAAAGATGTTGATAATGATGATACAAGTGAAGAATTACAAAAATATTATTCTTTAAAAGACAAGCAAGATAATTAACAAGGAGAAAAATTAGAGGAGCAACAAGAAGAACAAGTTAAGCAAGATAAGAATGAAGGTAATTCTCAAACACTCCCCAAGAAGTGAAGGTATATTTCTTCTCACTCTAAAAACTTAATCTTAGGTGATCTTTCATGAGTTGTAACTAGTAGGTCATCACTTAGAAATACTTATAAACATTCTGCATTCATCTCAAATTAAACCAAAATCAATTTTCAATCATTTTTCAATATTGAGAATGATGAATCCTAAATTATGGCCATGCTGGAAGAGCTAAATCAGTTTAAGAGAAATAATGTGTGGTAATTGGTTCCTAAACTAGAACATTAATCTGTAATAGGCACCAAATGGGAATTTAAGAATAAAAAAGATGAATCTGGTGCAGTTGTAAGAAATAAAGATAGACTAGTGGCTAAAGTATACAACCAGAAAGAATGAATTGATTTTGATAAACATTCACTCTTACACCCAGTTTAGAATCGATTGGGATGCTCTTGGCATTTTCATGCTGTAAAGATTTTGTTTTATATCAAATGTATATTAAAAAGTATTTTCTTAAATGATTATATTACGGAACAAACTTATATAAAACAATCCCCTCGTTTTGAAAATTAAAAATATCCAAATCATATTTATAAGTTGTCTAAAGCTTTATAAAGTTTTAAGCAATCCCCTAAAGCGTGGTATGAAAGGCTTAATAGATTTCTTTTGGAACATTGTTTTTCAATTAAAAAAAAGCTGGTACTACACTTTTTATTCAACATAAAAATGAAGATATACTCATTGTTCAAATTTATGTTGATGACATTATCTTTGGTTCTACTAATTAGTCTTTGTATAAGGAATTTTCATCTTATATGAACAAAAAATTTGAGTTGAATATGATGGAAGAATTGAAGTATTTCCTTGGACTACAAATAAAACAAAACGAAGAAGGAATCTTAATTAATCAAGCCAAATTTTTGAGAGATTTACTAAAAAGATTTGGATTTAAAAATGGAAAGGCTAAAAGCACTCTAATGAGCTCAACAATCAAGATTGACAAGGTTGAAAAAATGTTAAAAAGTTAATGTCAAAACTTATCGAGGTATGATTAGATCTTTACTTTACTTGACTGCTATTAGGCTTGACATCATGTTTAGTGTATGTTTAGATGCAAGATTTCAATAATGTCTTAAGAAATCTCATTTCATTGCCGTTACAAGAATTTTTCGTTATTTGAGTGGGAAAATTGATCTAGTTCTTTTGTATCCTAGAGGGACTCACATAGATTGAACATGTTATTTAGATGGCGACTTTGCTGGATATAAAGTTGATAGGAAGAGTATTTGTGGAACGTGTCACTTTTTAGGTCATTTATTTGTCTCTTGGTTCAGTAAGAAAAACAATTTGATTGTTCTTTCAACCATCGAGGCCGAATATATTGCTACCGATAGTTGTTGTGCATAAGCCATATGAATAAAACAAACCCTTAGAGAATACAAAATTAAACTTGATCATATACCTATTATGTGTGACAATATTATTGCTATAAATTTGTCAAAAAATCTCATTCAACATTCTAGAAACAGACATATAGAGATTAGACATCATTTCTTAAGAGGTCATGCTCAAAAAAGGGACGTAGTGTTAGAATTTGTTTCAACCGCAAAACAACTTGCAGATCTTTACAAAACCCCTTAATGAGGATTAATTTATCAGAATTAGACATGAACTTAGGATGGTGAAATTTTCACATTAGCATATCTTTGTATGATATCAAGTATGTTATGTTTTCTATTATGTGACTATTGGCTTGATTATGTGTTATTGTTGATTGGTTTTAAAATTTGTATGCTCATATATACAATCATGAATCACGCATTAAAAATGGTCTTTGAGATGTTTTGGGTTCATTAAATAACTTTAGAACGGAATAACTATTGGACAAAGATAAAAATAGATGTTCAAAATTATAGTTAAAATAAATGGATAGCTCTTTGGAAATAAATGGACAACCGTTTAAAAACAAATACTTAGGAAATTAAATTTTTTAATAAATGGTTAATCAATTAAAGATAACGGCTTACAGTTTAAAATCAGAAAAGATACAAGTGGTAGCGATTAACTGATTTGCCTTAACGGATAACCGTTTTCGATATGAAATCCTTCTGGTCGATAACAGTTAACTGATACACATAAATGGTGAATCAATTGTGTGTTAAAAGGTCTCTGACTTTGAACAATTAGTTCATTTTAGAAAACGGCTCACTGGTTTTTTTAATTAAAGAACTATTCCTAGGTTTTCTTCTCATTTGCATTAACCCTTCACCGTTTTCTCTCTAGATCCGCGGCATTTGAGCTTTCTTTCTCTAAAATACTTTATTTTCTTCAGTGTTTCCTACAAAATTGAACCTCCACAATCATCATAAACCTCTTAAACCTCATTTCTTTATCATCAAAATAAGATTTGATAGCCAAAATAAAAAAATTCCCATAATTATGAACCGATTAGTCATCTCTTAAAATTGGCTGGATTCTCACCTGTTTTTGGCCAAATTGAGCACCCACATTATTTTATATATCTTCAATCTTCACTTTAATTGGTTCAATTTCTGTCAAAACATCAAATTTCCCAAAACTCCCAAATTTAGTATAAAAGGTTGGTGTTGAGTCATCAAGAATGGGAAAGGGAAAAAATATGGCAATGAGGAGTCCAATATGTCCTAAAACAGTTCCTAAGTTTGATAGAACTCATTTTCCAAGCCTTCCTTTAGCTAGACAATTCTATTGTAGGTTTATGCCCCGACCGGTAATTTCCTCCTGGTATGTCGATATGGATAGTTTTGATGAACTTTCTGTATGTGGTAAAAGTGTTAAAAGATTATTAGAAATAGTTGGTTGGAAGAATGCTTTGAGCATTGAGGATAATGTATATCCTAATCTTATCAGAGCATTTTATTCGAACATGAAGATCTCCGCCTCTAGACAAGATAAGATTCTTAATCAAATGGGTGGTGTTCCTATATAGTTTGATATGAAGGATCTTAACAGGATTCTAGGAACTGAGGACGAGGGATTAGAGGTGCATAACTTTAGGAAAGAACTTATGTTCAACCATTTTCTTCTTGTTAATGTAGTTAGGAATATTTGTAGGTATAATGACCTTTTCGATGATATTTTCCATCTTCCCTTCCATTCCTAACTCTTACCCTTATAGGTTGAGTACTTCACAGCATCCTTCAGCATTTAATTACTCTTAAGAAAAGACATGTTGATGCGGTTACTGGTCTAGATGTTGGGTTATTAGATTGTATCATCTGTCATCGATCGGTTAACCTTCAGTATGTGATTATGAGACATGTTGCTTCCTTATAATATTATTATTACTACGATCCTACAACATTTCAAAGTACCCCTTTGTGAGCTGGTTTATAAGAAGTCTAAGAAACTAGAAGAAGAGGCCATTACTGCATTAAGATTTCATAAGATAAATGGGAATAGGTTAAGACCACCTCTATTAAGAACTAGGATACCCTAATAACCCCTGAGGATGATAGAGTCCTCAATGAAGTCTACTCAGCCGATCAGTTACCAGATTTTAGACTAGAAGCTAGACCTCAAGTACCTCATTGAGCGACAACAGCATAGGCTGAAGAGCCAGAGGAACTAAAAGGACATGACATGGACATAGATAAGCATCTATTTCCTAAGGAGCCTCCAGTTTCCAAGGGAGTTTTATAGCAACTAATTGGTGAGGTTTGATCACTTTCCAAGCAACAATAACTTCAGTCTTAGTTTTAGGGATGGCAAAAAGCGAGCTTGGGCTTTATTTACTTTTTTAAAAAAATTAAATTATTGTCAATTTGGAATAAATTAATTATTAATAAGTTAATATAATCACAAATAAATTAAAGAAAATGAATATTTCAAAGTAAAATAATAAATAAAGCTTATAAATTTAATTTTCTTTAATACCGGATTCTCTAATTCAAACATTTTCTTAATTAATTAATGCATAAGAGAGAGTTTAGTACCATAGAATTAACTTTTTTGAATCATCATTGATTTATAAATTAAGAATTTAATTTTCTTTTCTATTTTTAAGTTACTTTTCCATTTTAATTATATTATTATAATTTATAAAAAAAATTAAAATAGTGGGGCCTAGGCTTTTTTTCTTGAGCCCTTACCTAGGCCCTCATGTGTGAGGGTCATGCCAAAGCTTACGGACCTGGGTCGGGCCAGCCTGAGCTTTTTGCCCACCTTACTCAGTTTGTTGCTTTCCAACTTCAACAGCATCGCATTCTTGATTAGCAACAGCAGCTTTTAGATGGTCAGCAGTGAATTCTTTCTGCTCTCTGTGTTCCACCTCCTAGCTCTCCATCAAACCCATCACAATAGATTTCTTTACTTTTTGTCGCTTTATTTTTCGCACAAACATTTATCATTTCATGTTCTGTTAACTTTATGTTACATCTTTTTTATGAGATTGGATGTTGGTTTTTCTAATGATGATTTGATATTTAATTACATGATTGTTAAGTGTGACGATTTGCTATTTGATAGATCTATGATGATTTTTATGATTAGATCCTGAAATGTTGGTTTTTGTACTTTGATGATTTGGGCGCATTGTTGCTGAAAGTTTTTTTTTAGGTGACGCTTATTGATAGGAGAGGTTTAGCCACAATTTCAACTCAGACAACATGAGTAAAAATGTGGTTTTTCATTGCATTTCTTTTCATTTAACACTAAATTTTCTTTTTGATGATGAAGGAGGAGAAGAATATATGTGAACTTGTTATATTGGTACCTTTTAAAACTTGTAAAATACTTAGGGGGAGCTTATATTGAAGGGGAGATAATATTTGTTTTTAAATTATTCACACTATAAATACATGTAACGTTTGTCATCATCAAAAAAGGAAAAATTGTTGACATAAATATTTTTATGACATTAATTTTGATGATAACAAACTAGATAAAAAGTGATAGAGTCTTTAAATTGATTAGATTTCCTAGGCCGCATAATGTTCTAGACAAGATTAAAGTTTTAGAAACAAACAGAAAACCGTTAAGTTTAAAACGGCCAACCTGATAACATATGGTTCAGTTAATGGTAGCTTCTAAAAATTAACGGTTAAACGGTTATGACAAGATGGTTGGCCAATAAATTCCAAAAATTAATTTATCTAAAAATGAGAGATCGTTATACACAAACGGCAAGCTAACTTCAAACAAATGAGCTTTTGGGATTAAACGGCAAACTGTTACGCGAAAACGACAAGCCAACTTCAATCAGTGAACTCTCTAAAATTAAACAGTTGACAGATAATTTCAAATGGTGATTTAACAATTCAAATTTTAGCACAACGATTACTTGGCACGAGTCAGAATGATATATCTTCTTAGGTTAACGACGATCCAATAATTTTTAGAAAATTAACAACGACTAGTTTTCTTCTTTATATATAAAAGGATCCATTAAATACAATTTATAAGTGTGTTCAACGATTATCATCAAGCTTATCATTGCTTATTCAATCTGTTCTGAGCTAAAAAAATTTTATTCCTTTATCAAATTATACTTTGGTCTTTCATTTGTAACCACGTACATTGTGTGAGGCATAATCTAATCTATGTACTCTTCAAAATTGAGTGATTGTAAGTGTGGGAAACACTTTGGGAAAAGGGTGAGAAATCATCTCAAATTTTAAAAGTTTTAATTGACATCGTGGAAGTCAATTGTAAGCATCTTGAAGCCTTGGGTTGTAAAGGCTTAGATACTAGAATCCTTCAACTCAGTTAGCTTGGAATCGTGAATGTAGGTAAAGTTTACCGAATTATGTAAAAATATCGTGTTTACTCTTTCTTCCTTATTTCTTAAATTTATTTGTTATTGTATATTTTATCTGCTTAATTTAAAAAAAAAACTCAATTCACCCTCTCTTGGGTTGCTTAACTAGAATTTTAGTTGCATAAGGATCAAATCACATAACCTAGTTTCTCTACACCCCATAAGCACAAGCTGAAGCTACCGTCACTACCAAACTACTAAACTCCAAAAAGAAAACTCCAAATACGCAATTCACCAATCACGCCATTGTCTATTGCAAAACCAAACAGACAAATTCCACCACCATTGTTCACTGTACCAAGTTGTCAGCCTCTACATTGATCACGCCAGTCGCCACCATGAGCAGTAGATCTATGGTTGTACCAAGCTATTAAGTCAACATTGCTTTGATCAGGTTGTTAACTTAGTCTTGAGCACTAATTTTTTGTTTATTTGTGGAGTTGTTGGTTTGTTGAGTTCAGAATGTTTTTGGTGTACTAATTTTGGATGTTGCCAATTTGCTTTGGTTAGAATTTGCTTGTTGGTTGCTTATTTCTTTTGGTTAAAATTAATTGTTGGGTTGTTAATTAATTTTGGGTCAAAGCTTTAAACGGTTTATTGACAATTTGTAAAGAGTTAGCTACTGCATTGTAATAGAACTCATTTAATTTCTCTAACAAAACAAACTATAAGAGCACCCAAATTAGATCCAATCTGAATTCAACTTGAATTTTTGATCTACTTCGATATGATTTGAATGAATAAGATTGAATTATAAGTTTGGATTGTATTCGGATGATTTTTTTAATCAACTTGATTAACCAAAATTCGATCTGGTTGATCCAAACCATTTGTCCACCCTTAATCTATACCATGATTATTTATTTAACCATCATAACAAGTAGTAAGAATATCACGTACGATGAAGGTTATATTACAAAACCATCATTGAAAATATACATTTAATGACGGGTATTAACAAAAGTCGTCATGAAAACTAGTAAAAATATTACATAAGATGACTATTTTATTAAATAACCATTGTTAAAAATAAATATTGGGAAATTATCATTCGTATACCTTAAATTTGTGCTTTTATCAAAAATACTACAACACTTTAAGGGTGTATCAATCGTCCACCTTAAATTGATAAAAGTTATCTGCCGACCACTAAACCGTTAGCTATCGTTCGAAAGTTAACAGAACTATAGTGAATTGACAATTTTACCCTTGAAAATTATCACTTGTATACCCTTAAAATCTCTTGTTATCATTTATATACCCTTAAATTATCACTTGTGTCATATGAAAAGACCATATTACCCCTCTGAAGTCATCATATTTAAATGACAACTAACGGTTTGGTGAATGGCAGATACATTTTGTCAACTTAGGATGGACGACTGATATAAAGTGTTGTAGTAAATTTGATAATGGAGTCAACTAAGGGTATACAATTGATAATTTCCCATAAATATTTGATGACAGTTATTAACAAAAGCCATCATAAAAAATCAAAGAAAAAGAGTAACAAATGACTGTTATTTAAATAACTGATATTAAATATATCTTTTTAATGACGGTTTTATGACATTCTCATTATTAAGAACATATATGACTACTACAAATTATGAAGGTTTAGTAAACTAACCTTTATTAAAAATGAATGTCTAATGATGGTTAATGAACTATCATTAAGTGTGTACCCCTTTTAATGACATTGACTAAGATGACGGTTTTAAAACCGTCATCTTATGTTATTTAAAATCGTTATTGTTGACCGATTATGTAGTAGTGAGATCGAAGTTCTTGACTATCAATTGTTAAAAGTCCCTAAGTTAAAGTGTGATTGGGTTCAAAATAGTTATGGCAAGAAGGTTGAACTTGGTTTCATCTTAGTAGACCTATACCGATTAGGATACAAATCTAATCTATTTTTATTAGCTTCTTAAGCCAAACAATTATTTTGCATATATGATTAGATTATAAAAAAAAAAAAGTGGTTTATTGAATGTTATATGCCTACTAGAGGCAACCCAACCAAATAAATGAAGTTGAGGTCAATAATACAATAGAATATCCTCCATTTACTAGAAAATTACCAACTAATTGATCTATTATATTCTACTAATGGCAACCTAGCGATCTATACACGTAATAGCAAAGAGGAAATTTGGCTTGCAAATAGATTTATACTTGTTGCAGTTTATTGTATTTGTTTGGTTATAAATTGATATGAAATTAAATTATATATATTGGCTTTTATTCTTGCAAGAGATTGATTATTATAAAAGTATAAATGTTAGTGGGGTTTAGAGTACAAACTGATGATTTTACCTTTTGTAAACATGCGTTCTCCAACACTCAGTAGTGGTATCCATGAGCTTGGAAGCAATGAAACCTCCAACCACTTTTTTGCCTCCATAGCTGGACACATAATAGCCTTCTAGTCTTGTGGTCCTATTACTTCTTTAGTGGTATCAAAAGGACAACTAACATGGCATTTTCTCATTACTTGACTAAAGAATCTTCATTTTTATTGGGTCCTAATCCTTAAGCAACCAAAAGAAGATATTTTCGTTCTCTTTGATGATAGTATGCACTGTTCACATGCTAGCCCTAACCATTAAAATCTAGTTTTTGATAATACCTTTGATATTGTATATTTTACTAAAACTGCCCTTTTTTTAAAGATCTTACCTCCAATCTCTCTTTGAACTATCTTGATGCCCTGTCAAACAAAATGACTTCCCCTTATTGACTTTTCATGTCATATGTCACTAAGTTATTGACCTATGATAGCATCTAGATTTCTCCTAAACAAATAATAATAATAATTGCTATTCATATTATTATTATTATTATTATTATTATTATTAGTAATAACAATTATCCTAATGATAATAATAGTTGTAACAATAATAAAATTAATAATAATGGTAATAATAACAATTAAAAGTGCAGCACTTTAGGAATGTGCTCTAGATATAAACTTTTTTTTCTCTAAAAAGGTTATTTAATTTTTGAATATTTTATTTATACAATTGTATTTTTGAATATTTGTACCCAGCGGGATAGCATTTTAAAATATGTCCTAATCATCATAGTCGATCTGACCTCCGGCTTCCCGCCAAAAATGAAACAGAGCCCTGTTCCTTCCCGTATTCTTTCCCGCCAGGTGAAATCTTTCTGACTGTGTGTATCTCTCTGTGTGGTACTGAACCCAGCAATCCCTGGCCGAAGAACGAAAGCTGAGCTCCAAGAAACATACAGCGACGGCCAATGATCTTCATCCAACAGTGAGGATGTTCACTCGCAGCAAATCCCCAAATGAACCTTCACGGCTACCGCTACGGCCGAGCCCGCTTCGATTTTTTTCCTCTACCGTTTTCCGAGAAACGCAGAAGAACAGTTCTGAATCAAGATTCCTCCAATAATGTCGACGGTGGTGATAACTTGTCTTGCTTTTTAATCAAAGATCTACGCACAAAATGTGTTTTCACAAATGGGCTCTCGTACAATTCTTGTTTTGAGCCTAAAAAGTTTGAAGAGGGTTCGGTTGAAGAATCTGCTCAATCGACACCGCCGGATATTGACCTTTTTGTTGACACCAAAGAGGCGGAGGAAAATGGAAACCCTAATGTGGGATTTGTTCCGGAGAAGCAATCAAATAAAATAGATCAGAAGAACTCTAGGATCAAATCAGTAAGAGCCTGACAT
Organism: Citrus mangshanensis; assembly: GCA_030449895.1. Lineage (NCBI taxonomy): Eukaryota > Viridiplantae > Streptophyta > Magnoliopsida > Sapindales > Rutaceae > Citrus > Citrus mangshanensis. The sequence continues at coordinate 9,328,773 of JASUUJ010000215.1, read as the reverse complement.
TTTATATTATTTTTTTTCATAATGATTATTATTCATTTGGCATAGAATGATATGATCTGTTCTGTGTTTGTTAAAGGTATGTAGTTTCTTAGGCCATGCTTTCGAGTTAAGCTTTTTAAAGCACCAGGTTCATTCAGTTATAGAAGATTGCTTCCCTATCTGATGGATATCTCCGAAGAAAATTCTTGTAATTTCTATGCTTCTCTACATTTTATATTTTTAAATTTTGTAACTATTTGTTTGCACATATTATATTTGACTGAAAGATTCATAAACTATCTTTTAGCCAGTGTTTATAGGTGGTCAAAAAATGGTTCTAGGAGAAAATGCACTTTTAACTTCTCATGGTAATGGAAATTTGATAAATAAATCAACGACAGAAATTGGTCCCGCCAAAAGTAATAATCTTGATTCTGGTAATCAATCGAATTCAACTCCCGTTGGGTGCGTTAAGGAACCTTGCAAGGTTCAGCAATTTTCTGATGCCTTGATTTCAATGGTTGATGAGTGGTCAAAGCCAATTCTGAAAGGAGGAATTCAGAAATTCACCTTCAAGTATAACTCGGTCTTAGTTAGTTCTTGTGACAAAAAGTTGATGGATACTGGGAAAACGGAAAATATTGGTGTTGGTAATCCTGAAAATATGAACAATTTGATTTGCAGCAAGTCCTTCGTCCTGGAGGAGAAGTGCAATACTGGTAAAGATAATAAGGATGGAAAATGTTTTGATGACGCAAGCAGTCTGAAATTGAAGATGTTTATAAATTTGATGCAGCGGGTTCTTCTGAAGTTAGCATTGTAAATGATGCAAATTCAAACTTGTCTGATGGAGAGCTGAATGAGACCTTAAGCAATGCAGAGCAAAAAGATGATCAGAATATAGAGGTTCTGGACCAGATTGACAACTCAAATAAAGACTATCCCCTAAGGACACCACCAGATAGTGACATGATTAGCAACCCTGAAGTGGCTGAAAATGGTGGTAATAAAAAATGTATGCATAATGAGGATGGTATTCCTGGGAAGACTTTAATTGGAAGTAGCCATAGAAGCAATATCTCTGCTAATGACAAAACAACTGGCTCCAGCCCAAGGAGCAAACTGGAAAGATGCTTTTATCCTTTTAAATTTTAAGATCTTATAGCTTATTTGAAGAAAGCAGTATTATTTCGGCTCGCTATTTTCGTGCAGATTATATCAATTAGGCAATATCCTTTTGCTTTCATTATAGGCTGAGAATATGTAATTCTCAGTGTTATTATACCATCATATATGCTAAATTGTTCTTGTTATGTTGATAGGTTATCAACTGACTCTCACGGTTGAAATAATTCAGAATTCAGTGAGTTCTAGAAGGACACTTCCATTTTTGAAAGATGTTGCAGAAGCTATTTCCCATAAGTAATGTTTTATTTCTTATGATTGGGGCTGTATGCTAGGAAGCTAATGTTTTCATGTAATTATATTTTAGGTGCTTCTAGAAAGGACCATGTTCTAAAACATGGGAAAAAATTAGAAGCAAACCCTCCTGCACCGCCTCTTGTTTCTGATTATCAAGAAAGACTACTTGGGAATCCTAAAGGGAATGATTGCCATGCTGAGCATCACACTGGTCATTATAATGCTTTGCCAATCTCAGCAGCAGATGCTTCTTGAAATGATCAAGAAACAAATTCAAAACAATTAAAAGATGTTAATAAATCTCCTGATCCACTTATAAGCAGCAGGAACAGGATGTTCATTTTGAACAGGATATATCAGATACAGCTAGGAAGTTGGAGAGTGGCCCTGAAATTATGGACATAAATCATGAAATTATTCTGTTGGGCACACAATTATGTCCTCATTCTACTTCTGGATCTTTTTTGAGAAAAAAATTATAAACAGGCATTGTCACCTCCATCATCTTCGAGTATCTAAGAGAATTGCAGTAGTCCAGCAATAGAAGTTAGCAATGATGCAAAGCCAATTGAAGCAGATAGCTTGCGTCAGAAATTATCCCGCCATGCAACTTCTTTTTGTTTGAATATTTCTGCTCCTGTTTTTAAGAAAGGGATTCTTAAAAGAAATCCTTGAGGATGCCGAGGGCTCTGCACTTGCTTGAACTGTTTCTTCCTTCTGTCTGCATGCAGAAAAGGCGTTTGAGTTTTCAAGAAATCAGATGCAAGATGGCGGACAAGTGTCTTCAGATTTGATTAAGGAACTACCATGTATACGGAATATGTTGGAGAAATCTCCTTTCAGCACCAATGGTCATGCTCTTATCAGTGCCTGTCAGGTTAGCACTCTATAAACACCGGATGCAATTTTCTTTTGTAACTTTTCTGTCTATGATAGCGGGCTACTTTCAATTATTTGCAGTGATTGCTTGATGGTTGGTACTCTAGCAATTGCATCAATATTTAGCTGTTTTTAAGAAATTTTGCCGCATTTAGTAGAAACTCATCAAAATTCTTCTGTTTCCAACACATCCTATTAGAATGGTGTGCTCTGGATTCTTTGATGATGGTAGACACAAAACATAGGTAGACTTAGGTTTCTCCACTAATCTATCCTACAAACTGGCCTACATTTGAGGTAGCTTAGTTAGATAACAAGGAAGGTCACTCATTCATATCCAGGAGTACTTCAATACCACAAACATCATAAGTCCGAAAAATAAAAAGGTCATCATAAATTCTGTTTTATAATATTTAGATACTATATTGATAATTCATATATTAACACATGCATTTACTACAGAACCTTCAGCTTTAGTCCATGAAAACATGCAATTGAATATCAAAAGAGCTCTACCTTATGAAATTCAGACTAAGGTCTGTGATCGTTCACTTAATGAGACTTTATTAATTGTGATTTGATCATTCGCTTGATGTCTAATATCATTACACAGTAATCTTGTTCCAAGCTCTTGAATCTCACTTTGGATGCCGAATGTAGCATTTTAATCTGCATTTGCTGAAAATTATCGTTGTTTAATTTGGACCTAGATCTGTCAGAAATTTTTCTGATTGGAAAATTTGGCATGATGGGTTCTTGAAATTTCTTATTTGAAGTTCATATGTTTTCGAATCAGGTAAAAGAAGTTTTTCAAAAAGCATCTAAAGCAGAGGCACCGGCACGAATCCGCCTTAGCAAAATGAATTTTAATCTCAGCATTCATTGCAGGGTCACTGTAAGTTTAGCTTTAATTTTCTTCTAGCATTAATCTGTTCATTTTCAAAATTCACTGTTTTCTCGTTAGGCTTAAACAATGTGGTACTTCTGGAAACATGTAACAACAGCATTCTTCTTGTTTTTCTTTTAGTGCACTCTGGGACAAGGGTGAGATTTGCCAATGACATTGAAGAAAAAGTGATTGCAAAGTCAGACTTGCCAAGATAATATTCTTGATTAGGGGAGAGAGAAAAGTGATGATGAAAAGAGAGCCATGATGGAAACATGGTGAAAATTCAATATTTTGAAGGCATGTTCTATGCACACTCGATGAGTTTGGCTTCAAACACAGATCTTTGTTTCACAGTTGACTTGTGGAACATGCAGGTAAGGAATTTGCTCATAGCTTCGCTCATTCTTGCATAAATACATACTCGGTTCCAGTGTTATTGGAATGGTTGGACACTTGAGTATGAGATCTTGTTTGAGTTATGCAAACCATTGCATTTGTGTCAGGAAAACATATACTCAAATTTCTAGAGGAAAATTCTTGACATTCAAATGTACCATATATTATCAATTGTTACCTATTGTTTTTAGCTGATGTTTGAAAAATATAAAAGACAATAAAAAAATTTACTTTTATTTTAATTTTTTAGATCAGAAATTTTGTTAATGAAATGTAATAGTAATACAATACACAAAATGACAAGAGGAAAAAATGACTATGCTTTTGCATCATTTCTTTTGTAATATCATATTGCTGCCTGAGGTCAGATTTTGATTTCTGGAAGTGGAAAGTCAATTGTTGAATTAGAGAGAATGGTATGTTCTGTTCTTTCCATTCGGAGGAGGATGTTATGCTCCTGGTCAACAATGGAGGAGGACAAATAAGTACTTTCATTGAGTCTTTTTAATCTTTAATCAGTCAAACTTATGGAAGTTTTGACCACTTAATTCTATTATTTCTTCAATATTGTATTAGTAAAGAGCTGGCATAAAATACAAGCTTTGATTCAAACTGCTGCATAGCTTTGCTTTTAAACTGAAAGAAAACTTTTATTCTATGCAATGAAATATACAAACACACAAAACCTCAAGTGATCAAACAAACGAAGTAACAAGAAAGAAAGAAACAAGAATGAGATTTATTACAAAACAAAGAATACTGCTCAAAGCCAACCACAGAGTCCCAGTCATCAACTTCAGCTAGTGTTGTCTGCACTCAGAAGGAAAGCCTTGTGGGAATCGTTTTAAATCAGTGCAATAGTTATAAATCATGAAATATTTCTGAACCCATCTGAGTCTTCTTCTGCTTGTGGCATCAAGCTCGTCTCTAGCCTGCCATTGACGCTGAGCATCCGAAACTGAGGAGCTTGATGACCATTTAGAGCCACAGTTGTTACAGGGAATGGCTCTGAAGTTACGGTAATATGCTGTGAAAGGAGCCTTAGTCCAGTCAGTTTTCACCAACCCTCCTCTTGTAGCCCAGTCATCAGCATTCCAAAGACTTGAGTAAATCTTCATTGGTTGGTTTTTAGGGAAGGGAACTCCAAGAGATTCAGCATTTTTGAACACTCTAATGGGAATGTTATCTACCAAGAAGCTGAAACACAACACGAGCAAATTAGATTGGATCACGTTTGCCATGTGTTAAAATTAGTAGCAAACGAGCTAGTGTAAGAGATACTATTTAACCCAAAAGCTTAAGTTGATAAATAAAAATTAGGACTTAAATAAGCCGAAGGACAGGAACCTAAAAGTGAGCGACCCAACAATAGTATTAACAGACAATTCTTAACAAGAAGAAGAAAACGAACTTACATGACGTGTTGGGGCTTCCAGACGACGGAGTAAGTGTGGAAGTTTCTTGTGGGATCAAACCAGAGATAGAATTGTTGCTCCCGGTTGCCTTTACCCTGAGCGAATATATTTGTGTGAAGAATGTAAGGCTGACCGCTCACATTTCCCAAGAACTCAAAATCAATCTCATCATGAGTCGGCCCTTGCGAAGACAGCTGCAGCATCATCAGCGAAAAGAATATGAATGATCAATATCAAGCAAATTAAATTTAGAGAGTTAAAGAGGTGATAATGTGTGAAAGCATACATAGTAGGCAGTGACAGTGCCAGCAGAGTCACCAGCAACAAGCTTGAGCTGCATATCAATTCTGCCAAATAAGTAGTCTCTCTTGGACTGAAAACCAGAGCCAGAAACTCTGTCTAGAGACAGAGAAAGAAGTTGGCCGCCATTGAAAATCTTAGCTCTCTTATCACCCCATGTTAAATCAAAGTCTTGATAGAAGCTACCCACAGCTGATGAGGCAACAACCATCAAAACACTCACCAATAACAACAACCCATTGCAAGAATAATGATAACCCATAGTTCTTAATTTGCTGTATGAGTTATAACACAACAAGAGAGAGAAGCTGTTTGTTTGAAAACCTTGTGACAATGGGGTTTCGAAAGAGGCTATATATATACACACACATATGATGATACGAGAATGGAGCTAGGTTAAGAGGGTGGGTAACGCGTGAGCAATAACTGGAGGAGCCAAACCCAAAGCTGTTGCCAGCTTAGCACACCATCAAAGCTGGAACCTTTTGTTTGTTTTTGGCCATGCACCGCACTGCTAATACCATGGATCTTTCGTTCTTATCTCTCTTTTTCTGTGCTTTTTTTATTTACTGTGTAAGATTTTGTATAAAATTGTATTTTTAAAAATTATTTATTGCATCATTGGTTACGGAGAAAGACGCTTACATTTTTTTTTAAGTTGCTATTTGAGCATTAGTAAAAGGCTGTTTTAATTTTATTTTTTAAATATTTATTTGTTTATCTATGTAATAACTAGAAGAGTAAAATAAATAAATCATCTCTTAAAAAACTCTTCAAATAAAAATAAGTTTATATTACTTCAATCAAATTTTTTTTCACCAAAATAATAGTAATTATAGCACTTTTTTCTCTTCAAATAATGATGAGATAGAAAATAATATAATAGTGAATTAAAAGCTCTAAAAGATTCTCCAAATAAGATTTTTCAAATGATATAATGCGCGTCACTCTTGTAATAAAAGAAAATTTAAAAATCACATTCGATTTTTTGTCGATATAATGAGTAGTAAAATCTCATTTGAAAAGTTTTTAGCGATGCTCTTATATTTTTATGTTACAACGGAAAAAATAATATTTTTAAATTTTTTAACTATTGGGATTATACAATCTGGCATGTATTTATCAAAATATAAAATTAATTCTACAAGTTAAAATGTTACATTTTCTTTCAACAGAAAGATTTCAATATTTAATTAATAACGTAAGCGGCGTATTAGATCTAATAGTCATTCTTCCCAATTGATTTGAAAGAATTAGACTGAAAAAAAATTATTTAATTAGCTATCCAAATGCGAATTCCTAACAATAGAATAAAAACATTGATTTTGAGATTTATCTATCCCTTTTGAAAATATTTCTACATATTAAAAAAAGGAAAAAAAATTAAAAGCACTTTGACAATGATATTGATGGCCATGCATTCCAAGAATGAATTTAAACGTAGGGTCCAATTCCGATGATTGCAAAGAAAGAAGGGGTGGTGGATGCCAACTGGGAGTGGTATGGAGAGAATAAAGGGGCCTTAAGTGTTTTTTGAGAATAAGGACCACCAATTATGTTCCACCTATCCACTAGGTTTTTCCCACGTGGATGGGTGATATCTGAATCATCGTCTTTCTTGGGCTTTGGCCACCATATTCACTTCTCTCTCTCTCTCTATTTATACATATATAAAAACTTTTTTTTATTAAAGATATTTTTTTTTTATTAAAGTGAAAATCTTAGCAAAATATAAAAAATAAAAATTTTAGGGTTCAAGCGTTCAGCCACGTTGCCATGATAATATGATACCGTGTTTTTTGTCTTTTTGTGATCCAACCAATTCATCACAATAACTGTGTAAGTAAATGCGACGGGACCATATGTTTACTTAAGTTATTAACATTGCAATTCCTCTAATTTTCTAAAATATTAGAAAAAACATAATTATTATTATTTTACTTTCTCACCCCCGTAATAAGCATCCTTCTCTCTCCTTGTCACACAACCCATGAGTAATCTTTATATTTTCGTTTTTTTAACTTCTTTCTTAATTTTTTATCTTATTTCTTTTAGTAAATATTCTTATTTATTGGCTAAGTTGTTAAATAATATGAATAATGAAGAAGTACGGAATTTTCAAAGGATTTTTATTATTATTATTGGGTAATTATAATGCATGATTAAGTACACATGCATGAGAGCCACAACTTCTTAAATATAAAATAAAGCCTGCGATTACTTCCTAACTTTAGAAAGATAAATCCCTTGATCTATTCCATAAATACAATAATAATTCATAATTCTCCAATTATTACTATCATTCCGGTATTTACTTCTATAATTAATTATTCATCATAGTGAGAAAGTACATAATGTTAAAGCTGAATAGAGAAATGAACAGGAGTTATTGTTTCCTTTATTTTTATTTCTCTGGTTTTATTATGGGATTATAATGGAATTGAGTATTAGTAGAATTATTTTTTCTTATCATTTTATGTATATTTTGGTAAAATTTGTAGAGACTTATAATGAGTTTAACAATGATATAATTCATATAAAGATATCTAATAACTTTGTTGATTTGATTTTTATGAACCAAAATGAAAACTGAACAAGAGTTCTTCTTTTTTTTCAAATAAGAGATAGAAATAAATAAAGTAAAGCTCTCCTAATAAGTAAAAACCTAAAAGAGTTAGTCAGTATTTAGTTAAACTTTAGTTAAACTTCTTTTATATTAGGCCAAAAATTTTATGGTTAAGCTTTCAATAATAATAATAATACAATTTGGGATGGGTAAGTTGTGTTAGTGTTTGCACGCATTCAATCAAATTCAAATGAAGGTAATTAAATCCTAATGAATTTTTAACACGATTTTCTTTCTAATATTAGTGATTAAAACTTTGTGATTTAAGGTAGTTGGATTGGGATTTTCTCATGATTTAATCTTCTCCCAAAAAAATTCATTAAGCAATTGGTAATTAAAAAAATTAAAATATAAAAGTAGCTAAAATCTTAATCATATGCTAATATTAAAGGACAAGTGGCACAAAATCTTTAAAATCCTAGGATAACTCAGATTCAGTTAGGGTATGGAAAGGATTAAAAAGTATGAAGAGAGAGATATATGTTGAATCTTCATTCTCTATATTCAATAAAAATAAAAAAATGTTTTTGATTTTGGCAAAAATTGATCATAAAATCAATTGATTGTGTCAAAAATTGACTAAATAAACTTATTATGTTGGAATTTTTTACAACTTTCATAAAGCAAATAAACCCTAATTTGCATAAATTTCAATCCCTAAGATCATAAAATATCATGATTTTCACATCATCATAATTGAGAGAAAACATACCTTAATCCATAACAAATTTTTTCTTGATCAAATCTCACTGCAAAGAATTAAAGATTAGCAAAATTAATTTCTCTCTCTTAACCCCTTTAGAGTAACTTACTTTCTTGATGGATAGAAAATTAATGTGATATCCCTTTTTATATTAGATTAAGAGAGGACCAATTTTAATAAAATCCTAATTTTCACTTTCCATCAAAGTGGGCAGTTAGTTTTTCTCAATTGACCAATAAGATTTCAGCCCATAACTTATTTTATTATTTAAATCCCAATTATGACTTTTGTGGCACGTTGCCACAAAAAAGAAAATGCCAACATATTATCTTTGGGAGACCACAATCCAACCATTGTAGTAAAATCAACTTAAAAACAGGAGACTAAATATAGCCAACAGTAGATCGAATCCAATTGATTGATTTGCTATAAGCCCCTCTTATTGCCTTTTTTTTAAATAAATCCTCTTATTGTCTTTGAAATTTTAAAAATATGAAAATTATCTATGAAATTCTAAAAAAAAAAGAGAGAAGAAGAAACAGGATTTTTGAAAAAAAAACGTGGAGAAGAAAAAAAGAATTAAGATTAATATTAAACCATAGACAACAAGAGAGAGAAAATAATAAATAATTTTTAAATTAGGGCTTATAAGTTAAAATTTAAAACCTATAATTTTTATAATTTTCAAAAAACAAGAAGGACTATCGTGTAATAGAGCCATACCTAATACTTTTGTCTCAGATTTTCTACATTGAAATATGTATTTTTTATCTATTAGTTTATTAAAATTCATATTTTTTTTATATTTTATTGAGAATTTTATTTTAACAAAATAAGTATATTCCAGTTATATATATATATATAATATTTATATAAAATTTAAATATTATTTGAGGTATATTAGTATGAATTGATTTTGAACTCACTTTTTTGCTTTAAATGTTAAGTGACATTGATTGCATTTGCACAATTCCATTGGAGTAAAAGTAATCACGAGACCAGCACGGCCTGTTGTCATTGACCGTTGTGGCATAGGCTTCTTTTCTTTTTGGAAGAATTCACAAGTCTCTGTCTTCGGTTTATTCTTTTCCTTTTCGAAGAATTCACAGGTCCCTTCAGGCTGGAATTAAAACAAATGTCCTCTTTTATAAATGTGAGAAAAGTAAATACATATTTTTGAATAGGATGCCCTTGAGTTACACTGTGATCTAACTTACATCAACTACCAAATTATAATTATTGACCTAAACTTAAAATTAACTAAATTATTTTTAAATTTCTAATACTAATTTCAGAGTTAATAAAAATTACATCGTAACGTAAATTAACATGATCCTTTCGAATATTAGTGAAATGATTATATATAAATATATATGGACATAGTATAAATATATAATTTCAATCTCTCAATACTCGCAAAGCGTAAGATATGAAAATTGTGAGAAATTAAAAAAATAATTAAATTGCTATTGGGGTAAATTCTTCTTTAACCCCATGAATTTTTTTTTTTCTTGAGAAGGATTAACCCCGAGAATTTGAGTACAGTACCTCCTTATATGTAAACTGCAGTTGGCTTTCTTTAGATAAAATACTCCCTCTACTAAAAGAAGTAATATTTTAAAAAATTTAAAATAGACATGCATTTAAATTTTTAGTTTGCACAAAATGCATCCGCATAGCTTTCTCTTTAGTCAGAATGATTGAAATATTCCAATATACATGATGACGATACAGCATTGTGCGTTAAAGCTAGCATGGTTTTAAGTTACTTTATTTGTTCACTTATAGTTTAATGAAATATTATTTTAGTGAAGGTGTTAATGATGTTGAGATTAAATAAACTTCATTTTTCCATAGTAATCAAATCCGATGCCCAATCTTAACTTCTAATCGCTTTTCTAAGTTAGATTTAGTCATACATAATCATTTTTGGGCTACAATTTATATATATATAGTTAATGAAACAAATGCGTTACTGCTGGATCCAATATGTAAAGTGATGCATAATGACAACGATTAGCTAATTCTTGGATCATATATGCTTATTCACTTTATGCCACTAATTATTCTCCACTAATCATTATTACTCGGCATTATCATAAGTAAATGTGACGACGTTAAACGACAAGACCATATAAATATGAATTGGTCAGTTGTGTTAGGATTTATCTATTATTGATTTGAAATGTGCTACTTGCAAGATACTATTTGTCTATTGTTGGCTTAACTTGTGGGGTTGTGTTTGTGAAATTAATAACCAATTAAGTGTCATACCATTTGAGAATGATTTTTCACAGGTAGGAAATAATACTAGGCCACAGGTAGGAAATAATACTAGGCCTTGTTTAATGTTCAAGATTGTGATGTTTTAGATTTTAGTGCAACAACTTTGAACTGGAATTACTAACAAATACAATGAACTAATTAAGTTTCTCTGAGTTTTCTTATATAGTAATAATTCTTAAAGGGAGAGTGACATTTTCTTTTTACCATTTGCCTCCCTAAAATTTTAAATTATCCTATTACTTTCTTGAAAATAAAATTTTAACCAAAAGAAATGATTGTTTTATAATTGGGATGAATTATTTTTTTGTTAAAAATTTTAAAATTACGAAAGTGATGCGGGATTATAAAAATTGTAAGGAGATAAGTGGTATAACTCAAAAATTATAAAAGGAAATAAAATGTGCTAAAAAATTAGTGAAAAAAATTTACATTTACAAAAGGCCCTTAAATGGTGTGGCATATATAGTTAGCCTAGGTGTAGCTAGCTTAATGTTCATTAATAAGGCTAGTAGGGGCAGATAATCATGAAATGCAAGCTGGGTAGGTTCATGCATGAATGGCATTAATTGAGTATATTGATAAGCTCCTACTCACCATTCTAGATTTTAGTTAAATAAAGCCAAGCATGAACAATTCCAAATTCCAGTTCCTGTTTGGCTTTGGTCAACCTAAGCTGGTGGCAATAGCAAATAGCTATCATTTTCAACAAGCAAAAGCTCCAATATTGGTGAATAATTTGGTATTGGTTGCTCATATGTAAACTGTGGTTGGATTTCTTTATGTTTATTTTAATGCCACCAGCTCAAGGTATCTGCCGTAGGAGAGGGGGCGAAGAAATAGAATCATGATTATTTTAATGCAATTTAAACTGTGCTTGCTAGTGTGTGATAACGGTATAAGGTTGAAGGAAATTACTCTAATGTGTCCAATAGATTTTTCTTTGAGGAAAAAGATCAAATTTCCATGTTGTATTAGTAAATAAACCATTTCTCATGTCATGTTTCAAAACCCTCGGCTGTAAAAAAAGAAGCTAATTCTTTTCTTTTCTTTTTCTTTTTTTCTATATGATTGGCATAGTAAAAATCCACCATCAATTAACAAAACTTTTGGGTAAATACTCGTTAGTCCATATATTACCTTAAGTGTCCGTTTAGTTTATATATTTTAAAAATACTTCAAGATGTGTCTACTATTAAATACATTATACTTTTACCTTTACTTTTTCTTTACTTTTATAATAATATCCTTAAAACAATTCTTTATACTTTAATTTTTTAATCTAAAAAAATTAACTAGAAAATTAACCAATAATTACTTATTGTCAAATTAAAAAATAAAAATCAATATGAAGCAACTGATACTTTTTATACCCTTGCAACAATCTTGCTAATTATTATTTATAAATAAATTAATACCAACCAATTTTTTTTAAAAAAAGATTAATATTCTTGCAACAAGCTTACTAATAATTTTTCATAAAAAACTAATTTACCATATTAATCCTAAAAGTAAAATAACATCAACTAATTTTTTACTTATGTTTAAGCCTAATTTGATAAATTTATATTTTTTTCATTAATATTTCTAAAAATATTGTTGCAAGAGTATTATTGTAAAAGTAAAGAAAAAGAAAATACAGAATTATAATATAATTACTAGTAAGAGTATCTTGAGGTACTTTTTAAGATACATGAATTACATGGATACTTAATTCAAAATATAGAAATTAAACAAGTATTTTAAAAAAAATATTTTTAAGGCAAAACAGTAAAAGACAAAATTCAAGAGTTATTTGATTTTTTTTTTTAGCAATACTAGAGTTTTGTGAGTGTAGAAGAAATTGATTAATTTCGACAAACATCAGGATGTTTTTTCCAATCATTTTTTTGTTCTTGACTTAATGTGACGTGAGACTATTAATATTAATCGCCGAAATCAGTCTTCATCAGCACGCCAAAATCTTTGGACCTCACAATCACGGGCTCACCAACCGAGCAAGCAAGCGCGGAGTGCTTACTTTGAATTATATTATTGCGTGTGAGAATGAAGCTACATTATTCGTGGGGTCATAAATTGCAATTACATTATCTGAATTGAATAATCAAAATTGTAGGCTTTCTTAAAGATTATATTTTAATTGGACGCGTGATTACGATGATTAGTTGGCAATTAAAGATCAAAGGAAACATCTTGGTACTGGAGCCCTTTCACTACCAAACTGTCTGGTTGCAATTGCATGCCAAATTCCGCGTCAATTATTCAGCATCGGCAGTGCCACACAATAAAAATACAATTATTTATAATAATATTAAAATTCCAACATTTGAGTCACTAATTTGACATTTAATACTATATATTATTCATCTATTAGTTGATAAATTTTATAACTTACAAAATTACTTAACTATTAGTTAGAAATTAAATTGCAATTTAGATGTTGAAATTCTTAGCATTGCTCATTGTTTTATATATAATCTTATATATTAGGGTAAATGTTCTTTTAATCTTAGGGTTTAAACTAACCACTTAGGCAATTTATATATATTTTTAAAAATTACTACCAATTTTTCCGTTTTAAAGAAAAAAGTTGGATGAGGTTATCTAATTAGTAATGTCATAAGTGTGAATGATTAAGCCAACGATGGCATTATGAATATTGAATAAACACGGACATGAATTTATGATTAGCAATTATTCCTAAGCACAATACAGACTAATATAAAAACATATACAAAACTGTGGTTAGGTATATTACAGTTAAACTACAATATTTAAGTATGTTGCTGTATTTTAAAAGTTGAGTTAATTTTATCCATATTTGTACGATAAAAAATCTATAATATATTTACTCTTTTTATCAAAATTATGATTTAAAAATAATATTACATTATCAACTTTTTTTAATAGCTATAATTTTTTTCACAATAATTATAATTTTAATTAACCACACTTCAATATGAGATAGTCCTTAACTCATGCATAACAAAAAAATTCTTATCATAATATATAATAATGATATACATCAATCTAATCATAGCACAAGTATATTGAAGCTAGAAGAGGTCTTCCTAAGTTGCATTTAACGCAACTTACAATTATATAAAATTTATTTCCTAATTCACCTGACCTCATTATTCTATTACTTATTTTTTACTGAAAAAATCTAATTATAAGTTACGATAAATGCAATTTAGGAAAATGCAACTAAAAATGATCTCTGAAAGAGAACTTGACATAAAGCAGCCTAACAAAGTGACAGCATCCTCCCTATATTTGTAGCGGTAGAAAGTATGAGAGGACTACAACGTCTTTCTATGCAATACAGCGAGTCCCAATAATGCTTTGTTTCTAAAGCCCTCAACATCGATTCAAAAGTCTAATGAATTTTTGGTTACTCTTAGGTAGCATTTACTTCTTAGGTAGCATTTACTTTTTAGATTGGAGTGAGAATCTTAGGGTTGGGAGTATAGAATGAGAGTGGGGGTAGGTTGTTTACTTACATTGAAATGAAAAGCATGGAATGAATATCAAAATTCAATTTATGTGTTTACTTTGTCTTGAATTGGAAGTAAATAGTTTCAAATTATAATTTTATCCTTATTTAAAGATTATAGTTTTTTAATTACAAAGTTAATAAAAAATCTATTTAATGAATAAATATTTTTTTATTATATTTATAAATTTATAATAATTATTAATATTCTTAATTATGAACATCACAATTTTTTATTAATTTTAATTTTAATTATATAAATTAAAAATTATTGATAAGGGCAATATAAATGAAATATTTTTACTATTAACATAGTATGAAATTAATATTTTCTTAGAATAAACTATTTATTAGTATTAATTATTAATATTAAATAAATATAATACCAATATTTTAAAATAAATAGAATAATATTATATTTTCAAATAAAGATTGTTTATAGTAATATTATTAATTCTCTATTAATATAATAATATTATTTTTAAGTAATTTAGACTTAGAATCAAACCAAATTATTATTTAGTTAAATATAATAATATTGTTTAAATATTTATTAAATTTAATAAAAAGAGGGTAAATATAAAATGAAACATTATTTTATTTTATTTAATATAATTATATTAAATTTATTATTATATAAAATAATAATATAATATTATTTAGTACAAAATTAATATTTTCTTAGAATAAACTATTTATTATTATTAATTATTAATATTAAATAAATATAGTACTATTATTTTTAAAATAAATATAATAATATTATTTAAATAAATATAATATTATTTTATTTATTTTATTAAATATTAAATTAAGTTAAATTAAATTAAATTAAAAAGGGTAGAAAAGGGAGAGGTGAGAGTGGATTCCCCAAATGAATGAGATTTCTAATCTATTTATCAAATAACACAGTGAGAGGAATCACACTCCTCACTCTCACTCCAAAAAATTAAACAGAGGACTAATGTATACAGCCGCTTTTTATTATTTTTGAATGGAGTATCAGTACATAGCCGGCCACGGGCCACCGAATCAACGGTTTTAAAACAGGCCAATGTTAAAGGTGATTATCATACAGATGCCCTTATTTTAGGAAAAATATCAAACAAATCAATTGAAACAAAAAACAGGCATTTAACACAACCGTTGTGATACTTTTTTTTTTTTAATGAACAACAAGAAAATATAATTAAATTTTAGATTAATTTAATTTTCAATTAATCTTTATGACTTTAGATATCTATTATAGTTTAAAAGAAGATGAAAAATATAGGGGGTCATAATAATATGTTTTCATTATTATGTAGAAAATTGATATTTCATAAAATATAAGGGGGTTCAAATATATTTTAACTTATTAATATTATTCTCATATATAAAATAATAATGATAAAAAAAAACTTGGAACATCTATGTATGATATTGGAATCTAATTAAAAATATAAAAACATAAAGGTTGGAACTTTAAAATTTAAAAATTAAGAAGTTTAACTCAAACTAGAGATGTTGGAATTTGATTAAAAAAAAAAAAAAGAGCATGAAAGTTGGAACATTAGAACCAAAAATAAGTTTAAATATTTATCTATAATTTTGGAATTTAACCCCAAAAAAATAAAAAATAAAAACCAAAATTGGTGGTTAATTAGTTGAAAATTTATAACCAGAAAATGAGCAAGTTTAATCAAAACGACAGACTTATCTATAATGTTGGTATCTAATTGAAAAAATAGGAGCATCAAACCCAAAATTGTTGGTTAATTAGTTATAACTTCAGAACCAAAAAAATTTAACAAAAACTAGAAACTTATTTATAATGTCAGAATCTAACCTTAAAAATACAAAAAGGATCGTAAACCCAAAACTGCTGGTTAAATTAATTGGAACTTTAGAACAAAATATGAAAATTTTTAACCAAAACTAGAAACCATTTCTATAATGTTGGAATCTGATGAAAAATGGGGAATTTATAAAAATAACCATAAAATTTTTGCGTTTTTCAACTTTAATCCCCCAAAGTTTTTTCTATCATAACTAGCCAAATACCTTATATTTGGACTACATTATCCTCGTCACTTTCATCAAATTTACAAAGGCATGCCATTTTTTCAATTCCAGCACAAGTAAATACGGATTTTCCTCAACAACTTAACAAACCTTCATCACTCTCAACAAACTTCATCATTCTCGATAAATCAATTGCATAATCGAATATATAACATTAAAATTAGTTTATGCTCTTATACAATGTAAACCTTTAATCTATTAATTTGATCAACTAAATTCAAATTAAAGTGGGTTTTGTTGTAAATATTGTTATTTTCATTTATAAAACAATGTGATTTAAAGTTTAGCTTGAGTTGAGAAATGAAGAAAACCATTAAAAACACAAAAATGGAGCAGACATGCAATGTGCGCACTGTCCCATTGCCTACCTAACCCAAGGATTTTATAGAGTACATGATTTTATTTTGAAATGGTATATTATATATATAGTTATTCAAACATGAAATTTGGTAAGTGGGAGTGGGAGTCTTTGCGTTTATGTGCACAGCCGCACATAAACTCATGATTTCTTTGAGGACGTTAAAATATATATAAAAAATGAAAAAGTGGGATGCGTTTATGTGCGGCGCGCACCTATCCCACTTGCCTCTCACCAAATTTCATTTATGCTTCAGCATAACTCGTGTCCGTTTATAATATACCATTTCAAGCCTACGAGACAAATCAAATTCAAAATCACGTACTCTATAAAATGCGTATTATGTGCATGTCATTCGTTTTTTTTTCTTCATTTCTCAACTCAAACTTTAACAAATCACATTATTTTATAAATGAAAAATAACAATATTTACAACAAAATCCACTTTAATTTAGAATTTAGTTGATAAAATTAATAGATTAAAAGTTTACATTGTATAAGAGAATAAACTAATTTTAAGAAGCTCTCACATTGATAGTTATATATTCGATTATGCAATTGATTTATTGTTTGGTTTAAAATTTTGAAAAAAATGTAAGTATAAATTTATGATAGAAAAAACTTTAGGGGGTTAAAGTTGAAAAACACAAAAATTTTATGGTTGTTTTTGTAAATTTCCCATGAAAAATTAGGAGCATAAAACGCAATTAAATTAGTTGGAGTTTTAAAATCCAATGTCAGAAAGCTTAACCAAGACTTAGGACTTATTTATAATATTGAAATTTAATAAAAAAAAGAACATAAAATCCAAAATCGGTGGTTAATTAATAGGAATTTTGAAAGTTATATAAGAAAGTTTAATCAAAACCATAAACCTATTTATAATATTGGAATTTGATGAAAAAAATGTAAACATGAAAGTTGGAACTTTAAAATCTGAAAATGAGAATATTTAATCCAAACTAGAAACTGATAAATCAATTAGTAGCTAACCAAAAGTGTAAGAAGATAATTATTTTATAATTTTTTCACAGTTTATTTTGCCATATCTAAAATGAAATTTATTAAAATATTTTGTATCGTTCAATATCAGTTTCTGTGAATTATTTATATTTTTCTTTATTTTAATCTTTTTTTTTTTTTTCAGCAAAAACAAAGTAATTTAATGAACAGCCGGTAAAAAGCAGGCTGTTCTCATACACCGCTGCAAAATAGGAATAAACATAAACATTACTGCACATTTGCAAGCAAAACTGTTCTTCCAGCTACAATATCCAGGCATGCACTGACGACCGACTCAATATCCCAATTGCCACACTACAGAATGAAGTTGATAATAATTCAGTTATCATCTCTTGAAACTTGTTTGAAACATGCATCCTACAATTTTTCAGTCGTAAGCTCGTAAACTGGATGTGAAAAAGTGATTTGTCAAAATATCCAAAAAAAATAATAATAAAGATTAAAATATTGTTGTAAAACAAAATGGATTTCCAAGACTTTACTTCATTGTCAAAGAAAATATCATATTTCACAATCGCATGGTAGAAGTGCTGCACTCAACTGCAAATGTGCAAGAAAATTCCATAACCAACATTGGTACAAGGCCAGAAGCATATTATAAATTGACAATCTAGTCTAAAATATCATCACCTGCACCTTTCCAGTTGCCTATTGTTGAGCTTGATTTGGATTTGTTGAAACATCAAAACCAGGAGGGATGAAAACAACATCATTCCATGCTGAAGTAGTACTCTCCTGCAAATAAAATTAGTTTGTTGGCACTTTAGCTCTAAATTTTGAAAATATTACCACAATTTTTGCCCAAAAGGACTGAGAAAAGAACTGCATATTTTTGTTTTCTTATCCTGCACCTCATCTTCCAGGCAACTGAACACACAAAGTTATAAAATGGATAAAGAGGTTTATTACCTTCATACCCTTAATTATTTCCTCAAAAACAGCAACCTACAAAACGAAATAAAAATAAAATTAAGAGATTGAAGCTTCTTCATCAACAGAAAAGCAACCAAAACCATACCTGAATATCCCCCATTCTGAATGCAGGATTTAACTTATTCTGGTCACTGGATGCTCTTCGTAGTGATTTTTCTAAATCCTCCTGAAAAAACCCCAAGGAACAGAAGAAATTCAATGTAATGCCTGGACTAATATAAACAATACTTCACATAAAGCCAACAATCTTCTTAACAGACCTTTCTAAAGAAAACTGGACGATAGCTTTTGTTTTGGCTTCTTAGTACCAAACTCCTTGACTGCAATTCAACACAGTTCAGATGCTTGCCTTAAATCTCATGCAAGAAATTCTAAAGAAATATACTTGCACAAAAATTTCTGACTTTAAAAATGCATTACCAACACTGCTCAAATGGAATAACGCCTTCTCTTATTTTCCTGTTTTCAGTTTAGTAGATGCCCCACTAAATTCTACTTCCCAATAATCTATGGCAATTTCCCAAAATCTAATTGTTGTCAGGAATAATCCTTCTGTCATAAGAACATCTATTTATCTTTTCACAGTTTTCCAATATGTCTTGCAAGTTCCTTACTGAGTGAGTCAATAAATATGTACGTGAAGAAAGTACGGTGCAAATGAACCATTTAAAGTCAGCAGTGCGTAAGCACAGAACCTGAAAAACTGGAACACCAGCGAAGGCATCATCAGAAAAACCAGCTTTTTCCATCTCCTGCACAACAAGGATAAATCTTACAATAAATATACTTCATCAAACGCAGATACTGAGATTATTAGGTAAGTTTAGATCTTTAGGATTAATGAAGAAGAAAACTTTTCTGACCTAAGCATAACATAAAACATAAAAGTAAAAAAACCTTTCCACAATACAAAAATCCTGACAACAGTATGATGGCAACAACATGAGATAATCAAATTAGCTTGATATTTTTTTTTTTTTGGGGCGGTTATTTGCAGGTTTCTTTGTAATACTTATTATTTTTCAGGAATTTTATATGATCAACATTTCACACACACAAAAATAGATTACGTAAAATGAATCCATCCTAAACTGAACGTTTACCTGTCGGCGGAGACGATGGTTTTACTTTGTTGCTATGAAACCACAACCTAATGCCACATAAAGTAAAAGCAATGACTTCATTTCATCCTCCTGATTACAGCAATCCTATCTAGAAGATATAAGCACAATTTATTTATTTATATAATCTCAAATGTTTTAAGAGACTGACCCATGCTCAGACATCACTTTATGAGGAATTATAATATTTGCCCTTTTTGCTGAGAGTAATCTTAACATTAACCATGGAGGCAACATTTAACACCAATAGAAGCCGAAAGATTTGTTCAACTTAAATTTTATGCACCCAAAAAAAAAAATTTCAACTACGATGGTTTCGCCTCTGATTAGAGGCTGATTCACTTTGCAACCCAAAAGACAAGTAGAATTCATAACCAGTCTTCTTTAGCAAGTTTGTTTGTGTGTGTGGGGGGGGGGGGGGGGTGTGGGGAACTCTTGCAATTGAGTTTTGTTTATTTCATTCACATGAAACATTCACAAGTTGAATAAATGCTGAGACAGAGACCAATGGACAATGAAAGAAATTATTTAGGAATCTACATGCCGCCCACTAGCAAGATATCATCCCAACTACAGTAGTGTGGATAGTTAAAGCCAGCAAGGACACTGGCCCAAGGGGGTAGATTGTGACATCCCACATCACTTGGGAAGGATGTGACTGATGAGATTATAAGAGATAAGCACACTAAGACTAGCAAGAGGCACCCACACCGAGAACAAAACAGTAAGGGTGAAAGAAGCGTGCATGAAGCCCAATCAGACAATATCTTGCCACTGGGTCGTTACACTACAAAAAATCCAGTGTTCTCAAACAACTAAAAGAAGAAAGAGAGAGAGAGAGAAGAAGAAGAAAACCGGAAATCCATGTAATAGGGTTTTTCAAAATTCTTATTATGAGATGAATCAAAATATGCGAGAGACAAAAGAAAAACGAAAAATAAGCAGCTGTAGGTAAAAAATCAACAACATTACAGCAACGACCATTGATAACCAACAAATAATGGAATGCAATGTCAGCAAGTAGTATAAACTACTATATGGTATCCTTTACCATCATCATAAATGTTGTTATCTAAAAGACCAGAGTATTTGGATAATTGAATGTCGAGCATTGCAAACCATCAAACATATTGTCTTCCAGCTTTTACACACAGCTAAGATAATGAATTTAAAGAATCCTTGGTCAAATAATTAAAATAGCAAGTTTTAAACCATTTGGAGTACGTGGAACTTTGAAATGCTCATAGGAAGATCATCCAAATGTTCTATGACCCAATTGGAGAAGTGGCGAGTCGGATAAGGATTCAATGTTCCATGGTGGAGCAAAGTGTTCATACATTCCTAAACAAGCAAGTATGGATCTACACATCTTTTTTATAAAAAAATAAAAACCTCGATTAAAATATGGAAACAGCCCTCATCAAATGCAAAATTCATTCTTATAGACCACCAAGCTAACAATAACCATAGACCACCAAATGCAAAATTCATTCTTCCATGCTAGAAATTTAATTGTAAACGCACAGCCTTCAAGAAGGTGATAGGTTACACCATCAAATTTCATCGTAATGTTGAAACATAGGAACTGAAATTATTAAAGATTTTACTTTCTTACCTAATGCATCCAAAGCCAGAGAAATGTCACAAGGATCAGTTTCTCTGACATCTCCTCTTACTTAAATGCACATGTAAGTACTCTCAAATAATGATGTTTGTCCCAAAATGGCACAAAAATTAGAAGAGAAAAAAAAAAAAAAACCCTTGTAGTGAAAAAAATTATTCTTTTCTTGTGCTGGAATTTTTTTTGTTTTCTAGTGTTGGTGTGCTATTCTTTGTACTAATTTTTGTACACTTATCACTACTGAAGTACTCTCTCCAGTATAAAAAAGTGAAATCCAGTCGTAGAAATAGAATTTTCGGTCTCATATTTTCTCCCTTCTGATTTGATCCCCCAACCCAACATATAAATGCATTTTGTTACCTCTAGATGCAATTACAATACTCATTGTCACTAATACAACACAGAAATCTGAAGACCAAATATATAAACGAAAACTCACCCTAAGGGCATTCTTGACTTGTGTAGATTCTGGTATCAACCTAAACGCCACGCCATTTACCTTGAGTTGAAAAACCTGGACAATCCAACATACAAAACAGTCAATAATTAAACCAAGGAAATAAAATCATCCATTCACATGAATATGCTGTAAAATAATCCCGTGATCAACTTCGCCCGCCAAATGGAGAGCAGCTAGAGACGGCAAAATTATATTCATATGTTGTATCAACAAAAGTGACAGGTCGCCATAATGTGAGCAGAGGTCATCATTATGTATACCTTGTTCAAAGGAACAGGAACAACTCTAGAGCCTTCTTTTCTCATGGCAGGGTCCATAGACTTCATCTGATGAAGAAGCGCCTCGGCGTCCTCTTTCTTGAAACACATGAGCCCAAGAGACTTTCCTGTTTTAGCCCCCGAAACCAGCACGAATTCCTCATTACAATTGCTCAGTGCATAGACAGGAACCCCTGCCAGTCTCTCTTCAATTGCCTTGGCCGACATGGCATTACCTAATTGGCTGATTAAGTTGGTCTGGGTGGTCGGGCTGCTGCCGCTGCTGCTGTTATCGCTGATTCGTGCCCAAGCTGGGTTCTTGTTAGAGGGAAAAGAGCACGAAATGGAGCGCGAAAATCCGGCTTCAAGCGAGTGTTTTGCACGGTCGTGAAGGGAAAAGAGACAGGATTGGAGGTGAGAGAGATGGTTGAGGAAGCCAGAGCACTGGGCTTGGAAGGTGCTCAAGGATTGATTAAGGTTCAGCTCTAGGGATTGTTTGGATGGTGGCAAAATCTTTTGAGAGTTGGAGGAGGAGGGCTTCATGTTTCCGGGAATTAAACGAGAATCCCAGAGAAGAAAAGAAGCGTGACGGTAAACGCAGGCAGAGGGTTTTAGGTTGAAATACGATTGGTTACACTAAAAGTTTAAAACCTCATAGCTTTTGTATTTTAACATGATTATGATGAATTTTTGTCTAATTGCGTTACTGAAAAAATAAAAATTAATACGGATTATAATATAGTTTTTTTTCTTAGAGCATTAAAATTTATACTTTTATATTTGGGAAAAAATCACCGTTTTAAAAAATGAAAGGAAAGAAGAAGAGAAGAGAAGAGGACAGGAGAGGAAACGAAAAAGGAAAGAGGAAAAAATAAGAGAAATGGAAATGATTGTATGTTAAATCAAAAAAATGAAATTAGATTGATAACTTTTTTTCTTTATTTTCTCTCTTTTTTCCATTCTTCTCTTCTTCTCCCATTCCAACCAAACATGCACTAAAAATTTACTTAATTAGTGACAGAATTTTTCTTGATTGTGTAAATAAGTAATTACACAAACTCTTTTTTTATGATTATATTTACACCCTTGGATTATAGTCAAAACCTTTACGATAAATACAAATACAATACTAAGATAAAATTAATAAAAAGTGTCCTTATTCATAATTATTAACAAGATATATTTAAAATTATGTATTTTATTAATAAAATAAAAAGTAAACATATTTAATGAAAATATGCGGTTTGTTATGGTATTGTGCATAGTACTATGATTTTTAATCTGCTTTATTATAGTAAACAGTTTTCTATTAATGTTTTATTATTTTGATGAAATTTGAGCAAATTGAGGGATTTTTATAGGGTTAGCAAATTGAGGGCTTGGACTAAGCTTGAGTTTTTTTCATAATTTTTTAATAAAGTAAAAAAATTTAAATTAAAGATAATTATCCAAAATATAATAGAATAATAGTCCAATGCTTAAAATATTAGTAACACAACATAATAATAAAAAATACTAGTATAAAAATCATATTAATTTAATATTTTGAGTTTTTTTATTTAAATTTAACTTATTTTTATTTATAAATTAAAGATTAATTTCTAAACATTTATCCGGCCCCAATCTATGTGAACTTTACATTTTTTGGCACATATCCAGACTCAACTCATGTGGGCTAATCTGGTCCAAGCTAGGATCGGCCAGAATTTTTTTGTCAACCCTAAACTTTTAGTTTCTAAAAAATCTATCGGTAATCGGACTAACGATTATGAGGGAAATGTAGGACTCAAAACCACATTTCACAATCCCATTTTAATGGTAGCATTCACTTCCATTTTAATTTCAGGATGCTTTTAAGCAAGTGAATACTATCATTAAATATCATTTCCTATGTCGATTGTCTAAAATACATAATAAAAATAATTATATAGAACTTGTGATATTTTTATCCAATCAATTCTTTTATGCCGTGCAAGCCGCCAACTTGATTTGAACAAAAGTGTTTATAACCCATTATGCCGATATCGGAGCTGCATACCGAGGGTCCGTCGCTTACTTGTCTGGAGTCAACAACGCAGCTTTCTCTTTAAGCTTAATTTTATTCTAAAGTGTACCACCGAACCTTAGTTATCTTGATCGGTTGGTACTTCAAGTACCGTAGACAAGTTCTAAGGTTCAAGGTCTGGTGATGCATGTATATTGATCATGTAATTAATTCTTCTTGAATTAGAGGTATTCTAAAATACCTTCTTTTTGAGTTAATATAATGTTTTTATGTATAAAGGTTCTCTTTAGTGTTATTATTTTTTAAATTTAAAATTATTTTTATAACTAATTGCCCCTATTTGAAATCATATTTTTAGAGAGGATAGAGTTATTTGCACTCTCAAAAATTATTTTAAATACTTAATTATTATGTACACTCGTCTATTAATTTATAAAAATAAGTTTCGCTTCGTAAAATCTCTTTAAAAGTATGATTTTCTGTCTGTTATAGTAATCTAAATTGCAGGCATTTTAGAAATAAAAATTATAATAAAAAATAGATTTAATTGAGTAATTTATTAAGTTCAAATCTATATATATATATATATAAAGTTGGGACTATAAGAGGTGATGTGGCATCACCATTTCTCATCATCTCATATTCTCTATTATCTAATAAATTGGCTGAAATTAAAAAATAATTACATTACAAAAAAATTTAAATAGAAAATAATTATTAGATTATAAATGATTACATGTCTTTTCCTCTTTCTATTTAAATTCAACAAAATGTAACCATTAATAATAATTAATTATAAGTCTTGAAACATTCATTTATTTTATTATGCCAACAATTAAATTTTAGTGGCTTAAAATACATCAATTAATTAATATAGGAATGAATGTTCCTTCATCTTCCCTCAACAATGCCATTAGAGCCTAATTTTAATGCCATAATCTCATATTTAATTATTCAATCTTTTGTTTAGTGTCTTTTGGCTTCTTCAAACTCCATAAATATTAAATATTTAAGATTTGTGGCATCATTATTTCTCATCTTTTTATATTCTCTATTATCTAATATATTGGTTGAGATTAAAAAATAATTATATTGCAAAATATTAAAATATATATATATATATAAAGTTGAGACTAGAGGAGGTGATGTGGCATTACTATTTCTCATCTTCTTGTATTCTCTATTATCTAATAAGTTGGTTGATATTAAAAAAATAATTACATTACAAAATATTAAAAATAAAAAATAATTATTAGATTATAAAAAATTACATGTCTCTTTCTCTTTCTATTTAAATTCAATAATATGTAACCATTAATAATAATTAATTATAAGTCTTCAAACATTAATTTATTTTATTATGCCAACAATTAAATGTTAGTGGCTTAAATATATCAATTAACTAATATAGGAAGGAATGTTCATTCATCTTCCCTCAATAATGCCATTAGGGTCTACTTTTAATGCTATAATATCATATTTAATTATGCAACCTTTTGTTTAGTGTCTTTTGGCTTCTTCAAACTCTACAAATATTAAGTAGTTAAGATTTGTGGCATTATTATTTCTTATCTTTTTATATTCTCTATTATCTAATATATTGGTTGAGATTAAAAAATAATTACATTACAAAATATTAAAAATAGAAAATAATTAGTAGATTATAAAAGATTACACGTCTCTTCTTCTTTTTATTTAAATTTAACAATATGTAACCATTAATAATAAATTAATTATAGTTTTGAAACATTCATTTATTTTATTAAGCCAACAACTAATCTTTAGTGGTTTAAAATACATCAACTAATTAATATAGGAAGGAATGTTCTTTCATTTTCCCTCACCAATGTCACTAGTACCTAATTTTAATGCCATAATCTCATATTCGATTATCGCTAATTGAATAATATATCAAAAAAAGTTAATAACTTTTAATTGTCTAATTATTTATAATTTTAAATAATCCGGATTTATGTTTTAGAAATTATCTCTCTTTGACTTTTAAGAATTTTTCATAAACAACACGGAATACAATGTTAATATTTAGATTAGCACATATCAATTGTTGAAACTATTTCTCCATTACATCGGACGGTGATGGATGAAGTAAAAAAAAATATAAAATTGGTGATACCTTACAATAGTTGCAAGGTAACTGTACCCTACAAATATATCAAACAGCCCACCCATAAATTCAAAGTTCAAAAATGCTAGTTTTCTTTAAACCACTAACTCAGGAGATCCCTTTAACATGTATTATTCTTTTTTCGGCTAAATTAAAATGCTGGTGGTATCCTCACTTTAATATCAATAAAAATTAAAAAAATCACATATTTTAATACATTATACATAGATACACATATCGATTTTAGTACTTCTATTCTTTTAATGAAATTGATAATTGATTGCTTCATCCATAACTATGCTATAAGAAGACTTTTTTTTTTTAAATATTACATTAGAGAATACATCACATTCACACCTAGTGATAAATACAATTTAATATATTTATTGGGACTTCAAGTTAGTCCAATACTCATATTAAAGTTGAAGTCCAAATTTAAAATTTGAAAACAAAGAAAGAAATAAATAAATAAACGTCACACACACACTCACCGAGGGACACTCGCACCGTCAACTCCAAAAATAATGTTAGGAAGTGTCGCAATCAACTCAACTATAAGCTATTAACTTATTGGCATATTATAGGGAGCTATTAACTCAACTATAAACTATTAACTTATTGGCAGAGCTCGCATACTGTTTATGTGCGTGGGTATAAGATACATGAATTGTAACTTAGTGTTTGTTCATATTATAATTCTTTGGTTCATTTATTTTGAAAATTTATTTAATTTTTAAAGGATATTACCCATAGATTTTGCCTATAGATTTTCTTTATTTTTAATACATATAAGGGTGAGGTTTTTTGTACCCCTAAAACTACTTTGGAAACCCATATTTTTCAAAGAACAAAAAGCAGAATATATATTGTAAAGAGGACAGCTCAAATATTAAAGTGTTTTTCACACATTTTCATTAACTATAATGCATGTATTTATATACATCATTTGTAACTAATAAAGAGAAAATAAAGGAAACTATATATGAGAGTATCAAGGAGAATAATGGAAGATATTGATGTTCGTAACTTGTGGAGAGTATCACAGAGCTTGAGATTATCTGATAATTTTAAGTAGAACTTTTTGATATGCTTATTTATAACTTATATGTTATTTTAATATTTTTCTAACTTAATTTTATATTAAATTATATTTTATTATGTTAATTTTTATTTTTATTTTTATTTTTTATATTTTAGGCTTATTTGAGAAATATTTATGTCCTAAAATAGAAAATCAATTGGAGCTTAAGGAAAATAATTGAAGATTTTTTTGAAGTCGAAAGGAAGCCAAGCCATAACGTGAGAGCAAATTAGAAAAAGAAATTGCGAAATTTAATTAAGCATGCATGTGAATTGCCTATGCCAAAATCCCTGGCCAAATCCTCGTATATTTAGGAATTTAACTTATGCATATGGACCGTTTTTTATCAATATAAAAAGCATAGATTTGTTGCGGTAAAAAGGAGAGGGAGAATCTAAGAGAGAATTAAGAAAAGCCGAGAGCAGCAGGAGCAATTTGGAGGAAGAAGACGCTGATATTGAGTTTTTCTTTCCCCTTTTTCAATTATTTGCTTGAATGTTCCTACACTCTTTATAGATTCTTTTTATATTTCATAAAAGTTAATTTATTTTGCTAGGGTGAGGATGTAGCTTGATTTTAAAGATTTAATTTCGTAAATCTGTGTTATTTTCAGTTTATTATTCTATGATTGAGTATTAATATTATGCTTAATACTTTTAAATATCTAGCCAATATTTGAATGATTTAAATATATATAATGAGATTAAAAGAAGATTTATATATTTTTACTATGTATAATGTATGTCATGAATTGAACAAAAGACAGAGATGTGCTAACATGACTTGTGTAATTTTATCTTTGAATATCTATAGTTGAATTTTTATAGAATTTAATGAATCTTTGTATGTTTAAATTCACATAGAGATATAGTGGGTTAATATGTGAATGTATTTTTGATATTAGTCAAGAGAGGATATTGAATAAATTAGAAAAATTCACTGTCAACATGGGTAATAAACTTTAATAGCATAGATAGAGGACTGAATTGGATTAGTTATGGTTGAATGTCCTAGAGTCTAAATCTCTTGGCGATTTCTTTCACTGCTTGCAAGTTGCATCATTATTTAATTTTTAGTTGCTTTATTTTATTTTAGTCTTTAATATAACTTCACTTATTCGAATGTTCAAATAAATCTAAGCTAGAATAATTCCGGTACCTAAAAGGATGTATAGGGCCAGTTTGGGATTGCGGAGGTTGATGAAATAAATTGCTTGTGCTGTGTAGATAAAATAAGCTGCTGATTAAAAAAGTAGTTTGGTGTTTGGTAAACTGTGTTGTTGCGGTTGCTGTGAGCTTGAAAAGTAGATTACACGCATTTGGTAAATTTTATTATGAAAGTGGTGTTTTATTATATAATAATCAAAATAGACATAAGTTTTAATTGCTTGTTATTTTTAGAGTATATTTAATAAATTATTTAGACATATCTTTTTTTTTCTTAAATATGTAAAATTACATTAAAAACTCAATTAAAAAAATTTAAAGAACTTTGTAATTTGTTATATAAAATATGATAAAAATTCATACTTATACATAATCCAAATAAAATAAAAAGTAATATGCATTACATTTACAATAAAGTTTTTGCAATAAAGTTCCTTAATTTTTTCGTTTCTTAGGATCCAGAGCCATTAGATATCATATGTATTGTGAATATGATGGATTTTTCTTTTAAAAAAAGATTGCCAACGAATTTGAAACAATTAATTAATAAAAATATAAATATATATAGATTAAACTTTAAAAACCATAGTTATAAAATTAGAATATGAATTTACTGCATCAAAATTGGAGAGAACGTATGTGATTGTGACGGTAACTAAATTATGGCGGTAATATGATATCTGATGATTATATATTAGGGTTTGTGGATAAGTAAGATACAATTGTCTTTTTATTAAAATATAGGGTTATAATAGAAATTTTAAAAATGTGTGGTAATTTATTAAATAAACTTTTTATGAAAAGTAACCTCCTACCTGCTTTTAAAATCTATTGCCAAAATGGAGAAAATTATGAAATAAGCTGATTTTACAAAATTTACCAAACATTAATTTTATAAAAAATTATGAAATAAGCAGCTTATTAAATTTTAACCGCAATCTCAAACTGACCCATAATCTTCATAGGATGATACTATATCTACACTATATTACTTGTACTAACTAGGATACTTGTTAATTTACGCAACACATTTTTTTTTAAAATATCATAATATAAAATTACCTAAAAGGACAAGACAACATAAAAAAAAGATAAAATAAAGATAATATTTACACCCATCTTTTTAGTTTTTACAGATCCACAAAATTATCTTGTTGCTAAAAATTTTCATGAATAATTAAGATTTTTCATTCATTGTAAACTTAATCTTGTTTTGTTGTTGAAAATTAGTGGCCCAAATCGCCAATTATTTCAAATTGTTTCAGTTGCTCTTTGTTGCAAGCATGAAAATTGATGGAAAAATCTTTTGATACCATGAATTTGTAGTAAAAGAAATTTATGTGTATTTTATTTTTTTATAAAAAATTACGGTCACTTAACCAATGCTTGGTGTTTAATTTTCAAGTTTATATAAAAGGTATATAGGTCGGTTTATTGAGTAAAAGATAAATTTTTAAATTTTCTTAATGGGTTTATAAAGTAAAAAGATTTATTAAGTATGATGGTAGGTTTATATTTGGGATCATAATCCTCTCTTGATCTGATCCTGTTCAGATCAAATTCTATTAATGTGATTGGTGGTTCATAAATTATAAAGAAAAACAGTTAAATCTTAATCATACACTAACACTAAAAGACAAATGGCAGACGATCTGTAAAAAGATCAAGAGTGCTCAGATCAGGAGAGAATCATAATCCTTATATTTGGTGGGTTTATATAGTCTTACCCTACCTATAAATGAATTGGTTATCCCGTTAACACTTAGGGGTATTTCGATCTTTTTTGTTACATAGAGGAATGTTCCCTCCAGATAATTTTTTTTTTTGAAATCCAAGATAAACGTTTTAGTTTTTATATTGTGGTAACATAGGATGAAATCTTTGTCACATCGGCTAGGGTAATTTAGGAGTAGGGGAAGTAAAATGAATAAATGAATCGAATCGTAAACGAATGTGGTCAAAACCCTACTGTTTTAGGTTTAATTCGTTTATTAAACAAATTGAAATCTTAGAATTCAGATTCAAATCGTTTATTGAATGAATATTCGATTCAGTTCGTTTAATTCATTTAGTAGACTTAAAAATGAATCAAATCAAATTTGGATTCACTTACTATTCGTTTATCCTATAATGGATCCATTATGAATCAAATTAAATATGAATTCATTTACAAAAATATAATTAATGAAAAAGTAAAATAAATTATGAAAAGACCACAAATTTAACATCTGACAAAGTACAAACTTATTATTATTTATAGTTATCATGTAGCCTTCAATCTTTAAAATTTTTTATACATATTTAAGGATAAATAAGTAATTTAATTAAACAAATACTAAATGAATTTTAAATAAATGGATCATATGCGATTTGTTTTTAAATCATTTATTAAATGAATCCTAAATCAGTAAATGAATAAACATCCTCAAACCCATATTCGATTCATTTAATTAGCGAATCGAATCGAATTCAATCATTTATTAAATGAATCAATTTTTCCAAACTCATTTAATTTGTATAGAATTGAATTGAATAAACAAATCTTGACCTAAATTGCCATCTCTAATTAGGAGTTAGACTACATCTCTATCAAATTGGAAAGGATCAGAGTAGTTAATATTATGGCCTTTCAAGTCAAAATGAAAAGGAGTAATTGACATTGCAATCCTTATGGCCTTTAAAGAAAAATGTTAAAGGAATTATCGAACCACTTGTGGGGAACGTATCTCTGTCACTAGAGATGGTTAAAAAATCTAGGTCTAGTCAAGATACGAAAAATTCAGATTCATACGTTAAAAAATATAGATTTAGATGTAAAAATTGAAAATTCATGCGGATCTAAATCTAGATTCAGATGTAAGTGCATCTAAAAAATTAGATATCCAGAGTCGTATTATCTTTAATTAAATTATTTATTAAATTAAAAAATATAAGTTAAATGAAAAAAAAATCAAACCTCTGTGGATTTGTAGTGATATCTTTATTAGTGATGGTCTTAAATGGAATTTATGTGGATCTGTAGTTATGGCCACATCTCTGTCGAATTGGAAAGGTTCAAAGTAGTTGATAACTTAATGTTATGGCCTCTAAAGTGAAAATGACAAGGAGCAATTGACACTGCAATCCTTATAGCCTTTGGAAAAAAAGAAAAGAAAAATATGAAAGGAATTATTGAACCACTTGTTGGAACGTATCTCAGTCACAATGGGCTGTGACTTTTGGGCTACTTCGCCGTGGCTGTGAGTACGGTTACATCGCAGACATTGTAACCAAACGATTGTCTCATGATCATTTACCGTCAAACACACACACACACACACACACACACACACACTGACACACACACACACAAACTCTAGCCCTATGATTGTAATTTCAATAATAAATTTGAGATAATTTTAATTTGGTGACGATAGATGTCTCTGCTCCACCCATATTTCATAAAGAAATTTTTTTTATAAATTAAGTCTATATAATTTTTTACTAATTGAGAGATGTTAAACTTATAGAGACTCGAACTATTATCTTCATAATCCTTCTTAATTTTGAGAGTAGTAGTTAACCACTAATCTAAAACCCAAATGACTATTTACACCCATTTACTTACGGGAGCCTCTAAGTTACAATAATTATAACATACATCTCTCATGTAAACCACATAAAATTATAAAATCCATAATTTATGTGGTTCACATGAGAAATATATATTACAATTATTATAACTTACCATTTGCCTTTACTTATACAAATAATTGAATGTAGTGCCCCTACGTGTAGATAGGATCCAACTACGGTGCCTCCTGAATACCATACCCCCATTTCTTGTCGTCATTTTACCCAGCCGTTAGATTTTAATAACTTTAATCTAACGGTTGGGATTTGTAAATAAATAGTGAAGTGGTGTTTGTCCGCCATCTGAACCCGTTCCAATTGGTTTTGTGACTTTTTGCTTTCTTCAACGCTTGACCAGTTCTAGAAATATCGACCGCCTTCGAGTCATCGACAAGAAATTTGGAGCAGGTGTCATTTTTCAGTTGTGGGCAAACTTAACAGGAGCAGGAACCACGTGTGGATGGTCATTCCCAGGTGATCGCGGTGAAATTGTTTTTTGGCGTGCTAATCTAACGGCTTTCGAATACATTCATTCAAATATTAAACGCACCAGTAAATGGATTTACTTCTGCAAATTGAGGCGGGAGAGCGAAAATCGTAATTTTATGGATGGTCATTCCCAACACGGCAACACTTACGGCTCTTTTCCTTTAATTTTCTTCTTTGAATTTTCCTTTGATTAATCATTAAAAAACTGCTTTCATTTTTTTAAAAAAATCATGTGTTGTTAACAGTTAATAGTTAATGTCGTTGAAATCAAATAGCTGTTATTTATGGAAAGAGGAAGTATAGCCAGAAATTTTGTTAATCCCATTGCAATAAGATATTGTTATAAATTGTATTGTTTTCTGTAACAAACACAATAAAATTACAATAAATTAATAATTTTGAGACCATGAAAAAATTTATTAAATTTAGCAAATATCAATTAATGAAGAATTAATAAATTGTTAATTTATGAAAATATTTATTATTTTGAAAAAATATGATCATGTTTATAGTATTGATTTACTCCGACTTAGTATCTATTATGTTTTATTTGAATAATAGTTTTCTTTTAAGAAGATTTTTTAATAATGAGCTGCTTTATATTAATACTAATATGATTATTGTACGGTTTTTATTGTTCTACGTTAAAAGTTGATAATTCTACCACACAAACCATTTCAAACCAAGAAGTATTGCTATTGAATAATTTCTTATTGCAGAACGATAATACCAACTATAATTTCTTTTCGCATTACAAAAACTTAAAGATGAGATCCAAGTGAAAATTAATTCAAAAAAGAATCAAACATTACTAAGAAAATACTTTACACAAGTCATATAAGTATATCATATGGATTCTGTTTTGTACGAGGTAATTAGTAATTTATATAGTAAATAGGTCCTATAAAAAATATAAAATTTTTTAAAAACTATTATCTTATAAATTTATGGAATTCTTAATTTATCACATTATCTCAAGTTAGGACCACAAAAACTATTATTTAATCCAACTTATTAATTTATTGAGATTTTACGTATGTCATGTTTACATTTCTCAACCATAATTGCTTCAACTTATTTTTGTTTCCACATACAAATTTATTGTTAAGATAGCTCAACATGTGTCTTATTTCTAGTCACATTTTTCTTGCTACAAAAAGAGTTCCCTTCTCATAATTGAATTTCCTGATATTCTATAAATGCCATGTGACACTTTTTTCACCGCATAATCTGACTGCCTTTTTAGCAGATTGGACGGCATTCTTAACACTGATAAATTCCTACATCTACTCCTTATCCTTTCATTCATAGTTCGTCTTTTATTTCATTAACTTTGCAGTTTTAGTAATTTGATTACTTCTCATATACGGCTACAATCAGTGGCGAGGCTATGTGTGGGCTGAGGTGGGCTACAGCCCGTCCAAACTTTTAAAAAAATTTATAAAAATATTATGTGTCTAGCTTACAAAACTATCATTATTTGTATTTTTATTTACAATTATAACCACTTCATTATTTACAATTTTACCATTTGGTCCATTTGCATAAATAAATTAAGAAAAATGGGATCCCACTTATTGAATAAAAGGCTCATTCATACGATGATATGAATAAATTAAAAAAAAGGATCCCCTTTATCAAAGTTCCAAATTCCAGAACGTGCTTGTGCTTCTCTTGGCTTCTTCGTTTTTCTTCAATTCTTCGTCTTCTTCTTGGTAAGGAAATTTATTTTTTGTTTAATCACTTACAATATATTTATAAATTGTGACTCTGTGAGGTAGTAAAAACTAAATTATCTCAGTTAGATCTTTCAAATCATTCAATGTTAGTGACATTTGTAATCTTGCATAGAGATTTTATTCTCGAGATTTTACTCAATTTGAGATACTTGCTTTGAGAAGAGAGTTAGAATGTTTTCAGATTGATGTGCTTCGTCTTGTTGAGTTTCAATGTATTTCTTCACTTTCTGAATTATGTCGAAAATTAGTTGAGACAAGAAAGTCTTAAATTTACTTTTTGATAAGCAGATTGATTCGTTTAGTGTTGACTCTTCCTGTTTCAACTGCAACGACTAAACAAGAATTTTCAGTTATAAAGCTTATTAAAAAACCACTTCGAAATAAGATGGAGAAGAAATTTTTATCAGATTGTATGGTTATCTACATTGAAAGAGAATTTGTAGACACTATCGATTCAGATTCGATAATAGATGAATTTAATTCTCGAAAGTATCGCAAGGCGCAGCTGAAATAGTACTTAATTGTAATTGAATTGTTTCTTGAATTTGATATATTTTCTTATATATTAATGAATTTTTCATTAAGCTTTATATTTTTATTTTGGATAATATTTGGACTTGAAAAAAAAATTTATCCCATCCAAAAACTTTTTGCTAGCTTCGCCCCTGGCTACAATCACCTTCATTTTATGCCAATAGCAACAACAAAATTATAAATAACCTATATTTTATTGTTTCTCACTAGCTACTTGTTTCTACAAATACTTGTTTCAACTAATTAATTTATTATTATATACATCAACATTTTCCCTTGAACAAAATAATTGCAACATTAACTGCTCCTGTCTAATAACATGCATTCCCAGTTTGCTTCATGTGCCATGTGGCCGCTTCACACTAGCACGATATTTCTCCTTTTCATCCAATGGCGACTTCACTACAAGATGAATAATATGAGTACAATGCCCAAGAGGCATGGTAGATGGAGCCGTGTAGTTCAGCTATATTCTAAGCCCATAATTACCTATGTTCAAGTAATAATAGAAGGTAAGAACTGGCGTTTAGTTGGTGAGGTTTCTCATCTTCTTCTAAATTTGACACAAAATGAGGGTGACAAGAAAGATAAATCCTTTTCTAAGTGAAAGTTTTATAAATAATATTCAACAATTGTCTCAATTAAGATTTTAACTCCCTTTTATATGTAAACCCTAAATAACATGAATTTACGAGATTAGACGGACCTAAGTTTTTAAAAGATACTTTTTCACCATTTTCAGTCTTAGTAAAGCTTGAAAACTAAGAGCAATTGCCTGTCATATGTCTCAAGCATTCGCTGTCCAAGTACCATATTTTTTTCTCTTCTTTGATCCCTGCAAAAGAAATCTCAAGTTTTAGGTACCCAAAGCTTTTTGGGTCTTTGAGTGTTAGCAATGATTAATTTTAAAACCCAAGTACATTTGATTCCATAATATGCATTTCTCTTAACTGGAAATCTATAACTCATGTGACCATTTCTATTGCAATAATAGCATACAATTTGATCATTAATGGAGGTAGCCTTAACAAAGTAATGCTTGTAATACCTTTGTCTCAAATTTGGCTTATAGCCAATACCTACTTTCTGAAAATCACATTTTTGAGAGTTAAGCAAATTATCTAAAATCTTTTTCCCATTTGTAAATTTTAATACAATATTGTTAAGCTTATCGCTCTTTTTCCTACGCATTTCATTTTCATTTTTTAAATTATTTACAGTAAACCTTCATTCCTAGATGAAACATTTTATTTTTCTTTAAAGAATACAATTTCTTCATAAAAACTTTTTTTTTTCTACTTCCAGGCACTTAATCTTTTCATTTAAAGTACATTCTCATTTGAAAGTTTTACATTTTTCTTTTTAAGAAAAGCATTTTTCATTCCTTTCTTCTTTAAGTAATTATGTAATTCAGTAAATGCTTCAAACAACTCATCATAAGAAGTGAAACATCCATTCTTTGTATGTTTTAATTTCATTATGCTTATACATTCAACTGTTTATCTTTCGTTTGAGTGATTTTATTTTAATTAACATTATTTGAGAAAAGTCATAAATTTTTTTATTAATCTATTTTTATTATTTACTTTTCTAAAATAAAATATAAAGGATTACCATCTTTATCATATAATGTATTTTTTTTAAAGCAAGTATTTTAATAAAACATAAACTCTTCCTTTTTCCCTACGATTAAAATTCTTTAACCTAATAACTATATAAAAGCAAAGAATTCTAGGGTTTTCTTTTATGCATGTTTGAAACAAGTTTTGAGGTAATTATCTTTCTCTAATACATGTTCTCTAATCTTATGTATTTCATAATGAATGCATGCATTGTTCTCTTTATCATGAATGACTTGCTAGGCATTATGAGGCATGAGTGCTATGATTTGATTACTATTTATTTTTTATTCAATTTCTACACCAAATTTTCAAAATATTAAACTAGACATCCTAAGATTTTCAATGATATATATTTTTTCAAGGAGATTCCAATTAATCAATTTGTTGTGAATTTTTGAAGTTGGAACAGTGATGTTGGAAAATTTTGATTTTCAGCAACATGATTGATTTCGCGATTTTTCTATCTATCTAAATGATCTCTAAAAATTATGTTGATTTTTTTGTTTAATCTTCATTGTGTCAAATTACTGCATGTTTAATTTCATAATTTTTGGTTGTGTAAAACAATTATAAAAAATCATTATTTTTTCTCCTTCTTGATGGTGAAATTAGTTTAGGCTATTAAAAGGCTTTAGAATGACCTATAAAAATTATATCCATATAAAATTATGAATCCTATATGATTTATAAGTTATGAGTTTGCATTAAGTTATGAATTTTTGAAGTGTGGAACATGAACATGAAAGTTCCTGGATAGGTTTGCCGGTCTCTTAATATAAATTTGTTTAAAATAGTTTTACATCTTTAAAAATTCTAGAAATTTGATATATTACTTTGATTATGTTGGATTTTTATAATTTTCTGACATATGGTTAGCTTGGTAAAAATCAGCTTGTATAGGATGGTCAGGTTTAGACTAGCTTTGATAGTTTAATACTTATGATTAGACTTAATTATGTTGGATTTATATCAAGGTCAAAATAAGCAATAATATTGATAAGAATGTGTCTTGATGTTTTTGGACGAGAGTGAGCTTGTGGTTGAGGTTATCGTTCTTTTTATTGTTGAGGATCGATGTAAGTAGATTCTTGCATGATACATGTATTTCACTATTAATTTACTTTTAATTTGAGTTATGTATTATGTTATATGAAAAGTATATGAAACTGATTTGTTTTAGTCTATTATAATATTTTGTTAAAGTAAAATCATTTTTTAAAATTATTTATAATAAAACTTTATTTATTAAAAACTTTATTTATAAATTGTCTTAAAATGAAAGCTTTCATTTTAATAAGTCAAATACTTTGAAATAATTATGAATTATTTAAATGTAATTTATGGAAGTTTACAAATGATTAAAAGTTCAAAGATGATTTTATATATTTTGGCTCATTGTCCGCAGTGATGTTATGTTATGTTATGGAAGATTAGCCAGATTTTGTGCATATATGATGTTAATGTTAATGATTTCCGCGGGGTACAATACCCTGAATGATGTTATATGGCCGGGTCACCGGGTCTACTGGTGATACTATGTGACATGAGCTAATTACGTTTTATGTGTTTAAAATGTTTTAGTTATGCTTAAAGGATTTAAATGACTTTATGATGATGTGATTTATTTTTACTAAATGATGATTTACAAAGGTAATATTTCTTCTTATTATGTATATATAAGATTCTTTATTAAATTTTTTTTAATGACTTTTAGTATTGTGTATGAATTTACTTACCGAATTGACGATTCACCCCTTGTTACCACATTTTTGCAGATAGACTTAGATGATGCGAGCTCATGGTCTTCGGAGGGAGAATAAGAGCTCTGTTTCTTTTGAGAATTAATGTTACGTTGATAATCTAAGAACAATTTAGCTTCTTTTAGGATGATATTTATTGAGGATATGTTATTTCAAAATTTATTTATATTCTTTTGGAGGTTTAGAAAATTTATTATTGGTTATTACTTTGAAAGTTTTAAATATGAGAATGATGAAATCCGGTTCACTTCAATTCTACCGTAGTGCCTTATTAGTGGAATTAGAGCGTTACAAGAAGGAAGATCATTTATCTCATCAAGTTCTTCTCCTATTGCCATAAATGCCAAGTTTGGCACTTCATGTGATTCATCTGAGATCTCCTCATCGCTATCATCCCACGTTGGCACCATAACTTTCTTTTTCGCCTTGTTGAGAAGAGGACGTTATGATTTTATGTGTCCAAGCTTTTTGCATTCAAAGCAAATAATCGTCTCATTCTTCTCCTTCTGACTTTTAAAGTTCCTGAACTTCTTCCGCTCATTAGATTTCTTTAAAAACTTCCTGGATTTTCT
Source organism: Citrus mangshanensis (assembly GCA_030449895.1). NCBI lineage: Eukaryota > Viridiplantae > Streptophyta > Magnoliopsida > Sapindales > Rutaceae > Citrus > Citrus mangshanensis. The sequence goes on along the minus strand of JASUUJ010000215.1, from coordinate 9,289,843 downwards.
GGCTATCATAGCCATATCTTCATCTTCAAATTTGCTTTCTTCGTCACTTTCTAATCTTGAAGCTCTCATGGTAATGCTCTTCTTCTTTTTATCTTCATCACCTCTTTCAGTTGCCAAATCCTTTTTATAAGAAATAAGTGAGCCAATTAAATCATCAATAGATAGAGTATTTAAATCCTTGGCTTCGTCAATGGTGGTTCTCTTAGATCTCTATTCTTTTGATAAAGGCCTAATGATTTTCTATACCTTCTCGCCATTTGAAAAAGTTTTCCCTAGGGCTCCTAAGTATTTACTATATCTGTAAATCTAGTATGCATCAAATGTACAATTTCATTTTGTTCCATTTCGAACAATTCATATTGCCTGATGTATTTACTAATTTTAGACTCTTGAACTTGCTTTCTTCCTTCATAAACAACTTCTAAATTTCTCCTAATTTCATATGCATTGGAACAAACTGAAACTCTGTGAAACTCTTTCTTATTTAATGTACAAAATGAGACATTCATTGGTTTGGAGTTTAAAAATGTCTTCTTCTTTTCTGCCTCACTTCATTCACGTGAAGGATTTGGAATTTCTTCCATTTTTTTTGTTTTTAGTGGTTAGCATGAATGGACAATCACTAACGATTTCCCATATTTTATAATCTATGGCCTGTAAGTAAATTCTTATGCCAGTTTTCTAATATAGGTACTCATTTCTGTAAAAAAAAATAACGGTATACGGGTAGACTGTCCTAACAAGAGAACCTTACTTTGATCCTAAATGAAATTCTAGCTAAGCAATCCAAGATGGGGGTAAATTGTGTTTTTTTTTTAAATTAAGCAAATAAAAGTATACAACAATAAATAATTTAAAGAAATAAGGGAGAAGAGAGCAAACATGATATTTTAATGTGGATTGGCAAACTTTACCTACATTTGTGCCTCCAAGCTAACCGAGCTTGAGGATTCCACTATCTAAACCTTTACAACCTAAGGCTTCAAGATATTTACAATTGACTTTCAAGGTGTCAATTAGGGGTGAGCATTTTACCCGACCCGACCCGACTAAAAAAATTTCAGGTTCGGGTCGGATCGGGTTGGGATTGAAACCCGATCGGATTAAAAATCACAAACCTGATCGGGTTGTGATCGGGTCGGGTTTACTCGATCAGGTTGCAAAAAAAAAATCAAACTAAACCTAAACACACACACGCCGCACATTGCGCAGCACACACACAAAGTCACTCACAACAATTCACAAATGCACACAACCACACACCACCACAAGACAAACAAGAATCATTCACAACTTCATAATTTCACTGTCAACACTCAACACAAACAAGCCAGCCGCATCCAGCCACTACAAGACTCACCCGCAGCCAGCCACCACAAGACTCACACACACCACGGCACAAGACAAAACCTTGAACCACGATTTGCTTAAGCTGCGATGCAGTCGCCAAGTGAAGCCGCGCCAAGTAAAACCCGTCCAGTCGTGAGCCGTCCGCGATCTGCTACTAAGATGTTATGGAGTTATTTTTGGAGGAAAAGACAATGTTGAAGAGTTTGATTTGCAACAACAAGCAGCGGGTGTCTCTTACAACTAATTTATAGACTTTTGTTCAAAACATGAGTTACATGGTGATTACAACTCATTTTATTGATAGTGATTGGTGTTTGATTAAGAGGATTATTATTTTTAACGCAATCAAAGATCATAGAGGGAAGTCGATTGGCAAAAAGATTATGGCTTACTTACAGGACTGGGGGATTGAGAGGTTATTTCCAATAACTGTTGATAATGCCACTACAAATGATATTGTTGTTGGTTATGTCACTATACAGTTGCTTGCTTGGAAGAATGATTATGCACTTGTATTGGCGGGACAATAGATGCATGTGCGTTGCTGTGCACATATTTTGAATTTGATTGTTGTTTTAGGATTAGGTGAGTTGCATGCTAGTGTTGCCGCTATTCGGAATGCTGTGAAGTACGTGAGATCCTCCACCACGAGACTACGAACATTTAAACAACGTGCTGAGCAAGTGAATTGTCCAAAGGGAATTGTTGTTTTGGATTGTCCTACTAAGTGGAATTCCACTTATTTGATGTTGATGACTGCGCTGAAATTTCAAGCGACATTTGATAGAATGGAAAAAGTTGATAAACCGTATGAGGCATACTTTTCTAAGAAAGAGAATAATGTTAGAAGGGTGGGCTCGCCTGGACCGGATGACTGGGAGAATGCTGAACGAATTGTGAAGTTTTTGAAGGTATTTTATGATGCCACATTGTTGTTTTCTGCCTCTTTAAGTGTGAATTCTAATCTTTGTTATGTTATTATTGGCTTAATTGAGAGTTCATTGACAGTGTATGAGGGAAAAATTTGATAAGTATTGGGAGTTCACAAAAAAGATAAACAAAATATTGATTATTGCCTCTATTCTTAATCCACGAGCGAAAATGGATTTTGCTAAACATATTTTTGAGATCATTTTTGGCAATGATATTTTATGGTTGAGCAAATGACCAAAGCAGTGAAGGACTTGTTGAATGAGTTTTGTTTATCTTATAGTATTTTCTTTAAGTATTTTCTTTCTCGTGGACTCCCAATACAGATTCTTGGGTGTCCTCTATGACTTATAGTATGAGGGAAAATTTTGATAAGTATTGGGAGTCCACGAAAAAGATAAACAAAATGTTGATTATTGCATCTATTCTTGATCCACGAGCAAAAATGGATTTTGTTAAACATATTTTTGAGATCATTTTTGGCAATGATAATTTTATAGTTGAACAAATGACCAAAGCAGTGAAGGACTTGTTGAATGCGTTTTATGATGCATATGGTGCATTCTCCGCTAGTTCCACACCATCGATGTATAGTGAGAGTGGTCTTAATGGCAGTTATGGAGGTACAAGTTCTTCTTAATGTTTTACAACTGAGGCTAATTTGGTGGATGTTGCTAGTGGTGAAGGTGATGATGTTTTTCTTGTTGCTTGCCCTTTCCTTGGATATGCCAGGAAGGTTTCTATTCAGAAAGAGAGCAAAAGAGTAGTATCTGAGGTGGAAAGGTACTTGAAGGACCCAGTTAAAGATCCTATCAATCTTAAACTTAATGTTTTGCTTTGGTGGGAGGTGAATTGATCGAGGTATCCAATTCTGGAGAAAACTGCAAGGGATGTCTTCGTTGTTCTTGTTTGCACAGTGGCATCCGAGTCTGCCTTTAGCACCGGGTGTCGTATTATTGATGAGTATATGAGTTCTTTAACCCTGGCTATGGTTGAGGCATTGATATGCACTGAAAATTGACTGCAGTTTAAACATTTTGCCAATTCCGTCTACAATCTCCAAGAAAATATTAAGGAGCAAATGTTTCATATGGAATTACAAGAAGGTAATGTTTTTAATTTTTTATCATACATTATATACATAATATATTTAAAATGTATTATAACGTTATATAGAACATCTACATATAGTCATGTACTTGAGTTACTAATTTTTATTTTTTATTTTATAGAGCTTATAAGATCGCAAGCTTTGACAGTGGAAGCGGCGAGCACCAACATTGGTGTTATGGATGTTTGAAAGGTAACTTTTAATATATATTATTATTTATAATTTGATATTCTAGTACTATTAGTATTAGGTTGTAATTTAAACTATAATTATAGTTGTTATAGTTTTAAAATTTTAAGTCTAATTATAGTTTGTAAAATTATAAATTTGTAATTGTTTTAGTTAGACAAGTTGAAGTTGATAGAATGGTATTATTGTCTAGTATTATTATTAACTTGATTTGGTGATTAATGCCATAAAATAAGCATGATTGACTTAATTATATATATATATATATAAAGTGTGTGTGTATTGAAAAATTTGCTAAACATATTATATTTATTTGTAATTATAAATTTATAATGATATAATAGAAATTAGAAAGATTGTAATACCCCTTTAGCTCAATTAAAGATATGAATTGGATTTATTTATTTGTATTTGTGTTTGATGTGTAATCTTATGAATTTGGTTTATTTGCTCAATTTTTTATATGAATTGAGTTTGTTCATTTGTAATGTGGCTTAAAGAAAATAATTATTGTATATTTCTTCAATCTTTCTCTAGGGAATCGGCGCTTGAACTTGGAGTTCAAGAATTTAAATTTAAAACTTGTCAAAGTGCTTGCATGGAGCCATGGAGGAACCAAGGTGGAGGAACCAAGGAAGCTTATTTAGTTTTAATGTTTGAACTTTGAACTTAGTGATTTGTGTTTCTGAATAATTTAATTATGTTTAAATTTTGTGACTTTGTGAGTTTGTGTTTCAAACTTTCAAAGACTAATATTTGGAAATTGTGCTTTGGACTTTGTAAGTTTGTATTAATTTTAACTTTTGTTAAGTTTGGACTTTGTTGGTTGAGCAAATAATCATCCTAATCCTACCCTCCAAGCCAATAGGCAAATAATCTTATTTTAGCATTTTAATTTTATTCATTTGATTTAATAGCATTTTCTTTTCTTTTCTTTTTTTTTTTTTCAGTTGAAAATGAGTAAAAATGACTACAATTAAGAAAAAGGTCTTAAAACCACCTTAAAAACTACAAAAAAAGGAAAAAAAAGAGCTCAAAATATTGAGCCGACCCGATTTGACCCGATTTCAACCAACTCGAACTGACCCAATTTGACCCAAACTGACTCGATTAGACCCGAAATGACCCGAACTCAATCCGACCTGTTTTAAATCCAACCTGATCCAACCCGAACTTAACCCGAATTATTAACCTGACCCGATCCTACCCGAATATCAATAATTCGGGTTAAGTTTGGATTGATATTTATCTAACCCGAACAACCCGAAACCCGATTGGGTTGATCCGAACCCGACTCGAACCCGGTTTTGCCCACCCCTAGTGTCAATAAAACCTTTACAATATGAGATAATCTCTCACCCCTTTCCCAAGGTTTTCCCACGTTTACATCACTCAAATTTGAAGATTACATAGATTTTCCCTTACGCAATGTATGTGTTTACAAATGAAAGTTCAAAGTGTGATTTGATAAAGGAATAAATAAATTTTAGCTCAGAACAGATTGAATAAGCAATGATAAACTTGATGATAATCGTTGAACACATTTATAAATTGTATTTGATGAAGCCTTTTATTTATGAAGAAGAAAATTAGTGGTTGTTGATTTTCTAAAAATTATTGGATCGCCATTAACCTTAGTAGATTTACTATTCTGACTTGTGGTAAGTAACTGTTATGCTGAAATTGAATTATTGAATCACCATTTGAAATTATCGATATACCATTTAATCCCAGAGAGTTCACTGATTAAAGTGGCTTGTTGTTTTCACATAATGGTTTGCTATTTAATTCTAGAAGCTCACTTGTTTAAAGTTAGTTTACCTTCTGCGAGTAACAGTTTGTCAGTTTTAGATAAATTCATTTTTAGAATTTATCAGTTAGTCGTCTTCTCATAAACGGTTAACTGTTAATTTCTAGAAGCTATTAATAACTCAACCATATGTTATCAGTTTTGTTGTTTTAAACTTAATGGTTATCTGTTAGTTTGCCGAACCTTAATCTTGTCCAGAATATTATGCGGCCTAAGAAATTTGATCAATTTAAAGACTCCATCATTTTTAATCTTATTTGTTATCATCAAAATCAATGTTATAAGAATGTTTATGTCAACAATGGCAGGTGCGACCATGTGAGGCTTTCTCTTTCTGTGTGTGTGTATGTAAGTGTGCGTGGTTGTGGGTTTGGTTTTTTATTTTTTTTCCTTAATCTAATTGGATTTTCGGATCAGATCGGGTTTGAGCTGATCCATATACAATCCGATCGGATTAACAAAAGATCATCTGATCTAACTTGTCCTTCAATCCGCATTTGATCTAAACCCGAAATATTTGAATCTGATAGGGTTATTTGCTCACCTTTAGACTATAGATGTTTATAATGATGGTTTATAAATAATAAAGGTCATCTTTGTCATTACAGTATAATGTTGTTTTTTCATGTAACAGTCATCTTTGATGTTATTAAAAAAGTAAAAATTTTAAAACTAATTCAAACGCTATTTAATTGTCATTTTGTATCGAATATACATTTATAATTACTTTTGTACAAACCATATCATATACAAGATATTGCTTTGTAAAAACCTTAGATAATCCTTCATCTTCAACAAAATATTAGCTATTACAGTAAAATTATCATAATTACTCTTCAGTATTTGACAAAATCCACTAATAACTAACAAAGTTCTCATAGTCTAATATAAAGAGCTTTCACAATCTTTCATCTTCAACAAAATATTAGCTCTCCCACATGTACTCTAGCTACCACATTTAAATTCTCATCAAGTCTTCATGCAATATTTTCAAGCAAATCATACTGTCACTAGGAACCTACAACATTATTTTGCAAAGTAACAAAAAAAAAAGTATATCAAACTCATTTGTTGCAAGTCATATTAAATCATGATAAGTTAGAGAACAAAATGCTATTATATATTTATAGACTAGCCTTAAATTATCAATCAATTAATTTTCATATGTAGCAGCAAGTTGCAATGTATATATCTAGCCCACTCCCATCTAACCTCATCAATCTCTCCTTGAGTATAGCTTTGTGTCTTTAAAAACAATGAAGTGAAAAATATATAAATTACCTAGTTGTAAAAACATAAATGAATATTTAATAAAAATTGCCAATATCTTTTCTAGAATAAAGACATAGTATTAGACATAATGTCTCATATAATATCTACAATGCTCAACATTTTTAGGTTGATGAGGACACCGCAAAAGAGAAAGTAATAGATTTAAGTTATACAATGAGCAAATTCATGTAACAACGAATTAAAAATCTTATTTAAAACTATTATGAATTTCAATTTAAGACTCATGTTCCTTACTTACTACGATTAATTTTTTCATGTGCCGTGCTAAACATTCTCAACGAACTTAATTTCAAAATTGAAAACCACATATTAGTAACTAATATAAGAAAATACAAGTAAACAAGCACAATTTCATAACTTACTAATTAATAAGCTCTTTTAAGATTTTATCAATAAAAAAGTCTAGTACTTCACATTCCGGAAATACCGGCTAAGCAACCTAAGAGGGGGGTGAATTGAATTTCTAAAAATTATGAAGTATTTTAAATAAAAAATTTAATGCAAAGATAGAACAAACAACAACTAAATAACAATAATAAAAATGTAAAGAGAATGTCAATCAACCTTTATAATAAGAGATTATCCCAAACTTCTTAACTCAAATGTTTCCCTCACTCTCAAACACTCAATTTGATATTGAAATGAAAATTACACAAAATTTTTCTTCATACAATGTAGGTGTTTACAAAGTATGATCTAAAAAGTTTTAAGCACAAGAGATGTTTAATGCACAACAACAAGCTCAATGATGATTGCAGATTCAACACTAATTTGAATTTGATAGAGCCTTTTTATAGTTGGAGAAAAAAACTAACCATTGTTGACTTTCTAGGCATAATCATATCACCGCTAACCTCTGTCGAATTGTCGTTTTGACTTTATGCAAGTAATCGTTATGCTAAAATTTGAATAGTTAGTTTACCATTTGAAGTTGTTGGTTTACTGTTAAATTCTAAAAACTAATTTGCTCAAGGTTGGCTTACCGTTTGGAGTTGTCGATTTTCTGTTTAATTCCAGAAATCTGCAAGAAATAATTGTCTACTCGTTTGTGCTAAATGGGTTACTGTTTTTAGCTAAATTGCTCTCTGAAATTTATCAGTTAACTGTTTTCTAATAAAGAGTTCACCGTTTTCTAATAAAGAGTTCACCGTTATCTTCCAGAATCAGAACTAAGTGTTATCTTTATAAAATTGGTTTGCCGTTTCAAGATTAACAATTATCTATTTTTGTCCAGATTCTTAAACGGTTAGCCGATTAATCAAATTGTTGCATAACGGTAACTTCCACAAGATCAAACGACGATCCAATAACCTCCAGAAAGTCTACAACAACTAGTTTTCTTCTCTAACTATAAAAGGCTCTATCAAATTCAATTTAGAGTGATTTTATAATTGTCATTAAGCTTGTTTTTAAGCTTGTTTTTGCATATCAAACTGTCTTGAGTATAAATTTGTTTACTCTTTCATCAAATCACACTTTGAGTTTTCATTTTTAAACACATACATTATGTGAGTGAGAATTTGTGTAATATTCACTTTTACATCAAAATGGAGTGATTGATAATGTGGGAATCACTTGGGAAAAGAGGTGTGGAATCATATTAAATTGTAAAAGTTTATTGACACTTTAGAAGTTAATTGTAGTCTTATTGAAGCCTTTGGGTTGTAAGGCTTGAATAGTGGAATCCTTAAACTTAGTGAGGCTGGAGATGTGGATATAGTCGGGTTTTGCCGAACTATGTAAAAATCTCATGCTCGATTCTCCTCCTTTCTCTCTTTAAATTTTTTAATTGTTATTTAATTGCTATTGATTTGCTTATATTAGAAATTTACATTTTTTTATATTAGAATGTTAATTGACTATATGTAGTTCCATCTTTAATAAGTTCAGAAGCAAATACTTTTTTTCTTTCAATAATTATACATATGCGGCTACCCTATAGTCTATAGAGGAGTATTGGCTATATTTAACTAGAACCAAAATCTCCATATATGCCAATTTCTCCAATTTTTAGAGAGCAATTGTTTCCTTGATTTTAGGCCACACCATCCTTTACTAATAGGCGTTTCCGCAATTACGGATTGTTGAATGGATCTATTAAAGATAGGACATGTCCTTTTTAACTTCAATATTTTTTTTTGGTTGACCTAAATTCATATGCAATCAGATTGTTTTGGTATACCTTGTTTTGGTCGGATTAATAGACTTCTAGGTCGGACTTGTTAAGCTAATTTATCTTAATAACACTGTAAATTCTAGGCCAGCTTAAGTTGCTTATTCTCTTCGGTGACATTAGAAAAATCCAGCCCCAAACAAGCATCGATGAATGAATATCGGCATCCAGACGATTGCGAATCGGTTTTCAGAAAACACAGAACGTTAACCAGAAAAATTCGGCCGCAAAAAGCCTATAGCTGCAGCTCCATAATCATGCAGTACTGACCAGCTGCCTTCCACGTATTGCGTCATCAATTTATAGTCCGACAAAATTTCTAATTATATCACAAAAAGGTTGTTTGGTCCACTCAAAACTGTGTGGGCAGGGATGGCAAAATTCGGGTCCCGATCCGGGATTAGCCTTTCCGATTTCAGATCCAGATGATAATTTTGTATTTCAGATCCGGATATAAACCCGGATTTTTTGGCTCCGGGTTCGGTGTCCGGGTTTCCGGATGCCAGGTTTAAAACCCGGATAACTAAATGAACTAAAAAAACATAAACCTCTTTCAGGTAATGAAAATTCCAGAAAGAGTTCAAATCGCAAGCACCGATGAATTGAAGGATTATAGATTCTTTACAATCGAGACAACTTGAATATAAATGAATTGAAATGGATCATGATTTAGAGATAAAAGCTGACCCACATATGTTAATATCACCTCAGAGCACTATTAATTCCCAAGAAGCATGTATGTTGATGATGTAATCAAGATGAATGGTGATGCGATGAAGACGATGGTGAATCATGGACGGCGACGCGACGATTTGATGAAGAAGAACGGCGACGGGATAAATTGAATATTGAGGATGATGATGAGCTGTTGATGATGATGCTTGGGTATTACTTGAATATTGACAAGGATGATGACAAATTGACGAATGAATTTAGGCTTTGTGGCGTGAAGATTGAAGAAGGTGAGAGAAGATTAGAAACAGGGGCGTTGCGGCTGCAGTTTGTTTTAGGGTTTCTTTTTTTTTTTTTTTTTTTTGGTTTTATACTAAGATTTAATAACTTAAAATTAATTATTTAATAATTTTAAAATAAAGATATCTGGGACCGGGTTTCGGATATCAAGATTTAAGTAAATCCGGATCTGGACCTGGATATGTCCGGATTTATAAAATGAATTCCAAATCCACATCATTTTTATTTCCGAATCGGATTCAACCCGCATTAGATAATTCAGGTTCATCCGAGTCCGGGCCGGATCCGGGTTATTTTGCCACCCCTACGTGTGGCTGAGACGAAATTCACTGCAAGTATAATTGTTTAATCGTCATCTCAAACGTCATTCCATGAAGGTGAAATCCCTATTTAAACCTTCGACTCCTTATGCACTTCCGTACTTAAAAAAAAAAAAAGAACAGGGATATGGAGCAGGAGCAGCACCAGCAACACCAACCCCACTTTTTACTAGTAACATTTCCAGCACAAGGCCACATTAACCCATCCCTCCAATTCGCCAGGCGTCTTACGCGCATTGGCACACGTGTCACCTTCATCACCACCATCTTCGCCTACCGCCGCATGGCCAATAGTCCCACACCCGAAGACGGCTTGTCGTTTGCCAGCTTCTCCGATGGATACGACGATGGTTTCAATTCCAAACAAAATGATCCGAGGAGCTACGTCTCGGAGTTCAAGCGTCGTAGCTCCGAAGCCCTAACTGAGCTCATCACGGGCAGTGAAAACCAGGGTGCTCAACCGTTTACTTGCTTGGTTTACAGTCTACTCCTCCCTTGGACTGCTGAAGTGGCGCGTGCATATCATCTCCCTTCGGCGCTACTCTGGCTTCAACCAGCCCTCGTTTTCGACGTTTATTACTATTACTTCTATGGATATGGCGATCTAATTGAAGGGAAGGTTAATGATTTGATAGAGTTACCGGGACTGCCGCCACTCACCGGCCGTGATCTTCCTTCTTTCCTAGATCCCAGAAATTCAAATGATGCTTACTCTTTCATATTACCTTGTTTTAAAGAACAAATGGAGGCAATTGTTGAAGAAACCGATCCAAGAATTCTTGTCAACACGTTCGATGCATTAGAAGCTGAGACCTTGAAAGCTATCGATAAGTTCAATATGATCGCAATCGGACCGTTAGTTGCATCGGCGTTGTTGGACGGAAAAGAGCTGTACGGAGGCGATCTTTGCCAGAATAGTTCAATAGAGTATTATATGGAATGGCTAAGCTCGAAGCCCAAATCATCTGTTATCTACGTGGCGTTCGGAACCATATGCGTTCTGGAGAAGCGTCAAGTGGAGGAAATTGCACGCGGGTTGTTAGATAGTGGTCATCCATTCTTGTGGGTCATTAGAGAACACGAAAATAAAGATAAAGATAAAGGTGAAGATGACGTGGTGATGAAGTACAAAGAAGAGCTGAATGAGAAGGGAATGATAGTGCCGTGGTGTTCACAGGTGGAGGTTCTGTCACATGAAGCGGTGGGGTGTTTTGTAACGCACTGTGGGTGGAGTTCGAGCTTAGAAAGCCTGGTATATGGCGTGCCTGTGGTGGCGTTTCCTCAGTGGACAGATCAAGGGACAAACGCTAAAATTATTGTGGACTTCTGCAAAACCGGAGTGAGAGTGAAGGCAAATGAAGAAGGGATTGTAGAAAGTGATGAGATTAACAGGTGTTTGGAGTTGGTGATGGGAGAAGGAGATGATTTTAGAAGAAATTCTTTGAAATGGAAGGATCTGGCCAGAGAAGCTGCCAAACAAGGTGGGTCTTCATATAAGAATCTCAAGGCTTTTGTTGATGACTTTAGCACCAGCAAGTAGACTTATCATCTTCTTTAATTTTTATTTTTTGTTTGTTTCGGTTGTCTAGGACTATGACATGATTACTTCAAACATGTACCGATGTTTTTATTATTGTTGTTATCATTTTCGTTATGGACAGACCATTATACATATGGAATAATGAAGGGAAATTTACAGTAATAACCAAAAAAATTATGCTTTTTTTCATCTTAACCCCCCAAAAATATTTCTATCAACATTAGCCATTAAACAACCTTTGAGACTAAAATACCCCTCCCTCATCTCTCCCCCAACACTCCCTTTCACTCATCTCTCCCAAACCGATCCAACTCCCATCATCGGCGGCGGCTCCATCTCTCACCGGCATCCGATCTACGATCTAATAGTGGTGGTGATGATATTTGTGGTGGTTGGTGGTGTTTGGGAGTATTGTTTTCGATTTTGGAGTGATTGCGGTTAATTTTGGGGGGGGGGAGGGGAGGCGCGCGCGCACTCCATCGGCCAGGCGGCCAAGCCACACCATTTTTTTGGTGCGACAGGCTTTCCTGTCGCACCAGTTTTCTTCTTGCATGAAAACCAACCGGCTTCAGGACCTGTAGAAGATAGACAAGAAACTGAATTCTTTCATATTTTCAATGTTCTCGCTATTGCCGTAGCTGTCTATTTGTTGGTCTTTGACATCACTGGAAATCATGGCCACGTTCTCTCTTTATATTTTGCGGTAGGACTCATTTTCCTTCTGGCTTTACCATTGGTTGTTCCTTTAGACGTTGTTCTGTTTAAGTCAAAATCCAACTCAGACATTAAGCAACCAAGCAGAGAACCATTGCTTGCCCCTCAAAAATCTTCAACATAGAAATGTGGGACACCAAGGCCTGATTTTACTGAGCATTACCTTATGAGTTATGACCCACTGTGACGTGCAGGAAATGTGGGACACCAAGGCCTGTCTGGAATGCAGCTTCTCAAATTCTAATGGCTCTTGGATACATCATAATGGCCATGGCCTTGCCAGGATCTCTACATATTGGTTCAATTTTGGTAGGGATATGCTATGGTGTCCAACTGACAATAACAGTACCTGTGGCTTCTGAACTATTTGGTGTAAAATATTATGGCCTTCTATACAAGATCCTGATTCTCAACCTTCCCCTGGGTTCATTTCTCTTCTCTGGTCTCCTTGCTGGCTATCTGTATGATGCTCAAGCCACTATCTCAGTTGATGGAAGCAACACTTGTGTTGGAGCTCATTGTTATTTTCTTGTGTTTGTGATCATGGCCGTGGCATGCATGCTTGGATTTGGATTAGACATTTTGCTTGCTGTTAGAATAAAGAATATTTATTCTAAGAGCAAAGTGAAAAAGAAATTCATTAGCGAAACAGAGGATTCAACTTCAATAAAAAGCTGAGAAGCATCGGTTAAAATGTTTTGGAGCTGGATCCTGCTTGTCTTGTCCGTAATTGTTGCTCCATTTCGGCACAACTCTTGCTTCTCTTATAATGTCTCTTTTCTTTCTGTAAATCTTACAAACAATTATAATAGTGTTCGTTAGCTCGATTGATCCTTTGCCTGTCGCACCAAGACTTGGGCCTGTCGCACCAAGCTTCTTTTCGTTTGTAAAAAAGGGTAATTTGGGGAGAAAAACGTGTGTTTGGCTAATGTTGATAGAAAAAAGTTGAAAGGGTTAATTGTGAAAATAGCAAAAATTTTATGGTTATTTTCGTAAATTTCTCAATAATGAACGTGAGCTAGCTCTACAATTTCAGTCAGCTAAGTACATGAAATCGGCGGGATCAGTACTCTAGTCTAGGTTGGTAACGGGACCGTGCGGCCGGCCTTTGCGGATCTTGATCCTGTCCTAAACAGTAAATTTGGACAAAATTATATTTCGATCTCATCCCGATTGCGATCGCGAATCCTAATTAAATCTCGAATTATCTTAGATGATAAAAGTTTTTTATTATACGTTGAAGATTCTATCACAAATACTATGTTATATGCTTACAACCAGCATATTATGTATATATTATTTACTAAATGACTTTATTATACATAGATGACTAACATATTAGATATAAGTAATTTTTTAAACTGGCTTGTTATATATTTTTGAAAATCTAGTTATAACATTTGCAATCCTTTTTAAGATTTTCAAATGCCCTAAATCCTAGCCTGAATATTAAATTGAAATAGAAAGTGATGCTATATATATATATATATATATATATATATATATATATATATATATATATATATAAGCACACACACTCTTGTATGTATAGTCCCGTACAAACTACAAGAAATGTAGTCAATTTTTTGTTTTTTCTTATAGGAATGAAATACGGTTAGGGAAAAAGAGATTTTTCCAGCCATTACAATCAAGTCATCAAAAATAACAAAAATAAGGATATAATTTTTCTAATGGCAAAAAAATTATTAAAAATAGCTTCAAATTCGGTATATGAAACAGTATCATCGTTAACATTTGTAATCACAATAATTCTTTTATTGAAAATGTAATAATATTTTAAACCTTTTAATTTACATAGTCGCAAATACAGTATTAGTTGGATAAAAATATGAATTCAATTGTATTATGGAATTGGCTAGTATGAAAATCATCTAGCATTGGATCACATCTTTCACTGTAACAAAGCTAAAGTTATAACACAAAGCTGCCTTTGACTACTCATGATTTGTGTGTAAAGGCCTTTTCATTTATGTAAGATCCCTTATATCAATTAAGCCGAATTTGACAAAGATCAATTAAATTGATTACGATTTACGAAAGAATTAAATAAAAGAAAAGACATAGGCGATTTGGAGCTTTTTAGTTGTATTTTTTGTCCAATGTTATTTGCAACATCTTACCATCAAACAAGGCAGAAAATATCGCGTCCCTAACTACCCCATTTAATTGAGTAATCTTCTTTTTAAATATTATTTAGTTTGAAAATTACCCAATTTAAAGATAATCCAGTTCTCTTCTCACTTATATAAATGAAATTCAAACTTTAAACGTTTTCATTTCAACACAAAGTTTATCACCACTGAATTAGGTGGTACCCACCATTTCTTTAAGTGATCTATATAAATTATACTTATATACACGCGCGCGCGCACACACAAACGTATATATATGTATGTATCCAGAATCTTAAATTTGTCATTAAACCACATAGTTTAATAGTATAATAATATAATTTAACAGCAAATATTATTATACTATAATTTAATAATTTTTCCATCCTGAACCTTATTATATATATTATCTTTAACAAGGGTAAAAGCCTATTTAATCCCTGTATTTTAAGATTAGTGTCCATTTAGTCCCTATATTTTAAAAAATACCTCGAAACATCCCTGGCGTTAAAGTATTGATACCCTTACCGTTACTTTTTATTTCTTTTGGTTTACTTTTACAATATTACCCTTTTATAATAATTTTTTTGTTTGGACATTAATAAAAAATAATAATTAAATTACCAATTTAACCCTAAATATATAATGTGTCATAACTACATTAGAGTGATATCACTGCCGTATTAGTGTACTGAATTATGTCTAAATACTCATATAAATCTAAATGGGATCTAACTTAGAAATTAACATGGAATAAAAATAACTGTTAGAAAATGTAACTAATAAACATATAATTCAAAATAATAAACTTAAAACTTACTTGAGAGATTAATTATTTTACAATTTAAATTTTTGAGTTTCACCGTTTACCTTAGCTTAGAACATTAATCTTTGGTATTGACTAAAATACTCATTTTACTTAACAAATATATGAAACATAATACAAGAATATTGAAAACAAAGGAGAGGAGAAGAGATTTTTCTCTAGAATTCATTGTAGATTTATAGCTAATTTCTCTACAGAACTCACCTTGCAAATCCACGATAAATTCTCTATTAATTTCTCTCTGTAAATTTTCTTCTTTACCCAAATTTGTGAAAGATCTTGCCTTATATAGGTAAATTTTGAGTTGATCAAGTGTAGGCATTTACACGATTTTTTTTTTGTGATACAGTACAAGGGTATAAAATTGCAACCATTATGGATCGTTGGATTCAACAAATTTAATGGTTATAAATAAAGTCAAAGTGGGACCCTCGATTGGCTTATTTGTTAAAGTGAATGAACAACAGATTAATGAGTGTTAAATCTAGTGTAACTGTTGTGCAAATTTTAATGTACTCGCAAGCGCACGAATCTATTGTAGTATAGATCAATGGTGACGAGTGTCGATCCCACGAGGAGGTGGATTTTAATTGTGTGTAGAATTAATTTTGTAAATGGGTGATTGGATTTGTGGTGGAAATAATTTAGAATATGCTAAAACTTAAATTAAAATGGCGAGAATAAATTCTAAAATTGGAATTGCAATGGCGAGAATAAATTGAAGATAATTCTATTGAAATGACGTACTTGGGTATCTGGATCCGTATCAACATGCATCATGGGCTAAATAATCCGTATTAATACCAATTAAATCATGAGGGGGGAATCCACACCTCATGAACCACGCTTCTAATCAATATGGTGCTTATCGTAAATAATAATAACCTTGTACTAGAGGGTGGTGAAACCAAGGCAGTTTAGACAAGATTAGTATTATTTGTAAGTCAAAACATCCACAAAAACTAGAGGGGAAGAGAAAATAAATTTACCAAATAAAGCCCATGACACATAATTGAACTAGGAGCAAAATAGAAATTTATTAAAATACGAAGAAAATACAAGATGGAGAAGGAATTACAGAAAATGGAGTCCAAAAATGCATTCAGGGATATCAAATTAGGGGGGGGAGGCCCCCCTTTTATAGATACATGGAGTAAATCATCGGATTAAAAAGCAGTTTTGATTGCGCCGCGTCATCAATCAGTCCACGGTTTGACCACGCGGATGAAACGGTTTGACCGGATGAATGCGCGGTTTGGTTGAAAATAATCGTGTGATGCACGCGAGATTTGTCGTCGCGATATCCGCCACGCTACCATCAACAAGCATAAGAATTTTAGTCCAACAATCGTGACACCTCATCAATGCCACATCATCGGTCAATGCCACGCGTCATCGATCCGTCTATGTGAAGCAGTGAACGATGCGTATACGTGAATAGTACCGTACATGTGAATAGTGCTATTTTTCCTTTTATGCTCCTCCTAAGGTTTTCGACCGTCCTGAGTTCAAAAGTGATGTCCGTTTTGCCGTCTGATCTCTCCTTTATTGTGAAATGACTATAATGCCCCTAAAATACATAAATTACTTAATTAAAATAAAACACACGTAATTAAATCACAAGAATGTTAAATACATAAAAGTAAGGGTTGTTAGAAAGACTTGAAGTGTAAAATTACGATTTTCTCTTTTATAAATATGCATTTTCTAACACTCAACACACCCCCCAACCAGCTTATTGCTAGTCCCTAGCAAATAAAGCGAAAACAAAATTCAAATTCAATTTTTTTTGTTTTTTTTGTTGTTGTTTTTTTTTTTTTTAACACTCGTGTTTATTCAATCAGACTAATGATAGCAATCAAATAAAAGTATAAGCATTATCTCCAGTCTAAAGAAACATCACATATTAACCATCCACATGAATCAGCCCAGTAGACTTTGTTATAGCTACTTTCAAGAATGACATGTCAAACCCCAAATTCTCACTGGAAGTAGTGACACTCTCACAAAGAAATTAAACCCAATAAAAATAGTCACTCCAATGAATGGTAATTGAGAGAGAAAATAATACAGAAGTGATATCACATGCTCTCACCAAGATGAAAGAAATATGCACTCAGCTTAGAAATAATACGATCTCAAGTCAAATAAAAATGTTAGTCAACCCAATTTATTTATCTCTTTTTTTTTATTATTATTATGCACCACTACATCTTTTTAGCCCATATAACTAGCTTCTACTTCGGACTATAGTTCCCTAAAATCAAGAAGGACTTTTATTAGGACGTAACGTAGGCTAGGGATATGGCTAACAAAGAAAGGAAATAAGGAAAACAAAGTGTATGTTTGAGAAAAATGCAGAGAATTTTTTTTTTTTTGGAAGTTGCAAGGTGGATTTCACCTATTTTTATTATTTTGAAACAACTTTTGTTGTTGTTTTTTTTTTTGCTTTTATTTGGCATAACTTCACTGAACAAAATAATTATTTACATTTTTTCAAACATAAATAGGTGATGGAACTTATAAGATATCGGGTAATACTCTAAATCGAAGTGGGTCAAGATGATAAGTTGACAAAGAAAAGGTTTTTTTTTTTTAAAGGCTCAAAAGGGTTAACTATGGATATTTAATAAAAGGGATGGCTTGAAAGGCTCAAACGGATCAAAGATGGCATCTCCATCGTCTTTTAGGGCTCTAAATAATCATCCATATCTACTAGTTAGATGGGCCTCCCAATGTAGCAACACACATTTTTTTTTATTAAGGGTTAACTAAAAAAAAAAATCTAGAGATCGTGTATACAATAATAAACTGTTAAGCTGTATAAAGAATGGGCAAAAAGGTTACTCTCCAAGAAAAATGATAGGCTCAAAAACTCACTTGGTACTTATTATGACATGTTCATTCCTTCAAGCAACTCATATATGTCTCCGACATCAACATGTAGAGTAGCAAACATAATGTAACATCACTTAAGACCAAAGATAATACAAATACTAAAATTTGAAATTAATCATGTCATCCAATGTTAAAAAAAATCACACAATTTTTTTTTAAACAACATTCTACCCCCCAACCTATTCTAAACATGAAAGGAAAATATGCATGCAGAAATGTGAAAATGATGCATAAAAACTAATTAGAAAAATTACACGTAAAATGATAGAAAACGAAAATGGTTTTTTTTTTTTTAAGAAGATGCGTTTCTAGAGGCATTACACTCCATATTCAGCCATCTTCGACTCAAAAGTTGGAAAATGTATATTTATAAGGAGAAAGTAAAAAGAAGAAGAAAAATGAACATCAAAACATAATAAAGAAAAAGAAAATGTCTGAATTTTTTTTTTTAAACAATGAAGATGCGTTTCTAGAGTCACTACACTCCATATTCAGCCATCTTCAACACAAAAAGTTAGCAACAGTTAGTTTCTACAACAAAAAATTAGTAAAAACTTAACCAAGATTCCACATTTGTCGACTATTCCCTCCCCCCAACCAGAACGAAACATTGTCCTCAATGTTTTAAAGGAAAGAAGTAGAGTTTAGAAGACATCACCTGGGTGGTGTAACACAGAAGAAAATATTTACAGGCGAAGAGTTAAATCTAATTTGTACTTCTTACTGCCGCTACTGTTACCATCATTATTTGGACGCTCCAACACAAAGGTCCAGGGGTTTGGCTCCGGTTTATAAGCTTGTAACATATCAAGTAGCTCATTAGCAGTGTGAGCACAAATAAAAAGTTTTTTCGCATGGGAAGGAATGAAGTAGTTTTTTATTGCATGGTTGAGAAATGCGATAAAGCCATCATAAAAGTTATTGACATTTAACAAACCGATGGGTTTCTAGTGAATGCGCAGATGGGCCCAAGATGCTAGTGTGATAAGTGCCTCTAGTGTTGCAAGATCTCCTGGAAGGAAAATAAAAGCATAAGCATGATTAAGCATTTCAGTTATTCTTTCTTGCATACCTGAGACGACTAACTCTTCTCCAGTTGATGAGTCAGACGAACTGCCCAATGGTTTTAGAACTTTTGGGATGATGCCTAACACTTGGCTGCCTCTGATAAAAGCTGCTTCTGAGACCATTTTCGATAACCCTCGATTACCTCCTCCATACACCAAGTGTAATTTTCTCGCTGCTATGCTTCGGCCAAGATCTATGGCTGCCTCAACGAACTCTTTATGTTTGCCATAGGTAAATCCAGAAAGCACACAAATGTTCTTGAATTGTCTATTGGGAGTAGGCCATTGCGATATTTCTCAAAAACGATTTGTGAGTGCTTGACAAAAGAAATCACATTTAAGAGTCTTGGTGATAATGGGTCACAGTTGTGTATGAAGTAATATGTCAGTGTCAAATAACGCGTAAAGCACGTGGCTCACGAGTCAAAAAGGAAACAGTAAAAAGGAAAAAGCAAACAGTAATAAAATTATTAAAGACAATAATGCACACAATAAAACAATAGTGAAATAAAATAACAAGAAAGTAAAAGGATATTTACGGTAGTTGCATGGCTCACATCTTCCTCGGTTTTACGTCCGAAAGCGGAACGCCTCTATGGGTCGAGGATAGCTTCCTATCCAGTTTTCTTATAAACCGGCAAAAGCAGTCGTTTATAGTCGATTCCGAGACTATATCGTGCATGCTCTTTCTGAAATAATGGCCATAACTGGAGAATCGCTCCTTGCACATATCCACTGGGATGCGTTTCAAGAGACAAAAGGATATCATCCAATGACTCCTTATTCAAGCCATCCCTAATGAATTGAATTTTATCTTCCCTGTTATCAGACACCATTCCTAAAGAACATGGGTTTCTATCGCAACTCATTCTAGCACACTTATGACAAGCAACAGAAATTCTTCGAGCTCGTCGTTTTCTTGCATAATTTCCTTTACCACAACCAGGCGTGAATGCAATAAATTTTGGAGGTAACTCACCTGCCAATCGTACTTTCGCCTCGATTAACCAACGGATGTCAGCAGGTATGTTATTCCTCATGAGCAATCGCATGCATTCGGACCGAGCTTTATAGATCGTAAGGAGGGCATTCTGAGGAAGTGAAGGGAATCGCTTGTGAAGCTTCGCTAGAGTCTCGTTTCTGTCCATACCTTCGCCTCAGAATATCAGTTATTATGGGAAACTGAAGTAACCGACTTGATTGTCACGGAGTACCGTTATCCGCCACTTCACCGGGGTAACAAACTAAAGCACACAAACAGAAAAACAAATTAAAACAAACAAAGAAAATTAAAATCGTCCTCTTATTGAATTTACCTCAAGCTCCAACTGGATGTCGTAAACACTTCTCTCAATGTCTCTGAGTTGGCTTTCTAAACCCTCAACATAGGCTACTAACTCTGGTGGTTGTAGAGCCCAAATACGATGTGTTTTACAAAATTGAATCTGCCTTTTGAGATGAGTTTTGACACGTTGAAGTGGTTTAAGAATGTTCAGGAGGAACGGTCTAAGTATGAGACTCATGATTAACAATGATAAGAGAAAACTTAATAGTTAAACAAATACACTTATGCAAAAATAATTTCAATTAGCAAAAGAATAATATAAAGAAAGAAAGAAAAATTAAATCAACGCAAAAGAAAAAAAAATCAATTCAAATTTGGTGGGTCACTCAAATTTATTTCGGTGTCTTTTTCATGTGGTTGGTACTCTAGATATGGCTTTAATCTTTGACCATTAACTTTAAACGTGACACCGTTCTTTGGGTCCTTAATTTCGTGTGGAAAAACAGTATGAACAATAAAGGGACCGGACCAACGAGCGTAACTTACCAGGAATAGGTGCAAGCGAGAATTGAATAAAAGCACTTTTCGACTGAGTGAACGATTTTCTCATAATTTGCTTATCATGGAAGACTTTCATTCATTGCTTGTAAATCTTGGCATTTTCGTATGCGTCATTGCTAATTTCTTCAAGTTCTGCCAGTTGTAATCTTCTTTCTGAGCTGGCTTGCTGCATGTCAAAGTTGAATTTCTTGATGGCCCAGTACGCACGATGCTCGAGTTCCACAGGTAGGTGGCAAGCTTTTCCATACACTAGCCTATAGGGTGACATCCCAATCGGGGTCTTGAAAGCCGTTCTATATGCCCATAATGCATCATCAAGTCTTAATGACCAATCTTTTCTGTCCGGCCTCACCGTCTTTTCTAATATGTGCTTTATTTCTCGATTGGAGATCTCAACTTGCCTTTGGTTTTGCGGATGATACGGAGTCGCCACTTTGTGTGTGATTGAATACTTTGTCAAAAGAGCTTTGAATGCTTTGTTACAAAAGTGGGCACCACCATCACTGATTATTGCTCGAGGGAATCCAAAGCGTGAAACAATATTGCTTTTAAAAAATCCTATCACCACTTTGTGATCATTGGTTCTACATGGAATTGCTTCTACCCATTTCGATACGTAGTCAACACCAACCAATATGTATTGATGGCCAAAAGAAGGGGGAAAGGGTCCCATAAAGTCGATACCCCATACGTAAAAAATCTCAACCACTAAAATTGGATTTAGTGGCATCATATTCCTTCGTGTAATGCTCCCCATTCGTTGACACCTATCACATGAAGAACAGAAAGTGTAAGCATCTCGAAATATAGTTGGCCAATAAAAACCACATTGTAAAACTTTAGTTGCTGTTTTCTTAGCACTGAAATGGCCTCCACAAGCTTGTTCATGGCAGAATGAAAGGATATTCTGAATTTCACTTTCTGGGACACATCGTCTAAAAATTTGGTCTGCACAATACTTGAACAAATACGGGTCATCCCAAAAGAAATTCTTTATCTCTGCAAAGAATTTAGCCTTGTCTTGCTTGGTCCAATACTCTGGAAGTTTACCTGTAACAAGATAATTAACTATATCAGCATACCAAGGTAATACTTCTACACTCATTAATTGTTCATCTGGAAATGACTCATTCAATGGTAATGATTCTGTAATTGTGTCAAAATGGAGACGAGAGAGGTGGTCCGCCACAACATTTTCTGTGCCTTTCTTATCCTTGAATTCCAAGTCAAATTCCTGCAAAAGTAACACCCAACGAATTAGTCTGGCTTTTGCATCTTTCTTTGTAAGAAGATATTTAAGAGCAGCATGATCCGTGAATATAATTATTTTACAACCAATGAGATAAGATCGAAACTTCTCTAATGCAAACACTACTGCTAGTATTTCTTTTTCAGTAGTTGAATAGTTCAACTGTGCATCATTCAATGTCATACTAGCATAGTAAATAACATGGGAAATTCGATCAACTCTTTGTCCTAATACTGCTCCTACTGCATAATCAGATGCATCACACATGAGCTCAAATGGTAAACTCCAGTTTGGGGGCTGAATGATGGGTGATGATGTCAACAACTGCTTTAATTTTTCAAAAGCCACAAGACATGAATCATTAAAGATAAAAGGTACATCCTTAGCAAGTAAATTGCATAAGGGTCTAGAAACTTTGCTAAAATCTTTAATGAAACGTCTATAAAAACCAGCATGCCCAATGAAAGATCTTACTTCTCTGACTGTTTTGGGTGGAGGAAGATTAGAAATGAGATCCACCTTGGCTTTTTCAACCTCAATACCTTTGCTTGAAATGATGTGACCGAGAACAATACCTTGTTTTACCATAAAATGGCATTTCTCCCAATTTAAGACCAAGTTCTTTTCGATACATCTCTGCAGAACTAGTGTTAGATGATGTAAACATTGATCAAACGAATCACCAAAGACAGAAAAGTCATCCATAAAGACTTCAAGAAATCGTTCAACCATATCAGAAAAAATGCTTAGCATGCATCGTTGAAATGTAGCAGGTGCATTACATAATCCAAATGGCATTCTCCTATATGCAAAAGTGCCAAAAGGGCAAGTGAAAGTGGTTTTCTCTTGATATTTTGGTGCTATGGGAATCTGATTATATCCTGAATAGCCATCTAGAAAGCAATAAAATTCGTGGCCTGCTAATCTATCAAGCATTTGATCGATAAATGTTAAAGGAAAATGGTCTTTACGTGTGACAGAATTTAATTTTCTGTAATCAATGCATACACGCCACCCTGTAGTTACTCTAGTTGGTATCAATTCATTATTAGCATTGGTAACTACTGTGACTCCTGACTTTTTAGGGACAACTTGTACAGGACTGACCCATGAACTATCAGAAATTGGGTAAATAATACCTGCGTCTAATAGCTTAAGGACTTCTGTTCTAACAACTTCTTTCATATTAGGATTTAACCGACGTTGCATTTCCCTAGTAGATTTAGCATTTTCATCAAGGTGAATGTAATGCATGCAGTCTACTGGGTTTATACCTTTTATGTCTGCTATGGTCCATCCTAATGCTCTTTTGTGCTCTTTTAAAACATCCAACAACTTACCTTTTTGTTCGTCATTTAGGGATGATGAGATGATTACCGGTAGAGTACTTTCTTCTCCCAAAAACGCATATTCCAGAGTGTTGGGCAATAGTTTGAGCTCGAGTTTCGGTGGTGATTCTGATAATGGAATGAGTTTCTTCTCTGATGGTGCTAGTTGTTCAACTCTTGACTTCCATTTATTAGTGTCCATGGATGGTGCTGAGTCAAGTAGGGCGTTGACCTCATCGACTGATCTATCAATATCAAAATCAAAACCAAAGTGAGTTAAGCATGTTTGTAAAGGGTCATCACTAAGGTTTGAAAGAAAAGTGTTATCAACTATTGTTTCTATTAAATCCACATCAATAATTCCATCATCTGCATTGTGAGGTTGTTTGGCAATGTTGAAGATGTTCAGCTCCATAGTCATGTTGCCGAAGGACAACTGCATATTTTCGGTCCTACATTGAATGTGAGCATCCGCAGTTGCCAAGAAAGGTCGGCCTAGAATAATGGGGATGTGCTTACTTGAATCCTGTATTGGTTGAGTGTCAATTACAATGAAATCAACAGGAAAATAAAACTTGTCTACCTGGAAAAGCACGTCCTCCACAATGCCACGAGGTATTTTCGTGGACCGAGCGTCGTAACACCTGAGTTGGGTGTAATTCTCCAAGTCCAAGTTTCACAAACACTGAATAAGGTAACAGATTTACACTAGCTCCTAAATCCAACAAAGCATTCTCAATTGTGTGGTTCCCTATGCTACATGAGATAGTGGGGGAGCCTGGGTCTTTGCATTTTAAAGGAATTTTATGTTGGAGTATAGAACTAACGTTTTCTGTTAAAAATGCATTCTTTTGAACATGCATATTTCTCTTTTTAGTACAAAGGTCTTTAAGAAACTTGGCATAAGATGGAACTTGCTTAATAGCATCAAGCAAATGGATATTAACACTTACCTGTTTGAAGATTTCGAGAATCTCACCTGTGGATTTTCCCTTCTTGCCTTTAGCTAACCTCTGAGGAAATGGAGCTTTGGGAACGTATTCTCGTGGGTTGGTTTCTTCTTTCTCCTCCGGTGATGAGTCGTCAATATTCACAGGTATAATTTGATTTTCTTTTGTCACTGACATCTCTACTTTGTTGTCGACTTCTTTTCCTTTTCGCAAGGTCATGACTGCTTTGACTTCTCCATGCTGCTGTGGTGAACTGGTACTTGCTTCATGTACTCCTTTAGGATTAGGCACTGGTTGACTTGGAAACTTACCTTTCTCAACAGTCATTGCCAAGGTCTGAACTGAAGAAGCAAGTTGTCCCACCATCTTCTCGAGGCTTGAAACTGATTGGGCTTGTGAATTGAAGCCTGCTCTCAACTCATTTCGTAGTCCATCAATGGTGCGGTTCTGTTGCTCAATCGTAGAGTGAGTAACATTCTTGAGATTCTGGAATGAATCCTCCCATGGTCTGGGTTGAGAGTAGTTCTGGTTCTGATTGAATGGTCTAAATGGGGGCTGAGAGGCTTGAGGAATTTGAGGAATTGGTTGCATTGGTGGAGCTGGAGCTGCTGGTCCATTCTGTTGGAGTCCTTGAGACCATGAAAAATTGGGGTGGTCTCTCCATCCAGGGTTATATGTGTTGGAGTATGGGTTGTAATTTGAAGGTTTTCTCATAACACCCATGGCATTGGCTGGATATGAGTCGTGTGGCTCTGTTGATTTAGCGATCGATAACGATGCTATTTGTCGAGAGAGACCTTGATTATTGCTTTGACTTCTTTAATTTCGAACTAGATTCGCCAATGTGAACCTCATTCACTCCCTTAATTCTTCTAGTATTCCTGAGTGATCGACTCCGTTGTTGGGAATTATCTGTTGGTCGCTGGAAGAATTCCCAAATCTCTGATGCACTTTTTGACATTAGCTCTCCTCCACTTGTTGCCATTAGCCATTCTTGCACATTCGGCAATAATCCCTCCAAAAAGTATTGGCATTGGTGCCATTTCTCATACCCATGATGTGGACACTTCAAGAGCCCATTGAATCGCTCCCATGTTTGAAAAATTGCTCGTCCTCTCTCGGGTAAACTCCGAGATTTCCTACGAATAGCATTGGTTTTATGCCGGGAAATATTTATTTAGAAATTTTGTTACCATTTGTTCCCATGATGAAATGCTATTAGCGGGTAATGTATTAAAGCGAGCTCTATCCTTTAAAGAAAATGGGAATAGTCTAAGTTTTACATCATCATCTGAAAAATTCTCATATTTAAATGTTTGACAAATTGCATGAAAATAATTCAAATGATTATATGGGTCCTCATTTTCTAGGCCATAGAATGTGGGGAGACAATTTAGCACACTAGGTTTTAGTTCAAAACTCCTAGCAACTACATTTGGGTATCTTATACATGATGTGCTCAAATAAGCTAAGGGACTAAAATAGTCCTTAAATGGCCTCTCCTGTGGTGCTTGTAAATCCATTCCAAATTTAATTTTAATGTGCTTTTGTGTGCGAAGTGTTTTTTCTAGTTCAAGGTCTATAGGTTCAAGATTAGGTAATAATGACCTACGACCATTCATGCAAAACAAATAAAATAAAAATAAAGATGGGAACAAAACAAATAAAAATAAAGAAGAGGGAGAAATTACGATACTAACCTTATTGCGCTATTACAACCTTTCTATAAAAATACACAAAAATAAATACGTGAAATAAATTAATTGAAAATTAAATTAAAAAATTACAAAGAAAAATAAATTGAAAATTAAATTACAGAATTTTAAAGAAGAAAAGAAATACCAACCTTTAAATGTAGATTCACTTTTTTTTCTTTTTTTTTAATAAAAAAATACAAGAAAACAAATAAAAGAAATTATTCACAAAAATTAATTCTATTAATTAAAATTACTTACCTCCTCGGCAACGGCGCCAAAAACTTGTTGTGCAAATTTTAATGTACTCACAAGCGCACGAATCTATTGTAGTATAGATCAATGGTGACGAGTGTCGATCCCACGAGGAGGTGGATTTTAATTGTGTGTAGAATTAATTTTGTAAATGGGTGATTGGATTTGTGGTGGAAATAATTTGGAATATGCTAAAACTTAAATTAAAATGGCGAGAATAAATTCTAAAATTGGAATTGCAATGGCGAGAATAAATTGAAGATAATTCTATTAAAATGAAGTACTTGGGTATCTGGATCCGTATCAACATGTATCATGGGCTAAATAATCCGTATTAATACCAATTAAATCATGAGGGGGGAATCCACACCTCATGAACCACGCTCTAATCAATATGGTGCTAAGGGCTTATCGTGCCAAATAATAATAACCTTGTAAGATTAGACAAGATTAGTATTATTTGTCGACGAGAAGTCAAAACATCCACAAAAACTAGAGGGGAAGAGAAAATAAATTTACCAAATAAAGCCCATGACACATGTTGAGACTTCACCTTCAACCCAAGCTTGAAAGAAAATTAGCCACTCATAATTGAACTAGGAGCAAAATAGAAATTTATTAAAATACGAAGAAAATACAAGATGGAGAAGGAATTAGAAAATGGAGTCCAAAATGCATTCGGGGATATCAAATTGGGGAGGCCCCTTTTATAGATACATGGAGTAAATCATCGGATTAAAAGATTTGGGACGAGATTGCGCCACGTCATCGATCGCGGTTTGACCACGCGGATGAATACGGTTTGACACGGATGAAGCGAATGGTTTGGTTGAAAATAATCGTGTGATGCATGCACCGTGACGCGAGATTTGTCGTCCCGATATACGTCGCCACCATCAACATAAGAATTTTAGTCCAATCGTAATCGTGCCACATCATCGGTCAATGCCACGCGTCATCGATCCGTCTATGTGAAGCAGTCGTGAAAGCGATGCGATATCTGATCGTATACGTGAATAGTACCGTACATGTGAATAGTGCTATTTTTCCTTTTATGCTCCTCCTAAGGTTTTCGACCGTCCTGAGTTCAAAAGTGATGTCCGTTTTGCGGTCTGATCTCTCATTTATTGTGAAATGACTATAATGCCCCTAAAATACATAAATTACTTAATTAAAATAAAACACACGTAATTAAATCACAAGAATGTTAAATACATAAAAGTAAGGGTTGTTAGAAAGACTTGAAGTGTAAAATTACGGTTTTCTCCTTTATAAATATGCATTTTCTAACACTCAACAGTAACCAGGTGCATGCGAGCTCAAACACATAGCATGAAATCAGTCGTTCAAAATTAAACGTTGGATCGAAGGGCTAGCAGCAATTTTTCAAAGGTTTCTGAGTCCGTAGAATCCAAATTTTACATCTGTTTTTCTTATGCAAACACCATGAATCTAAGAATTTACCTACAAAACACAAAAAAAAAATCATACTTAAAAATAAATTGAAATACTAGTTATGCAACCCAAGAGGGGGTGAATTGGAATTTTAAAATTTAAGCTAAATAAACCACACAACAATTCATTCTATTGCCAATTATAATAAATAATAATAAATTTAATAAAGCACAATAATAAAAGAGCAAGGGAAGAGAGAGCAAACACAATGATTTTTACGTAATTCGACAATCCTCGCCTACATCCTGAAATGCAAGTTATGCAACCCAAGAGGGGGGTGAATTGAGATTTTAAAACTTATGCAAAACAATTCGCACAGCAATTTAATCTATTACCTTAATCAAATAAAAAATAATAAATTCAATAAAGTACAATAATAAAAAGAGTAAGGGAAGAGAGATCAAACACAATAATTTTTACGTGGTTCGACAACCCCCACCTATGTCCACGCCTCCAAGCCAACCAAGCTCGGGGATTTCACTATCCAAACCTCCCAAGGCTTCAAGTTCTTTATAATTGACTTTCAAGGTGTCAATAAACCTTTACAACTAAAAGATTATCTCCAAATCTCTTCACTCAAGTGTTTCTCATACTTATACACTCACAAATTTGATGAGAAAATAAATATTACAACAAAGAAACTCTCTTTTAGAGTGGATATACAAATTACAGCACAATAATGATTCAATATATGATGATTTGCGAAATGAAAACTTAATATATGTTGTACGCACTTGTTTATGCTTGCAAAAATCTTGAAATTGAAATTGGAATTGAGTTTATATATCTTAAGCACAAAATCTAGTCGTTATAGGTAACTTCTAGCAAGCAAGCGACTAGCCGTTTAATTTAGTCGGCTCCCCACTTCAGAACAGTAAAGTTACTGTTAAATTTGAATTTTGCTACAGTAACATTGTTCACAAAAATTGTATTTTTGCCTAAAACTTGTAGTAATTATATTGTGGCTAAAATGTCATACAACTTTGGAAATAGGTCCAATCTCAAAATTTCTAAATGATGTTTGTCATTCCCAAAACTTTTTAAAATTATGATATGACCCAAAAATATAATATTTTTTAAAGAAATCCTTTTCAAAATTTAACAAAATACTTATAAATTTTAAAGTTCTCAAAACCTTTTCAATTTAGTCCAAAATTTGGAAATATGAAATTTTCTTCAGCGGCTAGCCGCTAGCTCTCAAGCAGTTAGCAATTAACTCTTTGTCTATTTTTAATATTTACATTTTGACCCCAAAATGTTTAGAAATTAAAGTATGGCCCAAATGTTTCAAATATTTACAAATAGATTGAAATATGAAATTCAAAACAATACTTATTAAAATTAAATATTTTAAAACTTTTTCATTTTAGTCCATATCTTGAAAAATAGCAAATTTCATAAAATGCTTGGTTTATAATTGTAAAACCTTTTACTTATGAAAAATAATGATTTATTAAATGAAATCTTGAGCTTCTCAAATGCTAAACCATACATATATTAAATCATGCCGGCTTTACAAGAATTGTTGCAATAATGAGTTCGTTGAGCTCTAAACTTTATTCTTGATCATTTCGCTGTTCGTTGAGTGTCTTGAACTTAATTTCACGTGATTCACTTCATCATAAATATTATCCTTCAAGAACTAGTAAAAATTTGAAATATAATATTTATCAAATCACTTAAAGCACATGTTTGTTATCATCAAAATTACATTATGTGTAACCCTTTAGGCTAACACATCCACGCCTCCAAGCTCACCAGGCTTGAGGATTTTACTAAGTGAGCCTCCAAGGCTTCAATAACTCTTACAATTGACTTCTAAGATGTCAATAGACTTTTAGAACAAGAGATTATCTATAATCTCTTAACTCCAAGTATATTCCAACACTTACAATTACTCAAAAACAAAGATTATAAATGAATTTTCTCTCACACAATGTAAATGATTGCAAATGAATACTCAAAGTGTAAATACAAGAACAAGTTTAAGGCTCAATGAAGATTGTATTCTCAATTACAAGCTCAATAATAACTCTTAGATCTCATCATATTTGAATTTGATTGATTCATTTCATAGTTGGAGCTTAAAACTAGCCGTTGTTGACTTTCTGAGAGAAATTGGATTGCCGTTAATTGCTATCGGTTAACCGTTTTGATTAGTCCAAATGATCGTTGGGCTAAATTTCAAATAATTGATTAACTGTTTAGAGTTATCGGTTCGCTGTTAATTTCCAAAATCCTGCAAAACAAATTTGGCTTGACCATTTTTGCTAAACGGTTCAAGGTTAACATGTAATTTCATTACGGAAATTATCAGTTAACCGTTTGATATTAAAAGCGCGAGTTAACTCCTAAAACCTGCAAAACAAATTATGCTTATCCGTTCTTGCTAAACGGTTCAAGATTAAAGTTAATACCTCTCTAAAAATTATCGGTTAACCGATTGCAGTAAACAATTCACCATTTTTTTTCCAGAATCAACATTTTTTTTTATAAAATTTTGCAGAAAATGATTTTCTGATTAAAGTTAATGATTATCCAAATTTCATGAACATTTCTAGCAATGTTATACGGCTTTTAAGAAATTGTTTATTAAAGAAAGCTCTAACATTTTTAATAAAAAACATATAAAGTTCGTTATCATCAAAATCAATATTATAAACGTATAAATTGTAACATTCTCTCATTTTTTTATGATGACAAACCTTACAAGATAAATGAAAAAAGAAAATGTAGATTCACTCCCTAAATATTTATGCAATTTTACTCCCCCTAAATATATGCTCCCCTTAAGTATATGGTCAATCAATTTTTTAATATATGTTTATCCAACAATAGCATATATAACGTCTTTTAAAGTCAGATTCCTAAGTCTGAATTATCTGTGTTCATGTTGAAATTGTGTCATTAATCCTTGGATCACGTGTTACACATAACCACTAGGATGCGTCTCAAGAGTTGATAAGATGTTGTCATTGAAAAACTCCTTACTCAACCCATGCACAATGAATTGAATCTTATCCACATGATTATCAGATACATACCTCAAGAAATGACAATTTGTGTTGCAAGTCTAGCATGCACATGTATAACACCCAACATGTTAACTTTGTGCTTTTTGGTGTAAGTGCTCTTCCCCAAGCTAGGCATGGGACAAAGAAATGATACATCAAAGATCTCACCAGCTAATGAAAATTTACCTTTAATAAGCCAACAAACATTTTTAGGGATTCCATACATCGTCAATAGCCTTGTTCTTTTAAATCGTGCTTGATAAATATTTATTAAAGAGTTTATAAAGAGTGAAGAAGAATTTGAATTCAGTTTCTTGACAATTTCTGCCATGCTTGTTGACATAGGTATTAGTTATGTGGGAAAACTAAAAGAACCGTCTACAAGAGTCACGAAATATTGTCATCCGCCATTTAACTAGTGGAAAAATTAAGTACCCTATTAAACAGAAAAACACAATAAACAAAAGACAAAATAAAAAAAGCAAAAACAAAAATAAATAACAAAATGATACTTAATTTTCACAATAGATAGGTTTAAAAAAAGAAACAATTCTCAATATATTAAGTTGGCTCAATTTCTACAACCCTATATAGGCATACGTTTTTCACAACAAATGGGCCACTCCACTTTGACTTTAACTTCCATGGAAATAAATGAAGACGAGAATTGTAAAACAACACCTTTTGACCAAACTTAACTACTTTTCCAAAAAATCATTTATCATGAAAAGCTTTGGTTTTTTCCTTAATAATTCTTGAATTCTCATATGCATCATCTGTTAATTCCTTAAGTTTATTCATTTGTAATTTATGCACATTACTAGCGTCATCAAGATTTGAATTAAATGTTTTAATGGCCCAAAATGATTTATACTCAAGCTTTGTGCTTCCTCTTCCTTTGTCTCTTCAAGTTGTCATATGTCTTCAAAATTTAATTGGCCACTGTCATCTTTAGGTACTACATAGAATCAAGTATAGAACATATGTAAACAAGTTTCCATAGAGTCTAAAAGATCATCATCTCGAATGTGTTCCTCAATGATTGGTTCAATGAGCTTAATATCCTCATTTTTACTATCTTCATTTTTCTTATCATAAGGTTGTTTACACTTGTTGAACACATTAAGTCTTAACATTTAAGTTGCTGAAAGATAGATTCATCACTCCATTCTTATAATTAATCAAAGCATTAGCAATGGCTAAAAAGAGCCGAACTAATATGATAAGAGTTTGCTTGTATTCATCAACAATTAGTTCAGTTTCCAAACAAAAAATCCATAAGATATATGAAATTATCGACGTGACTAATACATCCTCAATTATCCCTCTTAGTACTTTAATCGACCTATCAACAAGTAAAAGAATGGTAGAGGCTGGTTTTAACTCACCAAAATTAAGTTGTCAATACATTGAGTATGGAAGCAAATTGACAATAGCATTAAGATCAAGTAAAGCATGTTCAATTTTATAGTCCCCAATAATGCAATAGATAGTTGGACAACCAGGAGCCTTGTGTTTAATAAAGCTTACATGTTTTATTATAAAAGCTTTCTTTTGTACCTTAAGTTTCCTTTTAACAATATATAGATCTTTCAGAAATTTAGCATAAAATGGTGTATGTTTAATGATATTTAGAGATGACCTTTTTTTGTTTGAAAACTTCATAAATCTTAGGATTGTTCTTTGATTTCCCTGGCTTGATCAGGGCTTGAGAGAATAAGGGTACAAAGGGGAGTTGGTTATTTCTTCCTTGGGTAAAGGTTCGTCAACCTCTTCTTTACTCTCTGAAATTGACTCCTTACCTAATATAACCAATTTGACTTAGCTCATGTTTTGGCTTTCTATACTACACATTTAAGGGTGTTGTTTAACTGTTAGGATTTGGTTATCATTGAGAAGAAACACTTACTTTTTTTCATTAATGATAAGAACAAATATAAGTTTAGAGATACTGTCTGTTAAGTTTTTCAAGGTTTTCTTAGTTTAGTTATTAATGGACTATTAATTTAATAAAAGAATGCAATGTATTTTCAAGAGTTTTCTTAGTGGCAAGATATAAGGTGGGTAACTTTAAGAGTTTTTAAAATTCTAATATGTATCAGGAGGTGGCTATGAAGTTTGTGCATAATTGTCATTTCTTCAACTAAAATTTAGGTAATTCCTCTAATCAGAGTTGTAGGTTAATTAGTATGGATTAAGATTCAACCTTTTTGAAATTGTCTGCATCATTTACTTGTTCTTGCAAACTTTCTTTCAAAATCAACAAGGTCAAACAATCTTGAGTAGAATGATCAATAGAACTACAAAACATGACATGAAATACCTTAAATAGATTTAACATAATCAACTTTTTAACTCTAATGCTTCGACTTTTCTAGCCAAAGATGCAAATTTGGCTTGAAGGTCATAATCTTCCCTAAGGTTATATACGCCTTCATCGGATAGAGATGATTGGAGTTTACTTAATAACTCATAAGGACCAATCGTGTCTTAGTGTTGTGCACTCTCTATTATATAGTCAAGATAATGGGAAAAGGACACAGACACCCCCAACGTATGATAAAGGGACACAAAACTCCCTAATGTTTGAAAAAAGACATACAGACCCTAATTTCTTAACGGAAACTGTTAGTTTTAACGGAAATTATAATTTTAATGTGTAATTACTGTTATATCCTTTTAGCATATAAAAAAAATTATTCATTATCTATTTTACCCATATATTATTAATAAAATTACGAATATACCCTCATTATTCAATTTTTCTATTAAATTTTTTGTCCATATAATAAAATTATTAATAATTTTTTATTAAATTCTCTTCAAGCCAAATAATTTTAATCCATTATTTAAGAATAAAAATAAATAAAATTCGTTATTAATTTTCACAACATTGTTGAGCATCTTTTATTGAGAAATAAGAGCAATTACACTCCAAAAATCAGCAATATAACTCCTAGTGACAGGCTGACATTAAGCCAGCTCAGTTCATGTTTTCCTCCTTATCCACGTTCGTATACAAGTGTTGAAACATTCCATGCACACAATTTTCGAAGTGGAAGTCACTTCATTCTTGAACTCTTGTAAGCCTTGGCCAGATGTTCTTGAGAGCCTCTTCACTGCAATTTCCTTGCCATCTGCTAATACACCCTGCAATTAAATTTTCTTTTCATATGCATGGATTAATGTTGCAATTTATAGCTGCATTGGCATCACTTCATATTTACCTTGTAGACGGGGCCGAATCCACCTTCTCCAAGCTTATTTTCTTGAGAGAAATCCTGTGTAGCCTTGACTATGTTGATGAGATCCAATGTAAACAGAGGAAACGCTTGAGATTCCTCCTGCTTCTCTCCATGTAGAAGAACATCATATGAGTAATCGCTGCTAATTCTACCATCTCCTTATCCTATATTTGCTTTCTCTTTTGCAAGACAAATGGATTAACTTTACTTTTTAATATTAAAGAAAGGGAGGCGGGTGGAGTTTAAGAGAAGTGAACCGTGGATTGAAGATGCATGCGCAGCATCCACGCGAACGAGCAGCAACGACGCATGAGCAGCAGCCAAACCCGGTCTCGATCGACGCGGCGCGGCGAATCCGGCCGCTTGCGGCATCGCAGCGACTTCCCAGCCCAGTTCAGCTGACTTAGCCCCAATTCCGTGTGAGTGTGTCCGTTAAGGATTTGTCAAGATCTGGGAGGAGCAGTGTCAGTGCGTGTGTGTTAATCGTTTTGTTCGTGTGTGGGTTTTTGGTCAATTCATTTGTTAGTAATATGCAATTACGATATTAACCTTTGACTGATTTAACGAAATTATTTTCGTTAAGAAATTGGGGTCTGTATGTCTTTTTTCAAACATTATGGAGTTTTGTGTCCCTTTATCATACTTAGGGGTGTCTGTGTCCTTTTCCCTCAAGATAATATAATGTAACTTTAGGAATTTTGACTCTACACACACTATTACACATTATTTCAACAGCATGTCTACTTTGCAAAGTTAGTATCTTATAGAAATATGATATTAACCTCTATATTTCAAAACCATGGTGTGGACAAATGTCAAGTAACTCCGTCTACCTATTCTAACATTGGTAAAGGGTCTTTGTTGGCTTTTTAGTGAAAGTGGTGATTTGTCTTTTGAAAAAAAAAATTTTGTGGGGTAAAAAGAATTTTTTTAAAAACAATTTTTTAAAAAAAAAATTGCATTTGCATGTCATCTCAAGTTTTGATGGATCCTGACCTAAGATTTCGTAAAAATATTTTAGCTTTTTCCTTTAGTAAGAAAGGAGAAAACTTAAGTCTAATTAAGTTCATGTTACATTTTTAATCAATACAACTAACAATGCTTTAGCTTTTTCCTTTAGTAAGAAAGGGAAAAAAACTTAAGTCTAATTAATTTCATACAACATTTTTTATCAGTACAACAATCACTCACTTCCACAAATTCTCTCAAGTGCAGGTGTGGAATTTCAAACTCAAAATTGCGAAAAGTAGGAAAATTTTAAATGATACTAGATTTGAAATTAAAATGCGATGCATCAAGATGAAAAATTATACATTAAGGTGCTCCTATTCTAGTAGGATGCATGTATTCTCTAAATGTCCCAGGCTAGTTATAATGATGTTGAAGTGCTTGGTTAGTTGAAAAGTTGTCAGCATCAATATCGGCTACATCTAAGGAAGGTGAAGATGATTTCCTATTTATTTTGCCATTATTTTTGTTGAACCAGTGTCTTATACAATACTGATGATGTATGTGTATCCTTGCTAGATTAAGTTATAAAGATGATACACAAACAAACAAGGAATGCATTATATGAAAATTACAAGAATACAAAATAATACAAAATCAAAAATTAAATATACAAGTAATATAAATGTACACAACAAGAATTAAAGAAAAAATAATAATAAACAAATGCAACATGAAAATGAAAAAAAATGGAACCGAAAAAATGAAATTAGAAAGTGAGAAGAAGGAAAGGAATACTTACCTCGAGATGTGGACATCTTATTATTATTATTTTTTAACAAATTTTAAAAGTCCTTATGTTGGAGTGAGGCGTAGCGGAACCAGAATTGATAGAATAAGCAAATAAGTTGTTTACAGTTAAAGCAAATTAAAAAGAAGAGCAGTCTGTGGAACAAAAATGAAAACTTTTCATTTCCATTTAATCATCTTCTTAACTAAACCACTGGTTAGACTTAATTTTGCTTAAATATCATTCTCATACTGGACTAAGCTGACGCGATTAGGTTATGCTTAAATTGAAGCGTGATTAGATCTCGTTCTAACCTAAACGACTCAATGAGATTTTTAATAGGAAAATTATCCACCGACCACCTATTTTTTCCAGCTTTTTAAAAAATACACATATCTTTATTTTTTTGGCTGAGTTCCACTTGAATTTATATTTTCTTACACTCATCCACTTCAGTTATTAAGATGTTCAGAGAATTAACGGTAAGTTGACTGGGTGACTTTTTTGTCCTTAAATAAAGAATTACAAATTTACCCAAAATAAATGGAAAAAAAAGGAAAATCAGAAGTCGCGGCTGGCCTGAGCCTAATCCCAAACTCAATCTAAAAATTGAAGAAGTTGCGGCTGTCAGGTTGTAGATCGATGACCTTGATGACGGACAACCGATCTTCAAGGCTTGAACTACTGTTGGCATTGTTGTCAATTCAAATCAAGCTACTGGTGCAGAGAAAGTGAAAGAGATTATTGGTGAGAGGGGGGGTTATATAGTGGATAAAGGAAATGGAGATGTTGTGGGATTGGGGATGCTAGTGGTGGCTTGGCGAGGGTACGACAGAGCCATGGTCGATACGTGGTCCTGTGGGGTAATATTGTTTGTGTTGCTTGCATGTTACTTACCATTTGATGATAGCAATCTTCTGGCTATGTATAAGAAGATTAATCAAAGCGATTATCAGTTCTCGTCTTTTATGTCAAAGCCACCAAGATCACTTATTTATCAGCTCCTTGATCCAAATTCGAAGACAAGAATAAGCATAGAGAAGATTATGAAATATTCTTAGTTCTCGAAATCATTGCAACAAAGAAAGACAGGGCAAGAAAGCAACCTTTTTTAGTTGGGGTAACTAATAATAATAAATATATGCTTAAGGAGAAGATACTGGAGATAGTATCAACGAATGTGTTTGATATTATATCATTATCATCAGGGTTGGATTTGTCATGTCTTTTTGAGGTGAAGAAGAGGTTTACCACGAAGGAAAAAACAAAAAGAGGCTAAAATCAAAGCTTTTCGAGAGGTAGGAAGAAGCTAAAAATGATGTCATTTTTTATTGCTCAGGTTAAATGACAAATTTATCCCTATGACATTAGCAAGGTCTTAACAGCTTAATAACAGAAGTGGATGAGTGCAAAAAAATATAATTTCAAGTGGAACTCAGCTAAAAAAACAAAGATATGTGTATTTTTTAAAAAGCTAAAAAAATAGATGGTCGGTGGATAATTTCTTTTTAATAACGCATTTAAGCGAGATTAAATGACGCTCTAATCCAAACGACTCTACAAGAGAGATTTTGATAGATAATCCCAAGGGGAATTATAAAAGGGAGAATTTTATTGAATAATTGAATCTGAGGTATCAAAACAATAAAAAGAGCTCTCTGTTTATAATAGAGTAAACCTAGTTCCCTAAGTTAACTTAAAAAGGAAAACTAAATCACAATTATAATGGAAACAAAAGATACTTCCCTAAGTCAATTAAATCTCCTACCTTAATTGACTTTAATAAAAATAGAAAGTCCTAAAATAATAAAATATCATAATAATAAAATATGCACAAGCACTTTGGATGAAACAAACAATTAGAGACTATGGCATAAATCTTGAACAAAATCCTATCAAGTGTGATAATACTAGTACTATAAATCTATTAAAGAATCTCATTCAACACTCTAGAACCAAGCATATAGAGATTAGACATCATTTCTTGAGAGATCATGTTCAAAAGGGTGATATTGCATTAGAATTTATCTCTACGGAAAAATAATTTGCCGATATTTTTATAAAACCTCTTTGCGAAGAATAATTTTCAAAAATTCGGTATGAACTTGAGATGATGAAATTTTCACATTAACATCCTTAATCATGTTATTGAAACTATTAAAATTGATTGATTAATATATTTTTTTGTTTATGAAGTGTTTTAGCATGAGAAATGAGTGATATGTTAGTAATTTCAACCATAAAGTGTTATCATATCTCATAATTGTGATGTATATGCATGATGAACATGTTTTAAATTTGAGTTTTTATGATCTTTTGGATGTTAATTATATTGATTCATGCATTAAAATGGCTTTTGAAATGTTTCAGGATCACAAAATGGTCTTAGAATCATTCAAAATTAGTCGGAAAGCAAACTATGTGCAGAGGGGCAAAGAACAGGCGGGCTAGCCGCCTGCCCATGCGGCTAGTCGCTTGGGTGCTATCCCAAACCCGATAGCAAGCGGCTAGCCGCTTGGTCACGGGTTCTCCCTTTTCTCTTTCCCTTTCACTTACTTTCTTCAACCTCTCATCATTCTCTCTCAAAGCCGAACATATCTCTTCCATTTCCACTTAAAATTTCTTCATTTCTAACTCTTTTTCATGCCAAGATCAATCTTTCAAACTATTACCCATGCATTTAACCTTCATTAAACACTTCCCAATCATCATTTCTTCACTTGTTCTTCACTTGTTCCTCTTTCTCTCTCTCACGCGTGAATAGAACTTCTCCATTTCTCTCTCAAATCTCTTCATCTCTTGCTCATTTTCTTGTTAAAATCAATCATTCAAATCATTATTCATCCATTACTCCTTCAATTTTCACTCTCAAAACAACATTTCATCAACTCTCTACATAAAACCTAAAATCAAAATCCCAACTATACCTGTTTCTCTCTCTTCATTTTCAAGCTTCTTTTAGCCCATTTTTTATCCAATATACATCATATATTAGCTTCATTCATCTCTAGGATCGATTTTCTTAGTTCAAACACATCAATTTCCCTCACAATTTTAAAAACCTAAAATTGGGTATTTAAGCTTGTTTTTGTTTCAACAATGACGGGTGGTGAAAAGTCCAAGGGCAAGCAAGTGGCCAAGAAGCACAAGGAAGACTATGGCGATTATTCGGAGTTTATATTGACTCATTTTTCGTGTCCCCTGCTTCAGAAACGATTTCTCGATAATTTCATGTCAAGGTCAGTCATTCCTCCTTATTTTGTTAATCTTAATAATTTAGCGAACTTAGAAATTTGTGACAAAACTCTTAGTGATTTTCTTATTACTAAGGGCTGGAAAAATGTATTGATTGTTTAGGAGCAATATTATGAAAATTTAGTCAAGGTTTTTTATTCAATTGAGAATGTTGTTCGGAAAATTTGTCGACAACGTGACTTGTCCTCCGAGTTTTGTCGATCTCCTTTGAAATCTTAAGCCATACCTCTTCAAATTAGAATCCTTCATTATGTTCTTCACCATGTTATAACTCCT
The DNA here is from genome assembly GCA_030449895.1 of Citrus mangshanensis. Taxonomy (NCBI): domain Eukaryota; kingdom Viridiplantae; phylum Streptophyta; class Magnoliopsida; order Sapindales; family Rutaceae; genus Citrus; species Citrus mangshanensis. The sequence goes on along the minus strand of JASUUJ010000215.1, from coordinate 9,250,213 downwards.
AGGTTTGGACATACGGATAAAGTTAACAGCTTAGACGTGGCCATATTGGACTGCCTTATCGAGGGTAAGGTGCTCAATGTTGGTTATACTATTCTTCATCATATGCTTAGCACTCCGTGTATAACCAAAAGATCCCTTTTTTATGCTAGTATTATTACCCGCATTCTCAAGTATTTCTAAGTACCTATATCCGAGCCAATCTTTTTTAATTTGAGGAAATTAGGAGACGAAGCAATAGCAAATTTGAGGTTTACATGGGTGAAAAATAGATGGTATAAAGACCGGAGATACAAATTAAAGGTTACTGAACTTGCTCCTAAAAATCATCATTTTTTTAACGATGTCCTTCCACCACACAAGCTCCCTGATCTCAGTGCTCCACATCGCTCACATCCTCCACCTTCCAAGGGCCCTTCCCACTCTACTTCAGCTGTCTCTGAGGATCTGATGCAGTAGTTGTTGACTAAAGTGGATTCTCTTTCCGATCAGCAAAGCAAACTTCAATCCCAACTTAAGGCCTTTCAAATTCAGTCCATTTCGGAGCAACAACGACTATTTGCGCAGCAGCAGCAATTATTTGATTAACAACATCACCTCTTTGCTCAACAGCAGCAGCTTCTTGATGGCCAGCAACGACTTTTTGCAGCTCTTGGATTTCCACCACCATCCTCTTCATCACATCCACCACCTCCTTAGAACTCTATTTTATTTTCAGTCATTTGTCACTATGCACTACATCTCTACATGCATTATTACCTTGATTGTGGATTGAGGATGCTTGTTATTTGATCTTTGGATATTTTATATTTGGATGATGATTTTCTAGATTCTTGGAATATTACAACCCTTTGGTTAATTACATGCTTAATTCTTATATGTTGCTTGATTAATCAATGAGGTGTTTTTTTTTTCTAAGCATGGATTTATAGTAATTTTGATGATGAAGGGAGAGAAGTCATGTATTTTGAATTCGGAGACAGGGGGACAGGTAATATATATTTTGATCTTGAAGTCTTTGTGTATGGTTTTGAAATATTAAGGAGGAGTACAAATTGTTATAGACCATATATTCAAGGGGAGTTTTATCTTAAATTCGATTTATATATTTAATTATGTATGTAATGTATTAAGGGGGAGTATTAATATCAAAATACATGAGATGTTTGTCATCATAAAAAATGGGGAGATTGTTAGCCTAAAGGGCTACACATAATATAATTTTGATGATAACAAACATGTGTCTTAAGTGATTTAATAAATATTGTATTTCATATTTTCACTAATTTTTTTAAGGATAATATTTATGCAAGTGAATAAAGTAAAATCAAGTTCAAGACACTCAACGGACAACGCAAAATCAAGAATAAAGTTTAGAGCTCAACGGATAAATTATTGTGAAAAATTCTTGTAAAGCCGGTATGATTTAATTGATGCATGATTTAGCATTTGAGAAGCTCAAGAGTTTATTTAAATAATTAATTTTCACAAACTAAAAGGTTCTACACTTATAAGATAAAGTATTTTGTAGATTTGAGTGATTAGGACTAAAATGAAAAACTTTTGCAATATTTCATTTTAATAAGTATTGTTTTGAATTCCGAAGTTGGACTTATTTACAAATATTTGAAATATTTTGGGTCATATTATAATTTATGAAAAATTGAGGATCCGAATGTAATCCAAAATGAGATAGAGAGTGAGCGGCTAACTGCCTGAGGCTAGCGGCTAGCCGACTGAGGAAAATCTCATATTTTCCAATTTTGGACTAAATTGAAAAGTTTTGAGAACTTTAAAAAATATGGGTATTATGCTAAATTTTGAAAAGGACTTCTTTAAAAATTATTATTATATTTGGGGCCATATCATAATTTCAGAAAGTCTTGGGAATGAGAAGCATTATTTAGAAATTCTGAATTAGACCTGTTTGTAAAGTTTTATGACGTTCTGGGCCATAGTGTAATTAAAAAATGTTTTGGGTAAAAAATATAATTTTATGAATAGTATTACTGTAGCAACATTCAAATTTAACGGTAACATCACTGTTCTGGGTGGCTAGCCGGATAAATCAAGTAGCTAACCGCTTGGTTGCGGGAATTTGTCTATAACGGCTAGTTTTCGGGCTTTAACTATAAAAACTCAACTCCAACTTCATTTTAAGGACTAATGCAAACATAAACAACATCATATAACACATATTGAGCTTCCATTTCACAAATCATCATTTATTGAATCATTATTGTGATATTATTTGCATATCCACTCTTCAAGAGAGTTTTTTTGTAATTTTTATTTTTTATCAAATTGTGAGTGTACAAGTGTGAGAAACACTTGGGGTGAAGAGATTAGGGAGATAATTACTTGATTGTAAAGGTTCATTGACACCTTAGAAGTCAATTGTAAGAACTTGAAGCCTTGGGAGGCTTGGATAGTGAAATCATCGAGCTTATTTGGCTTGAAGGCATGGACGTAGGCAGGGATTGCCGAACCACGTAAAAATTCTTGTGTTTTTTTTCTCTTCCCCTACTCTTTTATTATTGTGCTATATTGAATTTATTGTTTTCAATTTCATTAAGGCATTAGATTAAATTGTTGCGCGAATTGTTTAGCATAATTTATAAAAACTCAATTCACCCCCCCTCTTGGGTTGCATAACTTACATTTCAAAAGTGTAGTGGCTTATAGTGGTTCGTGGTGATTTTTGGCCGTGTTTAGTGGCAATTGATGATTGATTTTGGATGTATGGCTAAAGGAGAGTGTGACAGTGGTGCTGGTCGGCAGTGGTGAAGGCTGTAGGCGGCGGGTTTTAGGGTGGTGGCTTGCGGGATTTGGTTGCTTTCACACGGTGGCTGAATGGCAATGGTTGAAGGCGAAGCTAGCTGGGATTTGGCTAGTAGTGGCTGGTGAGTTTGATGGCAAGGTTGGCTGGCGGTGAAAGTGGTTGAACGGTGGTGGATTGCTTAGTGGAGTCGCGGGTTTGGATTGGTGATTTACAGTGGTTCAGCCGGCGGTTGAGACGGCGATGGCTGGGGTTTGGGCACTGAGTGATGGTGAGTCTGGTGGAGGGTTGAATAGCGGCTATAGTGGCCGGAGATGGTGGCGGCTAGGGTTTGTCAATTTGGAAATTTTTTTTTTTTTGTGGTGGATTTGGTATGGGTGGATCTAGAGGATTTGGGTATTCAGGAAAGCTGTGCGAATCACACAGAACCACTCTGATACCAATTGATGGAGCGAGGCATAGCAAAAGTGGAATTGATAGGGTAAAAAACACTATATATCGTTCAGTACTAGACCAAGCCGACGTGATCAGGTTACGCTCTAATCGAAGTGTGGTTACATCTCGTTCTAACCCAAATGACTCAATGAGATTTTTAATAACGCATTTAAGCGAGATTAGATGACGTTCTAATCCAAATGACTCTATAAGAGAGATTTTAATAGATAATCGCGGGGGGAGTTATAAAAGGGAGAATTTTATTGAATAATTGAATCTGAGCTATCAAAATAATAACAAAACCTCTCTATTTATAATAGAGTAAACCTACTTCACTAAATTAACTTAAAAAGGGAAACTAAATCACAATTATAATAGAAATAAAAGATACTTTCCTAACTTAATGACATTTCATACCTTAATTGACCCTAATAAAAATAGAAAGTTCTAAAATAATAAAATATCATAATTGACTCTAATTAAAATAGAAAGTTTTAAAATAATAAAATTCTAGAGTTTTAAAATACCTAAAATAACTTCCTACATCATTATCTATGCTTATTTAGTCTACAAAGTCAAATATTTCAAGGAAGTTCAAGATAAATCACAATTCATAGGTTCAAGTTTCCAATTTTATGTGAAATTTTGATCTACGACTGATTTACGCAAGGATTTTTGGGTCAAAATGAATTTCTTGGCAAGTTTTATAGTAGTACATGAATTTTAGGAAAATGAGAGGCATTAACTGAAATTTTATGAAAATTGTGACAACTAAACAAAGAAATGACAAAGGGAAAACTCAAAAGCAAACTATAAATAAAAAAATGAGGAAAAAATAAAATGAAATTGACATCAAATTTAGAAAATTTTACGACTAAAAAATGGTTGATTACCTCTGAATCTAAGAGTTCTTAGTTATAATATAACTCGATGGGTCTGGGGTCGAATTAACAGAGAATTTAAAAATCCAATTATTAATTATTAAATGAAATTAATTGTAAAAAATAAGTAAAGAATAAATAGTCCAAATTAAAAAAAAAAGTTAAAGTTACGTGATCCACTCTTAGTATTCAAATCATGGTTATAATACTCTCTCATACTTATATTTTACACTTTTTAGCAATTTGAAAATTATGTGACTTAGTTTTTAATTAACCACTTTGAAATAAATATAGTGGTTAAGTATATAATGTGCTACAAGCGTATTGGATTATTCCCACATGGTATTGGTGTGTCGACATTATGTCTAGACACCTATGTAGATCTAAGGAGATTTAGATTTACAAACAAATATAAAATGAAAATAACTAGTAGAAAATATAACTTATAAACATGTAACTAAAAATAGTAAATTTAAAACTCACTTGAGAGAATAATTAATTACATAATTTGAATTATTGAGCTTCACTTTTCACCTTAACTTAGAAAATCAATCACTCATATTGGCAAGCAAAACACTCATTTCATTTAATGAATTTGTAAAAGTATAATATAAGAAAATTGAAAAGAAAAGAGAAGAAAGAAACAAATCTCTTATTAACTGCACTTTTCCCAAAAATTCACTATAGATTTACACTAATTTTCTTTGCAAACCTCTAAAACCCACCACTCATTTGTGCGATCTCTAGGCAAACTCTGAGTTGTTCAAATGTGGACATCTACATGATATTTTTTGTGAGATTGCAACCACAACCTTTAGATGAGTTTTACTAATGTAATAAAGGGTCTAAGATGGTAACCATTATGGAACATTATTTCAACCTAATCAACGACTATAAATGAAGTCAAATCAAGACCCTTCATTGCATCTTTTGTCAAGTTGGTTGAACTACTACATTGATAAGTGTTAAATTTAGTGCAATGAAGCGCATGTGAGTTTAGACACAATAAACAATCTCATCTTTCAAAATTAATGTTTGATCGAAGGGCTAGTAATTCTTCTAAAAGCTTATGAGTCTTCAGAATCTAAAACATTTGTTTCTCTGATCCAAGCATCAGGAATTTAAGGATTTACCTACAATACACAAAATCATACTTAACAACAAATAAAAATAGACAATTCATAAAATGGGTTACAGATTCGGAAATGTGATTAAATTGTTAGTGTTATCAACACTGTTAGTGAAAAATGATAATTTTAACCTTTATTAAATATATACTTTATAGTATTAATCGATTCGTTAATATGAACATGGCTCTTCCAAATCCTTCAATCATATCTATAGGACCTGAGAATAGCATTCACTTTAGATTCAATTAATGTTAAATTCATAAAGTATTTCTTATTACAAAGAATAGTGCGTGTAGTTGCACTTTCAGCTAAAAATATCTCTTCATCATGCAATCCCCTTTAAAAAATTCATATTTAGAGCAAACTCGTGCTGATAATATGTTGTGGATCTATGTGGAAGTATTCTGAGTAATTTTGTACAAGAAGAGTATGAAGATTGGAACGAAATAATACTATATAAATATTTTTGAGAAAACGAACAAGCAATAGATTTCCATTCCTTTCAAAATGTCCGCAAGTCTGCAGTTTACAATGGATGGTGGCCCATTTATAGCAAAGCCCCACTAGCCATTTCCTCTACAAAATCAAGCGGTGTAGCATCGGTTCGGGTCTGATTTGTATGAACAGAACAAGGAATATGTTTTTTTATAGACGGACCTAATGGACTGTCAGGCTTTTAGGCCTTGCATATAGGCCCATTTAAGCCCACGTACTTAAACAGTTCAGTCTGGACATTATATTGAGAGCTTTCAATTGAAGCACTGGTGCCATTCTTCCTTTTTCTTTTGTCAAAAAAAATGAAAATAAAATAAAGGTTACTTTTGTACTTCTATAAAGAAAACCATTTTAACAACAATTACTTTTTGGACAACCATTTTTCCTTTTTCTTTTGACAAAAAGTAAGGGTTAAACTATTTCGAAAATAAACTTGATAGTGATAATATAGTTTTTTGTTTTAATATTACTCCCACAATTATAAAGAGATTCAAACCTCAAAATGAAATGTCAACTGAATTAAAAAATTCGTAAAGATGGTGATAATAATTCTAAGAAAACAAGATTGAACACAAATTGACTAGTATTATAAATAAATAAAATTGTTAATATTAAAAATTAAAATAAAAATATATTACTAACTAGTTGTAAAAGTAGGGACGTCCTTGAATTAATATTGAATAGATTTATAAAACTTTATAAGCCTAATTATCTTCATAAATTTTCTCTCTAGAAAGAATTAACAAAAAAATATGTAGTCAAAAACTGACCGATCTTTTAATTTATAGTACTATTTTAATAAGAGAACTCATATTTTTTAAACAAAAGGATTCTTAAAAGAATAATAAATATACACTCTAATACGTTATAAGATAAAATATATTATAATAAAATATTTTTTTTTCCTAGTTCATCACTTACCTTAATAATGTAAGAGATTTAAGATAATAAAAAATAAGAGTAGGCAAATTTAACTTCCAATCAAATTTGGATCAACCCTAATGAATTTCAAGTTGATTTGATTGGAAAAAAATAATTCGCTTGTAATTTGACTATGATCCAATCGATTGAGACCCTACATCCACGTCTTACCTGAACCTAAATTTTTTGAATTGGGTCGGGTTATTTATCGACACGTATTAAAAAGTGTGCAAAATACTAAAATGAAAACAACCCAAACCGAAACCATACAAAATAGAAAAAGAAAAAAGAAATTTCCGAAGAGAATAATATCATGAAGAGAATATAAAAATAAAAGAAGCGGCGAGTGAGAGTTGAAGTTGAGTCACATCACATGGACGCGGTTTCAGATAAGCACCAGCTGTCATACCGCGGCCCCCAACCGCCGATTCTACCCAATCAACACCATTAACTACGCAGCAATTCTTGGCGTTTGTGGGTTCCACTTTGTGAAACCACAAACATAACAATATGTATAAAGCATAAAAGGTTTCATTTACCCAACCTACCTTTTTCTTATAAAAAAAGTTATTTTGCAAGAGTTGTGATCCAAAATTTATCCTTAAACTACAATTGTTAATTAAGAACGACAGTTATTTAATCGTAAATTATGCCTTTTATCATGCAAGAAGATTATGAGCAGGGCCAATTAAGGGCTAGGATGGGCTCTGCCGAAGTTTCTATTTCTTTTTAAAAGGATAAATTTTGAAGTTGTTTTATCTTAATAGTCCCTTCTTATTTTTCAAAATTTCGATTATGTAAAGCGAAACTTACCTTGTAATTTTTGTTTATCCATTTTGTCCAAATTTCCGATGCTTATGCTTTTTTTAATTTTTATTCCTTCCCTTTTATACCTAAATCATGATTTCTTTCCAATTTATTCTCTTTTATTTCATTAAACTTAGTTATTATTTTTATTGACATTTCTCTTTTGAATTCGTCCCTCTTTGATCAAATTTCAAATTGCATCATTTACTATATGCAAAAGTAGTAGTGATCGTTGTTTCATACAAAATGTGAGATTGATTCTCTTCCATGTATAAGTAGATCCACTTCATTTAGTTTCAATTATCTTAATCTCTTATCACAAATTAATATCTTATTTGATATTAAAATTAGACAGTTGTAATTTTAAGCGACAATATTAAAATATTTGATAACCATTAACTGCTGTAATTTAGAAAGTAAGTTGAATCGATCTCATACTTAATAATAAAAGACGTACAATATCTTTATTATTTTTGTCAAAATTACTTTCAAAAATTAGATTAACTATGTATTATTAATTTTTATTTTATAGTTATAATTTTTTTCTCAATACCATTACCAACCAATGACCTATTCTAGAAGGTTTACTACCAAAAAAATTTTTTTTGGTAAGCTTCTAATTATAAATATAATATTGTAATGTAAAAGAAGTATCTTTTATACGAAGTTTGAAATTGGATTATATTAGGAAAAAAAAAATATGAATCTTATTCTATTTTGATTTTCTGGAAAAATAAAATAAAATTAAAATGTTAAAATCCTTTAATTTCCCTTTCGGGTTTAGGAATTCTTTTACAAAACCAAAAGATTAAAAGCGTAAGCAAGCAAGCACATGCCTTGAGAGACTTTCAGTGGGAGGCAGACAGTTCGGTTTGGCTGCTGAACTAAAAGAAAGCAACAGCAACTCCCTTCATTCAAAAAGAAGAAAATCCAACCAACCCCAAAAGAAAGAAAGAAACAAACAAACAAACAAAACAAACAGACACATGATGCGCAAAAAACCCCAGGTTTCCATCTGCGCCGTCGTCCTTCTCTTGCTCCAGCTGACGACGACGTCGTTGGGCGACGACGGGTCGGTGATGCTGAAGCTAGCTCAGTCGCTGCAGAACCTACCCTCTGACTGGTCCAGCACATCCTCAACCGGGTACTGCAGGTGGACCGGCATCAATTGCGACAACTCAAACCGCGTGACAAGCATAAGCCTCGCAAAAAGCGGACTCAGTGGCACTCTTTCGCCGGAAATCTCATCCCTCACGCAGCTGGAAACCCTTTCTTTCCAAATGAACAACATTGCCGGCGCCATTCCCTCCCTTGCCAACGCGACGTCGTTGCAAGATATCTATTTGGACAACAACAACTTCACCAGCGTACCCACTGGCTGCTTCGACGGCTTAACGAACTTGCAAGTGTTGAGTCTCAGCGACAACCCAAATCTTGCCCCTTGGCCTTTTCCTAATGAACTGACCAAATCTACAAGCCTCACAACTTTGTACATGGATAATGCCAACATCTTTGGTCTAATCCCTGACGTTTTTTATTCATTTTCAAATCTGCAGAATCTGAGGCTTTCTTACAACAATTTTACCGGATCTCTGCCTGCTTCTTTTGCAAAATCTGATATACAAAACCTTTGGATGAATGATCAGCAACTGGGTTTATCCGGTACTCTCGATGTGTTATCTGGGATGACTCAGTTGAGGCAAGTTTGGCTTCATAAGAATCAGTTCACAGGTCCCATTCCCGATTTGTCTAAATGTGAGAGCTTGTTTGATTTGTCTTTGCGTGACAACCAATTGACCGGTGTGGTTCCTACTTCTGTTATTTCGCTTCCCGCTTTGTTGAACATTTCTTTGCAAAACAATAAGTTACAAGGTCCTTATCCTCTGTTTCCTAGTAAGGTTCAAAAGGTTAGCCTTGATCATAATAATTTTTGTAAGAACAGTTCAGATGCGGCTACCCCGTGTGATCCGCAGGTGACGACGTTGCTTCAGATTGCCGGAGATATGGGATATCCGGCGATTTTGTCTGACTCTTGGGAAGGAAACAATGCTTGCGATGGTTGGCCATTTGTCACATGTTCTCAGGGAAGGATCATAACCATTAATCTCGAGAATAAGCATTTGGCAGGGAAGATTTCGCCAGCTTATGCCAATCTGACGTCATTGAAGAATTTGTATTTGCAGCAGAACAACTTGACTGGTCCTATTCCTGATGGCTTGACCAAACTAGCTTCCCTGAAGAATCTTGATGTATCGAATAATAATCTTTCTGGGAAGGTCCCTGATTTTGGGAGTAATGTGAAGTTTACTGTGTCACCTGGAAACCCTTTCATTGGCACTGATGTGGATACGACTCCTGGGGGAGCGGGGACTCCCGGATCCAAACCTAGTGGTCCCAGTGGGAGTCCTGCTGCATCAAGCAAGAGTAAGCTGTCTGTAGGTACAATTGTTGCTATAGTTGTTGTTGTTGTGATTTTCATTGCGGTTGTGTTCTTCGTTGTGTATAAGTTTATTGCTAGGAGAAAGCATAGGAAGTTTGGTAGGGTAAAGAATCCAGAAGTTGGGAATGAAATGAATAAAAATGGAGTAACTGGTGGTAATGGTACGAATGGGTATAATGGGGTTCCTAGTGAGTTGCATAGTCAAAGCAGTGGAGATGTTAGTGATCGTCGTCTTTTCGAGGGTGGAAATGTGGCGATTTCGATAGAGGTACTTCGTCAAGTGACAGATAATTTTAGTGAAACTAACATTTTGGGTAGGGGTGGATTTGGTGTTGTATACAGAGGGGAATTGCCTGATGGGACTAAAATTGCCGTGAAGAGGATGGAGTCTAATACAATGGGCAACAAAGGATTGAGTGAGTTTCAGGCTGAAATTGCAGTGCTTACCAAGGTCAGGCATAGGCATTTGGTTGCTCTCTTAGGTTATTGTATAAATGGCAGTGAGAGGCTATTGGTGTATGAGTATATGCCTCGGGGAACTTTGGCACAACATTTATTTGAGTGGCATGATCATGGATACTCTCCGCTTACATGGAAGCAGCGGGTTACGATTGCACTAGATGTTGCTCGAGGAGTGGAGTATTTACACAGCTTGGCACAACAGAGTTTCATCCATAGAGATCTGAAGCCTTCCAACATTCTCATTGGGGATGACATGAGGGCTAAGGTTGCAGATTTTGGTTTGGTTAAAAATGCACCTGATGGGAAGTACTCCGTGGAGACACGGTTGGCTGGAACATTTGGGTATCTTGCCCCTGAGTATGCTGGTATGTTTAGCCTTTGATTTGGACTTGAAAGTCCTCTCAGTAGATTTTGCATTTCCATAATGCTAGGTTGCTTAAATCATTTTTTTGAAGTGATACTGCATATGCTTTAGAACTATTAATTTTTTGCAAAAATACTGCCTTGATTATCGTAAATAGTACTTTAATTCTTTAACCTTTGTTACCTTTCTATTCAATGAAAGTAGGAGTGACCTGTGGTTTGTATGTGAGTGTTCAAATTTTTGCCTACATGATACCTTGAAGGTTTGGAACATATCATCTTTAAACTTTAGTCATGTTTTCCCTAGCTTGTTCTAATGCAAAACTTCCTCAACAATGCTTTTTGGTCTGTGACGTTTTAGTTCTTCAATGTTGAGGAATGATAGAGGATGCAATAGTAGGCCTTAGCACAAAGATGATTTGACCTATCAGAATATCATTTCGTGTTAATTACTTTGGCAATTATGTGGTAGTAACTCTTGTTAAACTATCTTAGCTTAATCATGAATCTTCATTCGAATTTATTAAATTCTAATTACAGAACTTACTTTGTACGTTGTTAATTGATAAATGACTAGTTCATCCTTCAAGTTGGATGTTATGCATCTATAGTAGGTAGGATGTTCTTTCAATCACTTGTATGAAATTTGTTGTTGTGTTGCAGACTTGTTTGTCCTTTATCGTCTTTAAAATTTTCCTTTTGTTCTTAGATAACTTTGAATGTTACCCTGAATAAATTGTTCAAGTTTAAATATTGATTGTGTCTACTTTATTTTTTGTCATATGACAGCTACTGGAAGAGTGACAACGAAAATTGATGTTTATGCATTTGGTGTGGTTTTGATGGAAACCATCACTGGTAGGAAAGCATTGGATGATACTATGCCAGATGACAGGGCTCATTTGGTTACATGGTTCCGTCGGGTCTTAATAAGCAAAGAAAATATCCCAAAGGCTATTGATCCAAACCTCAACCTTGACGAAGAGACAATTGAGAGCATTTATAGAGTGGCTGAGCTGGCAGGACATTGCACTGCGCGCGAACCACAACAAAGACCAGATATGGGCCATGCAGTCAATGTTTTGGGTCCTCTTGTAGAGCAATGGAAACCTGCCACCCGTGAAGATGAAGATGGTTATGGTATTGACCTCCACATGAGTCTACCTCAAGCTCTACAAAGATGGCAAGCTAATGAAGGTACGTCAACAATGTTTGGTGACGTGTCTTCATCGTACTCCCAATCCCATTCGAGCATAGCTTCAAAACCCTCCGGATTTGCAGACACATTCAATTCAGCAGATTGCAGATGATGATGAGGTAAAAGTTGAAATGATTTTGAAGAAACAATAGGATGCCGAATCATTCGAATCAAATGGGTGACCAAAAGAAAATCAAAAAATTATAATTATATATCTAATGATCCTCTTTGTTGTATTTCTTGCTTTATCTTGGATTGTGCTAAACCTGAACTAGTAGAGCTGTTGTTTTTGTTATATTCTTTAAGGCTAACAGATTGGTTTGGTCTGATTGTGAGCAGTTCAATCAAAAAGGGGGAAACAGTTGAATCCCCCTATTCTGTATTATATATATTCTTTGAGTCTTGATAGAAATGTGTAATTATTGGTTTTCATTCCAGGAAATTTTTTAGTGATTTGATGTTTTCCAGGCTGTGCAAAACAAATACAGCTTAGGATGCTATCCTTGCCAGCTAAGATGTTTTACTTGCTTTCAAATTAAAGGAAAAAAAAAAAGGAAAAATGAAGAAAGTTGTTTTGAGGAATTGAGAAAGAAACAGGGGTAGAATTAGGTGAGATTGAAAACCCAAGGGCATGTTTGGCTGATTGTAAAAGTTGGACTTTTTCTTAGGGGTGGGCATATTTTAACCGAACCGATTCAAACCGATCCAAACTGACTATTTGGATCGGTTTGGATCAGTTTCATTAATAAAATTTCGGTTTGGATTTCGATTTGGAAGGATTCCAAACCGATCCAATCCAAAAATATTATATAATTACATTATATTATAAGTTAAGCAATTTAACTAATTATATTTATCATTTTATGCAGATTTTGACAAATCAAAACTAAAAGTTTTTAAGACGATATTTTAATTGTCAAATGTTGTTCAAGTTTATTTTAATTTTGTGAGTTTGTTTTGAATGAATAAGTTAAGAACTTCTTTATTAGGATGTATTATGCTATAAACTTGTATGGATGTATCTTTGAATTGTTATGTAGGTCAAAGTAGATATGAATAATATAAAAGAGTATCAATTTAGATTATACTGAAAAATAACAAATAATTTAGGTAAAATAATAAAAAAGTGTTTTTAATAAACTCAAACCGTCCAAACCGATCGGATTTGAAAAATTTTAAGTTGATATTGGGTTGAAATACCCCCACTTTTTTCTCGTTGAAAGAGAAGATTCTTTAATGCTTCTCACGTTGTGGGACCCTTTAGAAACCTCTAACTTTCTTTGTTTTTTTTTTGGCGTACTAACTTTCTTTGTTTATTCACTATATTAATTAAAATATTAAACTGAAATGATAGTTTAGATTCGAAACCAAAATCAAAAGACCAGATTTAATTTGTTTAGGGTGGATGATAACGACAATGGCTTCAATGACTATGTTGCTGGCAAATATCATGTGAAGTCGTTCATCAATTGACTTGACTTAAAATTTTAATCAAGGAAAATTGAGATTGAGACGGCAGAAAACGTAGAGCTAAGCATCAGTCACAGTCGGGGCCATTTGTTACGCGCTATTTGACCTTGCAAAATTGCAATATAATCAACCATTTTGGCCCATGATTGTTTTTTAACTTTAATTACACATCAATCTGTTAATATTTATAATAAAAATAAATAGAAATTTTGTGAATCAGTTTTGTAATAATTACTAAAAAAATTATATATATATATATAATATATGGATGTATATATTATGCAGAAAAAAATAAAAAATGCGTTTTTTAGTGTATATAAAAGAAGAGATCAGATGAAAAATGGAATTAATTTTTTTTTTGTTTCTTCGATTAATTGGCCATTCGCTGGGAGTTTCAGGCTTAACACCAATATTTTAACAATAAATCCAATAATTCTAAGTATAGTATGTGACAAGTATGAATTGATTATTCTTTCAAAAATTTACAAGAAAGTGAATTTGAACCTTAAAAAAAATCAAAGACTGTTTTATGTCCAAAAATTAATTGTGCCAAACATTTTTTTAAATAATAATTAAGGGGTTAATAATTGCTAATAATTATGTTATTTGATGTTGACCACTCAAAAACTAAAATAGCTAGCGGGTAATCATAATGAGAAGTAGCTGAAATAATATAGAATCATCTAAACGACCTGCCTTTTCTTTTAAATCTCAACTACTACAGGGAAGCTAGGCCATCCCATGTGCTGAAGCTAAACTGAAAGCTCATATTTTCGTTTAGTTGAAGTTCAAACCATCTCTTTAATTCTTTTCAGCCAACAAATAAAAGGAATGTGGAGAGTAAGGGAGTGGAGTAAAAATGCTTTGATTTGTTGATGTGAGAGCAAGACATCTCAATTGCCTATTTGTGCCGGTGAAAGAGAAAATTGAGCCTTTTACACAATGGATATTAAGTGTAATTGGGTAATACAATTATCTAGTGGATTTCAAAGTATTTTTTATTGTTACCTAAATTTTTTAGATTTTTAACATGTCTTTTACATTTTTACCCTCAAATACTAACGCTATACATGTATGTATACTAACGGCAGAGGAGATAAATGAGAATACATTCAATCTCACTAACTAGTTGTAATTATATCAAATCTCAGGGGACGTATTTAAAAATAACTCAAAAATGAAATGACATAGCAATTGTAAGCGATAATTAGTTTTTAAAAAGTTGAATGCATATATACAAAGTTTACATATTTTGAATGGCAAATCACTGGGGTCATGACCTATAACTAAGTGCATTCAGAAATGCTTCTGAGATATTTAAAAATTATTTTGAAAAGTTAAAAGTTAATTAAATGTTTGTTAAATGTTTTTTAAATTATTATTGACAAAATCACTACTTCCTACAGCTAATTTAAAAAAAAGGAGTAATTTTTCAAAATCAAATTTTAAGAATCAATTTTATATTTTATATAAAATTAAATTAAATTTTGGATTTTTATAATATATGTGAGGATATATATAACTTATTCAATTAGGATATGAAATTATTAAATATAAAAAGATTATTATTATTACCAATACTAATCATATTGAGATAATAAAATAAAAATTTATTTTAATTATCAATTATTTATATATACGATAAGCATTATTACATATATATTTTTAAATATGAAAATAGATTTTATTTAATATTACATCTATTTCAATTATTTACATTTTTATATCAGTTTAATAATATGATTTATCAAAGATATACCGCTACTTTTAAAACTTAAAACACTTTTAAAAATAAATTTTACGAAATGTCTTATTCACTCTCTTCATAAATAATTATTTTTATAGCACACCCAACAATAATTATTTTAAATGCTAGCATTGGCAAACTGCCCTTGAGAATACCCGAAAATTAAAACGTTGTAAATGGCAAAATGAGTGATGCGCAAAACTGGTTCAACTCAGCCTAAAATATTGATTTATATGACGATCTCAAATCATAGAGTATGGATTTGCTGCATTTTCATGAGATCCGGTTATAGTTCAACGACCAGAATGCTAAAATTTATTAAAAATGTAGTAATGAAATTCTTCTCTTGCAATTATGGTAATTTTTCACGATGGGATGATCCCATCTCGGCATATTTTGTTTTGAGATTTTTTTATACAGATCGATTAAAATTCCGATTAATAATGAAAATTTTTTTGGGATGATCATTATTATTTTTATCAATATTGATTGATCCCGTCCCATTGCCAACCCTAGCCCCAACGTCTCTCTTTATTTTATTTTATTTTTCTCTCGCACAATTGCAACCACCTTGCTTGACACGCCCTAACAAGCAAACATATAAAACACAAAAGCGATAAGTAAAAGCACAACACACAGGATGCTCTTTGCTTCATAAGCTTTGCCTTTATCCTTTACAAATCGTCATCAATTTATCATTCACATCAGCATTTTTGTTCTTTATTGTTTTCAGACTCTCAAGAATATTATTCATTCTTTGAATGTGCTCATTCATCTAACACTCAACCAAAACACATTCTTGATTCTGCACAAACTCTGCCCTCACTTTTAAAAGCACAAGCCACACCCTTCAATTCGTTCTCATCAGAACTTGGCTCTCATTTCATCATCACCGCTAAAATGAGTCTATTTTTCTACATTACTTGGGTCCTCGTACTTTCAAGTAAATTTTACTTGGCAAGTGCGGAAACTTCAGACAAGATTGGCATCAATTATGGTAAGCTTGGGAGCAATCTGCCATCATCATATCAATCCATCGAGTCCATCAAATTCCTGAAAGCCGGGAGCGTGAAAATCTACGATGCCAATCCTGAAATACTGAAACTGCTTTCAGGAACCGATCTCAAAGTGTCCATTATGGTTCAGAACCATGAAATTATCGACATTGCTTCCAAGCAAAAGGTAGCTGACCAATGGGTCCATGATAATGTCCTCTCATTCTATCCTGAAACCATGATCAGGTTCATTCTCGTTGGCAACGAAATCCTGAGCCAATCCTCTGAAGAATACAAACAAATTTGGAAAAACCTTGTGCCTGCAATGCACAGGATCAAGAAATGTCTTAATGCTCACAACATTCACAACATAAAAGTTGGTACCCCACTAGCCATGGACATTTTTCAGACGACTTTTCCTCCATCAAATGGAACATTCAGATCAGATATTTCAGCTTCAGTGATGGAGCCATTGCTGCAATTCCTGAACCGCACAAAATCATTCTTCTTCCTCGATGTTTATCCATATTTTGCATGGTCTACTAATCCGAAAACTATTAACTTGGATTTTGCACTTCTTAGAGAAACTAATACAAGCTATACTGACCCCAATTCTGGTTTGGTTTACACCAATCTTCTAGATCAAATGCTTGACTCTGTTATTTTCGCCATGGCTAAACTAGGCTACTCCGATATCCGATTAGCAATATCAGAAACAGGGTGGCCTAATGCAGGTGATTTTGATCAAATTGGAGCTAACATTTACAATGCAGCTACTTATAACCGAAACCTCATCAAGAAAATGACTAGCAAGCCAGCTTTAGGCACGCCGGCTAGGCCTGGTTCAATCATACCCACATTCATATTTTCATTGTATGATGAGAACCAGAAGACAGGTCCAGGAACAGAGAGGCATTGGGGCATGTTACATGGAAATGGAGTGCCGATTTATGAAATTGATTTGAGTGGAAACCGTTCATTGTCTCAGTACAGGCCATTGCCTTTGGCACATAATAATGTGCCGTATAAAGGCAAGGTTTGGTGCGTGGTGGCAAGAGGTGCAGATTTGTTGGCACTGACCAGTGCTTTGGGTTATGCCTGCGGTCAGGGTAATGGAACTTGCGATGCTTTGGTGCCAGGGCAACGGTGCTATCAGCCTTTATCGTTGTATTGGCACGCCAGTTATGCTTTCAGCTCGTACTGGGCTAAGTTTATGGGCAAGGGCGCTACTTGTTACTTTAATGGACTGGCTCAACAAACTATCATAAACCCAAGTGAGTTTTAATTTCAAACCCCACTTTTGTTAACCGGCGAAAATCGCCATTTTGGTGGGCCCAATGGCGGTGGACCTGTTTTATAGGTCCCACAACATAAAATGGATGTTGCCGCAATAACTCCCACTCTAAGATCAATTAGCCGCATCAATATTAGTGGTGGGCGTTTCAGGTTTTGATTCTATTTTTACAAGTTCCAACTTGGTTGGTTTTGAGAATTCAACTCAAATCGGTTTAAAAATTAGTTAAATTCGGTCGTGCTATAATTTCAGGTTAAAATTCGATTTGAGTTAAAATTTAAGAGAAATTGATTTTTTTATTAGATAAAGGTTTTTTCTTTTATATATATATATATTTAAATGTAACCTAATCGGATTTGATGTTCCGTTTGATTTTAACCTTAATCAAGTCCAAATCCGATTGATTTCTAATTCTCAATATGATTGGTTTTTAGGATCAAACCGAACCGAATGCCCACCCCTAGTTAAAATGATAATTTTTTATTAATCGAGTACCCCACTTAACATATTGAGTTGGAATACTTGACCTACAAATAATTTTTACTTATTCATTCATTTTTAAATATCTTCTAACTAGAATTGTTTGATTCTTCATTAGGTCGGGGAAATTGCAGGTTCCCAAGTGTGACACTTTGAAGATCATGAAGTAGCTACAAGCGTGCTGTCAAGAAATATAGAGATAATTAATGTAGTAAATTATATTATAATACTTTGTATTTTTCTAGTTTCAATAATATTTTTATAAGTCGATCAAAGAGTTTTTTTTTATTATTATTATTAGTATTTAAAAGTAAATCTTCTCCCATATTATCGTAAGACCATAATATTAGTATGTTTAAAACATAATTCTGTACTTGTATAAAGGCTTTAATTCTACAAGTTCTTAGAGTTATTAATTCCTTATCCTAGTAAGGGGCTTATAATCTTTAAGATTTTGAATAAATTTTTGAGTTAGTTAAACTAACTCCTGAACCAATATTAATTAACGCATGGAACCATTCTTGGTATGGCTATAATATGGTATAATCACTTTTATATACTATAAAAGGATTAGACATATCTTGATATAGTTTGTTTTATCCCATCAATTGTTATTGTTATTTCTCTGTCTCCTCTACTGTAGAGAAAGAAATTCTCAAGAAAGTTCATTCCTAACAACAAATGACTTATTTTTGTTTTGTATTCCATTTCAATGAAGAAAGGAAACACGAATTCTATCCCTTTAATCCTCAAAGATATTTCGCAATATTGACAAAGTGGCTTTCTCCATTATAACCTACATATGTATAAGGTTCTATTACAATTCTTCTTTCTAAGTATTCAATCATTTTGACATCTGCATAAGATTTTGTAACTCATATATCTAGGATAGTAAAGTCTCATGCCATGACTTTCCATTATTATAAATAGTCTTGATTTTCAAATTTCAAACATTCCTTCTAACCATTGCCAATATTTCATGTGATGGTGGTACTGCAAGTTGGTTGTATCTAGTAAAACTTTGAATTCCACTTAATTCTAGTTCTTTTTTAGGTATAGACAATGATCTTCTACTTCTTAAAATTATTTCTCCTTTCGGTGTATATTCTATGGTTCTAGTAGTGTTTCCGCTAGTTAAAGTAGATTGATTACTCAAATCCATTTCCTATTATTATGGTAAAACTATTTCTCTTAAAACATCAGGGGATTATATTTTTTAACTTTATTAAATAGTTTATCAATTTCAATAATTTCTTCATCAACAAACATTTCACTATTAATTGAATTTGTCAATGCATATTCTATAGCATATGTAACGCTATATGGTAGGATCCATCATGCATTATATCAAAATATTTAAAAGCATGACTTAACAATAAAGTCCTATTCATATTTCTATCTCTCAAACTTATTGAATATTTAGGATGTATTTTAAATATCAATTTTTTTATAAGTAAGATTCTCTCGTATCATTTCAAGGAATGTTTTCTACCTTTTATTCTATTATCTAGGGAAAAAGGGTATCTGTATCCCCAAAGTTTAGGAAAATAGTTACAAAGACCTCTAACTTTTCAGTAAAGGACATCAAAACCCCCTTTGAACTATAACACCCTTTGCCTCTATAAATCTAAAAACTTTGACCCCATAATTTTATAAAATAGAAATATGGCTTTAAAATAAATATAATAATATATGCATTTTAAAATAATTTTAATTTTTAAAAATATTTTTATATTTTACAATTTGTTAGACCTATTTATTATATTAAAGTATTTTTTAAGAATAAATAAAAACATAATATTAAAGTAAATAAATTAAATTAAAATTATTTTGAATATTAGGTAAAAGTTAATTTTAATATTATTAAAAGTGAGATTTTTTTTAATTTTAAAATCTATATAACCCAAAAATTTATTTAAAATATTTCTAATAAATACAAATATATTATTAAAATAAATATAATAATTTAAAATTTTAATATTATTGTAAATGTTAAAAATAATCTAATATTATTAGTGTACTAGATAGATTATATTATTTATATTAAATTTGTATTAATTAAAAACCTTTAAAGTTAATTTTCTAAGTACTATATTCAAAATGTATTATGATCAAAAGGAGGTCTTAGTGTTTAGTTTCTAAAACTTGGGGTCTTTGTGAGTATTTTTCCAACCTTAGGAGTGTAACTGTCATTTTCCCATTATCTAGTTCAATTATATTTAATGGACTATCTATTCCTACATCCAATCTTAGATCTATCACCAGATTTTATTTTATTGATTTTATCTTCTATGTCTGATTTTAATAATAAAGGTATATTTGCATTTCATCTAGCATGCTTAATTTCAATCGGTCTTCTACTATAGTAGAATTGAAATACATTATATTCTTTTTTTAATCATGTTAGCAATTTCTCGTGCTAACTTATTAACTGATATTGTTGACATTTCTAATTCCTTTTTAATAATCTTAAGGTATTTTCTTTAATAAAAAATCAAGTATTTATTAAAAGAAATTTGTTCTTCTAATTCTTCATCTTGATAAAGATCTCCATTATCAATTTTTTCTACACACATTTTGACTTTGAACTATTTAGTGTTTCATTAGAAAGGTAATATATGTTATCGCTTTCACTAATATTTTCACTATCAATGACTAATTCTAGCTCATTGAAGTCTTCAAACATCTTAATATTTGCTTTTTTTTTTCTTAGAATATTCATTTACATATTGCCCTTCTTCATTACAAAGCCAACTTTTACACTTTTTTTGTATTAGCTTTAGATTTATTTTTCTTGAGAAACTCTCTCTTATATTTGTTTCTCTTATAAAATTCTTTATTAGTCTTAAAGAATTTCTTCCTTTTAAATTTCCTTTTTTGTTTATAGAATTTTTTTGGACATCCAATGGGCTGAATTTCATTATTATTTTTCTTTCCATGGAAATAAATTATAGTATCTTGTAAAATATTATTCTGTTCTTGAATCACAATGAGTAATTCTTCCATGTTATTATTTATTTTTTGTACTTCAATTTTTCTTGAAGTTTTTCATATATATATATAGCAAATTTTTTACCAAGTTGCTCAACAATATTTTCAATCTTATTTAATTGAATTTCTAACTTGTTTAATCTTATATCTATTGATTTTCTATTCATGGTATTTATAATTTATTGTTTTAATGCATTCTGTTCTGATCTTCAATATTAAAATCTTTTATTAGTTTTTTAACTTGATCAAACTTCTTTAATTATTTGATCTCCTAATCTTTTAACTTGTTTTATATATTCATAATTGAAATTATTAATTTATAATATTTCTTTGTACTTTCTATATCATTTACCGATAAACTTGGGTTACCTGACTTATTTAATAAATATAGAGAAATCCAGTTTAACTGATTATTTCCCCACATATTTTGAATCATTTATTAGATCGAAAGGTTAAAATCTTCTATAAGTAAATTCTCTTTGCCTGTAGCTAGAAGGTAGTATATATTGGTTTTTGTGTTTAGTGAAATTATTAGAGGTTCTAGCAATTTATTCATTATAATATCTTTCTAATATTTCATTAGATTTAATAAGATGGTTATGACTATAGCACTTGTTTTATCATTGGGAATATTATTCGTTTCTAAAAATTTATTTATAAGGTAGAATTTATGTATATATTGATCTATATATCGTATTAGTCTATTACTAGGAGGATTGTATTTGTATCTAATTCTCTTATTATTCCAATTATATTCATCTTGCTGCCTTACTAGAAAAAAAATTATTATAGTCGATTACAAGTTCATTAATATATTTATCAACATAATTGATAGACCATTATTTCCATGAAAAATTATTTCTAAAAACTTATCCTGGAGTCCTACTTAATAATATAGGATCTATATTTAAATTTCTATTTCTTATGATTATGAGATCCCCCACTCTAAATTCATATGCATGTTGGAGGTATAGTTGCACTAACTGTTTAATTTTTAGATCAAGTGGTTCTAATAAATAATACTACATAAGCCTAATTATATTATTCTATATTTCATCATAATCTACTATTAGATCATACACAACATCGATTATTAAGCTATTCATATTTTATTCATACCCAAAAATTGATTTTCAGACTTTGATACCATTTTGTCTTGCATCAATATATATCTGATCAATTACCCAAAAATGTACTTATTTTCTAAATTAGTATTCTTTTAAGGGCCTGTATTTAATTCTGTTATGTTATCCTTCTATCGTATCTATGCTTCTCTTATCATTTTCCTTCTTGTCATGAAAATTAAGGCTTCAACATGTGATTGAGTTGGAATAAACAACATATGAATTTGGGATCATCGAACCTCTTCAATACATGTTTCAACTTTGTAAATTCGAAAAGTTGATATATTATTATTTTTTCCAAAAATAATATTGCCAATTCTTCGAGCCTCTCATAAAATGGAATACTCTTTATTTTTCCCGTACATAGTTTAACAATTGTACACTAACGTAGCTACTACAAAAAGTTTTAGTTTATCTACAACCAGAAGGAGGTTTTTGGTTGATGGGATCAAAGGAGAGAATTAGAGTGAAGAGGAATTTGGGTTCCTACTTCCCTTTTGATTCTGTAAAATGAAACTGAATCTTAATTTTAGTGGACATCTTTTCCTTGGCATTGTAGATTAGTAAAACATTCTATTACTCTGGTCAAAGATAATGTAGTACTCTAGTCAAAGATGGTATATTATTGTAAATATATTTGTATGGGTATTATTGTTACCTTACATAATAAGGTAACAAACATCAATAAATAACATGTGTTAAAATTTAATCTAATAGCTGTGAAAATATAAGGTAACAATAATAAAAATTGTAGGGAAGTGAGAATGCTTGCCAAATTTATGATGTTTGTTATTTTATCATGTAAGGTAATAAGGGCATTTTGTTTACTAAACAATTCTGGATAAGGGTATATATGTATTATTAATATAATATCGATGCAGTCGGTTTTCCCTATAATATTGTAGATAAATTTGTACATTATTCTAGGTACGCTTTTACTATTTTAAATAGGGAGGTGGACCATGCGTGATAAAGATAGTTATTGTAATAGTGTGACCCAGTCTATCTATGCAAGGGAAATGAGTCCGAGTTGGAGGGTAGACTTTTATGGAATCTTGAGATAAGTAATGATTGAGAGTAGATAATGATGATGATGATGATGATGATGATGCTGATAAATTAATAAAATTAATAAATTTTAATAATAATACTATTAATATAATAATAAATCATCATCATTATTATTATTATTCATAAATTTCATTATTATTATTATTATTATTAAATAATGAAGGACTTATTTGTAAATATAATAAAACTTTTGTAGGGACAAAAATGCAAAAGTGACAAAGCTTAATTGAGGGCAATTTGGGGATTATGAAAATTCAATAGAGTAAAATGGGGAACTCAATCAATGAGAAATTGATTACCAACACCCTATGGAAATCAAATCCCCATTTTTTAATTCTAAAAGCACGTGAAACCCACATTTTTTATTCTTATTTTTCCTTCTACTTTGATCAGTAAACATTATCAATCGTGCTCATTTTAAATTATAATTCCCTAATTCTACAAATAAAAACATCATTAGAGTGGAGAGAAGAATTTAGGTTTCCACGTCTTTTTTGTTGTGTAAAGTGAACCGAAATCCTAATTTTAGTGGAAATTTATTTTTTGACAAGCAAGAATAAAGTAGATGTATTCCTCTGGTCAAAGATGATGTTCTGCTCTAGTCAGGGATGGTACATTATTGTAAATATATTTGTATAAAATTTTAGATTGGCTTGAGACAATTCTAGTAAGCCTGTGTATGTATTATTCAAGATAAGGATAACATAATATTGTAGACTAATTTGAATAGGGACACCTACTGTGCATGATAAGCATAGTTATTGTAATAGTGTAACCGTGATCCGACTACTCTGAGTCAGTATTTGTAATATACAGCTGTGTAATTAAGTTCTAGTTTATTGTAATTATTGTATTTTACACATTGAAATGCACGTTACAACCTAAAAATTTGTCGTTCTTCAAAATTTTGAATGACTAAAGATTTGTTAATGGTTCAATCATTTGGACATCACACTTTAAACAATAGCAGAAAACTATAAAAATCATAAAATTATAAAATAGATAACTTATAACATAAAAGCAGTAAAATTAGGAGGGCCAAAAACTTGAGTACGTTACAACCTAAAAATAGCAATCTTTACCCTTCATCTTTGAAAGAACACATATAGACATATCGTTTCACTTTCATTTTCTGTTTATCACCTATACTATCCAGCTCTTACCTCTTCTTATTATTTAGTATTTGTGTTTATGAGATTTGACTAGAAAATCTCCAATAAATTCAAAATGATACAAAGATTTTTATGTTTCACTTCATGATGAGTATTATTCCTTTCATTTTGTGTTTTGATATAACATATAGGGCTGGATTTGTTAAGATCTATAACAAAGAAATGCACTCACGCTCTAAATCTTCCCAAAAAAAGCGTAACAAAAAATTCATAAAAGGTCAATTTTACCCCTAGAGCGTAAAAGATGATTTTGCCCTTTAAGAAGGAAGAACATCAAATGATGATTTAATTACAAAATTCATAAAAGGTTAATTACATGGTCTTTTACCCTCCAGGGGTAAAATTGACCTTTTATGAATTTTCCGTTACATATTAACTGAGTTTTAAAACGCCAATTTAAACAATTTACCAAACCGTAGTAATCTTATAATATCTTTAGTGGAAAAATGATAATATCCCAAATAAATTTATCTTGTATTAGATGTAGGGCTGGATTTGTTAAGATCTGCAACAATTTGGTGTGTTAAATGCAATATTATTTCATCTATCAAAATAAATTTTATTAAGAAAAAGAGATACAGAGAGGGAGAAAATAAAGTCAAACATGTGAGCGAATTATATTTCACAATAAAGGTTTTAATTAAAAGATGAGTGTAAAAAATGAATTTAATGCGTTTAAACACCCATTCAAAAAGAAATTACAAGAAAAAATAAATGCATATCCCATTTGGTCCCACATTAACGTCCCATAACAAAAAGACGGATAAGATCATTTGAAAATAGAATTTGGAATAAATTAAAAAAAATTATGGGTATTTTATTTTATAAGATTAAAATATTGAAATTAATCGTATGTTAAAAATACTTTAGTAGTCAAAGATAGTCAAGAGGCCTAAGTCAAAAAACCAAAATGAAAAAAGATTTAATTAGTCAATTTTTCAGAATTCATCTTTATTTAAAATTGTAAAAAAATAATTTTTTTTTGTAGTTGTAAATAATTTCTAAATATTTTTTACAATTATGAATGTGTACATACAAACTACGTTGTCACTTGTCAGCGATGAGTAACCAATTGGCAAGCATTGGACGTTCACTTCACCAACTCCGCTCCCACTGACTGATTTAATGGGAATCCTGAATTGACAAATAGTATTTAATAGTTTTTTTTTTATGGAAAAGTAAAACTTTCATTAATTCAATAAGGTGAATACATGTTTGATCTCGGGTGGAAAATTTTCCAACCAAATAAAAGATTCAGTCTTCTCTAATGCTGTCTTAGCTAAAGAATGGACGCCAAGATTACAGGCTCTAAAAACATACTTTGCTTCGAAAATTCTGAAATTCGTCTTTAAGTATTGAATTTCTGAAATAATCCAGCATATTTCTGTTAAGCTTCCTCCTCTGTTATTTATCAAATCTGCTACCCCTTATGAGTCTGTTTCCAAGATTATTGATTGCAGGCCTGCCTATTCTGCAATTTGAATTCCCCATTCAGCTGCTTCTGCTTCCGTGAGAGATACATCTCCCCTGAACTTTGCAGATTTAATGCATGCAACTATCCATTTTCTTGTGGAATCTCTAATTATTGCTCCTAATCCAGAGCATTGCCTTTTTATATCAGTAGCTACATCAACATTGATCTTTAGCCATCCTTGGGGTGGAGGAGTCCATGTTGTTTGTTTTGTCTTAATATCATTTGAGAAAAAATTCTACTGCCAACTCGATATCTTGCTCTAAATTTTTAGCTTCATCTCATTGAAAAAAGTGTTCTTCTTTCTTTCAATCATAGACGCCTACCCCAAATGTTTCTTGTGCTTTGACACTACATTGAGCTGGAAAATTCTTTTAATGTTTGAAATCTAATTTGCTTGAACATTGCCATTGAAGAACATGCATGACTTGTCAAAATTAAAGATTTGATTTGTTGTAGCATAGCGATCAAAAATATCCGTCAAGTGTTGGTAGTCTTTGGATGAGGCTCGAGAGAAAATCAAATTGTCATTTGCAAATAAAAGATGAGAGATAGATATTTGTTGTCCAAATCTCAGCCTCTGAATTTGTTTTTTTTTTTTCTCTCAGCCTGTATCAACAAATTTGAAAAAGCTTCTGCATATATTATAAACAAATATGGAGATAATGGACATCCTTGCCTTAAACCCTTTTGAGGGGTGATCATCCCCTTATGAACTCCATTGATGATTACAAAGAAGGTTGAAGTAGTAATACAACTCATTATTAAATTCACTACCTTCTCCTCAAAGCCTAGTCTGCTCATTGTCAGCCTTAAAAACTCCCACTCCACTCTATCATAAGCTCTACTTATGCCTAGCTTCAAAGCCACCAACCCATTTTTTTTTCCTTTTACTATGTCTAATCTTATGGAGGCATTCATACCCAGCAATGATATTATCGGTTATCAATCTGTTGGGGAGAAATGCACTTTGAGATGAATCAATGACAACATGTAAAATGGTTTTCAATTTATTCGCAATTGTTTTTGCAACAATTCTGTATATGACATCACAAAAAATTATTGGTCTAAATTCAGTCATTTTTCTAGGCTTTGCATTATTTGGAATTAAGGCAATATAAGTGTGGTTTAAAAGGGCAATGGTACCTGTTTTATTGAGGATGTGAAGGCATATAGAGATGACTCATTCTTTGATAGATTTCCAATGCTTCTAATAGAAGGCAGCAGGTAAACCGTCAGGCCTAGGAGTCTTAGTTAGACATATTTGTGCCAAAGCTTCTGTAATCTCCTCTTCTATATAAAGTTGACTCATGTATGCATTCATTTCTAGTGACACTTTAGGGATCATTCCTCTCAGTGCATCTTCCATCTGGTCATGAGTGGGGCTGGAGGTTGAGAATAAATCTGCAAAGTACTCATAGAATTGTTTTCCAATTTCTTCACTCTCTTCAATCCATTTTCCATTTGCATCTTCTATGCCCCAGATTTTGTTTTTTCTCTTTCTAGATGAGGCTTTTAAGTGGAAGAACTTTGTGTTTTTATCTCCCCCTCTAATCCAATCCACCCTAAACCTCAGCTTCCAATAAATCTCCTCATTTAGCAAGAGAAGGTGGATCTGTTTTTCAATCCTTTTTAGCTCTTCATTACTTTCATACTTCCATTTATGTTGTTGGAGGTCCTTAATTCTATGCATCAATTTTTCGAGCTTCTTCTTATTGCCCTCAAAAGTCTTATTACTCCATTGTATTAATTCTATTAGCGAGGCTTTGCTGACTTGCTTAAAAAGCTAGACTATATCATTCCCCACCTAATCTTCGTGTTTGGCCCATTTTTTCTTGACACTTGTTGTAAAAGCTCCACATGTCTTTCTTAATGAGTTCTTGTGAGAGTTCTCCTATTATAATGTCTTTATTCACCTTTGCCCATTACATCCATCAAGACTGGGTTATGATATAAACACCACGTGGCCAAGTTGGTTGCAACTTGGTCGTGGAAGAAATTGGTCCAGTCTTTACTGCACAAAAATCTATTCAATCGTTTTTCAATAAAGTGATTACTAAACCTCCTATTAGACCATGTGAAAGGGTAACCCTTACAGCCAAAATCCCTTAAATTACAACCTTGGACAACATCTCTAAATTCCTTAATCATACTAGCCTCCCTGTTGTTTCCTCTATTTTTCTCATCCAAATGCAGAATTTCATTAAAATCACCAAAGTATAGCCATGGAGATGAAGACAAACCTACTAATCTTCTCAAGAGAGTCCACGTGTGTTTTTTCTGACTCGTCTCTGCATGGCTGTAAACCCCAATGCATCTCATCTAATTTCCATTTTCAGCTTCTATTTCAGCATCAATGTTGTGGTTGCTGAACGAGGTTATGTTTACCTTTGTTTTAGAATTCCATAACATAGCTAAACCCTCACTTTTTCCCTTACTACTCACAGCAAAATAATTATCAATCTTCAAATTCTTACCAGCATTATTCATATGTACAGTCTTTAGTTTAGTTTCGCATAGGAAAATCAACCGAGGCATGTAAAATTGGAGGAACTTTTTTAGAGTGATGAACGTTTGGTCATTCCCTATCCCCCGGACGTTCCAACTTAATATTTTTTTAGTTGTCGGCGGGGCTACTTTGTAACCTCTGCCGATTGAGTTGCAACATGATTAGTTTCAACATTTTCCACTATTCCCAAGCCATCATAATATAGTTTGTGTTTGTGTGGAAACCGGCTACTAGTGTTTGCTTCGGCTACAATAGCTTTATGGGGGCTTTCAATTTGGTTCTTTTTATGGTTTAGGTTTGGCTTTGGTGATTAACCTCTTGGCCTTTTTTCTCCAACTGACTCATATCTTATGTGCCCTTTTGTATTTATGTTTCTGGCTTAAAGCTTCCATTTTCTTCTTTTGGGCCTAGTAGTTTTTATGCCTAGCCCATTATACACTACTTCATTTAGACTTAAGCTGCCTTGATCTTTGCTGGGGCTTTTGATAGAGATTAAATATGGCTCCAAAACTTGGCGCCACTCCAAAATTTGTTCCCTCTTTATTTTCTGTTCCCACTTTTTCTCTCTATCTCCCATGGCCACTTTGGCAGTCAGCTATGTTTTCAGCAGTAGCTGAGCAAAGTTGCTTCTTACTATTGTCTTGTTGTTTCCTTGGTTCTAGAGTCATTTGCATTAATTGCTCACATGTCTTGGTTGTTTGGCCTTCTTTCTCACCCGAATTAGATTGTTTTGACCCGAGTTCATTATCATATGGGTCCAAGCCAATTTATTGTAATTGGCTTCTGCCATGGCGTTCTAGTTCCGTGGAGCCATTGTTGGGTTGCTCCACCTTTTGTTCCATTTATCACTTTCTCGATTCACCCTGGTTTTTCTGCTTTGGACAGAACCTTCATGTAAACCCCATAAGGCAGTTTTTCCTTTAGTTGCCCCTTGTATGTTACGTATTCTTTAAATTGATGCTCGATGATACCACAACAAAAACAAAAATCTGGGAGTCGTTCATACAAGACTGGTAATTCCACCACATCATTATCTTCCAACTCCAAGAAAATTATTTTTTCTAATGGTTTTGTAATGTCGATGGCAATTCTGACTCTTGCATATGGACTAATATATTCCCCATCATCATTTGTTTTCACTTCTGGGACCTCTCCTCACAACTCCCTTAGCTTTTGAACATTGTCCCGTTCCATGCTTCCTATAAGTACATTGTGGATCTACACCCAAAAGGCTACATGTGCGAATTCTTCCTTCCTCATGTTTCCAATCCCACTAGGTTCCTTTAAATCAATGCTTTATCGAAATGCCATGGTCCTCCCTACCATCACCTTTCGGTTATCTAATTCCAAGCCAAATTTAAAGAGAAACATATTGTTGCCCAATGTTTCAACTTTCACCTCTTTTATTGTTTTCCATGCTTGTGGTAGCGTGGTCTTGATTCCTTCCATGTGTATGCTCTGTGCTAGCAATATTCTCCCCACCAAAGAGTTTTCCATTGTACGTTTTCCTTTCCCTTGAGTTCCACTTCTAAGTGATAGCTTGCATTCATTGCTTTCTCGGATAGAGATAACATTACATTTGTGTATTAACTCATTTGTGTCCATGGATGTTGGACCCAAACTAAACCTCCACCTATTAACTACCTTATGTTTGTTGCCCTAAGATTTTTATCCCCTTTTCCACTCTCATAAATACACTCCCCGATTTAAAACCCCTAATAAAGGTTAAAACAAAACACTCAGTCTAATGAGTCAGATATTGAGCTATTAAAACTCATAACCTACTCCATTCTTTTGTTCTCTTTCAAGAGAAAGAGAGCATTCAAGAAGGAGACTAGCCTATTTTGAATATTAATGTATCCAATAGTATCTACCCCATGTTGCTGGTGATTTATTTTAAATATATCCCATTTCTTGCAAAATACAAAGACGAAAATACCCTAGGTAAAAGAAGATGTCCAGTTAAATAAGTTAGATTATGTTTGGGAGTTAGGATTAAATATAGAATTAGATTAATTTTGGAATTAAATATTTTATCCCATGTTTGGCTACTTTACTTGGATTGGATTAGGAAGGACTAAATTTAAATTTAGTCCTTAAATCATGGGATTAACAATCCCAATTTATAAATGGGTTTAGATGGGATTAGAATAAGAAAAAAATTCATATTTCTTTCATATATAACATTATTTTTTATTTGTAACCTAAAATTTAATTAATTAATTAATTATATTATTCATGATTTACTTGAATTTATTTTTTATTTTATTTTTATAGTCTAATTAAATTGGTACTTCTACTCCAATAAAATTAACTATTTAATAATTTGTTACAATAATTGATTGTTTTAAATTTCATAATCACCAATGTAATTTTAAAAATAATCATGGAAATTAATAATACAAGTAAATAATTTATTTTATAAATACATTATTTGTTAACTTTTTGATAAAATAAAATATATCTAAAATATCTTATAAAAACTAATTAAATAATTCAATAGTTTTATTAATTTATATTTGTTTGTTATAATTATGATTATGATGCAATCCAACTTAATTCATTCCAATCCTAATAATTAGTTCAAATCAACGTGCCAAACGTAACCTTAAGGTACATGGGTTAAAAAAAGAAAAAGAAAAATGTACATGGGTTAAAAAAAAAAGAAAAATGTTGAGGTACACATTTGATATTTGAGGCCTCAGCTACCATGCAGGACATAAAATCCCTATATGGTGCAAGGGCTGCTCTTGAGTCATTGGATTCAGCTTATTTGAATCCAACGGTTGGGGTTTTAATTTGAAAAAAAATGAATAAAAGCAGAAAAAATAAGGCAATTGGTTGAATTTGTTTAGAGAAGAAAAACATTTTCTCCCTCCCTCTCTTTCTCCCCCTTTGGAACATTGAACAAAAAAACTCTCATCTTTCTCCCTCTCAATCCCCACACTGTCTCCCTCTCGCTCTTGCTCACCCTCCCACTCCGGCTCACATTCCCGCTCCTTCTTATGCTCAGGCTCCCGTTCACGCTATTGCTGTTACTCTTACCCTTTCGTCCAACTCACACTCCCGCTCTACCTTGCTCTCACTCTCGCTCCAACTCCCAGCTCTAACTTTCACTCTTCTCATCAAGGTTACTCAGCTTTAAACTTAGCCTTATAATTGTTAAAGTTATTAGATCTATAATTTGTTATATTTGGGGAAAACGATTTGTTAATGATATAGTGTAGAAATATAATGCACACATAATATTTGACAAAATGCCACAAAGAACTATTTGTTGTCTTTTAAGATTATACGTTACCTTTTTTTGGTTGACAAAATGCTGCAGTTGTGTTTTTTATTTTTTTATAATAATTTGATAATGAAAAATAATTAGACTTGGCCGTTTGAGTGTGGTAGTTTTGTGTGGTAGGTTGGCGTATGCCCGTATGCATTCATTTGGTGTGAAAGACATCATGCGTGCCTTTGTTTAGATGTGTTTTGGTTGATGCCCATCGCACCTGTGAGCTGTGTTTTGGTGCAATAGGCACATGTCGCACCAACACGAGTGCGAGAGGCAATAATTATTGTTTTTTAACTACTTTCTTGTAGCTTTTACAAAAAGACATGGAATCTGTTGATAATAAGAGGAAAAAATCGAAAGAAAAATCATTACAGCAAGAAAAGCAAGAAGTGAATAAAAAAATATGGATATACTATTTGTAAGTATTAATTTATATGCATTTATGTACCTATTATGTTAAAAGGTTTAATTTTTTTTATTAATGTAACTTTAAATATTGATCATAGTAAGGCATAAGCAAAACGACTAAGGCTATTAGTGGTAGAAAAGGTGGATAAAACGATATGTAACCAAAATATGACTCGCCGAATATTTAATTTTCTCTTACCTAAAATAATATGCCACTGAAGGTATATATAGTATCATTGTTGCAGGTTAGAGATGATATTGCACAAAATTGGAAGAAACTAACCCTCGATGAGAGGCATCAATGGATGCTTAGTAATATGAATGAGAGATCTACCTTAAATAGTGGTGAAAATAGTGGTGCTAGTAAAAATATTAAGGAATCTAATGAGGACAAGGTTGATGGTGGCAACCTTCCATCTCGATGTTGTGTAGCCTCGTTCTCCAAGGTAGTTTCATCATTTTCAAGTGATCAACAAGCAGCAGTGAACGAAACCAGCTTTGGACTACTGCACATTTTAATGCCATGTTGGGCTGCATTGAGACTACTGCACATTTTAGCGAAACTTTGCTTAATTCATTTCAATTTGATGAAGGACATGCTCTCAATCTAACACCACTACCTCAAGATGAGGGAGCGGTTTGTCTAAGCGAACTTTAGTTGTAATTTGGTTTTAATGATAATGAATTAATTTTGAGCTTGGATATTTATAGAATTTTGTTGAACCTATTGACACTAAGTAAGAGTTCCAAACCTCCGATACCAACTCTCTCCTTATGATAAAGTGTCTCAGGGAGCGAAGGCTAAGTTTGAAGCTGGTCCTTTATATGTAAATAACCAACTTTATCTTGACCAATTGAAGCTCATTCAATATGCATTTAATAAAGATGGTAACGAAAGGTGCTTGTGGTTTATATGGCTTTGTATTTTTTATTCCGTTGTACATATGTATTGATTGGCTAACACTTTATTACTTGTTTGTGTTTTCAGTGAAATCATTGTCTCTACTGATGATCAATTTATCTCCAGGCATAATTTCATGAGCCTTTTGCCTAACACAGCTCTAAGTGAAGATGTTTGTGGTGTATTGGCACTCACTTTACATACTATATGTTTGGATGGCTTATTGGAAAACAGAATACTAAATTATCATTTATTGACCACTGTTTTAGATTCTCACCATGATAGCATATCACCTCACACTTTGTAAATGGGCTAAACCAGATGATGCATTAATAAACTAGTATTTACCGACACTCTATACAGTAAGTATCTAGCACTACTGTTTCTATGTCAATTGAAGTTGTTGTTTATCTATAATAATTTTTCAAACATTGCTCTGTACAAAAAGATTTTTTCAATGTACTATTTATTGACATATCACTTATTTACTTATTGTTTTTTGTAGTAATTAGCACTTACCATTGGAGTCGACGTTGATGGTTTTGCACAAGCAGCTAGTGTCGAAAAACCTTTCATGCCAGACTTTCGAAGGTGCCAAAAAGTTACTTTCTAAACTCTCAATTGATTATTTGTTTACTTATTGTAAAACATCTTTTATGAGAAAGATACTGATTTTTTTTTGTTAAATTTATGTTTCAATTAACGATGGTGCCTTTCATTAACTCCTGTTCATCATGAATGTCAAAGAAGGATATGGCAAGATTTGGGACCCTCTTCTTGATGGTCAAAGTAATCGAAAACGTGAGCAACAAGCTGAATGCATAGTATTTTACATGTGTATATGTTGTTCCTTAATTTTGTGTAGGTTTTTATTGTTTAATAATCTAATTTGCCATTTTGTTTTGAACTTGGTAGTTACATTCTCTTGATTCCATATTTCATTCTAAGTTATCTCGAAATGCCAAGCCACCAACACGGTTCATTTGGTTCCCTATTCGGTCTTGTGAGTGGGTTCTAAAACAACTAAATAGGTATAATTGTGGAATTTATGTCATCAAATTCATGGAGACTCCAGGGCTCATTCCCAACAAATCATTTATGGTAAAACTTAAAAATTTTAATAGAGATATTTTAACACATTGTCACCTTATTGTATTGATCAAGTAAAACAATTTATTCCAAATATTTTTCCTGCGTAGTATGGTTCGCAAGATGTTCGTGGAAGAATAGCAGTTCAACTTATCGACTCGGCCTTCAATGAAGCACGAGCTAGATTGCTTGCTCAAGCAAATGTAACATTTGATGAACATGTTGCCCAGGTAAGGGCCATAGCCTTTGCACAGAAGGAAAACACATATATAATGGGCACGAAAGCTCTAGGGAAAAGCAGAAAAAACCCAAAAAGATTATGGCCGTAAATGTTAAGTCTTATTGATGGGGTTTGTGTGAAATTCCACATTTTGTTGTAAGTTTAGTTGTGGAATCAAAATTGTTTATTTTACGCACTTGTTGTAAGTTTAGTTGTGGAATCAAAATTGTTTATTTTACGCACTGACTTTTGTAGTATACATTATTGATAACTCAACCACTAACATTGTTCTAATGAGTGTATTCAAATATTTTTTTGTCATGAATACTGCTTCGAATGCACTCTATTTGTATAATGTATATTTTAATATACAAAGGTATTGTAGTTCATGCTACCTTAGGTCGCAGGCGAATATTTAAGTGTTTTACACAATTTAAAAATTCCAGTATCAGGTGCCTAACCGAAACAGCTTGTCGACTAGCTGATTTATAAGGGTAGGATATCGATTTTGATTGTCTCAAAACAATCCGCCAGAGGTCGGGAAGCCGCTTGAAGTCACCTATCTTCTCGATATGTCTTTGGATAACAAGTGGTTAGTCACTTTTATCATAGTTAGGTAGCCGTCATTAGCACGAAAGGCATGTGAAAGGACTGGAAAAACCAATCTCGATTTCGGTTAATCGTTAAAAGCACATCAACTAGCTGAAACATTTCTAGAATATAAGTGGTTAGCTGTGCACTGCTAAGCGGCTAACCGCTAAATCTCTAGACAGGAGAAAACAAATCCCGAATTCGGCTAGCCGCTACAAGAATAACGACTAGCCGAAACATTTCTAGAATAGCTAACTATCCGGACAGGAGAAAACAATGAAATACTAACTAGGCAACCCAAGAGGGGGGTGAATTGGGATTTTAAAAATTATCCTAGGCAAACCACACAACAATTTAATCTATTGCCTTAATCAAATTGAAAACAATAAATTCAATCATGCACAATATTAAAAGAGTAAGGGAAGAGAAAACAAACACAATGATTTTAGGACGGCCTCCCAAGGCTTCAAATGCCAATTGACTTACAACAAGAGATTATCCCCAATCTCTTAACCCAGTGTATCCAACACTTACAATCTTTTAACTTGATTTTACAAAAAGGATTACAATGAATCTCTACACAAAATGAATGAATACAAAAATGAAAGTTGTATTCTCAATATTTTTCAATGATGATGGAAATCATTTTGTTTGAATTGGATTGATATTTATAGTTAAAACTATCCGTTATAGTGCATCGATTCAAATTTTCAAATAAAGTTTATTTACCTAAAACAAATTTGGTTTAAACTAAGCAATAATAAGAAATTTCGTTTTAAATCATAACATTTTAACATTATTCTTAAAAAATTGTGCTGATGACATATTTTCCAAAATTATAGTTTGAAAACTTTATAAAAAAACGAAACTTTTAACTTTAATTTTAGAATAATCCCACAATCAAATTATGACTTCACCCAAACTTTTTGAAATTATAGAATGGCCCAAACACATTTAAATAGTTTCAAATTGGTCCAAATCTGAAATTTCAAGCAATACTTGTTTATTTCAAAATTTTCAAAATTCTTTCAATTAAACCATAAACTTTGAAAAACAACAAATTTCATAAAATCATTTTTCCATTAAATATGAAACATTTATAATGTGAAAATAATGATTTATTTTAAAAAGAATAAAAATAATTAATTTCATAAAATCATTTTTCCATTTAATATAAAACCGTTATAATGTAAAAATAATGATTTATTTAAAATGTATAAAAAGTAATTTGAGCTTAAAAGATTAATCATTCTTAATCTTGTTTGTTATCATCAAAATCAACATTATGGAAATATATATGTTAACAATCTCCCCTTTTTTTGATAATGACAAACATTTCATGTATTTAAACAATCATTTTTCATAAAATCATTTTTTCATTAAATATAAAACATTTATAATGTGAAAATAATGATTTATTTAAAATATATAAAAAATAATTTGAGCTTAAAAGATTAATCATTCTTAATCTTGTTTGTTATCATCAAAATCAACATTATGAAAATATATATGTTAACAAACAAATCCCAAATTCGGCTAGCCGCTACAAGAATAACGGCTAGCTGAAACATTTTTGAAATAGTTAACTCTTTGGACGGAAGAAAATAAATCTCGAATTCAGCTAGCCATTACAAGAATAATGGGTAGCAAAAACATTTCTGGAATATAAGCGGTTAGTTGCAAAATGATAAGCTGCTAACTGCTAACTTTCTGGGACAAGATTGAATTTTAATGCAGATGAAATCAGCTAGCTGAAAAAAATTGCCTCTTAAGAACTTTTCCATATATGAAAAATTTAAGCCAAACACGTATGTTCTCTTGAGAAATATTGGAGCATCAAATTACATATCGCATACCGCAACCTTCATTAGCCAAACAAGTCCATCAATAAGACAAATGCCAAGGCATCACCACCTTCAAAATGAAATATGCTCACAAATACAAAAGGATCATCCAACTCAAATATCCATAATCCATCTTCAAGATACACATGGAATCTATGAGTCCGAAAAAAAAAATACGAAATCCATAATAGAAAATACATCACACTAATACAAGTCCAAAAAATAAAATACATAATATAAATAATGTCAGTGCATAGAACTAAGGATTGTAACAAAAAATCATTGGTCAGAATGCTCCGATGATGATACGGAGGGGGACTGAAGCCCGAGAGTGCGAAAGATTTTCATCTACCCATCTAGAAATGCCGCTACTCAAAAGACGCGAACTTGGAAGTTCGCATGGTCAATAACTATTGTATCGGATCCCCTGGACCGGCTGAAGATAATAATGGAGCATCCAAACGACACATGGTGGAGCTTGTGATCACAAGGAAGCATTAAGGTCAGGAAGCTTGTCAGGGGGAAGCACATCATTAAAGATACGATCATCGAAGGGAGCAAGCTCTGTGGGTTTGTTCACAAGGTTCTGATCCTTGACCCACTGGCCACTTTCCCAGATAAAGCCCAAACTAGTAATGACCTCGTCCCCTAACTCTCTAGGCTCATCATGAGATGGTTCAAATATCGGGACTAGGAAATGCTTGAGGATACGGGTAATGATACTGCCGAAAGAAAAAGATCAGGACGATATATTTGGGGTGCTAAGCATATGCTAAATGATAACATAACCCACATTAATTTTTCTTCCCACAAGAAGGTGAGTTACCTCCAAAATTTATTGCATACATGCCTGGTTGTGGTAAAGGAAATTATGCAAGAAAACGACGAGCTTAAAGAATTTCTATTGTTTGTCATAAGTGTGCCAGAATGAGTTGCGATAGAAACCCATGTTCTTTAGGAATGGTGTCTGATAACAGGGAAGATAAGATTCAATTCATTAGGGATGGCTTGAATAAGGAGTCATTGGATGATATCCTTCTCTCAAACGCATCCCTGGATATGTAAGGAGCGATTCTTGACCATTATTCCGTAAAGAGCATGCACGATATAGTCTGAATCGACTATAAACAATTATAAGAAAGCTGGATAGGAAGCCTCGACCGTTTTGGACGTAGGAAGATGTCAACTGTAAATATCATTTTACTTTACTATGATTTTATTTCACTATTATTTTATTGTTTGCATTATTGTCTTTAATAATTTTATTACTGTTTGCTTTTTCTCTTTTACTGTTTTCTTTTTTACTCTTGAGCCATGTGCTTACGCGTATTTGACACTGACACGTTACCTCATACACAGCTGTGATCCACTATCACCAAGATTCTTAAATGTGATTTCTTTTTTGTCAAGCACTCACAAATTATTTTTGAGAAGAAATAATTCAAGAACATTTGTGTGCTTTCTGGATTTAACTATGGCAAACATAAAGAGTTCGTAGAGGCAGCTATAGATCTTGGTCGAAGCATAGCAGCGAGAAAATTACACTTGGTGTATGGAGGAGGTAATCGAGGGTTATCAAAAATGGTCTCAGAAGTAGCTTTTATCAGAGGCAGCCAAGTGTTAGGCATCATCCCAATAGTCCTAAAACCTTTGGGCTTGTCGAGAGAAGAGTTAGTCATCTCAGGTATGCAAGAAAGAATAATTGAAATGCTTAATCATGCTGATGCTTTTATTTTTCTTCCAGGAGATCTTGCAACACTAGAGGCACTTATCACACTAGCATCTTGGGCCCATCTGCACATCCACCAGAAACCCATCGGTTTGTTAAATGTCAATAACTTTTATGATGGCTTTATCGCATTTCTTAACCATGCAATAAAAAACTATTTCATTCCCTCTAATGTGAAAAAACTCTTTATTTGTGATCACACTGCTAATGAGCTACTTGATATGCTGCT
Organism: Citrus mangshanensis; assembly: GCA_030449895.1. Lineage (NCBI taxonomy): Eukaryota > Viridiplantae > Streptophyta > Magnoliopsida > Sapindales > Rutaceae > Citrus > Citrus mangshanensis. The sequence continues at coordinate 9,211,687 of JASUUJ010000215.1, read as the reverse complement.
TATGACCTTTGTGTTGGAGCGTCCAAATAATGAAAGAAGTACAAATTAGATTTAACTCTTCGCCTGTAAATATTTTCTTCTGTGTTGCACCACCCAGGTGATGTCTTCTAAACTCTACTTCTTTCCTTTAAAACATTGAGGACAATGTTTCGTTCTGGTTGGGGGGAGGGAATAGTCGACAATTGTGGAATCTTGGTTAAGTTTTTACTGATTTTTTTTATTGTAGAAACTAATTGTTGCTAACGTTGTGTGTTGAAGATGGCTGAATATGGAGTGTAGTGACTCTAGAAACGAATCTTCATCGTTTGAAAAAAAATAATAAAAAAAAAACAAAAAAAGTAAAAAATAAAAAAAATTACAGACATTTTCTTTTTCTTTATTAAGTTTTTATGTTTCTTTTTAATTTCTCCTCTATAAATATACATTTTCAAACTTTTGAGCCTATAAAAAAAATCATTTTCTTTTTCTATCATTTTAAGTGTAACTTTTCTAATTAATTTTTCTGCATCATTTTCACATTTCTGCATGCATATTTTCCTTTCATGCTTAGAATAGGTTGGGGGGTAGAATGTTGTTTGAAAAAAAAAATTGTTTGATTTGTTTTAACATTGGATGACATGATTAATTTCAAATTTTAGTATTTGTATTATCATTGGTCTTAAGTGATGTTACGTTATGCTATATATGGAGACAAATGTGTGTTGCTTGAAGGAATGACCATGTCATAAATAAGTACCAAGTGAGTTTTTGAACCTATTATTTTTCTTGGAGAGTAACCCTTTTCTTTTATTATTTTATACACGATCTCTAGATTTCTTTTAAGTTAACCCTTAAAAAAAAATTGTAAAATAAAAAAAAAGAAAAAAATGTGTGTTGCTACATTGGGAGGCCTATCTAACTAGTAGATATGGATGATTATTTAGAGCCCTAAAAGACGATGGAAAGACCATCTTTGATCCGTTTAAGCCTTTCTAGCCATCCCTTTTATTAAATATCCATAGTTAACCCTCTTGAGCCTTTGAAAAAAAAATAACCTTTTCTTTGTCAACTTATCATCTTGACCCACTCCGATTTGGAGTATTACCCGATGTCTTATAAGTTCCATCACCTATTTATATTTGAGAAAAATGTAAATAATTATTTTGTTCAGTGAAGTTATGCCAAATAAAAGCAAAAAAAAAGAGAAAAAAAACAAAACAAAAGTTGTTGTTTCAAAAGAATAAAAATAACAATAATAGGTGAAATCCATCTTGCAATTTCCAAAAAAAAAAATTATCTGCATTTTTCTCAAACATACACTTTGTTTTCCTTATTTTCCTTCTTTGTTAGCCATGTCCCTAGCCTACGTTACGTCCTAATAAAAGTCCTTCTTGATTTTAGAAACTATGAAGTAAGTAGTTATATAAAAAGATGTAGTGGTGCATAATAATAAAAAAAAGAGATAAATAAAATGGGTTGACTAGCATTTTTGTTTGACTTGAGATCGTATTATTTCTAAGCTGAGGGCATATTTCTTTCATTTTGGTGAGAGCATATAATATCACTTCTTTATTATTTTCTCTCAATTACCATTCATTGGAGTGACTATTTTTATTGAGTTTAATTTCTTTGTGAGAGTGTCACTACTTCTAGTGAGATTTTGGGGTTTGACATGTCATTCTTGAAAGTAATTATAACAAAGTCTACTGGGCTGATTCATGTGGATGGTTGATGTGGGTGTGATGTTTCTTTAGACTGTAGATAATGCTTATACTTTTATTTGATTGCTATCATTAATCTGATTGAATAAACACGAGTGTTTCTAAAAAAAAAAATCATTTTGAATTTGAATTTTGTTTTCGCTTTATTTGCTGTGTGTTAAGTGTTAGAAAATGCATATTTATAAAGGAGAAAACCGTCATTTTACATTTTAAGTCTTACTAACAACCCTTACTTTTATGTATTTAACCTTCTTGTGATTTAATTACATGTGTTTTATTTTAATTAATATTTTATGTATTTTAGGGGCATTATAGTTATTTCAATAAAGAGAGATCGAAAAATGGACATTACTTTTAACTGGAAAAAGGAAAAATGACACTATTCACATGCATTCATGTCACATTCACACGGACGATGATGTGGCATTGACCGATGATGTGGCGATGATGGACTAAAATTCTTATGTATTGTTGATGGTGGCAAAGATATCACCGAAAAATCTCAGATATGCATCACACAGATTATTTTCAACCAAGTATTCAAAAATTCATCCGCGTGGTCAAACCGCTGCATCTGATGACGTGGCGCAAAGGCCCAACCTTTTTAATCCGATTGCCATGATTTATTCCATGTATCTATAAAAAGGGGGCCTCTCCCCCCTAATTTGATATCTCTGAATCCATTTTTGGACTCCATTTTCTGTAATTCCCTCTCCATCTTGTATTTTCTATGTATTTTAATAAATTCTCATTTTGCCCTTAGTTCAATTATAAGTAGCTAATTTTCTTTCAAGCTTGGGTTGAAAATGAAATCTCAACATGTGTCATGGGCTTAATTTGGTAAATTTATTTTCTCTTCCCCTCTAGTTTTTGTGAATGTTTTGACTTCTCGTCAATAAATAATAATAATATTATCTAGATACCGCCTTGGTTATACCGGCTCTCTAGTATAAGGTTATTATTATTTGGCACGGTAAGCCCTTAGCACCATATTGATTAGAGTGTGGTTCATGAGGTGTGGATTCCCCCCTCATGATTTAATTGGTATTAATAAGGAATATTTAGCCCATGGTGCATATTGATACGGATCCAGATACCCAAGTACGTCATTTCAATAGAATTATCTTCAATTTATTCTCGCCATTGCAATTCCAATTTTAGAATTTATTATCGCCATTTTAATTTAAGTTTTAGCATATTCCAAATCATTTCCACTATAAATCCAATCACCCATTTACAAAATTAATTCTACACACAATCAAAATCCACCTCCTCGTGGGATCGACACTCGTCACCATTGATCTATACTATAATAGATTCGTGCGCTTGCAAGTACATTAAAAATTGCACAACACTAGGTTTCTCATTTGATAATGCAATTCTATCATGCAATGTTTTGTTCTCTACTTCTAGGCATGTAATTATTGCATTTAGAGATTCATTTTCATTTTTAAGCTTTGTCATTTCCTTTTTAAGACATACATTCTTTTTACCAATCTTTATTAACTCATTATGCAATTCTTTAAAAGTATCATACAATTCATCATAGGTAGGATCACTTACCACATTGAGATCATCATCCTCTCCTATAGCCATAAGTGCTATGTTTGATACTTCTTGCGACCCTTCTTCATCACTTGAATTTCCCTCGCGATTATCCCAAGTTGCAACCATGGCTTTCTTCTTGAGTTTGTTAATAAGTGGGCACTCCGATCTTATATGGTCAGGCTTCTTGCATTCATAGCATGTGATTAGCTCTTTCTTCTCCCTTTGGTTCTTGAAGTTTCTGAATTTTCTTTGCTCTCTGGTTTTCTTGAAAAATTTTCTGAACCTCCTTACTAGCATGGCCAACTCTTCATTATCTGGTTCACTCTCCCCATCACTTTTATATTTTGAAGCTTTGAAAGCAATGTTTTTCTTCTTCTCCTCATGCCATTTTTCTGCTGCCAAATCTTTTTCATATGAAATGAAAGAACCAATTAAATCATCAAGAGGTAAAGTATTTAAATTTTTGGCTTCTTCAATAGCGGTTCTTTTAGGTCTCCATTCTTTTGGAAGTGACCTAATGATTTTATTAACTTTCTCGCTATTTGAGAATGTCTTTCCTAGGGCTCCTAGGGTGTTTACTATGTCCATAAATCTAGTATACATAGAGTACACACTTTCATTTTGTTCCATTTGGAACAACTCATATTGTCGAGTGTACCTACTAATTTTTAACTCTTTCACTTGATTTGTGCCTTCATAGAAAACTTCAAGTTTGTGCCAAATTTCATTAGCACTTTCACAACTAGATACTCTATGAAATTCTTTCTTATCAAGTGCACAAAACAAGACATTCATAACTTTGGAATTTAGAGAAGTTTTTCTCTTTTCCAATTCATTCCATTCCCGTGAATTTGGAACATCTTCCCCAAATTCATTTTTAGTTAAGGGCATAAAAGGATCATCACATACAACTTCCCAAATTTTATAATCTAGTGCTTGTAAATAAATTCTCATTCTAGTTTTCCAATATGGGTAGTCATTTTCGTCAAAGAATGGTGGTTTAGTTGTGGACTGCCCTTCCCTAAAGGTTAAGTCATTTTGGGTTGCCATAGATCTTTTACTCTAGATAATTAAGTCCTAACAAGAGAACCAGGTTCTAATACCAAATGAAATTCTAGTTATGCAACCCAAGAGGGGGGTGAATTGGGATTCTAAAAATTATTCAATTCTACAACAAAAGAATCAAGCAAATTTAAAGCGAATTTAAAGAAATAGTAATTAAAACAATCACAATATGAAGAAATAAGGGAAGAGAGATTCAAACGCGAAGATTTTTATATGGTTCGGCCAACCTCGCCTACGTCTACGCCTCCAAGCTTTCCGGACTTGAGGATTTTACTAAGCAAGTCTCCAAGACTCCAAATGCTTACACTTGACTTCCAAGGTGTCAATGGACCTTTACAACAAGAGATTATCCACAATCTCTTAACCCAAGTGTATCCGAACACTTACAATCACTCAAAATAAAATATTACAAATTGTTTTTCTCTCACACAATATTTAAGACTACAAATTAATGCCCAACATGTGAATAGATGAAGTAAGAATATATTGAATGCTATATAAATATTGTATTCTCGAATATAAGCTCAATAGTCGTGTTGTGATCAACCTCATTTGAATTTGAATGAGCTTATTTATAGTTGGAGCTGAAAAACTAGTCATTATAGACTGTCTGCTTGAAAACGGTTTGCCGTTAACCATTAACGGTTAACTGTTTAGGTTGGTCAAAGTTACTGTTGGGCTAATTTTCAAATAAACGGTTTGCCGTTTAGGATTACCCTTTCGCCGTTAAATTCCAGAGATCTGCAAGATAAACTTCAGTTATCCATTTACATTAAACAGTTAAAGATTTGCATGAAATGACCTCTCTGGAATTTATCGGTTAGCCGTTTGTAATAAATGGTTCGCAGTTTGTTTCCAGTAACAAGATGAACACATTTTTCCATTATGGATTTTATCGGTTAACCATTTCAATACACGGTTTACGGTTTAATTCCAGTAGCCTTCTCAGCATTTTGTGTTTTCCGTTTTTGTTAACCGGTTAGAGCTTAAGCAATTCGTTACTCTCTGGATTTAATCGGTTAACCGTTAAAAAGAAAACAGTTCACCGTTTATTTCTAGAATCACAGTGTTAGCCAGATATTGCAGAGAATCATTTTCCAATTTCAATTTTAACAGTTATCCAACTTTTATGAATATAATTGGAATGATTATAAGGTTTTCGTTTATTAATCCAACATTTTAATCAAAAACATTTAAAGTTTGTTATCATTAAAATCAATATTATAAACATATACATGTTAACAAAGATGATTTTGATCCCAAGCATACATTAGTGGAGGATATTTAAGTGAATATATGGGCTTAATTTAGTGTAGAATCAGGAAAAAAAGGCTCTAAATTCAAGCGAGTGAGAAACAGGTTTGTAAATTTGGGGATTTCGAAAATGAATGGAGAAATCGTGTCTTGAGAGTGAATAGGTGAGGTTTAATGAAAGGAAAATAGATCACAACACTTGATTTAGTAAGAAATCAGGTGGCAAACAAAGAAATCTAGAGAGAGAAATGGAAAACGAAACATTAGAGAGAGAGGGAGGGAATGAGTGGTGAAAAAGAAGATGAAAGGGTGCCTCCTATACACGAAATTGGCTAGCCGCTTGATATAAAACGGCTAGCCAGTTCAATTCCATAAAGACGGCGGTTAGCCTATTCAGCTCCAGCAGCTAGTCGGTTTTCCCACAATTGCGCCTCTTTGTCTTTCAAACAAATTTTGATCAATTCAAAAACCATTTTATGGTTCGAAAAATTTGAAATGCCATTTTTATGTATGAACCATGATGGTTAACATAATGGCATCATAATTAAAGCAGTTCACAATATTACATGGTAAGGAACATTAAAAAAAGCTTCAATTAAAGCACAGTTTTGCCAAAGTCAGCTACATTTATATACATGTCTTCTGATTATTAAAAGAATTGTCACGAGGCCACATATCGAAGTGCATGGTGGGATATGGAAGAAATGTATGAAATGCATGAAATGCAAGTTATGCAACCCAAGAGGGGAGTGAATTGAGATTTTAAATTTTATGCTAAACAATTTGAGTAACAATTCAATCTAATGCGTCAATGCAATTGAAAACAATAAATTCAATATAGCACAATAATAAAATAGTAAGGAAAGAGAAAACAAACACAATGATTTTTAAGTGGTTCGGCAATCCCCGCCTACGTCCACGCCTCCAAGCCAATTAAGCTCGGGGATTTTACTATCCAAGCCTCCCAAAGCTTCAAGTTCTTACAATTGAATTTCAAGGTGTCAATGAACCTTTACAACCAAGAGATTATATCCCCAATCTCTTTACCCCAAGTGTTTCTCACACTTGTACATTCACAATTTGATAAGAAATGAAAATTACAACAAAAAAAACTCTTTTTAAGAGTGGATATGCAAATAATAGCACAATAATGATTCAATAAATGATGATTTACGAAATGGAAGCTCAATATGTGTTATGTATTCTTGTTTATACTTGCATTAGTCTCTAAAATGAAGTTAGAGTTGAGTTTTTATACTTAAAGCTCGAAAACTAACCGTTATAGATAAATTTCTACAACCAAGCGACTAGCCGCTTGATTTATCCGGCTAGCCGTCCAGAACATAGATGTTACCGTTAAATTTAAATTTACTACAGTAACACTGTTAATAAAATTACATTTTTTTCCAAATTTTTTTATAATTATAATATGGCCCAAAACGTCATAAAATTTTACAAACAGATCCAATTTTAGAATTTCTAAATAATACTTGTCATTCCCAAGAATTTTTAAAATTATGATATGACCCCAAATATAATAGTATTTTTCAAGAGGTCCTCTTCAAATTTAGTATAATACCCATATTTTTTAAAATTCTCAAAACCTTTTACTTTAGTCCAAATTTTGAAAATATGAGATTTTCCTCAGGCAGCTAGCCGCTAGCCTCAGGCGGTTAGCCTCTCTGTCCAATCTTGGATTTCAAATGTTTGGATTACATTGGGTCCTCAAACTTTCATAAATTATAGTATGACCTAAAATAATTCAAATATTTTCAAATAAGTCCAACTCCGGAATTCAAAACAATACTTATTAAAATCAAAGATTGCAAAATTTTTTTATTTTAGTCCTAATTATGCAAATGCACAAAATACTTTATCTTATAAATATAAAACATTTTAGTTTATGAAAATTAATTATTTAAATAAACTCTTGAGCTTTTTAAATTCTAAATTATGTATTAATTAAATCATAACGGGTTTACAAGAATTTTCCGCAAATAATTTGTCTGTTGTGCTCTAAACTTTATTCTTGATTTCGTCATTATCCGTTGAGTTTTTTTAGCTTGATTCACTTGCATAAATATTACCTTTAAAAAACTAGTGAAAATATTAAATACAATATTTATTAAATCACTTAAGACACATGTTTGTTATCATCAAAATTACATTATATGTAGCCCTTTAGGCTAACAATGTAAAGGTATTCCCTCCCACTAATGGTGGCATTGATGAAGTATTCTAGAAGTGATCTGTGGATTCAAAGCACGCTTGAGAACTACTCCCACATTTATTTTGTGTTTCAATTTCATATGAGGTTTCACTATTGTAGAATGAAAATTGTTCACTCAAGCCAACTAACATAGATGTACCCCAGCTATCGTTGTTGGCAATATTGGCTTCGCTACTCCTGCAAATAATCTTCTATGAGAATAAAATTTAATTTGGTTGTTATAAATGGATCAAACAATCAACAACAAACATAAAAATAACCTATCTCGCGTCATTACTGGCAGTAGGATAGCATCTTGCTGTATGGCCAGGCTCTCTACAAATGTTACACTTCCTATTGTTTCTAGGGGATTTTTTTAATCTTGTTGCAGTACCTTTTGTCCTCACCACAACTGGATCTAGTACCCTTGAATTTCTCTGTGAACCGTATGCAGGACTTCTAGGGTTAGTTCTCTGTCGTCCAAAGAGTTCTTGAAATTTTGATGTCAATTGATTGATCGCAGCTAAAGCCTCTTTATACGAATGGTCTTTTTTGCCGCATAAAAACACATTTTGTTAGTTGTGGTGCTTAAAGCACTGAATCTATCAACATTGGAAACTTCACTATCAACTTGTGATCATGTTAAGCTACACGATGTATAATCCTTTGCCTTTTTTGTCCACCGATGAAGAATCATATTATCATGAATATTTCTTAATTATTCCACTTTCATGACATGAAACATATGTCGACATGGGATTCTAGCAGAATCCATCATTTGACAAGAGTAATCAATTTTGTTAGTGGTTTATTATAAACCACTATCCATTTTATGTATGCGTTCCCAAATTGTGTCAGTGTATAGTAATGAGTATCAGTGCAGTTCAAGGCTCCAAACAAAACCAAAGTGGCTTTTTGACAAATTTCTTCCCTAATCCAATGGAATACCCTAATTGAAAAAAATCTACATCATGTTTTTCTAGGTTACGTAAGTGTATGGTCAACACAGGAGTACTAAATTTTGTTTTGAACTCGTCTTCAGCTTCTGTAGTTCGAATGTTGCGGAGTGCACGATCTATTTGTAGCACAAATTCATATAATTTTAACATGTACTGCAGAAAATGATTAAGATAACAATTCTTACTTACACATCGTTGAGTGCTTCGCATATTGGCAAAAAATATTCCTTTAAGAAAAGTTTAAGCCCATTTATGTCTCTTTGCATACATTTTTTAACCCAACCATGTTCGTGTAGCTTGAACTCATCAACTAAAGCAAACCACCACTAATCAAATTCACGTGGACTCATGCATGTCAACATAAGTTCATGAAATTTATGAGTGAAGTCTTCGTTTTTAATATTTGCTTGTGCATTTCTCTTTAAATGCCATCAACAAAGACGGTGAGTAGCTCCAACAAAGATTGTCTTAATTGCCTTTGACATTGTCTCATTGCCATTAGTAATCATGGACTTTGGCTTCTAGTTACCTATAGCGGACAAAAAAGTTTGGAGCAGCCATGTGTATGATTCAACTGTCTCATCTACCAATAGAGCAAATGCAAACATTGTAGTCCTATGATGATGGTTAGTGCCAACAAGGGTCACAAGTAGTTTTCAATATGCATTAGTTTTGTATGTCACATCAAATGCCAAAACATCATCGAAGCATTCATAATCATATCGTGCCATATAGTCAGTCCAAAACACATTTCTTATCCTATTCTCATCATCTAATGTGTACTCATGATATAGAACAGGATCATTATCAGATTTTGCCGTGAATATATGCTATAGTTGCCACGGAATCAATATCACCAATTTCAGCATGTCTATCTTCATCTAATATATTTTGCTAATTCTTACGCTTGAACATAAGATTTTTTCAATCCCCAACTCGATCGCCTATGTAATCTACAACTTGGCAAGTCTTCACGCCAACATGCCTCAATACCTTAACTTGAGCAAGATCTCCTTCACTAATATGCCAATGTGAACGAAGGAGATCTTGCTCAAGTTATGCTCAGTTCTAAATTCTATCACAGTATACTTGCCACTGGAACTATTGTAATTCACTTGAAACGATGCTTTACAGCCCGTACGTGTTATTGGTCATGGTTCCCACACTCTATTATCATTTGCCAAATATTTTTCAGCCCTATATCCTTCCAAATTACAAACCCACCGACGGATCATAGTTTATCCAGACTTGGAACGACGAAACTCATTTTTTCTAACACTAAAATCAACCATTCTTGAATAGTTCATGTACCATGCATCTTCTACTCAATCAAACTGAGCTCCAAGTACATTGGTCTAAGGTAACTCAAGAACATCAGAGGATTTACTTATCTGTAAATCCTGAAAGGTAATAGCATGAAATTTGACTATAAAAATCAAATACAATCATCAAATACAATGACAATGGGTATATTTTAAAAAATTAATAGAAATTCATCCAACAGCAGACATCATTCATATGTTTTAAAAAATTAATGAAAATGCCCATCAAAATTTACTTGCCATAAAAAAAAATAAAAAAATGAGGTGTAAAGATACAAACAAGTATTTAAGTCATAAACACTTACTTGAGGAACAACACAAATTTTTTTAACGGTTGACATTTGCACTTGCAGTAGCTATGGAGGTGAAACAAAATCTTGGTCCAAGGTGAGTGAGTTATGGTGGGAAGGTGGCATTTAAAATGAAAAAAAATTATATATACATAGGTATATTTATGAAGGAATAATGACATTAATTGGTTCAACATTGAGTGAGTTATAAATGCAACAATAAATATACTGCTAGAGTTAGTGAAAAAAAATATGAGTACATTTCGAAAATACGCACATGAAACATTAAACAAAACAAATGAAACAAATTACTTAAAACATACAACACTAAACATAAAATACAAGTACCTTTGTAACAGTAAACATGCAACATCAAACACGAAACATCGAACAGAAAACATGGAAGTTAAAGGTAAATGTAAAATGGGGGTAAAAAAGAAAAATTTCGGGGTTTTTAGAAAATTAGTACATGAAACATTGAACCAAAAAAGATGAAATAAATTACCTAAAACATACAACAATTAACATAAAATATGAGCACCTCTGTAACAGTGAACATGAAACATCTAACAAAAAATATTAAACTTAAATCTAAATATGAAACGGGGGCAAAAAAGAAAATTTTTGGGGTACTTAGGAAATCAGTACATGAAACATTGAAAAAGAAAGATGAAAGAAATTACTTAAAACATGCAACAATTAACATAAAATGTGAGTATTTTCGTAACTGTGAACATGAAACATCAAACAGAAAACATGAAACTTGAACGTAAACGTGGAAAAGGGGCAAAAAAGAAAAATATGTAGCAATTAACATAAAATATGAGTATTTCTATAACCGTGAACATGAAACATCAAACGTGAAATATCGAACGGAAAACATGAAACTTGAACATGAACATGAAACGGGGGCAAAAAGAAAAATTTTCGGTACTTGGGAAATCAGTATATGAAACATTAAACAAATAAATTACTTAAAACATAAAAAATTAATATAAAATATGATTACCACTGTAATAGTGAACATGAAATATCAAATATGAAACATCAAATATGAAACATCTAATAGAAAACATGAAACTTGAATGTAAATATGAAATGGAGGTAAAAAAGAAAAATTTCAGGGCATTTGAAAAACAGTATATGAAACATTGAACTAGAAAGATGAAAAACATTACTTAAAACATGTAACAATTAACATAAATATGAGTACCTCTGTAACCGTGAACATGAAACTTGAACGTAAACATGAAACGAGAGCAAAAAAGAAAAATTTTGGGGTGTTTGAAAAATCAGTACATGAAACGTTGAACAAGAAAGACGAAATAAATTACTTAAAACATGCAACAATAAACAAAAAATATGAATACATCTATAACAGTGAACATGAAACATCTAATAGAAAACATGAAACTTGAACGTAAACGTGAAACAGGGGCAAAAAAAAGAAAAATTTAGGGGTATTTAAAAAATCAGTATATGAAACATTGAACAAGAAATATGAAAGAAATTACTTATAATATGCAACAATTAACAAAAATATGAGTACCTCTGTAACAATGAATATGAAACATCAAACATGAAATATCGAACAGGAAACATAAAAGTTGAACGTAAATATCGAGGGTAAAAAAATTTTTGTGGTATTTCAAAAATAAGCATATTAAACATTGAACAATAAACATGAAATATATCACTTGAAACAAACAACAATCAACATAAAATATAAGTACCTCTGTAATTGTGAACATGAATCATCAAACATGAAACATCGAATAGAAAACATGAAACTTGAACTTAAACATGAACAATAGCAAAAAAAAAAAAATTCAAGGTATTTAAAAAATTATTACATGAAACGTTCAAGATTAAACATGAAACTTCAAATTGTAAATAAGAGACAGATCAGATTTTATAAGAGATAAATTAAACTTGTGTCTTTTTGTTAACATTCATTTTATTTTATTTTTTAAAATATTTATAATTAATTTTTTTCCATTTTTACTTTACTTCTCTTTTTTGTTATTATTATAATTTTTAAATATTATTTATTTTATTTTAACTTATTTTTATATTATAATTTATTCTAATTTATTAAATTTGTTATTTTATTATATTATTATTATTTTATGAAAATAGTATTGTAATTAAAATTTATAATAATAATAATTATTATTAATTTCATTATTATTAATTTTTAATTATTATTTAAATATGATAAAATAAATATTAAGAAATTTAGATGCGATAAAAAAGTTATTTTTTCAAAATGAAATTTTAATTCTCAAGTGAGAATCAGAAACTAGTAATGATTCTTAAATTTGTGCGTCCAATACTATTTTGATTCGGATAATTTTGTAAGTAATAACTTCTTTCTTTTCGATTCTAAAATTTTCATTCTCATTGCTGGTAGGTAAACAGTATCTCGGGAACATCGTCAGCGCTTCGTCGGTTTTTGATTTCCACTTCCTAAAATTAAAAACATTTTTGTCATGTCGTCTCTGTATTTTGAGAATTGGTTTCTTCGTAGTCATTCATAACAGACACGGGCATAGTCTCTGTGAAAATTAAATGGCGTGTGTTTCGTTAGCTTCTTCATCAAGTCTGATCTTGAGTTCTTTGGATTATCATCGTCATGGCTTCAGAGTCTTCACCAGAAATTGTGTTGATGCTGTGGCCACCAGAATTCGAATTTCTCGTCGGAATCACCGGTTTCGTGTTTTCTGTGAATCCAAGGTAATTCTAATTACTTACTGTATTGGCAAGTTACTGCGTATGTGTTAGCTGATGTTGATGCTGTGGGATTTCGTTAAGTTATAACTAATTCTAATAAATACTGTTTGATGTATATAATTTTTTTCCTCAATTTTCGAACTTTCATGTTTATGTAAGATTTTGAGACTCTTTCTAGTGATTCTCGTGTACTATTTTACATGACCGACTTGATAGCCAAGTAAAATTCAGACTATTAACAATTAAGGCATTCTTGCTTGAATGGGGTGCCAGTTAGTTCGGTTGATTAAGGAAATAATAAGTCTAGGGTTCGAGCACGTTCACATAGGCGAGAAGGGAATTGAGCTGCCATTAGGCTATAACTTAAAAAGGAAAAAACTCTTTACTTGAATTTTATTTATTTATTTATTTATTTTACAGACTACAGAGCACAAGCAGATTAGAAGGTGCTCACCTTTTCTAGAAAGGTCATTATTGTCAAGTAATGGTAGCTTGGACTCTGATGAATGGAAAGCAGTTCCTGACATTTGGAGGTCTACTGCCGATAAATATGGTGATAGTATCGCTGTTATTGATCCATACCATGACCCGCCTTCGAAATTCACTTATAAACAGGTTAGTTTGGCTATCAAGTGTCTTTAATGTAAAATTAATTGCTTTTTGCCACATCGTTTTCCTTTATCATTGACTTGGGTAAAAATCTGTCTGTGGGTTGTCTTTTTTTGACTTACTGTGAGACTTGAGAATCTTCATTTTTAAGTTTCTGAAAGGTGAGAGAAGATTAGGTGTCTGTCTTCTTAGCTGGCAGGGCTGTTTCTCTTTTGCCCATACTGGGGGATGAGGATTGAGGAAGTTGATGGAGTTTAACAAGGTTTTGCCAGTCAAGTCATGTGGCTTAGCAATACTGTCAAGCAGTATAGTTTTCAATGAGGTGGCAAAATGGATTACAGCAACATATAGAATTTATATGATGTTAATTTTTTTGAAGAGTACATGGGAGGAAGGCCTCTACTTTTCTTTGAAGATGGGAGGAAAGCCTATCTATTTTAGCATGATTCATGATGTGAAGAATTTATATTTGCTCTATATACTAGCATTCTATTACTGTTGTTGAGAAAGTCAGGTGAAACTTTAGTTTAGTAGGTGGCACTGCTGGAACTTAAGATGACTTTTCGAGCTTGGTTGTAGAATAAGTGAACTATTTATATGGACTCTTACATGAATTGCAAGTTAATGGTCCTACAAAGATGTGATACATTTGTGATCTGGATAGGAGAAAAATTTTATATCTTTCGCTGTGAAATCTTCTTTAAGTTATGAGGGATAAAGTATTAAATTTGTATGTTGGACTGGATTATTTAGATTCTGAATTTGTGCAATTTTTGTGAGAAAATTCTTTCTTTTAGCTTTCCGTTCAACTACATGCCTCTCTGTAATGCAGTTGGAGCAAGAAATTTTGGACTTTGCTGAAGGTCTAAGAGTTATTGGGGTAAAGCCAGAGGAGAAGCTTTCACTCTTTTCTGATAACTCGTGTCGATGGCTTGTTGCAGATCAAGGTAGGCAGCAATTTAGTATCCTTGCATAGCTTTTTTTTTTTCCTTTTTTTTTTCTCTTAGGGATTTGGGACATATTAATTTAAAATTGTTAATACATATTGGTGAAGTAGACCCCTTATATCCTCCATGGCAATTCTGGTTGTGTATTTTAGAAATTTGAAATCATGAGCAGCAAATATGTCTAGAATGGCACAGTTGCCTGCATTATTATACAATATTTTTTTTTCTTTTGTTGTGATAATAGAAAATGGTTTTCCGCTAGTATTTTTTGCTTGTCTAAATGCAGCAGATCTTCCTTAATAATTAGTTGAAACCAAAGGTAATAATGTTTTAAAGTTAAACAAGTGAAGTACTGCTATTGTTGTGCTGGAGTGATGGATATCCGGAAACAGAAACCCATTTCTGCTGTCCCAACCTGCCAATGGTTGTAACTCTCTCTCTGTCTCTCTCTCAAATCTCTGCGGAATGCTTCGCGTGTAATTGAGTCGAAAGGCTTAAATTCTTGTCCTTTTAATGAGCAAAGAACCTCCTTTTTGATGACATGTATTTAGTCTGTCTGGCTTTTCAGCTCTTCCTTTTTTCTTGCCACTAGTTGGGGTGACTAAAAGGAGACCCCAATTTGTCTATTCCAGTGTGCTTGCATATCAAGCTTGTCATTACACCATGCTATCTCATTTCATCAGGCCGGTGCTTATAGTTTTTTACGAAATATTTATTTCTCCAAATTCCTTTTTACGCCTTTTTGTGAGAGTACAACATTCCTATTGGTTTGTATGTTTAGAATGCTGAAGCTCAGCTAGTCTTGGAACTCTTGCACTCTTTGAAATGACTGCACACCCTCAAGTTGTGGATTTTCCTTTCCAGCAATAAAGTTTATGTAATTTTTTTTCAAGAATCTGTGTTTATTTCAAGATGCTACCTTGCTTATGAGTTTAAAGATGAAATGCCCCCAGTTCTCTTTTTTCTTCTTTTTTATATTTTATTTTTTTAATTCTGGACCTTCTCAATAATTGTGATGATATAATCTCTTAAATCTTCTAACCTTTATTTTTTAACTGAGTTTTAATGAGCTAAACATATGATCCATGTTGGTAGGCTTCAAATTTCTTTGCATCTCATTTTCCTTTCTTTTATTTTATTTCTGTTTCCCCACATTAATGAAATTTGATTGAAGTCTTAAGTTATTTTTCATTGCAATTGTAAGGTATCTTTCATCTTCCATAATGCTCTTCATGCAGAATCAAGATTCTGGAATCCAAGAACTAAATTTCAGGGATAATACTTATTTCTGTCAAGTTATCCTTGTCTGAATCGTCCTCCCTTATTTAACATCTTCGCAACATCCTACGCTATGTGTGATCCGGCATAAGTAAAGAGAACCAAAACCACCCAGTATTGCAAAAACTCCCCGGGTTTTCATTCATCATTTGCTCCCAAACTGAAGTTGTGAGGACGATATTTTTGAGAGTATTGACAATTGTTTTGAGGCTAGTTAACCACATCAGCATGATGGTATTTCTAGGTTAATGCTTCTTACAGATAAATGAGTGATCCTATGTTCCATATGCATTTCTAAGGCTTGTTTCAAAGTGAGGTAGTTGCTGAAATTTAAACAGTAAAATTCTGATTATAACTTTCGAAATAATTTTCAAATTTTCAAGTCTAGAAAACAAAGTTTGGAGGACATTAAACTATTTTGCAAAGAGAGACCCAAATGTGCCCATTATTTTTTCTACTTTTAATTTCTCTCACTCTCTTTTGCTTCTTTTCTTTTTCTTCTTTTTATTTTTTATTTATTCTTTTATGGCTGTTTTATGGCATGGTAAATGCTTTCAAATACAAAAATCAACCACAAATGGCCCAGCACATATGCTTAAATTGGCAATAAAGTACTAAAACTTTTGGTCCAATAGTTATGCATTTCAAGCTCAAATATCATTCTAATCTTGTATACATCTTAGAACTTATTTACCATGTTTGCATGTGCTAGGCTAAGGATATGAATTTAGAGGGACTGGTCTGAACCTGTTGCGTCTTAACACCTCTACTGACTAGTCAACGAAAGAAGAGTAGATCCATTAACCTTTAAAAAACATTTATTAGTTTTGCATTGATAATTAATAAGTGTCCATGTAAAATTATTCATATTTGGCCACCATGACCTTATTTGTAGTTCAATTTCAGTAATTTGAACTCATTTATCTTTTATTTTTGCCTAGGAATGTTGGCAACCGGCGCAATCAATGTGGTGAGGGGCTCGAGGTCCTCTAGTGAAGAATTATTACATATATACAATCACTCTGAAAGGTTTAGGAAAACATTACTTTCCATTCTGTTCCTACATAGTACAGCGGATACAGCTGCTTAGAGCTATATCATTTTTTTTTTAATATCAGAATTTATTGCATTGATGGGTTTTAATTGTTTGTAAAAAAAATCTCAATTCCCCCTCACCAAAAAAAAAAGAAAAAAAAAATTGTGGCGGGAACTCCTATGTTATGATCATGTTCACGAGAAAAACTAGAAATTGTCTATGAATAACTTCACTAGTCTGAACTTTCTAATTATTACTGATTCATTTAGAGTATCCCTACATTTATGAAAATGGGCATCCAGTACTACACAATTGAGATTTCAAGTTTCATGTTAGAGTTTTGAAGTTCGGTTTTCGACTTTTATGTTAGGCTTTAAGTTGGGTTTTAATCTTTTGTGTTAAAAGTTTTTGAGTATTTTATAAGAGGTTTCAGATTTTGTGTTGACAGTTGTAACATTACAGGTGTGTCATTTTGTTTATGTAATAGCATTGCAAAGCCAGTGTTTTGAAGTAATAATACTCTCAACGTCTAAAAGGTAGCTGATTCCTATAGGGAATTGAATTCAGAGGTTTCTAAGGGCCTATATGTATGTACATGCATGATGCACAAAATGATTTTGTTGGTTTTGATCAACCATTTTTGAGTATCATGGTAGTATTACAGTTGGTACCTGAAGACTACTCCTGCAGATTCATTCTTCATTGAATTACTGAAGTTACTAATTTTATGTTGTCGTGATGACAGTGTTGCACTTGCTGTGGAAAATCCTGAATTTTTCAATCGGATTGTAGAAACATTATGTTCGCAGGCAGCTATGAGATTCGTCATTCTACTTTGGGGGAAGAAATCATCTGTTGCTCCTGATATTGTTGAGGAGATACCTGTTTTCAGTTACGATGAGATAATAGATTTGGGTCGGGAGAGCCGTAAAGCTTTTTCTGATTCTAATGATGCTAGTGAGTTGATTTTGTTTAATATAAGTTATTTTAGAATATTTAACTTAAGCATAAGAAATTTTTAGTAGCATTTCTTGAGCTTATGTTTGCCCATTTAGAATAACTCAAAAATATTACTGTTGCTAATTCTTCTAGGAAAAGATGAATGACTTTGCAAAAGCTAGGGTAGTCATTTGGCGGGATTCTACATCTTAACTTGCTATTGAGATGGAATAACTACGTAAATAGCAACTTATACTTTAGTATGTAGTTGAAATTGTCAAAAGTGGACCTTATTATTAGTGGGTTAATGGATAAACTCTGGAAGATCTGGCGACTTGGCTTTCTCTCTGGTAGGTGCCTTGGTTTTTCTGTTCTATTGTCTGTTTGTTACCCATCAGAATTATTTTGGTTTGATTTTTAATCTTTCAAGTTTCTTCATATATTTTAGTTTGCTGCAATCAGATTTTATCCAAGTTTTAGTGCTTTTGAGCCTTAACCTTTTGGAACTAAAGCTAGCCTGCAGAGCTTTATAAACAGCTTCTAAATTTTATTTTTTTGGAAGCATTGCAGGTTGTAAAGCTCTAAGCTCTTGTTGTACAAATTTTAATTGTACTCGTAAGTACACAAGTTTACTAGGATATAGAAAAGAGAGCTATGAAATTGAACACACAAAGAGTGATAGAATTGATCCAAATCTTAATTTAAGTAAATTATAATTCTAACCTAGTTCAACATAGAATTGTATTTTTTTTAGAATAACTAAAAGTAAAGGCGCAAAACAAAATTAAGCATAAAATTTAACCCTAGTTGAAGTTACTGGGTTTTAGAATCCATTAGTGTCTAACTTAGCAATTCGGTACTTATGAATTCCAAAATTAGAGCGATAACTCGAAATCAATCTATATCATTTCATGGATATAATAATTAAGATCAAGTTTAACAAATCTTAGATAGGTTGGTTCTTTTTTGCTTTATAGTGTAATTTCTAAGCATTCTATGTATCCAATTAATTAAAAACATAAAATGAAAGATGATAGGACTTAGGTCTAAATTAGGGCTGATTTTTATTGATTGAATTTAAAGAAAGAACAATCTTGACCTACAATTCGAGAGATAGGTCAATCTCTCCCAAAATTCCTAAGTACTCTTAACACTAGATAAAATTACGAAACTGCCCCTGCCCCTTTATATTTGCACCTAACATAAGTTTTCATTGGTCTAACAAAAGAGCGTCGCATTAAACATCACACAACCAACTTTAGATTAGTCAAATAAAGTTTCGTTTATTAGTACATGAT